>CM060920.1:833826685-836226685 GCA_030737875.1 Allium sativum
GACCAAGCTGCCCACTCGAATTTTTCCCCCAAACATAAAGCTCTCCATCATCTGAGATTCAAAAACAATAATTAAGAGAGAGAGAGAGAGAGAGAGAGAGAGAGAGAGAGAGAGTTGAGTATTTTGGAACAAATAATATATAACCCGGGCAGTAACCTAAAATGACATAACACAAAAGCAGAATATGCAATAAGCAGGTCCCAAATTTTGAGTCGAAGGGACATATTAGATGAAGAACAACGCAGACTACGATGACAAGAGGCCAAATATTTATTTATGCATTTCAGTTTATCAGGTTATCTATTATCCAAGAAGACCAGTCAATTTCTCACCCGTGATTGCTGAAGAATGATAATAACCTGCTGCAATTTTTGTCACTTTCTGGGGAATTCCTGTAACCTCGATCGGTTCCTACAAAAACAATTGTATATGATGCACCAATTATGTTCAGTATTTTTGAGTTCCACACCAAAAGTAGCAATTGAGTTTCACACCAAAAGTAGCAAAAAACCAACCATACTTCTCTAGTACAAGCCCAAGAACATGATATTATTAATCATGTTTGTCATGTCATATTCTAAAAAGAAAGGCTACCGATAATCAACCACAAAACTACATGAAAAGGAAATATGGAATGCAGCTCATAATTGGAAGGAAGCTGAAAAGTCATAAGTCCATGGGAAATAGAAGATGCTCGATAGCTTTGGCAGAAAATGAAACTATGCAGAGCATGACACGTATTAGTTAAAGAGTGGTTCATTGGGTCATCATTACAAGCTTAGGGAGACAAGAACATGCTCAAACAATGAAATAACAAGATAAGATAGCATGTGCATTGCTACACCATATATTTAGCCAACTGCTGATGAAAATTTGAAGGAAAAAAATTGCAAATACAGTGACATGTACTGTGCATAAAAATGAACAAAAAACATACAAGTGAGTGACTTGTTGCTGATGCTGTGCCCAATTGTCCAAAAGTATTCAAGCCAACCGCGTAAACGCGACCAGATTCTGACAATGGCAAAACAAAAAGGTAAAATACAAAATCAGTGATACAAATACTGTGGTACACATCACATACGTTTGTAGCCTGAACTCGTACTAGATATCAGTCGAACTCAAGTAGGTTGAACTTTGATCATATTATATAAGAATTTGCCTTAACAATCTTCGGAACGCATTTGGACGACAAACCCAAAACCATGTATGTAGTAAAATATCGCTTACCATGTATATGCATGTCCCCCCCCCCCCCCCAACCATGAACATAGAAGCGGCCAATACTATGACACAAATATTTAATACTCAACCAATTTCATCAACTATAGCTGCCTTATTCAGTTTTGAACATTTAAAAGTTTATTAAAAGGGTGTAACTAAAGCAAAGAGCGCAAATATAGCACAAAATAACACTAGCAACGTAATAAAAAACAACCAAAAATCAATTTGTGACTCATGAGTTGTATACTATCAAAAAACGTAAATCTAACGATTTGAACCTCGTTTGTCCCTTTTCAATTCACATTCCAATTCAAACTCAATCAAAACTGCAATTGAAAAAGACCTATCAATCCATATTGATATTTCAAAATATAGATGATTGATCCACATTCTATTACTAATGTTTTCTGAAAAAGATAAAAATGAAAGGAAAAATAAATAAATTAACTTTTAGGCTTACACGTGGAAGTTCAAATTGAAAATCAATTTCAAAGTGTGTGCAAACCTTCAAATATGGGTTCTTTTGAGTCTACGATTTATGATTTAAATCTTGTTTCAATTTAAAGTTTGAGCTTCACGGTTTACAATTAGTTAGAGAGAGGATTCAAATGTAACGTTTGATATCCAACACTAAGGATAAGCAAAGAAATGTGTGACTACTTGTTCCCCAAACAAGCGGTTTTAATTAGAAGACTTATAAGTTAAACAGACCAACAATAAACGAGTTCTAATCACTAGTTTACGTCTTCGTTAAGCACTCGCTTCTTAAATATAAGCGCATCTTAACTCATATCTGCTCTTTTGTTTCATGCATATTTCTTTTCATTATAAAGCTTTAGATTCATCCAAATCCAGTATTTTTCATATTTGTAAAAAAAAAAAGGAAAAAAAAGAAAAAAAAAAAAAAATCAAAATCAAGTCCGAAGCCCCTACTTCCCTCCATTGTAAGTTCCTCTCCAAAAGAGTAGATTATCGTTATAAGAACCTTAAAATTTTGATGAGAACTCCATGAAAATTTTAAATTTTTCAATCACAAAATTACCTTCTTTACATATTACACCTTTCTAATTTCCAAGTCCTTAAGCAATTCAAATAACCACAAAGACTTCAAACACAACAAAATTTCAGTGAATCTTGGTATTTATATCAAGGGATTTGAAGTGACTAAAACTGAACCTGAATTGCAAGGTATAATTTTCATCTATTCTTTGTCAAAAAATGGATTCATAAATAGCAGTTTTGGATTCTAGCATTTTGCAGTTTCCCCTGAATGGTGTCTGTGAGACTACCAAAAGCCAAACAGAGAGAAAAATGAAGTGCCCAGTGAATTACAAGGAAAGAGGAACCCTGGGGGCCACGGAGGAGGGGGAGGGGCTCAATCACTTGTTTATAAGCTTTGTTTGTGTGTCATTTGAAAACGATTATGAATTTGAAAGGATGGATCAGTATTTCTGGTTTCTAATTTTTTTACTTGGCAGTTCGGGATCGGATAATGGGTTCAAATGCCCAACAAGCTCGAGCCAGATCGGTTTAATTATAGTAAGTGGGCTAGACGATGAACTTTTACATATTGGGACCAAACTCGATCCATCGACATGGGCCTAACAAAAATACATAAATTGTTCTGCATATTACAATGTGGAATGAAAATGTATGCTACACCTGGCAAGTAACATTTGCTGGTCAAAAGTGGGTAAATGAACAAGCAGATTGCAGTGACTTTTGATGCATAAAGCTCATGCGAGGTGCTATGTAGTTCACGTTTAGTATGTGATACCACGTGAGTTACAATATCAATTCCATTATGATGTATTTTGCTTTAGAAAATGGGTTTTAACTATTGCAAGTCTTACATAAAGTATGTAGACTACTACAACTCAATAAACGTGTAGTGGTTTGAATCACACACTATGCACAATTTGACTTGTGACCTCATGGACCAAAGCCAGAGCGTTGATCCAATTGTACTAGAGCTTCATGGTGTCTGCACCGACTAGACATATATAAATTTGCAATTTTTCGAGCATCCTCGTTAAGTTAGATGTAAAATTTACCAACGGTGTATGGTATTATACTGATATAGACATGAATTTCATGAATTTTCGTTATTTAATAAAATCGTGTTATTGACAAATATTTCACATGATACATATCTAACCGCTACTCAGGGCTCGCAAAATCATCAGAATTACCAGTCAAAAACAAAGTGTGGGCCCCGCCACAAGAAACAGTAACAGGGGGATCGTCGTGAAAGAAACCACAAACAGTCGGAATCCACTTAGACTCCAAACTTCCAAGCCCTAACCTTCCGTAATCTCCATTACCCCAAAGCGCTGCAAACCTTCGAGTTTCCTTCGCAGTCGAGAAGCGGTGCCGCCATGTTAGAGTTTGAACAAGAGGGGAGATTTTCCTTAAAATTGCAGTCATCTTAGTTTACTTTAAAAGGTGTTATCTTGTTTGAATATGATCGATTTTGTTTGAAGTTGGTATGGAAGCTGGAAGGAAGATGAAGAAGCATAAGAGGGTTCTGGGTCTGAGAATTGGATTCGGTTGACATTAGCGCGATTGGTTAAGGCATTGCTGGCCGACTTACAGCCGTTTGCCCCACCGTCCTCTCTCTCGATGCATCAGTTTTGACTTTGTGTCTTTTTGTCCTTCCTCTCTCTCTCTTCTTTTTTTTTCAAATATTAATAAAGTTAAATGTTTGAAAATTTAAAGGGGACAAATGATGGTTGGCTCTTTGCACACAAAAATAGAAAGGAGAATAGCGTCATTTTCTTAATTTACATCGAGTAATTTTGATTTGCATTTAGCAATCATGATAATTATGAGATTATTGACTCCACGTTTGTTCAACGGGGATCAATTTTAATTTAGTGTATAATTGTTAAGGGGATTTGTTATTGGCACTCCAATTTATGTTAAGGAAGAGCCAAATTTTAAGAATGCTTCACTTTTTTTAAATTGCTAAAGGGGGAGGAGGGTCAATGTAGGTTGCTAATTTTTTTTAACTTACACTTTTTACCTTTACTTTTAAAAACTTACGCACCGTAAAATCATCAAACCCCTAAATTAAAAATAATAATAAAAAAAAAACTAAATTGCTTAACTGCAGATAATGTTAAGAAATAGTTGATATCATATGCATACGATTTAATAAACCGAAATTAATAAAATGAAATTAGATCTTAACCCTAACAACATGTGCTTAATAAATAATTTAATTTTAGTGTGGTGGTAAGAACACCTCAATTTCTTTTTCCTATCACCATAACTAAAAATTTAAAACACACTAAATTTTGTATGCTTCCTGATACCACATTGATTTCCTTTTAATCTCTCCATCAACCATTGATTGCCGAAATAATCACACATTCAACCCTAATCTAAAACTCTAAGGTAGTGTCTGGTTTATTTTATGTTTTATATTTTGAGTTTTCAACGTTAATATCGAAAGATGCAAAGATTTAAAGAGTAACAAAAGTGACGGACTAAAGACGGAGGGGGCGATGGAGGGTACAGAGGATAGTGGATACATGAATTTGACGTCTATCTACCGCTGTTTCTTAAAATACGGAAAATGATAAAAAGTTGTTTGTTTGTTTTTGTGTATTGATTTTGTTTTGTAAAATGATTGTTTTCCACATTATGTGTGCGTTGTTTATACTTTTGTATGGACGAAAACCGAAAACTAAAAAATAGAAAGAGAACGCACTTCGTTCGTTCTTTTACCGTCGCTGCTTTTCACGGCTTCAAAATTCATTTTCGCTTCTTCTTCCATTTTGCTCAATTCGATCTTTATTCAGAATTTTTTCATTTGCATACACTCATCCTTGTAGTAGCGTAAAATTCGACAAAGAAAAAGATGGATGAACACGTCGAAGACAAAAAATCATGGCAGTCTAGGGTTTTCGAAAGAGAAAAACAGACGAATTGAAGCTGAGAGGGAGAAATATGTATAAATGGTGGTAGCCCCTATTTTTTAGTATGAAATATTAGAAAGAGTGGAAAAGTAATTTTTTTGGTATTTTTTAGTTGTGGTAATAAGAAGAGGAAATTGGGTTACCCTTCTCACCACACTAATTTTATATTAAATCAAATTTTATAAGATTTTTTTTTTCAATTTGGCCCCTTTTAAAACTTTATAACGTAAATAGCCCAATATCAAACTAACTACAAATATGTCCCTGTTTTGATCAATCCAGCGTTGAATTGGCCAAAATATATTGGTGCCATTTGAAGTGACGCAAGCTTTTTATTTTTCAAAATTTTACATTCGCTTCATTTGAAATGACGCCAATGCAAATCTTTAGGGAAAAAAATTGTACTGGCGCCAATACAATCCAACTTTTTTTTTACTTTATTTAAGTTGATGCTATTTCAGATTGCGTCAGCGTAAAAAAATAAAATACACTGGCATTAGTGTATTTTGGCCACCTCAGCATTGAGTTGATCAAAACAAGGTCTTGTTTATACTTAATTTTGATACTAGCCTATTTGCGTTATAAAATTTTAAAAGGGGGCCAAATGGAAAAAAAATGTTGTTTCATCTGTTTTAAAATTGGAATAATAATGTGCACATCTGTGTGTGTAAACTAAGGCATGAATCATACACGTGCATATGACACAAACATGTGCGCGTATGTGCATGTATAATAACACGTGCATATAACGCATCCGTACGTGTCTCCTTCTATCTCTGTGTGTGTATGTTACATGTGTGTATATATGTATACATACATATGTTAATACATTAACCACAAACAATGTAGCACTCTTACAACCTTCTGATTTTCATCATATGTTTTGCTTCTTTCATTTTTTTGCTTTTTCACTAACTTATTTAAATATAAATTTGTAGCCTAAAAAGAGATGCAAATGGAATGTTACCAAATATGCATGCCCGAGATATATATACACACACATACAGGTGCACCCCTTTAGCCCTTACACTGCATCGTGAGCTACACTAGTTCAAATCCAATAAAATTTTGTAAATAATCAATTCACATATTGTTGACCTGCCTTTCGACAAGGTCGGCAAGTTTAAGAAGATTCATTACCAAAGCACTTAAGACGTGACTCATACGCACTCAGGCACCAAGGGATCAAACGAACTGATCTCAACCAGGTCCAAAATCCAGCTCGACCAACCCTGGCTCGACTAAGTTGGGTAGAGTGCAAAATCTGGATCGACCTATATCCATATCGGTGAGGATATTGGTGGCAAATCCAGTTCGATATACATCCAGCTCGACTGTGCCGACCAGGGCATAGACCGAGCCGCATTATAACTTCCTTTTGACCAACTCCTCCACATCGTAATTAAGCCCATGATCTCAACCGCCACGTTTCCCTACAAAACTGGACTTGAACATCTTCTATAAATAGCCTCCTGGAGCTACAGAAAAAGGACTTTTGTTTCTCTTACATATTTTTTGTGTCGGTGAACTCTGCGTACTTCAGATTTCTTAATCTTCAAGCGTTGTAATTTCATTTCTAGTAATACTTAAAGAGAGGTTATAAGGTAGACATAGGAAATTTATAGTCGGACCACTATAAATCGTTTGTGTATGCTCTCTCTTCATTTTAATTTACATTTTCTGCATTTTTATTCTCTTCATTACAACCTTTGGGTGGTTGTGTCACTTTTGGTGTAACATTCTGGTGCTTTCGCTGAGAAACTTGAATTCTCAACATTGGAATTTTTTAATCTACTGTTTGGGTCACCAAGTCCGAAGAGAAAATCCTCCATTTCTTTTTTACAGCGAGGCTAATCAGTTTTTAAAGTGATTTGTAACAATTTTCCCATTAAAAAAACTAACGAGTACAAATAATATAGGAGATAGGCGGACTGTCTATCTGCTACAGTCATTTCCTAGCTCTAGCAATTCACAAATGCATAAACACCACGCAGGGTGATACACTGTGACGACCCCAAATCCCGTACTGACGGAAACAAGGGTAATCTTTGGAATATAACACAGAAACAGATAATAGCAGAACAGAATTAAATAAATACACCAGATAATGAACAATAGAATATACTGGATAAAAGTAATCATCAGAGTTACACAGTATACAGGATTTTACTTAGTACAATTACAGTTCAGCTATACATATATGTCTACAGCGGAAAACAAACATAATGTACAATAGGAGCTGAACAGCATAAAAAGAGATAAATGATAGAATCCATCTTCAGCTCCAGCTATCCAGAAAGAACCAGCTAAACCTGAATACAAGGCTGCCCGTGTAGAAAAAGGGGCATCCGAGTTTCAAAGTGAAACAAACTACGAGTCAGTCATGGGACTGGTATGAGAATTCTACTCAACACACTCAAAATATGGCTAATCACAGGACCACGCCACTTTCGTGGAACGGGTTTACTCCATTGGATTGCTAGTGCTTTAAAACAAATCTTTCTTTTAAACAACGCAATGCTTTTTATAAAAATGAAGCCATTATAAGACTCAGTTCCCATCACACAATGCAACGCAAACCGGAGGATAGAGTTTTTACCTTATAACGACCAAAATATGCTTGATACGAATAAAACAAAGGCATTTGATATTATTGCTAGTGTTTATATGTTTTGAAAACAATTTCAAATCATAACTATCAATCATAGACGGCATTAATGCCCCATACCACTATGTCGCCATATATAGGTATACAATCAAAACCGCACGATGTCGTATTTGGAAATTGGATTTCCGTCATGAACCAAGGCAAAAGATAGTCCTTACCGAATTCGTGACTCTCTAGCCCGAGCCACAGGCAAGCGCGCAGGCAAGCCTTTAGATCGTCAGGGTCGGTCCACCGATGTGGATTATTATGCCTGAACACTACGTCTCCCCGCCCTTTGGGGCGTAAACGAGCCAACGAATGACTCCATCGGACCCGGATCGTCCGATCAAACCGAGACGCCTCGCAACAGCAACAACCACACAGGTGAAAAGTATATAAATGTCAGGGCTGGTAGGTCACTGACACCACCCTAGCTAGAAAGAAACGCATGCCCTCCCTGAGGTCCTTCTCCCGTTTCTGGTTCATACCGGGGTGTGAGGCTCGCGAATTCACATTATAACAAAGCTACGCCACACAGGCGGTGCTTTGATCATCACCACAAGAGTTTGCTTTTCAACAGAAGCCCTGATCATTTGCCACTTAGGCATGCCACACTAGCAATTCATGCCATGCGACTGATGTCCATTGATACACAACCTCTGAGCTCGTGCGTCTCAGAGAAGGGCGTTAAGCAAAAGAATAAATTCTCCGCCGCCAAACAGATGTATATTTAATAGAGATCAATCAACACAGAATAAAATCTAATGTCAGACACACAGTCCATTTACAAGTCCGTTCTGGGTCTGAACGAAACCGGAGGCACTAAATACCTCGCAAACCCATCGATCACCACGTACGTCTGGACGATCACCACTCATTATCCATATTTCGGGATGCCTCCCAATCAGGACCTCGGTTACCATCCAAACGAGGTGAAGATCTCCGGTCTTCGACCACCGTCTTCATCTTCGACTTTCAATCGTCGGTCAATTATTTGAAATGAGAATTGACTCGGCCCTTTCAAATAATTCACGTATATTTAGAATTTCAAATTAATTTATTTCAATGGTTAAATCATTCAACAACACCAATTTTGTTCTTTAATGTAATTTTCACACCAAACACATTCAACCATCAAATACCACATAAATCGAGCAAATTCAGTTTATTTCCATTCCATATTGTTTATGATATTTTATAACGATTTATCGCTATGTTTATTTATTTTAAAATAGCCAATTTATTCAAAACGACGCTTCGGGCCATAACGCGGCCGTGGCGCTGTTTTTCTTCAAATTTGATTTACACATATCTGAAAATCTAACCGTTGGATCTTCACAAAATTTACATCATTATAAAGATCTTTTCAAAACGAATCCAACGGTTCCAGTTTCGGGAAAATCCGACAGTCGAATCTCCCGGTATCATCATTTGAAGTTTCGATTTCAAAATACGAACTGCAGCGTCGTTATTCGATTAAATATAATTATATATATATATAATCGTTTCTGGCGCTGTTTTTCTTCAGATTTGAATTAAACATTCCAGACAATCCAACCGTTGGATTTTTACAAAGTTGGTGCCGTTGGAAAGATATTTCCAAGGCGAACCCAACGATTGCGGTTTCGGGAAAATCCAATGGTCGGATTTCCCGCACTAGTTGTTTGAAATCATGGTTTCAAAACACGAACTGCACGACCACGTTTCGTTTTAATTTTATTTATATTTATATATTTATATAAATATAGTTCATTCAACAATTTCAATATCGTTTTCACTGCAAATATTTCACTAACGCCTTTAAATTTTGGAAAATTTCGCCATAACCTCCTTTGTACGGGAGGGGCTGAGAAAATTCTCAAATAGCCACACGGGCGTCTCATGTCAAAAAGAAAAAGAAAAAGCCAAGCGGCTAGCCAACAGGCTCATAAAATCATCACCCAAACAAAACAGTAAATGTGTACCTATTTGTCGGGCACAAAATTTTATTCCTCTTCTCTAGCCCCTTTTGCTATAACCTGTTCAATAAATATGCACATATATACAGTTCTTATCACTTATCATTTTCCATTCAACTTCATATTTGATTCCATTGGTTTAAAAATACCATTCATTCTAATGTTGCATGCATAGGCAAAAATCATATCATTAGCTAATTAATGAATATTTCAACTCATGCATATTTATTTGTTCAAATGGCTATTTTTAACACTTCACATTTCAAAGATGATAATTTTGGCCAACTAAAACACATTTCAACACATGACTATTTTCTTTAGTTCCTATGCATGTTGAAAATGATATTTCTTCACAAATATCTATTTCAACGTCCGCATATCTTTAGCATATCACATAGATGATAAAAATGATATTTTTATCATTTAAAATATTTATTCGACAAATAGATGTTTTCAACACTTCATAGTTTCAATAAAAATGTAATTTTTATTGTTCGATCTTTTTATTCAACACATGAACTTTTCCATTACACGCACTTCTCAATACATGAGCATTTCCACACATGGATATTTTATTTATGTTGTTCATATAAGAAAGATAGAATTTTTGTTGTTGAAACTATTTATATATAAGGCGAATATTTTACATACTTCATATATATTATAAAAATGTGATTTTTATTGTTAAGACACTTCATTCATTCACAACTGAATTTAATTTACACACATCACTTTTCAACACATGAACATTTCCACACATGGATATAGTTTCAACATATGACTTTAATTTCAACGCATGAAAATAATTTTAACATATGAAAATTATTCTAACACATAAAGATTATTCAAAATTTCGGCAGCATAACGACAGGCTAGTTAAAACCGGCACCGTCCCTAGGCTCCTCGCTCTACCTTAAAACCTCGTGGTTTTTTACAATGGGGATTCATGCATCTAATTCGCACGCAGGCGGCATGTTTTATTTTTATTTCCACAAATATTTCCAATTCATTTCAATCACCAATGGGTATTTTTCAACCACAATCTACCAATATCAACCACAAACAATCACAATCAACCATTAGCTATCAATCAATTTTCACACCAATCACAATCAATAAATATCGTCCATGGTTTGTGGACGAGGGGCGTATGTGTGTGTATATATATATATAGCAATTCACTTCTATTTCAACACATATATAAATTTTACAACGCATGTATAACTTATACATCGAACGTACAACTTATAAAACGCTTATACATGAGGTGTACAACGCTTATATAACTCATACATCGACTATATAATTTATACATCGTCGTTTTCCATATCGTTTATAAATTAGAAATCTCACATTGGGTTCCACTCCACCAAAAATAGCAGAAGGCTCAGAAAAATATGCGGTCTCTTCTAAAATGTAGAAGACGTCCACACGGTCACGATGTTTCCTGTTTCATCGAATTTCGTCAAGAATCGAAAAAGATATGTTTTTTCAAAGTTTGCAATGGTTTAAAGGTGTTAAAACTGTTGAAAATTAATATAGCCGTACCTCAGCTGAAAGGTTCAAAACTAGGTTTGGATTTATCTCGAAATCCGTGTAGCTATTCGTCGATCGGCCTTCGCAGCGTCGAAGAGGGAGGAGAGAGCTTCCAGCGCAGTGGGGTGGCGGCCAGTTCGATCGTCGGAGGGAGCGGCGGCGGCGAGATGAAGGCAATGACTTCTCGATGTCCGTTCTCCCAAACCACGCAATGAAAAAATCCAAACCTTATATGGATTTGAAGATCTCTCTGAGCTCTACAAAATCTTCAACTGGAGGAGGGGCTAATTTTGCGTGGATTGATCGGAAAGTGGACGGGAAGATTCGAACGCGTTTCCGTCGTTCGTCGGGGAGAGAGAAAAGGAATTTTCTTTTTTTTTTTTATATAAAAATTCTGATTGGCCGGTGGGTTTTAAAGGGGTTTTCTAACATGACCACCAATCTAAACCCAACGACTATTGTCCCTAGCGTTTCACCCCCATTCCGAACACAATGGAATATGTTTCGTAGGCCCATTCGACTGTTTCAGTCAGTTTCCATTCAATTTAAAATATATAACATTCAATATTCGATTTGAACGTACATTTCAATTTGCCAGGGCCACAAACTGATTCGAAAAATTCCAGAAAAATAAATCTAGCTATGTTTCGATGATACTGTCCCAACAAAACTAATTTCGTCGAATTCTGAGACCGTTTGCAAAAAGGCCCATTTCTGGTCGATCCAATTTAACTGTAATTGATCAAAACACGTTTTCCTTTGCCACGCTCACATACTAGCTTCAAACATTATGAAATTTGAAACCTAGCAATAACTTCACATCCCGGATCCAACAAAAGTGGTTTCGTCGAATTCCGAGGTCGTATGCAAAATGGCCAATTTCACGGGCTATAAAAATTTCATAGCGACCTTTCTGAAAATTCATTAGGCCATAACTTTTGCTTTCCGCTATGAAAATTAGATTTTTCATATTCGTTAGAAAGGTATTCACTAACAGATTTAAATATTTTTGGTTTCACTCAAATCCGTTTTGTTTTGCACCCGGTACAGTCCGACAAAGTTTGAATTCAATTTTTGAAACTCCAGCGCCCTTTCAGGCCTCGTTTATAATTATAATTAATTATATTCGTTTTCAATTGTCGATTCAACTCTGCTTTCATCGCTATTATTTAAAATATTTATTTTAAATATTTAAAATCCACTATTTTAGCCAATTTAAAAAATTTAAATTGGTTCAGATTTTCTGGGTCGTTACATACACATATAAGAATGAAGTCGCTGGAAAAGCACAAACAAATTACAAGCACTAATTACATAGATAGGCCATAAGTAGTCCTAATACATAACCAATAGCAATCTAAAACTTTCCCACGCACATTCAAAAGTGTGCATACTTCCAGAACAACAACCGACACCAGGCGCAGCAGCTATCACCAAAATGCCTTGGACATAATAACAAAACAGAAGCACCACTAGTATCCTCAACGCACCAATCTCAATCTACAAACAACAAGTTGCAGCAGAACATTTACAAACTCAAAGGAGCAAACCTCATAACAACAACATGCAGAGATGCCACACATAAAACTCTATGAAGAACAAGCATAAACGCTAGCATGTCGCAGAACTTCATTTGCTTGTCAGGAAGACAGGCAGTATAACATGGAAAGGACCCTTAAAGTGTCACCACCAAACTGTTACCAAACTCAGTAGACCAGATTCAACAATAAAGAGACCAACAAGAAAGCCACCAACTTCCCCCTTCCTACATTCCTACCAAACCACAGAAAATCAAAGCTCCAAACACAGACAACACCAAATCAACCACCAAAACACAAGCCGAAATCCATAACAAAGCACAGATACCAAAACACTGACTTATACACTTACACAACTAACCAACCAGCTAAACTCACATAACTAAAATTTGTAGTGAAAAGGACCTAAGACAGCGAACGAAAGGATTCAACTGCATGTCGAAGCCAGTTCGATCCACACCAGATAAGGAGATGGCTGCCTTTCGAAGAAGCTAGTCGTTACTAAAATGAGGCAAATCCGAAGAAAGAATTAAGAGGCAAGTGTGACGACCACCCATAACCCATGCACTAAACAGAAGGAATAATCCGCTGAAAGGTATGCCAGACATCTATGGACGATCATTAAAGTAGGTAAACACAAGCGGAACCTGTTGTAGAACTCACAGCGCAAGGATAAAATATAATAGAACTTATACAACAAGTAGTAGTAATGAAGCATCATATAACAAACTTTTCAAACTTTCACAACATCCTGAAAGGTTATCAAACGAATACCAAAGTTTGCACATAAGGCCTCACTACAACCCTCATAGAGCACACAACAACGAAAATAGAAATACTCGATAGTAATAAAACTGGTACGCCAGCTTCCTGCTCGCCTCCTCACAGCATTATTGTCCTCACTAATAACATGTAACCTACTACTTAATCTGCCCATCCACAACCGGATGAACAACCCAATGTAATAAGAGGAAACATAAAACCTTGAGTCAGACAACAGTCTTAGTGAGCGATAAAACAGCTAACAAACTTCAACAATAAAGTATATGATAATAGGAAGATTAACAAACCAATCTACCAAACACCGGAGAAGAACTCAACTCCCATCTTCCCCACATTGGACAGTGATAGCCTTTACATTAAATAATTCAACCATTCATCCATGGAAACCAGAACACCCATTCAATCATGGTAAAGCATTCATAACATTCAGATTATATATATATGTCTCATGTAAACCATCCTAATTGAATTCAACATCCCTCAAGCACAAGCCCCAGATGCCTAAACTAATATCATACAAACACTCAAGGAACATCTCCTTCAACATTGGACAACCTACATGAGATGGTACAAACATTACAACCAATCATCCATGACTGACTCTGGCTATCACCGCAAATCCTGCTTTGAAACCATTGTTAATCGTATGACGGCCAACCTTGCCACATGTCAAGGGCTAATGGTAACCCCAGTTCTAGCATAAACTCCATACACCTTTCAATGATACATATGTACGTCCAACCTTGACAACTAGGCCGTTCAACAATACCCAGGGTACTCGACCTACAACTGGTCTTTTGGGTGCCCCCATCGTACCCCTGCTTTGAGCTTGCTAGAACTTACGACAACGATAATCTCTCAGCCTTTTCATCTCTAGTCATCCAACTTGACGACTTTTCATAGCCCAAGCAACCTTCTCGAGCAACCATTATCCACTAACTCACGACCTTTGAGTTGTCACCTCGTTCGCTGTTCTACACCGATAAACGAACACCTTCTAACTTGAGTTTACTTCGAAGTCACATCATCATCGAACCAAGTTACACCACTGCACTGCGCTTGAGTAGGGCTCGGGGGGTTGCCCCCAAAATAAAAAATCAAGCTCTTTTCTTCCAACGCGGGTCGTATCCCAAAAATGTACTTTTTCAGAAAATGACCCTGTGCGATCGACCCCCTATTGGTACGACCGACCCAACATGTGCGACCGACCCAGGCTCTGCTCGACCTAACATGACCGACCAGACCACTCTACTCGACCCCTCCTTCGCGACCGATCCAAACACCTCATGAAGACATGACCGACCCGATCCATGTTTGTTCGACCCAAAACATGACTGACCTGACCACATTATGGTGCGACCAGAACCACTGCATAACCCGTATATTGCTCGACCCAACTTGCTCGATCCAACCTGTTCGACCCAACATGCTCGAACGACCCAACCATTTATTTTCCTCCAAGAAAACCTCCACATGGTTCGACCGACCTTCCATGTTCAATCCACCATGTCTGACCCTCCATGTTCGACTCAAAACCTGCATTCTCCAATGCAACTCCAATTTCGACCAAAACTTCGCCAAAATGATTCGTTCGACGAAATCAGCTCATTCAATACATCCAATATGATCACAAGCATGATATGAAATCAACAATAACACCAATATGACAATTCCATAAACAAACATGTAAAATTCACCAAAATCACCATAAATGTACGTATGGGCAAAACCATGGATCAAATTTGCATATACACATGAAATAGGATTGAAATCGTTAAACTAAATTTGCTTAAATAGATCATTGGGTGATTCATGTGAGAATAAACTTTTATGGCGTAGATCTATGGAAAAACACTTAAATATGATGAAAAACATGATCAAACATTCATACACTTCATTGCGTTCATATAAGAGATGTAAATCACTCACTGATTCCCCCAAGCAAGCAAAAATCAAAGGAAAATGAATCCGGATAGTAAGCACTTTGCACCAAACACCTTGATCTGATGAATTCTTGCCTCAATTGATGTAGATCTAGCCTCCAATGGTATGGATCTTCAATTTCTCTCCTTGCATTATGAATTTTAATGGTGGAAAGGTATTAGAGAAAGGAGGAGCGCAAGGCACTAAAATGAGAGAATGGAAAACTAAAACCATTTCCCATATCCTTTACCCATTATTTATACCCTTCCAATAGCCCACCAATGGGCCTTCCTAAAATCAGCCCATTGTGCCTCTCCAAACCTGAACAGCCAACTAAAAAACCATAAAACAACGATTCCTCCCAAACCGCTGAGCCAAATCTTTAATGTAACCACTCGGCAATCATCAATTTCGTTCCAATGGCACAGGTCTCACTCTCTGATTCGATATGTGTCAAAGGTTATGCCCTATACAAGACTGATAGGGACAAAATGGTCATAAACAAAATTGGTAAACATTATGGACATGTCTCACATTCCCGTAAGCAACATATCAAAAGATGAGAATGATCCAACCCTTAGGGAATGAAATAAAAATATTTTATGATCCTTCGATACGTAAAATGCAGGTTGTTACAGCAAGCAAGGAGGTTGCGATATGCTGATAAAAGAGGTTTGAAGAATAACATCTACAAAATGGTGAAAAGCACCGCGTGAAAGGGGAATGACAAGGGTAATTGGAGGATAGTGGTTAAATACGAGAGCGGAAAGGGAAGCTAGTTAGGAGATACGTCGAGAGAAAAAGCGTAAGTGGATATGGATCTGAGAAATGATATGGTAGCAAATACCACCATGATGAAAACCAAGGAGGGAGAGTATAGATCTGGAATAGGAGAGAGAGTGGAGGAAGAAAAGAGACTTTAGAGAGCAAATGAAGGAAGATACGTTAGAGAAGGAATAAAGAAATTTCGATGATTACACGATCGCATGGGAGTAGGAGGTCCGCCTTTTCACTGTTAAAATCCTCTATTTCTTCATCCCCAGCAAAAATGGTGTCTTAAAGGAACGTCACCTCCTCTAGACCCTCCAGTAACCATTTACAAGAAGAAGCAAATCAAACCGCCGTTGCTTTAGAATCCGGCTTGGCATTGCTGGATCGGGCCGATAATCTCCCTACTGCTATGTCTGCTCCAACCGATCATGCTCCAGCAACTGCCTTTGCAACTCGCGAAGATTTTATGGAACTTATGACGAAATTGAACAAGACAGAAACAATGTTGAATGAACAGATACGCATAAACATCGCCCTAAGGCAGGATATGAATCGAATGGCGATGCACTAGAACAAATTCAAGAGTCAAAGAGCTTTTACTACACCACGCTACTTATCAGAAGCCTCATCCTCGTTAGGAAGGAGCGGAGAGGTAGCACAACAGCAATGAGAATTCATCAGGTTAAAAATTTGTAGGAACTTGCATTCGGTAGGCACCCTCTCTTATGTGAATCAACCCAATGGAGAAACACTCAACGATTACCTTGATCGTTTCAATACCGTCGTCATCGAGATCAGCAATCCTAACCTTGAAACGATAATGATGGCATTGGTCCAAAAATTGAATTTGGGAAATACTTGACTATGAAGCTTCCAACGCTAGACCAATTTTATGAGAAGGCAAATGTGTATTTGCGGATTGAAGAGGCGGACACAAACCGAAGGAGAAGAAGTCATGACACGGTGAATGAGAGTGTTCGAAGTAATGTGGTTGTGACGACCTCCCACAACTCCTGCACTTAACAAGGGAAATAATGCGTAGAAAGACGTGCCAAGCAGCTATGGATGATCATCAAGGTAGGATAACACAAGCGGATCCTGTCGTATAACTCACATCGCAAGAATAAAGTATAATAGAACGTATACAACAAGCAATAATAGTGAAGCAGAATTGAACAGAATCTTAATCTTTTTCATATCACCATGGAAAATCCATACATCCTTGGATTACACTATAAGAGTCTGTACAATGAGCCTCACTACAAGTCACTCAGAGGATACATCAACATAGCAATAGAAAAACAGAAAATAGTGGGTAATAGGACACTAATACGTGAGCCTCCAGATCGTCATCACTCAGCAGCATCGTCCTCGTTAAGATCAACTACTTGTCACCTGCTACTCAGTTTGCCGATCCAAACAGTGGATGAACAACCCAAGGTAATAAGAGGAAACATAAAACCTTGAGTCATACAATAGTCTTAATGAGCGATAAAACAACTATCAACATCATCAATAAAATATATCAGAAATAGGTAGATCAATTATCTAAGCTACCAACATCAATGGAGAAGAAACCCAAAATCATCTCCTCCACATTCGACAGTGATAGCCTTTACAAACAAACATATATAAACAAACATACATAGCAACTAGTTATCCAATGTAGACCATCCTAATTGATATCAACATCTCCCAAGCGCAAGCTCTGAAGGCCTAAACCAACATCAGATAAGCAACCAAGAGACGTCTCCTTCGATGTTTCACAATCTACACAAGACGATACAAGTAGAACAATCAACATCCATGACTCTAGCTATCACCGTCAATCCTGCCTTGAAGCTATCGTTAATCATATGACTGACCATATCATCATGCCATCTGTCAAGGGCTAATGGTAACCCCAGTTCAAGCAAAAACTCCATACGCCTTTCATCGCTACGTACACTGCTACAAAAGTGGGAATATTCGACACTAGTTTGTGTGCGTTACATGAAAAGTGTGGCAAAAGCTGTGCTTTATTTGATCTTCTGCAACAATATTCATATGTCGTTGCATTAGACGTGAATGCACTGTTGCAGTTAGAATTTTTGTGCTATGACATGAATACCAGTTCAAAGCGTTGTGTTACACCGGTTAAAAATACACTTCATCAATCTACACCCTCATAAATGAAAAATCACAACCGTCCATCAACGTTGATCAATCCACTTTTCCCTTCCCTATTTCCCGCTAAGATTTTCATTCCCGCTACCGCGAAACTTCTTTTCATTTCTTTCCACCAAATCTCATATTCCCACCCTAGTCTAATCTGTTGCACTCCTAAATTTCCCTAAAACCTCAAATCGAAAACCCTAGTGATTTATAAAATATTTTGAATCAAAGTCCAGGTGCATGGCAAATGCCTCGTGGTGGTGTAGACGATGGCGAGAACGCTTAGGCAAGGCAACGACCCACGTTAACCAACATCCAACTAAGCGGCTCCATCTGTAGGAAGCCTACATCTTGGCGAAGGCGACAGCTGGGACTCAAGGCTTCAATTTATCTTGGCAACTACGGCTATCAGGTAGGGTAGGTATCATCCAGCTCCAACTGTTGATTCAAGTATTAATAATTTGGATTTTATATGCTTTGAACTTTAAATTGTTATTTACTAGGGGAAATTTAGTTACTTTATTGCAGTTTGTATTATTCGACAATTTGTAAAATGATTCAGTGAAGAAGAACGTCCATAATTTAATTACTTTTACAGTCTACAGTCAACATATATGTAACTTCATGGCTTAAAAAAAATTTATTAGCAAAATGCAATGGGGAAGATTGTTGTTAACACTGAATTCTATAGTGATGGCATTGTGTGTTCTGTATTGCAAAAGTTCTGAGTCTTCAGGTTCAACATATATATATATATATATATATATTGTAACACCCCGAATTTTAGTTAATACTAATATTCACTAATTACAGAGTAAATAATCTCAGATGTGAGAATTGGGGGAAACGGGCTGCGTCATTGCGTTCGTCTCGGAAAAATACGCGAAATAGAGTCCGAGTTTTCGAGAATCGGAGTCCGTATGGCATAATGAAGTTTTCAGAAAAATTCAAAGTTCAAAACAGATTTAAAATTCAGGTCCAAATTTCGAAATTGTGGCCATTGGGCGCAGGCGGGAAAATTCTCGCTTAACTAACCAAGTCGACTGCCCTGTCGACTGGGCAGTCGACTTGGCTAGGACCAAGTCGACAGCCCTGTCGACTTGTGTGTCGACAGGGGATGCTCGGCCAGTTTGGCCTGGTGCACCATTTTAGGGTTTGGCTGTGTTTTGGGGCTGTTTTCTGGAAGCTTCCGAGATCTGATGGTCCTAATCTAATTTAGGGTTAATCTAATGGCCTAAAACACTTTCCTAATCTATAAATACACCCTAAACCTACCCTAATTCATACTAAAAATAGATTCAAGGGCCTCATGCCGTCAAATTAAAACTAGAAGGAGCCTCCACCAAAGTTGAGAGGAAGTTAGCATCTCAAATCAACTCTAATCAAGTTCTAATCCACTCTAGCAACTTAATCTTCCTCATTGGAGTGCTAATTAGTTATTTGTGAGTTCCTATGCCTTTAGCAAGCAATTGCTAAACTAATTAGGATAGGATATTATGAGGCTATGGTTGTAAATGTGGATCTATGCGAGTTGTGGTTGTCATATGCTATATGTGCATAATGATTAGTTTGCAAGTTTATGCTATTTGTTAGTTATGCAAGTTTTCCTCTATGTATGTCATGTTATGCAAGTTCATATGCAAGTTTATATGCAAGTTCATATGCAAGTTTGTCTCTTTTTATGATATGCACAGCATATGCAAGTTTGCCTCTATGTATGTCATGTTATGCAAGTTCATATGCAAGTTTATATGCAAGTTCATATGCAAGTTTGTCTCTTTTTATGATATGCACAACATATGCAAGTTTGCCTCTATGTATGTCATGTTATGCAAGTTCATACGCAAGTTTATATGCAAGTCCATATGCAAGTTTGTCTCTTTTTATGATATGCACAACATATGCAAGTTTGCCTCTATGTATGACATATTATGCAAGTTCATATGTGGGTTTATATGCAAGTTCATATGCAAGTTTGTCTCTTTTTATGATATGCATAATATATGCAAGTTTGGGTTAATGATTTATGCTAGTTGGGTTTAATGTTATGATGCAAGTTGACACCTTTTAAACCCATGTTAATGCTAATGTTATGATAAGTGCAACCCATTATAATTATGATGAATCTTCCCATTTATATGTCATGTTGTGTGAACGAATTACGTTGGGAACGATGGGGATTAATATGCATGTTAACAAAATTGTGTGAAGTTGGTATGATTAAGCATAACATAAAATGAATGGACATAATTGGGAATTTACCTATTAAGTTAGGTCTACCCATATTATGGAGTTGGGAATTTACCTATTAAGTTAGGTCTACCCATACTGTGGAATTGGGAATTTACCTATTGAGTTAGGTCTACCCATATTCTTGAAAATGTGTAATTAATTAGGGATAATTAATACAAATTATGGGGGGATTAATTAGGTGTAATTAATCGACTAAGACACGAGGTTGGACCCTTTTGTAGCGGAAGTCTGCCCGGAACCAACCGGCAAATCCAGCAGCTACAAATGATTGGCCTAATGTGAGAGGTCTTAGGCATAAATTAAATACGTGATAGTTGTAAAGACACGAGGTTAGACTCTTTTATGGTGTAAAACTGCCCGGAACCAACCGGCATATCCAGTTGCCATAAAATGTCAGTCTAATGTGAGGGGTCTTTATAAGATCACGGTCTTAATTAATTAAGAAACACTTAACCAAATTAGCATGTAGTGGGGCATGAGGGGTTAAGTGGGTGCCTTGGGTGGCATGAGGAAAACTATTGGGTTGCCTTGGGTGGCAATAGAAAATACGATTAGTATACTTAACCAAAATTATAACATGTAAGTGAACATGGTTAAAGGGTTAAGTGGGATTCACTAGTGGGGGCCAAGCTTAGGTGGATAGCTTGAGCCAAGTGATGGGGGCCCATCTCAGCCAATATCCCAACGTATCTTTGTGGGCTCGACCCAAGTCGAGGACGGGACACGCATATTGGGCTTGACTATAAGAGCCCAAAACGGGTTAGCGGTGGCAACGCAAGTCCAACGGGTTTCATATGCGTGTGTGGACCCGGGCTGGTAGGTAAGACGTTGTTGCATCGTGTAGGTATAAGCCGTGCACCGTTGACATTGTCGGGTTGCCACTTTAGGGGATGATACACCCCACTGTGGGACCAGCACGGGTATCTACGTTAGGGAGTCGATCGAATGGGGGGGGGGTAGTGGGTACACCTAGTGGAGATAGGGGCAGACGGCACCTATGTAGTCAGCTAGGGGTACACGAAACTACCGTTAAGTTTTACTAAGTACTCTTAGTGGGATCAACCTTTAAGTTAGTAATGACTGGTGTGGTGCAGTGTAGTAATTATCCTTGGGTGGGTAAATGCGTCTTTATCGTTATCTTAGTTCATCCTAAGTCTGATTGGCTACTGAGTGTAGTCATTTATCCCCAGTCACACCGTACCAAGTTATATCATACCCTAATTACTTTAATGATTGTATTGTTAAAGTTATAGGACTCGCTCAGACTTATGTCTGACCCCGTTGTTTTTATCTTTTTCCCAACCCTCAGGTTCTCAGAGTGGGCCCAGCACGAGTGGGCTTTGATCAGGCTGCTTTATTACTCTTTTGGAGCTTGGACCATAGATGTAAAGCTCAGCTTACCCTTTTCTTTTATGGCTATCAGTTCATGTATTGGGATTATGTACTTTTATTTATCAGGATGGATATTTTGTACTTGACTCTTATTATGGTTTTGTGATGTAACCAAACATGTTTTACTTTCCGCTGCAATGAAATGATGTTTTAAAATTTTCAAGTATTACTTATATCTGTCTTGTTGTATTTTTCTGTTCTATATTCACTTAAAATACTCCACCAATGTTATGGCATTCCCTTAGCGAGTGACCATAGCCGGTGTGGGGTGTTACACGTGGTATCAGAGCTGAAGGTTACCAGAACAGATAATTTTTTTAGAAAAACTATTTTTCTAAAACATTTTGGAAGAAGTATTTTCAAAAACATGTTTTTAAGAGAAAAAGTTTTTGAAAGAAAAGCATAATCCCCAATAGCCATATCTTTATCTTTTGAATTCTCCGTTTTGAATCTTTCCTTTTCCGTTTCAGCATGGCTGAAGATCTTAACATTCCGGGTGTGACGATACCAGTATGGTATAGGAGATTGATGGAGGCTAGGGCCGCCGCTACGGGGTCAGCAAATGTTACTCCACCACCCGTTGCACCCAATCTTCCTCCTCCTCCTCGCACGGATACATTTGCTAAGACTTGCAAGGAATTTAAGGCTATGGGAGGGAAATCTTTTCAAGGATCAGAAACTTTCGTGGAAGCTAGGGATTGGCTTAAGGAGACGGAAGAGTTGATAGACATCTTTGAGATGGAAGAAGGAAAGAAAGTTAAGTTAGCTGCTTGGTTAATGAAGGGAGAGGCCTCGTTCTGGTGGGAGGTCACTAATGGAGAACGCCTTGTTGACTCTTGGGCAGATTTCAGGCAAAGGTTTGGGGCTAAGTTTCTCTCAAGAGCGGAAGAAAATCTGTACATGGAAAGGTTCTTGACTCTAAAGCAAGGAAACTTATCGGTGAAGGAATATGTCAACAAATTTAATCAATTGGCAAGGTTTGGCATGGACATGGTGAATACTCCGGAGAAGAAAGCTTTGAGGTTCGTTAAAGGCTTGAACGAACCAATGCATGGAGTGGCTATGTCTCACATCCCTATGGGGGCCACTTTTGAGAAGCTAGTAGACATGGCACTTATGCATGAGGAAGAGAAGGGTCCCAATGCTAATAAGGCACCCGAAAAGAAAGCAGATCAGAAGAAACCTCAATAACAGCAAAGCAAGGGAGGGAAAGGCAACGGTGGCAAGGGAAAGAAGAAGTGCTTCAATTGCGGGACACCAGGCCACCTAAGTAAAGATTGTCGGAAGAAGAAGAAGACTGGCTGCTTCCACTGTGGCGAAGCAGGGCATCTAGTGAAGGACTGCCCTAAGAAAGGGCAGAGGATAGGATCTACCTCTGGAGGACAGGTGCAAGCTCTTATGGCACCAAGTCAGGCAAGGGGGCAAGTTCAGGCTCTCGCAGTTCCACCGATTCAGGAGAGAGGTAGAATTATTTCCGTTGAAAGTCTTGTCTTTCTGTTTGATCATCCTGTCCGTACTTTATTCGACTCTGGCGCATCGCATTCGTTTATCTCATCATCATTAGTTGAGTCACTGCACTTAGACACTAGTTTAGTAGATGATCCCTTAGTTGTTTCAAACCCAATTGGGGGCTCCACTTATTTGTCCATGATGTGTTTGGGTTTGAAGATTTCCATACTTAGCGTTGAGTTTAGATGTGATGCTTTTGTTTTGGGCTTCACGGGCTATGGGTTGAATTTGGGCATGGACTGGTTATCCAGTAATGGTGCCGTTCTTAATTGCGAAAGGAGAGTTGTTAGGCTCATGACCCGCTTGGGTAACACTCTCGAGATCTATTGTAATCCCATGGAATCTGTTATGCTAAGTTATCTTGAGTCGCTTGACGCTTCGATCGAGAGTTTGCAATCTGTTAGAGTGGTCCGGGAATACTCGGATGTGTTTGAGGAGGTGAAGGGCTTACCTCCGAAGCGGGAGATTGACTTCCGAATATATCTGGTGGATAATGCTAAACCTGTATCTTTACCAGTGCGCCACATGGCTCCTCGCGAGAGGAGGGAACTCCATAAGCAAGTGGGGGAGTTGCTTGAGAAGGGGTTCATAAGACGAAGTATATCGGAGTGGGGTGCTCCAGTAGTTTTTGCTACGAAGGCGGATGGGTCCCTCAGACTTTGTGTAGACTATAGAGAACTCAACAAGCTCACAAAGAAGAATAGACACCCATTGCCGAGGATTGATGATCTTTTCGATCAGTTGGTTGGCGCTTCAGTATTTTCTCAGTTGGACTTAGCCACGGGGTTTCATAAGTTGAGGGTGGCTGAGGATAGCATAGACAAGACTGCCTTTAGGACTCCAGATGGTTTCTATGAGTGGCTGGTGATGCCATTTGGGTTGACGAACGCCCCTGCATACTTTGTTGATTTGATGAGTAGGGTGTTCAGGGAGTTCCTTAATAAGTTCGTGGTGGTCTTTGTGGATGATATCTTAGTATTTTCTAAGAGTGAAGAAGAGCATGCCCTACATCTTAGGGAAGTGTTGGAGACTCTTCGAGCACATAGCCTTAAGGCTAAATTCTCTAAATGTCACTTCTGGAGGAAGGAAGTGCGGTTCTTGGGGCACGTGGTCTCCAAGGAAGGGATAGCTGTGGATCCCGCGAAGGTAGTATCAATTCAAGATTGGAAGGTTCCGAAGAATGCTACCGAAGTAAGAAGTTTCTTAGGGTTGGCGGGCTACTATAGGAAGTTTATCAAAGACTTCGCGAAGATATCAGCTCCATTAACCCGCTTGACGAAGAAGAATCTTGTTTTCACATGGGACGTAGATTGTGATGATGCGTTCCGACGGTTAAAGAGAGCTTTAACCACTGCTCCAGTTTTAGTGTTGCCAGATGGGAGTAAGCCATTTGTTGTCTATACCGATGCTTGTGGGACAGGACTGGGCGCAGTCTTAATGCAAGAGGGAAGGGTAATAGCCTATGGTGGAAGGCAGTTGAGGGCACATGAGAAAAATTACCCTACCCATGATTTAGAGTTGGCCGCTATTGTTTTTGCGCTTAAGATTTGGCGCCATTATCTTCTTGGTGAGAGATTCGAATTGTTCACTGACCACAAATCATTGAAGTACTTGTTTTCTCAGAAGGATTTGAATTTGAGACAGCAAAGGTGGATGGAGTTCTTAGCATCCTATGATTTCGAGATAGCGTATACCCCTGGCAAGGGTAACGTGGTGGCGGACGCCTTGAGCAGAAAAAGGTTGTCCTTGAGTCCATTGTTCGTGGAACAACGAAGCTTGGAATTTATCTCGATGTTTGATTTCAGACCTTCCATTGACTATATACCCGGTTTGCAAGCATCCTTGGAGGTCAGACCTACTCTTTTGGGGCGGATTGGAGAAGCACAGAGGGACGACCCACAGTTGGTTGAGTTGGTAGAGAAGCTCATAAGGGGGGAGTCGTCCAGCCATTTGAGTAGGTACACCCTAGACGATAGGGGGTGCTTGCATAGAGACGGTAGACTTTGTGTACCGCAAGACGAGGGTTTGAGGAAGGCTATTCTTGATGATGCACACCGTTCTAGGATGACCATTCATCCCGGTGGGGACAAGATGTACCAAGACATGAAGCGGGTTTTCTTCTGGGCCGGTATGAAGAAAGATGTGGCCGAGTATGTCGCTCGATGCTTGGTGTGCCAACAGGTGAAAGCGGAGCAAAAGAAACCAGGTGGGTTGCTTCACCTATTGGAAGTTCCGCAATGGAAGTGGGATAGCGTCTCGATGGATTTTATTGACGGGTTACCCAGATCGAGAAAGGGTAATACGGGAATTTGGGTTGTGGTAGACAGACTTATTAAAAGCGCCCATTTCATACCTGTGAAGAGCAAGAGGACTGCTCCATGCCTAGCTTCAGTATATCTTCGAGAGATAGTTCGATTGCATGGAGTACCCTCTAGCATAGTGAGTGATCGAGATCCTATCTTCACTAGCGAGTTCTGGAAAAGTTTGCAAGAAGCAGTGGGGACTCAATTATGTCTGAGCACCGCATATCATCCTCAGACGGACGGCCAGACTGAGAGGGTGAATCGTGTTCTAGAAGACCTTTTGAGGCTTTGTATCTTAGATTTTGGAGGTACATGGGAAGAGCATCTTCCATTGGTGGAGTTCGCATATAATAACAGCTTTCAGTCCAGTATTGGTATGGCTCCTTTCGAAGCTCTTTATGGAAGGCCTTGTCGATCACCTACATGTTGGTGGGAATCTACGGATAAGATCTTGCTTGGGCCTGATATGGTTAGGGAGACTTCTGAGAAGACTGACTTGATTCGAAGAAGGATGAAAGCAGCGCAGGATAGACAAAAATCTTAAGCGGACAAGAGGAGGATGGATCTGGAGTTTGAGGTTGGGGACATGGTCTTTGTCAAAGTATCTCCATTACGGAATGTAGTTCGCTTTGGGTCCGTTGGGAAGTTAGCTCCAAGATTTGTTGGGCCGTTTCCTATTAAGGAAAGGATTGGACGGATGGCATATAGAGTGGAGTTGCCCGACAGACTTAGTGGTGTACATGATGTATTCCATGTGTCACATTTGAGGAAGTGCCTACATGAGACCGCTGAGGTGGTAGAGCCGAGCTTGCTTAGAGAAGTGGAGGTAGAGCGTGATGCAACTATTCGACGAGCTCCTACTCGCATCCTTGGGTCTGAGACTAGGAAGTTGAGGAATCGAGAGGTTCCACTAGTCAAAGTGCAATGGGGAGAAGATGAGAGCAATGCTACTTGGGAGACGGAAGCAAAGATGCGTTCACTATACCCATTCCTTTTTGAGGGTATGTCTTTTAACTTCTCCTTTATCGTTTGTCTAGTACTTATCTATCTTTAGTATGTCCTCTCGTTAGTACTTTTGACCTTTAGATAGGGTAAACCTATGGTTGAAACATGTGTTTGAGACATGTTATGATTGATGGATGCATGTGGATGCAAGTGTTTGCTAGTAGTTGCTCGTGGATGCATATACACACACTCTAGACACTAGATTGGCTCAATCACTTCATATTGCATATTGCATATAATTGGGTGTGTAGGTAGCTATATTTATGGATGTATAATGGTTGTGTTATCATATGGATGATGCATTTTGGTGAATGATTGTGCACTCATGTAGATATAGTATGTGTCGATAGGGTTCTCTCGCATACATATTGGATGCATGGCACTATCATGGTTTGCATATGTTCATACATTAGATAGGGAACATATACACACACTTTTTGCATATGCTCATACATCATTAGAAATTGTTTTAAGGACAATGGATGCCCGTGTTTGATGGATCGAGTAGATGGTTGTTTGGATGGTAGGATATGCATTCTCCTTAGCTTAGATATTTCGGGGACGAAATCCTTTAAGGAGGGGAGAATGTAACACCCCAAATTTTAGTTAATACTAATATTCACTAATTACAGAGTAAATAATCTCAGATGTGAGAATTGGGGGAAACGGGCTGCGTCATTGCGTTCGTCTCGGAAAAATACGCGAAATAGAGTCCGAGTTTTCGAGAATCGAAGTCCGTATGGCCCAGTTATGGCCTAATGAAGTTTTCAGAAAAATTCAAAGTTCAAAACAGATTTAAAATTCAGGTCCAAATTTCGAAATTGGGGCCATTGGGCGCAGGCGGGAAAATTCCCGCCTAACTGACCAAGTCGACAGCCGTGTCGACTGGGCAATCGACTTGGAGAGGACCAAGTCGACAGCCCTGTCGACTTGTGTGTCGACAGGGGGTGCTCGGCCAGTTTGGCCTGCTGCACCATTTTAGGGTTTGACTGTGTTTTGGGGCTGTTTTCTGGAAGCTTCCGAGATCTGATGGTCCTAATCTAATTTAGGGTTAATCTAATGGCCTAAAACACTTTCCTAATCTATAAATACACCCTAAACCTACCCTAATTCATACTAAAAATAGATTCAAGGGCCTCATGTCGTCAAATTAAAACTAGAAGGAGCCTCCACCAAAGTTGAGAGGAAGTTAGCATCTCAAATCAACTCTAATCAAGTTCTAATCCACTCTAGCAACTTAATCTTCCTCATCGGAGTGCTAATTAGTTATTTGTGAGTTCCTATGCCTTTAGCAAGCAATTGCTAAACTAATTAGGATAGGATATTATGAGGCTATGGTTGTAAATGTGGATCTATGCGAGTTGTGGTTGTCATATGCTATATGTGCATAATGATTAGTTTGCAAGTTTATGCTATTTGTTAGTTATGCAAGTTTTCCTCTATGTATGTCATGTTATGCAAGTTCATATGCAAGTTTATATGCAAGTTCATATGCAAGTTTGTCTCTTTTTATGATATGCACAGCATATGCAAGTTTGCCTCTATGTATGTCATGTTATGCAAGTTCATATGCAAGTTTATATGCAAGTTCATATGCAAGTTTGTCTCTTTTTATGATATGCACAACATATGCAAGTTTGCCTCTATGTATGTCATGTTATGCAAGTTCATACGCAAGTTTATATGCAAGTCCATATGCAAGTTTGTCTCTTTTTATGATATGCACAACATATGCAAGTTTGCCTCTATGTATGACATATTATGCAAGTTCATATGTGGGTTTATATGCAAGTTCATATGCAAGTTTGTCTCTTTTTATGATATGCATAATATATGCAAGTTTGGGTTAATGATTTATGCTAGTTGGGTTTAATGTTATGATGCAAGTTGACACCTTTTAAACCAATGTTAATGCTAATGTCATGATAAGTGCAACCCATTATAATTATGATGAATCTTCCCATTTATATGTCATGTTGTGTGAACGAATTACGTTGGGAACGATGGGGATTAATATGCATGTTAACAAAATTGTGTGAAGTTGGTATGATTAAGCATAACATAAAATGAATGGACATAATTGGGAATTTACCTATTAAGTTAGGTCTACCCATATTATGGAGTTGGGAATTTACCTATTAAGTTAGGTCTACCCATACTGTGGAATTGGGAATTTACCTATTGAGTTAGGTCTACCCATATTCTTGAAAATGTGTAATTAATTAGGGATAATTAATACAAATTATGGGGGGATTAATTAGGTGTAATTAATCGACTAAGACACGAGGTTAGACCCTTTTGTAGCGGAAGTCTGCCCGGAACCAACCGGCAAATCCAGCAGCTACAAATGATTGGCCTAATGTGAGAGGTCTTAGGCATAAATTAAATACGTGATAGTTGTAAAGACACGAGGTTAGACTCTTTTATGGTGTAAAACTGCCCGGAACCAACCGGCATATCCAGTTGCCATAAAATGTCAGTCTAATGTGAGGGGTCTTTATAAGATCACGGTCTTAATTAATTAAGAAACACTTAACCAAATTAGCATGTAGTGGGGCATGAGGGGTTAAGTGGGTGCCTTGGGTGGCATGAGGAAAACTATTGGGTTGCCTTGGGTGGCAATAGAAAATACGATTAGTATACTTAACCAAAATTATAACATGTAAGTGAACATGGTTAAAGGGTTAAGTGGGATTCACTAGTGGGGGCCAAGCTTAGGTGGATAGCTTGAGCCAAGTGATGGGGGCCCATCTCAGCCAATATCCCAACGTATCTTTGTGGGCTCGACCCAAGTCGAGGACGGGACACGCATATTGGGCTTGACTATAAGAGCCCAAAACGGGTTAGCGGTGGCAACGCAAGTCCAACGGGTTTCATATGCGTGTGTGGACCCGGGCTGGTAGGTAAGACGTTGTTGCATCGTGTAGGTATAAGCCGTGCACCGTTGACATTGTCGGGTTGCCACTTTAGGGGATGATACACCCCACTGTGGGACCAGCATGGGTATCTACGTTAGGGAGTCGATCGAATGGGGGGGTAGTGGGTACACCTAGTGGAGATAGGGGCAGACGGCACCTATGTAGTCAGCTAGGGGTACACGAAACTACCGTTAAGTTTTACTAAGTACTCTTAGTGGGATCAACCTTTAAGTTAGTAATGACTGGTGTGGTGCAGTGTAGTAATTATCCTTGGGTGGGTAAATGCGTCTTTATCGTTATCTTAGTTCATCCTAAGTCTGATTGGCTACTGAGTGTAGTCATTTATCCCCAGTCACACCGTACCAAGTTATATCATACCCTAATTACTTTAATGATTGTATTGTTAAAGTTATAGGACTCGCTCAGACTTATGTCTGACCCCGTTGTTTTTATCTTTTTCCCAACCCTCAGGTTCTCAGAGTGGGTCCAGCACGAGTGGGCTTTGATCAGGCTGCTTTATTACTCTTTTGGATCTTGGACCATAGATGTAAAGCTCAGCTTACCCTTTTCTTTTATGGCTATCAGTTCATGTATTGGGATTATGTACTTTTATTTATCAGGATGGATATTTTGTACTTGACTCTTATTATGGTTTTGTGATGTAACCAAACATGTTTTACTTTCCGCTGCAATGAAATGATGTTTTAAAATTTTCAAGTATTACTTATATCTGTCTTGTTGTATTTTTCTGTTCTATATTCACTTAAAATACTCCACCATTGTTATGGCATTCCCTTAGCGAGTGACCATAGCGGGTGTGGGGTGTTACATATATATATATATATATATATATAAATCGAGTGGTTTCATAATTATTAGATTTGAGAAAGAGGATAATGTTAATCGAATAATTAAGGCAGGTCCCTACACCCTTAACTCTAAGATAATTATAATGAAACAGTGGAAACCTGGAATGAAGTTCACTAGAGACTATTTCTCTTCGATTACAATCTGGATTAAATTACATGATTTGAGTTTGGAGATGTGGAATAAAGATGCATCCTTGCTTGGCAAGCAAATTCGAATGGACTCGAATACAATGAAAGAGACCAATTTAAATTATGCAAGAATTTTGCTTGAAATTGATGTCAGTTTAACATACCCTCACACAGTTCAGGGCATCAACTACAATGGAGAAGAGTTTGATGTTCATGTGTCATATGAGTATAAGACAATACCTTGTGATAATTGTAATGTTTTCGGGCACAACACTCGAAACTACACCGATGTTTTCTCGAAAGTTTTGCAACAGAAGCATGCTGCATGTACATTTCCGTTGCAAACTAATGAAGTATATGCAAATATTTCAAATCAGAAACATGAAGAGGTGAGCACAGTGCATGGTATAAGTAGTGAGCATCATAAAAAAAAGGGAAAAGGTAAAGGCAAGGATAGTATGACAATTGAAACGGAACAGCCTGGTCCATCCCGAACAACTGGAAAACTACATATGCTGCTAACAAGGAATACTCTTTGAAAGATTGGCATATCCCTAGGAATACAAGGAAATAAAAACAAGTCAAACAAGTTAATGTTGCTATGCACAATAAGTTCGACTGCTTGCGGACAGGTGATGATGCTAAAACAGATACTAATTTTGATCCGGATGAAGACAGCGTGTTAGTGGAAGATGTAAATGTTGTTAGTTCAAGCTCAGAGGAGGACACAGGCGACTTTTTAAGCGACCCTTAGCAGTTCATACAAAGTATAACAATGCACATTTAAGAGACTCTGCTGCTTTCAGAAAACATAGATTTTTTCAAAGATGGTTACTTCAAACCTTGAACATGATCAAAAGAAAGCTACCAAACATACTACAGCTCTGCCGAAAAGATGCACCAGGAGATCTAAGAATGTTTCATGATCATCGCAAGTTGGAGAGTGAGATTGTAAGCCAGCCTTGTTGCAGTGGCATACACTGCAAGAAGAAAGCAGGACCCTCTATCGTTGTTGTGATTCCTTCAACAGTGACTATTGCTGCATCTCTACCAGCATATTTGGAGTCACCCTTGCTATACTCTTTCCAAAGTTCAGCAAGGTATAGTGTCTTCTTGTAAAAATCTAGAGTGAAAGCTATTCCCTGAACAAAATTGTATGCAAATCTGCTAAGTTAAGTCATCTATATTCAATTCTACCGGCTATCAAGGACATTCTTCCATGACGGTGAGTCTGATGCTATTCCGGGAGATCATATTTTCGACATGTTTCACAATTTATGTTAACAATTCATTAATATAATGTGATTTCACAATTTATATAATCCTACTGTTTTGGTCCTTGATGCAGAAACATTTTGTGCTTGTTGTGGTAACTGGTAAACATATGAAGTCTTGTTCTGTAGGGCATGGTTATGAATTACTTGGTAAGTTTTACTTGTTTTTTAGTTTCAATACCATACAAATTTAATATTTACCTGCATTAATTTTTGGTAAGACTTAGATTTGTTCATTTCTTGCAATGCAAATTTGTGTTCTTGTCAATGATTGATCATTTGGTAACACCAGTATAAGTCTAAAAAACAAAAGCTATACAAAGGTTTATTTTCTGCATACACTTTTTGATATTTGGTGCTTTTGTCTATCTATCAGGATGGTGTTAAAAAGGATAGTATTAAAAAAGGATAGTTCATTATTGGTTATTGGCCTATCTCTTCTATATTCAGCAGTTTCATACTTTTCAGGTTTGTGTCCTGTTTGATTTTCTATTGGTTAGGCAATTCACAAAAAATATATTTTATTTTGTTTGTTCTCCAAATAAATTGTGCTCCATTTTGTGTTCACTGCACAATTTAGATTTGTTCATTTCTTTCTTATTTGTTTGACTAATATTACTATCATACTCATAATTTAGTGATTTTATGAAATATAAATGCATATTGCTTTCATTTTTAAGCGGTTGCTCTAGCTTGCTTCTTATTGTATATATGCATCTCTTTTGTGCACCACTAATATTTGACATAGTGCAACGAGGATTCAACAAAAGCAATCGGATTCATTGAAGAAAAAATGATCAATTACTCCTACCCTAATGCTCCACTGCAAAAGGAACTTTCAACTGGTAAGAAAATTGATACAGCTTCTTAGTTATATTTGATAAATAAGTCATAAAATATTTTGATTTTGATTTACAAATAAAAAAAATCTAAAATGTATAGATGATTGTTGTTATAATAGCTAAGAGTATATTAAGATAATTTACTGCTAAATTTGGGTAAGTGAAGCAACATAGCTACGGTCTTATTCTAGATATAAAATCACGAATCTCAACGTACAGTCAGTTTGCCACTAATAATCCAAATATTTCCATTGAGATAGGGCTTTGATACATGTACACTTTAGAAAGTCACTCCAAGTTTCAATCGTACTTCTCTACTTGCTGAAATAAGTAAAACAAGATTTTGTTTGCAGGGGATCAACCATACCTTTAGTTGTTAAGCGGAATGATACAGAGAAAGAAAGACAAGCTCAAAGAGCTCAATCTCATAATCCAAATTCTATGCAATGACATTCAATCATATGTGTTGGCACCTGTATTGAAGGTGGTATCTGTTGGCACTTGTGGTATGTAGAATATTTGAGTTGTACTTTTAAATTATGTATTTGATCATGTTTGTTGGCACTTGTGCTATATTAGAAGAATTAATATGGTATGTAGAATATTTTGGATGGTTTGAATGTGATGACGACTATTTTGGATGAGTTTATTCTATGTACAAAGCTGGTACTACAGAATTTTTAATTAAAGCATTGTATTTTCCTTTTCTAATGTAGCATTTGCCTTCTTCCACTGTTGCATTTGGTTTTTTTTTTTTTCTGATATTGCATTTCAAGATAATGATGTTGCATTACATAATATAGTGGTGTTGCATTAAATAAAATATTATTAATCCTATATGGCACGTGGGCCCCACAGTTGACGTGGACACGTGGGCAGCTAATGTGGATAGCCGACGTGTCATGTGACATGTGGCCATCTTAGGTGAAAGCTGACGTGACCCTCACTATCATGACCTACAAGCTAGGATGTAACTTATGCTTAAGGCAACACTGTATATTGTTGCTTACTTGCAAGTACTGTTGCAATAGGGTTCTAATGCAATACTTCCTTTCCATGGCAGTAGATGGGCAAAAGCGTTGCTTTAGAGGGCTAGGGCAACGACTGCGGATGCCATGCCTCTCTAGTGTCGCCTATTTGAAAAAATGGCCTACGACAACGCTTTTTCGATCTATGGCCGCATAAAAATAGCGTCGAATATGCCCACTTTTGTAGTAGTGATATTTAGGCCTTTCATCACTACCTAGGGTACTCAACTAATCGTCTAGTCTTTTAGGCGTCCCTATTATACTCGTTCTTTGAGCCCGCTAGAACCTACGACAACGATAATTCCTCAGCCTTCAATATCTCTAGTCGTCATCATCAGCGACCATTCTTAAGCTCAAATCATTCTGAGCAGCCATTATCCACGAGCTCAATATCTTTAAGTCATCTGTGTATTCGTTGCATTACGACGATCAACGAACACTTCACAACACCTCGATCATTCCTCCTTGAATTTGATTCAAAGCCATAACCATTTTCGACCCAAAAATATACTTTATTTGGTCGATATTCCATTTCACAGCATTTTCATCCTTTCACAATGTTTCTGCCTTTCATAGCATTTCAGAAATGATGTCAATGCTTCCCACTACAACAAATAAACCATATTACAACGGTGGAAAAAAGTTGTAAAAGACTTTTTACAACGGTGGAGTCACCGTCGTCTATTAAGAAGTTGTAATAGACTAATATCTTTTACAACTTTTCTGCACCGTTGCGACACCGTTGCAATATGTATAATTTACAACTTTTTTCCACCGTTGTAATAAACTTTATTACAACTGTTATGCACTGTTGTTGTTATAATTTTTACAACTATTTATAACCGTTGTGATATCTTTTATTACAGCTATTATTTTACATTTGCATTACATGCATAGATTATATGCATATTACTAATAAAAGAATTCATTCCCAAATATATTATCAACAAAACTGAATATATCAAACAAACTTAAAACATGAACCGAAACAATAGATTAGTTTTTTCAAACTCTGATCATTTTTTTACACAACACACTGAATTTATAAATCATATAGATAGGTCAAGTACATATACATCAATAAAACAAAAAACGTACATATTCAGCTTGCACTTCCTTCTCAACACAAACTTCATCAACCTATTCAATGCCACTTCGTCTCTTCAATTAACTCACCACACCCAGCTGTCAACTCCTTGCAACACAACCAGCTGCCCCCTCCCTCTAGACTGACCTGCAACTTCACCACCTCCTGCTACATATTTCTCCAGCTCCAAACAAGCAGTGGACCAGCCCATAACTTCATCACTGCAACATGACCACCATGACTATGACCAAGCTCTTCAAATTGCCATCCCTGCACTCTACAATCCAAACAAAAACTAATTTAATTGAAAATTATCTAGGAATAAGATTGGAAGGCACTTCCATATTAAAATAGTTGTTGATAATAACAAAGCCAACATCATAACAAAATGTTTAAAAATTTAATTTTATTTACGAATAGATGAAGCAATCATTTATTTTCAAAAAAAAAAATCACAAAATAATCTAAATTCTATGGAATCCAAATACATAGTGTCATCGACATATAACTGAAATAAACAAATGAATATTGATTTATAGATGTGTGATCATTGAGGTTTGAACCAATGATCCTAATGATAGTTCAAAATAAAAATAAAAATTAAATTTTGTGATCGTCGATTTTCAAATTTGTTATCATCTGCATATTGCAAGGACAGTGGCAATTATATGATCACACCCGAATTACAAGCATTCCCCAAGATAAATAAAGATTGTACTAAAGCAAATGACATAAGCATGAAATATTAATCAATCTTCCCATTTAACGAGTAAGCAAAATAGTTACCAGCATATAATGTAAATTTTATTTGGTACTTACCTCACACAAGTAGGAACCGCATGCAATGTACGACATCTTTGAATGATACTTAACCTGCTGCGCAGAATCTTCAAGTGCATGAACGATATCCAAGCCCACCTGTTCTATTCTTTTTATAACAAAAAATAAACATTACAATCTACATACAGACTACTTCCATGCCATAGTTGATATCTAGGGAGACAACATCTGACTCATCTTATTGTTCATAATGCATGATTAATTAATCAACTATCTCCATCTATCGAACATTAATTTATCTGCTCTACAAAATAAAATAAGTAAACAAAAGGCCAACAACTAAAGTGAAGACCCAAAAGGTGAACATGGTGGTCAGTGAACGGCCGGCTATGGTTGTGACACGTTCTGGCATTCCTTTCCGCCCATGACTTTGAAAGGTGGGACCGTTGTTGAAGACTTAGTGACGCGACATTGTCATTCCCAGTCTCTATGGACTTTGAATGTAGGCGTGCGTTTTGTATATTCACTTGTGTCACCCTTTACAAATTTTACTTTGGTTAGCACTTGTATAATTTCTTATGCTAATTTCATCTTATCTTCTTGTTTGATTTCAAAGCCATCCAAACCACTAAATTTTCATTTATGTTCAATTAATACTAACAAAATAATACAAAAGTATATGAATTTATATGTATAGCATAAGATAAAAATGTTGTATTAATATCCAACTAACCTACATCTAAGCTATTACTTCATGGTTCATTGTTACACCAATTACTGTTGATTTTGTGCAGTCTCAGCCACCATAGTAACAGTTGGTTCTGTTGCTAAACATTGATGTTTTTTCATAAGGATAAAATTTAAAATGGTTCTATCAAACACATGAACACATAAGAGATATATACCTATTTTCATTGCAGCTTCGAACCTCCTAGTACAGTCATCAAAAGCTTCATTGAACAAATTATATCCTGAAGTGCCTGCATTATGTTTCTGAGCCCACCATGATAATCTCGTATGTAAATCTTCCATGCTGATTTCTATTTCTTCTTCACCATATAACTCTTTTATTTCTTCTTCGCTATATCATTCTTTGGTCATCTGGAAACACCAATCATTGTCATTAAGTTAATGCAAGAACAGAAGAAAAACAATTTGTTAGGCTGCAGTTCTACAATATATCCATATTAATACTTCATATTACTCTACTATTTTTTTTTTTTAAAATAGCTTATATCAACAGAATTTTTCAAAAATACATCCATACAAGCTCCAAGTTCAAAACAGAGATGCAACGTCAAAATAAACAGATACTTGCTTCACCAACATATACGCCTTTCTTGAGTTACATGGATATATGAGTATAAATGATCTATGTTCTACTTCAACCAACCTTTTGTAACTCGTTTGCAGCTTCTTAATAAACATTATACTTGACAAAGGTACAGCAAGAGGCATAAAACCAGCACTCACACTCCAGTGAATCCAAAACTGTGCTTTTGCTGCATCCTCTTTCGACATCTTCATTCCGCTCATACTGGACATCATCTCTGGGCTTATATTCTTCATCATTGATGTAAATACCTGACGTATAGCTAGATCTTTCATCGAATTTCTTACACTCTCCTGCAAACCAGAAGGAATCTGAACAATACATGAGCAAGACATGCTCTCAGAATCGTAAACTAATGCAAAACAAACGAAAGCAATTACAAAGACAACGAGTGAATTTACTCACTTTAACAAACAAATTGCACAATACCAGAGGCCTCCCTAAGTAACCAACCCACGATCAACAAACACCGAACACAGCCTTAGCCCAAGCATGACCTACAGTTGGAAGAAACAAAGCGATTTGGGGAACTCTGCACAGATGAAGAAAGCACCGCAGAAATGGGTGAAAATCCGTACACTAGCTAAAAAAACTTGTGGGGGATAATCAAATAGGGGGGAAATTGGAAAGCAGGCTATGGTAAAATTAAAACCAAAAGAGGATAAAAGAGAAAGCAAGAAGGCAGATCGAGAGCTAATAGGAGTAGAATATGATTATTGGAGCATGAAGGGAAAGAAATGGACAAAAGGAAAATAGATCTGGAGAGAAGAAGGGCGGAGGAAAAAATCCGGGATAGATTTGGATTTAGGGAAGAGGAGAGGTCGGCCAACATAAAAGTGCAGAAGTAAAACACGTGAGATTGTTGGAGGCAAAATTTCACTGCTCCCGCCTGAATTTCATTATGCGTTAACATGGGCAACCGATTTTTTTGCAAGGAAGCGCCAGATTTATATTTTTATTATAACGAAAATTTCACCCAAATTTATAAATCAAATATAATAAGTCAGAATTAATAAGTAAAAAGTAGTATTAAATATAATATGAATTTCTTGAGAATTATATTTTATTTAAATGTTAAAAATTACTTATAATAATAGCTATTATTAGCTAGTATTTATTTCTTCTTAGTTATAATTGAATATTAATTACTAAAAATTAATTACTATGTCTATGTTATAAGTTGTTAGCTATATATTAGTTATTTCATATTTAAAATTATCAATACTAATTATTAGTTACTACTACTATTATTATTATTTTAAAATTGGTAGACTTAGTTATTATTATTATATCCATTATTAATTATTTAATGTTAGTTGTCAATATTAGTTATTTTGATTTATAGGCAACGATTGATTTAAAGAAAAAGATATGAGGCAACCTGCGTGAGAGTGAAAATATAGCACGATGATTATTATTTTTAATTAATTGTTTAAATAGTAAGTATTAAAATAATTAATTAATTATTAAAACGGACAAACAAAAAACTTTGTAATAGACTTCTATAACAACTAACAGAAAAATACTTATTTGAAATAGACATATATTACAACTGAAAAAAGGAAGATTGTAATAGACATCTATTATAATTAACAATAAAATAGTTGTAAAAATAGGCATTTATTACAACTCCCAAAGAAGAAAAGTTGTAATAGACATATATTACAACTGCTAAAATATAAAAGTTGTTGAAAATAAGGTTATTACAACTTTTTGAAAAACACCGTTGTAAAAAACCTTTATTACAACGGTCATTTTCTGACCGTTGTAAAATTACAGTTGTAATATGATGTTTTTGTTGTAGTGTCCGGTCCATCATTATGCCTTTCACAGCTTTTCTGCCTTTTACAGCATTTCAGAAATGATGTCGATGCTTCTGATCCATCAACATGCCTTCCGGTCCATAGCATTCTGATCCATAATTTCTACAGTGTTCCTCAAAGGATGTCAAAGCTTCCGATCCATCAACATGCCTTCCGGTCCATAGCATTCCGATCCACACTTTCTACAGCGTTTCTCAAACGCTGTCAAAGCTCCTGATCCTTTAACATGCCTTTCAGCCCATATTCTTTCTGGTCCAAGCATTCTGATCCATACTTTCTACAGCGTTTTTCAAACGCTGTCAAAGCTTCCGATCCATCAACATGCTTTCCGTCCATCATTTTTATAATCCATCATCCTTCCATCCACAGCATTCCGGTCTGTAACTTCCACAGCGTTTGCCAAACACTATCGATTTCTGAAACCATCTGATCCATCACTTTGGCATGTCCGATCCATGAACAAACTCCATCCGATCCTTGAACAAACTCCATGCGATCCATGAACAAATTCAATCTATGCGAGCTTGATTTCACACATATACTACTCGATCCATTCAACCAGTCAACAAAAAATTCAAGCAATAATCAGCAAACACTAAACAACGATTATCATCATACGATTTCACAGAATCCACCAATCATGATTAAACAATTAAACGAACCAACACAAATGGATCTAATTTGAATAAACATGTGAATATTTACCAATTTAGTTTGTTAGATTATATCCTATGGTGATTCAAGTGAAAAATATACATACCATGATGTAGATCTAGGTGAAAACAACTTGAAATTAAGAAAATAAGATCAAACAACCCATATACTCGATTGGGTCCGCGCAAGAGAAGCTTATCACACACCAATTCTTCAAAATCACTTGAAATCACTAAATTCCCAATTCGAAGAATGAGCTTCAAACCTCTCAATTTGATGCGATCTCCCTTCACTTGATGTAGATCTAGCTTTGTTTGACGTAGATCTTCAATCTTCTTGCATAGATCTAGAATTTTAATAGAGGAAGGATGTATTTGATTGAGGAAGGAGGATCACAAGCTCATGCAAATGAGAGAATGAAGAAAGTAAACTATTCTTCATGCCTCTACCCCTATTTATAGCCTCTAACCAGCCCACTAATGGGCCACACCAATTCAGGTCATTAATGACTAGCCAAACCTGTATGGAAATTGTGAAACGCTAAAACAGTGTTTCCTCCCAAACCCGTGAACCAAATCATTAATGTGACCACTCTATGGAATTGGCAACACCATTTCCTTTTTAATGAAATCAATGTCAGCACCTGATTCAATTCCAGTCAAAAGTTATGCCCTATACAAAACTGACAGGGGAAAAATGGTCACAAATAAAATTGGCAAAAATTATGGATACGTTTCACATTCCCATACCCAACATATCAAAATACGAGAATGATACAACCCTCAGAGAATTAATAAAATATTTTACGATCCTTCGATACATAAAATGTAGGTCATTACATTCTCCCCTCCACCCTCTTGGAATTTCTCCCCCGAAATTCCAAGCAAACATAAGCAACCAAACAATTCCACATGCTTATCATTCACAAGCAGCCAATTTACCATCTAGACTAGCATCCATCAAGCCATGCATTTATAACCTTAACGTAGTATGCATAATACTAACGAATAGTACAAGTTACAATGGAGTAAGGTGACACAACATTAATGGGTCGTACCAACAAAGAGTTCTGGATGGATCGTCTTCATACTCTCTTCTGTCTCCCACGTACAATCGTCAGCATTCTCCCTCCATTGCACCTGGACTAGCTTAACTGTCTTCCTCCTAAGCCGTTTCGTGTCATTTCCCACATAACAAAGTGGCTTATGAGGTTTCGTAGCTACGGCCTCAAGTTCTAGATCTTCGTACTGTTCCGTAGATACCACCGCATTCGAATCATGCGCACACTTCTGTAGAAATGGCACATGGAAAAAAATATGCACACTTGACATCTTCTTGGGTAACTCCAATGAGCTTTCCAATCCGCTCAATAATCGAAAAACGGTCCAACAAACCTTGGAGCTAACTTTCCTTTACTTCTGAATTGAACAACATGCTTCAACTATGAAATCTTCATGAAAACCATGTCACTGATGTTTAATTCCAAATCTTTTCGATGTTTATCGACATAACTCTTCTGACGGTCTTGAGCTTCCTTTATTCATTGCCGAACGATCTCGATACAATCCAAGGTCTCTCTGGTCATCTCTGGCCCAAGTATCAACTTATCTCCAGTTTCTAACCAGCATGTTGGAGAATTACACGGCCTTCCATACAACGCCTCGTATGGTGTCATCAATACTCGATAGGTAGTTGTTATTGTATGCAAACTCAACTAAATTCAGTTGGTTTTCCTATGATCCTTCGAAGTCAAATACACAAGCCCTCATGAGATCTTCCAAAACTCAGTTAACCCTCTCGGTTTGACCATCGATTTGGGGATGATAAGCCATACTCAAACACAACTCGGTTGCCAAAGTCTCTTGCAAACTCTTCCAAAATCCTCTTGTGAATAATGAATTTCGATCACTTACTATGCTCTTCGAGATACCATGGAATCGAACTACTCGTTAAATATAAAGTTCAGCCAACTTCGATGTTGTCTTAGTCAGTCTTACAAGAATAAATCTTGCACTTTTGGTCAAACGATCCACGATGACCCAAATGCCTTCATTTCCCGCCCTGGTTCTCGATAGCCTATCGATGAAAAGGAACTTCTAATGGCTGAAGCAATCCACTCAACTTCTCCTGTTCATCTTTCACCAACTTACAGTTCATGCATTTGGAAATGAACTTTCCAACATCCCTCTTCATCCCTTCCCAGTAGTAGGCTCGCCTCATGTGCTGATACATCTTGTTACCACAGGGATGAATCGTCAACTTTGAGCGATGACATTTCCTCAGAATCTCATCTCTCAATCCGTCGATATCAGGAACAACCAGTCGTCCTTGCTTTGGAAGCCTACCCTCTCTATCGACCTCGAATTCCTTATCCTCCGGTTCTGACTTCTAGATAATCTCAACAAATTTTGCATCATGCTTCTGGCTCTCGCCAATCATTTCGATGAGAATAGTGCTTATCGATAAGCTTGCCAACATTTCAGGTTCTAACTCACACCGAGGCCTAAAATCGAATCCTGCCAAGTACTCGAGGTGTTTCCATTCCGAAAACATCACTCCCAAACTTGCATGTCTTTGACTGTACGCATCCGCCACTGCATTACCTTTACCAAGAGTATAGGCTATATCAAAATCATATGATGCCAGAAAATCTAACCACTGTTGCTGCCAAAGATTCAAATCCTTTTGGGAGAAAAGATACTTTAATGGCTTGTATCCGTAAATAACTCGAATCGAACTCCCAATAGGTAATGTCTCCACATCTTCAAAGCAAATATGATCGCTGTCAACTCCGAATCATGAGTCAGATAATTCCTTTCATGTAGCTTCAGCTGTTGACTAACGTAGACTGAAACTCTATCTTTCTACATCAGTACTTCTCCAAATCCAATACCATATGCATTGGTGTACATTATCGTCTTTTCATTCCCACTTGGAATCGTCAAAATAAGAGCACTCGTTAGTCTCTCTTTCACGATTCCAAAAGCTTGCTCACACTTTGCATCCTATGTGAACACTTGATTCTTCTTCGTTATCTTGGAGAAATCCTTTATAAAACAACGATAATATCCTGCCACCCAAGGAAACTCCTCACGTCCATTGCATTCTTAGGTCTATCCCAGTCCTGGATAGATGCTACCTTAGCGGGGTCAACCACTATCCCATTTCAAGAAATAACATGGCCTAAGAACCTCACTTTTCTCTTCTAGAAGTGAAACTTCGAAAATTTAGCTCTCAGCTAATGCTTTCGCAAGATTTCCAAAAGAACTCACAAGTGCATCTTATACTCTTCCTCATTCCGGGAGAAAACCAGAATATCGTCCATGAACAAAGCACAAACTTGTTCAGCTGATCTCTAAAAAACCTATTCATAAGATCCATGAAATAGGTTGGTGCGTTAGTTAACCCAAATGGCATCACCAACCATTCGAAGAAACCGGATGGTGTCCTAAAAGCAGTCTTTGGCACGCTATCCTTTGCCACCCTCAACTGGTGGAATCCCGTCGCCAAATCCATCAGAGGAAACACCTTGGCCTCGTGAAGCTGATCAAACAAGTCGCCTATTCTTAACAACGGATACTTGTTCTTTTTGTTCACCTTATTCAGCTCACGATAGTCGACACATAATCTCAAAGATCCATCAGCCTTGGTTGCAAACACAACTGGTGCACCCCATTCGGATACACTTCTCCAAATAAACCCTTTCCAAAAAAGTCACGTACTTGCGCCTCTAACTCTCGCTATTCCTTAGGCATCATCCGCCTAAGAGGCATGACGATAGGTTTAGCACCTTCGACCAAATCGATTGTGCACTCAATCTAGCTATGTGGCAACAACCCTTTGACCTCGTCAAAGACATCACTAAACTCTCATACGATTGGCACCGATGACAAGTCTTCCCATGGAATCACAAGCGAATATAAATAGCTCATGAAGACACAATCTTCGGGATTACATCTAATCACAACCATTCGCCCTTCCATATTCCCGACTGTCACCTCCATCTTCTCGCAATCCACTTTTGCTGCATACCTCTTGAGCCAGTCCATTCCCAAAATAATCCCAAACCTAGCGAAGTTCAAAACAAAGCAATCACACACAAAAGAGCAACCATGACTCGACAACACTAGACCACGACAAATCCTACACAAACTGGACGAACCCCACCAACTAGATTAGTCACAATCAATGGTCTATAGCAAATCCCGGGTTCCAAACCCAAGCGGCACACAAGCTCATGACAAACTTCTCATTCTTTTGATAAGGAGTCTCGAAACATGAACGAGCATACTTGGACAAAGCTTCCAAATCAGAAACATACTCCAACACTGGTCGACTACTCTGCTTAAGCTCAACAAAACACTTGAATAGAATATAATTATGAACGGTAGATATAAACTTCGTTTCATACTTGACTTTGAATTGCTCCCATGAAATCTCATCTTTTGGAATCTCTATAGTGATAGAGTTCCACTAATCCATAGCTCTTCCCCGTAGCTGTCCTGATGCAAGCTTCCTCTTTATTGCAACGTTAATGCCTAAGTCTACAAATATCTGAATGCAAGTATCAAGCCACCCTTGAATCTCTACAATCGGCTCCATCCCTTTAGACGACTTCCCTCCTAGGGTATTGAAATCTTTGTGCAGCTCGACAAAGTCCACAACCCTAGGCACCTGAACACCCACATCTACCGCAACTGTCTCTAGAGCGGGTACCCTACTCCTGATCGCGACCTCCATGGCCTCGAACATAGCTGGATAATCTAGTATACCGCAATTTCCCCCCTCCAGGAACAGGCTCCTCCATAGCAGTATATCTCGAAGATTGACGACTCATTCTAAATCTGAAAATAGAATGATTAGTCCACACATGAGAAATCTGCTAATGGAGTTCAAGCGCTATTATACTATACACTAATATATAGTAAATGCTTCCCTCATACGTTATTACGTCTTCGAACATCGGCCAAAATCGATAATCATAGCTCTGATACCAAATGTGACGACTGCCTATAACTCCTGCACTTAACAAGGGAAATAATGCATTGAAAGACGTGCCAGGCAGTTATGGAAGATCATAAAGGTAGGATAACATAAACGGATCTTGTTGTATAACTCACAATGCAAGGAAAAGCATAATAAAACATCTACAACATGCAATAATAATGAAGCAGAATTGAGCAAAATCTTAATATTTTTCATATTACCATGAAAAATCCATACATCCTTGGATTACACTATAAAAGTCTATACAATGAGCCTCACTACAAGTCACTCAGAGAATACACCAACATAGCAGCAGAAAAACAGAAAATAGTAGGTAATAGGACACTAATACGTAAGCCTCCAGTTCGTCGTCGCTCAACAGCATCGTCCTTGTTAAAATCAACTACTTGTCACCTGCTACTCAGTTTGCCCATCCAAACAATGAATGAACAGTCCAAGGTAATAAGGAGAAATATAAAACCTTAAGTCAGATAACAGTCTTAATGAGCGATAAAACAACTATCAACATCATCAATAAAGTATATGAGAAATCGTAAGATCAATCATCTAATCTACCAACATCAACGGAGAAGAAACTCAAAACCATCTCCTCCACATCCGACAGTGATAGCCATTACAAACAACCATATATAAACAAACATACATAGCAACTAGTTATCCAACGTAGACCATCCTAATCGATATCAATATCTCCCAAGTGCAAGCCCCGAAGGCCTAAACCAACATCAGATAAACACACAAGAGATGTCTCCTTCAGTGTCGAAAAATCTACACAAGACGATACAAGCAGAACAATCAACATCCATTACTTGGCTATGGCCTCCAATCCTACTTTGAAGCCAATGTCAATCATGTAACTGGCCATATCATTATGTCATCCGTCAAGGGATAATGGTAACCTTGGTTCTAGCAAAAACTCCATACGTCTTTCATCGCTACATATCAAGGCCTTTCATTGCTATGCAGGGTACTCGAGTAATCTTCTAGTCTTTTTGGCGTCCCTATTATACCCTTGCTTTGAGCCCGCTAGAACCTACGACAACGATAATTTCTTGGCCTTCAATATCTCTAGCCGTCATCATCGACGAGCATTCTTAAGCTCAAATCATCCTAAGTAGCCATTATCCTCGAGCTCAACATCTTTAAGTCATCTGCGTATTCGTTGCATTACGACGATCAACAAACACTTCACAACTCCTCGATCATTCCTCCTTGAATTCGCGTTGAAGCCCTAACCATCATCGACCTAAAAACATACTTTATTTGGTCGATATTCCAGTTCACAGCATTTTTAGCCTTTTACAACGTTTCTGCCTTTTACAGTGTTTTAGAAATGCTGTCAAATCTTCCAGTCCATCATTATGCCTTTCGGTCCATCAATATGCCCTTCACAATATTTCTACCTTTTATAATGTTTCATAAATGTTGTCAATTCTTCCGATCCATCAACATGCCTTCCTGTCCATGATCTTTTCGGTCCATATCATTATGATCCATACTTTCTACAACGTGTCTCAAATGCTGTCAAAGCTTTCAATCCATCAACATGCCTTCTGGTCCATCATCTTTTTGGTCCATAGCATTCTGATCCATAACATTTCAATCCATACTTTCTACAACGTTTCTAAAACGCTGTCAAATCTTTCGATCCATCAACATGTATTCCAATCCATCTGTAATGACCTGGATTTTTGGCCATTTTACTTTGGATATTTAATTGGGATATTTATGAATTTTTAATATTTAATTCGTTTAAAACGTTATGATTTATATATATAATTATAAACGAACTCGAAATCGCGCGGCAATTCGTAGTATGAAGTTTTGAACTTCATTTTGACATACAGGATCCGATACAAGTCGGATTTATGTGAAACAGGAAAACATTAGGACCGTATTGATGATAATTTTCATATGGGAGAGAAAAATTTAGATTTCGTGTTAGAGATTGTTAGCTATGGCTAAATCAAATTTTTAAAATAATCGCTATGGATTTCGATTTATAAACGATAACGTTTATTTCATTATTATAAAAGAATTTTTATATATACGGAATATCGTTTAAAACCCAGAATCTTAAGTTTGAGTTTTAGAATTTTATACTGTTTGGAATTGAAGCAGTTTGCTTTAGTACGATGGTATTAAATTATCGTTAATTCAGCCATTTAATAACATAATTTAATTTATATTGAAATTATATGAGATTAAAATAATAAACCAACCTTAAGATTTTAAACAACATACACAGTTATATTTTTAATACAAATCCTTGTGTGTACATGCACATACGTGTATATATATACCTCCGCACTTCACTTAGTTCGACAACATATGAAATTGAATACATTTTCATCATACTGGTACAACAAATAATAAAATAGTGCTCTGTGAACATAAGGGAAAAACTAGATTGTATTCAATATAAAAACTGGAAGGGTACAATATAAAGGAAATACAACATATATATTTTCAGTTGTACATATCATAACCAAATATATATGATGATTCAATATAGGTACAGGTTCCAATATGACATGTTTCATTCAAGGAATAGCAAAAAAAAATTTAGACAATTCATATATTTCTACATGCCTGGTTTCTTTCCAGAAGGACAGTGAGACAAAATATACGCCTTGATCGTGAGCAGCAAGGAAATAGTAAACCTATTAGTATATAGGAAACATAATTGAACAACTAAAAATGGAAGAAAACAAATATATACTAGAAACTGAAAATTTCCAATGCAGGAAAAAATTATGGATATATTTACATCAAAATTTTACGGCTAAACCAAAGAGGATGTTGGCAAATCTATATAAGATTTCGGAATAGCTAAAGAAGTGGTAGTGGACAGCTAAGGAACATGCTATAAAAGAGTAACACATGGGAACAATATTGTGACATAAACCATGAAACAGAGTGAAACAGATGAATATATATGTATAGATACACTGTTTTTTTCCAAATTTGTACAGACAAGTGAATTGATATATATAGATTCATATATATATATATATATATATATATATATATATATAAAGTTACAAATCGAATCCTTATAAGATATACTGATTGCCATATCTTTAAAAACCCAATATAGATGCTACAATTTCAGAGAATTGATGAAACAAGTCCTAGACAATCTAACCAAACCTATATACAGTGAGTAGAGCGACTGTATTAAAATAGTAATACAAAATCCCACAATATCTCTGTCAAACCATTTCGCGATCCAGCAATTTCATATCACCGGTACAAATCTGAACAAAGGTAGAAAACCCAATGGCCTAAGAAGGGTAGCCAAACCTACCTAAGAGGGGTTGATGGACGTTGATCCTATCTAACCAAATCAACCACTATAAATATGGTATCCACGCACAAACCATCACCACAACCAAAAGAAAACAAATTCGAACCATTTATAAAATCAAAACAGAAATTTTTACTGCAAACAAAAATAAATTTAAATTACTTATCTGTATTTAGCCACACTCGAAAATCCGGTCGACGTGAAGGCTTACGGTTCAGGGCGGCTTCGAAGAACAGCTTCGATTTGTGGTTGGTATCCTGTAGTGGTCCTAGAGGGTTCAGGGAAGATCGACGAAGGGGATGCGACATGCTGGTCTCGGTCTGTGCGTTGAAGAGCAGAAGGTGATAAAAAGAGAGGGTTTCCGCCATGAGAAGATCATCGTGGAGGCGGTGGACTTTTTGTGAGGATTTGGAGATAACAATGGGATCAGATGAGGGTTTTGAAGTGGGGATTGGGCTGGGATATACGGGCCGAACAAATAAAGGGTAAAGGCCCAGTTTAAAATCATTAATTCATGTTTTAATGTTTTAATTACTTTTTAAATTTGCTTATACAATATCATGGGCTTACGTTAACAGTTTTAAGCACGAACAGTCGCGTTGGAACCGTAAAGACAAGATCTTCGAAGTGGAGCATGAATATCGTTTAAAAATATAATTAATTCTCACACCTTCTGGAATCCTGTGATGTGGTAAATTCATGTAAAAATATAATTTACCATTTAAAAATATAAATTGGTTGCTGTTATTATATTTAATCGATCATATAAAATTTATTTCATATATTATTATGAAATGTGTAACGAGCTGTGATGCAGGAAAGGACAGGTTGGAGGGATCCAACCGGATTCCTCAAACATTATATATGTTGTTTGTTGTTTCATATTATTAATATTTGAACTGATTGAACACCATATGGTTGGAAAACCGGTATTGAGTGTGATGGTTTAACAAGTATTCACCCGTGTTGTGTTTTAAATCAACCGACAGTGTTGATTTGGTAATCGGTAGTGAATGGCCTAAAATGTGTTGTTTAGCCATCGGTTTACCGTTCGGTGAATTGACGCAGTTTTAAAGTTATAAATTATTTTATAACTGAACTGAAGCTTTTCAGTTATTTTATATTGATAATTAAATTAGAAATTTATATATTAAAAAAATATTAAATCAAGTTTATAAAGGAAATCATTTAAAATGGTTTAGACTAGTTTTAAAAGCGGAAAGCCAAATAAATCACCTACGAGTGGTAAAATGGGATAATTGTTTTTAAAACAATTAAATGGTGTTTTTAAATTAATTAAAGTTATTTAATTAATTTAACAAGGGTAAATTACAAACGAAAATCAGTTAATGGTTAACTGATATTTACGATTGGTAAGATCCACCGTTTCGAGTAAAAGGGGCTAATGAATAAATATTGATTTAGATATTCGTTAAAATTTAATGAATAGTATTAGATATTAGTTAATCTTCGATTAACTATAATCTAAGAAAATTGTTGAATTGATTATTGTTAATAACCTTAATTATTATTGAATGAGCTCGTAAAAATGATGATAATCCTATTTTTGATCAAAGTCGAAGTTAACTATATCTTAATATAGTTAAGGTTAAAGCTAATTATTTCTTTTAATTTAAAAAAAATGATTCAAAGTAATGATTTCAATTGGAAGCCAAGTAAGAAGTGATAAGATGACCATAAGATTAGTCGAAAGGGCGATAATAGTTTTATCAAAGGGATTTATAAATCCAATTTTTCATAACAAGAGTGGTAAATGGAAATTGACTATTGGGCGTGAGATTTCAATTAAACCCAAAGGTATAAGTGGAAAGATGTTTCAAGTTCAAAGTTACGTTTTGATGGAATTTACTTAATTAAAGGAATTAAGAAAAGAGATTATATTGACCGAGGATTTCAATGTAAGAAACGATTTATAAAATCAGTTGAAATCGAGGTGGTAAATGAGATTTTGAAATTAGTGGTTAAGTTTCAAACGTTTATTCATTCTGAGATAAGAACATTGTCGATCAAGGTCTGAGAGGTAAATAAAATACCCCAACTCGAATGGCTTCATTATTACCGAGGAATGGTATTGGTTTGAAACGAGTGAAAGACGTTGAAATTGGTTTATCTTATACGAGGAATATCGAACTCAAATGCAAGGTTTTTGGGAAATAAATAATATCATATTATTAGTTTCAAAAGAAATAAGAATATTGATTTCAAATTTTATTGAATATTTGTTTATATAATTAGAGTTGATCGAATATCTTATTTGAGGTAGAGTTAGTCAAACATAGTTATTCAGGAAAAGTTGCCATTGTGTACGACTGCTAGCGTAATTCGCAGGGCTGCAGATAGCCTACGGCGGTCGGATGTTTCCTAAGGGAATCAGGCGTAACCATTGTGATCGCTGCGATCTAGAGTCAAGCGAATGGAGTTAAGTCGAGTATTAGTTAATCAATAAGAATAATCAAGTCAAGCTAGTCGAGTTAAATAAGTCGAGGTTAGTCGAGTTAGAGTTAATCAATCAAAATAAATCATTCAGAGTTAATCAGAGGAAATTTGGTTAAATACATTTTAAGAGGTCAAGTTGTGTTAAGTGTTGAATCAGCAAACTGATGTTATTCACACATGTGTTATTTGATAGTTAAAACACTGACTATCAAAACCTGACCAATACGATTGTTGGTATGGAAAGACCGAGATCGAATTTATATTCGAAAACCATTCCGACCAACAAATACGTGAAGATATTTGAGGATGGTCGAGATGGAGCTTTGAAGACCGTGGATCTTCATAAGCGGAAGGACTGCTAATAATCTTTGGTTAGCTCCCAGAGATAAACCGTTGTTCTGTCGTGATTGGAATCCACGAGTTGCAAGGACTTCTCACTACTGATCCACGGGGTGATTCCTATATGAGATGCAGTTGGAGAGTGCCTTCGGTTCATCCTCTTCCTGGATGACTTGTATGGACGAGTGTCTGACAGAGTATTTCCAAAGGGGTCACGTACGTTGATTTTTACAAACGTATTTCTGTTAGTGGTAGAGAGGGGCACCTCTCTAGCTTAATGACCAGAATATTCTTGTGGACGTCAATTAGTGATATCTGGCGGATCTGACAATGTGGCATTCAAAGTGAACGGTGGCCAGATGTTTTAAAGTAAATTCTAGCCTCAAGCCTCATCCACCGGGAAATAACAAAAATCGGGCAGGCAGCATGACTATGTGGGTCGCTCCCATTAGGATGTATGATCACCTATCTAGAGAAATTCCTTTTGCTTCTTAGATCTATCGATGCTGACTCTATTCGGGTGGCGCTTGCTGATCCCAACCGTCGGTGATATACATTCGATACACTCAAGCGAAATGAGTGGTCGGTCATGTGAGGGCCGGTTGCAAGAAGTTCTTGTTGAACCCAGTGCATTCGCCTCTAGAGATACATGTTTGGAAGGTGGTCGCATACCCTGTCAAGGTTGGAATCCAATATCCAATAAGCGCCCGCGGTTTTCGATTGTATACTATATATGGGGAGCGTGAGATGCAAGCGTTCCTCTAGTTGTTAATTATTTGTATTTAGACATTATGATAATATCAGAACAAAGCTATGATTTCAAAACTGTTTTGGGTTATAGTAAGGTAAAAACCGTCCGTGTTTATGTGTGGGCTGGTCTTACTATTATCCTTTGATTTCATAAAGGATTTTCCAAAGTTAAACAAGTTGTGTGTGCTGTGAATTTATCACTGATAGTATTCCAGACTGACCCGGTGTATTTTGTTTTAAATCAAATGTGCTCAGGTCAGACCGAGTATGTTCCAGGTTAAGTTTCGCTTGGAGTTTCAGGAGCTAGAAGCAGGAGGCTTCACCGCTAGTTATATAGAGTTGTTTCCGCTGTGGCTGATATATGTTGTGACGATCCCAAAACCCCGTGACACGGTGTTAAGGATAATCATTGGAATATAACACATTAATCATCATTAGCAGATCACAGATAATAGCATAAACAGAAAATAGAATAATTTACACACATATGACAGCGGAATCATATAGATATCATCACATCAGAGAAGCACAGTACAAGATACAACTTAGTGCATAATGATACATAGTCAGTCACCATCGCTTGAGGCGGAATCATACATAAAGAGTACTCAAAATAAATATCAGTCGACATCGCCAATGGCGGAATCATAATATAGATACAATAATGGCGGAGAAAATCCAAGTCAGCACGGTGTAGTCAAGCCTCGCCATGAGCCAAAAGTGCGTCAGAAACCTGTAACTAGGCTGCCCGTGTGAAAATGAGGGCACCCGAGTTTGCAAGGTGAAACAAACTACGAGTCAGTCATGGGACTAGTATGAGAAATCTACATAACTTATTAACAACAATAATAAGGCAAATCAAAGGACCACGCCACTTTCGCGGAACGGGTTTACTCCAATGAGTGCTAGTGCATGAAATAAAGTAAATGATTAAATCACCGCAATGCTTTTTATAAAATGAAGCCATTATAAGACTCAGGTCCCATCACACAATGCAACGCAAGCCGGAGGATAGAGTTTTACCTTATAATGGCCAAAAATGCTTCATACGAGTAAAACAAAAGTGTTTGATATTATTACTAGTGCATATATGTTTCAATAGCGATTTCAATCATAAATATCAATCCTAGGCGGCATAGCTACCATCTACTATGTCGCCATACTAGTAATACAATCATGTCCGCATATTTCGTATTGGAAATTGGATTCCTTCATGAGTCGAGGCAAGGGGCAAGCTCCTCTCCGTTCGAGACACTCTAGCAAATGTCTCGGGACCGCACACAGCAATCCCCTGGATCCTTTAAGGCCGGTCCTCTCTTACTTTTGAGGATTGGCAATTCCTGAACACATGTTTCCCGGTCCTTCCAGACCTATAATCGAGGCGCCTCGTATTCCAACAACCACACAGGTGAAAAGTAGATATAAATGTCAGGGCTGGGAGGTCACTGACACCACCATAGCTAGAAAGAAACGTCATGCACTCCTTGGGTCCTTCTCCCGTTTTTGACTCATACCGGGGTGTGAGGCTCACGAATTCACGTTATACACAAAGCTACGTCACACAAACCATGCTTTGATCATCAACCACAAGACTTTGCTTTGCAACAGAAGCCTTGATCATATGCCACTTAGGCGTGCCACATAGGCAATCCACTCCATGCGACTGATTTCTGTCAATACATAACCTCTGAGCTCGTATGTCTCAGAGAAGGGCGTTAAGCAAGAGAATAAATTCTCCGCCGCCAAACAGATATATATTTAATAGAGATCAATCAACACAGAACAAAATCCAATGTCAGACACACAGTCCATTTACAAGTCCGTTCTGGGTCTGAACGAAACCGGAGGCACCAATTCCTCGCATATCCGTACAATCAACAGCATGTCTGGACGGCTACTACTTCAGCTCCTTCATGGTAGCTACTCCAATCACGAGCATCAGTAGCGCCCATCCATCCAATGTGAAGATCGTCGGTCTTCAACCGTCTTCCACTTTTCGACTTCTCAACGTCGATCGATTATTTGAAATGAGATGAACTCGGCCTTTTCAAATAATCCACGTATATTTAGATTTTCAAATCAATTTATCACATTGTTGGACTATTCAACATTCACATTTCAGTTCTTTAGTTATAATTTTCATGTCAAATGCATTCAACCATCACATATCAAGAAGACACAACAAAATGGGTTTATTTCCACTCTATATCGTGTATAGTATTTTATAACGATATATCGCCATTTTTAATTAATTTAAAACGACCATATTTAATTAAACGACGTTTCAGGTCATGTCGATGCACTGGCGCTGCTTTTCACTAATTTTGTTTTACACATATCTGAAAATCTAACCGTTGGATCTTCACAAATTTTATATCATTAGGAAGGTCGTTTCAAAACGAATCCAACGGTTTCAGTTTTGGGAAAATCCGAAGGTCGGATCTTCCACACTAGCCATTTGAAATTACGATTTCAATTTACGAACTACAGCGTCGTTATTCGATTTAATTTAATTATATTTATATATATAAATACAATCGTTTCTGGCGCTGTTTTTCTTCAGATTTGAATTAAACATTCCCGACAATCCAACCGTCGGATCTTCACAAAGTTGGTGCCGTTGGAAAGATATTTCCAAGGCGAACCCAACGGTTGCGGTTTCGGAAAAATCCAATGGTCGGATTTCCCACACTAGTCGTTTGAAATCACGGTTTCAAAACACGAACTGCACGGCCACGTTTCGTTTTAATTTTATTTATATTTATATATTTATATAAATATAGTTCATTCAAAAATTCCTATATCGTTTTCACTTCAATTATTTCACTAACACCTTTAAATTTTGGATAATTTCGCCATAACCTCCTTTGTACGGGAGGGGCTGGGAAAATTCCCAAATAGCCACACGGGCGTCTCATGTCAAGAAGAAAAAGAAAAAGCCAAGCGGCTAGCCAACAGGCTAATAAAATCATCACCCAAACAAAACAGTAAATGTGTACCTATTTGTCGGGCACAAAATTTTTTTCCTCTTCTCTAGCCCCTTTGCTATAACTTATTCAATAAATATGCATGTACATATATACAATTTTTATCACTTATCATTTTCCATTCAACTTCATATTCGATTTACTTTGGTTTAAAAACACCATTCATTCTAATGTTGCATGCATAGGCTAAAATCATATCATTAGCTAATTAATGTATATTTCAACTCATGCACATTTATTTGAACAAGTGGCCATTTTTTTTACACTTCACATTTCAAAGATGATAATTTTGGCGAACTAAAATAGATTTCAACACATGACTATTTTATTTAGTTCCTATGCATGTAAAAAAATAATATTTCATTCACAAATATTTATTTCAACGTCCGCATATCTCTAGCATAACACATATATGATAAAAATGATATTTTTATCATTTAAAATATTTATTCGACAAATGGATGCTTTCAACACTTCATAGTTTCAATAAAAATGTAATTTTTATTGCTCGATCTTTTTATTCAACACATGAACTTTTCTACTACACACACTTCTCAACACATGAGTATTTCCACATATGGATATTTTATTTATGTTGTTCATATTAGAAAGATGGAATTTTTATTGTTGAAACTATTTATATAAGGTGAATATTTTTCATACTTCATATATATTATAAAAATGTGATTTTTATTGTTTAAACACTTCATTCATTCACAAATGAATTTAATTTTCACATAACACTTTCAACACATGAACATTGACACACATGGATATAGTTTCAACACATGACTTTAATTTCAACGCATGAAGATAATTTCAACATATGAAAATAATTCTAACACACAAAGATTATTCAAAATTTCGGCAGCATAACGGCAGGGTAGTTAAAACCGGCACCGTCCCTAGTATGGCTCCTCGCTCTACCTTAAAACCTCACGGTTTTTGACAATGGGGATTCATGCATCTAATTCGCACGCAGGCGGCATGTTTTATTTTTATTTCCACAAATATTTCCAATTCATTTCAATCAAAAATGGGTATTCTTCAACCACAACCAAACAATATCAACCACAAACAATTATTCAACCATTCGTATTTTTCATCGAATATTTCACACCAATTCACAACAATAAATATCGTCCATGGTTTGTGGACGAGGGGAGTATATATATATATATATATATAATATAATATAATATAATTGCTATATTTCACTTGCATTTCAACACATATATCAATTATTCTATGCATGTAAAATTCATACTTCGCTTATATAGCTTACACTACGCATGTACATGAGGTATACAACACGTATGTAATTTATATTTCGCTAATATAATTTATACACGACATTTTCCATTCAAATTCTTTTAATTTAGATTTCTCACATTGGTTTTCGGAGTGCTAAAAATCGTAGATGACTCAAAAAAATCCGCGGCTTCTTCTATTGGGTAGAGAGCTTCCTTGCGGTCGTGATGTTTCCTGTTTCATCGAAATTCGTCAACACACTAAAAAGATACGATTTTTCAAAGTGTAAACATAAAAAATAACTCACCTTCCACAATGGTTCAAAACTAGGTTTGCGGTTTTCGCGAGAACCGAGGCACGAGGGAATGATTGGCGGGTTGGACGTGGAAGAGGGAAGAGAGGGCTTCCTGTCGGTGGTGGTTTGGTGGCGTTCGGTGGTCGGGATCGTCGGCGGCGGCTCCAGAAAGGTCGAAACTTTCTAGCCTCGATTCAGGCGGAGGAGGCGTCGAGGGTGGTCGAGCAAGGGTCGGATCTGACGAGGGGGCGGAGGTGAAGCGAACGGCGGTGGTGGCGGCGTCTGGAAGCGGCTGTAGCGGCGGCGATCGGGCCTGGAAGGGGGAGCGGATTTCGCCGTTGGTTTTGGTTTTTTTTTTAAAAAAAATAATGAATGGAGAAATATGATTGGTCGATGGTTTTAATAAATTTTTAAATATGTTTTCTCAAACGAACTCCTTTTCAAACCCAACGACTGTCGCCCCCAGCTAAATACCCCCATTCCGGACACAATGGTATATGTTTCGTTAGCCAATTCGAGTGTTACAGTCAGTTATTTTTCAAATTAAAGTATAAAACATTTAATTTTTAACTTTGAACGTACATTTCAATTTGCCAGGGCCACAAACTGATTCGAAAAATTCCAGAAAAATAAATCTAGCTATGTTTTGACGCTACGGTCCCAACAAAACTAGTTTCGTCGAATTCTGAGATCGTTTGAAAAATGGCCATTTTCTGGTCGATCCAATTTAACAAAAATTAACCAAACGCATTTTCTTTTGCCACGCTCACATACTAGCTTCAAAACTTATGAAATTTTAAACCTAGCAATAGTTTGACATCTCGGACCCACCAAAAGTGGTTTCGTCGAATTCCGAGGTCGTATGCAAAATATCAATTTTCCAGGGCTATATATTCTATATAGCGACCATTCTGAAAATTCATTCGGCCATAACTTTTGATTCCCGTTATGAAACTTTGATTTTTCAGATGCGTTAGAATGGTATTGACTAATAGATTTAAATATTTTTGGTTTCGCTAAAATCCGTTTTATTCTCCACCCTACACAGTCAGTCTAAGTTTGAATTCAAATTTTCAATCTGACTCACTATTTCTAATTCACTATTTTATTGAAATATTCTATTTCAATTGTTCAAATTCCTTTGAAATCACCAATTTAAAAAATTTAAATTGGCCCGTATTTTCCGGGTTATTACATATGTTGTCCTCTGATGATTGGTATGTATATACAGTTTCTTTGTATAAGGGATTTGTTATATTTACATTTTATTCGTTCCGCTGTAAGATTCTGATGTGGTGTTTCTTCTTCTTTCTTCTATTCTAATATTTCTTCCTTTCTATTCTCACCCTCTAATTTCTTTCTCATGACAATCTAGTGTTTTCGATGCTTGATTAGTCGACATAGTGGTTTATGTCGATTTTCGAGGTCGAAAATTCGCTGGGTCGTTACAGTGGTATCAGAGCTATTGGTTTAGTGATAACCTTGGCTCTGTGGTGTGACTCAATAGAGATGAGGTCAGCATCACCCTAGATTGAGTTGGGATATTGATATACGAGAGCGCGTATTTGTATTTTAATATGAAATTATTTTTGAATTTTTTTTTTGCCCAAATTATTTTAAAATAAAAATAAAGGTAAAGGTGGTTATAGTATGGGAAAATCGAATGAATTGGTTATGTTGATTTGAATGATGTGTTTGAATTGTGTTGTTGATTGTCTGGGTATAAACTTGAACATGAATCAACTTGGTTGAAACCAAAATGAAATAAATAAGTTGAAACAATCAATCCAAGTTAGTAAATCTAAATGGACAATTATGGAAATAAAGGAAGTGATTATAAGTAATTATGATCTCGTATGGATTGAATTATGTTCGTGTGGATTGATATAAATGATATGGGTGTTTTGAACATGACTGACGTTGTTTTGGGAACTAACGAGTTCAATTGAGTTGAGTACAGGTGCTGAAGTGCCAGTTCAGCTTTAAAATCTATTCGAAAGAAAATTTCTGGAGATGATTGAGTCCAGTTTGAGTAGAGCTGCGAAACAATTAAGCAAGCTCAAATATAATTTACCGCTTATCGCATAATAACGCTCGCCAAAAGGTACGCCTATGCGGAATTATAATTTTCGGGTTTTGATTTTTGTTTTTCGACCGTATGGGTCGATGTATTTGTTCCTGCGATATCACAGACGTTACTCCGTACAGGGGAAACTCTGTTGAAATTTACTGGGAAATTTAAAAGCGTTTGAATTTTTTGAAAATTTTATTCACGATATTGAATTTTTTTTTGAAAATGAATTGGATTTAGGAAATATATAGGGTTGTGACGTTTTCTTACCTTAGCAATTTCGAGGACGAAATTATTTTAAGGAGGGAAGATTGTAACGACCTGGATTTTTGGCCATTTTACTTGGATATTTAATTGGGATATTTATGAATTTTTAATATTTAATTCGTTTAAAACGAAGTTTAAAACGTTATGATTTATATATATATAATTATAAACGAACTCGAAATCGCGCGGCAGTTCATAGTATGAAGTTTTGAACTTCATTTTGACATACAGGATCCGATATAAGTCGGATTTCTGTGAAACAGGAAAACATTAGGACCGTATTGATAATAATTTTCGTATTAGAGAGAAAAAAATTAGATTTCTTGTTAGAGATTGTTAGTTATGGCTAAATCAAAATTTTAAAATAATTGCTATGGATTTCGATTTATAAACGATAGCGTTTATTTCATGATTATAAAAGAATTTTTATATATACGGAATGTCATTTAAAACCCAGAATCTTAACGTTGTGTTTTAGAATTTTATACTGTTTGGAATTGAAATTATTTGCTTTAATACGATGGTATTAAATTATCGTTAATTCAGCTGTTTAACAACATAATTTAATTTATATTGAAATTATATGAGATTAAAATAATAAACCAACCTTAAGATTTTAAACAACATACACAGTTATATTTTTAATACAAATCCTTGTGTGTACATGAACATACGTGTATATATATACCTCCGCACTTCACTTAGTTCGACAACATATGAAATTGAATACATTTTCATCATACTGGTACAAAAAAATAATAAAATAGTGCTCCGTGAACATAAGGGAAAAACTAGATTGTATTCAATATAAAAACTGGAAGGGTACAATATAAAGGAAATACAACATATAAATTTTTAGTTGTACATATCATAACCAAATATACATGATGATTCAATATAGGTACAGGTTCCAATATGACATGTTTCATTCAAGGAATAGCAAAACAAAATTTAGACAATTCATATATTTCTACACGCCTGGTTTCTTTCCAGAAGGACAGTAAGACAAAATATACGCCTTGATCATGAGCTGCAAGGAAATAGTAAACCTATTAGTGTATAGGAAATATAATTGAACAACTAAAAATGGAAGAAAACAAATATATACTGGAAACTGAAAATTTCCAACGCAGGAAAAAATTATGGATATATTTACATCAAAACTTTACGGCTAAACCAAAGAGGATGTTGGCAAATCTATATAAGATTTCGGAATAGCTAAAGAAGTGGTAGTGGATAGCTAAGGAACATGCTATAAAACAGTAACACATGGGAACAATATTGTGACATAAACCATGAAACAGAGTGAAACAGATGAATATATATATGTATAGATACACTGTTTTTTTTTTCAAATCTGTACAGACAAGTGAATTGATATATATATAGATTCATATGTATATAAAGTTACAAATCGAATCCTTATAAGATATACTGACTGCCATATCTTTAAAAACCCAATATAGATGCTACAATTTCAGAGAATTGATGAAACAAGTCCTAGCCAATCTAACCAAACCTATATACAGTGAGTAGAGCGACTATATTAAAATAGTAATACAAAATCCCACAATATCTCTGTCAAACCATTTCGCGATCCAGCAATTTCATATCACCGGTACAAATATGAACAAAGGTAGAAAACCCAATGGCCTAAGAAGGGTAGCCGAACCTACCTAAGAGGGGTTGATGGACGTTGATCCTATCTAACCAAATCAACCACTATAAATATGGTATCCATGCACAAACCATCACCACAACCAAAAGAAAACAAATTCGAACCATTTATAAAATCAAAACAGAAATTTTTACTGCAAACAAAAATAAATTTAAATTACTTATCTGTATTTAGCCACGCTCGAAAATCCGGTCGACGTGAAGGCTTAAGGTTCAGGGCGGCTCCGAAGAACAGCTTCGATTTGTGGTTGGTAGCCTGTAGTGGTCCTAGAGGGTTCAGGGAAGATCGATGAAGGGGATGCGACGTGCTGGTCTCAGTCTGTGCGTTGAAGAGCAGAAGGTGATAAGGAGAGAGGGTTTCTGTGAGGACCCGTTACTTCCCCGTGAAGGAAAGAGCGGATACTTTGAGAACAACACACAAAATAACGCAGACAGAAGAACATTTCATTGTTATTACAACAATTCCATCAGATACAAGAATATACAGAGTATAAATGAATAAATTACATTCGATAAATATCAGAGATTACAGTAAATTACATAGCAGCGGAAAATAATACAAAGCACAACTGAAGGTGATATACGGATACAGAGCTTTCCGGATATCATTCCAGCTGTAAACTAGGATCCTGTGAATATAAATCTGCAAAACCAAAACTACTAGCTGCCCGTGTCGAAAATAAGGGCACCCAGAGTTTAGGTTAAAACAATAAACTCCAGGTCAGTCATGTGACTGGTGTGAGAACTAAAACAGTTATTTATACTTTACTTTAAAAGAGAGAAATTCAAGGGACCACGCCGTATAACACGGAACGAGTTTCCTCCCAAGAATACCAGTGCATAGAATAAACAACGCAATGCTTTTTCGAAAAATGAAGCTATTATAAGACCCAGGTCTCATCACACAATGCAACACAAGCCGGAGGATAGGGTTTTCCCTTATAATAGCCAAACATGCTTGATACGTTTAAAACAAATCATTTGATACTATAATAAGTGTATAGTGTCAAAACAATTTCAATCATAAATATAAATCATAGACGGCATAAGCGCCCCATCCCACTATGTCGCCACACTAGGCTCTACAAATAAAACCGAAATACACGTATTGGAAATTGGATTTCCGTCATGAGTCGAGGCAAGGGGCAAGCTCCTCTCCGCTTCGAGACACTATAGCAAATGCTCAGGACTACACACTCTGGGCAGCCACTTGGATCGGTTGGGCCGGTCCTCTCTTACGTTTGAGGATTGGCAATTCCTAAACACACGTTTCCCGGTCCTATCAGACCTAATATCGAGGCACCTCATTCCAACAACCACAAAGGCGAAAAGTATATAAATGTCAGGGCTGGTAAGTCACTGACACCACCAAAGCTAGAAAGAAACGTCGTGTTCTCCCAATGGTCCGTATCCCGTTTTTGACTCATACCGAGGTGTGAGGCTCGCGAATCCACGCTATACACAAAGCTATGCCACGTAGGCCGTGCTTTGATCATCAACCACAAGACTTTGCTTTTCAACAGAAGCCTTGATCATTTGCCACTCAGGCATGCCACACTGGAAATTCATGCCATGCGACTGATGTCCATCGATATACAACCTCTGAGCTCGTACGTCTCAGAGAAGAGCGTTAAGCAAGAGAATAAATTCTCCGCCGCCAAACAGATGTATATTTAATAGAGATCAATTGACATAGAATAAAATCCAATGTCAGACACGCAATCCATTTACAAGTTCGTTCTGGGTCTGAACGAAACCGGAGGCACTTTCCTCGCATATCCATCGATCTCCAAGTACGTCTGGACGATCACTAACTGATTCCCTCATCTTGGGTGTACAGCCCAATCAAGATCATCAGTAATCACCCAAACGATGTGAAGACTTCCGGTCTTCAACCACCATCTTCATCTTCGATTTATCGTCGAATCGGTTATTCAGAATGGGTATAAACCCGGCCTTTATAAATAACCCGCGTATATAGTAAACAAATGTTACACAAACACAACATACGCCTCATTCCAATTCAGCAGCCACTAACCGTAAATCAGCAAGAGAACAATTTCCCAAATATTAACCCCGAAGGCCGAAACCAACATCAGATCAATACCCAGGAAACCATTCTTCTTAGCTAACCTACAGCTAGTTTCTATATTTCATAATCTTAGGGAAAGGTTCCTATTAATTTTATCAAAGATAAATTCTTTTAAATTTATTCTTTAATCTTCCTTTGGATATCATTTCAAACCAAATTATGGTTTTCCAAACTAGTCGGGATTAGCGAACCACACCAAAGTAATTATTTATTTTATTTCCCAATCCCCACCTATTTATCCCATGAAGCAAAACTGGTGATACTCCATACCTAACACCACAATGTTATCGGTAAATTTAATTACCATTTCACATTCAAATCTAATTAAAGATTTAACTATCGCTTGGAGAAAAACTGGTGATACTCCATTCTCGCTCATTTTCCAAATTTGATAATTTAAATTATCAATTGACAATTTAATCTAATTGCAGATTCATTAAAATTCCTTTTACTGGGTTAAAGAACTAATGTCATTTAAAACACAGTTCACGACAAACCCAAATCACATTCTATTTATTATCGGGTTAAAGAACAAGTGTTATTTAAAACACCCTTCACGATAATCCCACAAATCAATTCTATTTAAAACCCATTTCAAATCCAATTTATTTATTTAAAAATAAATGGGTTTTAATTTTAGTTCAAAACTAGTTCATTTCGATAAAAATCTATTTTTATCTTTTCAAAAATGGAGTTTTTCATCCCAATTTTTCACAAATCATTTCTTATGATTTTACACAAATTATTACTATTTTTAATAATTTTATCAAGGCTCGTACAGTCGATTTCCAACAACGGCCATCGAACTGCACTTACATCGACCTTTTCCAAATTTGATTTGGACGTATCTCCAAATCCAACCGTTAGATTCCAAATTTCTAATATTCATTAGAAAGTTCTTTTCGATACGAACCCAACGGTTCCGGTTTTAGGAGTATCCGACGGTCGGATCTCCCGTAATGTCCGTTCGAATTCAATGGTCGAAATTTACGAACTGCCGCGGCGCGGCGCGTTCTATTCAGGCCATTATATATAATATATATATATATTATATATTTCGTCGATTTCTATTTAAAACAAATTTTATAAATAGTTTCAAATTCGTTTCTAAAACAATTTCAACCTTCATTTCAAAATCAAATCAAAATTGAATTTTCCTTATAAATTCGTTTTAAATTCATTTCAATTTAATTCAAATATCGATTCAATTTGAATTCATTTCAAATCGATTTTTATTCTATTTCAATTCAATTCGAATTCGTTTTATATTCAATTCAATTCGAATTCGTTATATATTCAATTCGATTCGAATTCGTTTTATATTCCATTCAATTCGAATTCGTTACATATTCAATCCAATTATATAAAAACGAATATAATCGATATAAATATCGTTTGCGTCAAAATAGCGCATCTCTATCAACATGGCTTTATATTTTTCAATAACTTCGTTATTCTATTCAACCAATGAATCTATATTTCTTTCAATACATGACTCTATATTTTATAAAAATTATGGTATCTATCGTTTTATTTTAAATCAGACTTCAACCGTAAATTAGTAAGAGAACGATTCCCTAAATATTAACCCCAAAGGCCGAAACTAACATCAGATCAATATCCAGGAGACCACTCATCTCATCTATTTTCCAATTAATTTCTGATTTTATATATGATAAAAACGTAAATTTTATTGTTAAAATATTTCGTTCAACACATGACTAATCTCAACAGGTGAGTACTGTCAACACATGAACCTTTATTTTATAAAGAAATTAGTTTCTAATTTTATATATGATAAAGATGTAAATTTTATCGTTAAAATATTTCGTTCAACATATGACTAATCTCAACGGATGAGTACGGTCAACACATGAACCTTTATTTTATAAAATTCTTAGTTTCTAATTTTATATATGATAAAGATGTAAATTTTATCGTTAAAATATTTCGTTCAACACATGACTAATCTCAACGGATGAGTATGGTCAACACACGAACCTTTATTTTATAAAATTCTTTATTTTCTAAATTGGAATGAGGCCCAATCAATTACCATACAAAATTAATTATATGGATTCCATACAACACATGTATATAATAGCAACGATACATAATCAACCATCATCCAAAGTGCACTACACTGTATAAGCATCAAATATAGATATCTAACGCTTATAACAGCCTGTCAATCTATCAATCGACATACAACTAATTATTGGGATTAGTGTATGCCGTATTTTATCCCAATACCCGTGTGGGGTTTCAAACAATCAAACACAGATTTTATTTGTGCAGTTGGGCAATGTGTGAAATTTATCATCCCAATCAATGTCATTCAAATAGGTGTACATAAACAAACCGTCCGGTTTGTAAATGAATATTTATTTATTCACATTCACGTTAAAAATTATATTTTTAACGACCAAATTATTTTATTCAACCTATGAATATTCTATTCGGTTCATTTATTAAATAAAATGATATCTTTATATTTCTAATTTATTTTAGAAAATTTCGGAGGCATAACGGCATGGTATTAGAAACGGGACAAGGTCTAGCCTTATCCCCGGTCTAATAATGGCCCACGCCATACACATATCAATCAAACCAATTTCAATTCACCAAACAACCAAATTTAGATCAAATAATTTAACCAACTACACAACCAAACAAACAAGTCCATGGTCTGTGGACAATGGTGTCGGGTGCTACTAAACACCGTCTGCATCCTAGTATATATTTATAACTAGAAAAGGAAAGTTAAAGTGAGAAGTTCTCACATTGATTTTTTTTTCTAACGCCTTTTCTGAGCTGCTGAATTGTTGTTCGAGCTCCAGACTTCGCATACAAGCTCAAATCTTCAATCCATCTTTTTTCCTAGCACAAGCACGACATTCTGAACAACTTTTGCCTAAGGGACTTTTTGTCGAAAGTGCTCCAATTCGCCAGAATTCGCGAAAGTACACGAATTTTACCGCTTTTGAACAGCAGACTTCGAACGCGTTTTCCGAGCAGCTCCGAACTCCAAAACACGACTTCCATATAGCCAAATCGAAGAGAATTTCGTGCTCTACAACTTTGGTCTAGAGGGACTTTGGCCAGAAACGCATGGTTTGGGAGTTATTTGTGAAATAAGGACAGGGTTTTATTTGCAAAACGGGATTTTTGGTGAAAATGAGTTTTTGGGTGTAGCGGGGCCCACGGCCGGAGTTGGGTGGCCAGCGGGCGGTGGCGGGCCTGATGGACGTGGGGGAGGGTGCTAAGCGCGGTGGTGAGGCCCGTGGTGGCCGCGGTGGTGGTGGTTGGTGATTTGGGGGTTTAGGGTTCATGAAAAGAGGAGAGAGAAGGATGAGGAGGGGGTGCGGGCGGCCGGCGGTGGAGGCCGGCGGTGGCGCTGGTGGAGTAGGGCAGCGGCGGGTTTGGGGTGGAGGCCATTTTTGAGTTTTTGAAGAGTAAGAGAGAAATGAAATTATGAAGAGAAAAATGGAGTAAAAGTGATTATATGCTACTTTCTCGCGTATCGCCTAAACGCTAACGATTTCCAATCACCGCGGATTTCGGACACGAGATAGTATACGTGAAGACGAATCCAACGAAATAAGTTTCGTCGAATTCCGAGTTCGTTTGACCGTTCAAAAAAAATCATAAAAATGCTCAGATAAGCTCTAAAAATGCTATTTTGGCGCACCATTTCTTCTTGCACGCTCACATGCTAACTTCAAAAATCATGCCCTTTTGGATTTAACCATTTTTAGACGATACGAATCCAGAAAAAAAACGAAATCGAATTCTGAGGTCGTATCAGTAATGTTCCTTTGTAAAATGACTGCTCGTTTTACCCTGAACTGTTTTAGCTCGCACGGCCACATACTGACTCCGTTCGACACGCCCTTTGGAACTTAACAATAATTTGTCATTATGAATCCATAAAATTTATCTCGTCGAATTCTGAGCTCGTATGTAAAATTTCACTTTTTAAGGGCTATATTTTGCTAACCGAAAAACTCCTGCCAATTGCCACTGTTCCGGATATCGGAATATATCGAAGCTTATACTTTTCGGAGTTCTAAATGACATTTTGAACTCAATGGAAGAGGTTTCGAGTCCAAATTCATCCGTATGCAAAATTTGACTTTTTGGGCCATGTATAATTTACATAGCGACTATTCTGAATTTTCAACTGGGCATAACTTTTGATTCCCGCTATGAAATTTTGATTTTTCAGATTCGTTGGAAAGATATTCTCAACTAGATTCTAATATTTTTGGTTTCGCCAAAATCCGGTTTATTTTGCACCCGGTATGTTCAATTTAAATTTGAAATCGAATTATCGAACTACCGCGCCATTTTCAATTCCTTTTATAATTTAAAATAAATATTTATATTCTAACGACGATGTATATAAATATATACGTTCGAATTATATTCAAAATAAATTTCTCGTTGTTATTATTTAAAATAATTCATTTTAAATATTCTAAATTCATTAAAATTGCCAAAATAAAAATTTTAAATTGGCTCAGAATTTTTGGGTTATTACAATCTCCCCCACTTAAAACTTTTCGTCCCCGAAAAGGAACGAAGCCGAAAGTTGTTTTAAAAACCAACTCAACTTTCATTCTGGCTTCCATTCTCCAACTTTTCAGTTTCTGAGAATTTTCAAATTCTTTAAAAATTTGGCTAACACCCGGAGTTTTCGAAAAATTTCGCCATAACCTCCTTTGTATGGGGAGGGTTTGGAAATTTATTGGGCCGTATTTGGTACCCAATAAATCCTATAAAGCATACACATATTTATAGTGATATATTCTGTTGTTTACCGGGTAGCGTGTATAGATAGTAACTCCAGAGAATAAATTCTCGTCACCCTGTCAAAGCCTGAGGGAGTGTGTATTTTAATTGCTCCAGAGAATAAATTCTCGTCGCCTCGTCCCGTGTGGGAAATAAATAGTCCATGTGCCGTATCTAATAACTAGAGAGACGTGATTATTGTCAACTCTAGACCCGTGTGGGGTTTTTATTAATCTGGCAATTTTATCGTTACAATTTAAATAGTCCATATCAGTCATCAGTTCAACCTGTAAAATATAGTCATCGCCATACAAGCCTCTCGCTCGTATGGTAAATCTTCCACCTCATCACACAAGCTCCAAATGCTTATGTGGTATATGATGAAGTATGCCTATCTTCCAGAAGTATGCCATCTTCAAGAAGTATGCCATGTAGTTCAAAATTAATTGTTACTATCCTATGGCGACATTTATTAATTACACACAGAATAACCCGCACTCCACATCCAATGGCACTCACAGGAGTTGATATAATAATAAAAGTGCACATCCAACTCATTAAGGTTTACCTATTTGTCGGGCACGCAAATAAATTCTTTACTCAACAGCTATTCCATTTACCTATTCAAACATATATATGTATATGCATGCGTTTGCAAATAATTTACAATACAATTCAATATTTGGTTCAATTAAGCCTAAATTCACCATTCATTCACATAATGATTTAAATAAATAATCATACAACACAACCATCAATTAATTAGTGAATTAGCTATTCAAATTCATAATTTGATATATATACAGAAAAACATGTTTTTGATGCCAAATCACAACAATAAATCTAGCTAGTTTTTGGTTTTCACACTAGTATAATGGAAATATATAGATACCACACCTTCGTCACTCGAAAATAAATACTGGTGATGGTATACTTCATCATCAGGACCATGTCCGGGCGACTAGAGTGTGATTCTACATCTATCTAATATATTAAAACTTCGAATATACGTTCATGACGCGTATATGCAAAACCTTTATATACTAGATTGTCCAAATCAATATAAATAAATTATTCAAATACGTATAAAACAATTTAAATTTCAAAAAAAAATTGTTTTCTTTTGAAAAATATACTCTTCACGCTCGTTCTAGGATACTACTAATCCTATCTCTAACGAGTCATTCTAATTGGATATTACTAATCCAATATCTGATGAATTCTTTCGTATGGTTCTAATGTGCCTTGTTCTCGAGCTCTGTAAACCAAAGCTCTGATACCACTGTGAGGACCCGTTACTTCCCTGTGAAGGAAAGAGCGGATACTTTGAGAACAACACACAAAAAAACGCAGACAGAAGAACATTTCATTGTTATTACAACAATTCCATCAGATACAAGAATATACAGAGTATAAATGAATAAATTACATTCGATAAATATCAGAGATTACAGTAAATTACATAGCAGCGGAAAATAATATAAAGCACAACTGAAGGTGATATACGGATACAGAGCTTTCCGGATATCATTCCAGCTGTAAACTAGGATCCTGTGAATATACATCTGCAAAACCAAAACTACTAGCTGCCCGTGTCGAAAATAAGGGCACCCAGAGTTTAGGTTAAAACAATAAACTCCAGGTCAGTCATGTGACTGGTGTGAGAACTAAAACAGTTATTTAAACTTTACTTTAAAAGAGAGTAATTCAAGGGACCACGCCGTATAACACGGAACGGGTTTCCTCCCAAGAATACCAGTGCATAGAATAAACAACGCAATGCTTTTTCGAAAAATGAAGCTATTATAAGACCCAGGTCCCATCACACAATGCAACGCAAGCCGGAGGATAGGGTTTTCCCTTATAATAGCCAAACATGCTTGATACGTTTAAAACAAATCATTTGATACTATAATAAGTGTATAGTGTCAAAACAATTTCAATCATAAATATAAATCATAGACGACATAAGCGCCCCATCCCACTATGTCGCCATACTAGGCTCTACAAATAAAACCAAAATACACGTATTGGAAATTGGATTTCCGTCATGAGTCGAGGCAAGGGGCAAGCTCCTCTACCGCTTCGAGACACTCTAGCAAATGCTCAGGACTACACACTCTGGGCAGCCATTTGGATCGGTTGGGCCGGTCCTCTCTTACGTTTGAGGATTGACAATTCCTGAACACACGTTTCCCGGTCCTATCAGACCTAATATCGAGAAGCCTCATTCCAACAACCACAAAGGTGAAAAGTATATAAATGTCAGGGCTGGTAAGTCACTGACACCACCAAAGCTAGAAAGAAACGTCGTGTTCTCCCAACGGTCCGTATCCCGTTTTTGACTCATACCGAGGTGTGAGGCTCGCGAATCCACGCTATACACAAAGCTATGCCACGTAGGCCGTGCTTCGATCATCAACCACAAGACTTTGCTTTTCAACAGAAGCCTTGATCATTTGCCACTCAGGCATGCCACACTGGCAATTCATGCCATGCGACTGATGTCCATCGATATACAACCTCTGAGCTCGTACGTCTCAGAGAAGAGCGTTAAGCAAGAGAATAAATTCTCCGCCGCCAAACAGATGTATATTTAATAGAGATCAATCGACATAGAATAAAATCCAATGTCAGACACGCAATCCATTTACAAGTTCGTTCTGGGTCTGAACGAAACCGGAGGCAGTTTCCTCGCATATCCATTGATCTCCAAGTACGTCTGGACGATCACCAACTGATTCCCTCATTTTGGGTGTACAGCCCAATCAAGATCATCAGTAATCACCCAAACGATGTGAAGACTTCCGGTCTTCAACCACCGTCTTCATCTTCGACTTATCGTCGAATCGGTTATTCAGAATGGGTATAAACCCGACCTTTCTAAACAACCCGCGTATATAGTAAACAAATGTTACACAAACACAACATACGCCTCATTCCAATTCAGCAGCCACTAACCGTAAATCAGCAAGAGAACAATTTCCCAAATATTAACCCCGAAGGCCGAAACCAACATCAGATCAATACCCAGGAAACCATTCTTCTTAGCTAACCTACAGCTAGTTTCTATATTTCATAATCTTAGGGAAAGGTTCCCATTAATTTTATCAAAGATAAATTCTTTTAAATTTATTCTTTAATCTTCCTTTGGATATCATTTCAAACCAAATTATGGTTTTCCAAACTAGTCGGGATTAGCGAACCACACCGAAGTAATTATTTATTTTATTTCCCAATCCCCACCTATTTATCCCATGAAGCAAAACTGGTGATACTCCATACCTAACACCACGATGTTATCGGTAAATTTAATTACCATTTCACGTTCAAATCTAATTAAAGATTTAACTATCGCTTGGAGCAAAACTGGTGATACTCCATTCTCGCTCATTTTCCAAATTTGATAATTTAAATTATCAATTCACATTTTAATCTAATTGCAGATTCATTAAAACTCCTTTTACTGGGTTAACGAACTAATGTCATTTAAAACACAGTTCACGACAAACCTAAATCACATTCTATTTATTATCGGGTTAAAGAACAAGTGTTATTTAAAACACCCTTTACGATAATCCCACAAATCAATTCTATTTAAAACCCATTTCAAATCCAATTTATTTATTTAAAAATAAATGGGTTTTAATTTTAGTTCAAAACTAGTTCATTTCGATAAAAAACTATTTTTATCTTTTCAAATATGGAGTTTGTCATCCTAATTTTTCCCAAATCATTCCTTATGATTTTACACAAATTATTACTATTTTTAATAATTTTATCAAGGCCCGTACAGTCGATTTACAACAACGGCCATCGAACTGCACTTACAGCGACCTTTTCCAAATTTGATTTGGACGTATCTCCAAATCCAACCGTTAGATTCCAAATTTCTAATATTCGTTAGAAAGCTCTTTTCGATACGAACCCAACGGTTCCAGTTTTAGGAGTATCCGACGGTCGGATCTCCCGTAATGTCCGTTCGAAGTCAATGGTCGAAATTTACGAACTGCCGCGGAGCGGCGCTTCTATTCAGGCCATTATATATAATATATAATATATATATATATTATATATATATTATACATATTTCGTCAATTTTTATTTAAAACGAATTTTATAAATAGTTTCAGATTCGTTTCTAAAACAATTTCAACCTTCATTTCAAATTCAAATCAAAATTGAATTTTCCTTATAAATTCGTTTTAAATTCATTTCAATTTAATTCAAATTTTGATTCAATTTGAATTCTTTTCAAATCGATTTTTATTCTATTTCAATTCAATTCGAATTTGTTTTATATTCAATTCAATTCGAATTCGTTATATATTCAATTCGATTCGAATTCGTTTTATATTCCATTCAATTCGAATTCGTTGCATATTCAATCCAATTATATAAAAACGAATATAATCGATATAAATATCGTTCGCGTCAAAATAGCGCATCTCTAATCAACACGGCTTTATATTTTTCAATAACTTCATTATTCTATTCAACAAATGAATCTATATTTCTTTCAATACATGACTCTATATTTTATAAAAATTATGGTATCTATCGTTTGATTTTAAATCAGACTTCAACCGTAAATTAGTAAGAGAACGATTCCCTAAATATTAACCCCGAAGGCCGAAACCAACATCAGATCAATATCCAGGAGACCACTCATCTCATCTATTTTCCAGTTAATTTTTAATTTTATATATGATAAAGACGTAAATTTTATTGTTAAAATATTTCGTTCAACATATGACTAATCTCAACGGGTGAGTACTGTCAACACATGAACCTTTATTTTATAAAGAAATTAGTTTCTAATTTTATATATGATAAAGATGTAAATTTTATCGTTAAAATATTTCGTTCAACACATGACTAATCTCAACGGATGAGTACGGTCAACACATGAACCTTTATTTTATAAAATTCTTAGTTTCTAATTTTATATATGATAAAGATGTAAATTTTATCGTTAAAATATTTCGTTCAACACATGACTAATCTCTACGGATGAGTAAGGTCAACACATGAACCTTTATTTTATAAAATTCTTTATTTTCTAAATTGGAATGAGGCCCAATCAATTACCATACAAAATTAATTATATGGATTCCATACAACACATGTATATAATAGCAATGATACATAATCAACCATCATCCAAAGTGCACTACACTGTATAAGCATCAAATATAGATATCTAACGCTTATAACAGCCTGTCAATCTATCGATCGACATACAACTAATTATTGGGATTAGTGTATGCCGTATTTTATCCCAATACCCGTGTGGGGTTTCAAACAATCAAACACATATTTTATTTGTGCTGTTGGGCGATGTGTAAAATTTATCATCCCAATCAATATCATTCAAATAAGTGTACATAAACAAACCGTCCGGTTTGTAAATGAATATTTATTTATTCACATTCACGTTAAAAATTATATTTTTAACGACCAAATTATTTTATTCAACCTACGAATATTCTATTCGGTTCATTTATTAAATAAAATGATATCTTTATATTTCTAATTTATTTTAGAAAATTTCGGCGGCATAACGGCACGGTACTAGAAATGGGACAAGGCCTAGCCTTATCCCCGGTCTAATAATGTCCCACGCCATACACATATCAATCAAACCAATTTCAATTCACCAAACAACCAAATTTAGATCAAATAATCTAACCAACTACACAACCAAACAAACAAGTCCATGGTCAACTAGAAAAGGAAAGTTAAAGTGAGAAGTTCTCACATTGATTTTTTTTTCTAACGCCTTTTCTGAACTGCTGAATTGTTGTTCGAGCTCCAGACTTCGCATACAAGCTCAAATCTTCAATCCATCTTTATTTCTAGCACAAGCACGACATTCTGAATAACTTTTGCCTAAGGGACTTTTTGCCGAAAGTGCTCCAATTCGCCAGAATTCGTGAAAGTACACGAATTTTACCGCTTTTGAACAGCAGACTTCGAACGCGTTTTCGAGCAGCTCCGAACTCCAAAACACGACTTCCATATAGCCAAATCGAAGAGAATTTCGTGCTCTACAACTTTGGTCTAGAGGGACTTTGGCCAGAAACACACGGTTTGGGAGTTATTTGCGAAATAAGGACAGGGTGTTATTTGCAAAACGAGATTTTTGGTGAAAATGAGTTTTTGGGTGTAGCGGGGCCCACGGCCGGAGTTGGGTGGCCAGCGGGCGGTGGCGGGCCTGATGGACGTGGGGGAGGGTGCTAAGGGCGGTGGTGGGGCCTGTGGTGGCCGCGGTGGTGGTGGTTGGTGATTTGGGGGTTTAGGGTTCATGAAAAGAGGAGAGAGAAGGAGGAGGAGGAAGAGGAGGAGGAGGGGGTGCGGGCGGCCGACGGTGGAGGCCGGTGGTGGCGCTGGTGGAGGAGGGCAGCGGCGGGTTTGGGGTGGAGGTCATTTTTGAGTTTTTGAAGAGGAAGAGAGAAATAAAATTATGAAGAGAAAAATGGAGTAAAAGTGATTATATGCTACTTTCTCGCGTATCGCCTGAACGCTAACGATTTCCAATCGCCGCGGATTTCGGACACGAGATAGTAGACGTGAAGACGAGTCCAACGAAATAAGTTTCGTCGAATTCCGAGTTCGTTTGACCGTCCAAAAAAAATCATAAAAATGCTCAGATATGCTCTAAAAATGCTATTTTGGCGCACCATTTCTTCTTGCACGCTCACATGCTAACTTCAAAAATCATGCCCTTTTGGATTTAACCATTTTTAGACGATACAAATCAAAAAAAAACAAAAAAAACGAAATCGAATTCTGAGGTCGTATCAGTAATGTTCCTTTGTAAAATGACTGCTCGTTTTACCCTGAACTGTTTTAGCTCGCACGGCCACATACTGACTCCGTTCGACGCGCCCTTTGGAACTTAACAATAATTTGTCATTATGAATCCATAAAAATTTATCTCGTCGAGTTCTGAGCTCGTATGTAAAATTTCATTTTTTAAAGGCTATGTTTTGCTAACCGAAAAACTCCTGCCAATTGCCACTATTCCGAATATCGGAATATATCGAAGCTTATACTTTTCGGAGTTCTAAATGACATTTTGAACTCAATGGAAGAGGTTTCGAGTCCAAATTCATCCGTATGCAAAATTTGACTTTTTGGGCCATGTATAATTTACATAGCGACTATTCTGAATTTTCAACTGGGCATAACTTTTGATTCCCGCTATGAAATTTCGATTTTTCAGATTCGTTGGAAAGATATTCTCAACTAGATTCTAATACTTATGGTTTCACCAAAATCCGGTTTATTTTGCACCCGGTATGTTCAATTGAAATTTGAAATCGAATTATCGAACTACCGCGCCATTTTCAATTCCTTTTATAATTTAAAATAAATATTTATATTCTAACGACGATGTATATACATATATACGTTCGAATTATATTCAAAATAAATTTCTCATTGTTATTATTTAAAATAATTCATTTTAAATATTCTAAATTCATTAAAATTGCCAAAATAAAAATTTTAAATTGGCTCAGAATTTTCGGGTTATTACAGTTTCCACCATGAGAATATCATCGTGGAGGCGGTGGACTTTTTCTGAGGATTTGGAGATAACAATGGGATCGGATGAGGGTTTTGAAGTGGGGATTGGGCTGGGATATACCGGCCGAACAAATAAAGGGTAAAGGCCCAGTTTAAAATCATTAATTCATGTTTTAATGTTTTAATTACTTTATAAATTTGCTTATACAATACCATGGGCTTACATTAACAGTTTTAAGCACGAACAGTCGTGTTGGAACCGTAAAGACAAGAGCTTCGAGGTGGAGCGTGATCAGTCAGGACTAAAAGCAAGGAATTTTTTTAATTAAATTAAGCCGCTGTTTAATTTAATTAAAAACCAGCATTTAATGACCAAACCGAATCGAGGTGAGTTAATTCTCACACCTTCTGGAATCCTTTGATGTGGTAAATTCATATAAAAATATAATTTACCATTTAAAAATATAAATTGGTTGCTATTGGCTGATTATCGTTGATTAGTTGCTGTTATTAGATTTAATCGATCATATAAAATTTAGTTCATATATTATTATGAAATGTGTAACGAGCTGTGATGTAGGGAAGGACAGGTTGGAGGGATCCGACCGGATTCCTCAAACATTATATATGTTGTTTGTTGTTTCATATTATTAATATTTGAACTGATTGAACACCATATGGTTGGAAAACCGGTATTGAGTGTGATGGTTGAACAAGAATTCACCCGTGTTGTGTTTTAAATCAACCGACAGTGTTGATTTTGTAATCGACAGTGAATGGCCTAAAATGTGTTGTTTAGCCATCGGTTTACCGTTCGATGAATTAACGCAGTTTTAAAGTTATAAATTATTTTATAACTGAACTGAATCTTTTCAGTTATTTTATATTGATAATTAAATTAGAAATTTATATAAAAAAATATATATTAAATCAAGTTTATAAAGGAAATCATTTAAAATGGTTTAGACTAGTTTTAAAAGCGGAAAGCCAAATAAATCACCTACGAGTGGTAAAATGGGATAATTGTTTTTAAAACAATTAAATGGTGTTTTTAAATTAATTAAAGTTATTTAATTAATTTAATAACGGGAAATGACAAACAAAAATCAGTTAATGGTTAACTGATATTTACGATTGGTAAGAGCCACCGTTTCGAGTAAAAGGGGCTAATGAATAAATATTGATTTAGATATTCGTTAAAATTTAACAAATAGTATTAGATATTAGTTAATCTTCGATTAACTATAATCTAAGAAAATTGTTGAATTGATTATTGTTAATAACCTTAATTATTATTGAATGAGCTCGTAAAAATGATGATAAACCTATTTTTGATTAAAGTCGAAGTTAACTATATCTTAATATAGTTAAGGTTAAAGCTAATTATTTCTTTTAATTTAAAAAAAATGATTCAAAGTAATGATTTCAATTGGAAGCCAAGTAAGAAGTGATTAGATGACGATAAGATTAGTCGAAAGGGCGATAAGAGTTTTATCAAAGGGATTTATAAATCCAAGTTTTCATAACAAGAGTGGTAAATGGAAATTGACTATTGGGAGTGGGATTTCAATTAAACCCAAAGGTATAAGTGGAAAGATGTTTCAAGTTCAAAGTTACGTTTAGACGGGAATTTACTTAATTAAAGGAATTAAGAAAAGAGATTATATTGAACGAGGATTTCAATGTAAGAAACGATTTATAAAATCAGTTGAAATGAGGTGGTAAATGAAATTTTGAAATCAGTGGTTAAGTTTCAAACGGGTATTCATTTTGAGATAAGAACATTGTCGATCAAGGTCTGAGAGGTAAATATAATACCCCAACTCGAACGGCTTCATTATTATCGAGGAATGGTATTGGTTTGAAACGAGTGAAAGACGTTGAAATTGGTTTATCTTATACGAGGAATATCGAACTCAAATGCAAGGTTTTTGGGAAATAAATAATATCGTAATATTAGTTTCAAAAGAAATAAGAATATTGATTTCAAATTTTATTGAATATTTGTTTATATAATTAGAGTTGATCGAATATCGTTTTTGAGGTAGAGTTAGTCAAACATAGTTATTCAGGAAAAGTTGCCATTGTGTACAACTGCTAGCGTAATTCGCAGGGCTGCAGATAGCCTACGGCGGTCGGATGTTTCCTGAGGGAATCGGGCGTAACCATTGTGATTGCTGCGATCTAGAGTCAAACGAATGGAGTTAAGTCGAGTATTAGTTAATCAATAAGAATAATCAAGTCAAGTTAGTCGAGTTAAATAAGTCGAGGTTAGTCGAGTTAGAGTTAATCAATCAAAATAAATCATTCAGAGTTAATCAGAGGAAATTTGGTTAAATACATTTTAAGAGGTCAAGTTGTGTTAAGTGTTGAATCAGCAAATTGATGTTATTCACACATGTGTTATTTGATAGTTAAAACACCGACTATCAAAACCTGACCAATACGATTGTTGGTATGGAAAGACCGGGATCGAATTTATATTCGAAAACCATTCCGACCAACAAATACATGAAGATATTTGAGGATGGTCAAGATGGAGCTTTGAAGACCGTGGATCTTCATAAGCGGAAGGACTGCTAATAATCTTTGGTTAGCTCCCAGAGATAAACTGTGGTTCTGTCGTGATTGGAATCCACGAGTTGCAAGGACTTCTCGCTACTGATCCATGGGGTGATTCTTATATGAGATGCAGTTGGAGAGTGCCTTCGGTTCATCCTGTTCCTGGATGACTTGTATGGACGAGTGTCTGACAGAGTATTTCCAAAGGGGTCACGTACGTTGATTTTTACAAACGTATTTCTGTTAGTGGCGGAGAGGGGCACCTCTCTAGCTTAACGACCAGAATATTTTTGTGGACGTCAATTAGTGATATCTGGCGGATCTGACAATGTGGCATTCAAAGTGAACGGTGGCCAGATGTTTTAAAGTAAATTCTAGCCTCAAGCCTCATCAACCGGGAAATGACAAAAATCGGGCAGGTAGCATGGCTATGTGGGTCACTCCCATTAGGATGTATGATCACCTATCTAGAGAAATTCCTTTTGCTTCTTAAATCTATCGATGCTGACCCTATTTGGGTGGCGGTTGCTGATCCCAACCGTCGGTGATATACATTCGATACACTCAAGTGAAATGAGTGGTCGGTCATGTGAGGGCCGGGTTGCAAGAAGTTCTTGTTGAACCCAGTGTATTCGCCTCTAGAGATACACGTTCAGAATGTGGTCCCATACCTTGTCAAGGTTGGAATCCAATATCCAATAAGCGCCCGCTGTTTTCGATTGTATACTATATATAGGGAGTGTGAGATGCAAGCGTTCCTCTAGTTGTTAATTATTTGTATTTAGACATTATGATAATATCAGAACAAAGCTATGATTTCAAAACTATTTTGGGTTATAGTAAGGTAAAAACCGTCCGTGTTTATGTGTGGGATGGTCTTACTATTATCCTTTGATTTCATAAAGGATTTTCCAAAGTTAAACAAGTTGTGTGTGCTATGAATTTATCACTGATAGTATTCCTGACTGACCCGGTGTATTTTGTTTAAAATCAAATGTGCTCGGGTCAGAATGAGTATGTTCCAGGTTAGGTTTCGCTTGGAGTTTCAGGAGCTAGAAGCAGGAGGCTTCACCGCTAGTTATATAGAGTTGTTTCCGCTGTGGCTGATATATGTTGTACTCTGATGATTGGTATGTATATACAGTTTCTTTGTATAAGGGATTTGTTATATTTATATTTTATTCGTTCCACTATAAGATTCTGATGTGGTGTTTCTTCTTCTTTCTTCTATTCTAATATTTCTTCCTTTCTATTCTCACCTTCTAATTTCTTTCTCATGACAATCCAGTGCTTTCGATGCTTGATTAGTCGACATGGTGGTTTATGTCGATTTCGAGGTCGAAAATTCGCTGGGTCGTTACACCATCATTTTTTCGATCCATCATCATTCCAATCCATAGCATTCCGGTCCATAACTTCCACAGCATTTGCCAACTGTCGATTCCTGAAACCATCTGATCTATAACTTTGGCACGTCCAATCCATGAACAAACTCCATCTGATCCACCTACACGATCTTGATTTCACACTTATACAACTCGATTAATTCAATCAATCAACAACAAATTCAAGCAATAATCAACAAACCTTAAACAACGGTTATCATCATACGATCTCATAGAATCCACCAATCATGATTAAATAATTAAACAAACCAACATAAATGGATCTAACTTGAATAAACATGTGAATATTTACTGATTTAAGTTGCTAGATTAGATCCCATGGTGATTCAAATGAAAATATACATACCATGATGTAGATCGAGGTGAAAACAACTTGAAATTATGAAAATAAGATCAAATAACCCATATACTCGATTGAATCCGCGCAAGAGATGCTTATCACTTACCAATTTTTCAAAATAACTTGAAATAACTAAATTCCAAATCCGGATAGCGAAGAATGAGCTTCAAACCTCTCAATTTGATGCAATCTCCCTTAACTTGATGTAGATCTAGCTTTGCTTGACGTAGATTTTCAATCTTCTTGCGCAGATCTAGAATTTTAATGGAGGAATGATGTATTTAATTGAGCAAGGAGGATCAGGAGCTCAACCAAACGATAGAGTGAAGAAAGTAAACTATTCTCCATGCCTCTACTCCCTATTTATAGCCTACAATCAGCCCACTAATAGGCCACACCAATTCAGCCCATTAATGATTAGCAAACCAATACAGAAATTGTGAAACACTAAAACACTGATTCCTCCTAAACTATTGAAACAAATCTTTAATGTGACCACTCTACGTAATTGGCAATACGATTTCCTATCCAATGAAATCAATATCAGCACATGATTTGATACCAGTCAAAATTTATCTCCTGTAAAAAACTGGCAGAAGCAAAATGGTAACAAATAAAATTGTAAAAATTACGGACATGTCTCACATTCCCATAACCAACATATCAAAATATGAGAATGATCCAACCCTCATGTAATTAAATAAAAGTATTTTACGATCCTCCGATATGTAAAATGCGGGTCATTACAGTGGCAGTAAAGCAGTTTGGAAAGAGCTCTGAAAAAGTAGAGGTTAATGTCCATAATCAATACAAAAGGAGTAATAGTTAATGCAAGAACAACGGTGGAGTAGGATAAAATCATAAGAGGGATGCTGAGAAGTGATCCCAATTTCAGACTTTCGACATCTACACACCTTTGAATGACGCTTTAGAGAATGTATATTTGGACATGTTCAATACCATGTAGTATAAGAAACCCATTCCGTGAGAGTCTACGGAATAAGAAGTGCAGAGTGGAAAGTTCTACTTATTCCATGAGACATATGACTACATGACTGATGAATGCCATCATCTTGGGGATATCATGGAGAAATTGATACATGAAGGAAATTTGAATGAGTACAAGGTTTCCCTTCGGGACAGGGAGCAGGGGACTTTGGATCCCAAATGTCAAAGTCAAGCAGCTCTTAGGGCCACCACCCAAACCATGAATAAAGGAATTGTTATAAATGCCATCATTGAAGGACCACATCCGACGAACTTTAATTTTTGGACTATGGAACTGTATGTAAACACGGTGAAGCATGTTGAGACCAAAGAGTGCAATACCGCATATGAGACTGCTCCTGTAAAGAAGTAAGGGATGATAATGGATGATATCATCTTCCATAATTGTGAAGCTCACGAGGTTGAAGCCCTAACTATTAACCCTCTTGTAATTTCGGCCATGACTAGCCTAGCATTGGTGTCGAAAGTCCTTATTGATGATAGGAGTTTCGCTAAAATTTTGTTCAAAAGAGCCTATAACTAGGTAATGTTAGAGGCTAAGGATTTGAAACCATGTAAAGGCATGATTCACGGCTTTAATGGAACAACTAATGAATCGGTAGGAATGGTTGAATTACCCGTGGAGTTGGGCGGGGGAGACCATCAGAGAGTAAGGATTCTCCCATTTTTTATGTTGGATATAAACTCTCCATAAATTGTCATTTTGGGCCGATCGACCCTCACTGAATTCCAAGCATGCATAGCTCCTTGGTGCTTGCTCTTGAAATTTCCGACTGAGAATGGGGTTGGAGTACTACGAGGAGGCCAAGTAACTGGATGAGCATGCTACTTAACTGAGTGGAAAGATATCCGTAGTAAGGAGAAGGGAAAAGAATTCGACAGTTCCCTTCGTATTCGAGATGCAACCTCATAGAAAGTACAGAAAAAAATCCTGGCTTGGATAGTTTAGCCGTCAATTCAAAGATGTTGATTCAAGAAAAGGTGAAGTGTTAAATCCTTTGTTTCATGTTTTTAATGATAACAACTGTACAATCACTGTATATAATATCTGTACCATCTATCTATGTAGGTTATCTACAAATGCAGAAATATGATCAAGGGTTTGATGACATGCATATTAGACAATTACAATAGCTTCATAGTAAGATAATATTAAGTGTTAAGTCTTAGTAGATAAAACGTACAATCTCCTTAAACAAATATTTCTGAAAACTCTAAAAGAAATAGTCTGTGCATTAAACAAATGTCTGCAAAGTATTCTGGGTTTTGTTCCAGACTCAGCACAGATGTCTGACTTATAAGGACAAACATCTCCTGTTGCACTCGGGAAAAATACAGAGTGCATTGACAAATGTCTGACCCTAGGTACAGACGTCTGTCCTAAGTAACAGCCTTATTTTCTGAAAGGCTTTCCCCCCAGATTGAACAACCATATACATTTTCAAAACCTACTTTCTATTTATCAAAAGTTACACTTTGACACTTTTTTATGGACTGGAACAGAGCAAAATTTGAAATAAATTACTGCAAGCGCACAACTGTGTAGCATGCAGGTCATACACAGGGAGAAAAATTTAAATTTAATATTTAAATAATTTCATTGGCAAGTTAGACAAAATTTGAAGATTTTGGTTTGAAATAAAAGCTGAAATTGCAATTTGGTTCAGAACAAATTTAATTGAATCGATAACCAAATTACAATTATCAATAAAAACAAATTACAACAACAATTGAATTCACTACAAATTCGAATCTAATCGGATCTATAATAAATTCAATGATTAACAAAGAAAAAGAAAACAAAATACTGAAATTAAAACTGCAGAAAAGAAAATACAAACATAAATAAAAATTAGGAATACCGCTGAATCTAATCAGACGGTCAATCACTAATGAGAAAAGAAAATGCAATAGCGATTTGTGTTCTAGCAAATCTAATTGCCTAGACAACACAAATTGCCGTGAAAATAAAAAAATTCAAAAATAAAAGAAAACGAAAGCTTTATTAATGGAGAAGAGAAAGGTATAGAAAAAAGTATGGAAGTTTACAATGAATACAATGGGTATTTACAGGCGATGTAGTCTCCTTTCTATGTGAATATTAGGCCTAAGAAAAATATGCCCAACTCTTCAAATCTTTATTAGTGCATATATATATATATATATCTCTCTCTCTCTCTCTCTATATATATATATATATATATATATATATATATATATATATGAATATATATAATATACCACTACTCCATATATTATGCAGAGCAAAGGAGGCAATGCGTATATATCCACCTTTCTTTCTTCAGTAAAAATAGGGCATGATAGGGATTGAACTTAGGTCATTTTATCCAAATTTCCAGCCCTTTACCAGTGAGCTACACAATCTTTTGCAACTGAGATATTATTGATATGGGAAAGTGGTTTTTTCTTAGCAAGTGGTCTTTAATTAAATGAAGGAGACATTATTGAACAACCTGTGAAAACACAAAAAAATACCCAAAGTAATATTTATTTATTTACATTAAAGATAAGATATGAACGTAAAACACTTTTACATGATAATTAGTTACAACCTTTCAATAAAAAAATTTATGCATCAAAAGAAATATATCTTTAAAGAAGCTTTTCAATCCTTATAATTGGATCAAAGATAAAAGAGTTTGAGTATCTAGTCTTTCCTGAATCTACCTTATATTCTCTACATACTCTAGCAATCTTTAGACTTCAACTAGTAGTCAAAAGGAACACAAATTCTTTTATATACAAAAGCACTTCAACTCATATATCTGCTCAAGGAGATTATAAAAGAATTCTGTACATTTCATTCAAAATTAGTGTTGTAAAGAACACATTCTTGTCAAAGCAAACTATTCTTCAGTAAGCATGTTCCTCCATATGAAGATAGGGCTGATTTGTTAGTTAGAAAGCCGAAGGAGAGCTTCAGGACGAGACGTAAGACGGGATGTCTGGATCAAGATAAAAATCTAGTGTGGTCGCTTATTACCTTACTTATTTTATATTTCTATCTTTTATATTCTTAGTTACACTTGCTTAATTAGATACACATGACCCACATAATAAATTTCTTTTAATTGGTATCAGAGCATGGTTTTTTGATCAAAATACAGTAACACGTATTTGTATCATATCTAATATGGCAAGTACTTTTCAAGAAGGACAAACAACTACATGTACTCCATTCTTCAATGGTTCTAACTATGCATATTGGTGTGCACATATGCGCTTTTTTATGGAAGCAAATGGTTTAGAAATATGACAGGCTACACAAGATATATATGAAGCACCTATCACTGATATTAGCGCATGAACTGATGCACTAAATAATACAAGTACTAATAATCCTAGAGCTATGAATGTCTTTTTTTGTTCACTAGATAAGAATTAATTCTCGTGTGTCATGTTGTGCATCACTGCTTATGATATATGGTGAACTTTACAAGTAACACATGAAGGCACTACAAAAGTTAAGAAAACAAAATTTTCAATTTTGCAAAATCAACTTTCTTCATTTTAGATGAAAGTAAATGAGTCTATAAGCGACATGTACTCTAAGTTTCAAACTATACAACACAATCTCATGACACTCAAAGTCAAACTCACAGACTTCGATTTGGTTATATGAATTTTGAACTCTTTAACAAATGATTGGAAAAGAAAGGTTTTAGCTATAGAAGAGGCAAACGATCTTTTTCAACTTAAAGTCGAAGAGTTAATAATAAACTTGATGTCATATGAAGCTAACCAGCAGGCTAGAAAGGAACAAAATAATGATAAGAAGAATGTATCTTTTCAAGAAAACAATGAAGACTTAGATTTGGATGAAGATGAAATTGTGTTCTTTGCCAAAAACTATAACAAATTCAAGGAATTTATAAGAATGACCAAATTTTAAAAAGATGGAAAATCAAGCATCGAAAATCAAACCTCAATCAAATGTTTTAAATGTGACGAGTTTGGTCATATGAAGAAAGATTGTCCAAAACTCAAAAACGAGAAAAAGAAATTCAAAAAGAAAGGGGGAGCTCTACAAGTCACCTTGGATGATTCAGATTCTTCCTCAATAGATAGTGATAGTGTTTGTGATGTGGAACAAGGTAATGTATGCTTTATGGCAGGAACGGATGAGGTATGTCCCAAACTTACCTATAATGAAATATTATAACTTAGCATAGAATTAGATGATAAACATAGAGAAATCAAAAAGTTAAATAAGGAATACATAGCTAAGATGAATCGAATGGAGCTTTAAATAGGATTGTTAAAAGATGAGAATACTGTTCTAGAAGAAGAATTAGAAATTATCCAAGATAAATATTAAAAAAATTATTTAGAAAATGATTTATTAACAACAGAATCATGAAAAGTTAAACAAGAGAATAATGATGTTTTAAATAAAAATGGAACTCTAGAATGTAATCTAGAAGTGTCACATTCTGAAATTTCAAAACTCAAAAATAAATTGGAAAAGATTACTTCGAATGTTTCAACATTCAACAAAAGCAAACAAAATTTAGAAAATCTGATCAAAAATCTAAACCTTCTGGAAAAAGGAATGGACTAGGTTTTAAAAAGGATTCAAAACCCTAAAACTACAGTTTTCTTTATAAAAAGGTCAAAAAGACAACTTTCAATAAAAAGGTTTTGAAACCTAAGGAAGTAAAAATATGGATTCCTAAATCCAATAATAAGCTTATTATACAAAAGTATATTGAAAATTTATTAAAGTATGTAGTTCATAACACAAAATTTACTTTTAAAGGCTCCAAACCCACTAAGGTATGGATGCACTCCCGGCCTAACATTTAGGACCCCAATGGAGGAAGTGGGTACCAATTAATTTTTTTATCTTGTAGGTACCCAAAAGGAAAAGAAAAAGTGGATACTAGATAGTGGCTACTCGAAGCGCATAACAGAAAATAAAAGCATGTTATCCAACATAACACATTGGAGAAGTTATCAACATCGGTATATCTAACTCTCCTATTATTTCCAATGTCTTACTAGTTAAAATTTAAAGCATAAACTCCTAAGCATTAGCAAGTTATGTGATAAAGGTTTTCAAATTAGTTTTGAAAAAGATAGATGCTACATGATTGATAATAATAAAAGATTATTTTTTAAAGAATTTAGAAAAAGAAACATATATATCTTAAATATGAATGCTAAACAAAGTTCCGACTTGTTTTTAACCGTAAAATACGATGATCCGTGGTTATGGCTTAAACGATTCTGCAATATTAATTTTAAATATATTAATAAACTAGCTAAAAATGAACTGGTAAAGGGGTTTACTAAAAGATAAAAGACAACCTAGGAAATTTTGATCCAAAAGCTGATGAAGATATATTTATCGATTACTCAGATCCAAGTAAAGTCTACGGAATTTTTAATAAATGAACAAATACTATAGAAGAAAGGCTACATGTTTTTTTATGAAAACTTTTAACTAATAAAAATGATGATGAAGAAGACGCTATAATACTATCTACTGAAAACAATATGATTTTAAATAATCATAATGTCAACGAATATGTTAAGATCACCTCCTCGTATTTAAAAGATCATCCCCCGAATAACATCATTGGCGATCTAAATACAAGAGTATCTACTAGGCATCAACTAAATCAAATGAGTCACATTGCAATCATTTCAACATTAAAACCAAAAATTATAAAGAAGCATCTAACGACGAATAATGGATTATAGTAATGCTAGAAGAACTCAACCGGTTTGAAAGAAATGAAGTTTGGGACCTTGTACCGTGACCTTCAAATCAATCTTAATTGGAACAAAATGGGTTTATAAGAATAAAGCAAATGAAAATGGAAATATCGTCCAAAATAAAGTGAGACTGGTAGCTCAAGGATATAGCCAAGAAGAGGGAATTGATTATGAAGTAACATTTGCTCATGTAGCTCGTCTAGAGGCAATTCGTACATTACTTGCTTTTGCGTGCCATCTCAATATAAAACTTTTTCACATGGATATCAAAAGTGCTTTTCTAAATGGTTTTATAGAAGAACAAGTATATGTGGAACAACCTCCTTTATTTGTATACGAAAAATATCCGGAGACCGTATATAAACGAAAGAAAGCACTATATGATTTAAAACAAGCACCTCATGATTGGTATGATAGATTAAAATCACATTTAATTTACTCTAGTTTCGAAATTAGTAAATCTGATACTAAACTTTTTATAAAAAGGATTCAAAACGATATACTAATTGTTCGAACATATGTAGATGACGTATTTTTCGGATCGACTAATGAGAATTTATGTAACAATTTTTCAAATATTATGAAAAATGAACTTGAAATATCTCATATGGGGGAATTAATTTTTCTTTTAGGACTATAAAATAAACAATTAAAAAATGGTATTTTTATAAACCAAGAAAAATACTGTCATGATCTTTTAAAATGTTTTATAATGCAAAATAGTAAGTAGCATTTGTTAACGATATTTTTTGTTAACACCAAAATTTAGGGTTACGGTTGTGGACTTAGGGGAACTTAGGTGTAATCTAGCTTCTAAAAGTGTAATTTAACTTGTTATTCCTTAGATACCAAGATCTAAAGCCCACATATTAGTTACTATCTCCCTAGAGGTGAGTATCACACTTATGAGACTCAAAGGTCAATAATTATCTTGGGATAGGGCATTGTAAGCTCGACACTAATCGGAGCTAGATGGATAATTGGTGGTAAATGGGTAATTATCTTTAAGCAGAAGGCTTGATTCAAGGAATTGGATGAAAGACAAGTATAATCGGTAGTAATTGCTAAGTATTTCATTTTATTGCTCACTTGATTGAGTACATGGAAGATTACATAAGAAATCCCCAAATTAATTTAGAAATTAGGGTTTTCTCTCTTAGAAATGCGTACAAGATTTTAGAATGAGGAGAAGTCCCCAAAAATGTGACCCCTAGGATCTTATTTTTAGACAATTTGGACCCTCTTTGGTAGCAATCCAGTGATTCTGCATTGCTTCTCTAGTATCGACCTACCTTTGTGTTCCTAGTATCTACCCTCTCAGCTTCGGTAACGATCTAATGTTGTCGGTTTAGTATGGTGGTATCGACACCAAGTATATTGGTGTGGATAGCTTTCTTCTGCTCCTAGTATCGTTGCTGGCTTTGTGTTTCCGAGTGTCGGGCTGCTTCAGAGCTTTTGGGTACCACCATTATTCTTCTTTCTATATAAATTTGATGTCGCCTTTAGTATTTGTATCAATACCAAGCCTGTTGGTATCGATAACACCCTATCTTCTCCCATGTTGGTATCGTGCTTTTCCTTTTGTGACTTTGGGCTTCGGTATCGCTATATATGATATTGACCTTGGATATATGGTTCCACCTTTGTTGTTTTCATGCCTTTATCTTCTTTGTTTGGTATCGATACCAATCTAACTACTCTTTGTAAGTTGGCCTCGGCATCGTGCCTTTGTTATCATTTCCTTAGTATTGGCACCGAGCCATTTGTTTTCCTTTGTTGGTGCTGATAGCATATGTGCCAAGTCCTTATTTTGGTGTTGGTTCTATATCTCGAATCTTGTTGTTCTAAAGCTGGCTTTGTTTCTCTAGATCTTCAGTGTCGACTTGGTCTTTCCTAAGCCTTTTCTTTGCCGTCGTCCTTGTATCTTTATCCTAGCATTCTAGTGTCGGTTGAGTACTCTCAAGGTTTGTGCTTTCAGTACCGATCTCAGTGTGATACCCATTCATTTTCCTCTGGTCTCGGCATCAAAATCTAGTAGTAACATTTGCCCCTAATGAAGGGGTATTTTTGACCTTTCAAGTCAATAACTTCAGATTTTGCTCTATACTGTCTTGAAAGTACATGATTTCCTGCCTTTTTGCCTTCTAAGATTGATCTTGACCGTCTGATTTGTAACTGTTTGTACAGCCGTGATAAGATGCATTTTTAAACTAAAATCTAAGAAACATTCTTTCTTAATCTCGATTATGAATTCAACAGCGATTAAGAAAACTCTGATTTCTCATTAAAATGAAATCGAATACATTGTTATTAGCTTAGGTCAGGTATTAATGGTGAACCATGAGGGGTTATCATCTGTTATTTCAAAAACCTGAAGCTACATATTTTCCTGGGTTTAAATGCAAAGTTAACTATTTGGGAACGAAGAACTTTAATCAATGTTATGAGGATGAAGTCAGTCCTTCGATGCTAATGAGATTGAAACCAACAGTTTCTAGTTTCCTTTTGTTTCGGCTTTATAGACACTAAAATTTGTGCTTTCTTTGACTTTGGCCTGGCTGATACCGAAACCATATTTGATCGATACCAAAAGCCATGTTTCCTTGGTTTCAGTATTGGTTAAACTTGAAACTTTAATGTTGGTTAAACCATTGTTAATACTGAGATATTCTTTATTTCGATTTCATTGGTTCTAAATTCTGAATTTCTTTGGAATTGGCTAGGTCTTGGGTATGGATAACATGTTTTGTTTTAATATCACCTTTTCTAAGAACTTGGGTTGTTCTGGTTCAAACTCCACCGATAATAAAGATTAGAGTTATTTTTGGTTTCGGTGTTGTCTCCCTTAATGTGGTCGATACCAAAGACTTGGCCATTTTCACCATACATATAGTGCATGATATTTCTTGAATTTTGTTGAAAATCCAATTCTTGTGACCCATGATATGTTTCAATTTCCTATAAGAATATTAGGTAACTAATGACAATGAGTTTTCATTATGGTCTTAAACTCGTAAATGGTCCATATTAACCTTAAGAAAATTGTTTGTTTTACTTTCTAATTTTATCGAATCATTATGCTAACACATTCTTATGGAATAATATCACCTGGCAGAATCATGACTAAACAACAAATTGCGGATGAATCGAATCCAAGAAGCACTTCTTCCCCTCAATAAAAGAGAGAAATTGTTCCATAATATTCTCTCATTCAACCTCAAGTTGAAGTGGACATTATTCTTAAGGAATTTGGTATGATTGAGATTGATGCCATCCCTTCCTCTGAGAAGGATACAATTCAAAATCCACCAGAAAGATTCTTTGCATATACAGCTATCCACATCTGGCATGGTGGCTTCTTTCCCTTCCCAGGTTTCATTTTCAGGCTTCTGCAACATTTACGATTATCCCCAATTCAGCTGACTCTAAATACATATACCTGTCTTCTATGTCTCGAGCTTCTTGCTCTGGAGTCAGGACAATTTTCCCTTAGTGCTCGTCTTCTTCATCATTTGCTACGACTGTCCGTAGCTAAGGGAGCAGATTCGTCTATCTTTCGTGTGAATCCTACAAAGAAGTTGATTAACGATGGTATCAATAAAATTTAAAGATTGGGAAACACAATTTTTCTATATTATGTGCCCTTCTAGTATCACGGACACTTTTTCCACTCTTGGCGAGCTCTTTATTCTTTACTAGGTTCACTATGCCATCATGTTTTGCTTGGGTGTTGTTATTGACACTCCAACAATTGTTAAGGGGGGATAATTTTTAAAAACACTCCACTCTTTGAAAAATTGTTAAGGGGCTACACAAACATATTATTTTACACTACCCAATATTCTCGGATTGCCCCTTCAAATTAGATTTTTTAAAAAACTTACTCAAAAAGAGAAACCGAATTAAAATAAGCAGTTCGTCGCCACTGCACCGAATGCATCACGTAATCAATTATGTATGTATTCGACAGTGATATGTCGAAAATTAATAATTATTTCGGTATGTTGCCTTCGTAATTATACAGTTCGGCATATTTATGTCGACAAAAAAAACAGTTCGATCATATTCGTCCGAAAACACTTATCCTTTAGGGTAAAAAAAATTAATATATGCGAATTGAAAAAAAGAATACTATGACCCTTGCAATATTTGTTAAGGTAAATTACATTTATTTGTTAAGGGCTAAGTGGGTAATAAGGTAAAATTACCTTTATTTGTTAAAGGACTACTTTCCTCGTTGTACTCCGCTTAACAATTTTTGAAAAAATAAAAAATTGGCCCTCCCTTAACAATATTTGGAGTGCCAGTAACAATTCCCTTTTGCTTAATCTTTGTCTCTTTTCAGTGTCTACTCCCACGAAGAAAAGTTTGAATGTTGAGGAATCTAGGATCATCGAAGGAATTTATAAAGCTTCTGAGAAATTGGCAATGTGGTCCCTTCTACTGACTATGGTTTATCTTCATAAATACACCTTTCTTTCTTCAGGACAAAATATATTAGAGCAACCAACCTACCATTTCTCTAATGCTAAGCATTTTTGTTTGGGCTCTAGTGCCTTTCACAGCTGACCCCTGTATTTCCTGGAACTTCGAGTAAGATTTCTCTACTAAAGTGTCATTTAAAATCTTATTTCATTTTTTTGATGTTATTGCTTTGATTAGCTACTGAGCCTCCTGCTAGGAATTCTACTATGGATCCTCTAGCCCAATCTAAGGCCGCAACTAAGAGAAAGCTTGTGACAACTACTAACGAATCATCTTCCAAGAGGCATAAAGATGAAACTACTACTCCATCCTCCATTTCCAAGGATATTGTTGCTGTGTGCACTGAGCAGCATACTCCTAATCTCACTGCTCGTCCTACTGGTAATACCCCTGACATGGGCTCTACCCAGACAGCGACCACGGGATTCAATTTTGCTACCAATCCTTTTGTATCTGACCCTCTGGGAGCTTCAGATTTGATGGAACATGAGCTAAACCCTCTTCCATATCCTCAACATGTTCCTCCGAGGCCTTCTTTATAGATCCGAGATTTCGATGAGATTGTACGGCTCGCTCTTTCTTCTGAAGATATCACTGACATTTTATTGCCCTCTTCCTCCTTAGACTTAGTGAAATTGTGACAATCTCTTGTCGAGCAACAACTTTTGGTACAACCATTTTTCTCTTAATTTCTGTTGTCTTTTATTCTTCCATAAATGCTAATTTTGTTTTATTTTTTATTTTTTTCAGATAACTAAGAAATGGTTCTCTCTTCAGAAGGTGAATACTTCGCCTTCTTCTGAGGTCGCCAAACTTAAAGAAGGCTTCCTTGATGTCCAAAGTTAATGCTCTGAATACAGAAAATGGGGAGCACGAGAATGAGTGTGTGGACTTAAAAACTTCTCTTGAGAATGTACAGTCAAAGCTTGAGGAGGAGAGAAAGGCTAAAAACTTCTTGTTTGATAAAGTTTTGGCTCTTGAGTTGTCTAAATAGGAACTTGAAGATGAGAGGTCTAGAATGGTAGTTAAGCATGATGAAAGGTTAAAAGAGAGAGACGACCATCTTTTTAAGGTCCAAAATGCACTTTTCATTGCTAAGAAGATTACTTTTAAAGCCAAAGAAGAAATCTCTTCATTTTTGGACTCCTCTTTTCCAAAGGCAATGCTGAATTCTTTCTAAGACGCTCTCGTCTTAGCATACTCTAATAATTGTCAAAAATTTCCTAAGATTGAAATTCTTTTGGTTGATTTTTCTATTGTGGGTACATTTATGAATAAGATTGAGCAAGCCAGACAGGGAATTCAAGTTCCTGAGAGAGACATAATGGAGCCCAGGAAGCTTATGTATATCGAAAATCTCTTGATGACGTCAATCCCTATGAAGGAGAAGAGGAAGCCGATTATATTGATGCCGAGGACGATGATCTCAGTCTTGGAGACGAGAGTCGTCATGATGACTTTGATGGAGGAGAGGAGATGATAATCCACCTCCTGCTGTTGGTGGCACCCATGGTTCCGAGGATGCAAACACTGATCCTTTAGGTGCTCCTCCTGCTCAAGATCCAGCCAAAACTTTTACTAAGGATAGTAGCTCCTCCGACAAAAGGCAGAAAGGAAAAGAACATTTTGCTCAATCTGAAATCCCCATTTCTCAGTTATGGCATTCACTTTTGAAGTGTTTTCTTCCTTCTTAAATTTTTGGTAACTGGTTCCCTATAATTTATAGTCAAGGAAAAACACTTCCTCATTTAATAAGGCCAAGTTAGATAAGAAACAAAAGGAAATAATCCGGTCTCGTATGGAGCATAACAAATTAATGAAAGATTATAATGCTTTATCCCAAAATTATTACAATCTTGATAAGAGTGCTTCAAATTTATGTCTTATAAATAACATGAAGCCGGGCCAAGACTAAAGGCAGCACGACTTCGAAGAGAAAGAATACTTAAGGAAAATCAGGAACTGATGGCTTTGTTTTAGATGTTAATAAAGGATAGGGACATTTTGATTGACTTTTAGTATAAGATCTATAATCGATTCGAAACAATAGATTTTTCTTTCGGGGGGGGGGGGGGGGGGGGTTAGTGGTGGCTTACTACGTCATCTTCACAAACAATGCTTAGATGATCGTGGGGTTGACCTCCATCCTAGGGCTTGTTGGAACCTATCAAGGGTTCATTAAATTCCCAAGGGCTTACCCCCCAAAAAAGCTTAACTATAATAAAACTAGATTTGTCTCTGAGTTATTCAAAAAATTAATTTTGTATGAACCAAATGATTATCTGTAAAACTTATAGAATTATTAATGCATGTTTTTGACGATAACTTCTTTTATTTATGACTTTTGACTTTATTTCATGTTATGATATAATCTCATTCTCCACAAAGATGTAGTTTCAAAGGATGCTTTACACCCATTTCCTAGATTAAGGAGAGAATTTTCAATGAAATCATCTTCATATAGATTTGGAAGGGATCACTTCCTAGGAGACCTTCAACGTGTTTACATGAAATATTCTCAACTTACCTTTGACTTTCTAGGTGATGACCGAGGAATAATTTTAAAGAGACTTAGAACGTGACATGCTGAGTTGATATGTTACCTAAACAACCGGTGTTTTGACAAACAAGATCATCCTTTGTAATCTTTGATGTGTGTGTATTTTCAAAATGATTCAGAGCTTGTTTGGATAAGTCTAAGAGTCCACATAATAAACTTTTCTAGATAATGAAAAGTATAATTTTATCTGCGCTATTCTTTCAAAGTAGAATTTGTGAATAACTATGTCTTGTTTCATTTGTAAATAGATGAAACAATCCAAAATTTCATCTTCCTAATCCAAGGATGAATCATCAATAGTGGCAGAGAGGAGGGGTGCTCCCAAATATGCACCCGCCCTAACTTGAGAAATGGCTCTTTATATTCAAAAGTTGGCCATTATGAACTTGAATGAGCAAGAAACTATTTTAGAATGTAAGTTGAAAGTGAAGGATAAAACTATCCTTGAATTAAAGAGACAGATAAAGGCCACTCCGTCCACTAATTTTGATGAAGAAATAAGCGGAGTACACCGGCGGATCACTAACTTGAAAATTGAGTTAGATAACGCCAAAGCAAGCTGTAACGACCCGGATTTTTGGTCGATTAATTTTAAACATTTAATATTGTTTTCAATGTTGAGTTCATAATATAAATGATTTATTATATGAGTTTATCTATTTAATAATCGATATACAATTTAATTTCGAAAATATCGAATAATTGTAATACAAAAAAAATTGAATTCAAAGTTAAAACTAAATTAAAAAAATTCAGGTAATTAATATAAATTCTATTTGAATATAAACGATAATAATAATTTATTATCGAGGAATTGATTGCTTTTGAAATTAAATTATATTATATCGATTTTTATTGAAACTCAAAAATAATCTATTTTCAAATGATCTCGGAATTCAATGAAACCAGTTCCATTGGATCTGTAATAGTGTATTATTATCGATTTTAAATATCGCAACGCTTGGATTTATCGGTTTAACATACAATCAGAAAAGGCCTAGGAATAATTTAATTTAATTTAATTTTTGTTTGTCAATTTAAATTAATATCTTCTCCATATGATCGAATGAGGCTTTGAAACCTGTTCCAGTGTGTTTAGAATAATGGTATAACCCTAGGAATGCCAGTTGTTGCGCTCAAATAGGAGTTCGAAATCACGTCATGATTTAAATTAAATCAATTCATATCGGTTCAAATCAAACTAAAAAAAACCTTTCCTTTCTCCTTAAGCTAATTAACGAAGTACACTACAAGCCTAACCCTACCTATACCCTATTGAAAACTGGCGTTGTTCCTATCCTTCTACTCTTTGCCTATAAATTTAACCCTATTGTCCTCCTTAAATTTTCCATTCTAAAGCCAGAGAGCATCAAGGCATTTTGTCTTCGTTATTTCCTCATTTTAAAAATCGAAGTCGTTACCTTCGTTATTTTTCGATTCCTTAGACACAGAAGCATTTTTAAAAGCCATTTCAGTTGTTCCTTTTTCCCAATCACAAAATCAAAATCGAACCTCCGAAAAAAAATAGAAGACGGTAATGGGAATCGTGATCCAATCACGATGGAATCTGAAGCTCGAAAGCTCGCTGGAGAGCTCGTGTGAAGGAGTTAAAATGGAGGTTTTGTGGGGTTGCTTTTGAGTTGTAGAAGGGGATGTCGACATCGTTGTTAAGGTTCAATTGGGATTGAAGGGTGACTGGAGTTCGATGGTGGACTAGGGGGATCTAAGTTCGAACTGGCCACTGATTTGGGGATGGCGATTTTGTCCAGCGTGGAACTAGGGTTCGCAAGTGGTAGAAGGCGCGATGCCAGGGAATGATGCGATGGTGTTCATGGGGAAGAAACACAACCATTAATGGAGCCTGGAATGTTGAAATTTTGGGAAGACGTATTGGAGTGACTGGTGGTGCGAAGTCGAGCGTTTGAGTCAGGTTATAGCAATGTGGAGTACACCAGTGCAGGTCCACAATTGGTGATGGAAATGGAGGTGTTCGCAGGCTATTCATGATGGTTTTGTGAGTGCTATTCATGATGGTTGCAATAGGGAGGAAAAATGCGAGACTGCAGTTCTGGTTATGTTGAGAATGTTGAGCCTGCAATTCTGGTTATGTTAGTTCAAAAACAACTTGTATGGACGAATTTCTGATAGAGTATGCCTAACTGATCATCTACATTGATCTCTTCTAACGTATTACATTGGTGGTGGAGGAATTTGTTTCTCTTAGCTTTATGCCTATGATATTTTTGGGAAAATCAATAAATGAATTTGGTGGGTTTGACGATGTGGCATTTAAAGTGAATGACGATGTGACATGTCAAAAAGATAAGCGTGGTCTCAAGCCTCACAACCAGGAATGGTATAAAATCATATAGGTCGCATGCTTAAGTGAGCAGGTCCCAATTAGGGTATATTGTCACCTGATCTAAAGAAATTCCATGTGCTTCTTTATTATTTCGATGTTGTCCCTTTCGGGAAATGGTTGCCGATCCCAACCGTTTGGTGACAATACATTCAGAATACTCGAGTGAAGTGAGTGGCCGATCATGTTTAGCCTGGGTTGTAAGATGTTATTGATGAATTCGGTGTATTCCTCTCTATAGATAAACTATTGAAAGGTGGTCCCATACCTTGCCAGTTGGAATACACTCTCCAATAAGAGCCGCTATTTTGCTTGTATACTATGTATGTGGAACGTGAGATGCAAGCATTATGCTAGATTTCTATTTACTTGATTTAGACACTATTATAACATCAGAATTGTTTGCTTTCTTGGTGTTTAGTACGCATGATAGGGGGTTCTCGCTTCACGTTAGGTGGCGAACAAGAGACTCCTACCCCTACATGTCCCGAAAATGTGGGTTAGTTGCGAGTCGAGAGGTTGGTCATAAAAGCAATTCTGAGGTACCTTTGTAAGCCACGGTGGGAGGTTAGCCTACTGCTTTAGGGGTGGACGGATAGTTGAAAAGCCTACTGAAATCGCCGGGCCATTACGCAAGCTGTAAGGATTGCGAGTTTTCCTTGAGGAATCTTGGATCCAATAAAGGTCATGACTAAATCAAAAGCCCCAGTTATTGAGAAATTTCCTCACTTGGTAAATCCTCTTCAAGGATTTAGTGAGTCAATTGTTGCAACGTGGTGCAGGAAAGTTAAGGTTGAAATTAATAATTATTACAAGGCAAAGTGTCAGGATGTTATAAATGGGGAGATGTAATATACTGATGTTATTGTGATATTAAGATCCATCCTTCATACTTGATAATTCATGAAATGACTGTAAATAATCCTATAAAATAACTTTTTAAATTGTGCAGATGTTCCATAATGTATAATCCTTGTTTATGTCTAGAACATCCTCATCTAGGAGCTCCACTGCATTATTCTACATAAGATTCAGCACATGACACCCTTATGCTAGTCTTTTTCTTAGAGTAGGATGTATACAATAACTTGTTCAATTTATATGTGACACCATCTGGGTTATAACCAAGTAATAAATGAACTTTGCAATAAATTAATACAATCACTCGCATTATATATATTTTTAGAATGATGAATAGCAAATTTTTGCATAACATAGGCTTGGAAAATCTCCCCGTGTGAGATGTGAAAAACCATGACCTTTTGTCATAAGGTTTTAATGTAAAAGACCGGAGATACCATCCCGAGTATTCTTTTTCAAATCCTTTTCGAAAATGAGAATTGCAGTTCCTAGACACAAATTAGGGTGTTTTAGAGTAGGAATCCAAAAATCCTCTTCTAGGAGTATAGGTAGAAGTTCTTCAGCCCATATTCAGACATTTCATAATAAAAGAGGGTCTTCCACCTTTGGAAAATGATATAAATTTGGAACCGAAAACCGGATTCGGGTATTTCATAGAAGACTAAAATCCATATCTAGCAATAATAGAAGTCCCAAACCGAAACCCATATTTGAGTATTTAATAGGAGATCAGAAATCCATATCTGATAATAATAAAAATCCCGAACTGAAATCGAGATTCAGGTATTTAATAGGAGATCAGAAATCCATATTTGGTAATAATAGAAGTCCCAACCAAAACCCAGATTCGAGTATTTATAGTTTTGTTACCCATTTCGAGTTTATTTTTCAAAGCAGAGGATGTACGTGCTTTGTAAGCCACTCTCCGGGCTTCATTTTGATTTGTGAGCCACTTTTGGGCTTTGATTGACCGTTTCAGCCTTGTGAGCCACCCTTTAGTCTTTGTGTGTCCGATGAGAATAACTAGCTTATTCTCAAGCAGGGTCCAAGGACTTACCCGACCTCCCTCTAGGAGGTGCCTTACCCTGGCCATCGTAGGCGGTTATAAGGGCTTAGATGTATTACCCTGGCTATGGTGGGCGTGGATAAAGGCTTACTCTTTTGGTGCTCTTCCCAGGCCATCGTAGGAGGTGATAGAGGCTTACACATCACCCCCTCCAAGGGGGTGCCTTAACTTGGCCATCATAGGATGCTTTACCCTGGCCCTATCTGATTTGGATGCGGATAAAGGCTTACACTCACCCCCTCCAAGGGGTGCCTTACCCAGGCCATTATAGACGGGAGTAAGAGTTTTAGATGCTCCACCTAGGGAATTAAGGCTTATTTTTTATGCTTTAGCCCGGCCCTTTATGAATTGGACGCGGCTAAAGGCTTACACATCGCCTCCCTCTAAAAAAGCCCATCCTCTAGGCATCTTGGCACGAACAAAGGTTTTCTACCATCGTAGGTAGCTTCACCCGTTTCAGATGGTTCCAAAATTTAAGGAGTTTTTCATACTCCTATCAATGTAGACATTCTTTATTTTAGGAATCCTTTGTTAGAACTAGTTTAATATTTTTACAAATCTTTGCAATTGGCCTTGATTAAAGAACTTGATGATCATTCCTTCAAGAATCTGATGGTGATTAGTTTCATGTCCATTCATCATATGGTAGTGGAAGTATGACCCTTCTAATTTCATTTCATACTTGGGTTTCTTCTTTGTTGATGGCCAAAAGTTAAGATTGTGGTTAGTTAAGAAGTAGATATTTCAAGCGATGTGGTAAGATGGAATTCTTTAGGTGGCCTTGATTCAAAGTTTCCTTTTCGACGTTGGAACTTAGCTCTTTCGTTACTCAGCTTTTTTGCATTATCTGTATCTTCCAATCTTCTTTTCAATGTATCTTGAGGCTGAGTGCAATTTTCTTAGACCATTTTGATGTAAATTGATTGAAATCCTTCATTATTCTTTTCTCTAATACCGTTCCCTTAGCTTGTGCATGAATGGCTTCTTTCATGTGAGAGAATAGGTTACATTCTTTTGTTGTAGAACCACTTCAAGCAAAGATAGGGGTTGGGCCTATATGGAAAGGATTAATGCTCAAACGGCCAGAGTCGCATAGCTCTACTTCACTTTTCTTACATATAATTCACAAAGCTTTTATTCTTAACCTTTATTCTTCAATAACTCTTGGATCACTGATGCCTAAAGTAGAAGACTCTTGTTGAGACCTTTTATCCATGGTCTAACTCTTCAAGATTTAATTAATAGGTTGAAATAACTAGGGATGTGGTAGGTTATCTAAAGGAGCGAAGATTCAGGCCCTCCTTCTAACAACAAAATGTTAATGTTATTTTTCGTCAACACCAGAATTTTGGGTTATGGTTGTGGACCTAGGGGAACCTAGGTGTAATCTAGCTCCTAAAGGTGTTATTTAACTTGTCGTTCCTTAGATATCAAGATCTAAATCCCGAAGATTAATAACTCTCCCCCAAGAGGTGTGTATCACGCTTACGAGACTTAAAGATCAACCATTATATTGGGATAGGGCATTGTAAGCTCGACACTAATCGGAGCTGGATGGCTCACTAGGGCTAAATTGGTAATTATCTCTAAGTAGAAGTCATTAATTCAAGGAATTGAATGAAATACAAGTATAATCGGTAGTAATTGCTATGTATCTCTCTTTATGGCTCACTTGATTGAGTACATAGACGATTACAAAAAAAAAATCACTAAATCAATTTAAAAATTAGGGTTTTTCCCCTTAAAAATGAGTACAAGATTTTAGACTGAGGAGAAGTCCCCAAAAATGTGACTCTTGGGGTCTTATTTATAGACAATTTAGGCCCCCTTTGGTAGCAGTCCAGCAGGAATCCCGTTCCGCATCGCTTCTTTAGTATTGGTCTGCCTTTGTGGTTCCTGGTGTCTGCCTGCTCGTCATCGATAACGATCTCATGGTGTCGTTTAGTATGGTGGTATCATCACCAAGTATATTGGTGTGGATAGCTTCCTTCTTCTCCTTGCGCCACAGCTGGCTTTGTGTTTCCGAGTGTCGGTCTGCTTTAGATCTTTTGGATTCTGTCTTTATGCTTCTTTCTATATAAACTTGATGTCGCCTTTCGTATCGGTACCGGTACCAAACCTGCTGGTATCGATAACACCCTGTGTGCTTGCATATCGGTCTCGATCTTTTTCTTTTATGATTTTGGGCTCCGGTACCACCTTATATGATATTGGACTTAGATATATGGTTCCACCTTTTCTTTTTTCATGCCTTTGTCTTCTTTGTCCGGTATTGATTCCAATCTAACTATTTGTTGTAAGTCAGTATCTACATCGTGCCTTTGTTGTCATTTCCATTGTATCGACACCAAGACATTTTCTTTCCTTTGTTGGTGCCGATAGATTATGTGCCAAGTCCTTATTTTGGTGCTGGTTCTATATCCCTAATCTTGTTGTTCTAAGATGGCTCCATTGCTCCACATCTTTGGTATCAACTTGGTTCTTTCCTAAGCCTTTTCTTTGGCATCGTCCTTATATCTTTATCCTGGCGCTCCAGTGTCGGTTGAGTACTCTCCAGGTTAGTGATTTTGATACCAATCCCTTTGTGATACCCCTTTATTTTCCTCTGGTTTCGGTATCAAAATTTAGTAGTAACAACATTCATTTAGATAAAGATGAAAATGGAAAAGATTTTGATCAAAAATTGTATCGTATCATTATAGGTTTCTTATTATATTTAACTGCGAGCAAACTTGACATTATGATGAGTGTTTGCTTTTGTGCAAGATTTCAAGCACAACCAAAAGAATCACATTATAGAGAAGCAAAAGGAATTTTTAGATACTTAACCAACACTAGAGATTACGATCTTTTCTTTCCCAAAGACAACTCTTCTAAACTAGTATTATAGAGTGATGCTGATTTTGGATGTTGCAAAAAGATAGAAAAAACACAACTGGCACTTGTCATTTCATTGGTCAATCTCTTGTTTCTTGGTTTAGTAAAAAACATGGGAAGCAGAATACATATCTGCTACTTTGGCATGTGCATAAGTAATTTACATGCAAAAAACACTAAAAGATTACAGAAGACACATGCTAAACTTGCCAATATATTGCGATAATACAAGTGCAATCAATTTATCAAAAAACCCTATAAATCGCTCTCAAACAAAACATATTTGATAGTAAACACCATTTTCTTTGAGATAATGTTGAAAAAGGAAATGTAACATTGGAATTTGTTACTATTAAAAAACAAATTGTAGATATTTTTAGAAAATCATTATGTGAAACTTCTTTCATTAAACTTCGTGGAGAACTAGAAATATGCTCGCTATCTGAATTGTAAAAAGAACAAAATAAGATTGTTATATAAATAACTATGCCAGCACTTGAACTCGCGATCTTGCTCTTGCTAAGTCATACAAATTTTCCATTTGGGCTATTGATGTGTCTTGATCAATTCTTCTTCACAAATTACAGTATTTTAGTTTTTCCAATTTTTCCTCCAAATTAATTTACACTCGGACGACTAAAAACTTTAAATGACCTTAACACCATTAAAACTATTCTATACACAGTAAAGAATTTGCTGTATATACCATATGAAGCTCTTTTTATCTTCACGATTGAAAAAGAAAAATATTCTATAATGTCATCCCAAGAAATCTTTTCTTCATTTAACTCAACTTCACCTTCTTCCAACGCTACACCAATCTCTCGTACTCCAACAACTCTAGTTACTTCTTATAAAATTCGATGGTGCATTTCCCATTACTTAACAAGGATAAGTCCTTAGCTACTCATGACTCTACACATAAAATTGGATGAAATATCGCATTACCAAAAAGAAATGATGGAGCTTCAATGCGAAATGTATTACACACAAAGAGGATAAGGGATGCATTTACGGTTTCTTGAAAAAAGCTTATTCTTAATTTGCAGTCACTCACCAACGAAAAACTGCAGTCATAAAAAAATCGTCTTGTTTCAAATAAACAACTTCATGTTGTGACATTATTACTAGAAACCTCTGTTAAGAAGAAGGAACATCTTACTGAAGTCCTAAACGTCCTGAATGGTCACCATTAAAGCCTGTCACTCAATGCGAACCAAACTCATGCGATAAAAAGTTGACTCGTTCAAGCGATTCTTCTAAATATAGCCAATATAATGATATATTTCGTTATATCTTTTTACCGACGTAATATGTTCTTTATTTCTATATAATCTTATATTCTTTCAATTTAATAAATAAATAAAATTTATTTCTACTATTTTAACAAAATTCCATAACACTTCAGAATACCTCAGCACATACATCTGTTAACAAAATGTCAGACGGTATAGCATAAAATTTTGAATCCTTTCAGCACAGATGTCTGTCAAAAAGAACATACGTCTATCATAACTCTCGTAAATTTTTTCTCAAAACCATCACACATCTGACTAGAACCGACAAACGTCCGTTGGAAGTTTCGGGTTATATTTTCCAGTGCCTCAGACGTCTGTCTACTTCAGCTCGACGTTTGACTAGAAAGAAAACCACCTTTTTACCATTATTTAATCTCTTCTAACTTCAATTTTTATAACTAGTCATTCCCTCATCCAAACCCTAATCCCTAGATCAATTTCACCACCAATTCTTATTCATGGCTCCTAAGAAATCCATTTACAAACATAAGAAAACATCACAACAAGGAGGATCTCACAATTTGAAGAAAGGATGGCTTCTCAAGAACAAATCAACTATTGGATTCTTGAAAAAGATGGGAAAGAATGATTGAAGGAATTAGAAAAGAAGATTATTTATACAAGCCCACTCTGTACTTTAAATCATTTAAGAAAATATGATATTCAGGATTTAGTTACCAACGCTGATATTGAGGATATAATTTGAGTTGCGAAAAATTATGGATAGGTATCCTACATCTGAACTGAATTCTTTTTGGTTAAAGAATCTCTTTCTAGTTGCTCTGGAACAATTAGGAGATTCTCTGGAAGTTATGAATCAAAAAAGGAGTCATAGATCCTTTAGCAATTTATCTATTCTTTATTAATCTATGTTAAATTCATGTTTGGAACCCATCAGACCTTGAGAATTAGATTTGGTCGTGTCTATGGCCAAATTGTAAAATTTAATGTTGAAATGCTTGGCCAAATATTAAAATGTTCCTATTTTGGAACAAGACTAGAAGATATTGAGGATATATGCCTTAAACCAAGAGACCTTATAACTCATCTTATTTGGGAATATGACTTTCCAAAAATGATGCCCCTCTATTTTTGTCCAAAAGAATGATTACAAAATAGAATTATTTTTAATACCGTGTTTCCAAGACTCGGCAGTCACGAACAAGTATACGATCATGATCATAAAGCTTTATATGTCATTTTCGGATCCATAAAAGTAACTTGGGCTCAATATATATTCGACCAAATAAAAATCGTTTGGACACCAACAAAACGAATAATTTTGTATGCATCATATATTATATGGATTCTCAAATTACAAGGAATTAGTTTGTATTTATTTAAACATGAAGAAATTCAAGTTAAAGAGAGCGAAATTCGTTTTGCAGCAGTTATGCATCCTTTTGAGTCGCCACCACGAATCTTGTCTTTTGTTGATTGGTTACGTAGCCTTGGATATCCACAACCTCTACAACACCCCGAACAACAAAGACAACAACGACGCGGATAACACCAACAACCTACAACCACATCCGAGTCTACTGAACCTACAAAGTATTTATTCCGATTTGGAAATTCAAGAGGCTCAAATTGCTACTGAAAATTGAGAAGGTAGCTCATGACACCACTCTTTAAAATCAAAAACTCTTATCTCTTAATCAAAAGATCTTAGGTAAGAAAGTCACTTGTTTGAAAATTTTGTTTTCTACATGAATATCCAAGGTTGAGAGGACCCTCGACAAAGTGGTATCCTCCTGTTAAAACCAAAATTAGCATCAACTTAATGTCCGAAATAGAAACTTCAAAACTAGAAGAATAAAGGGCTTAAGGCAACGAAGCTGGATTCAAATAGAAAGAGCCTTAAGGGAAGCTAGGGAGACACCTAAAGAAAGGACTAAGAGCGGCAGAAACGATACCAAAGGGCATAGAAGGAAAGGTCAATTGAAATGGTAAAAAAGTAGACGCATGGGGAACGTTGAAGCCAATACCAAAGTAAATGGTTCAGGAAGACGCTAACAGAGCCGGAATCGATACCAAAGTATAAAGAAAAAACCACTTGAACCAACACTAGAGTCGAGTCTCGAGAAGAGCACGAGCAACACCCTGTAGCACATATGGCAAAGGATGAAAGCTACTAAACAAGTACCAAAAGATATGGAGAGAAAGTTAACAATACCGACACCAGTAACAAAGGGTTTAGAAAGGAACTACAACGACAGTAGCTCCGAAAAATTAGAAGGAGAAGGAAATAAAGATGTGGTGTCGACAACAAGACAGGAGGGCAAGTATATGAAACTGATATTAAGGTAATAAAACATCAGATGAGTTCCAAATTGACAAAGAAAAGAAAGCAATTGTTTTCTAGCATCTAGGCCGATACCGAAACTGCGGTACCAAAGTCTCAATGGTAGAAATATAAATATGAGAAATAAAAGCCAAAGGTCGAGATCTAGTATAGTGGGGGACGGTACCAAACGACGAGTAAGGGAGGCGATTGGTACATCACCAGATATTCAAGAAGAAGGAAAAGGTCGAAACCAGACTCATTAAGGAGAGTAAAGAGGCGAAAACAAGCATGATGGAACAAAAGAGAGCTATCTATACCAGTAAACTCGATACTGGCACCGATGTGCAAGGGAAACTCCCATTAATATAAGTAACAAAGGCAGAGCTAAATACCAGAAAACAAATACATAGAGAAAAAGAAACGCGGAAGCGAGTTGAACCAGGAAGCAATCACCGAAGTTGATACGGGATGCCACGACAAAAAGGGGCCCAAAACCTCTATAAATAAGACCCCAAGAGTCACATTTTAGGGGATCCCATTTTCTCCCCTTATTCTAAACCTTTGTATTCATTTCTAATAGCCTAAACCCTAATTTGGAAATCAAATTGGGGATTTCTTATGTAACCTCCTCCATAATAGGATCATCAAAGCCCGTAAAGTGGACATAGGTTCAATCCAAACCGAATGACTATAAATTGTTGTGTTCTTTATTATTACTCATATTTTACTATATACTATGATGCTCCCAAATATGAACGTTCCCCAATCCAACATTCCTAGCAATTACCAAACTACCCTTAATGCGTATTCCAACTCCAATTAGTAACGATTGTTGAAGCCCTATCCCAAGGTAACTGTTGATCCTTAAATCTCTTAAGCGTGGTACTCACCTCTTGAAGGAAGGGTAACTAATCTTCGGGCTTAGGATCTTGATATCGAAGGAATGGTGAATTCAGTCAAGCTTAAAAGGACTAGATTACCCTAGTTCCACAACCATAACCCTATATTTCGGTGTTGATGAAAAACAACGTTAATATTTTAGCGCTAGAAGGAGGGCCTGAACCTCCGTCCTTGTTTCTCATTCGGTCATAGAAAAATACTCTCAAAATCACTTGGATATGATTCAATTGTGAAAGAATAGTTGAGAAGGTCGCAACACGTCGTCTAATCTGGAAACGTTATCAACTTAACAAAATTGGAAAATGGAGGATCTTCAGCCTTAACAAAAAGAGAAAGTAATGAATTGGAAATATTACACTTCGCTACCACTAGAATATTTATTGAAGAAGACTTGGCCCATGGTCCTTTGTAGTAGAACCCTATGAGGAGGAGTCAAAAATAATGACACCTTTAGAGTTTTATAGTCATATTAGATCTCCATTAAATCTATAGAGCATTCCAATTTCATAGAGAAACTATCAAGCATTTAGAGAGGGGGTTAACTCAAAAGAAAACGAAAGCCTAACATGACCAGAAGATATGGAGTTACAGGAAATCCTCTTATCCAAAGAGATAATGATGGCTAAAGTTCCATCTGGTATAGAAGTGCCACAACTCATATATGATGGAACTACATATCCCGAGTATCATCTCATCATCTTTGAGAGCTACGTGGATTTGTATAACATTCCTGAAACACTTCGGTGCAAATCTTCCAGGTAACTCTTCATAAAGAAGCTAGCGAATGGTGAAGAAATTACCATGGCCCAGTCATCATAACTTGGAAACAATTATCCACCGTATTCAACATACAATTCCATATGCAAGAAGGCTTAATAATCAACATGTATGATCTAGCTAGAATTAAACAGAAACTAGAGGGATCGCTAGACTATTATCTATAAAGATTTCATACAGATTCACTCAAAGTAAAAGGGGCAACGAATTGAGAAAAGTAAATAGTTGTGCAGTCGGGATTATTGGCACCATCCCCTTTTTGAAAGAGATTACCCTAGATGAATGCGAAAGCTTAGGTGATTTTTATTCTAGAGCCAACAAATCCATTGATATGGAAGAAAGATTTAACATGAAGAAAACCTTGAAGCAAGGTTATAAGGAGAAAAAACTTAATTCCAATCCATTTGCGGAAGGCTTTTCAAAACCAAGCAAAGGACAAGATTATTGTACTTATCACAAAACAGAAGGACACAAAACCAATCAATGTCATGATTTGATAAAATACACTAGGCCAAAAAGAAAAGAAAGCTTATTTGAGAAGTTTGGGGGATGGCCGATGGGGAAAGTGGTCAAAGACCCTACAAAGTAGAATTATAAGATGACAATAAGTTTCCTATCTCAAATGATTACTTTCATCAATTGTCTAAACATTGCTTTTTTTACTTTTAATCAAACAAATACTAATATAAGTTCAAGTGTAATTACAGGTAAAAATCTAAAACCTGTTTAGGCTTGCGCATACAACAAGAGCTCAGGAGGGAGCATTTAAAGCTCGCCCAACCTCTTCTTATGTCTCATCCTATAGAAGGAAACGAAAGCTTAAAAAAAATGGCACTTAAAGAGCGCAATGCATGAATAAGAGCATGGCAAATCTATCAGTCAATGACAAGTTTTAATAAAAGCCGTCCAAAGAAATATATAATGAAGAAATGATCAAATGTCAATTATTGCTTGAACTAAATGAGATTTATTAAGATCTTATCCCTTTGTCTTAAAATTTCATAAACAGTTCTAGTCAAATGCATTATACTTGTATATTTGAATACCTTTATGAAAGGTGTGGAATAAAGCTTTAGAAGGAAGGGCGAACCAATAAAGCTTTCTAAAGGAAGGGAAAATCAATAAAGCCTTCAAAAGGAAGGGCGAATCAATAAAGATTTTAGAAAGAAAGGAAAAAAAAATTAAGCTTCCAAAAAGAAAAGCAACAACAAATAAAGCTTCCATGAAGAGAAGCAACGACAAACAAAGCTTTTATAAAGAGAAGCAATGGTAAACAAAGATTCCAAGTAGAGAAGCAATATCAAATAAAGCTTCCAAGAAGAGAAGCAACATCTCATACAATCAAGTTGCCATTAAATAGGGCTGCAATACTTACATCTCCTACAATGGAGTTACCTTCAAGTAGGGCTACAATACTTACATTTCCATCAAATGGAGTCGCCTCTTAAGTAGGGATAAATACTTACATCTCTAGCTAGTGAAGTCGCCCCCTAAGCATGGCTAGTTGTAATACATGCATCTTCCCATAAAGGCATCAATATCGCTCTCATGGAGAGTATTCATGCATTATGGGTTAGGAATAAGGTTAGACGTTAGATACCCAGTAGGCGAATAATCAAACAGAACTTCTGATGAATGACTAATCGGATCAGGATAAGGTTAATTTAATTTGAAAGCAGTCCTCTACATATGCATCCAAAAAATTATTTCTTGGGATATTTAAGGATCTTTCGCTTACGTATTTCCTCTGAACGAGATTCCAAGGAACCCACAAATAATTGGTGTTTTGGATTTCTTTGACATTGTTAACTTGGATGGTCTTTTGATAGTTTTTGATAATTCACCTATACTTTCACTACGGCATTTTATTTAACAATGACATTTCATAATAACTTCCAATAAGACATGATTCTTGGATGAATCTATGATTTCTATTTTACCCGAGCATGAGTCTCGGGATTTCTATTATATTCATATATGAATTTCTGATTTCCTATTTACTAGAGCATGAGTCTCGGGATTTCTGCTATGTTCATATGTGAATTTCCTATTTACCCGAGTATGAGTCTTGGGATTTCAAATTTTCTATTTACCCAAGATGAGTCTCAATATTTCTACTATGTTCAGATGTGAATTTCTGGTTTCCTATTTTGAGTATGAGTCTTGGGATTTCCTATTAATTTCAGATGTGGATTTATAATTTTCTATTTATCCAAGGGTGAGCCTTGGGATTCCTGCTACTTTCAAATATAGACTTCTAATTACTTATTTACCTAAGTTAATTTTGTCACACCCACTTAAGTAGGGGCTTCAGACCTTTTTGTCATTATTCCAAAATAATTTATAGGCTTCTACTTTCATGACCACATATGGAGTTCGGGCCTACCACCTTGATTCTAGAATGAGGATGCTTAAGAAAATACTCAGGCTAGTACTTCAAGTCTCTTATATGAAACCTACTAAAGAGGGTTGTGGTTTCTCGACACCTCACCCAGGGACGTTTTTCTAAACTTATGTTACTTCCATTTTCATTACTATGAGTTTTGACAGAAAACAAGGCTTAACACATAATAAATGAAATAGTGAACACAATGCAAATCGTATTACCTTTATTAAAACATCATGTTTCTCATAAAATGAAGTTCCGATCTTCAAATTATAAATAACCAATTCTAGGCTTTGAGATTTCTATTATGAACCTCCGGTTTCTATTACAAGCGTCCAAGTCTAGACTGTGGGATTGCTGTTCCACATTTTTAAAAAATGAACTCCTGATAATTGAATACCAAAACAAGTTTTTCGGGTTTCCCATTCCAATAAATAGGAAAACCTTACCTTTTAGAACTTTCAGTATAAAGGCCTGTATCAATACGTTATTGAGTTAGCTGTTATATATTTAAACTCATAAACGGTTCATAATTACGGGGTTGAAACTCCAATACTACAATCTAAGAAATTCTAATGTTCTTTCTTGTATTCTTATGATGAATTATACGAAACAAATGACAAAAATTTCTCTAATGTTTCTTGAGTTGCAGAAAAGTGGCGAAGGAATCATAGGATTTTTGTCCTAAAGAGCAAAAGCCTATTTATACTAAGGGGCTAACTGTTAATATCAAAATTTGCATTGACTTAATGTTAGAAGAGGAAGCTTCACAACCAGAAAAACAAAGGGCTTAAGGCAAAGAAGCCGAAATTAAATAGAAAGAGCCTTGAGGGTAGCTAGGGCGACACCAAAAGCAAGGATTAAGAGCTGTGGAACAGATACCAGAGAACATATAAGGAAAGGTCAATTGAAACAGTACCAAAGTAAACATCTAGGGAATATTGAAGCCAATACCAATGTAAATGTTCAGGAAGAGGCTAATAGAGCCGGAATCGATAGTAAAGTATAAAGGGGAAACCGTTGGAATCGGCACTAGAGTAAAGTCTCGAGAAGAGTTTGATCAACACCCAAAAGAACATATGGCAAAGGATGAAAGCTATGTAACAAGTACCAAAAGATGTGGAAAGAATGTCAACATTATCGGGACCAGTAACAAAGGGTTCAGAAAGGAACAACCATGATAGCAGAACTAAAAAAGCAGAAGAAGAAGGAAATAAAGGTATGGTGTTGACACCAACAGATAATAAGAAATTAACTTAGTATCGAAAACAAGACAGGAGGGAAAGTATATGAAACTGATACCAAGGTAATAAAACAACATATGAGTTCCAATGTGACAAAGAAAAGAAAGAAATTGGTCCTGCATCCAGGCTGATACTGAAACCGCAGTACCAAAGTCTCAGTGGTAGAACATGAATCTGAGTAATAAAAACCAAAGGAAGAAATCTAGTATCGTGGGGGACGATATCAAACATTGAGTAAGGGAGGAAATTGGAACGTCACTAGATATTCAAGAAGAAGGAACAAGACCGAAACCAGACTCATCAAGGAGAGTAAAGAGCTGAAAAAAGCATGATGGAACAAAAGAGAGCTACCTATACTAGTAAACTCGATACTGACATCGATGTGCATGGGCTGCACCCATGAATACAAGTATCAAAGGCGAAGCTAAATACCGGAAGCAAAAAACATAGAGAAAATAAAGCATTTGTACAAAGCCATCATAAAAAGCACTTATAAAATTTGGCACCAAAACCAAGAAATACAGAAGTGGGTTGACACCAAGAAGCAATCAACAAAGCCGATACCAGGATGTTATGACAAAAGGGGGCCCAAAACATCTATGAACAAGACCCTAAGGGTCACATTTTAGGGGATACGATTTTCTCCCCTCATTCTAAAATTTTGTATTCATTTCTAATAGCCTAAACCCTAATTTGGAAATCAAGTTGGGGATTTCTTATGTAACCTCCTCCATAATAAGATCATCAAAGCCCATAAAGTGGATGTAGGTTCAATCAGAACCGAACCATTATAAATTGTTGTGTTCTTTATTATTTCACATATTTTACTATATACTATGATGCTTTCGAATATCAACGTTCCCCAATCCAACATTCCCTGCAATTACCAAACTACCATTATTGTGTATTCTAGCTCCAATTAGTAACGATTCTTGAAGCCTTATCCCAAGGTAACTGTTGATCCTTAAGTCTCATAAGCGTCTTACTAACCTCTTGAAGGAAGAGTAAATAATCTTCAGGCTTAGGATCTTGATATCTAGGGAACTATGAATTCAGTCAAGCTTAAAAGGACTAAATTACTCTAGTTTCACAACCATAACCTAATATTTTGGTGTTGACAAAAAATAACGTTAACATTTTAGCGCTGGAAGGAGGGCCTGAACCTCCATCCTAATTTCTCATTCTATCGTATCAAAATGCTCTCAAAATAACTTGAAGATGATTCAACCGAGAAAGAATTGTCGAGACGGTCCCAACACGTCATCCATTCTAGAAACATCATCAACACAACAAAATGGAAACTGGAGGATCTTCAACCTTAACCAATCGTTTCAAGGTTTGTCTATTCAAGAGACTATTGAATATCATAATGAATCACAATGGCCTAATTATGCTTACGATGATCAATCTTCCAATTTATGGGGGTACTTTGCCAATCCATAAGTTGTTTGTTCTTATGATTTGTACATCTTTTTTCGTACTATTTCAAACTACTTTAACTTGATGCTGTATAATATTTTTGGTTTGCACTAAACTCTATGACATTTTTAACGCGTGTGATGTATAATGTTATGGTCTGAATTGATGTTTTATATATCACTTATGCCTAAGGGGGAGAAAATTCATAGGGGATCACTAACTCAAGGGGACCACTTATATAACTATGATTGTATAATTGTCATCGTCAAAAGGGGGAGAATGTTAGATCCTCTGTTTCATGCTTTTAGTGACAACAGCTATACAATCACTATATACAACATATGTATACCATTTATCTATGCAGGTTATCTACAAATGAAAATTTTGATCAAAGATTTGAAGATATGCACAAGAGACATGTACAAGAGCTTCATAGTAAGATAATATTAAGTGTTGAGTCTTAGTAGATAGAATGTACAATCTCCTTAAACAAATATTTCTGAAAAGTCTATAGAAAATAGTCTGTGCATTAAACGAACAACTGTCTCTATAGTACAGATGTCTGTAAAAGTACACTGGATTTTTTTTCCAAACTCGGCACACACGTTTGACTTATAAGGATAGACGTTTGTCGCTACACTCGGGAAAATACAGTGCATTGGTAAACATCTGACCCTAGGTATAGACATCTGTCCTAAGTAAAGGTCTAATTTCCCGAAAGGGATTTCTCCTAAGATTGAATAGCCGTATAGTTTTTCAAAACCTTACTTTATATATGTTAAAGGTTACAACCTTTCAATCGAAAACTTTATGCTTCAAAAGAAATATCTCCTCAAAGAAACTTTCAATCCTTATAAATAGATCAAAGGTAAAAGAGTTTGGGTATCTAATCTTTCCTGAATCCATCTTATATTCTTTACATACTCTTGTAATCTTTAGACTTTAACTATTACCCAAAAAGAACAAAAATTCTTCTATATACAAAAGCACTTCAATTCATATAACTGCTCAAGTAGATTATAGGAGAGTTATGTACCTTTCACTCAAAATAATTTTTGCAAGGAACTCATTCTTTTCAAAGCAAACTATTCTTCTGTAGGCTTGTTCCTCTGAGCGAAGAGAGGCTTATTTGTTAGTTAGAAAGCTGAAGAGGAGCTTTAGGACGGAAAGTCTGAACTAGGGTAAAAATCTGATGTGATCACTTACTACCTTACTTATTTCATATTTCTAGCTTTTATATTCTTTGTTGCACTTGATTAATTAGATACACACAATCCACATAAGTTCTTTCACAAAGAGCCAGGATATCAAGGGCAACTCCCAATGAGACCACGATGGCGATGTCGATTGATAACGACAACTCTTCTAAGGTCTTGAACATAGGATCTCACCTTAGACTCCTCTGGACGAGGGAACTGACAAATTTTCTCTGTGAAAATCTTGATGTGTTTGTCTGGACCCTTGCTAATGTGTGTGGGATATCATTGTCTATTATGAGCCATTCACTCAACATAAACCTAAAATAAGTCCGAGTGAAGCAAAAGAGACATATTTTTGGTCCTGAGAGATTAACAACTTTGAAGGAAGAGGTAGAAAGACTAAAGAGTAATAGGTTCATCTAGGACTCGTTGTAAACCAATTGGGTATCGAATCCAGTTCTCGTAAAAAATCTAATAGGAAGTGGAGGACATGCATTTATTTCTCTAATTTGAATGAGGCTTTTCCCAAAGACAGCTTTCCACTTCCTAGAATTAATCAGCTTGTGGACTCGATATCTGGATACGAACTTCTTTCTTCCATGGATGTGTACTTTGGGTATAACTAAATCCCAATTCATGTACTGGACCAAAAGCACACTAGCCTTATAACGTACCTTGGGTTAAATTGTTATGTGGTCACGTAATTCCAACTAAAGAATGCTGGAGTGACTAATCAATGATTGGTTAACCACATGTTTCAAAATAAAATTGGGAAGTCAATGGAAGTTTATGCAAATGACATACTCGTGAAGTCGAGATGATCAACCAGCCACGTTGATGACTTGGTGGAAATGTCTCATATTCTTCGTTAGTACAGAATGAAACTCAACCTTTGAAATTCTCTTTTGGCATTGCGTTAGGGAATTTTTGGGTTTCATCGTCAACTCTTGGGGCATAGAGGTCAACCCCGATCAGATAAAATCCATAGGGACATTCAGGAGCCTTAGAACATTAAAGATGTGCAGAGCCTATATAGGAAGGTAGCAGCCTTGGGTAGGTTCATATCCAGGGCTACATACAAGTATTCCTTTCTTTGAATGGATAAAGCGAGGGAAGTGCCGCTTGGATGCCTGACTACGTCAAAGACTTATAGAAGTTTCTGAACCACTTAGAGAGACCTCTAATAATTTTGAAGCCAACTGATCACGAGGACTTATTCGTGTATATAGTAGTCTCCTTGCATGTCATCATCTCAACTATCATTCGTTAGGAAAATCGGGCTCGGCAGCCAGTGTATTTTACAAACAAGAGGTTGCCTGGGGCATAATGCAACTACTTAAAATCGAAAAGCTCGCTTATAGTCTCTTAACAACATTGAGGAAGTTGCGCCACTACTTTCAAGATCATCCCATTAAAGTGTACACTGACTAACTACTACGACAAGTCCTTCAGCGACCAGAGGCGTCTGGAAGGTTACTCAAATGGAATACTGAACTAAGTCAGTTTGATATTACATTCCTTCCTTGAAGCGCAATTCAGGGACATGTAGTGAAGGATTTCATAGCGGAGTTCACAACTCCAAATGACACTGAAGTAGAGGTTGATCCCTCAACCGTCATATGGAAGCTATTCATATATTATAGAGACAAAAAAGATCAACATTCTGGTGCCATAATTGTTTTACTAACTCCTGAGGAACGATTGGTATGTTATGCACTAAGGCTGGACTTTCCATAATAACCAATGAAGCCGAATATGAAGCTCTGATTGTCAGGATGAAACTCGCAAATGAGTTAGGAGTAAAAGATATTGACATTTTCTGTGACTCACAGGTTGTTGTATTTCAAGTTAGGAGGGGATTCCAAACTAAGTGGGCGCGACTTGCCTCCTATCATGATTGAGTGGAGGATCTGTTGATTTGGTTCGACTAATACAACATCCTTACATCTTACAAGAGCAGATTGAAAAAGCTGACTTTTGGTAAAGCTGAATTGCTCAGAGAATCTAGTGCAACCAAATTCTATCCAGATAGATACATCGAGAACTCCCAATATAGATCAGATAAAAGTTAATTGGATGTCGGATGTCGAGCCTGAAAGAGAATCATGATGACACCTATCAAGGACTTTTCCTACATGGAACCATTCCTGAACGAACGAATGCTCCTACGTAAAGCTTCAGGATACATCATTCAGGAAGATACATTGTACCAAAAGAGTTTTTCGATCTCTTTTCTCCAGTGTGCAAATCACGCCGACGCCAAGTGAATACTACAAGAAATGCATGAAAGCAAGTGTGATGATAATACCGAGGGGTAAACTCTGGCTAAGAAGACACTTTAATACAGCTACATCTGGCCTATCGTCAACTGAGATGCGGCTGATTATTCATGACGTTGTGATGAATGCCAGAGATTTGCTAAAGTTCCGATAGCTCCACCAACTTCGCTCACCCAGATGGTTAGTCCTTGGCCGTTCACAATATGGGAGTAGACATTATTGGTAGCCTTCTGATATTTAAAGGTAGAGCGATATACGCGATTGTGGCTGTCAACTATTTCACGAAGTGGGTCGTAGTTGAATCCATGATCACGATCTTGACGAAGCGGGTGATCAACTTCATCATCAGAAACATCATACGTCGATTTCAACTTCCTAGAACTATCATAACTGACAACGGGACCCAAGACTTTTGTTGATTTCATCGCATTGAGAAGAGGTATGTTGCAGTTGCACGCCCGTAAATAGGCCAAAGATGTGAACAAGATATTAAAGTCCATTCTGGAAAAGAGACTGGAGCAGGCTAAAGGCAAGTGGGTTGATAAGCTATCCTTATCCCTTTAGGCATATCAGACGATCCATAAGTCAGCGACTGGCCACACTCTGTTCGCCTGTCCTATGGCTTCGGAGAAGTTATACAAATGTAATTTGAAGTCCCCTCTCATCGAACGGCGTATTATGATCCTTTAACTAATAGGTACTTCTCCTGGAGTCACATAACATGACTGACGAGAATAAAGAGGAGTCTGACTTGCATGCTTAGGCACATAGACATCAGGACGCCCGATACTATTTAAAAAGGTTTAATCTAGAACCTTTGAACCTGACATTTTCGTTATAAAGCATGTTTTTCCTAGCCCTGTTAATATGGGCTTGAAGTGGGAAGACTCTACGTCATTCAACGGAAGCTTGATAACGGAGTTTTCAGGATAACAACTGTTGATGGCGTCCGACTCCTGTGGGCATGGAATGTTGAGCATCTGCGACATTATTTGACTTGAGCTTTTATTTCTATAATTTTGTAAATATCATTTCATTTTCGGACTATGTAATAAGGCAAGACTCGGTGATTTCCATTGTGTTATAAATAAAATCTCCTTCCATGCTCTGTGACAATGTATAATGATATGGCTATATGTTGTGATTCGACCAACCATTTTACAAAACATGCACGAAAGAAACGACTAATTCCCGAACGACGTCCATTAGATCATGTTTCAATAAGTTTACTCAACTTCGCGACTATTCGGATAAGAGTTAACAAAATTCGAGCTTGACAGTAACGACCAGAGATTTTCGATCCTGAAAATCGACGCAAAAACACCATGTCGACAATGAAAACACCAGAACGTTATGAGAAATAAATTAGAGGGTGAGATATGAAAAGAAAGAAATATCAGAATAGAAGAAGAAGAAGAAGAACACATCAGAATCTCACAGCGGAAGAATAAAATATCATATATGAAATCTCTTTATACAAAAGGAAACTGTATATACATACCAATCATCATAGTACATAATATTTCAGACACAGTGGAAATAAACTCTAAATATCTAAAGGTGAAGCCTCCTGCTTCCATCTCCTGAACTCCAAGCGGAACCTAACCTGTAAATACACTCGGTCTGATCCTAGCACATTTGAAGCAAAGCAAAATTTACCCGGATCAGTCTGGAATACTTTCAGTGGTAAATTCACAATAAACAACTTGCTTAACTTTAGAAATCCTTTTTGAAAGAAAGGATAATAGTAAGACCAGCCCACACGTAAACACAGACGGTTTTTACCTTACTATAACCCAAAACATTTTAAAATCATATCTTTTCTGATGTTATAATAGTGTCTATCAAACCACAATAAATAATAATCTAGCAGAACGCTTGCATCTCACGCTCCACATATATAGTATACAATCAAAACCATGGCGCTTATTGGAAATTGGATTCCGACTATGACAAGGTATGGATCCACTTGTCGGTAGGGTATCTCTAGAGAGGAATTCATTAGATTCAATAAAAATGTCTTGCAACCCGGCCACACATGACCGACCATTCATTTCTCTTGAGTGTATTGAGTATATTGTCACCTATGGTTGGGCCCACATAACCGTTATCATAAGATATAGAAATGAAAGAAGAACAAATATGAATATTCTCTAGATGATGACAATACACCCTAATGGGAATGACCCACATAGCCATGCTGCCTGCTCGATTTTTGTCATTTTCCGGTTGTGAGGCTTGAGGTTATAATCGCTTCCAGAACATCTGGCCACCATTCTCTTTGAATGCCTCATCGCCTATACACGTTGTCCTAGGACTGGACAACCGAAGTCATCTTCCTACCACATCCTAGGAATCACCCTATAAATCAGTAGCGAGTATTCCTTGAAATCCATAGACTCTAACCACGACAGAATCACTGTTTATCTCTGGGAGCTAACCAGATATTATAAGCAATACTTCCGCTTTATAAAGATCTATGGTCTTCAAATGCTCCATCTCGATCATCGTCTGATTTCTTCCACGATTACGTATTTGCTGGTCAGAATGGTTTTCGAATATGAATTCGATCTCGGTCTTTCCGTACCAACAATCGATAATTGTTCAGATTTGATAGTCGATTATTTAACTACCAAATAAACAAACATTCTTCCATAAATTAAAAATGAATTCACTAGTTAAGTATCCAACATCACTTGGTCTCTTTAATTAACCAGACATTAGTTTAAAACCTTTATATTTCCAGTATTAGGAAAACATTTCCTAATTCTTATTTAATATAAGAATATTTGAATTTTCATCTCACTTCTAAGTGTTAACCCCCGAAGGCCGAAACCAACATCAGATTGACACCTCGAAAGTTACTCAACTCAACCAACGTACAACGGGTTCTAACTATATCCAACTCCTTCTCGTATTTTAGTATATCTTTTTAAACCATTAAAATAAGTCATGATTCAAATATTAATCAAATACAATATAAAAACTTCATTAAAACTTACATCGACATAATTTGGTTATATCTTAAATACAACTCCATTTCTTGTTTAAAATACGTTATTTTAAATTTACTCCTTGTCGTAGTTTGCCCAATCAACTTCAATTTACTTTGGTTCCTATCTCAATTCTTATTTCTTATCCTATACTTCTATTATTTCATTTATTTTATAGATCATTTCAAATTTTACAACTTGTTTAACTAATTTCCATAACTGTAATCGTTACAATATTATCAAATAACCTTAGTTTGAAATATCCTAACCAAAATCTTGCATTTTGCGAAATTCCATTTAAAGAGAACTTAATTTTAAACAAACGTTTATATTATTGTTAATATAAACTTACCTGAACCTCATTCAACCAATAACCCGGTTTTAAGGCTTTATAAACTTCCATTTTTGTTCCACGATCATCACTTTGATTAATATTAAATAAAATATCAATAGAAATTCCATATTATAAAAAAGATTTATTTTATCTTTAAAAATTTCTAATTAAAACAAATTTAATGATCCATTACTATTTATGCAGTATACTTATTTAATTTAACATAACTAACTTGTTAACCCATCCTAACTGATCCTTCCATTTAAATTAATTAATAATATAATAAATTTAAATTAATTCCATTTACCTTGATTATTATTAAATAAATAACAATCAATTTCCATATAATCCCAATCTAATCGTTTCTCAAAAACAATTAATCTCAGTCTTAGCTGGTATGTGAATCCTGCCTACCTTCTTTTAAATCTTATTTATGTACACAATTACTTTATAAAACCATTTACTAAATTCTTATAGACTTCAATAATAAATATTTATTTCTATTTCAAAAACTTTATTTCACAAACAGATTTACAAATTTATCTTCAGTTATAAAATAAATTTATAACTTCATTTTTGTTGATTCACTGGACGGTGAATCAATATATATAAAACAAGGGGTTTTTAGGCCATCCGCTGTCAACTACCCAACTAATACCTCCCGGTGGTTTTAAAACATCACATCAACATTGAATTTCAATTCAACGTTCAATCAATATCACCATTTAGGGGTAAACAGTTCTATATTTAAATAATATAAACAACGTATATTGTATTTGAGGAATCCGGTTGGATCCCTCCATCCTGTTCATCCCTGCATTACAGATAATAATATTTAAAAATATATAAAAATATTTAAAACAAAATAATCAAATACGACAAATATAATTTGTCGACAATCACTAAACAACCAATCAACCAAGGCATGCAATCATCCAATCAACGATAAATTATTTTAATATGAATTTAACACATCATAGTATTCCAGAAAAGTGTGAGGGTTAACTCACCTTTATTTCGATTCGATTTCAGTATTATTTCATTAAATTTTAAACAGCGTTTAAAATTAAACAAATTCCGATAGCTTGTAAACCATTCCGGCTCATCTCAGCATTGTAGTATTTTCATCTCCATACCAACGCTTCTGATTTGTCCAATTCTGCTTACGTAATCAAAAGTTATTATTAATTTACGTATTATGATTAAGTTAATAATTTTAATTCTCTTAATTAAATAATTATACAAACTTAATTACTTTGATTTGTAGATACCCAAGACCTGATTAAATGGCTTTGCTTCCTTCGCGTCTTTTTGCTCCAGGTTCCATCGCAATATACAAAAGTCCAGAAACCGGTTTCACTTCTTCTTTTTACCTACGACATCTAAATAAGTTCATATTATTTAATTTAATCAATAACCCTTAATTTAGCTTAATCACTTTAATTACATTACCCTTACAGTTTTGGTTGAACACTGTTGCTTTCTTCTTGTTCCACAAACACGCGATCCAACATAGTACCTTTCGTTCCCCATGGTACTCCTCCTCCAAAACCATGCTTTAGAATACCAGATGCTACAGTAGTCACAAAACCATGCCGATCCTTCATGATCCACACTCCCTCTCCTCTTCATACACCTTCACATCGAGTCCACCCTCTACTGTCCATCATTCCATGAGCTCTCGCCACTATTATTCACGTAACCCCCCTCTCGTTCACTTTCTTCCATTGTTTACACGTCACTCACTTTCACCTATCTCTAGAAAACATGCACACACTTCCCCTCTCCACTTCCTACATCCCTCTTCTTTCCTTGCTACAAACTTCCCCTTCTCCCCTTGCTACTGTCTTCCGATTCTCCAAAATGCAAGCCGACGTCGTTTTACACCCACTGCCTTCATCACCGTGCTGCGGACGCTGACCAACTCCATCGCCTGACATGCCACTGCAGGCCGACCCGACTACCCTACCTGAACCACCGTGATGAACCAGTCTCCTCTGTCACCAAGATCCGAACTTCACCCTCTTTCCTATTCACGTTTCAGACAGCCGCCATTGTCATGGCCACCTCCCGGTCCCTTTCATCACCTCGACCTCATCTAGTACCCACTGCGAACCCTTCCACCTTGCTTATTTCCAATGTCTGCACAAACTCCAGCTTCACCATTTAAAACACATGAACCCGAAATGAAAAACACGGCTCCATACACTGAGTACATGCAGAAAGAAATTTGCAACATCCCTTCCAGTCTTCACAAACAGGACTGCATTCTCGTCCCTTTCCCATGGTTTACCCCACTGCACCAGTATCCACATCGATCTTCCCATACAAAAATTACTCCTGAAACTCGTGCACTGATCTCCCTCCTCTACGTCCAACTCTAGGTGCCTTGAGGAGTTTTATTTTCTGTTTTGTGGAAAGGATTATACGCTGAATGAAACAATATTGGGTTTGATTTGTTTTTCAGAAGAAAATTGGAGAGTTCAGTTGTAAACCGAAGAAAGATTTTTGATTTAATTTTTCTGTTGAAAAGAGATTTGAAACTGCTATTTATAGAGAAGAAAGTAAGGAAGCTTGCACCAAAATATTGAAATGAGGACAGCCAGCCCATGCGTGATTAAGAGAATAGAATATGGTAGGGTATGGGGAAAAGAACGTGTATATTGATTTGAAATGAGAGCTGCATGTTATTGATTGGAAAAGATGCATGTGAGGGTATGCGTAGATAATAAGGTTTGACCTATATTTCCCTTGTATATACATACATACATAGGTTCAGGTAGGGATGAACAAACCTCGGTTCGGTTCGATTTTGAGGTAAAACCGAAACCGAAACCGAAAGACCTCGGTTTTAAAAATCGATAACCGAAATCTTAACCGGAGCATCGGTTTCGGTTTCAAAACTTTAGTTTCGGTTTATATCGGTTCGGTTTCGGTTTTAAAACTGATTTAAACAAAAAATATTATAAATTCAAACAGCCATAAAAGAAATTACAATAAAGTATTTCAACCAAGTGTATTGGGACACATGGACAAAGTATAAACTAATTGAGTATAAGTCATCCAAAGTAGTACAAAGCTAAGCTAATTAGGTCTAAGCTAAAGACAAAAAACAAAAAAAGGAAATGAGCAGGAGCACTGTAGTGAACCACACTACAGCGGACCAACAACAACTTGGATCAAGAAAATAGTCTACTGGTACCTCAACTTTCATCTTCAATTCAAAACATCCAAGAATCCAAAAAAACAATAAATAGACATTTAATATTTGTCTATCCCTAATCATGTATTCAGCTAAATCAAATGAGTAAAGCAGTGGCCAGTGTGTATATACTATATAATACAAAACAACATGCAGAATAGACAATGTGCAACATTTTATAATTCGGCTCGGTTCGATTTTTTTCGGTTCGGTTTGGATCTAAAATCGAAACCGAAATATTAGTGCGGTTCGGTTTTTTGATTTTTGGTTTCGGTTTAGGGTTTTTTCTCTAGGTTCAGGTTTTATTGGTTTTGGTTCGGTTTCAGTTTTATTTCGGTTTTTTGCTCACTTCTAGGTTCAGGCTAGTAATAAATTAGCTGAAATCGTTTTAAAGAACATGTGCGCCCCTTCATTTTGTCTGTTTCCAACTTATGAAGCTCAGAAAATATGGCAAGCATTGCAATGCACATGCAAAGGTAAGGTGTAAGTCAAGGAGTGCATGGGAAAAGACTCAGAAAAGGACATGTATATTAGGATTGACATTTGATAGAGAATCAAATAACAGGCCGAGATTTCCTTACTGTTTGATTTTCACACGGTAAATAAATTCATACTGTTATTTTCATTTACCGTTAAATATGCGCACCGCCTGCAATAGCTCCAATCGCAACGAAAATAATTACACCGCTTCGCCTGGTCATTCCGATCCCAACGAAATTTATTTTGTTGAATTCGGACTCTGTTTGCACAACGACGATAATTTCTTTTATCGGTTTACCTTTAAATTTCGTCCACCGTCAAAGCAACTCCATTTGGCTCCAAACCGAAAATATAGCAATAATTAATTACATGCATTCCAATAAAACTTGTTTCGTCAAAAACAAAGTTTGTTTGGAAAGAAAACTATTCCTAAGGCCTATATATATCGATAAGTTAATATTTAATTCCAAAACAATTCAATTTAACAATACTAATTTAATATTATCTTTTTAATATATATTTAAATGGGATCTTATACAGCTTCAAACTCGTCCAATATGAATTTTGAAACTCAAGATTCAAATATTCGGGTTAAAATGGTATCCAATTATACAGAAATTCCTTAATATTTATTAATTAAATCGTTTTAATTTATTAATGATTCCATAGCGACTATTTGAAAATTTGAATTGTACATATCTTACAATTTATACAATGAAATCTCGATTTCTCTCTTTCATTAGAAAAATATAATCACACAGATTCAAGTGGTTCTTGTTTCACAGAAATCTGATGTATATCGGACCATGTATATTCAGTTGAAGTTAAAATAGTAAATTATGAACTACAGCATTGTTTCAAGCTCGTTTTAATTAATTTATAAATATATGAATTCAAAATTCCATTTCCTGATAAATAAATTCGATACATAATCCATTAATAACACCAAACCAACATTTAAAACGGATTTAAAATATTTGTAATTAACGTTCAAAAATCTAGGACATTACATTGACTCTGACGCTTGTTAAGGTGATCCTCACTTTAAAGACTAAAATATAGGAACGACGCCCAAACAAATGTGAAAACGACCACTTGCATGACCAACTATAACTCTCAAAAATTGAGAGAGAGAGTATAGAACATTAAGTTAGCGTAAACGGCGTGCCACTACTTAAGATTGCTTAACCTTCAACTCTAAGTCAAATTAAAGATGGGAGAGTATAAAAACTTAAGGGTCGGATGTTCAATACTTAGCTCAAACCACACCGATGTTGGGGACACGAGCACAGACTTCCAAATTAACTTCGAACATGCAATTAACACGGCATGTGATTCAAACAATAGTACAAAACATGAATGTTGCTTCGTCTCATTTGCTTCGGTTTAGCTTACAACCGAAGCAAATGTTATTATTTTCTTCGGTTAACAACTGAGGCAAATGATTCGATTTATTAACAACTGAGGCAAATGATACCATGCATGTTGCTTCATCACATCTGCTTCGGTTTTGTTAATGACCGAAATAAATGCACTGAAGTAAATAGTGTTATTTGCTTCGGTTGTCTTTGCGATCAGAGCAGATAATATTATTTTCATCGATTTCTTATGAATCAAAGCAAATGCAGCGAAGTAGACAGTGTTATTTGCATCGGTTCTTTTAGAATTAAAGCAGGTGCATCGAAGCAACAACAAGTTACATTACTTTAAGAAAATCAACATATTAATGGTCATAAAGAATAACTTGCAAATGTCATTATTCATAGTTAAGTACGATTAAAGATTATTAATAAATAATTTAGAATTTCTAACTATTATAAATAATCAATAATTATTATTTATATTTAGTAATTTATGATTTAATTAATAATATTAGTAAATTATAGTTAATACTTTTCAATTACATTTAATAATTAATAGGTCAATTAATAATTAACATTAATAATTAACAATTGGTAATCAACATTTTATAATTAAGTTTTAATATTTGAGTATTACTTAATAATTAAAATGTAATATTTAGTATAATATTAAGCAATTAACTATTAATAATTATATAACAATTAAGGTTAGTATGGGATAACAAAAAAATATTAATATAATTTAATACTTATGAAGTGATATTTAGTATTTGATAATCAGATTTAAGGATTTTTTTCATTTAGGCCACTTCTGAAAACTTATAAAAAAATAGACCAGTTTTCAAACTATTTACAAAAATATGCCAGTTTTGTATCAAAATACAAAGGCGGCATCTGAGATAGCGCCAACTGGCGTCATCTCAGATGCCCCCAGTTATTTTATATATATTTTACATTGGCGTTATCTCGGATAGTACCAATGTAAAATAAAAAAGTTATATTTTTAGCGGCATTTCAGATGCCGCTAATGGAATTTATTTTTTCCGTTGGCTCCACCCGAGATAACGCCAACGTAAAAAATAGAGGGGAATTTTTTTTGCGGCATTTGAGATGCCGCCAGTGTAAATTTGGCAGCATTTCAAATGCTGCCAATAGAAAAATATAAAAAAAACTGGTCTATTTTTGTAAATAGTTTGAAAACTGGTCTATTTTGTTATAAGTTTTCAATAGCTCTCCAAACGAGAAAATTTTCCTAGATTTAAATAATAATAATTACTAATGTCTGTTAAACAAATAATTTAAAAAATAACCAATAATTAAGAAAAATATTTGATAATCTATAATTAATTAGAAATATTAATGATTGAGAATTAACATTAAGCATTTAATAGTTTATAGTTATAATTAGTAACTATATTGAATATTTAGACAAATTTAAAATAAAAAATAGTAGTTTCTATATAATAATATTTATTTAACGAATACTATTGACAATTTAATAATAAAAATGATTAATTAATAACTAGTAATTTTTATTAAGTAATTATATTTTTGATAAATAGTAGTTTACATTTACAATTTAATATTGGTTATTTAATAATTAATAAATATTATTAAACAACTAACTTTTAATAATCAGTCTTTAATACTTACATTAAATAATAATTTTTCAATATATTTCATTGAATGATTAAAAATTACGATTGTGCAACCACCATTATATAATTAATAATCAGTAATAGATACTCATTTTTAGTTCTTAATAAATGCTACTAAATAATCAATAATTACTTTTTGTAATTAATAGTTAGTTATTAACAATTATTTTTTGAAGCTTTTCCCTTTTTTTATTAATAATTAGTAAATAATAAATAATAAATATTAATTACATTTTATAATTAATGATTAATAAACAATAGTCAATAGTTAATTATTAATTATCATTTTATTATGAAGAAGAGACAACTATTTTTTTTTAATAATTATCAATTAATAATTAATATTAAATAATTAGTTTTTTATATTTATAAAGTAATCAAGACTCATATGCAATGATCAGTAGTCACTAATATAATTTAATACGTATGTAGCATTTAGTGACTAATTTTGGATTATTATTAATTAACGGTGATTATTTGTAAAATTAATACCTTATTACTAATCAATAATAAAGATTGAAAACACATAATTAATAAGAAATATTAATAATTGATAGTTAACATTTAAAGTTTTATACTTATAATTAATAATTATATTTAATATTTAATAAAATAATAAATAAAAATTTCCATGTAATAATTAATGTTTAATGAATGTTATCGATTATTCAATAGTTAATATTAGTTATAACTAACACTAAATTATTGTTTTGAATAATTACTTTAAACAAATAATAAATTAAAAATAGTATTTAGTATTAATTAATTAATAATTAATAAATACTATTAAATAACTAATTTTTATTAATTAACCGTTAATAATTAATATTAAATAATAAATATTATGAAATGATTAAATAGTAAGGACTATTACTTATTATCCAATCCAAAATAAAATTAAAAATTTTCATTAAATTCCGAAACCAAATTAGTTAAAATATATTTATTTTTATATAAATATAAATTCAACAAAAATATTCAAATTCAATAATAGTATTTACATTTATACTAATTTAGATATGATAATTACTACTTAATAATTAATATTACTATTAATAAGTAATAATATACATAATAATTAAAATTTAGAAATTTATATTTTGTTACAATTAAGAAATAACAAGTAATGATTGATAAATAATAGTTGATAATTTATAAGTTCAACCTAATTATTATTTTTACTAATTTTTAATAATTAACTATGTTACCTTTCTTTTTTCCGTTTCATTTAACTTGCCGAATGTACTTCCTGTTGGGGATGTGGATTAAGGATCTTAAAGCAAACTAAACCGTAGAGCGGCGAGGGGAGGAGGGGTTTGAATAGTGTTTTGTGGATTTTATTAATTTCTTGAAATCCTTTTGAATTAAACAGGATGTTATACATATCACAGATACCAACAATCACAGATTCAAACACAGATGCAAGAAATACAAATAAAAAGCAATAAAAGGAAAGTACACATCGTGATTTTATACTAGCTTGGAGTTACCACAATTTCAGTTCCTCACAACGCTAGGTTGTGCAGATTTCTTTTCAATATAATCTTCAAATTACAATCCTCGATTTCAATTGCTATGAGATCCACCACCACCTGCTTCCGAGCACAGAGTGCTCTCTTGATTTACTAAGCTACAAGATCACCTAATTGATTAACAGGTTACAATCACACCCAATCGATTTACGGGCTACAATCACACCTCTTATCAGTATCGGTTTTGAAATATTGACTCGATAGAACTTGATCTTGCAATCTTTGACTACAAAAAACCTATAACTCTTGAGTAACACTTGAATTTCAGAGAGAATTTGATGTAGAATTGAAAGAGAAGAAGATTGATATAATTTCTTTGAAATTCGGCAGAGTATAACTATAGATTTTGAGAAGTTGAGAAGAATAATGTCAAGGAGAGAAAGGAAGAAGAAGGAGATGAGAAGTTATCAAAAAATTCAATATTTGAAGCCTAAATATAGTTTTCCAATAGCCACAACCATTCAGAACGAGTTTGAATTCAAAAGACATAACTTTTCAAAATTTAAAAATAAAACAAATGACTTATATATCGACATATCACTTTATGTATGTCAACATATAGTAGTATAGTTTCAAAAATAAATTTTTAAATCAAAATAAATAAAGTTTAAATAAATTATGGTGATTTCTGAGTTAAAACAAGTTATATTCCTTTATATTAAAATAGAGTATTTCAAGTAGAAATATATATTTAAAAACATATATTAAGATGATTAAAAACTAAATATAAAATAGAAACTAAATATTAAATATAATTTATTTTTTTGAAAAATAAAACTAAATATAAAATGATATAAAGTATATATATATATATATAACTATGAATATATGAAACTAAATATAAATAAGGAAATTGAAAACATATGTAACTATAATAAATTTAGTATTGAATTTATAAGTAACAACAATTTGAATTTAGGAGTTAAAATATATTAAGTATAATTTTAAAACCGGAATTAAAAATAAATTTCAAGAGTTAAAATAGATTTAAGAATAAAGAGATATAATTTGATATACGAAAGTAATTTTGAAATCATTTTGACAATAGAATTAAAAACAAGAAAGTAATATTTGAAATCATTTGAAAAAAGTGAAAGAACTTTGACACTTGAATTCAGTGCTAAACATAGTTTTAACAAGATATCTAGACATTATTACACTATATTTCTTAAACTCTTGAATTCTTGATACCCATGAGTCTTATATCTTGAGCTCTTTTACTTTGAAATCTAGATCCTCTAAACTGTACAACCTTCAATAATCAATACCTGCATAGATTTCCTGTATATATATATTATAGTTAACAATATTAGTATATATTTTATGAAAATAATAATTGAAACAAGGTTATTGTCATCAAAACCATCATACTTAACATCTCAGTCCCTAACAATCTCCCTCATTTGGATGATGATAGCCTTGGTTTATATAATATTCATACTTGATGTCTTGGTTCTCTAGTTACTCCCCTTACTCCATTAACTCCAATTAAAACTACTAGCTCCCCCTAAATCTAAGTCATATTTTATAATTCTCCCCTTTGTCATCAACAAAAATCACACAATCCTAAGTAAACTATAATACTCCCCTAAAACTAAGATATATTTAAAAAACTAAGACTAATACGATTCTAACTATTAGGACAGAATATAGTAAATACTTATCCTAAGTAATAACTTGAATGATTATACACTATATCAATATAAACTATATTTCAAAGCATACACTTCAAACCAATTCAACATATGTACATTAGATGTTAATACAATCAAGAAATCCAATCCAAACCACACCGATGTTTAATTTATTTATTTACAAATTTAAATTTAAAAAATCCAATCATTTAAATTTTGAAGGGTAATTCATACATTACTAGAAATTTCTACCCAACCATCTCCAACTAAGATTGGATCATCCTTTATAGCATCCCAGTCTTCGTTGCCATTGGTGAGGGGTGCTTTGTTGATGTTATTGTCTTCATCTTTGGGAAGAGAAGCAATCATCCATCGAATTGCATCAAAATGCTTCTCTTGTTGTTTTATCATCTGTATTTGACTCAATTCTATGTGACGATGATTGTGAGGAATGATAGAGATATTCTTGAATGAATTAAGGATTTCTTCAATATTTTCACTTAAACTACGGATTTGAGAAGCCATGGATTTGATTTTATTAAGAAATAATGAAAGGAAATGAAAAACTAATCAATAGAGGAGTTTCTCTGGAAGAAATGGTTATAAACAGGCTCTGGAATTCATTTGAATTGAATATATACTAGTTGTTTAAAGCAGTTTTTCAAATTTAAACAAATTTGAAATTCCTAAAGTTATATGTCGATATATATATGTATATGTATGTATCTATTTCTTATTTTTTTCAAGTATTTTATAATCTTGTGATTTGTTTTGATACACTTGTTTTTATTATATTAATAACTTTTCCAGAGATGTTTAAACAAGAATTAACAGAAATATTAAGCTTCATTTCGCATTAATGATAACGATACATTGAATTAGTACATAAACATGAAATAGAAATTAAGGAAATTAAAATATAAACTAATACAACATGATAATAGACTTAGAATTCAGCGGAGGAGGAGGATGAGGACAAGCCAAGTTTTATTCCAGCTTTCCTAAAGAACTTGCTCATTTTAGTAGACATCTTTTCAAATTTCTTACTAAATGATCTCTTTAGTGTTTATTGGTTCTTGGCTAGAAGCATTGGTTTTTAAGAAGGATTTTCTTGGAAGGGTTAGCGGGAAATTCAATACTTTCTAAGGAAGTATCTTCCTCTTCTTCGATATCCATTTGATCGGTTTGTTGTTCTTGTTCCAGTCTTGCTTGTTTTTCCACGTTTGTTTAATGGAACACAAGCGGAGTCTTCATAAGTGAAATACTTCTGGGATTGAAAACTTTTCTAGAAACAAACTCTTCTCCTTTGAAATCAACACCAAAATATTTGAAAATACGAGTAAGGTAAACACCATGATATAATGTATTTTCTTTTAACGATATATCCTTTGGTAGAAACTCACTTAAAGTTACTTGAGCCCAATTGATGTCATAGTTTCCAAAAATAGCAAAGGGTGCTTTACAAACTTTCGAAGTAGGGTTGTTGAAATTTCCAGAATGAAGGATTACAATATGTTGGAGAAGTAAATTAACAATTCTTACTTTAGGACGATAAAATGAATTTTGAGTTCCATATTTTCACCACTTTCAAAAATATGATGAATGGTCTCTAGATCATTTTCATTGATATTTAATTCCATAAGATCCATTCCCATATTTTTGCAACCCAAAATTGCACTTAAACTCGCAATTCAAAGTGATTTGAGTTAATTTAACACTACTCCATGTTTCATTTTCACTTCCTTAATAAAAATCACGATTCAAGTTTGCATAAAACATTTTTACAAGATATGGGTAGCAAACTTCATCATTTCCCCAAAAAGAACTAAACTTAAAATTCCATTTTGATGAAAAAGAGATTCAAGATCGTAAGTGGAAAAATCACCAAAAATAGAAAAAATTTCCGTATCGACTTTACCAAAGTTTACATAGTTTATGTAATCTTTGATAACATCCGTGTTATTGTAAAGGAATGCTTTTGTTGTCTTGGTTAACCTCATTGTTTTTGGTGTGCTTGAGGAAGTTATTATAGAGTTGTTTTTGAAGAGTATAGGAAAATGAAAATAATTTTTAATTTTGGATTAAAGCTAGAAAGAGATGATAAGAATAAATGTTTAAATAGAGATTCAAAGGACATGTACTCTGGTTAAGGAACATCTTTTGAGTTCATTGGGTTTGGTGAAAAGGTGGAGGGAAATTCAAAAGTTTGAAATTCAAATTACATGTATATATCGACATATCCCTTTGAAATTTCAATATGACTTTTGATTTTTGACTATTTGATTTATTTATAACTCTATATTCTTATTTAGTAATTTCTTGGAATATTTTGGCAAGGCCGGATGGTTTTTAGAGTGCTCCATAACAATTTTATTATATTAAAATAATGAATATAGTAGGTTCGGGCGATACACATCACATGTATCAGCTACAAGAAAATACTCCGCGTAGGGAACAAAGCAAAGACCTAGGTCAAGCTTAATTACACTGGTCATCATACACTTAAACATTACAAAGACTATAGCGGTTACATTGCAAAACATGACATTATAGTAATTACTTCGATAAATTTCAAAGGATCCCAATTGTAACAACCCGTATTTATATGGATAATAATTAATTTATTTAATTATTTAAATAGTGAAAATGGTTATTTAATTAAATTATATTGAATATTTAATTAATATAAATAATAGAATAATATATTTAATTCTGAAATAATCAGAAATAGTGAATTGACAATATAATGTGAACTGGACAATTCAAAATATTTAATTCAGCTTAGAATTGAATTAGAATGATGAATATATTATTTGAAACATAGTGTGAACGTATAATTATATTATAATTAAAATCGAGCCGCAAATGGCGCGGCAATTCGCTATTTGGCAATTTGAACTTAGCTAAATATACAGGGTTCGTTTTAAATCGGATTTCTATGAAACAAGAAACGTTCAGAGCTGGCGAAGTATATTTTTCTAATGGAAGAGAAAAATCGGGATTTCGCCATGTAAATTTTGATTCATGTCCAAATCAAAATTTCCAAATAATTGCTATAGGATCGTTTATCGACCGTAACGGTTTATTTGATATAACTAGATATCGGTTTCGAATTTAGACAAGATTCTTTTGGGACATAGTGATAATTTAATTTTTAGAATTTTACTGTAGTTTTTAATAAATTAGATATGCAACTTTTTATTTGGAGTATTTTGCACCCTATATCAATATTTTGGGATTTCACAATATGAGTTAACCTACCGATATTTTTGGGATCGTGGGGCATTGCTCGTCACAAAGATATTTTTATTTTTGTCCGTAAAGGTCTATATATGAGCAGGGTTTTATATATGATGGATACCCAAAATTTCTAACTTTATATATGTGCTATGATAGCAAGGCCACGTTCTTTCTGTTTAGCCGCATTCACTCTTCTGCGATCAAAACTCCTCTAACTGCCACAAACAAAAGAAAAACGTGGAATTCATCTTCTCCACAAACACCCTCTAAAAATCAACGAAAATTTCCCTATAAATACACTAGTTTTAACCTAATTCAGAACTTCATTTGCTTGATCAAAATGGAGCCGCTTCGTTTCAGCTCAAACAAGAAAACAAAAAATTGCCACCTTCAATAAATCGAAAGAATTCACACAAAAATCCATAAATCTCAAAAGTTATATAATTGAAATCCTCTTGAGTTTCCGTTTGAGTTCATATCCTCCTTTTTAAACTCGACGTGATACCAGAATTTCGAAATTGAACCCAGTAAATCTGGGGCTAACAGTCAAGTGAAATGGAAGCTTAAATTCACGTAATGGAGTTGGGTTCGTGTGTAGGAAGTCGAGCTTTGGGGTCAGCATGTTCGACAAGGAGGAGGTTGATCTAGTTGTGTATAGACGATTTGGGAAGAAAGAGGAGATTATGAGGAGAGGAGTGATGCTTCTGGTTTGTTTAATAATGAAGAGGGAGTCTGTTGTTTTGGTGATGACAAAGTTCAAACCATGAACTGGAGTTGCGTGAATGAAAGGTTGGGTGAAAACTGGAGGAGCTGGGTGATGCTGGAGTGTCACAGTAGCAACAAAGAAGGGTTCATCGCATTTTACTGGAGCTGGATACATTTGTTTAGAAAGGAGAAAGCATGCAGCTTGGCGTTGGGTGTATACATTGGGACGCTGGAAATATTTGAGAAGCTGGAGCCTTGCGTTTTTAGAAACAGGAAGGAGAAGAGGGTTGCGTTGAATACAGGGGAAGAACGTTTTGAATAGGAGGAGCTGTGGGGATTCGAAATGTCTGCAGTGGCAAATTGTAATGCTGGAGCTTGCATGAATGCTGATGGGTGAAGGATCGTGAGTCTGCTATGTTGATGGAAGAAATGTTGATTAGTGTTCATTTATTCCCGATGGAATTGGTTGGTGGTCATCTCGTTGGTGTTAGTGGAGACGAGGATTGTTTGGTGATGTTAAGCTAAGTCTTAACAGTTATGATGGTCTCATTTGTGTTATGAAAGGGAGGAGTTTGTACAGACGCAGTATAAGATGGAAGCAAGCGGTGTGGGCTTAAAGTTCTAACGTGTAATTGTTATATCTGGGTTACACGACATCAGAATCATGAACGGTCAGATCCGTTGGGATCGTATGGACGACAACCACACAATGGAACTGACTGGGAGCGAATCGAAGCTCATTACGATTTATTGCAAAATAAATTGTCCATCTGAATGTAGCGATGGTTATCGTTATTAACGATGATCGTCCAATGTGAGTAAAACCCACCAACGCTGAACAGTTATATTTTTATAACGTATTCTTAGAACTGATAATTATCTGTTGATTGCTGTGTGTTAACTGTTTGGTTGAATTGCTTGTGTATTGGTTGAAATCATAGATAACGATATATATATAAATCATTAATCAAATATTGATCATGTTTAACAGAATATTTCACATTGAAATGAAATCGATGTTAATGATATTGTTTAACATCTGTGATGCAGGGAAACAGGTTAGAGGAATCCAACTAGATTCCTGAATATTTATTTTACTGTTTTTCATATATTGTGATATATGATGTGATATATAATCTGTTGTTGATTATGTGCGTTTGAATGATATCGATCAATGTTATTTGGTATTTTAAATACCATAAGAAATACTGGGATGTAAAAAGGGGATTTTCAAAGTATATTTTGAAAATAAATTATTTATATAAAATCAATGGATTTTATATATAAAAGGAAAAAGGATTTTATATAAGGAAATAATTACAAAATTAAAAGTGTTAAAAAGGAATATATATTTGTAAAACAAATATAAAGGAAATTATTTGTAAAACAAATATAAAGGAAATATATTTGTAAAACAAATACAAAGGAAGATATTTAAAAAACAAATAGAAAGAGAAATATTTGTAAAACATTTACAAATAAAATAGAAAAAAGGAATATTTGTAAAAAATTTACAAACAGAATTTAAAAGGGAATATTTGTAAAACATTTACAAATAGATTAAATGGAAATATTTATTTATAGGAAATAAATAGAATGTTATAAATTAGATATTTATTTGTTAAATAAATAGGAAAGATAAAAGAAATATTTATTTGTTAAATAAATAGGAAAGGTAAAAGAAATATTTATTTGTTAAATAAATAGGAAAGATAAAAGAAATATTTATTTGTTAAATAAATAGGAAAGATAAAGAAAATATTTATTTGTTAAATAAGTAGAAAAGATAAAAGAAATATTTATTTGTTAAATAAATAGAATTGAAAAGGGAATACTTATTTGCTAAGTAAACAAATAGAAAAGTAATGATTCAAAGGAGTTAATTCAAAAGAGCAAATCAAAATGAGTTAATCGAATATTAGTTATTTAATTAGAGTTAATCGATTAGAGTTAGAGTTAATCAGTTAGAGTTAGAGTTAACCAGTTAGAGTTAATCGATCAGAGTAAGAGTTAACTAGTTAGAGTTAATCAGTTAGAGTTAATCAGTTAGAGTTGACTAGTTAGAGTTAACCAGTTAGAGTTATTCAAATGGTGTTAATCAAGTCGAGTAAATTAAGATGAGTTAATCAAACCGAGTTAATCCAAATGAGTCAATCCAAAGGAGTTAATCGAATATAGTTTATTCGAATCGAATTAAAGGAGTTAATCAAATATAGTTTATTCGAATAGAGTTAAAGGAGTTATTGAATATAGTTTATTCGAAAGGAGCAAAGTGAAAAGAGTTAATCCAATAGAGTTATTTGATAAGAGTTAATTAATAAGAGTTAATTGAATAGAGTTAATCGAATATAGTTTATTCGAAGAAAGGTTTTCGAATCTAGTTATTCGTAAGAAGAGTTATCGAATATAGTTATTCGAAGGGAGGAGTTATCGAATAGAGATTATTCGAAAGAGAGTAACGTAAGGAAGTTTGTTAAAGGATTAAAAGATAAACTTTGACTATTTCAAGTTAAATCGTTGTTCAGTTAAGGTCTGAGAGGTAATTATACCCCTACTTGATTGACTTCCTTCTTAACTAAGGAATGGTAAGGGTTGATAGTGAATGATAGTTAAGTGAATTTAGTAAATGGTTTGAGTTGGCATAGCGATGTTTTATTTAAACATCTGTTTAAATCCAATGAAGGAACTTTGGAAATGTTTTCCAAATAAGAAATCAGAATTGTTTTCTAATATAGAAAACAGGAAATGGAAATGTTTTCCATTGTTAATAACGTATAAGTTCTAAAATTAGAAAATAAGAATTTAGAATGTATGGAAACAGGAGATATGTAAATTAATGAACTAAAAGGATAAAAGTTGATTGGTGATTGATCGATGTAATTTCCAATTGGAAATAAGATCGTTTGTAATAACCCGGAAATTCCGAGCCAATTTAAAATTTTTATTTTGGCAATTTTAGCGAATTCTGAATATTTAAAATGAATTATTTTAAATAATAACGACGAGAAATTTATTTTGAATAGAAATAGAACGTATATATTTATATAGATTGTCGTTAGAATATAAATATTTATTTTAAATTAAGAAAGGAATTGAAAACGGCGCGGTAGTTTGAAAATTCGATTTCAAAGTTCAAATGAATGTACCGGGTGCAAAATAAACCGGATTTTGGCGAAACCAAAAATATTAGAATCTATTTGATAATATCTTTCCAACAAATCCGAGAAATCAAAATTTCATAGCAGGAATCAAAAGATATGCCCAGTTGAAATTTCAAAATAGTCGCTATGGAATTTCGGCCTTTAAAAATAGCCATTTTGCAAACGACCTCAGTTTTCGATGAAACCAATTTTGTTGGATCTGTGATGTCAAGTTATAGCTATATTCCAAATTTCATGATTTTTCGAATCAGTATGTGAGTGTGGCAAAGGAAAACGCGTTTGACCAGTTTCAGTTGATTTTAATCGACTGGAAAATGGCCATTTTTCAAACTGTCTCAGAATTCGACGAAACTAGTTTTGTTAGGACCGTATCGTTAATACGAAGCTAGAAAATATTTTTCTGGAATTTTTAGAGTTCGTATGTGGCCCTGGTAAATTGAAATGTGTGTTCAAATTCAATATATAAATTTATATTTTGATTTTGACGAAAATTGGTTGAAACAATCGAATTGGCTTACGATACATATCCTATTGTGTTCAGAATGAGGGTAATTAGCTAGGGACAACAGTCGGTGGGCTAGATTACGAGGTCGTATTAAAAATTTACCGTTTTTGGAAAAAAATAATAAAATATATAATATAAAATCTCCTTGGTCAACTCCTCCTCCCCACTATTCTCTCTCCCTGTTCCATTCTGAAATAATTAAAAAAAAAGGAGAACGACGAACAGAATCGCGCCCCCCACCACCTCGTTCAACGCCTGGCCGCCGCCCTACCCATCGCCATCGCCACTCCCTTTTCCTCGCGAGCCCCTCCTCTAGAAACCTGCACCCCCCAAAACCGCGATGCCCAAATCTGAAACCCCCCCATCGCAGAGACCGCCTCCAGCTCTAGACCGCAACAGCCACCGCGTCGGCCGCTTCCTCGACCCCAGTGCGAGCCTCCGCCCTTCCACCTCAGTTCGTTAGTCCAAGGTTGATTTTCGGTGAGTTTTAATTTGATTTAATTTAGTTTAATTACATAAAAATCTGATTTTTTATATAGGAAAAAATATATATGATTTTTATTTCAATAAAGTTATGATTTTTAATATAGTGAAGTTATAATTTTTAAAATAGAAAAGATTATATTTTTGAAGTTAAAGACGAGATTTTCATATAAATAAAGATACGATTTTTACATATAAGAAGTAGCGATAAAAATACGATTTTTTATACAAATGGTTTTGAAATAAAAATATTTTTTTTTTATTGAAGTTAGCTAAGTAAAGATATAATTTTTAACACCTTAAAAATATGATTTTTATCAAGAAGCTAAAGAAATGAAAATATGCTTTTTATTTTTATGTGAAGTATAAAAATATGATTTCTATATAGTAGAAATTATAAAAATATGATTTTTATATATAGAAAGTGAAGATAAAAATTCGATTTTATATATATGAAGTGATAATAAAAATATAATTTTTATTTTGAACAGCGTGAAAAAAACTACATTGGAATCCTGACGGTTCAGCAGTTAAAAGAGCAAAGCACGGCGGAGTGGAATCCTTGTTAGAATTTCTCACTTTAAATTTTTTTTCTAGTTATAAATATATACTTGGATGCAGACGGTGCTTAGCAGCACCTTACACCCGTCGTCCACAGACCATGAACGGCTTTTTTGTGTGATTGATGTGTTGTGAAAATTGTTTGTTATGTTGATGTGAAATAGATAATAAAATATATTCATGTGTTAAGATAAATTAATTATTGTTAAAAATATAATTTTTAACGTGAATATGAATATAGTAAATGTGAACAAATAAATATTCATTTACAAACCGGACGGTTTGTTTATGTACACCCATTTGAAGGATATTGATTAGGACGATAAATTTTACACATCGCCCAACTGCACAAATAAAAATCTGTGTTTGTTGATTTGAAACCCCACACGGGTATTGGGATAAAATACGGCACACACTAATCCCAATAAATAGTTGTATGTCAATCGATTGATTGACAGACTGTTATAAGCGTTAGATATCTATATTTGATGCCTATACAGAGTAGTGCACTTTGGATGATGGTTGATTATTTGTCAGTGCCATTATATACATGTGTTGGGTGGAATCCATATAATTAACATTATATGGTAATTGATTGGGCCTCATTCCAATTGGAGAAATAAATAATATTATAAAATATAAATATTCATGTGTTGAAACTATTCATGTGTTGAGTAAAATATTTTAACAATAAAATTTACATCTATATCATATTTAAGATTAGAAACTACTTTACGGTTGGAGTCTGATTAAAAATCAAACGATAGGTACCATAATTTTATAAAATATATTACATAACAAAAATAGTCATGTGTTGAGATTAGTCATGTGTTGAAAGAAATATAGATTCATGTGTTGAATATAATAAATATTCATTTGTTGAATAGAATAACGAATTTATTGAAATATATAAACCCGTGTTGATTAGAGTTGCGCTATTTTGACGTGAACGATATTTATATCGATTATATTCGTTTTTATAATGAATATAGAAAAGGTAGTGATTTCAAAATATAACGTTTTGAAAATATTATCATTTATATGGTAATGATATGAAATATTCAATTTTGATTTGAAATTGAATATAGAGTTGAAATGGTTTTGAAAACGAATTTAAAATGATTTATAAAATACGTTTTAAAAGGAAATCGACGAAATATATATAATATATATATAGTGGCCTGAATAGAACGCGCCGCGCTGCGGTAGTTCATGAATTTCGACCATTGACTTCGAATGGACATTACGGGAGATCCGACCGCCGGATTCTCCTAAAACCAGAACCGTTGGGTTCGTATCGAAAAGTGCTTTCCAATGAATATTAGAAATTTGAAATATAAAAGTTGGATTTGGAATTATGTCAAAATCAAATTTGGAAAAGGTCGCTGTAAGTGCAGTTCAATGGCCGTTGATGGAAATCGACTGTACGGGCCTTGATAAAATTATTAAAAATATTAATAATTTGTGTAAAATCATAAGAAATGATTTGGGAAAAATTGGGCTGAAAAATTCCACATTTGAAAGGATAAAAATAGATTTTTATCGAAATGAACTAGTTTTGAACTAGAGTTAAAATCAATTTATTTTTGACATAAATAAATTGAATTTGAAGTGTTTTTAAAAATAATCAAAATTTCCAATACGTGAATTGGAATGGATTTGAATCGAAATTGTATTCGGAATATTTCGATGTTGGATTTCGTGATTATACATATATTGTTATGGGAATTTGAAATATATATTTATATTGTTATTTCCAATACGATATTTGTTGGTCGTAGAATTTGATGTTGAATATAAGCCGATATATTTTCTATTCAGAGCCTTGTATTTAATATCAAATGTGATTTGGGTTTGTCGTGAATGGTGTCTTCATTAACACTGTTCTTAAACCCAGTTGGGAAAAAGATTAAATCTTTCTATTTAGATTTAATGAAGTGTACCAATTAAATGATATTTAATTGGAATTGGATTTGAAAGTGATTTTGGGTTTATCGTGAATCGTGTTTTAGGTGACGTTGGTTCTTTAACCCAGTTAAAGACAGGATATTGATTTTTGAGAAGATTAAAACTAAGTGGAGTTTTAATAAATCTTTGATTAGAGAAAAGTAATCGAGAATGGAGTATCACCAGTTTTGCTCCAAAGCGATAGTTAAATCTTTAATTATATTTGAACGTGAAATGGTAATTAATTTTATCGATAACACCGTGGTGTTAGATATGGAGTATTACCATTTTTACTTCATGGGATGAATAGGTTGGGATTGGGAAATAAAATAAATAATTACTTCGGTGTGGTTCGCTAATCCCGACTAGTTTGGAAAACCATAATATGGTTTGAAATGATATCCAAAGGAAGATTAAAGAATAAATTTAGAAGAATTTATCTTTGATAAAATTAATGGGAACCTTTCCCTAGGAATGTGAAAATTTGAATAAAAGAATATTCTGAATTGGAATGAGGCGTATGTTGTGTTTGTGTAACACGTGTTTATTATATACGCGGGTTATTCAGAAAGGTCGGGTTTATACCCATTCTGAATAACCGATTCGACGATATGTCGAAGATGAAGACGGTGGCTGAAGACTGGAAGTCTTCACATCGTTTGGGTGATTACTGATGATCTTGATTGGGCTGTACACCCAAGATGAGAGAATCAGTTGGTGATCGTCCAGACGTACTTGGAGATCGATGGATATGCAAGGAAAGTGCCTCTGGTTTCGTTCAGACCCAGAACGAACTTGTAAATGGACTGTGTGTCTGACATTGGATTTTATTATGTGTTGATTGATCTCTATTAAATATACATCTGTTTGGCGGCGGAGAATTTATTCTCTTGCTTAATGCCCTTCTCTGAAACGTACGAGCTCAGAGGTTGTATATCGATGGACATCAGTCGCATGGAGTGAATTGACTATGTGGCACGCCTAAGTGGCAGATGATCAAGGCTTCTGTTGAAAAGTAAAGTCTTGTGGTTGATGATCAAAGCACGGCCTATGTGGCGCAGCTTTGTGTATGGTGTTAATTCGCGAGCCTCACACCTCGGTATGAGTCAAAAACGGGATAGTGACTGCAGGGAGAGCATGACGTTTCTTTCTAGCTAGTGGTGGTGTCAGTGCTTAAACTGGATGACATTTATATACTTTTCACCTGTGTGGTTGTTGGAATGCGAGGCGCCTCGGATATAGGTCTGTTACGACCGGGAAACGTGTGCTCAGGAATTGCCAATCCTCAAAAGTAAGAGAGGACCGACCCTGAAGATCCAAGGATCATAGTGGGGTCCTGAGACATTTGTTAGAGTGTCTCGAATTGGAGAGGAGCTTGCCCCTTGCCTCGACTCATGACGGAAATCCAATTTCCAATACGTGATATTTCGGTTTTATTTGTAGAACCTAGTATGGCGACATAGTGGTATGGGTCATTAATGCCGTCTATGATTGATATTTATGATTGAAATTATTTTGACACTATACACTTATAATAGTATCAAATGATTTGTTTTGATGTACCAAGCATGTTTGGCTATTATAAGGGAAAACCCTATCCTCCGGCTTGTGTTGCATTGTGTGATGGGACCTGGGTCTTATAATAGTTTCATTTTTTGAAAAAGTATTGCGTTGTTTATTCTATGCACTGGTGTTCTTGGGAGGAAACCTGTTCCGTGTTATACGGCGTGGTCCCTTGAATTACTCTCTTTTAAAGTAAAGTTTTAAATAACTGTTTTTAGTTCTCACACCAGTCACATGACTGACCTGGAGTTTATTGTTTTAACCTAAACTCTGGGTGCCCTTATTTTCCACACGGGCAGCTAGTAGTTTTGGTTTTGCAGATTTATATTCACAAGATCCTCGTTTACAGCTGGAATGATATCCGGAAAGCTCTGTATCCGTGTATCTCTTCTAGTTGTGTTTTGTATTATTTCCGCTGCGATGTATTTAAATGTAGTTTATATCTCTGATATTTTCTGTGTAATATTTATTCATACTCTGTATATTCTTTTATCTGATGGAATTGTTGTAATAACAATGAAATGTTCTTCTGTTTGCGTTATATTTTGTCGTGTTCTCAAGATGATCCGGGCTTTCCTTACCGGGGAAGTTATGGACTATTTCACATCGTTGTTTGCACACGTGTTTTTCTTTGATAGTTAAATCATAGACTATCAAAGTTTTGACCATTTTTCCGTTGTCAATATGGAGAGACCGGTTGGATTATTATCCGAAGAACCACTCCGTGTTGGCATAAGCATTGCGAATCATTTATGCCAAAGATAATTGAAGACGGAGTAAAGTGCAAGGGTTGTTGTATAAATCTTAGGTAAAGATTGCCTTAGATGGATGTACTGAATAGTGCCTTCAGTTTGTCCAGTCCCAGGATGACCTGTATGGAAGAATATCTGACAGAGTATATTTAATAGATCGCGTAAGTTGATCTCTTCAAACGTACGTACGTTTGGTGGCGGAGAAATTCGTTTCTCTTAGCTGTATACCCGTTGTATTTTTGGGGAAATCAATTTGTGATTTGTCGGGTATGACGATGTGACATTCAAAGTGAATAATTGTGTGATCTGTCAGAGATAAGCGGGGCCTCTAGCCTCACAACCGGGAAATGACAGAAATCGGGCAGGCAGCATGGCTATGTCGGTCACACCTATTAGGGTGTATAATCACCTGATCTAGAGTTTCATTTACTTCTAAAAATCTATTGTCGATGCTGTCCCATTCAAGAAACAATTTTTGATCCCAACCGTTGGTGATATACATTTGATACACTTAAGGGAAATGAGTGGTCGGTCATGTGTGGCCGGGTTGCAAGATGTTCTTGTTGAACCCAGTGTATTCCTCTATAGTAGCGAAAGGTGATTCCATACCTTGTCATAGTTGGAAATCCATTACCCAATACATGTTTGCGGTTTTGATTGTATACTTATATGTTGAACGTGAGATGAAAGCGTTTCTGCTAGATGATTATTATATTGTGGTTGATAGACATTATTATAATATCAAAAGGCTTTTGATATAAAGATATTTTGGATTCTCGTAAGGGAAAAACCCGTTCCATTATACGGCGTGGTCTTATGAGATATCGTTTAATGGCTCAAACTGTTTTTAACTGTTTTACTCATACTAGTCCCATGACTGACCCGGAGTTTATTTTGTTTTGTTTTCCTTAAACTCTTAGGTGCCCAATTTTGTACGGGCTGTCAAGTAGTCGGGATTTACAGATACTTGAAGAGCTGGAGCAGGAGGCTTCAGGATTTTGTTGTAAGTGCTGTACTTGATAATGATATGTATATTCAAGTACAATATTTTATTCCATAGTTATGTTATATTTTATTCGTTCCGCTGTGAGATTCATGTTTACTCTGATGTTGTAGGTTATTCTTCTTCTCCTATTCTAAGTTGTTATCTTATCTATTCTCACCCTCTATTTTCTTTCTATTAGTTTTTCTGATTTCCAGTGTAATGTGGGTTGGACTTGTGTTATTCAGTTAGCTCAAATTGGACCGGAATTTCGGGACACTACAGTGGTATCAGAGCTTAAGGTTAAGTGAATTACCTTGGCTTTGTGGCGTGACTCAGTAGAGATGGGTTTAGTAATACCGTAGATTGAGTTGAGTGTATACATACGAGTGAACGTATTTATTATTCAATATAAAATTGTTTTATATTGTGGAGATTTATTGGTTGAGTTTTTATGGGTTCTGGTCGATCAGTTTGATCCACTGTATCGGTAGGAATTTCTAAACACTCGAATACGATGGGTCGATACGATATGTTTTGAAAAGAGGGTAAATAGAATAATTTTACCCAAATTATATTTTGATATAGAGAAGATATATATATTGGAATGAATATATATATTGGATATATTGGTTGTTATTATAATCGAATAAGATTATAAAAATGTGAAATGGTTATGTAAATAACCGATCAGAATTCAGGTAAGCATAATGAATTGAATTAAATCTGAAATTAAAATCAGAGTTGAAATTTAAACCCTAGAATTTGAAAGGTGTTTGTAAATGGTGTTAAATTAAGTATATGAGAATTTTAAAATCCTGGGAGATTTTACATTGTTTTACAAACATTGGAAGGATATTTTTAAATAAATTTCAAAGTGGAAATGTTAGAAATGGTTTTGAAAAGAGATCTAGTATTGAACTCACTTCGAAAGCTGGAAATAGATTCCGATGATGATCATGACATCATCAGTGTTCAATTTCGAGTTGTAAGTGATGGATTACTACCGAAAAGATTTTGTTTTTGAATTTTTTTGAGAGAAACAAGTTGTTTGAAATCCAAAAAAGAATATTTGTTTTTAGAAAAGAAAAGCTGTTTAAAACTCCCAGGAAGAGACTGTTTGAATTAAAAACAAATTTTTAATAGAAATTTGTGAAACCAAGCTGGAACTGAATTGAAACCTATTAACTGGAAATTGAGTTGGATACGATATATCAAGTAGAATCAGATTTTGAATTGTGAGGTAGAATCTGAAATGGTATTGGATTGACGAGTTAAGGATTTGAAAATCGGGAATAGAACCTTGATTTGAAATTGAATTTGGCTTGGATAAGCGAATGGTTGTGTTGAGGATAAATTGATTAGAGTTTGAATGGATTGATATTGGTATATGCTGAAATGGGCAAATGTGGAAGGGATATAATGATATGCTCGACAAAAAGGTACAAGTTTATATATGATATAAGCATGAGACTGATGAGCCGAAATGGAAAGCTGCTTGGCCGTTTGATTTTCTTTTGGATTGGAGACGGCACAGAGTGGCGAGTTGGAGTTTGACCTATTGACCAATACAAAGGAGGTGCTGGCGAAATTTTTCAGAAATTTCGGGTGTTAGAAAATTTTCAGGATTTTTGAAAATATTCGTTAATAGAATTAAATTAATAATTTAATTGAAATTAAATTAGTCAAGGGAAACTGAAGTTGAGAAGTGAACAATATAGTCTAGCCAATCGATAGGGTTTGTTTTCTACCTTAGCAATTTCGAGGATGAAATTATTTTTAGGGGGGAAGAATGTAATGACCCGTATTTATACGGATAATAATTAATTTATTTAATTATTTAAATAGTGAAAATGGTTGTTTAATTAAATTATATTGAATATTTAATTAATATAAACAATAGAATAATATATTTAATTTTGAAATGATCAGAAATAGTGAATTGACAATATAATTTGAACTGGACAATTCAAAGTATTTAATTTAGCTTAGAATTGAATTAGAATAATGAATATATTATTTTAATGACAGTTTGAACGTATAATTATATTATAATTAAAATCGAGCCCCAAATGACGCGGTAGTTTGCTGTTTGGCGATTCGAACTTTAACTGAATATACAGGGTCTGTTTTAAATCGGATTTCCGTGAAACAAGAAACGTTCAGAGCTGGCGAAGTATATTTTTCTAATGGAAGAGAAAAATCGGGATTTCACTGTGTAAATTTTGATTCATGTCCAAATCAAAATTTCCAAATAATCGCTATAGAATCGTTTATCGACCGTAACGGTTTATTTGATATAACTAGATATCAGTTTCGAATTTAGACAAGATTCTTTTAGGATGTAGTGATAATTTAATTTTTAGAATTTTACTGTAATTTTAAATAAATTAAATACGCAACTTTTTATTTGGAGTATTTTGCACCCTATATCAATATTTTGGAATTTCACAATATGAGTTAACCTACCAATATTATTATATTTTTGGGACCGTGGGGAGTTGCTCGTCATAACGATATTTTTATTTTTGTCCATAACAGTCTATATATGAGCAGGGTTTTATATAAGATGGATACCCAAAATTTCCAACTTTAAACACAAATATATGTGCTGTGATAGCAAGGCCACGTTCTTTCTGTTTCAGCCACATTCACTTTTCTGCGGTTAAAACTCCTCCAACCGCCACAAACAAAAGAAAAATGTGGAAGTCATCTTCTCCACAAACACCGTCTAAAAATCAAAGAAAATTTCCCTATAAATATACTAGTTTTAACCTAATTCAGAACTTCATTTGCTCGATCAAAATGGATCCGCCTGGTTTTAGCTCAAACAAGAAAACAAAAATCGCCACCTTCAATAAATCGAAAGAATTCACACAAAAATCCATAAATCTCGAAAGTTATAAAATTGAAATCCTCTTGAGTTTCCGTTCGAGTTCATATCCTCCTTTTTAAACTCGACGTGATAACAGAATTTTGAAATTTAACCCAGTAAATCTAGGCTAACTGTTAAGTGAAATGGAAGCTTAAATTCACGTAATGGAGTTGGGTTCGTGTGTAGGAAGTCGAGCATTGGGGTCAGCTTGTTCGAGAAGGAGGAAGCTGATCTAGTTGTGTATGGAAGATTTGGGAAGAAAGAGGAGATTACGAAGAGAGGAGTGATGCTTCTGGTTTGTTTAATAATGAAGAGGGAGTCTGTTGTTTTGGTGATGACAAAGTTTCAACCATGAACCGGAGTTGCATGAATGAAAGGTTGGGTGAGAACTGGAGGAGCTGGGTAATGCTGGAGTGTCACAGCAGCAATGAAGAAGGGGTCATCGCATTTTAATGGAGTTGGATACATTTGTTTGGGAAGGAGAAAGCATGCAGCTTGGCATTGGGTGTATACACTGGGACGTTGGAAATATTTGAGAAACTGGAGCCTTGCATTTCTAGAAACCGGAAGGAGAAGTGGGTTGCAGTGAATACAGGGGAAGAACGTTGAGGAGATGTGGGGTTTCGAAATGTCTGCAGTGGCAAATTGTAATGCTGGAGCTTGCGTGAATGCTGATGGGTGAAGGATCGTGAGTCTGCTATGTTGATGGAAGAAATGTTGGTGAGTGTTCATTGATTTCTGATGGAAATGGTTGGTGATCATCTCGTTGGTGTTAGTGGAGACGGGGATTGTTTGGTGACGTTAAGCTAAGTCTTAACGGTTATGATGGTCTCATTTGTGTTATGAAAGCGAGTAGTTTGTTCAGACGCAGTAGAAGATGGAAGCAAGCAGTGTGGACTTTAACGTAAGGGAGTGGGCCGGTAAGGATTTGTAAGGCCCCAAATTTATCTATGTGAATTCATAACTTAAATCTAGTTTAAGTTTTAAATTCATAAAGTCCTAACATGTAATTGTTATATCTGGGTCATACGACATCAGAATCACGAACGGTCAAATCCGTTGGGATCATATGGACGACAACCACACAATGGAATTGACTGGGAGCGATTCGAAGCTCATTACAATTTATTGCAAAATAAATTGTCCGTCTGAATCAAGCGATGGTTATCGTTGTTAACGATGATCGTCCAATGTGAGTAAAAACCACCAACTCTGAACAATTATATTTTTATAATGTATTCTTAGAACTGATAATTATCTGTTGATTGCTATGTGTTAACTATTTGGTTGAATTGCTTTTGTATTGGTTGAAATCATAGATAACGATATATATATATAAATCATTAATCAAATATTGATTCTGTTTAACTGAATATTTCACATTGAAATGAAATCAATGTTAATGATATTGTTTAACATCTGTGGTGCAGGGAAACAGGTTGGAGGAATCCAACTGGATTCCTCAACATTTATTTTACTGTTTTTCATATATTGTGATATATGATGTGATATATAATCTGTTGTTGATTATGTGTGTTTGAATGATATCGATCAATGTTATTTGGTATTTTAAATACCTAAGAAATACTAGGACGTAAAAAGGGGATTTTCAAAGTATATTTTGAAAATAAATTATTTATATAAAATTAGTGGATTTTATATATAAAAGGAAAAAGGATTTTATATAAGGAAATAACTATAAAATCAAAAGAGTTATAAAGGAATATATTTGTAAAACAAATATAAAGGAAATTATTTGTAAAAAAATATATAAAGGAAATATATTTGTAAAACAAATACAAAGGAAGATATTTGCAAAACAAATAGAAAGAGAAATATTTGTAAAACATTTACAAATAAAATTGAAAAAGGAATATTTGTAATAAATTTAAAAATAGAATTTAAAAGGGAATATTTGTAAAACATTTACAATAGATTAAATGGAAATATTTATTTATAGGAGATAAATAGAATGTTATAAATGAGATATTTATTTGTTAAATAAATAGGAAAGATAAAAGAAAGATTTATTTGTTAAATAAATGGGAAAGATAAAAGAAATATTTATTTGTTAAATAAATAGGAAAGATAAAGAAAATATTTATTTGTTAAATAAGTAAAAAAGATAAAAGAAATATTTATTTGTTAAATAAATAGAATTTAAAAGGGAATAGTTATTTGTTAAGTAAACAAATAGAAAAGGAAGGATTCAAAGGAGTTAATTCAAAAGAGAAAATCGAAATGAGTTAATCGAATATTGGTTATTCGATTAGAGTTAATCGATTAGAGTTAGAGTTAACCAGTTAGATTTAATCGATTAGAGTTAGAGTTAACCAGTTAGAATTAATCGATTAGAGTTAGAGTTAACCAGTTAGAATTAATCAGTTAAAGTTAATTAGTTAGAGTTGACCAGTTAGAGTTAACCAGTTAGAGTTATTCAAATGGAGTTAATCAAGTCGAGTTAATTCAGATGAGTTAATCAAACCGAGTTAATCCAAATGAGTTAATCCAAAGGAGTTAATCGAATATGGTTTGTTCGAATAGAATTAAAGGAGTTAATCGAATATAGTTTATTCGAATAGAGTTAAAGGAGTTATCGAATATAGTTTATTCGAAAGGAGTTAAGTGAAAAGAGTTAATCCAATAGAGTTAATCTAATAGAGTTATTTGATAAGAGTTAATTGATAAGATTCAATTGAATAGAGTTAATCGAATATAATTTATTCGAAGAAAGGTTTTCAAATCTAGTTAATCGTAAGAAGAGTTATCAAATATAGTTATTCGAAGGGAGGAGTTATCGAATAGAGATTATTCGAAAGAGAGTAACGTAAGGAAGTTAGTTAAAGGTTTAAAAGATAAACTTTGACTATTTCAAAGTTAAAACGTTGTTCAGTTAAGGTCTAAGAGGTAATTATACCCCGACTTGACTGACTTCCTTCTTAACTAAGGAATGGTAAGGTTTGATAGTGAATGATGGTTAAGTGAATTTAGTAAATGGTTTGAGTTGGCATAGCGATGTTTTATTTAAACATCTGTTTAAATCCAATGAAGGAACTTTCGAAATGTTTTCCAAATAAGAAATCAGAAATGTTTTCTAATATAGAAAACTAGAAATGGATGTTTTCCATTGTTAATAATGTATAATTTCTAAAATTAGAAAATAAGAATTTAGAATATATAGAAACAGGAGATAAGTAAATTAATGAACTAAAAGGATAAAAGTTGATTGGTGATTGATCGATGTAATTTCCAATTGGAAATAAGATCGTTGTTTGCACATGTGTTTTTCCTTGATAGTTAAATCACAGACTATCAAAGTTTTGACCATTTTTCCATTGTCAATACGGAGAGACCGGTTGGATTATTATCCGAAGAACCACTCCGTATTGGCATAAGCGTTGCGAATCACATATGCCAAAGATAATTGAAGACGGAGTAAAGTGCAAGGGTTGTTGTACAAATCTTAGGTAGAGATTACCTAAGATAGATGTACTGAATAGTACCTTCGGTTTGTCCAGTCCTTGGATGACCTGTATGGAAGAATGTCTGACAGAGTATGTTTAATAGATCGTGTAAGTTGATCTCTTCAAACGTACGTATGTTTGGTGGCGGAGGAATTCGTTTCTCTTAGCTGTATACCCGTTGTATTTTTGGGGAAAACAATTTGTGGTTTGGCGGGTATGACGATGTGACATTCAAAGTGAATAATTGTGTGATCTGTCAGAGATAAGCATGGCCTCTAGCCTCACAACCGGGAAATGACAGAAATCGGGCAAGCAGCATAGCTATGTAGGTCGCACCTATTAGGGTGTATAATCACCTGATCTAGAGTTTCATTTACTTCTAAAAATCTATTGTTGATGCTATCCCATTCAGGAAACGGTTTCTGATCCCAACCGTTGGTGATATACATTTGATACAGTCAAGAGAAATGAGTGGTCGGTCATGTGTGGCCGGGTTGCAAGATGTTCTTGTTGAACCTAGTGTATTCCTCTCTAGAGGTACACAAGCGAAAGGTGGTTCCATACCTTGTCATAGTTGGAAATCCATTACCCAATACGTGCTTGTGGTTTTGATTGTATACTATATATGCAGAACGTGAGATGAAAGTGTTTCTGCTAGATGATTATTATATTGGGGTTGATAGACATTATTATAATATCAATAGGTTTTTGATATAAAGATATTTTGGATTCTCATAAGGGATAAACCCGTTCCATTATACGACGTGGTCTTATGAGATATCGTTTAATGGCTCAAACCGTTTTAAACTGTTTTACTCATACCAGTCCCATGACTGACCCGGAGTTTATTTTGTTTTGTTTTCCCTAAACTTTTGGGTGCCCAATTTTGTATGGGCTGTCAAGTAGTCGGGATTTACAGATTGAAGAGCTGGAGCAGGAGGCTTCAGGATTTTATATATCTATTGTTATTCCGTTGTGTTGTAAGTGATGTACTTGATAATGATATGTATTTTCAAGTACAATCTTTTATTTCAAAGTTATGTTATATTTTATTCGTTCCGCTGTGAGATTCGTGTTTACTCTGACGTTGTAGGTACTTCTTCTTCTATTCTAAGTTTCTATCTTATCTATTCTCACCCTCTATTTTCTATCTATTAGTTTTTCTGATTTCCAGTGTAATGTGGGTTGGACTTGTGTTATTTAGTCAGCTCACATTGGACCGAAATTTCGGGACACTGCACCAATAATGACTCGGTCCCAACTAACAACTATGCTACGTGTTAAGCTGAAGTCCTCGCATTCTACTCTAGGTGAGAGGAGTGTTTATATATTTGTGCACTAGAGAACCAGCTAGAGATGTAGCTTGCATGGTGGAAGGATTTGGCATGATGGGTGGAGGTAGGGGTAGAGGATATGAGCATATGGGTTACCTTGCTTACTTTAGCCTTTTTATTTCTTGATAAGATGACGTGGTTCCTTCAAGATCACTGATGTCAATAGGAAGATTGCTTTTGCCAGCAGCCTTCACGTTAGCAAGTTTGAGGAAGGGACTTGTGTTGTTAATAAAACCTGGCTTAAAATTAAAATTGCTTAGTTGAGCTATGGGGTTCACCCGAGGAGGAGTAACTACAACACTAACTTTTCCACCTGAGTTTAAGGCACAATTGAACTCCCTAACATCCTTTAATAGAACCTGTAGTGCATCATCCTTGCATAAGTCCTTTTCTCCATCATTGAGAATGACAGTCTCATTACCGTCTGAACCAACAATATGCTTTCCATTTTCTTTGTCACCCAGGTTGGCCATACAAGGACTGCTCGAGGTATTCTATTCAGGTATAATAGTGGCAGTGTGTTGATCATCAGGGTCAACCAACTTATGGATATCAAGTATCTCACCATTCTCTATCTTCTGGTATTCAGTTTGCTTTTCACTACTATCATAATAATTACCAAGTAATTAAAGCTATTTCCAGACACTAACACAGTTTTACCAGGTTCCTTCATTCCATCTACATCATCCGGTTATTTCCTGGAATAATATTTATTATAAAATACTTTTTATATTATTATTGTATTAAATAATTGTTATTTTAATTTTTGATTCTTGATTTTTGAATTTAAAATTCAATATTTTCAAACAAGCAACCATTTAAATAAGTTACATATTTCTTGATCCGTTCTTTGATTTCTTCTAATTCGTGAATTTATGTGAAGCATATAATCAAATTGTTCGTTGCTTGTTCTTCACCTCTTGAAGATGAATGGAAGCATCAGGGTTGCTGCATATGCTCTTTTTATCTTCTTTAATGAATTGTCATTTGAAAGTTGATTTTGTCTCTTTGGATAAGGACAATTTCTTTTCAGGTGGCCTGGTTTATCGTAGTTAAAACATATGACGTTATTCGGAACTTCATTATTTTTAATATAATTTCTTTGCTCATTCCTTTGAATTTATTATTTCTTTTTCTGTATTACGGAAATTTTCTAAAATTCCTTGTCATTATGGTTATATCTTCATCATCATCGTTATTTGAGTCAGAATCTTCAATTGTAGCATTATATGCTATCGATTTCTCTTCCGATGACTTATTTTCTTTTCTTCCTTGCATCTAGACTTCAAACGATATTAGATTACCGATTAGTTCTTTAATTTTCAGTGTACTGATATCATTGGCTTCTTCAATTGCTAGTGTCTTTTGATGCTAATACGAAGTTAATGAATTCAGGATTTTTCTAACTTGGTCTTCCTTATAATATGTTTTTCTCAAAGCCATTAGTAGATGCACGATCTCCTGGAACCTGCAATACATATCAGAGATAGATTCATTCTGATTCATTTTAAATAATTTAAACTGATTGGTTAACATGGGTATTTTGGTCTGTTTAACTATGCTTGTTCCTTCATGAGTCATTTGGACTATTATTATTGACAATTCCAGTGTTGGTTGACATTTAAGCTTTTCAAAAAATTAGATTATGAAGGCTTTGACAACCAATGCCCTGATACCAATTGTTGAGGACACAGAATAAGGTTCTTAAGGGAAAATAAACAGTAGAGGGGGGTGAATAGTGTTTTGTCCATTTTATTAATTTCTTGAAATCTTTTTGAATTAAACAGAATGTTATGCTGACCAAGGATATCAACAATCACAGACTACACAAATGCAAAAAATAAAAAATAAAAACAGTAAAAGGAAAGTACATAACGGGATTTTATACTGGTTCGGAGTTGCCCTACATCTAATCCTACACAACGGTGGGTTTTGCAGATTTCTTTTCAATATAATCTTCAAATTACAATCCTCGATTTCAATGACCACGAGTCCACCACCTACTTTCGAGCAAAGGGAGCTCTCTTGATTTACCAACCTACAAGATCACATAATTGATCTCCGGGCAACAATCACACCCAATCAATTTATGGGATACGATCACACCTTTTATCAATATCAATTTTGAAATATTGACTCGATAGAACTTGATTTTATGATAATTGATTAAAAATAACCTATAACTCTTGAGTAGCACTTAAATTTTAAAGAGTGTTTGTGTAGAATTGAAAGAGAAGAAGATTGACATAATTTCTTTCAAATTCGGCTGAGTATAAGTATAGATTTTGAGAAATTAAGAAGAGTAACGTCAAAGAGAAAAAGGAAGAATAAGGAGATGAGAAGTTATTAAAAAATTCGAAATCTGAAGCCTATATATAGTTTCCCAATAGCTACAACCATTAAAAAAGTTTGAATTCATAAGACGCAACTTTTCAGTTTAAAAATAATACCAACGGCTCATATGTCAACATATCACTTTATGTATGTCAACATATAGCAATATATTTACAAAAAATAAAATTTTGACTCAAAGTAAATATTGTTTAAATAAATTACGGTGATTTCTGAGTTAAAACAAACTATATTCCTTTATATTAAAATAGAGTATTTCTAGTAGAAATATATATTTTTAAACACATATTAAGATGATTAAAAAATGATCAAAAACTAAATATAAAATGATATAAAAGGATATATATATATAACTATGGATATATTAAACTTAATATAAATAAGAAAATTGTAAACATAAGTAACTATAATAAGATTAGTATTAAATTTATAAGTAAAAACCATTTGAATTTAGAAGTTAAAATATGTTAAGCATAATTTTAAGCAGGAGTTAAAAATAAAATTTAGGTGTTAAAATAGATTTAAGAACTAAGAGGTATAAATTTAAAATAAGGAAGTAATTTTGAAATCATTCTTAAAATAGATTTAAAAACAAGAAAATAATCTTTGAAATCATTTGAAAATAGTGAAAGAACTTTGTAAACAGAATTCAGTATTAACCAAAGTTTTAACAAGACATTTAGACACTATTACTCTATACTTCTTGAATTCTTAAACTCTTGATTTTTTTTATACTCATGAGTCTTGTATCTTGAACTTTTCTACTTTGAAATATTGACTCTTTGAACTGTATAGTCTACAATAATCAATACCTACATCGATTTACTATATATATATATATTAGATAATAGTGTTAGTATATATTTTATAAAAATAATAATTGAAATATGGTTCTTCTCATCAAAATCATCAGTTGTGGCACTTTTGCTTTCCTATCACTCCGATAATAATCAAAAACAAAATCAAGATCAGCGATTCAAAAAAAAAAAAAAGGTGAGCAACTGCTTGCATCGAGTTGGGCTCGCGCCGGGGGGAGGGGGTGGAGATAGCGACTTAGTGAGGCGATGGCAAGCGAAGGGGTCGATCGAGCTTAGGGAGACAAATATTGTGATGCAACCCAGATAGGTTGCGCTTTTTTGCTTATGGATGTAGGCCGCGTTGAAGTGGATTGGGGCCAACTAGTGGTGCGGCAAAGGAAAATATGATAATTTCGGGGAAGTGCTGCAGGTGACGACAACCAGCAATGATCGAGAAAAAATCATGGACAATGATTGTTAGTAGATTAGTGGTCGCAATTTGGTTTTGACATGAACAATAGTGCAGGCATGGCTGATATGGTGCTTGGATGTGTTGAAGAAGGGGTTGTCTGGCTAGATTGTCCTTCAAAAGGCATATTTCAGCAATGGCAGCAACATTGCATGGCAGGTTGATGCACAACTTGGGGGGAAAAGGAAAAGAAAACAAGTCTCTTGTAAAGTTGGCTGAAGTGATTTATCTCTCCCATAGCTATGTCTTTTTCATTTTAATTGCTGCATAATTTCTCGTAATTATTTTTTTGATTATGCAATGTTGGGTGGTTGACTTGTTGGATGAAATTAGTTGTTTGCTAATGATTGACGTTGTTTGGATTAGATGGCACCGTGTTGTGAGTTACGATTTACACGATGCTATGAAAATTGCTGCTACATTGTTGATTTGTGAGTATCCATAGTAATTAAATGTTCGCAATAATTGAATGGAATTTGTAAAAAGTTACAAAAGAGATATATGATTCATTGAAATGGTTGCTGGGGCTGAAATCTACATTTCTGAGGGAAATTTATGTTTTCAAAGCACCAAACTATTAAACATTGTTCAATGTTAACTCCATGTATGAGCGAAAATATAATGAGTGGTGCATTCATTGGAGTCAATTCAGACCATATTGGAAGTCATTGTGTATTTTCGAGCTTTAGTAAGTTTTTCATCTTCTTCTATGTTATGGTTAAATATAAGAACTTATATGTATATAGATATATCAAAACACTTTAAATAGTTTTTTCAAGTTAGTGTAATTAAATGTTACTGTAAATGATATGCTTTTTTCTACATGTACTTCACTTTTTTTTTCTAATAATAGCCATGGTACATTTAATAACCAATTTGCTTTACTTGTTGGGTGTAGTTTCCATGATGTATGTACCATTTTTACTACAATTATACACCTTTGCACACCATTTTCTCATAAAGTTTACACCTATAGTGTCCTCCACCACTTGTAGTAATAGATCATTGTATCCTACTTATATTTAATTATATTGTTGTCTATTTTATTCATGTAGTGATTCCATTTATAAGTTCCGTTGTAGTTGCCTTTAATTTATGGATCAAGTTACAGGTTTCTCATCCCCGCATTGATTGCCTCATCCCTCTTTGTATAGCTAGTGCGGTGATACGTTGAGAAGTGGATGTCATCACAATTAAACTCTAAGTGCTTGGTGCATATAGCATGAAAATTTTTCATTTAGCATTATTCTTAATATTATATGTGGTTGGTTCCGTGAAGATTGAAGTTTATCAGTGATTTGGATCACCTTCCCTGAAGTTAGTTTAGTTCACAATGAGCCAGCAATGGATGGCTTGTGTTTAAAGTGGAAATGACTTATATAAGGCATTTTATTTTTATAACTCGTTCAACTTACATTGTACGTGACCAAATCCATTTGGGTTTAGAGGAGCTTCTTGCACGTCTTTAGTGAAAAAATTGTTGTCTTACATGTTGTTCCGGTGGTTGCAGCCAGTTTGATTGCTTGTGGCAATATCGTAACGAGATAGTGTTATGTGTAGCTGTGTTCGTTGGGTTGTATCTTTCCTTAATGGCAATACATTCTATTTCCCTTCCTACTTTGCTTAGCTCTGAAATTTTCACCTTTTCATCTCACTATATGCACAATTAGGTTGCCAATAGTCTCTCTAGATGCCAGAGATGATAGCTAGGAAAAACTAGGTTCTCATCTACTTTTAGTACCTTATGTCGGGCTAATAAATCAAATTGATTAAAATTCCCAAAAAATAAGAGAGAACTTAGTGGATCAAGGTTCCCAGCTCATCAACTTAGCAATGGTCTATATGTGTCAGGAAGGCATAAGCAACCCAAAGAAAAACCCCTTACCATGAGCTCAACAACCATCCTTATACCAGAGGTGACATGAAAGTGTCAAGATAAATTGAAAAAATGCTTGATATCCATGTAGTAAAATCAAGAAAATCCGAGCCTATAAACAATGAAATGACTAAAAATGCATCTTTTGGTGGAGTTGGTTCGAACTCTGGTCCTATTAACGTGCCATCTATTAAGGTCTCTTTCAACCTCAAATGCCAGTGTGAGTGCATCGACTCGGCATAAATCTAATTCCGGATCTCTTAATAGACATGGAGTTCTAATGAAAAAGTAATAAGGCCCATTGTATGGTGGAGGAATACAAATATTTCATCAAAATTCAGCACACCTTACACTCATTTTGCCTACAGTAGGCCCTATCACTTCTGGCCTAATATTATCTGGCCCGCTGAACTCAACGGGTGCACCTAAGATACTATCGGGTTCTTTAAATTCGACTAGTTTGTAGGAACTACATAGTTCATCAATTGTTCATAATCAAGCAATTACCAATATCAGTAAAGACAAAGCATATTCATTCAAACAGAGTGTGCCTAAACTTGTGTTTTGGGCAGTGATCCTGTTGTTTCTTATGGGATTTATAGCTAAAGGGTTCAATCTTGGAGCTATTCACAATCCTGTACTTCTTATTGTTGTGGTTGTTTTCTTTTTAATGGTCGCTTCCTTGTATATTTGGAATAGATGCTAGGGAAGGAGAGCTATTGTAGAGTATATAACACGGTTTCTAGACTCTGAGCTGGGATCCATGAAAGAAATACATTAAAGTGTCTGGGATAGTTACTTGTGGAAATGTTCCTCTTGAATCTTCATTCAAAAAAATTCGAAGATGTGCATACAAATCAACTAATGTGTATGAATACAAAGGCTGGGATTCAAATCCTGCTAATTCTAAGCATCTAAGAATTACATGGGGGCTTAGATCAATGGAGAGCATGCTGTTGACTTTTTTATTTCAGATTTCCAATCTAGGTTACAGGCTTTTGTTAAAATAGGAAATAGTGCTAGGGTAATGCCTTTTGTTGACGAGACAAGTGTGGTTGAATATTACCCACATAACAAAGCTATGTGTCCCAAGTATATAAATCCAAATGTAAAAGTTCATATCTTGGCTACCAAGATGGAATGACCAAAGTAGTAAAATTTACAGTCCCAACAATATCGATGAGAAGTGAAGAAGGATTTGTGAAAGATATGGTGGTTTATAATTTTGGATGATCTTTATACTATGCCTATGTATAGCATAAATAATATTCTGGATAAGTTGAACATAATGATTTGAGCAGTTTAGAAGAGCATACAATAAAGGTTGGACTTGAAGAGGTTTGTTATTTTTAAATCAGATAGTTATCTATTGTTTGACTTTCTTTCAAATTTTTATTTAGCGTTCTGATAGCTGATAGGGTTTGAATATGGTGAACGCTTTGCTTTAGTTGAAGAATGTTCTCATTAATGTCTTTTTCCAGTAAAGACAGAATCTTGGTCTCAGTAATGAACGTCACAACAAGTAAAAAAAGTTATGTGTAAAGTGTATTATGCATTTACAAGTTGTGTAGCAAGTAGATATGTGTGTGGGGACTACTTTAAATTTTTTATGACAAATTAAAATAACACAATCAAAGCATCGATTTACAAAAGGTACTGCTTTAATTTGTTTTACTCCTAGCTATTATATGTTAATTATGTATGTTTTGAAACTGTATTTTCTAATAAATTGCAGGACTTTTCACAACATGGTTTTTTTAACCAACAAGAGGTAGATGAGGTTTGGGATAACTTAGCCCGTTATTGTAACGACCCGCATTTTACGTATCGGAAGATCGTAAAATTTTTAATTTAATTCTTTGAGGGTCGGATCATTATCATATTTAGATATATTGTTTATGGGGATGTGAGACATATCCATAATTACTACAATTTTATTTGTGACCATTTTCCCCTATCAGTTTTGTATAGGGAATAACTTACGACTGGGATCAAATCAGGTGCTGAGATCGATTTCATTGGAAAGGAAATGATGTTTCCTATTCCGTAGAGTGGTCACATTAAAGATTTGGTTCAGCGGTTTGGGAGAAATCGCTGTTTTAGTGCTACACAATTTTTATATCGGTTACCATTAGCCCTTGACCGATGGCATGATGATATGGCCAGTCATACATTTAACAATGGTTTCAAAGCAAGATTGGCGATGATAGCCAGAGTCGTGGATGATAATTGTTTTGCTTGTATCATCTTGTGTAGATTATTTGACGTCTAAGGAAAAATCTCTTGGGTGCATGTCTGATGTTGGTTTGGGCCTTCGGGGCTTGTGCTTGGGAGATGTCAAAATTGATTAGGATGGTATAAGCTTGATAACCGATTGTCATAACTGTTTCTTTCTATTGGAGAATGGATTTTTGATGACAACAACCTTATTTTAATTATCATTGATTATAAAATATATACCAACATCTCTACCTAGAATATGTAGACATATATATGCAGGATTTGTATACAGGACTTAAGTACTGAAGACTGTATAGTTTTAGAGTTTTGAGAGATTTAGGATTCAAAAGAGATTCAAGACTGTAACACCCCGGATTTTTGAATAATCGAATTAACTAAATTAAAGAATAAATGTTTAGCATTGTTCTAAGGTTTGTAAGCAAAAGACTTAGTAGCTAATTTGGTTGGAACATGTGACTTGCATACAAGAGGTACAAAGTTCGATCCCCGCCAACGCCATATTTTTGTTTTAAGGGAATGACTAAAAAGCGGCTTAGTGTGAACACGGTTCAAAAAGTAGTTTAGTGTGAAAATGGTTAATTAGGAAGATATATATATATATATATATAAATAAAATAAAATTCAACCTAAAATTTTAGAAAAAAATTCAAAACAGCGAAAGCGGGAAGGCAAAACACTAAACCAACCTATTTTATGGGTCGACCCGAGTCCCGCTGGGTCGACCCCAGGGTCGACTCAAGAGGTTTGGAATTGGTCCCGTCAGCCCTAAATTGTCTATGACGAAATTTTATGTTTTAGGGCTTAGGTGGCGATTTCTGGTTGGTGTGCTGACATCATTTCTTGGTTTCTAAGGCCTAGATGGATTCTAGAGTGATCCGAAGGCTTAAATTAATTCAAAGCTCTATAAAAAGACCCACAGACTCAAACCCTAAATCAGAATTAAAACTAAAACTATGGCCGTCATGTTGTCGTCTTGAACCCTTGAGTAGCCGCCACCAATTAGAGAGGAAGAACAACAAATCAAATCAGTTCTATTCAACCCTAACAACGAATCTTCTTCAAAGGAAAGCTAATTCAACTTCAGAAATCAGAATTCAGAACTCAAGACTGCCTTTGAGTTGTGAGTTCGATAGTTTTAATAAAATAATTAGTAATTTAATTGGATTAAGTTATGATGCGGATTGTATGGACGTGATGTGAATTATTGATCACATGTTGTAATTAGGTTGTAGTATTGTGTTGAAATCTCTATGACGTTATGTTGTGATGCTATCATTTATGATGTAAAGTTATGTTGCTATCTTCTATGTTATAATTTTATATATAGCCAAATCATCATGTTTCATACACTAGTTTGGTGATGTTGATTCATATGACAAATCATATGTATGCAAGTTTAGATTTTTATTTAAACATGAATCATATACAAGTTGGGTAAATTTATATGTGACCTTACATGGTTATGACATCTAGTTTATGTGAAAATTTGATTAAAAGTTAGGCTATGACATGGGTGAGTTATATGCTAAATTCTACATGATATTTTACACGCTAGATGCAACTTTACACCATTGTTATGATGCATAAATCACATATGCAAGTTTCTATAAATATATGAGTTTGGGGTATGAGTCATGTTATGCAAGTTTAGGGTTATTTCCTATGCAAGTTTACACCTTTAGATGTAGATCTATGACATACATGATTTATGCAAGTCCACACCTTTAGATTTGGATCCATGACATATGTTGTTTATGCAAGTTGTAACTTTGGCCTATGCAAGTTTTAGATGTAGAACATCATTCACATATGCAAGTTTATCCCTATGTTTAGATCTGTGTTTTCATCATGTGTACATTGTTATTTTTCTCTTTATTCCATGAGTTAGAGTATTCGAGTCTAACATATATTTTATGTTAAACGAACAAACGTACAACATGGGGTAAAGGGGATAATATTAAAAAGATTTAATTGGCATAAATGCCTTAAAAGGCATAAAATATAATTGTGGTGAAAATTGGTATGATTTTGCATACCATAAATGGATGGACATAATTGAGCCAATTATGGACATCTTAAATTTGGAATTGATTGATAATTTGAATAGGGAAAGTAATTCAAATTTGGGGAATGATTAATTAGGAGAAATTAATCGTCTAAGACACGAGGTTAGGCTCTTTTGTGGTGTAAGACTGCCCGGACCCGCCCGGTAAGTCCAGCTGCCATAAATGCCAGTCTAATGTGAGAGGTCTTAGGCATAAATCAAATACGTAACAATTGTAAAGACATGAGGTTAGGCCCTTTTGTGGTGTAAGACTACACGGACCCGTACAGCAAATCCAGCTGCCACAAATGCCAGTCTAATGTGAGAGGTCTTTATGAGGTTACGGTCTTAATGAATTAAGAAACACTTAACCAGATAAACATGTAGTGGACATGAGGGGGTTAAGTGGGTGCCTTGGGTGGCATTTGGAAATACTATTAGAAACACTTAACCAAAATTGAAACATGTAATTGAAACATGAATAAGAAGTGGTTAAGTGGGATGTACTAGAGGGGAACAAGCTTAGGTGGATAGCTTGTGTCAAGTGATGGGGGCCCATTTCAACCAGTAACCCATACGTATCTTTGTGGGCTCGACCCAAGTCGAGGACGGGACACGCATACTAGGCTTGATTGTAAGAGGCCAAAACGGGTTAGAGGTGGCAACGCAAGTCCAACGGGTTCATATGCGTGTGTGGACCCGGGCTGGTAGGTAAGATGTTGCATCGTGTAGGTATAAGCCGTGCATTGTTGGTTGTATCGGGTTGCCACTTTGGGGAGTGATACACCCCACTGTGGGGCCAGCACGGATATCTACGAGTTAGGGAGCCGATTGCTTGGGGGTAGTGGGTACACCTAGTGGAGATAGGGGCAGGCGACACCTATGAAGGCAGCAAGGGGTGCACAAAACTACTAATATCATTATTAAGTACTGTAGGCGGATCAACCTTAGGGTGACTATTGGTGGTGTAGTATACTATTGGTGGTGCAGTATAGCAATTATCCTATAGTGTTGGTGTAGTTTAGTAATTATCTTACAGTGGGTTAGGTGCGCTTTAACGATATCGTTGTTCATCTTGTTTCCTTATTTACTCCGCCATATTCAATGGTTCATGGTCATTTCCTTATTTTCCAACTTATGCCTTAGCCTAGTTACTTTGTTAATTATATTGTTAAAATTATCGCACTCGCCAGATTTTATGTCTGACCCCCTTTGTTTCCTCCTCTTTCCTTCCTTCCCCCCCCCCCCCCCCCCGGTGCTCAGGTTGGAACTAGCACCAGTGGAGCTTGATCTTGGACTGCTTTTAGAAGGTTGCTTGTATCGCTGGAGTAAAGTTCAGCTTCTCTTTTATTTATGGCTATTTTGATGTTGGGGATTATGTCTTTCAGTTTATGTACCTTTGATAGTCAAGATGGATATTATGTACTTTGACTCTGGTTTTTAATGATGTAAGCAAACATATGTTTTCCGCTGCAATGAAATAAAGTTTTAAATCTTTGAGTACTATTTATATCTGTCTTGTTGTTAAGTTTCTGTTCTATACTTACTTAAAACGCTCCATAGAAGTTAATGCATTCCCTTTGTGAGTGACATTAATGGACGTGGGGTGTTACAAGTGGTATCAGAGTTGGAGGTTACCAGAACAGATATGAATTTTGAAAAAAAAAAACTGTTTTTTAAAAGCATTTTTATATAGAAGTACCTTCAAAAGTATGTTTTAAGGAAAGTATTTTTAAGAGAAAAGTATATTTAAGAAAGCATAACCCCAAGAGCCATATCTCTTTCCTACGGTTCTTTTATATTGAATCTTTCCTTTTTCGTTACAGCATGTCTGAAGCATCTGAGATACCAGAGGGTGTTCATGTACCCAGTTGGTTTCGTCAATATCTTGAGGCTAGGGCCGCCACTGCAGGTCCATCAAATGCTCCTCCTCCTCCTCCCCCTCCTCCTCGCATCAATACTTTTGCTAAGATATGTAAGGACTTTAAAGCTATGGATGGAAAACCTTTTCACGGGACGGAGACATTTGTTGAAGCTCGTAACTGGCTAAAGGAGGTGGAAGAATTGTTTAGAATCTTTGAAGTGGATGATGAAAGAAAAGTCCAGCTAGCTACCTGGCTAATGAAGGATGAGGCCTCGTTTTGGTGGGAGGTCACTAATGGGGGACATCCAGTCGATACATGGCTAGATTTTAGGCAGAGGTTTGAGGCGAAGTTTCTCGCGCGAGCTGAAGAGAATCTATACATGGAAAGGTTTTTGGCAATGAAGCAAGGGAATTTATCGGTGAAAGAGTACGTCAACAAATTCAACCAATTGGCAAGATTTGGCTTGGACTTGGTGAATACTCCAGAAAAGAAGGCTCTAAGATTTGTTAAGGGTTTGAACGAGCTGCTTCATGGATTAGCTATGACCCACATTCCCATGGGGGCTACCTTCGAGAGATTAGTTGACATGGCACTCATGCATGAAGAGGAGAAGGGCGCCAATGCTAATAAGGCACCCGAGAAGAAAGGGGATCAAAAGAAGCCGCAACAGCAACAACAGAACAAGAAAGGTGGCAAAGGCAACATTACTAAGGGAAAGAAAAGATGCTTTAACTGTGGGACACCCGGCCATCTAAGCAAAGATTGTAGGAAGAAAAAGAAGACTGGTTGTTTCCACTGTGGCGAGGCAGGACATCTTATTAAGGACTGCCCAAAGAAAGGGCAGAGGGCAGGGTCTACCTCAGGAGGACAGGTGCAAGCTCTTATGGCACCAGGGCAGGCAAGGGGACAAGTTCAAGCTCTCGTGGTCCCACTGCTGCAAGAACGAGGTAGAGCAATTTCCATTGAAAGTTTAGTTTTTCTGTTTGATCATCCTATCCATACTTTATTCGATTCTGGCGCATCACATTCGTTTATTTCTACATCATTAGTTGAAACACTGCACCTTGATACTAGTCTAGTTACTGATCCCTTCATAGTCTCAAATCCTATCGGTGGTTCGGCTCATCTTTCTATGATTTGTCGGGATTTGAGAGTGTTTATCTTGGGCGTTGAGTTTGAGTGCAACGCTTTTGTTCTTGGCTTCATGGGCTACGGTTTAATTCTAGGTATGGACTGTCTAACTAAATATGGGGCCATCCTAGATTGTGAAAGAAGGGTAGTTAGATTGTTGACTCATTTTGGAAAGACCCTTGATATTTCTTGTGACCCTAGAGGTCCAGTAATGCTTAGCTACCTAGAATCCCTTGACGCATCCGATGATGATTTACATTCTGTTCCCATAGTCCGTGAATATGCTAATGTCTTCGATGAGGTGAGGGGTTTACCCCCAAAACGTGAGATAGAATTTCAGATATATCTAGTAGATAATGCAAAGCTAGTTGCATTACCAGTGCGCCACATGGCTCCAAGAGAGAGAAGAGAACCCAACAAGAAAGCAAAGGAACTGCTTGAGAAGGGGTTCATCAGACGTAGTATATCGGAGTGGGGTGCTCCAGTAGTATTTGCCACGAAGGCGAATGGGTCCCTTAGACTTTGTGTGGACTATAGAGAATTTAATAAGCTTACTAAGAAGAATAGACACCCACTGCCGAGGATTGATGATCCCTTCGATCAGCTAGTTGGCGCCTCAGTGTTTTCGCAGTTGGATTTAGCCACTGGTTTCCATCCGTTGAGAGTGGCTGAGGATAGCATAGACAAGACTGCCTTTAAGACTCCAGATGGTTTCTTCGAGTGGCTTGTGATGCCCTTCGGTTTGACAAACGCCCCCGCATACTTTGTTTACTTGATGAGTAGGGTGTTTAGGGAGTACCTTAATAGATTCATGGTGGTCTTTGTGGATGACATCTTGGTCTTTTCTAAGAGCGAGGAAGAGCATGCCCTACATCTTAGGGAAGTATTGGAGACCCTTCGAGCGCATTGCCTTAAAGCTAAATTTTCTAAATGTCACTTTTGGAGGAAGGAAGTGCGATGCTTAGGGCACGTGGTTTCCAAAGAAAGGATAGCTATGGATCCCGTGAAGGTAGTGGTCATCCAAGATTGGAAGGTTCCTAAAAATGCTACAGAGGTGAGGAGTTTCTTAGGGTTGGCTGGCTACTGTAGGAAGTTTATCAAAGACTTCGCAAAGATATCAGCCCCATTAACACGCTTGACGAAGAAGAACTTAGTTTTCACATGGGACGTAGATTGTGATGGTGCGTTCCAACGTCTAAAGAGAGCTTTGACCACAACCCCAGTCTTAGTGTTGCCAGATGGGAGTAAGCCATTTACCGTTTATACCGATGCTTGTGGGACAGGAATAGGCACAGTCTTAATGCATGAGGGAATGGTAATAGCCTATGGTGGAAGGCAGTTGAGAGTGCATGAGAGAAATTATCCTACACATGACCTAGAGTTGGCCGCTATTGTTTTGCGCTTAAGTCTTGGCGTCATTATCTTATTGGCGAGAAATTTGAATCATTCACTGACCACAAATCGCTAAAATACTTGTTCTCTCAGAAGGACTTGAACTTAAGGCAGCAAAGGTGGATGGAATTCTTAGCATCCTACGACTTCGAGATATCATGTACCCCTGGCAAGGGTAACGTGGTGGCAGACGCCTTAAGTAGAAAGAGGTTGTCCTTGAGTCCGTTGTTTGTTGAGCGGCGAAGCTTAGAGTTCATCTCTACGTTTGACTTTAAACCTTCCGTTTACTTTGTACCCGGTTTGCTGGCATCCTTAGAGGTCAGACCTACGCTTTTGGGACAGATTGGCGAGGCACAGCGAGACGACCCACAGTTGGTTGAGTTAGTAGAAAAGCTCAAAAGAGGGGAGTCATCGAGCCATCTTCGTAGGTATACCCTAGCTGATAAGGGTTGGTTACGTTGGGACGGTAGACTTTGTGTACCACAGGACGAGAACTTGAGGAAGACCATCCTTGATGATGCACATCGTTCGAAGATGACCATCCATCCCAGCGGGGACAAGATGTATATGGACATGAGACGAGTTTACTTTTGGGCCGGTATGAAGAAGGACGTGGAAGATTTTGTTGCTAGATGCTTGGTGTGCCAACATGTAAAGCAGAGCAAAAGAAGCCCGGTGGATTGGTTCACCCATTGGAGGTCCCACAATGGAAGTGGGAAAGTGTTTCGATGGGCTTTGTTGATGGATTACCAAGATCGAGGAAGGGTAATACGGGGATTTGGGTCATGGTAGACAGACTTACTAAGAGCGCCCATTTCATTCCCGTGAAGAGTAAGAGGACTGCTCCATGGTTAGCCTCCGTATACATTTGAGAAATAGTTTGTTTGCACGGTGTTCCTTCTAGCATTGTGAGCGACCGCGATCCTATCTTTACTAGCGAATTTTGGAAGAGCTTGCAAGAGGCGGTAGGGACTCAGTTATGTCTGAGCACCGCATATCATCCTCAGACGGACGGCCAGACTGAGAGGGTGAATCGTATTCTAGAGGACCTATTGAGGTTGTGTGTCTTAGATTTCGGAGCTACATGGGGGGAATGTCTTCCGTTGGTGGAGTTCGCATATAATAACAGCTTTCAGTCTAACATTGGCATGGCACCGTTCGGGGCTCTTTATGGACGGCCGTGTCGTTCGCCTACATGTTGGTGGGAGTCTACAGATAAGATCTTACTTGGGCCCGATATGATTAGAGAGACTTCAGAAAAGATCGATTTGATTCGAAGGAGGATGAAGACGGCGCAAGATAGGCAGAAATCTTATGCGGACAATAGGAGGACAAATCTTGAGTTTGATATTGGGGACATGGTCTTTGTCTAGGTGTCTCCATTACGGAACGTCGTTCAATTTGGGTCCGTTGGGAAGTTAGCACCAAGGTTCGTAGGGCCGTTTCCTATTAAGGAGAGGATTGGGCAGATGGCATATAGAGTGGAGTTTCCCGAGAGACTTAGTGGCGTACATGATGTATTCCATGTGTCACATTTGAGGAAGTGCTTGCACGAGACCGTAGAAGTGGTAGAGCCGAGCTTGCTTAGAGAGGTGGAGATAGAGCGTGATGCGACGATTCAGCGAGCTCCTGCGTGCATTCTTGGGTCGGAGGTTAAGAAGTTGAGGAATCGAGAGGTCATGCTAGTCAAAGTGCAATGGGGAGATGATGAGAGCAACGCTACTTGGGAGACGGAAGAAAAGATGCGTTCGTTATACCCTTTTCTTTTCGAGGGTATGTCTTTTAGTTTCTCCTTTATCGCTTACCTTATACTTATCTTATCTTTAGTATGTCCTCTCGTTAGTACCTTTGACCTTTAGATAGGGTAGTCCTATGATTGAAACATACGTTTGAGACATGTTATGTATGATGGATGCATGTGGATGCAAGTGTTTGCTAGTGGTTGCTCGTGGATGCATATACACACACTTTAGGCACTAGATCGGCTCAGTCACTTCATATTGCATATTGCATATGAATGTGTATGCATATTTAAGCTAATGGATGTATAATGGTTGTGCTATCATATGGATGTTGCATTCTGGTGAATTTTTGTGCACACATGTAGAAATAATATGTATCGATAGGGTTCTTTCGCATACATAATGGACGCATGACACTATCATGGTTTGCATTAAGGAGGTCAACTGAATCAGTAGACCGCCTGATTTTGCATTAGATAAGGAACATATACACGCACTTTTTTGCATATGTTCATACAGCATTAGAAATTCTATAAGGACAATGGATGCCTGTGTTTGATGGTTGAGTAGATGGCTGTTTGGATGTTAGGATATGCATTCTTCTTAACTTGGAGATTTCGGGGGCGAAATCCTTTAAGGAGGGGAGAATGTAACACCCCGGATTTTTGAATAATCGAATTAACTAAATTAAAGAATAAATGTTTAGCATTGTTCTAAGGTTTGTAAGAAAAAGAATTAGTAGCTCATTTGGTTGGAACATGTGACTTGCATACAAGAGGTACAGAGTTCGATCCCCACCAACGCCATATTTTTGTTTTAAGGGAATGGCTAAAAAGCGGCTTAGTGTGAACACGGTTCAAAAAGTAGTTTAGTGTGAAAATGGTTAATTAGGTAGATAGAAATATATATATATAAAATAAAATTCAACCTAAAATTTAAGAAAAAATTTCAAAATAGCGGAAGCGAGATGGCAAAACACCAAACCGACCTATTTTATGGGTCGACCCAAGATCCGCTGGGTCGACCCCAGGGTCGACTCAGCAGGTTTGGAATTGGTCCCGTCGGCCCTAAATGGTCTATGACGAAATTTAATGTTTTAGGGATTAGGTGGCGATTTCTGGTTGGTCTGTTGACATCATTTCTTGGTTTCTAAGGCCTAGATGGATTCTAGAGTGATCCGATGGCTTAAATTTATTCAAAGCTCTATAAAAAGACCCATAGACTCAAACCCTAAATCAGAATTAAAACTAAAACTATGGCCGTCATGCTGTCGTCTTGAACCCTAAAGTAGCCGCCACCGATTAGAGAGGAAGAACAACAAATCAAATCAGTTCTATTCAACCCTAACAACGAATCTTCTTCAAAGGAAAGCTAATTCAACTTCAGAAATTACAATTCAGAACTTAAGACCACCTTTGAGTTGTGAGTTCGATAGTTTTAATAATATAATTAGTAATTTAATTGGATTAAGTTATGATGCGGATTGTATGGATGTGATGTGAATTATTGATCACATGTTGTAATTATGTTGTAGAATTGTGTTGAAATCTCTATGACGTTATGTTGTGATGCTATCATTTATGATGGAAAGTTATGTTGCTATCTTCTATGTTGTAATTTTATATATAACCAAATCATCATGTTTCATATGCTAGTTTGGTGATGTTGATTCATATGATAAATCATATGTATGCAACTTTAAATTTTTATTTAAACATGAATCATATACAAGTTGGGTAAAATTATATGTGACCTTACATGGTTATGACATCTAGTTTATGTGAAAATTTGATTAAAAGTTAGGCTATGACATGGGTGAGTTATATGCTAAATTCTACATGATATTTTACAAGTTAGATGCAAGTTTACCCCATTGTTATGATGCATAAATCACATATGCAAGTTTCTATAAATATATGAGTTTGGGGTATGAATCATGTTATGCAAGTTTAGGGTTATTGCCTATGCAAGTTTACACCTTTAGATGTAGATCTATGACATATATGATTTATGCAAGTTCACACCTTTAGATTTGGATCCATGACATATGTTGTTTATGCAAGTTGTAACTTTGGCCTATGCAAGTTTTAGATGTAGAACATCATTCACATATGCAATTTCATCCCTATGTTTAGATCTATGTTTTCATTATGTGTACATTATGATGTTTTCTCGTTATTCCATGAGTTAGACTATTCGAGTCTAACGTATATTCTACGTTAAACGAACAAACGTACAACGTGGGGTAAAGGGGATAATATTAAAAAGATTTAATTGGCATAAATGCCTTAAAAGGCATAAAATATAACTGTGGTGAAAATTGATATGATTTTGCATACCATAAATGGATGGACATAATTGAGTCAATTATGGACATCGTTAAATTTGGAATTGATTGATAATTTAAATAGGGAAAGTAATTCAAATTTGGGGAATGATTAATTAGGAGAAATTAATCGTCTAAGACATGAGGTTAGGCTCTTTTGTGGTGTAAGACTGCCCGGACCTGCCCGATAAATCCAGCTGCCACAAATGCCAGTCTAATGTGAGAGGTCTTAGGCATAAATTAAATACGTAACAATTGTAAAGACACGAGGTTAGGCTCTTTTGTGGTGTAAGACTGCCCGAACCTGCCCGACAAATTCAGCTGCCACAAATGCCAGTCTAATGTGAGAGGTCTTTATGAGGTTACGTTCTTAATGAATTAAGAAACACTTAACCAAATAAACATGTAGTGGACATGAGGGGGTTAAGTGGGTGCCTTGGGTGGCATGTGGAATCTAATGGGTGCCTTGGGTAGCATTTGGAAATACGATTAGAAACACTTAACCAAAATTGAAACAAGAATAACAAGTGGTTAACTGGGATGTACTAGAGGGGAACAAGCTTAGGTGGATAGCTTGTGTCAAGTGATGGGGGCCCATTTCAACCAGTAACCCATACGTATCTTTGTGGGCTCGACCCAAGTCGAGGACGGGACACGCATACTGGGCTTGACTGTAAGAGGCCAAAACAGATTAGCGGTGGCAACGCAAGTCCAACGGGTTCATATGCGTGTGTGGACCCGGGCTGGTAGGTAAGACGTTGTTGCATCGTGTAGGTATAAGCCGTGCATTGTTGGTTGTATCGGGTTGCCACTTTGGGGAGTGATACACCCACTTTGGGGCCAGCACGAGTATCTACGAGTTAGGGAGCCGATCGCTTGGGGGTAGTGGGTACACCTAGTGGAGATAGGGGTAGGCGACACCTATGAAGGCTGCTAGGGGTGCATGAAACTACCAATATCATTATTAAGTTCTGTATGCGGGATCAACCTTAGGGTGACTAGTGGTGGTGCAGTGTTCTAGTGATGGTGCAATATAGCAATTATCCTATAGTGTTGGTGTAGTTTAGTAATTATCTTACAGTGGGTTAGGTGCGCTTTAACGATATCGTTGTTCATCTTGTTTCCTTATTTGCTCTACCATATTCAATGGTTCATGGTCATTTCCTTATTTTCCAACTTATGCCTTAGCCTAGTTACTTTGTTAATTATATTGTTAAAATTATCGCACTCGTCAGACTTTATGTCTGACCCCCTTTGTTTCCTCCTCTTTCCTTCCTCCCCCCTAGGTGCTCAAGTTGGAACTAGCACCAGTGGAGCTTGATCTTGGACTGCTTTTAGAAGATTGCTTGGATCGCTGGAGTAAAGTTCAACTTCTCTTTTATTTATGGCTATTTTGATGTTGGGGATTATGTCTTTCAGTTTATGTACTTTTGATAGTCAAGATGGATATTATGTACTTTGACTCTCGTTTTTGATGATGTAAGCAAACATATGTGTTTTCCGCTGCAATGAAATAAAGTTTTAAATCTTTGAGTACTATTTATATATGTCTTGTTGTTAAGTTTCTGTTCTATACTTACTTAAAAAGCTCCATAGAAGTTAATGCATTCCCTTTGTGAGTGACATTAATGGACGTGGGGTGTTACAAAGACTCATGAGTTATCAAGGTATCAATATTTCAAGAGTTCAAGAAATATATAATAATAGAGTCTAGTTTATTTGTAAGACCCTGAATAACTCTCCAAATTTAAACTCTGTTTTTCAAATTATCTCTTTCCAAAATTAATTTCAAAACTATTTTCAAATTGACTTTAAACTTCTCTCAAAATAATTTTTAATCTTCCAAGAATTTCAAACTTATGATTTCAAATATATTTCCTAATTTATAAGTATTCTTATTTTTATAGTTTTACTAAATATATTTTACTAAGTTTATATTTGATTAAATTATTCTTATTTAACCTTTAAGTTTTCATATAACCCTTTTTTTATATAGTTCATAAATATATTTTTATAAATTCCTATTATATATGTTTATAATTATATTATATATAGTTTTTATATCACATATATATTAAGTTTGAAATCAAATGTTTAACAATATTTTCTTATGTTTTTATACTTAAATAATGTTTAAACAACTAGTTTTGTTTCAGGAATTTCCAAAATATCTATATTGGTCTAAATACTTTAAAAATGATTAAAAATTCAAAATTATGGTAAGTATGTCGACATACAATAATGCCTATGTCGACATATAACCGTCATAATTTTAAAATTCAGAGGAAGTGTTTTTTCACTATTTGTAACGTTCCAGAAGCGTTGCAACCTTTCAAAATCTTATAATAGGGGTTGATTTCGAATTTTTAACAATCTTCTTCTCTATCTTCACCACTTTTCATTCCTCCATTATTATTTCATATTTTTATTATTTCTACACTTCTACTTTGCCTATTTCTGTTCTAAATACATTTAACTTCTTCTCTTCTCACTCTCTAATCATTACTCTCTGAATTGAAGTGCTATTGAAGAGTTATAGGGCTATTGTAATTATTTGGGTTGTTTGGGAAATAGTGTGTTCCTTGTAGCCATGATACCAAGGAAAGGAAATGGTGTGAACCTTGTATTCATGAAATCAAGGGTGTGGAATTGGTGTGAACCTTGCAGTCGTGAAATCAAGGGTGCAGAATCAGTGTTAACCTTATACCCGTGAAATCAAGGGGATTGTACTTAGATTTTGAGCTAGTAATAAAACTCTGTGCAATCCAGCGTTGCGTGGGACTTGACATAGGAGCAATCCGAACCAGTATAAAATTCGGTATGTTCTTTCCTTTTCTACATTTTGTTTTGGTTTATTTCTGCATTTTTGTTTGATTCTGTATCTGTGATCATCTCTGTGGTGTGTGATTCATATAGTAGATCATATAAGTTTTAGATTTTCTTAAATTCCTTGAAAACACTATTCAACCCCCCTCAGTGTTAGTTTTCCCTTAAGATCCACATTTTGCATTCCTTAATATCTTCTGCTTGGTTGTTGTAAAGGTTATCACTAACGGACGTGGGGAAGACGGGTTTGGGTTCTTCTCTATTGATGTTGGTAGATTAGTTGATTAATCTGCCTACTCTCATATACTTTATTGATGATGTTAAAAAGCTGTTTCATCGTTCATTAAGACTGTTTTCTGACTCATGGTTATATGTTTCCTCTTATTACCTTGGGTTGTTCATCCATGATGTTGTGGATGGGAAGACTAGGTGGTAGGTGACATGTGATTGATCTTGATGAGACTATGCTGCAGAAAGATGACGAGCAAGAGGCTTACGTACTATTGCTACTATACATATCTTGTTGTTTTAGCCATTATGATTTCTCTAAATGATTTTAGTGAGGGACGATGTACAAACTGTTATGTTGTAATCCTTGGATGTATGGATATTATTTCATGATGGCATGAAAGAGTTCAAGTTTCTGCCAAATTCTGCTTCATTATTATCTCCTATTATATATGTTATATTATATTTTATCCTTGCGTTGTGAGTTATACGACAGGTTTCGCTAATCCCACTCTGATGATCGTCCATAGCTACCTGGCATGTCTTTCAGCGTAGTTTTCCTCTTGTTTATTGCAGGAGTTATGGGCGGTTGTCACATTTGGTATCAGAGCTCTCGTTATCGATTTTAGCCAAAGTTCAAAGACGTAATGACGTATGAGAGATGTATTTGTAGATTTCTAATGGATGTATACTACATTAGTGTATAATATAATAGCGCTTAAACTCCATTGCAAATTTTCTCAGAAGTGGACTAATCATTCTATTTTTCAGATTTAGAATGAATCGTAGATTGTCGAGACACACTGCTAGGGAGGAGAATGTTCCTTGAGGGGGTAATGGCAGCATACCAGATTACCCAGCTATGTTCGAGGCAAACATGGTAGCGAACATGAGAGGGTACTCGCTGCAGGAGCAGCTGCGGAAGATGTTGGTGTTCCGGTGCAGGTATCAAGGGTGGTTGACTTCGCAACGCCATGTAAGGACTTCACTACTCTAGGAGGGAAGCAATTTAAAGGGACGGAGCCGACTGTAGAGATTCAAGGTTGGCTTCAAACTTGCATTCATATATTTGGAGACTTGAGCATTGGCGATGCAACGAAGAGGAAGCTTGCATCGAGACAACTACAGGGCAAAGCTATGGATTGGTAGAATTCTGTCAGTCTAGAGACTTCAGAAGATGAGATTTCATGGGAGCAATCCCAAGTCAAGTTTGAGACGAAGTTTATCTCTACCGTTCAGAAGTCTATTCTGTTCAAGATGTTTGTTGAGCTGAAGCAGAATGGTAAGCCAATGCTGAAGTATGTTTCAGACTTCGAAGCTTTGTCGAAGTATGCTCGTTCATATGCCGAGACTCCTTACTAAAAGAACGAGAAGTTCGTCATGATCCCATGTGCCGCTTAGGTTTGGAGTCCGAGATTTGTGATAGACCATTTTTGTGACTAATCTAGTTAGGGGTTCATACAGTTTTTGTATGATTTGTCGTTGTCTAGTATTTTTGAGTCATGGTTGCTCCCTTGTGTGTGATTGCTTTGTTTTGAACTTCTCTTGGTTTGAGGTTATCTTGGGTATGTACTGGCTTAAGAGGTATGATGCAAAAGTGGATTGCAAGGAGCTAGAGGTGACAGTAGGGGATGTGGAAGGGCGAATGATTGTGATTCGACGTAAGCCCAAAGATGGTGTCTTAGTGAGCTATTTGTATTTGCTTTTGATTCTATGGGAAGTGTAACGACCCGCATTCTACGTATCGAAGGATCGTAGAATATTTATTTTATTTTCGTATGAAGTCGCAGGGTCGTGTAACTTTGGGAAATGACTATTGGGGTCATTTCCCGTGTTCACGATTTTTGCTGAATTTTAAATGACCGTTTTGCCCCTAGTGAATCTTGTTTCACCTATAACTTTTGATTGGTAAGGGGTTTTGACTTGAAACTACTTCCATTGGATTCAGATGATGGTTTACCTTTCTGTAGAGTGGTCATATTAATTAAACGGACTTACCGTTTGGGAGATATGGCTAAAATAAGGTTTGGAAGGTGAAAAATAGCTTAATTGGGCTTAATTGGGTAATTAACAGCTAAGCCCATTGGGAATTTCGGGATTAGGGTTATATAAGGGCTGAAAAGGGTTAGGGGAACTTTTCTTTGTCGTTTTTACAGTTGTCGCTTACCTCTCTTCAACCCTAACAATGGCTTCTACCTTCTAAACTACCTCTTAATCACACTCTAATCAAATATTAAGCTAAATTACATCAGATCAAGTCAAAATAGCATCAAATCAGAGTTGGAGCTGCTATGTTGCATATGGATCCATTCCAAATCAGTTAGAGTTTTAGATTTGAAATTTATTTGCAGCTAAGGTGAGTGATTTGCACTTTTATTCACTAATTACAGCTAATTAGGGGTGATTAGTGATAATTAGCGAAATTATGCATCATAAAAATCTGGAAAAATATTTAGAAATTCTAAAATATTATTTTATGTCATTGGTGAAAATTTAGGTTAATTTGGATGAAGTTTACTAATCTTATAGTTAAAACTTACTTAAGGGGATTAAGGGGAAATTCATGCTTTTTGGGTATGTTTGATCTAAAATATTTCATGTGATTGATATTTTGGTGTTTTTGGTTGATCCTACATGTTACCACTGTTGCTTGGTATGTTTTGTGACTTCATAGTAAGGTTAGAATGATTGAACACGCCATCGTTTGGCGAAATTAGTTTGCTGGAAAAACTGCAGAATTCCTGATGGTGGACAGGGGTGCCTCACGAACTGCCCAGAATTCCTCAAGTGGGTGAACAGCCCAGAATTCCTAAAGGGGGTGAACAACCCAGAATTCCTAAAGGGGGTGAACAGCCCAGAATTCCCAAAGGGGGTGAACAGCCCAGAATTCCTCAATGACTCCAAACTAAACCAGATTCGTACTTCTACCACGCAACGACAATTGCGAACTTTTCTAAAGATCAAACCAATTCAACCAAAACCCTAGATGCAAAGGAAGTCAAAATGAGAAGTTATTATTCAAGATCCAGATGAGAACCATGAGTTAACTTTTAGAGTTGGGCTTTGCTGCGGGACGTGTCCAAAGGGGTTATCGATATCCATAATTTTGGTTCACCATAGAGAGACATATTATGGGCTTTGGATCAGTGCAATGGGGGTCATTGTTTCTTCCAAGGGAAAAGTGATCGTAGCAAAGGATTAAGTGATCAAAGTGGTGGATATCGTATGCATTATGCACTGAGTGAGTGATGAGAGGATGATTGCTATGTTTGATGTTTGTTATCACCATGACATGCACACTCCTATTTTACATTTTATGTTAGTGTTACCTTAAATTACTGTACATCTTGTTGTGCTAACTCTTCGGTTGCAGGTCCAGGTATGATCATTTATACCTTTTATTGTTTTATTTTGCTGCTATCGTTCATACCAGACTTTTGTCTGACCCATAGTTTTATGTCTCTTCTTATTACTCTGGGTGCTCCTAAACGAGAAGACTAGAGACAGGTTATGTGATATGCATGGGTAGCTGTCCGGAGACGAGCAGGAGGCTTCCACGTACTATTTACATATATTCTCCCTGTTTTGTTGCTAGTCACTACTTTGGGCATTAGTAGTCTAACTTCTCTATCTTGCTTTTAGAGACAGTATTTTGAAGTTTTTATAATGGTTTGGATCATAAGTTGTATTTTGGATTCCGCTGCTATGATGGTTTAGTCTTCAGCTTATGCATTGTCTCGCCTGTTTCATGTAAAATTATGTTATTATTATATTCTATTCCATGCACTGTGAGATATATTACAGGTTATTTGATGATTCATAGTTTCAAACCCTTTTCTTTTGACGTCCGTCCCGTGCTAGTCGGGCATTGGTACAACGCATTTCGGGGAAATGTCAGTTGGTCTGGGGCGGGCTGTCACACTTGGTATCAGAGCCTAGGTTGCATAGTTAACCTAGGGGAAGACATCAGGGAGAGATATTATACGTATATGAGAGCGCATATTTGTGATATTTTGGTTTCCAAAAGCTATACATATACTATTATATATCTAAGAATGAAGTCGCACTGCACTGGCACCACAAAGGGATGGTTAATCGTTTTCTCTTTACGGATTGAAAGATGAGCCGATATACGAGGAGTACAGGTTTAGGGGCTAACAATGGGAATGTCCCTTATATAAGGACGACATTTACTACCTTCATGCGACAGATGCTTAGGGATGATCCGGGAGCAGCTCCTAATGCTGATAACGGTGGTGGTGTAGTAGTGCAGGTGCCTAGAGCCGATTTCGCAAAGTTGTGCAAGGATTGTACTAGTTTTGGTGGGTGTAACGACCCGTATTTTGGCCGTCAAATATTTAATTTAATTTATTACTTTAAATATTATATTTGGAGTATTAATGGATTTTAATATTTAATTCGTTATCTAAAACGAAGTTTGAACGTTAATTTTATTTATAATATAAAACGAGCTCGAAATCGCGCGACAGTTCGTAATATGGAGTTTTGAACTTCAACTGAGAATACATGATTCGATATAAGTCGGATTTCTGTGAAACGAGAAACATAGGAACCTTGTTGATTATATTTTCATATAAAAGAGAAAAATCCAGGTTTCATGTTATAGTTTGTTAGTTACAGTCAAATCAAATTTTGAAATAGTCGCTATGGAAATCGTTATTAAAATATACGCGTTAAAATAGCCGTTTTGCAAATGGACTTAGATTTCGAAAAAATCAGTTTCATTGGAACCGTATCGTTAAATTATTGTATGATGTTGAATGGCGTGGCAAACCGATGTCGTATGTGACCACGCTAACCGCAATCGCCCGTTCAATTTCTATAGCGTGTAATTAATTTAATAAAGGGTTATTTGGGTATAACTTGAAAAGACGATTGAATTAGGCTGCGAAAACAATTCCATTGAGTTTGTATCATCGATTAGAGTCAGGATAGGTATACTTTTTGTTATTTTTGGAGATCGTGTAATTTGGTGTCCAAAATGGCATTGCGGTGTGCGTGAAAAATAGTCTACCGGGGAAACAGTCTCAGAATGCGAAAAAACTGGTGCTGTTGGGTTAGTATTGAAGAATTATTTTAGGATTTCAATGTTTCAACTTGATTTGATTTATCTAGTGATCGTGGAAAAATTAAACGCGTGTTAATTTCTGCTTTTATAAGGAAATTTACTATTTATTTTAGTTAATAAAGAAATTAACTATAGAAGTAGTTAATAATCGAAGTAAATTATTATTTTAAATAATAATAATTTAGGAAATTTCTTATAAATGGAAATTCATTTAAAAAGTATTTAAAGTTGAAATGAAATCCAATTGAATGGTGAAAGGAGTTTATGAACAAGTTTTGTTTAAAATCTGAGTTTTATGACAAAGTTATAAAAGAAATTCCAAGCGAATATTATAGCTTTAAAAATATGTTACTTAATTAATTGAAAGAAGATTTAGAATAAAAGGGTTTATAATAAACCAAAGTACATAAAAGAGGTTTGAGGTATTATATCGTTAATTCTAAATTAACGTTACATAGAAATGTGATTAAGTGAAAGTGGGAAATTGAAATGAGATTGCCAAAATGGGATATAGTTGAATGGATTTGAAACGGGATTAGTAAAAGTGAATCTGATAGGAGAAGTAAATCATAAGATTTGTAAACCAATCCGAATTATAAAAGGAATTTATTTTAAAAAGAAGGAAGTATTAAAAGTGGCGTTTTGATAAGGAGTTACTAAATTTTTGAATTAAGAAAAAATGGTTATATCCGAGGAAGAGATTTTCAAAATAATAAGAAGGTTTATGAAACCCTATTTTGAATAAAATAGTCAAATGGAATTTGATTTGTGATTGGAATGAAATATTGGTTTTTGGTATTACAAATCGTATTTGTCTTTAGATATGAACGTTGTTGATCAAGGTCTGAATGGTAATTAAAATACCCCAACTTGTACGACTTTAGGATTATCTGAGAATAATATTAGTTGTAATGGTAAAGAGGTTAGTGAAAATATATTATTTCCATTAGAGAAATAATAAGGCAATGTTTGGTGAAAATTCGGAGAATATATATATATATATATTGTGGATTCCGAAGAAAAGGGAAATAAAAGCCGTTGCGTGAAATTATAACGATTTTTTCAAGTTAGAAAGGAAACATTCGTAACGTATTTTACGAGTAATAAGTAGGAATGATTTTCCAATATTTGATAATAGTGTGACTAATGTTTTGAAAGTGAAAATAGACAAACTGAATATAATATAAGATTTCCTAAGTATTAAAAAGAGAATTTGTTAAAGAAAAATCTTATGTTAAATAAGAAAGCAAGAAAATGATATTTAAAATATCGAAAGATTTAAGAGTTGAATTTACATTTGTTTTTAAATAAAAAGGCCAAGTGAGACCGAATACCGAACCAGTGAACTCACTGGATTGTCATGATTGAAACACTATTTATTTTGATAGTTAAATCACCGACTATCAAATCTGTCCAATATGATAGTTGGTACAGAAAGTCCGGGATCGAAGTTATATTCGAAAACCATTCCGACCAACAAATACGTGATGAGATCAGAAGTGATCGAGATGGAGCATTGAAGACCGTAGATTTTCGTAAACTGAAGAACTGCTAGTAATCTCTGGTATGTAGCCAGAGATGTACTGTGGTTCTATCGCGGTTGGAATCTACGGGTTGCAAGAACTTCTCGCTACTGATTCATGGGGTGATTCCTATATTGGTTGCAATAGGAGAGTGCCTTCGGTTTATCCTGTTCCTGGATGACTTGTATGGACGAATGTCTGACAGAATATTTCCTAAAACCACGTACGTTGATTTTTACAAATATACTAAGTGGTGGCAAAGAATGGCCGTTCTTTTAAACCCAGGTATATTTGTCGACCTCAATTAGTGACTTGACGGATCTGATTATGTGACATTCAAAGTGGATGATGACCCTGTGTTCCAGAAGTTAATCTAAACCTCAAGCCTCATCAACCGGGAAATGACAGAAATCGGGCAGACAACATGGCTATGTGGGTCGCTCCCATTAGGGTGTATAATCACCTATCTAGAGAAAATCTATTTTTTTCTTTAATCTATTTCGATGCTGTCCCTTTTCGAAAAACGGTGGCCAGCTACCACCGTTGGTGATATACATTCGATACACTCAAGCGAAATGGGTGGTCGGTCATGTGAGGGCCGGGTTGCAAGACATTCTTGTTGAATCCAGTGTATTCGCCTCTAGAGATACACTATCAGCAGTTGGTACATACCTTGTCATAGTCGGAATCCAATCCCCAATAAGCGCCCGCGGTTTTGATTGAATACTATATATGTGGCGCGTGAGATGCAAGCGTTCCACTAGATTACTATTTACTTGTATTTAGACATTATTATAATATCAGAAAGGATATTGATTTCAAAACCATTTTGGGTTATCGTAAGGTAAAAGCCGTCCGTGTTTATGTGTGGATTTGGTCTTACGATTATCCTTTTCTTGGAAAGATTTTAACTTTAAAATCAGGTTGTTTGATACCCTTAAACTTAGTGTGTTTATCTCACTCTGGTTCACCAGACTGACCCGGTGTTTTGTAAATGCTCGGGTCAGCCCGGGGTGTATAGGTTCAGGTTATCGAACGCTGTAAAGAGACGAGCTGGAGGTGTACAGACGTATGATATTATATAATTACTATTCCGCTGTGTGCTGTATATGAGGACAGATTATTATAACTGTCCAGTGATGTTGATGTACTCTGATATTGTAAGTTTTATTAAAGCTCTCAATAAAGTTATTTCTGTATTATATTTTGTTCCGCTGCGATGTGAGACTCTGTGTTGTGTTGGTTCTTCTACTTCTTCTATTCTAATATTTCTTTCTTTCTTACCTCATCTTCTCACTTCTTTCTTCTAATAATCCATTTTTCGTGTTGGGTTGGACTGATGTGGTTTGGTCAGCTCAAAGGGTAATAGCTATGTGGGTTGCTACAGTGGGAAGCCATTCCACAGATCGGAATCGGCTACAGAGTTTCAAGATTGGATTGATAGTTGTGAGTGCATCTACGAGGATTTGGGAATCGACGATGCGATGAAGGAGAAAGCTAGCATCACGTCAGCTTCAAGGACGGTCGATGAATTGGTGGAATGCTATTAACGCAGCCACTCCTGAGGATCAAGTAACTTGGAATCAGTTTAAGGCCCGATTCAGTGATAAGTTTATTCCAGCCGCTCAGAAATCGGAGTTGTTTAGGAAATTCCTGGAGCTTAAGCAGAATGGTAGGGCAGTCTCGGAGTATTTTGCTAAATTTGATTCCATATCGAAGTATGGTGTAATAACCCAGAAAATGTGAACCAATTTAAAATTTTTAAAATTGGTTATTGTCAAAGAATTTAAACAATTGAAATAGCATATTTCAATAAAGTAATGAAATAGGGATAGTGAGGCAGTTTGAAAATTTGAATGCAAACTTTGTCTGACTGTACCGGGTGGAAAATATAACCGATTTTAGTGAAACCAAAAATATTTAAATCTGTTTATGAATACCTTTCTAAGAATCTGAAAAATCGAAGTGTCATAACAGGAATCAAAAGTTATGGCCAAATGAATTTTCAGAAAGGTCGCTATATAGAATATATAACCCTTGAAAATAGATATTTTGCATACGACCTCGGAATTCGATGAAACCACTTTTGTTGGATCCAGGATGTCAAACTATTGCTAGGTTTCAAATTTCATAATTTTTGAAGCTAGTATGTGAGTGGGGCAAAGGAAAATGTGATTGGTCAATTTCTGTTAAAATGGGTCGACCTAAAAATGGACATTTTGCATACGATCTCAGAATTCGACGAAACTGGTTTTGTTGGTACCGTATCGTCAAAACAAAGCTAGATCTATTTTTCTGGAATTTTTCGATTCAGTTTGTGGCCGGGGCAAATTGAAATGTACGTTCAAATTGAATATTAAATGTTTTATACTTTAATTTGAAAAATAACTGACTGTAACAGTCAAATTGGCCAGCGAAACATATCCCATTGTGTCCAGAATGGGGGTATTTAGCTAGGGGCGACAGTCGTTGGGTTGAAATTGGTGTACATTGGTTAGAAAGGATATTTTGGGAATTTAAAATTTAAATATAATAGAAAATATCTTCACTTTCTCTCTCATCAGAAAAATCAGTCGAACCCCCCCCCCCCCCGAACGAACGGCGGAAACCCATTCGAAACTTCCCGGCCACTTTTCCGTTGATCCACGCCACTATAGGCCGTGCCACCACCCAGAATCGAAAGCCCTCTCCTCCCTCTTCAAATCCATACCCACCACGACCCCCCTCGTCTCGTGTAGCGTGCGAACGACCTCTCCAAAGTCGAGCACTTTCCGCCGCCGCCACGTACGCCAGGGCCCACCGAGCTGCACCTCACCACCGTCGATAGGAAGCTCTTCCGATCCTCTTCGACGTCGTATAGTCTGATCTGGACATCGAGCTACGGATTTGGTTTAAATTCTAAACCTAGTTTTGAAGATTAAAAAGGAGGTATACGGCTTAACTATTTTTGAACTGTTTTAACACTTTTAAGTGTTGCAAACTTTGAAAAATCATATCTTTATGGTGTGTTGATGAAATTCGATGAAACAGGAAAAATCGGGACTACAAGGAGGCTCTCTACCATCTAGCAGAAGCCGCGGATTTTTCTGATCTTCATACGATTTTTAGCACTTAAAAAATCAATGTGAGGAATCTAAATTAAATTGTGTGAATGGAATCGTGTTGTAGCAATTATATAAGCGAAGTGTAAATTATATACGCATTGTATACCTCATGTACATGTGTTGTATAAGTTATATTAGCGATGTATAAATTATACAAGCGTTGTATGAAACATATATGCTTTGAATTGTGATGAAATGCAAGTGAATTATAGAAATAATATATATATATATATATATATATATATATATATATATATATATATATATATATATACACTCCCCTCGTCCATAGACCATGGACGATAATTATTGCTTGTGATTGGCGTGATATTATATGGTATGACGAATGGTTGGAAATAATTGTTTGTGGTTGAAAAATACCTTTGTGGTTGAAAAATACCCTCTTGTGGTTGAAACAAATTAGAATAGGATTGTGGAAATGAAAATAAAACATGCCGCCTGCGTGCGAACTAAATGCATGATCCCCATTGTCAAAAACCGCGAGGTTTTAAGGTAGAGCATGGAGCCGTACTAGGGACGGTCCCGGTTTTAACTACCCTGCCATTATGCTGCCGAAATTTTCTGAAATATTCATGTGTTGAATTGAAATTCATTCGTTGAATCGAAATTCATGTGTTGAATGTTTTTCGAATTTTGAACAAATAGCTTTAACGATAAAAATCACATTTATATATATACAAACTATAGAGAATATTCATGTGTTGAATTGAAATTCATTCGTTGAGTTGAAATTCATGTGTTGAATGTTATTCGAATTTTAAACAAATAGATTTAACGATAAAATCACATTTTTATATATATACAAACTATAGAGAATATTCATGTGTTGAACTAAAATTCATTCGTTGAGTTGAAATTCATGTGTTGAATGTTATTTGAATTTTAAACAAATAGCTTTAACGATAAAAATAACATATATATATATATATATATACAAACTATAGTGAATATTCATGTGTTGAATTGAAATTCATTCGTTGAATCGAAATTCATGTGTTGAATGTTATTCGTGTTTTAAAATAAATTGAATGGACAATAAAAACTACAATTTTATTTTGAATATGAAGTGTTAAAAATCATTCACGTGTTGAATAAATATTTTTGATGATAAAAATATTTCTTTTATCATGTATACTCTTTGATAAAAATACACACGTGTTGAAATAAATATTAGTTTGCTAGAAATATTATTATTAGCTTTGTTCTGCATATATATACATGTGTTGAACAGGGAAAAATGGATTAGCTGTAGAGTAAAGAAATTATTTGCGTGCCCGACAAATAGGTAAGCCTTGATGAGTTGGCTGCGCAATTTTATTTTTATATCAACTCCTGTGAATGCCATTAGATGCGGAGTGATGGTTATTCTGTGTGAAATAATAAACATCGCCATAGGATAGTAACAATTAATTTTGAACTACACTACATGGCATACTCCTTGACGATAGACATACTTCATCATATTCCACATAAGCATTTGGAGCTTGTGTGATGAGGTGGAAGATTTACCATACGAGCGAGAGGCTTGTATGGTGATGATTATATACTACAAGTTGAACTGATGACTGATATGGACTATATAAAATATAACGATAAATTGCCAGATTAATAAAAACCCCACACGGGTCTGGAGTTGACAATAATCACGTCTCTCTAGTCATTAGATACAGCACATGGACTATTTATTCCCACATGGGACGAGGTGACGAGGATTTATCCTCTGGAGTAATTAAAAATACACGCTCCCTCAGGCTTGATAGGGTGACGAGAATTTATTCTCTGGAGTTATTATCTATACACGCTCCCCTATAAACACCAGAATATATCACTATAAATATGTGGATGCTTTATAGGATTTATTGGGTACCTAACATGGCCCAATAAATTTCCAAACCCCTTCCTGTACAAAGGAGGTTATGGCGAAATTTTTCGAAATATAAAGGGTTAGTGAAATATTTGAAGTGATAACGATGTTAAAATATTTGAAGTGGAAACGTTGTTGAAATTAAAGAAGTGAAAACGATGTTGGAATTAAAGAATGAACTATATTTATATATATAAATAAATATAAATAGAATTGGAAAGGAATCAAAGCCGTGCAGTTCGTGTTTTGAAATCGTAATTTGAATTGATTAGTACGAGAATTCCGACCATCGGAATTTCTCGAAACCGCAACCGCTGGGTTCGCCTTGGAAATATCTTTCCAACGGCACCAACCTTGTAAAAATCCAAAGGTTGGATTGTTTGGAATGTTTAATTCAAATATGAAGAAAAACAGCGCCAGAATCCTTTATATTTATATATAAATATAAATATAATTAAATTAAATCGAATAACGACGCTGTAGTTCGAATTTTGAAACCGTAACTTCAAACGACTAGTGTGGAAGATCAGACCGTCGGATTTTCAAGAAACTGGAACCGTTGGGTTCGCTTTGGGAATATCTTCCCAGTGGTATAGATTTTGAAGAAATCCAACGGTTAGATTTTCCGATATGTGTAAAACAAATTAGGGGAAAAATAGCGCCAGTGCCACGGCACGACCTGAAACGTCGTTTAATTAAATATGGCCATTTTTAAATAAATAAAAATGGCGAAAAATCGTTATTAAATATTTTAAGCAACATGGATTGGAAATAAACCAATTTGGCTTGATCTGCTTGACATTTGATGGTTGTATGTGTTTGACACAAAAATTATACTAAAGAACTGAAATATGAATGTCGAATAATATAACTATGGAAAGAATTGATTTGAATTCTAATTACGTGACTTATTTGAAAAGGCCGAGCTAACCCTCATTTCAAATAATTGATCGAACGATTCGAATTGGAAAATACAAAGACGATTCAAGACCGACGATCTTCGTATCGGTTGGATGGGCGCTGCTGAGGTTCCTGATTGGAGTAGCTACCGTGAAGGAACGGAAGTAGTTGTCGTCTAGACGTTTGTGTTGATTGTACGGATATACGAGGAATTGACGCTTTCGGTTTCGTTCAGACCCAGAACAGACTGTGTGTCTGACATTGGATTTTGTTCTATACTGATTGATCTCTGTTAAATATATATTTGGTTGGCGGCGGAGAATTTATTCTTTTGCTTAACGCCCATCTCTGAGACGTGCGAGCTCAGAGGTTATATATCGATAGAAATCAGTCGTATGGAGTGGATTGCCTATGTGGCATGGCAAGATGCTGTGATCAAGGCTTCTGTTGCAAAGCAAAGTCTTGTTTTTGATGATCAAAGCACGGCCTATGTGGCCTGGCTTTGTGTATAGCATGGATTCGCGAGCCTCACACCTCGGTATGAGTCAAAAACGGGATAAGGACCCAAGGAGTGCATGACGTTTCTTTCTAGCTATGGTGGTGTCAGTGACCTACCAGCCCTGACATTTATATATACTTTTCCCTTATGTGGTTGTTGGAATGCGAGTCGCCTCGATTATAGGTCTGTAAGGACCGGGAAACGTGTGTTCAGGAATAATTAATCCTCAAACATAAGAGAGAACCGGCCTTGGAGGATCCAGGGGTTACCCAGAGTGTGTAGTCCTGAGGCATGTGCTAGAATGTCTCGAAGCGAAGAGGAGCTTGCCCCTTGACTCGACTCATGACGGAAATCCAATTTCCAATACGAAATATCAGATTTGATTGTAGAACTAGTATGGCGATATAGTGGTATGGGGCACTTATGCCGTCTATGATTGATATTTATGATGCTATTCGTTTTTGAAACATATATGCACTAGTAATAATATCAAATGATTTTTCTTTACACGTATTAAGCATATTTGGCCATTATAAGGTAAAACTCTATCCTCCGGCTTGCGTTGCATTGTATAATGGGACTTGAGTCTTATAACGGCTTCATTCTCTTTAAAAGCATTGCGTTGTTTTATAGAATTTACTTTGTTTTAAATGCACCAGCAATCACTGGAGTAAACCCGTTCCGCGAAAGTGGCGTGGTCCTATGATTTGCTTATTACTGTTGTTTAAACTGTTAAGTAGATTTCTCATACTAGTCCCCATGATTGACTCTTTGTTTGTTTCACTTTGCAAACGCGGGTGTCCTTATTTTCACAGGGGCAGCCTAGTTCACAGGTGACAGGTTGTTTTGGCTCAACACTGTAGTATGGAGTGCATTTTTGGCTCATGGCGAGGCTGACTTCACCGAGATGACTTTGACATTTTCCGCCATTATTGTATCTATATTATGATTCCGCCACAGGAGATGCAGACTATTTTACTTCCAGTACTTATTATCATATGTATATATACCGCCTTCGGCGATGTAGACTGATACACTTATTATGTCTCATTGTATGTATATATTCCGCCTATGGCGATCGTGACTGATCATTTCCCCCTTTTATTTACTAAGTTATATCCTACGTTGTGCTATTCTGATGTTGTTGCATGTTATGATTCCGCTATCATATCTATGTAAAATTATTCTCTTTATTGTTTTTGCTATTATCTGTACTCTGCTATGAGGATTGATGTGTTATATTCCAATGATTATCCTTAATACCGTCACACGGATTTTGGGATCGTCACATATGGATTGTCCCTTATCTATACGGTTAAGAAGAAGAATGAGAAGTTCATAACTGACCTAGATGAGTACTTGGGGAGAAACTCATAAACCATATCGATTAGACTTTCGAATCTATTTTGGGAAAGACATTGAGATCCGAGAGCCTTTACCCTAAGTCGAAGGATGAGGTTGCTATTACATCTGCAGAGGAGCCAAAGCCACAGGCAAGCCGTGGAGGCAAGAATAATTCCCAGAATAAGAGGAAACAAGACCAAACCAAGGAAGGTCAGAAAAAGAAGAATTAGAAAGATGGCGAGTGCTTTAGTTGTGCAAGAAGGGCCACTATGCCAGAGATTGTCGGGAAAAGCCTAGGGAATGGAAGTGCTTCAATTGCGGCCAAGTGGGACATCACGAAGATAAATGTCCGCAACCCCCTAAAGAGAAGCTAGAAAAACGTTTAGGGTTGGCGGCTGCACTTTTGACCGGTAGGAAAACGTTTAGGGTTTAGAAATGTTAGTATTGTATTTACAGGATACCTATATATTTTTATATTCAGTTATTTTATTGATTTTTAGTCCATCGCTGTTTGTATTTGTCCATTAAAATTCCTATGATCACATACACTATCCAAATTCGATGAAAATGGACTTACACCTACAGTTCGACATTACGGACCCAACGAAACTTGTTTCGTCAAATTCCGAGTCTGTTTGCTCACATAGCGTATTTTTAAAGTCAAATTATTGACTGTATTCCACATTAAAATCCCGCACAGCCACATACTGACTCCAAAAATAACGAAAATTGAAATCTAACAATAATTTAATATTCCGGATCCAATAAAATTAATTTCATCGAAAACGGAGGTCGTTTATAGAACTGGCTATTTTTAAAGCTCTAAATAAACCCATTTAAATATTTATATATTTAAAATAATTAAATTAAATATTTATAAATAAATATCACCGTATATATTCACATAGAAATTATTTAGCTGCAAAATATTCCTTTCTGAATTTATAACTCGACATTTCAAATCCAGGTTAAATCGATATTCAATTTATATTGAAAAACCCATTTATAATATAAACAAATCGTTATAAATTATAAAGGAAATCCATAGCGACTTTTCGAAAATTTGATTTGGACAAAACTCACAATCTACACGACGAAATCTCGATTTTTCTCTTCCATTAGAAAATATATACTTCATCAACTCCGAACGTTTCTTATTTCACAGAAATCCGGCTTAAAATGGATTATGTATATTCGTTTAAAGTTCGAATCGCCAAATTACGAACTGCCACGCCATTTCGAGCTCGATTATAATTATAATATAAATTATACGTTCAACTAACATTTATAAATAAATTCATTAATATAATTAAATCCTAAACTGAATTAAATATTATAAATTGTCCAATTCACAAAAAATTGTCAATTCAACTTAATTCCAATTATTTTGGAATTAAATATATTATTCTATTATTTATGTTAATCAATTATTCAATATTATTTAATTAAACAACCATATAATTCTCTAAATCATTATTTAAATAATTAAATTAATTAATTATTATACCGTAAAAATATGGGATGTTACATTCTTCTCCCTTAAAATAATTTCGTCCTCGAAATTGCTAAGGTGGAAAACAAGCTCTATTAACTGGTTTAAATTTATTTGTTTATTTCTTATCTTCAGTTTCAGATGAACCAATCAATTCCAATGTAACAACCCGGAAAGTATAAACCAATTTAAAATTTTTAATTTGGCCATTTTAGTGGATTTTGAATATTTAAAATAAATTATTTTAAATAATAACGATCAAAAATCTATTTTGATCGAAGTTATGGCGAATATGTTTAATTTAATTATAAAACAAGGCCTGAAATGGTGCGACAGTTTGCAAATTTGAATTTGAACTTTGACCGACTGTACAAGATGCAAAATAAAACAGATTTTAGTGAAACCAAAAATATTTAAATATGTTTATGAGTATCTTTCTAATGAATCTGAAAAATCAAAATTTCATAGCGGGAATCAAAAGTTATGGCCAAATAAATTTTCAGAAAGGTCGCTATGGAGTTAATATAGCCCTTAAAAATATACATTTTTCAAACGACCTCTGTTTTCGATAAAACCACTTTTGTTGGATCCGAAATGTCAAATTATTGTGTGGTTTCAAATTTCATATTTTTTGGAGTTAATATGTGAGCGTGGCAAAGGAAAATGTGTTTGGTTAATTTCAATCAATTTGGATCGACCAGAAAATGGCCATTTTTCAAACTATCTCCAAATTTGACGAAATCAGTTTTGTTGGGACCATATTGTCCAAACATAGCTAGATATATTTTTCTGGAATTTTTAGAATCAGTATGTGGCCCTTGGCAAATTGAAATGTATGTTCAAATCCATATTTGAATGTTTTATATTTTAATTTGAAGAATAATTGACTAAAATAGTCGAATGCGCCTATGAAACATATTCCATTGTGTCCGGAATGGGGTTATTTAGCGAGGGGTGACAGTCGTTGGGTTTGAATTGGAGTTCGTATGGAGCGAGGGGTATTTTCGGATTTAAATAAATTAAAAATAATTATTAAAACCCTTGGCCAATCATAATTCTCCATCTCAACTCTCTCTTCCCGGTACTCCAGTCGCGACGGCGGAAAGCATCCCAGCCTTCTCTCCTCAAATCCGATCAGTCCATGCAATAAAATCACAGGTTCTGGTTAGAAAATTTGTAGATCTTCCCAATCTCTTCAAATCCATATAAGGTTTGAGATTTTTCGTTGAGTGTTGTGAGACAATCACCCTCGTGAAGTTCGGACCTTCGAAGACCAGCCGCCGCTCCGATCTGCCACCGCACAAGACCTCGCTACCCTCGTTCTGTGCGCCCTTCCGAGTACTTCAAGGTGGTGCAACCTGATTTCAGTCTCGAGCAACGGTTTAGGTAAAAATCCGTGACCTAGTTTTGAAGATCGAGCTGAGGTAACAGCTGTTTATTTTCTAAAGGTTTATAACACTTTCAAGCGCTACGAAATACGATTAACTTATAAAAATCATATCTTTTTTCTATGTGGTCGAAATCCAGTGAAACAAGAGACGTCGGGACCGTGTGGACGTCTTCTACATTCTACAAGAGACCAGAGAATTTTTGGAGCTTCCTACAATTTTTGGAGGAGTGGAACCCAATGTGAGATTTCTAAATTATAAACGATGTGGAATGGCGATGTATAAATTATACGATCGATATATAAGTTATATAAGCATTGTACACCTTCTGTATAAGCATTGTATAAGTTGTATGTGCGATGTATAAGTTATATATACGTTGTAAACATCATATGTGTGTTGAATGGAATTGAAATGATATTGAAATGAAGTCGAAATATATTTATATACGTATATCTATATATATATATACACACTCCCCTCGTCCACAGACCATGGAAGATATATATTGACTGTGATTGTTTGAATTTCGGTTGACGTGAAATTTGGTTGATAAATGCGAATGGTTGATAATGATTGTTTATGGTTGAAACAAAATTGGAATTCTTTGTGGAAAATCCATTGGGATATGAAAATGAATCGAAATATTTAGATTATAAGGATAAGCCCCTTAGGGAACGCTGTGAGGCGTAAGGTAGTGCAAGGAGCCGTACTCAGGACGGTGCCGGTTTTTAACCCCCTACCATTATGCTTCCGAAATTTTCTGAAATATTCATGTGTTTGATTAATATTCATGTGTTGGAAAAATATTCATTTTTGAAATAGAATTGTTTGAACGATAAAAATAACATTTTATTGAATGTTTGAAATAGAATTATTTGAACGATAAAAATAACATTTTTATTGAATGTATGAAATAGAAATGGTTTGAACGATAAAAATAACATTTTTAGTGAATGTAGGAAATAAAATGTTTTAACAATAAAAATCACAATTTTATTATATTTGAGAAGTATATAAAAATATTCATGTTAGAAATAAATTGTTTTAACAATAAAAATCACATTTTTATAATATATATGAATCGCTAAAAATATTCATGTTAGAAATAAATTGTTTTAATAGTAGAAATCACATTTTTATCATCTATATGAAGTATATAAAATAATCGTGTTTGAACTAAATTATTTTGACGATAAAAATTATATTTTTATCATATACATGAAGTGTTAAAAATAGTCATATATTGAAATAAATATTTGTTGGATAAAAATATTATTTTTATCAAATATATGAAACGAAAATGGTTTGGAAATTGAAGAACATATTATATATATAAATATAATTAAAATAAAATGAATAACGAAGCTACAGTTCGTATTTTGAAAACGTGATTTTAAAGGATTATTGCGGGAGATCCGACCATCGGATTTTCCCGAAACCGAAACCGTTGGGTCCGCTTTGGAAATATCTTTCCAACGAACCAAATTTGTAAAGATCCAACGGTTAGAATTTATGAAACGTTAAATCCAGATCTGAATGAAAACAACGCCAGAATGGATTATATTAATGTATATAAACAAATTAAATTAAATTGAATAACGAAGCTGCAGTTCGTATTTTGAAATCGTAACTTCAAACGATTGTACTGGGAGATCTGACCGTCGGATTTTCCCGAAACTAGAACCGTTGGGTCTGCTTTGAAAAGACCTTTCCAATAATATAAAATATGTAAAGATCCAATGGTCAGATTTTTAGATATGTGTAAATCAAATCTAGAGAAAAACAACGTCGTGGCCGCGTTATGGCCTGAAGCGTCGTTTGAATAAGTTGGCTATATTTAAATAAATAAAAATAGCGATAAATTGTTATAAAATATTATAAACGATATGGAATGGAAATAAACTGAATTTACTCGGTTTATAGGATATTTGATGGTTGAATGTGTTTGACGTGAAAATTACGTTAATGAACTGAATTATGGATGTCAGATAATTTAACCATTGAAATGAATTGATTTGAAATTCTAAATATACGTGAATTATTTGAAAAGGCCGAGTTAATTCTCATTTCAAATAACTGATCGACGGTTAGAAGTCGAGGATATAAAGATGGTGCAAGACCGAGGATCTTTACATCGAATGCATGGCTATTGATGCTGTAATGACCCGGATTCTTATGAGATATCATTTAGTTTTTCTGAAACTGTTTTAAACTGTTTACTCATACCAGTCCCATGACTGACCCGGAGTATATTTGTTTTGTTCTACCTAAACTCTTGGGTGCCTAAATTTGTATGGGCAAGGAGCCGTACTCGGGACGGTGCCGGTTTTTAACCCCCTACCATTATGCTGCCGAAATTTTCTGAAATATTCATGTGTTTGATTAATATTCATGTGTTGGAAAAATATTCATTTTTGAAATAGAATTGTTTGAACGATAAAAATAACATTTTATTGAATGTTTGAAATAGAATTATTTGAACGATAAAAATAACATTTTTATTGAATGTATGAAATAGAAATGGTTTGAACGATAAAAATAACATTTTCATTGAATGTAGGAAATAAATTGTTTTAACAATAAAAATCACATTTTTATTATATTTGAGAAGTATATAAAAATATTCATGTTAGAAATAAATTGTTTTAACAATAAAAATCACATTTTTATAATATATATGAATCGCTAAAAATATTCATGTTAGAAATAAATTGTTTTAATAGTAGAAATCACATTTTTATCATCTATATGAAGTATATAAAATAATCGTGTTTGAACTAAATTATTTTGACGATAAAAATTATATTTTTATCATATACATGAAGTGTTAAAAATAGTCATATATTGAAATAAATATTTATTGGATAAAAATATTATTTTTATCAAATATATGAAACGAAAATGGTTTGGAAATTGAAGAACATATTATATATATAAATATAATTAAAATAAAATGAATAACGAAGCTACAGTTCGTATTTTGAAAACGTGATTTTAAAGGATTATTGCGGGAGATCCGACCATCGGATTTTCCCGAAACCGAAACCGTTGGGTCCGCTTTGGAAATATCTTTCCAACGAACCAAATTTGTAAAGATCCAACGGTTAGAATTTGTGAAACGTTAAATCCAGATCTGAATGAAAACAGCGCCAGAATGGATTATATTAATGTATATAAACATAATTAAATTAAATTGAATAACGAAGCTGCAGTTCGTATTTTGAAATCGTAACTTCAAACGATTGTACTGGGAGATCTGACCGTCGGATTTTCCCGAAACTAGAACCGTTGGGTCTGCTTTGAAAAGATCTTTCCAATAATATAAAATATGTAAAGATCCAATGGTTAGATATTCAGATATATGTAAATCAAATCTAGAGAAAAACAACGTCGTGGCTGCGTTATGGCCTGAAGCGTCGTTTGAATAAGTTGGCTATATTTAAATAAATAAAAATAGCGATAAATTGTTATAAAATATTATAAACGATATGGAATGGAAATAAACTGAATTTACTCGGTTTATAGGATACTTGATGGTTGAATGTGTTTGACGTGAAAATTACGTTAATGAACTGAATTATGGATGTCAGATAATTTAACCATTGAAATGAATTGATTTGAAATTCTAAATATACGTGAATTATTTGAAAAGGCCGAGTTAATTCTCATTTCAAATAACTGATCGACGGTTAGAAGTCGAGGATATAAAGATGGTGCAAGACCGAGGATCTTTACATCGAATGCATGGCTATTGATGCTGTAATGACCCGGATTCTTATGAGATATCATTTAGTTTTTCTGAAACTGTTTTAAACTGTTTACTCATACCAGTCCCATGACTGACCCGGAGTTTATTTGTTTTGTTCTACCTAAACTCTTGGGTGCCTAAATTTGTACGGGCAGTCAAGTAGTTCAGGATTTTTCAGATATATCTAAAGGAGCTTGGAGCAGGAGGCTTCAGCGTTATCTAGTTATAGTGGTTCCGTTGTGTTGTAAGTGTTGTACTCTGATAAGTGTATGATATACACTTGAAATTTTGTATTTCAAAAGTTATGATATATTATATTTTGTTCCGCTGCGATGTGAGATTATGTGTTGTTATTTCTGTTCTTCTTCTACCTCTTTCTTCTAAAAAAAATGTTTTGTATTTTCGTGATATTTGGGTTGGACGTATGATGTATATAGTCAACTCTGATGTTACGGATTTGCGGGTCGTTACAGTTGGTATCAGAGCTTAGGTTGAGCGAATACCTAGGCTTGTTGGAATGTGCTCATTAGAGATAGGATCAGTAGTATCCTAGAATGAGTTGAGTGTATATATATACGAGAGAGCGTATTTGTTATTTGATATAAAAACTGTTTTATATTGTGTTGACTAGTCTGTTGAGTGGATTATAAATTTTGGTCGAATTGTGGGACGCCACGATGTCGATATGAGTTTATAAACACTTGAATAGAAGATTGGACACGATATTGTTTTCAAATAGTTAAGTTGATTGTTGGGATTATAATCGAATTAGATTATAAAACAGAAATAGTTATATATATAACCAATGAAATTTGTATATGAAATCAAATATACAAATGTGATAAATTGAAATTGAATTCAAACCAGAATTAAGAATTTAAAATCCTGGGAGTTTGGAAAATATTTTTCTAAATGAATGTCAAGTAATATAGCACATGACTCATTCAGTAGCTGGGAAATAATTCTGGTGATGGTTGCAACATCATCAGTGTTCATTTTCGAGTTTCTAAGTGATGAATTGCTGCCTTAGAAAAGTTTTTGATGGAAATTTGTTTGAAAAAAACAAGTTGTTTGAAAATTCAAATGTTTTGAATTTGGTATAGATATAAATATATGTATATATTTATATTACTTCAGAGGAATTTTGAAATGGGAAATGTGAATATAGTTTTCAAATAGAAGTGAAATGGAATTTGAATATATATATATATATATATAATTCAAATAGAAATTGTATAAGAAAAATTGAAATGGAATTTTAATTCAAAGGAATTCAAATGGATTTGAATAAAGAAAAGTCATATAGAGATTTGAATATTAGAATTCAAATGGAATTTGGTTAAATAGAATTTCAAAGAGGATATAAAGTGGAGGTTGAATATTTGAATTCAAAGTGAAATTAAATAGAATTTGAATTCAAAGTGAAATTAAATAGAATTTAAATTCAAAGGATTTCAAATAGAAATGGAACAAAGGAATTTAAATAGAAATTGAATAAGGGATTTCAAATGGAATTTGAATAAGGGATTTGAAATAGGTTTTTGAATAAAGGATTTCAAATAGAAATTGAAGATAAGAAATTCAAATAGAATTTGAAGATAAGGAATTGAAATAGAATTTGAAGAGAAGAAAATTCAAATAGAAATTGAATAGAAGGAAATGATATAGAGTTTGAATAAAGAAATTCAAATGGAATTTGAATATTGTAAATATATAGGCCTTGAATATCGAAAGTGAAATGAAATTGAATATAGGAATTCAAATAGAGTTGAAATGGAAAAAAATGGATTGGATATATATTAAAAATATATCAGAATGGAGTTGAATTTATTATAAACGAAGTTAAAACGTTTATATTTATAAATATAATTAAAACGAGTTAGTCGTAGCGCGGCAGTTCGTAAATTGGCAACTCGAACTTCAATCGAGTATACAGGACTCAAATTAAGTCGAAATTCTTTGAAACAAGAATCGTCGGGACTGGTTGAACAATAGTTTTCTAATGAAAGAGAAAATCTGGATTTCGTCGTATAGATTTTGAGTTATGTCAAAATCAAATTTTTAGAAAAGCAGCGCCAGAACCATTAGAAAACCATAACGGTTTAATTAAATCAATAAAAGGATTTTTAGGAAATAAAATCCGAATTGGCATTAGAAAAATCCAGACTGGAGATATAAAATAAATATGAACTCCAGTGAAGTAAGTGAAATGATTTTTAAGACAAAAATCATATTTTGAATGGTTAAATAGAATTAATTAATTAGAAAATAATTAGTTAAAGGAAATTTGAATCGAAATTGGGTTTTTGGGTAAGTAAAAGAGATTGAGAATTTATATTCGAAATCGAATATATAACTCGAGTTGAAAATATAATTAGATTAGTTTGTAATTAAGTTGACATATATTTGAACAATTTATATTCAAATAAAAAGGGTGAAATAGGCAAAACGGTTAATTAGCAACTAGTTAATGGAAATTTGAATGATTGAAACTAAATTTAACTTAAGTAAGTTAAATGGATTGAAATGAATAAATTGAGTAAAATCAATGTGAATGAAATATGAATTGGGTGTGAATAAAGGAAATATATTTGTTATGTGCAAACAAATAGAAGGAGAAATATGTGTAAAAACATTTACAAATAGAATTTAAAGGAGATATTTGTAAAACATTTACAAAAATAGATTAAATGGAAATATTTATTTATAGAAAATAAATAGAATGTTATAAATGAGATATTTATTGGTTAAATAAATAGAATTTAATCAAAGGAATATTTAGAAGATGAATAGAAAATGGAAATCTGTTTTTACCAGATAAACAAAAAAGATTAATTTATAAATAACAGTTTATAAATTAAATCAAGTAATTATCATTCGATAAATGGAATATATAAGTCTGAGCTTATATAGAGAAGAGATATTGGTTTTTAACACCGATAGTTTTAAATTGATGGGGTACACAACACTTGTATAAGTGAAGTAACGTTATTAAAGAGAACATTTATAAAGTGAAGAACCGTTACTAAAAGTAAATCTGTATAAATGAATAAACATTATCCAATAGGAGTTATTCGAATAGGAGAAGTCGATTAGAGTTAGAATAAATCGAATATTTGTTGTTCAAATTAAGAGTTAACCAGATAGAGTTAATATAACATAGTTAATCGAATTTGGATTTAATTGAATGTTAGTTATTCAATTAAAGTTGATCGAGATAGAGTTGGTCAAACATAGTTACTTAGGATAAGTTGCCATTTCGTACGACTGCTAGCGTAATTCGCAGGGCTGCAGATAGCCTAGGGCGGTCAGATGTTTCCTGGGGGAATCAGGCGTAACCATTGTGATCGCTGCAATCTAGAGTCAAGCAAATAGAGTTAAATCGAATATAGTTTATTCGAAAGGAATTATCGAATTTGGTTATTCGGAAGGAGTTGTCGATTATTAGTAAATCAAAGGAGTTATCAATTATTTGTTAATCGGAATGAGTTATCGATTATAGTTTAATCGAAAAGAGTTATCGATTAGTTTAATCGAAGTGAGTTATAGAATATTGGTTATTCGAAGGAGTTATCGAATATTAGTTATTCGATGGAGTTAATCGATAAGAGTTAAATCCAATAGAGTTAATTGATAAGAGTAAATCGAATATAGTTTATTCGAAGAACGGTTTTCGAATCTAGTTATTCGAAAGAGAGATTATCGAATATAGTTATTCGAAGGGAGGAGTTATAAAATATGGATTTATTCGAAATATAGTTACATAAGGAAGTTTGAAATGTTGAGTATCAACATCAATAAGTTTTGAAAAATATAAATGGGTTTGTAGCACTTTTCCTACCTTAGCAATTTCGAAGACGAAATTATTTTAAGTGGGGAAGATTGTAATGACCCGGATTCTTATGAGATATCATTTAGTTTTTCTGAAACTGTTTTAAACTGTTTACTCATACCAGTCCCATGACTGACCCAGAGTTTATTTGTTTTGTTCTACCTAAACTCTTGGGTGCCTAAATTTGTACGGGCAGTCAAGTAGTTCAGGATTTTTCAGATATATCTAAAGGAGCTTGGAGCAGGAGGCTTCAGCGTTATCTAGTTATAGTGGTTCCGTTGTGTTGTAAGTGTTGTACTCTGATAAGTGTATGTTATACAGTTGAAATTTTGTATTTCAAAAGTTATGATATATTATATTTTGTTCCGCTGCGATGTGAGATTCTATGTTGTTATTTCTGTTCTTCTTCTACCTCTTTCTTCTAAAAAAAATGTTTCGTATTTTCATGATATTTGGGTTGGACGTATGATGTATATAGTCAACTCTGATGTTACGGATTTGCGGGTCGTTACAGATGCCTTTGATGGGAGTTGCTGCCCTGAAGGGATTACAATGGTGGCTGTCCGGACGTACTTGATGATTGTTCGGATGTGCAAGGGCTTTTCTCCTGTATTGGATATACGGGAGCGGAATAAGGTGCCTTTGGTTTCGTTCAGATCCAGAACAGACTTGTAAATGGATGTGTGTCTGACGTTGTAGATTGACAACGTGGCATACAGAGATGCTGTGCTCAAGGCTTTTGTTGAAAAGCAGAGCCTTGTGGTTGATGATCAAAGCACGACTTTAAATAGCTAGCTTTGTGTTTAGCGTTGATTCACGAGCCTCACACCCTGGTATGAGCTAGAAACGGGAGAGGACCTTAGAGAGGACATGCATTTCTTTCTAGCTAGGAGTGGTGTTTTGGGTTTTACATGCTCGGGCATTTTGCTTATGTGGATGATGGATAGCGAGGCACCTCGGTTATATCGGTCGTTACGGGGCCAATGGTTTGGTCGGTATATGACCAGTTGATGCCCCATAGGGTGGGGAAACGCAGTGTTCAGGCATTTTAATCCACTCCCTGTGGACCGGCCCTAATGATCCAAGGTGCAGTTGCGGCTGTTCCTGAGACACGGGCTAGAGTGTCTCGAAGCAGTAACAACGATTCCTTACCTTGGTTCATGACAGAAATCCAATTTCCAAATACGACATTGTGTTGTTTTGATTGTATACCTATGCATGGCGACATGATATATGGTACCCATGCCGTCTATGATTAATACTTATGATTGAAATTGTTTTTGAAATATATAAACACTAATAATAATACCAAATGCTTTTGTTTTATATGTATCAAGCATATTTTGGTCATTATAAGGTAAAACTCTATCCTCCGGTTTGCGTTGCATTATATGATGGGAACTGAGTCTTATAATGGCTTCATTTTTTGTAAAAAGCATTGCGATGTTTTAGTGATTTACTTTTTTTAAGCACTGGCGATCCAATGGAGTAAACCCGTTCCACGTTAGCGGCGTGGTCCTGTGGTTGGCCTTATTATTAAAACAAGTTAAGTAGATTTCTCATACCAGTCCCATGATTGACTAGTAGTTTGTTTCACTTCCAAACTCGGGTGCCCTATTTTCTACACGGGCAGCCCTGTATTCAGGTTTTAGCAGGCTCTTTCAAGATAGCTATGGAGCTGAAGATGGATTCTGTGATTTCTTTCTTTTTATGCTGTTCAGCTCCTGTTGTACATATTATGTTTTGATTCCACTGTAGACATTTTATGCAAAGCTGAAACTGTATTTTGTACTAAGTATGATCATGTATACTGTGTAACTCTGATGATTATGTTTATCCAGTGTATTCTATTGTACATTATCTGGTGTATTTATATATTTCTGTTCTGTTGTTATTTGTTTATGTATTATATTCCAAAGATTACCCTTGCCACCGTAGAATGGGGGTTTGGGGTCATCACATCCAATTAAAATATTAATTTATTTTTATTAACGAAAATTTTCAAAAATCCTGTAAATCATCTAACACCCTAATTTTCTGAAAAATTTCGCCAGCACCTCCTTTGTATTGGTCAATCGGTACAACTATAACTCGCCTCTCTAGACCTTCTCCAACCCAAAAGAAAATCAAACAGCCAAGCAGCTTGCCAAATAGGCTCATAAATCACCAAACTCATATAAACATAAACTTGTACCTTTTTGTCGGGCACATCATTACATCCATTCCATCTGCTACCAACTCAGCATATGCAAATGTCATCCCAATCAAACTCCAATCTGTTTTTATCCTCAAACCTAATCATTCGCTTATACCTAAGTTGAATTTCGTTTCAAACTCGAGTTTCATTCTTGATTCCAAACCCTTATCAATCCAACTTACTTGATGTCATTCTAATCCAATTCAATTTCCACTTAATTTACTTCAATTTAATTCCAATTTGCTTTCACTTATTTTCTTTTAATTAGTTTTTAATTCAAATAATTTTCTTCTTAAGATTTTTTAAACAGTTTACCTCTTTCAAAAATCCAATATTCCTTTTCGGAATTCAACACAACTTGTTTTTCCCCAAAACAATTCAAAAACAAAATCTTTGGTAGTAATCCGTCACTTAGAAACTCGAAAACGAACATCGATAATGTCCGAATCATCATCGGAATTATTTTCCAGCGACCGAAGTGAGTTCAATACTATATCATTTTCAAGACCATTTCTAACAACTTCCATTTTGAAATACATTTCAAAATACCATTCGCAGTGCTTGTAAAATGATTTGAAATCTCCAGGATTTTAAATTCTCATATACTTAATCCAAATCCGTCAACAGACAAATTTCCAAATTTTCAGGGTTTTAATTTCAATTCTGATTTAAATTCAGATTTAATTCATTTCGAAACACTTATACGAAATTTGATTGGTTATCTACATAACCGTTTCAATTATAATATTATCCGATTATAATAACAACCAACATATCCAATATATTATATTCATTTCAATATCAATCTTTTATATCAAAATATAATTCGGGCAAAATTATTTCATTTATCCTCTTTTCAAAACACATTGTGTCAGTTCATCATATTCGAGTGTTTATAAACTCTTACCGATACAGTTGATCAAACTGATCGATTAGAACTCACAAACAACTCAACCAATAAATCTCCACAATATAAAACCACTTTATATCAAATAACAAATACGTTCAATCGTATATATACACTCAACTCAATATAGGGTATTACTAACCCCATCTCTACTGAGTCACGCCACAGAGCCAAGGTAATTACTTAACCTTCAGCTCTGATACCACTGTAATGACTCGAGTTTTCGCGATCCTGAGTAATCTGCATAAACTTGATGTCGACTATTCAAGCATCGGAAATACCGGATACTTAATGAAAGAAAATAGAGGGTGAGAATAGATAAGATAGAAAGTTAGAATAGAAAAAGAAGGAGAACATACAACATCAGAGTAAACACGAATCTCACAGCGGAATGAATAATATATAAAAGATACATAACTTTAAAATAAAATCAGTGTATGTATACAGTAACGTTATCAGTAGGGCTGCACAAAGTATGGGTTAGGTCGGGTTAGACCAAATACTACATCTGACCCGCATAAGTATGGGTTTAAGGTAGTTCAACCCATATCCGACCCTATATGAGGTTGGATATGGGTTGGGTCGAAGTATGGGTTGGGTCGGGTTTAGTAGGGTTGGGTTGGGTGTCTTGAATATAATAAAAAATGAGAATATAAGGGATTTTTTTTAAAAACTTATACTAAAATATTGAGCATAATATATCAAATTTTAGCTGACATAATGCATTTAAAATAACTGATTCGTTATATGACATATTTTGTTAAAATTTCATTGTAAAACACATCATATGAAATTAATTTACTACATAGTAGAACAAGTGTTTCATTTTAAAATACATTGAAATGCTCTTTAAAATATATTTGTCAAATTCTATATGGTTTGGATTGATATGAAATATATTATTTGTATATTTACTATAGAATAAATGAACATTATTCTAGGAATATATTATTCTAAATTTAAATAGGCTAATATTAAATTAGTTTTTTAATATAGGGTTGGGTTGGGTTAAAATAAGGTTGGGTTGAACAAATTATCAAACCTGGCTCGTATAGTATGGGTAACAAATTGCAACCCATATCCGATCCGAACTAGGATAGGTTGGATTTATGTGGTTTGGGTCGGGTTGGTGGGTTGGGTTGGGTTGGATATGGGTTGTGTGCAACCCTAGTTATCAGAGTACAACACTTACAATCGTAAAGGAAAATAACACAAGATAACTAACGCTGAAGCCTCCTGCTCCAAGCTCTCCAAGTATATCTGTAAAACCTGACTACTTGACTTCCTGTACAAATTTGGGCACCCAAGAGTTTAGGGTAAAACAAAACAAAATAAACTCCGGGTCAATCATAGGACTGGTGTGAGTAAAAACAATTTAAAACAGTTTGAGAAATTAAATGATATCTTATAAGACCACGTCGTATAACACAGAATGGGTTTTTACCTTATGAGAATCCAAAACACTTGATTTAACTTTCAAAAAATCCTTTTGAAAGAAATGGTAATCTTTATATCAAAACTCTTTTGATATTATAATAATGTCTATCAATCGCAATATAATAATCATCTAGCAGAACGCTTTCATCTTACGTTCCACATACATAATACATAATCAAAAACCGTGGGCGCTTATTGGTTAATGAATTCCAACTGGCAAGGTATGGGACCACCTTCCGACAATGTATCTCTAGAGAGGAATACACCGGGTTCAACAAGAACATCTTGTAACCCAGGCTAAACATGACCGGTCACTCATTTCGCTTGAGTGTACTGAATGTATTATCACCAACGGTTGGGATCTGCAATGTTTCCCGAAAGGGACAACATTGAAATAGATTATAGAAGTAAATGGAATTTCTCTAGATCAGGTGACAATACACCCTAATTGGCAGCTAACCACTTAGCCATGCGACCTACCCGATTTTATACCATTTTCAGTTGTGAGGCTAGATGCCATAACGTACCCTTTACGAACCCCATCTTGATTCGCTTTGAATGTCACATCGTCATACCCGCTAAATCATAAATTGATTTCCCCAAACATATCACGGGTAAACAGCAAAAAAAACATAAATACATTTGAAGAGATCAACTTACGCGATATATTAAATATACTCCATCAGACATTCTTCCATACAAGTCGTCTTGGGACTGGACATATTGAAGGTACCATTCTGTAAATCCATCTTAGGCGATTTCTACCTAGGATTTACTGAATAGCCCATGCATAAATCCATCTTCAATTATCTTCATCATATTTGATTCGCAACGCTAATGCCATACGGAATTGTTTTCAGATGATATATCTGATCCCGGTCTCTCCGTATTGACAACGGAAATGGTCAAAATCTTTGATAGTGGGTGACTTAACTATCAAAGGAAAACATGTGTACAAACAACGGTTATATTTTCAAATGGAAATCTTACCGATCAATCATCATTTCATTTCCCAATTTCCCATTTATCGTTTCCATATATTCATAAATTCCTTATTTTCTAAAATTAGAAAATATACGTTATTAACTTTGGAAAACATTTCCATTTCTGATTCATGCATCAATACCTTCCCACCTCTATCAGTCTCTTACTGTAAACTAGTAAGAGAACAACTTCCCAAGCATAAACCCCGAAGGCCAAAACCAACATCAGATCGATACCTAGAAAGCCATTAAACTCAACTAATTTCTAGTTAGTTTCTAATTGCAGTAATTCCATTTAAATTCCTAATTCAAACCACAAATTCCTTTATAATATTTTATTTGCAAATTATTTACTTTCATCTAATTTTTCACATAAAATGTGGATAATATTTCTTTATAAAATCAAAACAGTTTTATTTCGTATTTTAAAACAATATCCCAATTCCAACTTCTATTTATACTTTTATTTATAGAATTATTCATACAAAATCTCCTTTCTATTTCTAACACTTAAATCTCATTTATAATTCCTTTTATATAATTCTATTTATTCTATATAAATCCTTTTATATAATTCTATTTATTTTATATAAATCATTTTATATAATTTTATTTATTTTATATCAATCCTTTTATATAATTCTATTTATTTTATATAAATCCTTTTATATAATTCTATTCATTTATATAAATATTTCATTTTCAACAATCACTTTGAAAATTTCCTTTTTATTTCTAACACTTAAATATCATTTATAAATCCTTTTTATATAAATCTATTTTTTTTATATAAATCCTTTTATATAATTCTATACATTTTATATAAATCCTTTTATATAATTCTATTTATTTTATATAAATCCTTTTATATAATTCTATTTATTTTATATAAATCCTTTTATACAATTGTATTCATTTTATATAAATATTTCATTTTAAATATTCACATTGAAAATTTCCTTTTTACATTCCAGTATTTCATATGGTAATTAAAATATCAAATAACATGACCAGTGTCATCATAATCAGTCACAGATTTTATATCACAACACATAGCACAATATATGAAAGCAACAGTATTATAATATTGAGGAATCCAATTGGATCCCTCCAACCTATCTCCCTGCATTCACAGATGTTAAACAATATAAATAACATCGATTTCATTTCAATATGAAATATTCTGATAATCAGAATCAATATATTATTAACGTTATATATATATATATATATATATATATATCGTTGTCTACAATTTCAACCAATAAATCAGCAATTCAACCTAACAATCAACACACAACAATCAATCATCATTTATCAATACTAGATTATATTTATAAAATTATAAACTGTACAGAGTTAGTGAGATTTTCTCACTTTGGACGGTTATCGTTAAATAATGATTAACTATCTTTGATTCAGACGGACATTTTATTTTGCAAAAAATTGTAATGAGCTCCAATTCACTCAGAATCAGTTCCATGGTGTTGCCTTCATCCATACGATCCCAATGGATCCTGTTTCATCTGATTCTAATCATGCATCCATAAGTTACGATTATTACAAATTTCAATGGATTTTAATATATTATAACATAATTAATTATTATAAATAAATAATTAGTTATACTAACCACCTGCTAATAATCGCACTCACCCTGTCTTCATTCTGTATCCACGCCACATCTCAACTAAATAACCGTATGCCATTTCCAAAGTTTAAAAACACCATTACCATACTTATTTACTTTAATCTCCCTTTTTCAACTAATTACACTTTTTAAAAAAGATTAGCAGCCTCTAATCATACCGCTCATCGTCCTTCTCTTCTACGATGATAGTCAGTGAATTGCTATTAAAACACTGGCCATTACATCACCTTTTGGCATCCTCAACCTCATCTACACTAACAAAAAATGAAAAAAACCACTATGGTTGATCATCCCTTTGCCTTCACTCACATACAAAAAATACACACTTCGATCTCCCTTTTCATTTCGCGTCGACAACATAGTTGCTGTGTATCCCAAGGTTCAAATCGACAAAAATTATGATGAAAATCCCACAAACTTTGGTAACAGTGGATAATCAAAGTGATAAACCCAAATACGAACTCGAATTAATCTACTGCTCCCCCTATTTCACAAAACGTTGAACCCTATTTGCCATTACCCAACGCTAGGGTAAAAACAGTGGATCCAAACTCTTGAAATACCCCAAAACTTATAGCAGCATGTAGAGCATCTCATCACGAATCTAGAAATATATATATATATATATCAAAATTTATGGATTTTTTATTCCATTTTATAGGTATTTTAAAGTATAATCTTTTTCCCAGGTTTTTAGATGAGGATTGGCGGCTACACTTTTGACCGCTGGGAAAACTTTTAGGGTTTAGAAATGTTAGTAGTGTATTTATAGGATACTTATATATTTTTATATTTAGTCATTTTATTGATTTTTAGTCCATCACTATTTGTATTTGTCCATTAAAATTCTTGTGATCATGTACACTATCCAAATTCGATGAAAATGGACTTACACCTACAGTTCGACATTACAGACCCCACAAAACTTGTTTCATTGAATTCCGAGTCAGTTTGCTCATGCAACATATTTTTAAGGCCAAATTATTGACTTTATTCCACATGAAAATCTCGCACGGCCATGTACTAATTTAAAAAATAACGAAAATTGAATCTAACAATAATTTAATATTCCGGATCCAACAAAATTAATTTCATCGAAAATGGAGGTCGTTTGCAAAATTGACTATTTTTAAAGCTCTAAATAAACCCATTTAAATATTAATATATTTAAAAATAATTAAATTAAATATTTATAAATAAATATTATTTGATATATTCACATATAATATTATTTAACTGCAAAATATTGCTATCTGAATTTATATTTCGACTTTTCAAATCCGGATTAAATCGATTTTCAATTCATATTGAAAACCCATTTATAATATAAATAAATCGTTATAAATTATAAAGGAATTCCATAGCAACTTTTCAAAAATTTGATTTGGACACAACTCACAATTTACACAACGAAATATCTATTTTTCTCTTCCACTAGAAAAATATACTTCATCATCTCCGATCGTTTCTTGTTTCACATAATTCCGGCTTAAAACAAATTCTGTATATTCGTTAAAAGTTCGAATCGCCAAATTACGAACCACCGCGCCAATTTGAGCTCGATTATAATTATAATATAAATTATGCATTCAACTGACATTTATAAATAAATTCGTTAATATAATTTAATCCTAAACTGAAATAAATATTATAAATTGTACAATTCACAAAATATTGTCAATTCAACTTAATTCTAATTATTTCGGAATTAAATATATTATTCTATTATTTATATTAATCAAATATTCAATATTATTTAATTAAACAACCATTTAATTCCCTAAATCATTATTTAAATAATTAAATTAATTAATTATTATACCGTAAAAATACGGGGTGTTACAAATCCTGACTTGTGGTGGACGTCTGCCCGGAACTGCCCAACAAATCCAACATTTAAAAGTGGTCAGTTTATTGTGAGATGTCATGTGTGTGAGTGCAAGTATGTGTGTATATATATATTTGTGTGTAGTGGGCTCGCTTTAAGAAAGTTATTAAATGACTGACCTACCTAGTTTGGGTATTAAATAGTTGGTACTAGGTCCATACCTAAGCTTCACTCCTTAGTTTTTGACCAATGTCATGTAACTCTCCCTTACAAAGATCTTAATTGGTCACGAGGCCCGCCTTTCTCAAATAATCATGAGGTATTAAAAGATGGTCTTAAACGCTTACGTTGAGTAGGGTAGTACTCCGGAAGTTGTCTATTTCATCTAGGGGATGTGTGAGGGTTACCTAAGGATAGGAAGTATAAATGTAACGATGAGGAATTGAAAGTTTTCTAAAAGACTGCCTGTCTACGGGAAGTATTAAGTGGCTATGAGTTCATCCGTACTACAGTTAAATATTAACGTATGGGTTCATCGGAGGTTCTTAAATGACTACGAGAATCTACCTAAACTGGTATTAAGTGGTTGCATACTATTTCTCGTATTATAAGAGAGAATATTTAATAGGTTAATGGTTATAAGACGAGGTCTTAAGTGATTAGGCCCGCCATAGGGTGATTAGGTCCGCCATAGTGTGTTAAGTGATCAAAACGGATCCACCTATAAATAAATATTTATCTAATGGGCTTAAGCGACCGAATAAGAGTCAGCCTCATAGGGTATTAAGTTATAATAAAATCCACCCTTATAAATAATGCATAGGCCTTAAGTGACTGTAGGATAGTTCTCCTTATTATAATTTATCTTCGATTGTATGTTAGATTTCACAGATATAATTTGATGAATTCATACTCTCAAGTATAGGAGTTACGTAATTTTCATACACTAGAACTTATTTTTCTGATCTCCCTCCTCATAACAATTAAACAAGTTAGTCGGTGGGAATCCTTGAGTGATGGACTGATGGAGACTAGAGCACGGTGAAGGAGATCCTGTAGTTATTATTATTGTCAGTTTATTGTAATTCATGGGATAATGTTATTATCTATGTACCTTTTATAACAATTAGAATTTGATGTAATTTCCATTATCATGGTTTTAATTTAGTTATTTAATTAGGTCCCAAAAATGGATTTTTCGCAAACGATTGAATTTACTCATTAGAGTTGCATCGTTGTGTTCGTGACAAAATTATGGTCAACTTTCATGTTTGGAAAACGGAGTCCATATGTAAAAATTATAGACGAATACGAAAATGGACGAAAAATAAATAAAATAAAATACATATGGTAATAACTAATTACCATTAATGCCTCTTCCCCACCGCTACCAGGTCGACCCAAGCGGTCGACCACTAGGTCGACCTCCTAGTCAACGATATCAGGAGAAGGCAGGGTTAAATGTAATATAAATTATATACTAATAGATGGATCATTATTAAATTAAATCTAACGATATAAGGTTATTTTTGTGCCTATAAATAAAGTTCTAGTCCCCATTCTCTTATTAACATTTTCTGGTAGCAACAACGAAGCTCTTCCATTTTCAATCCTCCAATCACTTCTAAAACACAAATTATAAACATACACAAATCAAATTTACAAGATTGGAGATATTAGATTCGAATTTTATGAAAAAGAGATGGTTCTTCGTTTAGGTAATTTATATATATTGAATTTCCATCTTCTTTTCCTATTTCTTCTTTTAAATCTACAAATCTAAATCTTTGTTTATAAATCACCTTTGGAATTAAATTGTAGACTTGTAGGATTTGGGAAGCCTAAAAGATATGTCATATTTGGATATCTTTCATGTGAACGAGAAATTATATACATTTTTTCTAATAAACTTATATAATTTGTTTTTGTCTTAATTTGAATTATATGCCTAGAAGTTATTAGATTCATTTATTTTGTCAAATTAGAAATAATATGTTGAAAGATTGGATATAGATTTATAGACCTTTTGTTTAACAAGATTTTATAGCCTATAATTGTTCTTAGATTTGTTTGAGTTTATTGTAAACGCCTTGGATCTGGAAAACAGTCTCAAAACCATTATTTGATTTGCAGTTTTATTCCAGATTCATAGGATTGGGCATTAATTTGTAGTTTGTACAGTTTTGGTGTAGTATTGTTTAAAATAATAATAATAATCCTATTATGCTTGATATTGTTGTAGTTTTACTTGATTATTGCAATTATGTCCTTTTTTTGCAATAAAATGCATTATTTGAATTCTACAAGGAACATGAATACATCAAATCAGAATATATGTGCAAATTCACGTATTTTTGTATGCAGTTTGCAACATCTATTCTTAATAAAAATGTGGACATGTTTCCTTGTGATTCAAAATAATGTTAATTTTCCTCTGTTTAATAGTTTGGACAAAATATACAATAATTACAGCAAATAACCATTTATAAGACTTTGAATCTTAAAACAAGATTAAACACAAGAAGGGTTGTTTTGGTTGCTAGTTTAGACCATAATATAGTTGAAAAATAATAATAAAATGTAAATCAGTGACTACGTTAAATACACATATAAATTATATATATACACACATATATAAATATCAATTTTATCCGCCCAAATCTACATAAATGACGCTATTATATTAAATATTTTGTGTGTGTTTGAATTTGAAGTGTTTCCATTTTATGGGAATAAAGGTATGGTAAGAACTAAACTAATCGTGTGACCATTGTAGCAATCAATATGGAGTTTGTTGCGTTAATAAAAAGGTCGTAATAAGGTAATAACTATTGTAACCATGAACGTTTTGGAGAATTAATTGAATAGGATCAATGTGCCTGAATAGTTACAATTAAAATTGGTGTTTAGGAATAGAGACTGTAACTCCAACTAGGGATAAATAAATAACAAATATATACATACACACACACATATTCATATAAGAATTAATTGGCATTAAATTTATAGTCTTATTTGGGAGTTACAATAATTAGACTAGAATTCAAATGGGAATGATATAAATGAAATTTAATTGGCTAACGAATGCCTTAGGAAAATATAACCCTTAGTGTCATAAATGGAAGATTGTTTAAATAATAGAAATAAATGGTATTGGAAAGAGAAATTAATGGGGATTGATTAGCATAGTAAATACTAAGTCCAATAAGGAAATTAATAAATAAAGATACTAGGATAGGAAGTTATGGATTTTCCTTATTTATTTCTAGTTAATCTGGAATGAATATAATTATGAATAAGGATTGGACTTAGTAGGTTAATGATGTGAGGTCAGCTGCCTTATTCGCCAAAAGTTTGTGCTTTCCAGTAGTCATACATTTGTACAACTGTTGTGAAATATCATTAATCATAGTAACCCATAACGATAGTTAATTGCGTAGCGAGGATTGTTTCCTAAAATGAGGTTTATTTCAAGTGTGAGTTGTTAAATAGTTATAGGACTCGCCTCTAGACCAAAAGATGAAAACTTAAAAAGGAAATAATTTGTAAGCGTAAGCCTACTCTGAGATAGAGGAATTAAGTAATTAGATCCACCCTTGGAAGGGTATTAAGTGATTGCGCAAGTCACCTCCCCATAAGCAAGGAGTATTAAATGGCTATTTGGTATGATCTTGGTAATCTCTGTGCTGGTCTGCTTCCTCTAAGTAGCAGGTGACTAAGGTTAAAGTCCGCCTTAGGATTAGTTATTAAATGACCAGTACAGAGGTACCATAAGTCTTCATATCCCGTGGAAAGTAGAAAGTGGCTAGGGGATTATCTAATATAGCCAGGTACACAGTAACATAGGTTCCACCAGGGGGAAGGTCATAAATGACGAGATGTCCTCTACCTATTGTGTAAGTAATAAATGACTGCTTACTATCTCTTGTTTATGCGGGCCATGTGTATATGCATAAATGACAAAAGCCTTAAATTAGTAGGAATTAGTAGCTAGTGTCCTCTAATTTATATTGTAACAAAATAAACCACCGAATAAGGTATTAAATGATCGATAAGTCCGCATTGGGTTTTAAGTGTTTGAAATGATCCACCCTTATCTTATATTGATAGTGAGGTAATAAGTGGATAATAGAAATAATTAACCTCCTTATTGGATTGCGGGTAGTTGTGTGCCCACCTCTTAATCCTTGGTATCAGTTGAATGGTGGTTTAAATGCTTCATACTTAAGCATAAATGTTTTATCTTAGTATTACGATATCGTTCTGTTTGGCATACTGCTCTGGGCGGGGTAGTTAGTCGTCGTGCGTAAATATTTACAAGGTTTGGTTAGAATTACTGGCCTTGTTAGACATATGTTTTGGTTCTGACCAAACGGAATAAATTTGTTTAGATAGAGTTGTACATTTTCTACTCACCAGGACTTGTTGTTCTGACTCCCTCCTCATAATGACTCTTGGGTTTAGCTCATGGAAGACAAGTCTTAGCAGGTGTTCGTTTCTCGTTCTCTCATACTCGATATCGATGTGGCGATACGCTTTAAGGTAGTCACCTTAGTTAGTATTAGTTATCTTATTATGTTTCTATTATGAGTTAGATTTATTTTACTCTGATTATGCTCATGATCATTAATTGCAGATACCAGATTTATACTCTTCGTGCTTTGATTGGTTTGAATTTTGACTTTGTTGTCGAAATTCGGGCTTAGAAAAGTGTGGGTTGTTTCATTTGGTATTAGAGCTTAGGTTTAAATGATCAAAGGAATTAGTAAATTAGGTTTAGTGAGAGAACGAATTCAAATTTCTTTTTTATTTTCTTTCGACTTTCTTACTTGACTATTGTTAATGATATTTTTCGTTAACACTGGAACATAGGGTTGTGGTTGTGTACCAAGGGAACCTAGGTGTAATCTAGCTCCTAACAGTGTGATTTAACTTGTCATTCCATAGATATCTAGATACCAAGCCCATGGATTAGTTACTCTCCCCCTAAGAGGTGAGTATCACGCTTATGAGACTTAAGGGTTAATAGTTATCATAGGATAGGGCATTGTAAGCTCAACACCAATTGGAGCTAGATGGCTTACAAGGATGATTTGGTAATTAGTTCCAAGTGGAAGGTGGATGAAAACAATTATAATCGATGACAAGTACTAAGCATCTCTTTTATTGATTTCTTGATAAGGTACATAAGAGATTAAAAGTGAAATAGAGAAATCTACAAATCAATTTAAAATTAGGGTTTTGTCTCCTAGAAATGAATATAAGATTTTAGAATGATGAGAGGTACCCCCATAATGTGACCCTTAGGGTCTTACTTATAGGAAATTTGGGCCCCTTTTTGGTAGCGGTCTAGTAGGAAGCTCGGTCCCCCTTCGAACTTTTGGTACCGGCCTTTCTTTGTGGCTTTTGATTTCAAAAGTAAACCTTGGTGCTAGTAGCAAGCCCAGAGTATCATCCCCTTTTGTAGCTTCCAGGTGTTTTCTTTTGCATCGGTATTGATACGAAGCACATTTGTACTGATATCATTGCTCCTATATTGGTCTTGTGCTTTTTTAGTGCTTTTGGATTTGGTATTGTATTATGAACTAGTAGGTTCGATGTCAAACTGATTGCTTTCACCTCTTGTTTTTGGTATCAGATTTTGTGCTTTAGATACTATCTTCTGGTATCAACTCCATGTCTTTGTCTTTATTGTTGATGCCGACACCAAGTTACATGTTCATTGTGGGTTGGTATCGGTGTCGTGATTTTAATGCTACTTCTTGGTATCGACACCAAGATTATTTGCTCTTCTGGGTTGGTTCCGATAGCACATGTTCCAAGTCCCTGTTTTAGTACTGAACCCCTGCTCTTAATTTTCTTGTTTCGGTGTTGGCTTGGCTCTTTTTAGTCCTTCTTCTAGTATCGGTTCTATTATGTTTTCAACTTCATTGCGATACCCCTTCACCTTAACTTGGTTTCAGTATCGAAATTTGATAGTAAAATTGCCCCTAGTAAAGGGGTATTTTCGACTTTCCAAGTCAATAACTTTGGCTTCTGCTCTGTACAATCTTGAAAGTACATGATTTTCTCTTCTTTTAGCGGTCTAAGTCAGATCTAGGCCGTTTGATATGTAATCGTTCGTACAGGCATAATGAGATGTTCTTTAGTATAAAGATTCTTCTTTTTCCTCCTTTATTCTCTTCTCCTGTAAGAAATTAAACTAAAACAAGATCATTATTCTTTGAAAATCTCTTAAACATTCAGAATTAGAGATATGACCCTTTCTCTATAAGTTTTGATTTATTTCCATGAATCAAATTCGAGTATTAAATTGAAAAACCCTTCTTCCCTCTATCTCGATTGTTAATTCAATCGAGATCGATCGAACTTGAGTTTCTTAATTTTAGAGGAAAACGAATGCACTGGTGTTAGTTTGATTCTGGGTGCTAATGGTAAATTATGAAGATTTATTATGTATTATATTGAAAATCTAAAACTATATGTTTTCCTGGTTTTAAATGCAAAATTAACCATTTGAGGATGAAGAACTGTAATTACTTTATGGGAATGGAGTTTTCTTTGATACCGATGAGATTGAAATCAATTATTTCCAGTTCCTTTCGGTTCGAGCTTTACTGATACTAAAGCTAATGCGTCCTTTGGTTTCGACTTGGCTGATACCGAAACCATATTTAATTGATGCCGAAATTCATGTTTCCTTGGTTTCCGTATCGGTTAAACATGAAACTTTAATGTCTGTTCAACCGATACGGAGACATTCTCGGTTTCAATTTCATCGGTTCTAAACTCTAATTTTCTTTGGCATCAGCTAAGTCTTGGGCATCGATAATATTTTGTTTCATTTTAAAATCACTTTTACTAAGAACTTTGTTGTTTTGGCTCTAACTCCATCGATACCCAGAAGCTTTTCCATTTTCAGCATACATATAATGCATGGCATTACATGAATTTTGTTGAGAATCCAATTATTATGACCCATGATATGTCTTAGTTTCCTCTAATACTATTAGAGGTAACTAATAACAATAAATTTTGGTTATGGTTCAAAACTTGTAAACGGTTCATATTAACTTTCAGTAAATTGTCCGTTTTACTTTCTAATTTTATCAGATCAATGGGATAATGTGTTTATATGTAATAATATCACTTTGCAGAATCATGACTAAGCAGCAAATTATGGATGAATCGAATCCAAACAACATTTCCTCCCCTCAATAAAAGAGATAAATTGTTCCATAACATTCTCTCATTCAATCTCAAGGTGAAGTCGACGTGAATCTTAAGGAATTTGGTATGACTTGGATTTATGCCATCCCTGCCTCTGAGAAGGATACAATTCAAAATCCACCAGAAAGATTATTTGCATACACGACTATCCACATATGGAATGGTAGCTTCTTTCCCTTCTCGGATTTCATTTCCACGCTTTTACAACATTTACGGCTGGCCCCAATTCAGCTGACTTCAAATAGATATACCTATCTTCTATGCCTCGAGCTTCTAACACTTGAGTTGGGACAATCTTCCCTCAGTGCCCGTCTTCTTCACCATTTGCTATGATTGTTTGTAGCTAAAGGAGAGGATTCAACTATCTTCCACGTGAATCCTACAAAGAAGTTGATGAGCGACGATATCAATAAATTTAAAGTTTGGGAAATGCAATATTTCTATATCAGTGATTCCTTGGTATCACGGGAACTTTTGCCACTCCTATGGAGCTTTTTATTCTTTACTAGGTTCACTGTGTCATCGTGTTTTACTTAATCTTTGTCTCTTTTCAGCTTCTACTCCCACGAAGCAAAGCTTAAATGCAGAGGAAACTAGGATCATCGAAGCAATTTATAAAGCTTATGAGAAATTGGGGATGCGATCCCTTCTACTGACCATGGGCAATCTTCAGAAATATACCCTTCTTCCTCCAGGACAAAATATATTGGGGACAACCACCCTACCATTTCACTGATGCCAAGCATTTTTCTCTGGGCTCTAGTGCCATCACACAATGGACCCCTCTATTTCTACGAACTTAGAGTAATATTGTTCTTCTAAAGTGTCTTTTAAAATCTTATTTCACCTTTTTGATGTCATTGCTTTGATTAGCTATTAAGGTTAATGGTGGGAAATCTACTATAGATGCTTTAGCCTAATCTAAGGCTGCGGCTAAGAGAAAGCTTGTGACAACTGCTGGTGAATTATCTTCTAAGAGGCATAACGATGAAACTACCACTCCTTTCGCAAGTTGCAAGGATATTGTTGCTGCATCCACTGAGCAACATACTCCTGATCTCACTACTCTTCCTGCTGCTATTACTGCCGACGTGGGCTCTTCCCAGACAACGACCACGAGGAGCGATTTTGTTGCCAAACTTTTGGTATCCGACCCTTCGGGAGCTTGGGATTTGATGGAACATGAGCTAAACCCACTCCCATCTCCTCATCATGTTAGTCCTCTGAGTCCTTCTTTACAGACCTAGATTTCAATGAGATTGCAAAGCTTGCTGTTTCTTCTAAAGATATCATCAAAATTTCATTGCCCACTTCCTCCTTGGACTTAGTGAACTTGCGACATTCTCTCGTTGAGTAATGACTTTCGGTACAACCTTGTTCCTCTTAATTTCTATTGTCTTTTCTGCTTACATAGATGTTGATTTTGCTTTCTTCTTTCTAGATAACTAAGAAATGGTCTCCCTTCAAGAGGTGACTACTTCGTCTTCTTCTAAAGTCGCCAAACTTGAAGAGGATAAGGCTTCCTCGGAGTCCAAAGTTAATGCTCTTAATACTGCGAAGGAGGATCATGGGAAAGAGTGTGTGGAGTTAAAGACATCTATTGAGAAGGTTGAGTCAAAGATTACAGAAAAGATAACGGCTAAAAACCTCCTATTTGATAAAACTTTGGCTCTTAAGTTGTCTAACAAGATCTTGAAGATGAAAAAGTTAGAATGGTAGTTAACCATACTTTATTGTTAAAAGAGAAAGACAACCATCTTTCTAAGATCCAAGATGAATTTCTAATGCTAAGGGAATTATTTTTGAAGCCAAAGGAAGAATCTCTTCATTTTTGGACTCTTATTTTCCGAAGGCAATGTTAATTCTTTCGAAGACCCTCTCATTTTAGCATACTCTGATAATTTCCATTCTGAGACTGAATCTCCTTGGGTTGATTCTTCTATTGTGGGTATAGTTATCAATAAGATTGAAATAGCCAAGCAGGGAATTCAGGTTTTTGAGAAAGACAAAATGAAGCCTGATGGCCTTTTGTATATTGAGGATCTTCCTGATGATTTCAGCCCTTATGATGAAGAGGAGAAAGCTAATTATGTTGTTGTCCACAATGGAAGGATGATGATAATAGCAGTAATGATTTTGGTCCTGGAGACGAGAGCCATCTTGATAACTTTGATGGAGGATATGGCAACCCTCCTCCTACTGCTGGTGGCACCCAGGGTTCTGAGGATGCAAACCCTAATCTGTCGGGTCCCCCTACTGCTCAAGTTCCAACCGAGACTTTTATTAAGAATAGTAGCTCCTCTGAGAAAAGGAAGAAAGGAAAATAACAACCTGCTAAAACTGAAATCCATATTCCTTAGTTATTGCTTTTGATTTTAAAGTGCTTTCTTTCCTTTTGAATTCATGTTAATTGATTCCCTGTAATTTATAATCAAGGAAAAACATTGCCTCATCTTATAAGGAAGAGTTAGATAGGAAACATAGAGAAATAATTTGGTTTCGTTTAGAGCAAGAGAAGTTGCTGAAAGATTATAATGATTTGTCTCAAAAATATTATGATCTTGACAAAAGTGCCTCAAAACTAATGTCTTATAAAAAACATGAGGCCGGGCCAAGGCTAAAGGCAACAGACTTCAGAGAGAAATAGTCCTTTAGGACAACTAAGAGTTGATGACTTTATTTTGGATGTTGATAGAAGATAGGGACATCTTGATAGATTTCTTATATAAGGTTTATAATTGATTCAAAATAGTAGATTTTCCTTTCTTGGGAGAGTATAGTGGTGATCTACTTCGTCACCTTCACAGACAATGCTTAGATGATTGTGGGGTTGACCTTCACCCGGGTGCTTGCTGGAACCTATACAGGGTCTATTCAATTCCCCGGGACTTATCCCTAGAAAAGCTCAAGAGAAACTAGAACAAATTCATCGCTGAATCATTCAAAAATTCAATATTGTACAAACAAGATGAGCATCTGTAAAATTATAGAATTATGAATGTATGCTTTTGATGATAACTTCTTATACTTATGATTTCTGATTTTATCTCATGTTATGGCAGATTCTCATTCTCCATAAAGGTGTAGTTTCAATGGATTCTTTACACCCGTTTTTAAACTAAGGAGGGGATTTTTGACAAAAACATCATATAAATTTGAAAGGACCATTTCCTTGGAGACATTCGACGTGTTTACATGAAATTTCCTCAGCTTTCTTTTAATTTTCTAGGTGGTGATCGAGAAATAATTTTAAACTGACTGACATGCTGAGTTGTTATGTAATATAAACAGTAAGGGTTTTGATGCACTATTTATTCAAAGGATAGTTTTACTTAGTCAAAATAGGCAGCAACGTTTTAGAAAAAATGTAATGTACCTAATGTTAGGCTTTTACAAGCTATATATGTTACAGTTATTAATGCAAATCATACTTCACAGAAATCAAAACATGAACAGAAAAGCGGAAAACATAATATTATTATTTTAGAAAAAGCGGAGAATTTACTATCAACATATTATATTCTTATAGAATTATTTAGATGTAATAGTCAAAACTTAGAACAATGTAAGAAAATAGCAATCAATACCTTGATCCACTCATACTCCTTGGTTGCATGAATTTTAGCATCTTCTGTGTTTTTTATAGTTTCTTTCAGCTCCTCCAATCTATTGGTTCTTGTTTCATCACCTCCAAATATTTTGGAAGATGCGGCTTCAAGCTTTTCTTCTCTTGCATGCAATGAGAATAAATCTGACATAAGGGTTTGTATGGTTAAGAGAGCACTAGATTGGTATGAGAATGAACCATGCACCGCTAACATCATCCCCAGATATTCATGAAGGGTGTGCTAGAAAAAATACAAACAGGTTTAAAGCAATAATAGAATAAAGGTTCACTTTTAACACTAGAATCTATAGTAGAGAAACATTTGCAATCATAACTATCTGACCATTTCTAAACTAATGGAAATTCATGCTATCCGCATAATGCAGTTTTCATGCAAATGAAGCCATACAAGAATTCTTGAATTCAAATACAGGCTACATCCACTTTATAATACATTTGCATAGAGCCCGTCACTTAAACATTGCTGTGAAATTTCGGTGCGAGAAATTTCATTACTCTTTTTATATTCTTGTCAAAATATGCCTTAATCCAAACTTGTTAATTCGATCGCTATATCCATCGTATCAGTTCTGCACTCAGGTTATGTGCGGTCCTCTTGTCTATGCAATTTTTGGTGAGGCCAGTCTAAGGACTGTTGTTTGAAGCTCCATTGTTTAACTTGATTAGAGAAAAGGGATTTTGGAATAAGGAATGATTTAAGAGGAAAAGACGACATTTCTAGTGTTGACGTTGGGAATCGCAGCGATGATCAGGATGTTAAGATGGTACTCGATTTAACTGTGCATGTGCTCGACGTGGGTCAGTAGTGTACAGGTGGAAAAGATAATAGGGTAGAAGAGGAAGAAGTTGGGTAAGGATCACCTTGGTTGATCCATGATTTGAGATGCAAGGGTCGAGTTTTACACTTGAATTCATTTTTGGCATAGCAAAAGAAACGAGATCGGCATAAGTAATCCAATGTGTTTTTCCATGTTTTATTGCCAGATCCACTTTTGGCTTTCACTTCGTTCTACCTGGCTATAGCAAAAAATAGGAAAGGAAAATAGGGCGTTGGGCTATAGGTGTAACAACCACGGATTTTCAGAACCAATATAAAATTTTTATTTTAGCTATTTTAATGGATTTTGATTATTTAATATGATTTATTTAAAATAATAACAAATAAAAATTTATTTAAATCGAAATTAGAACATATAAATTAATTTTAATTATTAAACGAGCCTAAAAAGGAGTGGCAGTTTGAAAATTCAATTTTAAATTTCAAATGAATGTATAAGATTCAAAATAAATTGGAATTCGGTAAAACCAGAAATCTTTGAATCTGTTTAATAATATCTTTCTAACGAAGTTAAGAAACTGAGATTTCATAATGTAAGTAAAACGTTACGTCCAGTTTAAAATTTAAAATACTCGCTATGGAATTTATATATATTTTATATAATATATAGCCCTTAAGAATAGCCGTTTGGCAAACAGCCTCCATTTTTGACAAAACCATTTTTGTTGGATCTGGAATGTCAAATTATTGCTAGATTCCAGTTTTTAGAATTTTTGGAATTAATATGTGAGCGTGGTGAATTTAAATGTGTTTGGTAAATTCGGTTTGAATAAAATCGTCTGGAAAATGACCGTTTTTCAAATGGTCTCCAAATTAGATGAAATTAGTTTTGTTAGGACCGTATCGTCAAAACATAGCTAGATTTATTTTTCAGGAATTTTTGGAGTCAGTATGTGGCCCTAGTAAATTAAAATGTACGTTCAAATGTAATATAAATGGATTCATATTTTAATTTAAACAAAAACTGATCGAAACAATCGAATTGGCTTACGGAACAAATCCCATTGTGTTCAGAATGGGGTTAATTAGCTAGGGACGATAGTTGCTGGGTTTGATTCGAAGTTAGAATGAAAAAGTTACTTTTTGGAAATTAAAATAATATAATTATATATTTGTATATAACCCCCTCCTTCTCTTCCCTCTCAATCAACGAAAAAGAAATAAAAAAAACCTCGATCTCGTTCAAAACCGCTCAGCCTCTCACCACATCGCATAGCTGCCAGCCGCCACTGCCTCACAGCGTCGCACCGCCGCGGCCCGCTCTGGCCATCCCCTTCCTCCTCCGCCCCTCTCTCTTCTTCCCCGCGCCCAAGCTCCTCAAACCGACCCAATCAACCACCGCCAGCAAATGTGGGCCCCATCACGCCTGCCGCCAACCTTGCCACCACCAGCAACGCCCACCGCCCCTCCCCTGAGCCTCATCTGCCACCCAGCACCGCCTGTGAGTTTTTATTTTTATTTTTGTTCATTTATGTAAATAAAAATGATATTTTTCTATGTATAACATTAAAATAAAAATATGATTTTTCTATGTATAACATTAGAATAAAAATGTGATTTTTCTATGTATAACATTAGAATAAAAATGTGATTTTTCTATGTATAACATTAGAATAAAATCGAGATTTTTCTATATATAACATTAGAATAAAAATATGATTTTTCTATGTATTACATTAGAATAAAAATGTGTTTTTATTATATATATAGTATTAATAAAAATATGATTTTTATTTATATAACGATGTATAAAAATATGATTTTTATTTATATAAAGTCATGATTTTAAATTACATATAGTTATGATTTTTTGTTTTATGTAAAAATATCATTTTTAGTCAGGTTAAGATAGGATGTTTACCGTAGGAAGAAAATATTTTTGGCAAGTTAAAAATATGATTTTTAACTAGTGTATGGCATGAAAATATTTTTAGAGAGATCAAAATATGATTTTTTTATATATGTAGTAGCGTTATAAAAATATGATTTTTATATGTGTAGTAGCGTTATAAAAACGTGATTTTTAAATATATGAAGCATTATTAAAAATGGGATTTTTAATATAAACTGCGTGAAATAGATTACATTGGAATCACGGTGAAGAATACAACGCATGGAAACAAATCCAAATCCAAACCGTTCAATTAAAGAATGACGGAGTGGAAACCAAAGGTGAGAACTCCTTCTCACTAATTTTTTTTATATAGTTAGTTAATGTATTTTATAACTATAAATAAATAGAAATTTCCAATATAGATTTTTATTTGAATTATATGGAGTTCAACACTTCAATTCGTACAATCACATAAATAGAAAGTGATGTGTGGATATTACCGACACACGGAATCCATACTCCGCGAATAGCCACTTATGGCGCCGTAAATGGCATTGTCGTAGTTAAGTATTTATTTATTTGGATGTTTTGCGTGATTTGATTGTGGTTGTGAAATTGACTGTACTATGGTATGATTGATTGGATTGATGGTTTGTGTATGGCGCGAGCTAGTATTAGGCGATGGTTAAGGCTCGACCTTATTTCAGTTTTAATATCGCGTCGTTATGCTGCTAAAATTTTCTAAAATATGTTAGAAAAATTAATAGCTAGTTAAAAATATTATTCTTTACATATATATAAGATATATAAAATGGCTATGTTATGGAATAAATACTAGTTTGCTAAAAATATTATTTTTAGTTTATAACTACGATGAATAAAATTATATAGGCGTTGTATAGAATTTTATAGGCAAAGTTATAAAATTCTATATATTTATTGGATCGTTAAAAATAAGTTTACATATCCACTTACAAGTCAAACGACTTGTTTATGCTCGCCTTTTTTTGTGATATCGATTGGGACGATAATTTTTACACATCGCCCAAGTGCACCAATAATAATTATTATTTGATGGTTGAACCCCACACGGGTATTGGGATGATATTTGATGTACACTAATCCCAAGTTGTATGTCAATCGATCGGTTGACAGACTGTTGTAAGCATTAATTATTTATATTTAACGCTTATGCAGTTGTGTAATGCACTATGGATGATGGTTGATTGTATATCATTATTGTTGTGTACATGTGTGTATGAAATCCATATAAATAATACTATATGGTAATAGACTGGGTCTGATTCCAATTCAGGAAAAATGAATATTTTAAAATAATGAATATTTTAAAATAACGAATATTTTATAATAATATTCAGTAAAGGATTAAAATGTGAATTTGATGTCTGATTTAGGATGGACACGAAAATATTGAAATGTGTGAAGCCGTATTGATTAGATATGCGCCATCTTAACATAAGCGATATTTATATCGATTTTTATTCATTTTTATAATAAATATAAAAAAGAATTGATTTCGAAATCTGATATTTTGAAAATATTATCATTTAATATTATAATGATATGGATTATTCAATTTTGATTTAAAACTGAAAATAAAAATAAAATCATTTAAAAAAATTATAAAATATGTTTTAAATGGAAATCGACGAAACATATATATTATATATATTTAATAGCCCGAATAGAATGCGTCGCGCCGCGATCGTTCACGAATTTCGACCATTGAGTTTGAATTGACATTATGGGGGATTCGACCGTTGGATTCTCCTAAAACTAGAACCGGTTCGTATCGAAAAGAGCTTTCCAACTAATATAAGAAATTTGAAATCTAACGGTTGGATTTGGAAATATGTCCAAATCAAATTTGGAAAAGGTCGTTGTAAATGCAGTTCAATGCCCATTTACGGAAATCGATTGAAAGGGTCTTGATAAAATTATTAAAAATATTATTAATTTGTGTAAAAATCATAATAAATGATTTAGAAACAATATGGATGAAAAATTCCATGTTTGTAAAGATAATTTTTTTTATCAAAATGAACTAGTTATTAACTAGAATAATAATCCAATATTTTTAAAGAAATAAATTGGAATTGAACTGGTTTTAATATAACCAGGAATTTCCAACAAACAAATTGGAATGTATTTGGATAGAAATCATCTCCAGAATATTTCGATATTGGATTCCGTGACTATACGAATATTGTGTAGGAATTTAGAAGATAGATATATATCGTTATTCCCGATACGATATGTGTTGGTTTCAAAATTTGATATTGAATATAAGCCGATATAATTTCTATTTAGAGCCTTATATTTAATATTAAATTGAGTTTTTGGTTTGTTATGAATGGCGTCTTCAATAACACTGTTCTTAAACCCCGTGTGAAAAGAATAAATCTTTTAATTAAGATTATTAGAGTTTCCAATTATATTTGGTAATTGGAATAAAATGGAATGTGAATTGTGTTTATTGTGAACTGTGTTTTTTTAACGACGTTCGTTCTTTGACCCGATTAATAGTGAAATGTGACTTGGAATATATAAATCTTTTTTTAAGATTCAACGAAAAAGAAATAAAAAAAGCCTGATCTCGTTCAAAACCGCTCAGCCCCTCCACATGTTGCACCACTGCCCGCCACCACTGCCCCACCGTGCCGCACCGCCGCCCCCTGTAGCCATCCCCTTCCTCCTCCACCCCCTCTCTCTTCTTTCCCACACCAAAGCTCCTCAAACGGACCCAATCGGCCGCCGCCAGCAAATGGGGCCCCACCGCGCTTGCCGCCGACCTTGCCACCATCAGCAATGTCCACCGCCCCTCCCCCGAGCCTCCTCCGCAACCCAGCACCGCCCGTAAGTTTTTATTTTTATTCATTTATATGAATAAAAATGTGATTTTTCTGTGCATAACATTAGAATAAAAATGTTATTTTTCTATGTATAAAAGTAGAATAAAAATGTGATTTTTCTATGTATTACATTAGAATAAAAATGTGTTTTTATTACATATATAGTATCAATGAAAATATGATTTTTATTTATATAAGAATTTATACAAATATGATTTTTATTTATATAAAGTTATGATATTTAATTACATAAAGTTATGATTTTTAGTTTTAAGTAAAAATATCATTTTTAGTTAGGTAAAGATAGGATTTTTATCGTAGGAAGAAAATATTTTTAGCAAGTTAAAATTATGATTTTTAACTAGTATATGGCATGGAAATATTTTTAGAAAGATCAAAATATGATTTTTATATATGTAGTAGCGTTATAAAAATACGATTTTTATATATGTAGTAGCGTTATAAAAACGGGATTTTTAAATATATGAAGCGTTATTAAAAATGGGACTTTTAATATAAACTGCGTGAAACAGATTACGTTGGAATCACGATGAAGAATACAACACGCGGAAACAAATCCAAATCCGAACTGTTTAATTAAAGAATAGCGGAGTGGAAACCAAAGGTGAGAACTCCTTATCACTAAATTTTTTGTACGGTTAGTTAATGTATTTTATAACTGTAAATAAATAGAAATTTCGAGTATAGATTTTTATTTGAATTATATGGAGTTCAACACTCGAATTCACACAATCATATAAATTGAAAGCGATGTATGGATATTACCGACACACAGATTTCATACTCCGCAAATAGCCACTTATGGTGCCGTAAATGGCATTAGGGCAGTTGAGTATTTATTTATTTGGATGTTCTACGTGATTTGATTGTGGTTGTGAAATTGACTGTACTATGGTATGATTGATTGGATTGATGGTTTGTGTATGGCGCGTGCCAGTATTAGGCGAGGATTAAGGATAGACCTTATTCTGGTTTTAATATCGCGCCGTTATGCTGCCGAAATTTTCAAAAATGTGTTAGAAAAATTAATAGATAGTTAAAAATATTATTCTTAACAAATATATGAGATATATAAAATGGCTATGTTATGGAATAAATACTATGCTAAAAATATTATTTTTAATTTATAACTGCGATGAATAAAATTATTTAGGTGTTGTATGGAATTTTATAAGCAAAGTTATAAAAATCTATATATTTATTGTATAGTCAAAAATAAGTTTACACATCCATTTACAAGTCGGATGACTTGTTTATGCTTGCTATGTTTATGGCATTGGGGTGGTTGATCGTATATCATTATTGTTGTGTACATGTGCGTGTGAAATCCGTATAAATAACATTATATGGTAATAGACTGAGTCTGATTCCAATTCAGGAAAAATGAATATTTTAAAAATAACGAATATTTTAAAACAACGAATATTTTAAAATAATATTCAGTAAAGGATTAAAATGTGAATTTGATTTCCGATTTTGGATGAACACAAAAATATTGAAATGTGTGAAGCCGTATTGATTAGATATGCGCCATTTTGACACGAGCGATATTTATATCGGTTTTCATTCATTTTTATAATGAATATAAAAAAGAATTGATTTCAAAATCTGATATTTTGAAAATATTATCATTTAACATTATAATGATATAAATTATTCAATTTTGATTTAAAACTGAAAATGAAGTTAAAATCGTTTTCAAACGAATCTATAAACGATTTATAAAATATGTTTTAAATTTAAATCGATGAAATATATATATTATATATATTTAATGGCCTGAATAGAACTCGAAGCGCATCGACCGTTCGCGAATTTTGACCATTGAGTTTGAATTGACATTACGGGAGGATCGTTCGTCGGATTCTCCTAAAACTAGAACCGTTGTGTTCGTATCGAAAAGAGCTTTCCAACGAATATAAGAGATTTGAAATCTAACGGTTGGATTTGGAAATATGTCCAAATCAAATTTGGAAAAGGTCGTTGTAAATGCAGTTCAATGACCGTTTACGGATATCGATCGAAAGGGTCTTAATAAAATTAATAAAATAAATAATAATTTGTATAAAATCATAATAAATGATTTGGAAATAATTTGAATGAAAAATTCCATGTTTGTAAAGATAAAAATATTTTTTTTATCAAAATGAACTAGTTATTAACTAGAATAATAACCCAATATTTTTAAAGAAATAAATTGGATTTGAACTGGTTTTAATATAATCAGGAATTTCCTATGAACAAATTGGAATGGATTTGGATAGAAATCATCTCCGGAATATTTCGATATTGGATTTCGTGACTATACGAATATTGTGGAGGAATTTAGAAGATAGATATATATCGTTATTCCCCATACAATATGTGTTGATTTCAGAATTTGATATTGAATGTAAGCCGATATAATTTCTATTCAGAGCCTTATATTTAATATTAAATTGGATTTTTGGTTTATTATGAATGATGTCTTCAATAACACTGTTCTTAAACCCCGTGTGAAAAGAATAAATCTTTTAATTAAAATTATTAGCGTTTCCAATTATATTTAGTAATTGGAATAAAATGGAATGAGAAATGGGTTTATTATGAACTGTGTTTTTTAACGACATTCGTTCTTTGACCTGATTAACAGTGAAATGTGATTTGGAATTTATAAATCTTTTTATTAAGATTAAACGAAAAAGAAATAAAAAAACCCGATCTCATTCATAACCACTCAGCCCCTCCCTACGTCGCACCGCTGCCCGCCGCCACTACCCCACCGCGCCGCACCGCGGCCCCCCTGGCCATCCCCTTCCTCCTCCGCCCCTCTCTCTTCTTTCCCGCGCCCAAGCTCCTCAAACGGACCCAATCGGCCGCCACGAGCAAATGTGGGCCCCACCGCGCCTGCCGCCGACCCTGCCACCACCAGCAATGTCGACCGCCCCTCCCCCGAGCCTCCTCCGCCACCCAGCACCGCCCGTGAGTTTTTATTTTTATTTTTATTCATTTATGTAAATAAAAATGTGATTTTTCTATGTATAACATTAGAATAAAAATGTTATTTTTCTATGTATAACAGTAGAATAAAAATGTGGTTTTCCTATGTATTACATTAGAAAAAAATGTGTTTTTATTAAATATATAGTATTAATAAAAATATGATTTTTATTTATATAAGCATTTATAAATATATGATTTTTATTTATATAAAGTTATGATATTTAATTACATAAAGTTATGATTTTTAGTTTTATGTAAAAATATCATTTTAATCAGTTAAAGATAGGATTTTTATCGTAGGAAGAAAATATTTTTGGCAAGTTAAAATTATGATTTTTAACTAGTTAAAATTATGATTTATAAAATTAATTTTAAATGTAAATCCACAATATCGGCCACTAACTTCGAACTGACATCACGGGAGATCCGACCATCGGATTCTCCTAAAATCTGAACTGTTGGGTTTGTATCGAAAAGAGATTTCCAACGAATATAAGAGATTTGAAATCTAATGGCTGGATTTGGAAATATGTCCAAATCAAATTTGGAAAAGGTCGTTGTAAATGCAGTTCGATGACCGTTTATGGAAATTGACTGAAAGGGCCTTGGTTAAATTACTAAAAATGTTAATAATTTGTGTAAAATAATGATAAATGATTTGGAAAGAATTTGGATGAAAACTTCCAAGTTTGTAAAGATAAAAATATATTTTTATCAAAATGAACTAGTTATTAACTAGAATAGTAATCCAATATCTTTAAAGAAATAAATTGGATTTGAATTGGTTTTAATATAACCAGGAATTATCGATGAACAAATTGGAATGGATTTGAATAGAAATCATCTCCGAAATATTTCGATATTGGATTCCGTGACTATGCGGATATTGTGGAGGAATTTGGAAGATAGATGTATATCGTTATTCCTCATACGATATGTGTTGGTTTCAGAATTTGATATTGAATATAAGTTGGTATAATTTCTATTCAGAGCCTTAGATTTAATATTTAACTGGATTTTGGATTTGTCATGAATGGTGTCTTCAATAACACTGTTCTTAAACGACGTGTGAAAAGAATAAATCTATTAATTAAGATTATTAGAGTTTCCAAATGTATTTAGTAACTGGAATAAAAAAGAATGTGAATTGGGTTTATTGTGAACTGTGTTTTTTAACGACACTCATTCTTTAACCCGATTAACAGTGAAATGTGATTTGGAATTTATAAATCTTTCTATTAAGATTTAATGGAAAATTTCCAAAGTAAATTTTGCCAATTTAATAAAACAAATTGGGATTGAATGGAATTCGATTTGGTAATAATCGAAGTGAACTTTTGTGGAGGAAGACTGTTAATATATATGGAATTTAAAAGGCTTTGTCGTTATTCCATTTATATTATTAGTCGGATATGGAAATTGATATCAATTATATACATTGATATGTTTTTCTGTGAAAATTCCATAATTAATGGAATGTGATTTTGGGTTTATCGTGAAATGTGTTTTAAATGACCTTGGTTTTTTAACTCAGTTAAAGACATGATTACATGTCTAACATTGTATTTCGAACTGTATTGTTAATCTCTGCTAAATATATATCTGTTTAGTGGCGGAGAATTTATTCTCTTGCTTAACACCCTTCTCTAAGATGTACGAGCTTAGAGGTTATATATCGTCAGAAATCAATGGTATAGTGTAGATTGTCTATGCGGCATGTTTGATTTCCCAAAGTTAAATAATCATTAATAATGATTGTTAGAAGATTAAAACTAAGTGGAGTTTTAATCAATCTTTAATTAGATTGAACTGAGAATGTGATAATTTAAATTATCAAATTTGGGAAATGATCGAGAATAGAGTACCACCAGTTTTACTCCAAGTGATAGTTAAATTTTTAATTAGATTTGAACGTAAAATGGTAGTTAAATTTACCGATAACACCGTGGTGCTAGATATAGAGTATTACCAGTTTTGCTCTATGGGATGAATAGGTAGGGATCGGGAAATAAAACAAATGATTACTTCGCTAAGGTGCGCTAATCCCGACTAGTTTGGAAAACCTTAATTTGGTTTAGAATTGATATCCAAAGGAAGATTAAAGTATAAATTTAAAAGAATTTATATTTGATAAAATAATGGGAACCTTTCCCAAAGGATCTGAATATTTGAATAAAAGAATATTCAGAATATTAATGAGGCGTATGTTGTGTTTTTATATCTCTTGATTATAAAATGCATGAATTATTCGAAAAGGCCGGGTTTATACCCATTCTGAATAATTGATTCGACGATAAGTCGATGATGAGGACGATGGTTGAAGACCAGTGGTCTTCACATCATTTAGATGATTACCGATGTCTTGTTTTGACTGTACACCGAAGACAAGGTAATAAGTGGTGATCGTCCAGGCGTACTTAAAGATCGACCGGATATACGAGGAATAAGGTGCCTCCGGTTTCATTCAGACCCAGAACGGAATAGTAAATGGATACGTGTCTGGCATTGGATTTTATTCTGTGTTGATTGATGTCTATTAAATATATATCTGTTTCGTGGCGGAGAATTTATTCTCTTGCTTAACATCCTTCTCTGAGACGTACGAGCTTAAAGGTTATATATCGATAGACATCAGTTGCATGGCGTGAATTGTCAGTGTGGCATGCAAAGATGCAGTGATCAAGGCTTCTGTTGAAAAGTATAGTCTTGTGGATGATGATCAAAGCACGACTTTAAATAACATATATTTATGTATAGCATTAATTCGCGAGCCTCACACCTCGGTATGAGTCAAAAACGGTATCCTAACTGCAGGGAGTGCACGATGTTTCTTTCTAGCTATGGGTGGTGTCATGGTATAGAGCCCAGACATTTATGATATTTTTACCTATGTGGAAAGGCGTGTAACAACTCAGATCTTTGGAGAGTGATAGTAACGAATCAGAGATTTTGATGTTTAAAATATAAAATAAATTAAGATTTAACGTGGAAATAAATATTTCTATTGGGAATTTTATCCACTTTGGACAATATTTGAGTTTATTTCTCAGATGATTCCTTTCATAAATTTATAGAAGTTTTGTCTAATAAACGTAATTTACAGTAATGTGGGATTCTTTTGTATTTTAATATGAATGTTATAGAAAAAAAAACGTAATTAATTTGAATTTGTTTGAATATTTGAAAAATGCAGCTTGAGAATTATTGTGCTTTACGTAGTTTTGAATTTGGTTAAGAAAACTAAATAAATAATTAAATATTTGAATAATTACGCAATTGAAATTATATTTGAAATATGCTTATGTGTATACACTTAAGGGAATGCATAGGAGTTATACATAGAGATAAATTGTTATGAAATTAGCCACTTGTACTGTTGTACATTGGTTGTTGGATTTTTTTTATTTACACTTGTTTGGTCCTTGTAACAAGCATGTACACCTGTTCATTTTTTTGCTGTAAAATGGAACCACGTGGTTCCTTTTTTCTGAGAATGTCCTCGCGTCTCTTTTATTTACCGTCCTCTTCTCTTTGCTTTTAGGATCTATGCGGGTTTTCATTTACGATCGGGGGTATAAGAAAAAAAATCCCCAAAATTGAAAATGGCAGCAAACAAGTCGTTTCTTTTCATTCAAATCGAATTCTCAAAATTCATCACCAGTGTCGTACCCAACGTCCTCGGCATGGATGCTGTCGCATGGAGCTCAACTCCTCTTTTCCTTGTCAAGCGCTACCTGACTCGAAGCTCCAAGCCTTCAACCAATTAGTGCGCATGTCTCACCTAGCTCAGCAAGAAGAATGAGTACTTCATCAAAGTCTTCGCCGTTGTCGAGCCCTAGTTTTGATCACTGAAATCACCGATCTGCTTGCGCCCTTCCTTTGCTGTTAGAGGTGGTTTATTTATATTGATTTTTCATTATGTCAACAAAACTATATTATTTTAGTTCTTTCTTCTAAAGATGAAATGCAAGCAGTTTAGGAGATTATTCTGTTGTTTTACTTGTATTTAATTTGATTTTGTGATGATTTGTTTGGTTTATTGCACTCTTCTTGTTTTCTAGAATAGATGCCAAGTTTATGTGTTGTTTATGCAATTGTCAAAAGAGTCCATTTTTGAAATGCAAGATACTTTGTAACATTTTTGACATTATTTGAAAACAAGATGAAAATTTGTATAATTACTTTTTATAATCAGAACAATAATTTTTTGTTTTGTTAATAACGATTATTACAAATATTTTGTTTAAGGATTATACACGGTAATGGTTAGGTCTTTAATGACCATAATAGTGTGCAATTTAAATTTGCGTTGATGGCTCTGAAATAGTAAATTAGTAGAAAGTAATAATCTATTCTGGGGTAATTAAAACATGTAATTATATTGTATTTTGCACACTTTCTTAAATTGTTGCAAGCATGTTTTTAAAAGAGAAGTGAACAGAAAAACGTGCAGGTTTAACTTGTTCTGCCAATATTTATTCATATGATTTTGTCAAGCCTCCTGTAATTATAGAATGTCCGACAAAGTATCTTTGTTTGAAAGCCCTATGGAGCTAAACATTTGCCTTTATTTGGTTAACATTTACCATAGCTGTTAAGTCAAGTTGATATGTATACCCTTGATAGTCTGAGCACTTTTAGGATGGTTGTAGTGAACAATAGAATGTTGTCAGCATACAAAAGATGACATGCCAATGGACATGTGTAACACCCCGCCTCCGCTAGGGTCACTCGCAAAGGAATGCACTAGCTTTAGAGGGGCATTATTGGTAAACATGCACAGAAATATCACAAGACAGAACATATAAAATAGCGGAAGTAAAATCGAACTTTCATAAATTCAATAATTAAGGTCTAAAGCCTTTTACATCAGAGTACATCAAAACCTGTCTTGCAATAGAAAAGAAGCATAAAGACTTTTTATGCAATTCTTCCCCAAGTAAAAACAGTAAAGTAGCCACAGCCAAGAGAAGTCCAAGCCATCCATGATGACCTTCAAGCAGAAGAAGTCTGAACTAAACAGCATTGTTTCCTCCCTGAAACCTGGGGGGGGGGGGAAACGGAAGAAAAGAGGCGAAACAAAATGGGTCAGTCAAAAAGACTGAGTAAGTCCTATCTACTTCCAGTATAAAAACAGGTAAAGGTAACATGACATGCATAAACTGAAAGTAAACATAAGGATAACTACAAGATAGATAAACCAGGGTAGCCGGTCGAACTACTGTGGCAAGGTAAACTAAGGTATCGTGATAAACTACGGTGTTATGATGAGTCAAGGTATCACATCGTCAGATTTCTATCGAGTACATTATCCCAAGGTATCTACCCCGTCTAACATCCCACGGTATCTATTATGTATATTCTTCCTAGTTCTAACATGTATATTTGCTCTGCACCTCTCGTACTAGTATCCCTACCCGCGTCATGTGTTAACCATGAATGTCCCTTGCTCAAAGTCGTGTAATGGTCCATGTCGACCTAATATATCGCATATATAGGTTACTCAAATCATATGTTTCTTTCCATGTATATAAGTTCAGTCCTTTGCCGTACCTCGTACGGGCTTCCTCATGTCGTATTATCCTTGAAATCGTTTGGACTATCACCCTTGTTCTAGCTAGGCTCTTCCATATGAATCATCGTTTGAACTACTAGGACTTACGCCACCTAGCACCACTAGGGATTACGCTTACCTATTGCACGCTTTCGTATTTCGGTTTGGGTTAAACCACCTAGGCCACTAGGGATTACGCTAACCCTCAACCGCGCCCTTTTTCCCACGCATTCATCGTGAATCGTTTTTCTATAACTGGATGCACATGTATCACATCGTGCCATCCGAGTCCTGTCACCGGCCAAAACAAGAAATACAGGACTCGGTCGGGAGCTTTAGATTTATTTGCCGATGCAGATGCTAAGGTCTGCTTTTCTACACGTGGCTATGGTCCCACGAGACCCCTCCCTCAACTAGTGAAAGGCAACACAAGAGAAAATCTTGCATGAGAACTACACTCCGGCCAGCCCACATCCTACGGCCTACCTCACCCATAATTAGATAGCAAATTATGGTCTGTTGGGTGTTCCCTGCCTTTCCGTACGTACACGCTTGACTCAAGATGGTAGATGATCGACGAACTTGCTATCTCGGGCACCTTATGTATTCGCCGACTCACTGCTATCCACCCCTGTCTTTAGGTCGCTCGCATAGCAACCAAGGCATATTCTTGGTTCTTCTACCGCAGACCTCAACCTCTCGTGAGCCTAGTATAATGACCTGGCAGCTCACAGAGGGATCCCAAGAATATCCTCACGTTCCCCGAAGCCATTGTTTCGTTACCCAGTTCATTGGAGCCTTTATCTAAATCAGATAGCCTGCTCCTACACGCATACTTAAACGTTGACCTAACGTATCGGGTTACTGATCTATCTAAGAAATGGTCCAAATTTCCTTGACTAAGAATTATTACTTAGTTTCCCTTAACTAAGGTTTACCACTTAGCCTTATTTCCATAATCCTTGTTAACTATGGTTATTTACCCAATCCTCGGAATTAGGGTTTATCTAATGGGTTAAGTGTCACTTAAGTCCATAACTTAGCCCGTCCACAAACCATGTCAAAATTGGCTAAGTATCCAAGTCCAAGACTTAACCCTACAAACCATGTGTCAAGTTGGATAAGTATATTAAGCAATCCATAACTTAACCTCGTCTAATTATCATTTTAGATTGGTTAATTATATAAATTAACTTGACCTTGTAAAATTACCGAGTCAAATCGGTCAAGCGTATTCAAGTGATTCGTGACTTAGCCTTATCATGTTTTCACGTTAGATTGGTTAAGTATAGGTTAACTTAACCTCATCAAATTAACGAGTTAGATTGGTTAAGTATAGGTCACTTAACCATATCCAATTAACGAGTTAGGTTGGTTAAGTTTAGTTCACTTAACCACATCAAATTAACGAGTTAGATTGGTTAAGTTTAGGTCACTTAACCACATCAAATCTTCATGTATAATTGGTTAAGTATAAGTTGCTTAACCCCATTAAATTATCACGTTAAGTTGGTTAAGTATTGGTTACTTAACCTCATTGAACTACCAAGTTTAAATTGGTTAAGTGTTTATGTAACAACCCGTATTTTCATTAAACTGTTATAACATAAATCGAGGCAGAATTTAATTCAAAAATCTGAATCAGGGGAAACGGGCTATGCCATTGCGTTCGTCTCGGAAAAATACGCGAAATAGAGTCCGAGTTTTCGAAAATCGGAGTCCGTATGACCCGGTTAAGGCCCATTGAAGTTTTCAGAAATTTCTATGCTAAAAACAGATTTAAATTTCGAATTAAAAACAGGGATTAGGGCTAATCTGGGTTAGGCGGGAAAATTCCCGCCAGGGGGACCCATGTCGACAGGCATGTCGACAGGGCACCCAGGGAGTCGACAGCCCTGTCGACAGCCCTGTCGACAGGGGGTGCCCAGGCAGCTCAGCCTGGTGCACCATTTCTGATTTGGGTTGAGTCATATGGCTTGGTTCTGGAGAATTCTGAGATCTGACGGGCCAAACCTAATCTAGGGTTAATCCTAGGGCTAAAAACACTCTAATCTTCTATAAATATACCCCTAATCCTACCCTAAAGCCTCATTAATCAATCTAGCAACTAAACTATGCCAATTTGAAACCTCAAATGGCCTCCACCTAAAATCCCTAGCCTCCACCTTCCTCAAAGTTTAATCCTATGAAGATATGATGATCATACAACCTTTTCTATGTTGTATGAATGCTTAATAACTTGCATACTTCATCAAGTAGCAAGTTTGATTTGCTAAAGTTTGTGTTTTGGGATTTTGCAAAAGGGTTTTCTTATTTGAGGCTTTGCTTTGAGTTTTTAAAAGGGCTTCTTCATCTTATTTGGTGGATTTGTGACTTGTTTATATTTGTAAGCCCTCTTACCTTCACTTTACAAACTCTAAAGTTAATGTTTGGTGAAAGTTGAGATTTATGTGAGTTTAGTTGATTATGCATGTTTATGCGAACTCACTATGTCATGTTTTATATGATTCATAAGTTATGCATGCATATGCGAGATTACTATGCCATGTTTTACATGTTTCACAAGTTATGCATGCTTATGCGAGTTTATTATGTCATGTTCTACATGTTTCATGGGTTATGCATGTTCATGCAAGTTCATCTTACCATGTTATGCAAGTTTAATGGATTATGCATGCTTATGCAAGTTCATCTTACCATGTTATGCAAGTTTAATGGATTATGCATGCTTATGCAAGTTCATCTTACCATGTTATGCAAGTTTAATGGATTATGCATGCTTATGCAAGTTCACCTTACATGTTATGCAAGTTTAATGGATTATGCATGTTCACCTTACCATGTAATGCATATTTAATAAGCTAAGCATGTTTATGCGAATTCACCATGACATGATTTGCAAGTTTAACATGTATGCATGTTTATTATGACATATGCCAAGTTACCTTTTATACCCTTATACGTTATGACGAATATGTAAGCGAGATAATGACGTTGGGAGGGTTTGGGTAAACTTAAAAATACATGGAACTAAAAGATTGGGAATTTACCTATTAAGTTAGGTCTACCCCTTGGGAATTTACCTATTAAGTTAGGTCTACCCAAGTATATGTTAACTTGTAAATATGTTCTAAAGTGGACATGACATTAGATAACATGATATGGCCAACTCGAGGTTAGACCTAGTTGTGGTGTAAATCTTCCCAGGTAACCACAATGTGGGGTCTAATGTGGGTAGTTGGTCATGTGGCACCATAAGACCCGAGGTTAGACTTAGACGTGGTGTAAATCTTCCCAGGTAACCACGGATGTCTAATGTGAGAGGTTGGGTGCGTTAAGTAATTAATGCCTCATGATTAGGGTTAAGTCATGGCCCACTAATACTTAACCAATAATGGGGATGCGAGGATTAGATGGGGTTAAGTGGTTACACTTAACTAATTTAATCCAGGATTAGTGAGGGGTTAAAACCACACTTAACCCTCTTAGAAACCCTAGCAACGTGGTCTGTTCCAGCAGTAATCCCAGTTTGGTATCATTCACAACCCTAGAGGCTAGGCTAGGGCGGGGCACGATTACTTGACTGATGTAAGCGACCAAAGCGACGGCTGAGTGGTACAGCGGTGCGGGTCCGGCGGACTACGGACGTGCACGTAGTCCGATGTTGGACAAACTCGAGGCACGAGTACCAGTATCTTAGACTGTGCATTATTGCTTAGGTGTCTGGGGTTGACACCTTAGGGCTTGATACACCCGAAGGTGGACCCAGCACAGTCTGACTACATCCATGTGGGCCGTATGGACACCAACACTTGACGTGTTAGGTTTATAGGGAGCCGATCGACTAGACCGTTGGGCTGGGCCTTATACTAAGGTCACTTCATGTTATTGGGCCAAAGTTTGGGCTAAGGGATCAAGATCTGTTTTGTGGGTTTGCTAGTACACTGTGGTGCAAAGTTTAACCTCGTCTATGTGATGTCACCTTTATCTATTGCCAGTATGTTCATCTCAGTTTCCATCATACTGTTAACTTTATTAGTTTATAGATTGATCGTAGTAGGGCTTACCAGTCTTTTTGACTGACCTGCTTTCTTTCGCTTCTTTTCTTCCGTTCCCCCCCCCCCCCCCCACAGGTTCTCAGGGAGGGACTACATCTGCTTAGTGGATCTTTGACTTGCTTGTTGGATAGCTCATGTATGGATCTGAGCTAGCTATGGCTTATCTTTTATTTTCTGGGGATTAGTACTGATGTTTTACCATGTATTTTGTTATCACGTATCTAGACTTATGTTGTATTTTGGATCATGACATTTTGATATTATGTACTTGACTATGTTGGTTTTTCTGAGATGATGATGATGGGTTTTTATCTGCTACCGCTGCTTTACTTATATTTACTTTTATATATTCTGTCTTGCGATATCTCTGTGCATGTTTACCTTCACAATAACGCCCCTCCAAAGCTAGTACATTCTAACGAGTGATCCTAGGGGAGGTGGGGTGTTACATTTGGTATCAGAGCCAGGTTAACAAGATTGAACAAAACTTTTGAAAAAAAAAACCCTTTTGAAAAACTATTTTCAAAAACCTACTAAGTATTTTCCAAAATAAAGTCTAGATTATTTTAAGGCTAATCCCCAAAAGCCATCAGCATTATCATTCGTTCCCTTGACCTGATCTTATCTTTTGTTTCAGTATGGCTGAGAATCTTGACATCCCAGATGGAGTGAACGTACCACTCTGGTATAGGAGACTCCAAGAAGCTAGGGCGGCAGCCGGTCCCGCCAACCCTACTCCCACTCCTCCTCCCGTAGTTGAGAATCCTATCCCTAATATCCCTCCTCCGGTGGTTCCTGCTCCCCCTCCTCCAGCAGCTAATATTCCCCCTCCCGTTGCTGAGGCTCCTCTTCCTCCTCCTCCCCCTCAGCACCCTCAGATTGAGTTTACAAAGGTTTGTAAAGACTTCAAGGCAATGGGAGGCAAGAATTTCCTAGGCACAGAATCTTTCGTTGAAGCTAGGAATTGGCTGAAGGACACGGAGGACTTGTTTGCTATTTTTGGAGTTGATGATGAGAGAAAGATCTTATTGACCGTATGGCTTTTGAAGGATGAGGCGGCCTATTGGTGGGAGGTCACCAATGGGACGAGGCCCGTTGAGACTTGGGCCGACTTGAGGGCTAGATTTGTGACCAAGTTTCTATCTTCAGCCGAGGCGAATTTACAAATGGAGAAGTTCATTTCATTAAAGCAAGGTGATATGTCGATCAAGGAGTATGTGAACAAGTTTAATCAGCTGGTCCGCTTTGGTTTGGATATAGTGAACACCCCGGAGAAGAAGGCTCTTCGATTTGCCAGAGGATTGAATGAGCCGCTACAGGGCTTGGCGATGTCACATATTCCACATGGAGCCACTTTCGAGAGTTTGGTCAATATGGCTCTGCTTCAGGGAGAGGGAAAGAAGGAAGTCAAGTCGGGCGATACTCAAGCAAAGAAGGCTGATTCTCAAGGAAAAGGCAATCAAGGTCAAAGCAGTCAAGGAAATCAGAATAAGAACAAGAAGGGCAACAACAAAGGCAAGGGGAAGTGCAATTACTGTGGCATAGCTGGGCACTTTGCTAAGGATTGCAGGAAGAAGAAAAGGAAGCTTAGTGGTGGATGCTTTTCTTGTGGAGAGACTGGGCACTTCAGCAAAGAATGCCCAAAGAAGAAAGGACAGGCTGGATCTTCAGGAGGGCAAGTTCATGCTCTCAATGCCGCTTCAGTTCCCGAGAGAGGTAGTGTTTCTGTTGAGAACCTTGTTTATATCTCTGATCTTCCAGTACGTACCTTGTTTGATTCCGGTGCATCACATAGCTTTATTTCATCTGATCTTGTTGATAGCTTGCGCCTCAGTACTAGCTTAGTGGATGATCCCGTTTGTGTTTCGAATCCCATCGGGGGTTCTGCTCATCTATCTATGATATGTGAGGATCTAAGGATCTCTATACTCAGCGTAGAATTCTTGTGTAGTGCGTATGTTCTAGGTTTCAGGGGATACGGATTGATCTTGGGCATGGATTGGCTGTCTAGATATGGAGCCATTCTGGATTGTGAGCATAGGGTTGTAAGGCTTGTGACTCGCCTGGGCAACACCTTAGAGATTTCATGCAATCCGAAGAATCCCGTCATGTTATGCTATCTAGAATCTCTCGACTCATCAGAGGAGGCCCTTCAGTCTGTAAGGGTGGTCCGGGATTATCCAGATGTGTTTGAAGAAGTTAAGGGGTTGCCCCCTAAGCGAGAGATTGACTTTCGCATCTATCTGGTAGATAATGCTAAACCTGTTTCTTTGCCCGTTCGGCATATGGCTCCGCGTGAGAGACGGGAGCTGAGCAAGCAAGTGAAAGAATTGCTTGAGAAGGGCTTCATCAGAAGGAGTATATCCGAATGGGGAGCGCCTGTGGTGTTTGCAACTAAGGCAGATGGCTCTCTTCGACTCTGTGTGGATTATAGAGAATTGAATAAGCTGACTAAGAAGAACCGACACCCGTTACCAAGGATCGATGATCTCTTTGATCAACTTGTTGGTGCTTCTGTTTTCTCTCAGCTTGATCTTGCTACGGGTTTTCATCAGCTCAGAGTGGCTGAAGACAGTATAGACAAAACTGCATTCAGAACTCCAGACGGATTCTTTGAATGGCTTGTTATGCCGTTCGGTTTGACGAATGCACCCGCGTATTTTGTGGATTTGATGAGTAGGGTGTTTCGGGAGTTCTTGAATAAGTTTGTCGTGGTCTTTGTTGATGATATTCTAGTCTTCTCCAAGGATGAGGAAGAGCATGCGAGGCACCTAGTAGAGGTGATGGACACACTCAGAGCACACCAGTTAAAAGCCAAGTTCTCCAAGTGCCACTTTTGGAGAAGGGAAGTCAGATTTCTTGGGCATATCGTATCCAAGCAAGGCTTGGCAGTGGATCCCGCTAAGGTGGTTGCAGTTCAGGATTGGAAGACTCCAAGGAACGCAACCGAGGTGAGGAGCTTTCTGGGTCTTGCGGGTTTCTATCGGAAGTTCATCAAGGACTTCGCGAAGATATCCGCTCCTCTTACTAAGTTGACGAAGAAGAACTTAGTCTTTGCTTGGGATATGGATTGTGAGCTTGCTTTTCAGAGGCTCAAGAGAGCCCTTACCTCCGCACCTGTTCTAGCCTTACCCGATGGTGGTAAGATATTTACCGTGTACACTGATGCTTGTGGCACGGGATTGGGTGCCGTTCTGATGCAAGAAGGCAGAGTTATATGTTTTGGAGGGAGGCAACTTAAGGTGCATGAGAGGAATTATCCCACTCATGATCTAGAGCTGGCAGCGATTGTATATGCGCTTAAAGCATGGCGTCATTACCTTCTGGGAGAGAGATTTGAGCTATATACTGATCATAAGTCTTTGAAGTATCTCTTTTCGCAGAAAGATCTGAACTTAAGACAGCAGAGATGGATGGAATTTTTGGCTTCCTATGATTTTGAGATATCCTATACCCCGGGCAAGGGGAATGTTGTAGCGGATGCGTTGAGTAGGAAAAGGTTGACGCTAAGTCCTCTATTTGTTGAGATGAAGAATTTAGAGTTCTTGGCGACCTTTGATTTCTCTTTGGCAATGGAGTCGGAGACCGGTTCCTTGGCATCTTTAGAACTCAGGCCTACCCTTCTAGATCAAGTCGGGGCTTCACAGAAGGAAGACCCTCAGATAATTGAGATCATGGACAAGCTGGTTCGAGGGGAGACGTCTAGTCACCTTGCTCGATATTCTATAGACGATAAGGGTTGGCTGAGGAGAGACGGAAGGCTTTGTGTTCCGATGGTAGAAGACTTGGTAAGGAAAGTTCTTGAGGAAGCACATCGCTCCAGGATGACCATACATCCAGGTGGTGATAAGATGTATAAGGACATGAAGCGCGTTTTCTTCTGGCCTGGGATGAAGAAGGATGTAGCGGGGTTTGTCTCGAGATGTGTTATTTGTCAGAGAGTAAAAGCTGAGTCAAAGAAGCCCGGTGGGCTATTACATCCGCTAGAGGTCCCGCTATGGAAGTGGGAGAGCATTTCTATGGACTTTATTGATGGGCTTCCAAGGTCCAGGAAGGGGAACACGAGCATATGGGTCATTGTGGATAGGCTCACGAAGAGTGCTCATTTTATCCCAGTAAAGAGCAAAAGAACCGCATCTGGACTAGCATCAGTATATCTTCGAGAGATAGTGCGGCTACATGGAGTCCCTTCCAGCATAGTCAGTGACCGAGACCCCATCTTTACTAGTCAGTTCTGGAATAGTTTGCAGGAGGCTATGGGCACAAGGTTGAACCTGAGTACAGCCTATCACCCACAAACAGACGGCCAAACAGAAAGGGTGAATAGGGTACTTGAGGACTTGTTGAGGCTTTGCATCCTGGATTTTGGTGGTGCATGGGAAGACCATCTCCCTCTTGTTGAGTTTGCATATAATAACAGTTATCAGGCGAGCATAGGGATGGCACCATTTGAGGCTTTATATGGGAGGCCGTGCAAGTCACCTACATGTTGGTGGGAATCCACGGATAAGCTTATACTTGGACCCGACATGATTAGGGATACATCCGAGAAGGTTGAGTTGATTAGAAGACGGATGAAAGCGGCCCAAGACCGGCAGAAATCCTATGCTGATAGGCGAAGGTCCGAATTGGAGTTTGAGGTTGGGGACAAAGTTTTCGCGAAGGTTTCTCCTTTGCGGAATGTGGTCCGATTTGGAGCTGTTGGGAAGCTAGCACCGAGATTTGTTGGACCCTTCCCCATCATTGAGAGAATTGGGAAGATGGCTTATAGAGTGCAATTGCCCGAGAAGTTGTCCGGAGTGCATAATGTCTTTCATGTCTCGCATCTCCGAAAGTGCCTACATGAGTCCGCTGAGGTGGTTGAACCTAGCATGCTTGAAGACGTGGAAGTAGAGAAAGAAGCAACTTTAAGAAGAGCTCCGATTCATATCTTGGAGACAGAGACCAAGAAGCTAAGGAATCGTGAGGTCAGATTGGTGAAAGTTCAATGGGGTGAAGCCGAAGAAGACGCAACTTGGGAAACCGAGGAAAAGATGCGTGGGCTTTATCCATTTCTTTTTGAGGGTACACTCTCAATCTCTTTCCTTTATTTAGCGTAACTTTCTCTTTGCTATCCATGTTTATCTAAGTTGTCGTGCTAAGCTTGTCATGAGAACCTTAGCTAGAAACCCTTTTGGATGAAACATGTGCTTGAGACATGTTATGTTTGATGGTTGCAAGTGGTTGCAAGTGTTTGCAAGTGGTTACTCGTGGATGCATGATACACATTAGGCACTAGATCGGCTCACACACTCCTCATATTGCATGTGCATGAGTGTTTATGCTTATTCTTGGATGAACTTTGTATACAATCACATGGATGTTGCATATGGGTGTATGGTTGGGCACGCATATAGATATTATGCATTATGATAGGGATTTGCATACATATGGATACATTTCACTAACATATTTTGCATTGATCATTGCATTAGATAGGTACATATACACACACTTTTGCATATGTTCATACAGCATTTAGAATCCTTTAAAGACAATGGTTGCTCGTGGATGATGTTTTGAGTAGATGGATGTTGGATGGTAGGATATGTTCTTCCTAACTTGAAGATTTCGGGGACGAAATCCTTTAAGGAGGGGAGAATGTAACAACCCGTATTTTCATTAAACTGTTATAACATAAATCGAGGCAGAATTTAATTCAAAAATCTGAATCAGGGGAAACGGGATTTGCCATTGCGTTCGTCTCGGAAAAATACGCGAAATAGAGTCCGAGTTTTCGAAAATCGGAGTCCGTATGACCCGGTTAAGGCCCATTGAAGTTTTCAGAAATTTCTATGCTAAAAACAGATTTAAATTTTGAATTAAAAACAGGGATTAGGGCTAATCTGGGTTAGGCGGGAAAATTCCCGCCAGGGGGACCCATGTCGACAGGCATGTCGACAGGGCACCCAGGGAGTCGACAGCCCTGTCGACAGGGGGTGCCCAGGTAGCTCAGCCTGGTGCACCATTTCTGATTTGGGTTGAGTCATATGGCTTGGTTCTGGAGAATTCTGAGATCTGACGGGCCAAACCTAATCTAGGGTTAATCCTAGGGCTAAAAACACTCTAATCTTCTATAAATATACCCCTAATCCTACCCTAAAGCCTCATTAATCAATCTAGCAACTAAACTATGCCAATTTGAAACCTCAAATGGCCTCCACCTAAAATCCCTAGCCTCCACCTTCCTCAAAGTTTAATCCTATGAAGATATGATGATCATACAACCTTTTCTATGTTGTATGAATGCTTAATAACTTGCATACTTCATCAAGTAGCAAGTTTGATTTGCTAAAGTTTGTGTTTTGGGATTTTGCAAAAGGGTTTTCTTATTTGAGGCTTTGCTTTGAGTTTTTAAAAGGGCTTCTTCATCTTATTTGGTGGATTTGTGACTTGTTTATATTTGTAAGCCCTCTTACCTTCACTTTACAAACTCTAAAGTTAATGTTTGGTGAAAGTTGAGATTTATGTGAGTTTAGTTGATTATGCATGTTTATGCGAACTCACTATGTCATGTTTTATATGATTCATAAGTTATGCATGCATATGCGAGATTACTATGCCATGTTTTACATGTTTCACAAGTTATGCATGCTTATGCGAGTTTATTATGTCATGTTCTACATGTTTCATGGGTTATGCATGTTCATGCAAGTTCATCTTACCATGTTATGCAAGTTTAATGGATTATGCATGCTTATGCAAGTTCATCTTACCATGTTATGCAAGTTTAATGGATTATGCATGCTTATGCAAGTTCATCTTACCATGTTATGCAAGTTTAATGGATTATGCATGCTTATGCAAGTTCACCTTACCATGTTATGCAAGTTTAATGGATTATGCATGTTCACCTTACCATGTAATGCATATTTAATAAGCTAAGCATGTTTATGCGAATTCACCATGACATGATTTGCAAGTTTAACATGTATGCATGTTTATTATGACATATGCCAAGTTACCTTTTATACCCTTATACGTTATGACGAATATGTAAGCGAGATAATGACGTTGGGAGGGTTTGGGTAAACTTAAAAATACATGGAACTAAAAGATTGGGAATTTACCTATTAAGTTAGGTCTACCCCTTGGGAATTTACCTATTAAGTTAGGTCTACCCAAGTATATGTTAACTTGTAAATATGTTCTAAAGTGGACATGACATTAGATAACATGATATGGCCAACTCGAGGTTAGACCTAGTTGTGGTGTAAATCTTCCCAGGTAACCACAATGTGGGGTCTAATGTGGGTAGTTGGTCATGTGGCACCATAAGACCCGAGGTTAGACTTAGACGTGGTGTAAATCTTCCCAGGTAACCACGGATGTCTAATGTGAGAGGTTGGGTGCGTTAAGTAATTAATGCCTCATGATTAGGGTTAAGTCATGGCCCACTAATACTTAACCAATAATGGGGATGCGAGGATTAGATGGGGTTAAGTGGTTACACTTAACTAATTTAATCCAGGATTAGTGAGGGGTTAAAACCACACTTAACCCTCTTAGAAACCCTAGCAACGTGGTCTGTTCCAGCAGTAATCCCAGTTTGGTATCATTCACAACCCTAGAGGCTAGGCTAGGGCGGGGCACGATTACTTGACTGATGTAAGCGACCAAAGCGACGGCTGAGTGGTACAGCGGTGCGGGTCCGGCGGACTACGGACGTGCACGTAGTCCGATGTTGGACAAACTCGAGGCACGAGTACCAGTATCTTAGACTGTGCATTATTGCTTAGGTGTCTGGGGTTGACACCTTAGGGCTTGATACACCCGAAGGTGGACCCAGCACAGTCTGACTACATCCATGTGGGCCGTATGGACACCAACACTTGACGTGTTAGGTTTATAGGGAGCCGATCGACTAGACCGTTGGGCTGGGCCTTATACTAAGGTCACTTCATGTTATTGGGCCAAAGTTTGGGCTAAGGGATCAAGATCTGTTTTGTGGGTTTGCTAGTACACTGTGGTGCAAAGTTTAACCTCGTCTATGTGATGTCACCTTTATCTATTGCCAGTATGTTCATCTCAGTTTCCATCATACTGTTAACTTTATTAGTTTATAGATTGATCGTAGTAGGGCTTACCAGTCTTTTTGACTGACCTGCTTTCTTTCGCTTCTTTTCTTCCGTTCCCCCCCCCCCCCACAGGTTCTCAGGGAGGGACTACATCTGCTTAGTGGATCTTTGACTTGCTTGTTGGATAGCTCATGTATGGATCTGAGCTAGCTATGGCTTATCTTTTATTTTCTGGGGATTAGTACTGATGTTTTACCATGTATTTTGTTATCACGTATCTAGACTTATGTTGTATTTTGGATCATGACATTTTGATATTATGTACTTGACTATGTTGGTTTTTCTGAGATGATGATGATGGGTTTTTATCTGCTACCGCTGCTTTACTTATATTTACTTTTATATATTCTGTCTTGCGATATCTCTGTGCATGTTTACCTTCACAATAACGCCCCTCCAAAGCTAGTACATTCTAACGAGTGATCCTAGGGGAGGTGGGGTGTTACAGTTTAACTTAACCCCGTCGAATTACCGTGTTTAGATTAGTTAAGTGTGGATTACTTAACCCCATCTAATTACCGTGGTTAGGTTAGTTAAGTCTTAATTACCTAACCTCATCTAATTACCCAGTCGGATTAGTTAAGTGTAAATTACTTAACCCCATCTCCTAATCATCTTGCACGGTTAAGTGTCATTAAGGAAATCAAGCCCGGTCCCACTTAACCTACCCATTCGTGTCATATCGGTTAAGTGTCATTAGTCAAATTTACTTAACCTTATCATGTGGCATTAATTTAATTAATGCACTCTTAACCTCTCACATTAGACCTTGTTGTGGTTACTAGTTAAGCCGGGCGGGTCCGGGTAGATTTACACCACAACCTAGTCTAACCTCGGGTCTTAAGCGCGACATGACCAACTTCTCACATTGGGTCCTATTGTTTGCAACTACTAGTTAGGCCGGTCGGTTCCGGGTAGTTTTACGTTGCAAACTCAACCCAACCTCGAGTTGGCCACACTCATATTATCTAAGTTCATCATGTTTCCAAAACATGTTACAAGTTTTCAAGCATTTGGGTAGACCTAACTTAATAGGTAAATTCCCAAAGGGTAGACCTAACTTAATAGGTAAATTCCCAAGCTCATGTTTTATGCATACTTACATGCCAACTTCCATGTAATCTTTTAAGTCATATTTTCAAGTATAAACACATGTCATATTCAAGTTAAGATTTTGCGACATGTTCATGTTTATCTAACTACCCAAAATCGTGTTTTCCCAACGCAAGCAAAGCGAGTCAACATAGTAAGGATACTATGTCACATATTGGTCTCAAAACATGCATGATGCCAAAAAGGGCTTGGCTTCCACATGCATAACATCATAAAGGGGTTGGCCATAAACATGCACAACTTAAAAGAGGGGATTGGCCACGAGCATGCATAATCTCATAAAGGATTTGGCCACAAACTTGCATGTTAGCATAAGGGGTTTGGGTTCATAAACATGCATAAGCCCCAAAATCTTGTCTTAGCCAATGTTTCACAAGTAAAATGGTTTCTAAAGGTTCATGCTAGCATTTCATGCATAAAGATCCAAACTTGCAAGTTAAACTAGGTTATGCATAGCATGAGAGGCATGATTAAGTCACTCACATGGCCTAAAATCATAAACATGAACACAAGAGGCAAGGTAAGGTTCATATAGGTTCGCATAATCATGTTTAGCCTCATTTTATCCCATGTCATTATCAAAACTACCGTTTCCATCTAAAAGTAGCTAGAACTTACTTAGTTAGGCCTAGGGAAAGAAGCATGAATCATCTTGGCTAAGAAAGGTGCCTCCTTTGTTGAAGAATCATCATGGAACTCACATAGCAACGTTGATTTGGCCTTCATTTGGTGTAGCAAGCTTGCACCTTTTGATTTGAACTTGATTTGAGTGCATAGGCTCTAGGGATTGGAGATGGAGGCCATGATCAAAGTTGATTTTGGCAGCACTTAGTTGCTAGGTTTGATTTTTAGGGATTTAGGTTAGGTTTAGGGTCTTTTTATAGAGATTAGGATAGTTTTAGGCCCTTAGATTAACCCTAGGATAGATTAGGACCATCAGATCTCGGAAGCTTTCAGACCCAGCCCAAGAACAAGACCAGGTGAGACAAACAGGTGCGCCAGGCTACTTGCCCCGGCCACCCCCTGTCGACAGGCAAGTCGACAGGGCTGTCGACTTGGTCTGGGCCCAAGTCGACAGGCCTGTCGACTGCCCTGTCGACATGGCCTAGGCGGGAAACTTCCCGCCTAGCCCCAGATCTGATTTCCAAAACTGTTTCCGAAATTCAAATTTCCAGAAATCTTCTTTGGGCCTTAACCGGGTCATACGGACTCCGATTTTCGAAAACTCGGACTCTATTTCGCGTATTTTTCCGAGACGAACGCAATGGCGTAGCCCGTTTTACTTGATTCAGAATTTAAAATTAAATTCTGCCTTGATTCTCGTTTTAACATGTTATTGAAATACGGGTTGTTACATTCTCCCCACCTTTTAGGATTTCGTCCCCGAAATCTCTAAGTTAGGAAGAACATATCCTACCATCCATCATCCATCTACTCAAAACATCATCCACAAGCAACCATTGTCCTTAGATGATTTCTAATGCTGTATGAATATATGCAAAACGTGTGTGTACATGTTCCTTAGCTAATGCTAGTGATCAGGCCTGGATAATCTTCCTAATGCAAAAATATGTATAGTGCCATGAATCCAACATGTATGCAAATAGTCCTAGTCATATATATACACTATATGCGTGCACAAACATTCATCCATATGCAACGTCCACATGGTAACACATTCAATTTCATCCATAAACAAGTATAAATACTCGTGTATATGCAACATGAAATGTGATCGCGTCAATCTAGTATCTAACGTGTATTCGCGCATCCACGAGCAACCACTTGCAATCATTTGCAACCGTATCAACCATAACATGTTTCAAATACATGTTTACATCCATAGGGTTCTACCTAAGATTCCCTAAAAAAAGATCGAGGAGATAAACAAAACAAACTCCTTACGGGGTTTGTAACAGAAACAGGACCAAGAGGATATCCATAAAAGATAGCCTACAAGCAAGCTCAACAGAAAACAGGGGTCGAGGATATATTCCCAAAAGAGATATCATGCACGTATTTAGTCTTCAGTCTCCTGCGTCGCATTACCTTGAGCTTAGTTCCATCGTGCCTTGACCGCCCCTTTTACTTCACGATTTCGCAGCTTCTTACTTCCTGTTTCCATAACATGAGTTGGAACTCATTTCCTCATCGCCTCTCGTTCCACTTGCACTTATTCTTTCCCTAGTATACTTGGCTCAACCATATCTACGTACTCAAGCCAGCTCTCCAAAATTCACTAGTGAATTCTGGGTCTCGTTTTCCGATGCCAATCCAAATTGCCAAGAGTCCTTACTAGGGTGATTCCCATAACTCATACATAATCGAAACGAACCATCCGCCTTAGCGGCGAATTCTATTCAAACGGATTACCAACAACTGCATCCTGGGATTCTAGGTAACTAGCCATGACAGAACCCAAAAGGTTACACGAGACTTCGAGGGTATTACCAAAGCAAGCCAAGAGTCTAACTACCCTCCTTCTAAAACCGTGAGTGGCACCCCTTACTGGATAACCACTTCATCCCTAGAATCCATCCACAACTTATAAACATAAGCATTATTTCCAAGCTCAACACTTGATATAGACATTCTCAAATCCAAACAAGCCATGAATAAATGGACCGATCTTCCAATAGGACTTGAGACAAAAACGGGATTCTCTACTATGCTAGTACTAAGGTGCAGAGACTCAACTATCGAAGCGGACTTAAAAGATGCGGTGATCAAAGCAAAGTCCCGACAGGATGATAGAGAAGAAAAGCTAAACCTTTAACAAGATCGTTACCCTCCTTCTGAGGTACCCTAGAAATGAGAGCACACTATTGCCCTCCGAGTGATCTTGTCCCCGTTCCGTGATACTTAACTATCCGTCCCGTTTCACCATGCCAAAGGTACTCTCTCATCATGGGTTTCATTGTTCATCCCTCTCCCTCCTTTGAGGACTAAGCCATACCAACAAGTTGCTCATCCTTAAGCTCTTATCCTTCATCCTCTTCCTCACTATCCTTTCTTATACCGCGGCCACTGGTCTCTCGAGAACCACCTCCATCGTAAGGAAAACACTTTCGTAGGTAGAAAAGACCAGTCGCAGTTAAAACTACTGTGACTACAGATGGAGGAAAGAAAGGAAAAGAGACTCAATTAAGGAAACAAGGATAGTGCTAATGGCCTTTGGGGAATAGCCTTTTTCTTTTAAAAGAAAATTTTCTTGAAAAATGCTTCTTTGTAAACGATTTTCAAATAGTTTTCAGAAGGTCTTTAAAAACTTTTGCCCAGTCTGGTAACCTTCTGCTCTAATACCAAATGTAACACCCCACCTCCGCTAGGGTCACTCGCAAAGGAATGCACTAGCTTTAGAGGGGCATTATTGGTAAACATGCACAGAAATATCACAAGACAGAACATATAAAATAGCGGAAGTAAAATCGAACTTTCATAAATTCAATAATTAAGGTCTAAAGCCTTTTACATCAGAGTACATCAAAACCTGTCTTGCAATAGTAAAGAAGCATAAAGACTTTTTATGCAATTCTTCCCCAAGTAAAAACAGTAAAGTAGCCATAGCCAAGAGAAGTCCAAGCCATCCATGATGACCTTCAAGCAGAAGAAGTCCGAACTAAACAACATTGTTTCCTCCCTGAAACCTGGGGGGGGGGAACGGAAGAAAAGAGGCGAAACGAAATGGGTCAGTCAAAAAGACTGAGTAAGTCCTATCTACTTCCAGTATAAAAACAGGTAAAGGTAACATGACATGCATAAACTGAAAGTAAACATAAGGATAACTACAAGATAGATAAACCAGGGTAGCCGGTCGAACTACTGTGGCAAGGTAAACTAAGGTATCGTGATAAACTACGGTGTTATGATGAGTCAAGGTATCACATCGTCAGATTTCTATCGAGTACATTATCCCAAGGTATCTACCCTGTCTAACATCCCACGGTATCTATTATGTATATTCTTCCTAGTTCTAACATGTATATTTGCTCTGCACCTCTCGTACTAGTATCCCTACCCGCGTCATGTGTTAACCATGAATGTCCCTTGCTCAAAGTCGTGTAATGGTCCATGTTGACCTAATATATCGCATATATAGGTTACTCAAATCATATGTTTCTTTCCATGTATATAAGTTCAGTCCTTTGCCGTACCTCGTACGGGCTTCCTCATGTCGTATTATCCTTGAAATCGTTTGGACTATCACCCTTGTTCTAGCTAGGCTCTTCCATATGAATCATCGTTTGAACTACTAGGACTTACGCCACCTAGCACCACTAGGGATTACGCTTACCTATTGCACGCTTTCGTATTTCGGTTTGGGTTAAACCACCTAGGCCACTAGGGATTACGCTAACCCTCAACCGCGCCCTTTTTCCCACGCATTCATCGTGAATCGTTTTTCTATAACTGGATGCACATGTATCACATCGTGCCATCCGAGTCCTGTCACCGGCCAAAACAAGAAATACAGGACTCGGTCGGGAGCTTTAGATTTATCTGCCGATGCAGATGCTAAGGTCTGCTTTTCTACACGTGGCTATGGTCCCACGAGACTCCTCCCTCAACTAGTGAAAGGCAACACAAGAGAAAATCTTGCATGAGAACTACACTCCGGCCAGCCCACATCCTACGGCCTACCTCACCCATAATTAGATAGCAAATTATGGTCTGTTGGGTGTTCCCTGCCTTTCCGTACGTACACGCTTGACTCAAGATGGTAGATGATCGACGAACTTGCTATCTCGGGCACCTTATGTATTCGCCGACTCACTGCTATCCACCCCTGTCTTTAGGTCGCTCGCATAGCAACCAAGGCATATTCTTGGTTCTTCTACCGCAGACTTCAACCTCTCGTGAGCCTGGTATAATGACCTGGCAGCTCATAGAGGGATCCCAAGAATATATTCACGTTCCCCGAAGCCGCTGTTTCGTTACCCAGTTCGTTGGAGCCTTTATCTAAATCAGATAGCCTGCTCCTACACGCATACTTAAACGTTGACCTAACGTATCGGGTTACTAATCTATCTAAGAAATGGTCCAAATTTCCTTGACTAAGAATTATTACTTAGTTTCCCTTAACTAAGGTTTACCACTTAGCCTTATTTCCATAATCCTTGTTAACTATGGTTATTTACCCAATCCTCCGAATTAGGGTTTATCTAATGGGTTAAGTGTCACTTAAGTCCATAACTTAGCCCGTCCACAAACCATGTCAAAATTGGCTAAGTATCCAAGTCCAAGACTTAACCCTACAAACCATGTGTCAAGTTGGATAAGTATATTAAGCAATCCATAACTTAACCTCGTCTAATTATCATTTTAGATTGGTTAATTATATAAATTAACTTGACCTTGTCAAATTACCGAGTCAAATCGGTCAAGCGTATTCAAGTGATTCGTGACTTAGCCTTATCATGTTTTCACGTTAGATTGGTTAAGTATAGGTTAACTTAACCTCATCAAATTAACGAGTTAGATTGGTTAAGTATAGGTCACTTAACCATATCCAATTAACGAGTTAGGTTGGTTAAGTTTAGTTCACTTAACCACATCAAATTAACGAGTTAGATTGGTTAAGTTTAGGTCACTTAACCACATCAAATCTTCATGTATAATTGGTTAAGTATAAGTTGCTTAACCCCATTAAATTATCACGTTAAGTTGGTTAAGTATTGGTTACTTAACCTCATTGAACTACCAAGTTTAAATTGGTTAAGTGTTTAACTTAACCCCGTCGAATTACCGTGTTTAGATTAGTTAAGTGTGGATTACTTAACCCCATCTAATTACCGTGGTTAGGTTAGTTAAGTCTTAATTACCTAACCTCATCTAATTACCCAGTCGGATTAGTTAAGTGTAAATTACTTAACCCCATCTCCTAATCATCTTGCACGGTTAAGTGTCATTAAGGAAATCAAGCCCGGTCCCACTTAACCTACCCATTCGTGTCATATCGGTTAAGTGTCATTAGTCAAATTTACTTAACCTTATCATGTGGCATTAATTTAATTAATGCACTCTTAACCTCTCACATTAGACCTTGTTGTGGTTACTAGTTAAGCCGGGCGGGTCCGGGTAGATTTACACCAAAACCTAGTCTAACCTCGGGTCTTAAGCGCGACATGACCAACTTCTCACATTGGGTCCTATTGTTTGCAACTACTAGTTAGGCCGGTCGGTTCCGGGTAGTTTTACGTTGCAAACTCAACCCAACCTCGAGTTGGCCACACTCATATTATCTAAGTTCATCATGTTTCCAAAACATGTTACAAGTTTTCAAGCATTTGGGTAGACCTAACTTAATAGGTAAATTCCCAAAGGGTAGACCTAACTTAATAGGTAAATTCCCAAGCTCATGTTTTATGCATACTTACATGCCAACTTCCATGTTATCTTTCAAGTCATATTTTCAAGTATAAACACATGTCATATTCAAGTTAAGATTTTGCGACATGTTCATGTTTATCTAACTACCCAAAATCGTGTTTTCCCAACGCAAGCAAAGCGAGTCAACATAGTAAGGATACTATGTCACATATTGGTCTCAAAACATGCATGATGCCAAAAAGGGCTTGGCTTCCACATGCATAACATCATAAAGGGGTTGGCCATAAACATGCACAACTTAAAAGAGGGGATTGGCCACGAGCATGCATAATCTCATAAAGGATTTGGCCACAAACTTGCATGTTAGCATAAGGGGTTTGGGTTCATAAACATGCATAAGCCCCAAAATCTTGTCTTAGCCAATGTTTCACAAGTAAAATGGTTTCTAAAGGTTCATGCTAGCATTTCATGCATAAAGATCCAAACTTGCAAGTTAAACTAGGTTATGCATAGCATGAGAGGCATGATTAAGTCACTCACATGGCCTAAAATCATAAACATGAACACAAGAGGCAAGGTAAGGTTCATATAGGTTCGCATAATCATGTTTAGCCTCATTTTATCCCATGTCATTATCAAAACTACCGTTTCCATCTAAAAGTAGCTAGAACTTACTTAGTTAGGCCTAGGGAAAGAAGCATGAATCATCTTGGCTAAGAAAGGTGCCTCCTTTGTTGAAGAATCGTCATGGAACTCGCATAGCAACGTTGATTTGGCCTTCATTTGGTGTAGCAAGCTTGCACCTTTTGATTTGAACTTGATTTGAGTGCATAGGCTCTAGGGATTGGAGATGGAGGCCATGATCAAAATTGATTTTGGCAGCACTTAGTTTCTAGGTTTGATTTTTAGGGATTTAGGTTAGGTTTAGGGTCTTTTTATAAAGATTAGGATAGTTTTAGGCCCTTAGATTAACCCTAGGATAGATTAGGACCATCAGATCTCGGAAGCTTCCAGACCCAGCCCAAGAACAAGACCAGGTGAGACAAACAGGTGCGCCAGGCTACTTGCCCCGGCCACCCCCTGTCGACAGGCAAGTCGACAGGGCTGTCGACTTGGTCTGGGCCCAAGTCGACAGGCCTGTCGACAGCCCTGTCGACATGGCCTAGGCGGGAAACTTCCCGCCTAGCCCCAGATCTGATTTCCAAAACTGTTTCCGAAATTCAAATTTCAAGAAATCTTCTTTGGGCCTTAACCGGGTCATACGGACTCCGATTTTTGAAAACTCGGACTCTATTTCGTGTATTTTTCCGAGGTGAACGCAATGGCATAGCCCGTTTTACTTGATTCAGAATTTAAAATTAAATTCTGCCTTGATTCTCGTTTTAACATGTTATTGAAATACGGGTTGTTACAACATGTATTATTAATTACAACTTATCAATGATGTTTCCCTGTTTAAGCTATAAAGAGTTAATCTATTTGTCTTGATGACTCTGCATGTGAAGGCTATGGTTTAGTTTGTTATGAGATTAGAATGGTAGTGTCAATTCTGTTGGAGATGACTGCATTTCTAATGGACTAGGCACCAGTAGTCTCACATGCATAGAATGCTATTGTGACAATTCATTTTTTACATGTGCAAAAGGATATGGTTTAATTTTATCAATTGCTTCTGGATGCAACACATACTCTTCAGCATTTAGGGCTCAATGTTTCATCCATATGCATGTTCTCTTTTTCATAAATATACTTAAGGATTATATTTTGCTGAGTTTCAATTTGAATTATAAATCTTCAATATTTCAGGCTCTTGGTATTTTATTCGCACCAACTTACCCATATTATTTATCATTTCGGTGCTAATCCTACCTGAATACTTGAAAATTCAAGTGCAAGTTCCATTAAACAATGAAGATCAAGAATGAGCTTCATTTAATAGAAAAGACATAAATATCTGGCATCAAGAAGATGCTTTCAGATGTGACATGTCTCAGGGCCGATGCTTCTGCATGCCAAGTCGACTCCACCACTTATTTCATTCGATTAGGTAATAAATGAATTTCCACACCACCAACCTTGGATTAAGCAATTCGACTATGGTCCAGGTCATGCTACGAGATTAGTACTTTTAAATTGCACAAGATATCATTTCCAATATTTAGCACTTAAGTCAAACAATAAATTTAGTATTAGAGCTCCCATTATTGATTTTTCCCAAGATCAAGTGTTAACTGGTGAATTGAGTACTGCTGCTTATCAATTATTTTTAATGTAAAAAAAGGGTTGTTTCTAACCTCCTAAAGTGGCATGTGTCAAATTGATGGTTAAAGAAGGTAAAAAGTCCTTTATTTACGACTGATGGATCATGTGTAGTATTTGGTGTATTTGTTGTGAATGTTAGCTTGTTTACATCATGACCAACAAACTAATGTATGCCTTGTATCATATGTCAGTATGAAGTACCTGCAAGTGCATTCTCTATCCTAGCGGCCGATGCAGATGCTGTGTCATTGTATGTTGTATGAAGTTGGCTTATAAATATTGCATATGTCTATGAATTTGAATTTTTTTTGTAAAACTTCGTACATAAAAGTTTATATATTTCATTTCTTTTTCGCTGAATAAATATTGTAACTCTGATATTTGTATAAAATTTTATATTGCTACAATTATTATGCATTGTGATTTTGTGTTAAATTACAGTTAAAACCCAGTAAGCCAATAACAATCCGTCGTTTTGAATGCTTTAAGTTGGTTTACTGACATGGGATGGTCAAAATGGCGGGCTGTTACCAGGCGCCTCAGATATATCGGTTATTACCGAACCGATGGATAGGTCCGATAGGACCGGGAAACGTGTGTCAGGAATACTAATCCACTAAAGTAAGTAGGGACCGGCCCTGAAGATCCAAGGGTTACTCCGCAGTGTGTAATCCTGAGGCATTTGCTAGAGTGTCTCGAATCAGTGAGGAGCCATCGCTGACCTTGACTCATAGATGGAATCCAATTTCCAATACGTTACATTTCGATTTTAATTGTAGAACCAGTATGGCTACATAGTAGCATGGGACAATATGCCGTCTACGATTGATACATTTATATTTGAAGCGATTTTGACATTATATTCTTATAGTAATATCAAAATGATTTGTTATAAATGTATCAAGCCTGTTTGGCTATTATAAGGTAAAACTCTATCCTCCAGCTTGTGTTGCATTGTGTGATAGGACCTAAGTCTTATAATAGCTTCATTTTTTCAAAAAGCATTGCGCTATTTGTTTTATGCACTAGTATTCTTGGGAGGAAACCCGTTTCATGTTATATGTTGTGGTCCCTAGATTTACTTCATTTTTAAATTAAAGTTTTAATAATTGTTTTAGTTCTCACACTAGTCCCATGACTGACCTGGAGTTTATTGTTTTAACCTAAACTCCGGGTGCCCCTATTTTCCACACGGGCAGCTAGTAGTTGGGTTTTCGTAGATTATTTCTTTTCCAGGATCCTGGATTTACAACTGGAACTATATTTGGAAAGCTCTGTTTCTGTGTATCTCTTTTAGTTGTTTTATGTATTATTTTCCTCTACTATGTATTTAAATGTAATTTAAATCTCTGATATTATCTTGATGTATATTATTTATTCATACTCTATTATATTCTTATACTCTAATGTAATTGTTGTAATAACAATGAATAGATTTTCTGTTTGCGTTCTGATTTGTCATGTTCTCAACTCAATTCGTGCTTTCCCTTACGATGAGTTTGGGTCGTTTCAATAGGCGCTATGTTGGTTTGGGCTGACGCTTTTAATTGGGCTTACAGGCTAGAAAATAAAGAAAAAATAGTTTATTAAATAATGGTTATTAATAATAAGTTTCCTTTTATAATTTAAATCATATTTATATAATTTAAAGAGGTGGTGGAAGTTAGTTTAAATAATTCACTGAGAATGACGGATTAAATATTGTTCGTACATGGAAATTTGACTGTAATAAATCAAAAAAAAAATATTTGTATTATGTCACTGAAATCAATTTTAAATAAAAATTGATCTTAAAAAAGTAAATGATAAATATGAATATAAATAAAAGAAGGAGGTTTAGGAAGCCGTTCAAGTATATCATAATTATAGAGTAGACGTCGTCTTCTATCTTAATAAATTTGAATTTCCTATTTAAGTATGTATATATATAGTCTATGTAACACCCCGTATTTCAGTTAATGCTAAAATTCACTAATTGCAGAATAAATAATCTCAGATGTGAGAATTGGGGAAAACGGGCTGCGTCATTACGTTCGTCTCGGAAAAATACGCAGAATAGAGTCCGAAATTTTGTAAATCGGAGTCCGTATGGCCTAGTTAAGGCCCAAAGAAGTTTTCAGAAAATTCAAAATTAAAAAACAGATTTAAAGTTCAGTTTTAAAACATAATTAGAGCCAAAAGCGGAGGTGGCGGGAAAGTTCCCGCCTAGCCCCATGTCGACAGGCATGTCGACAGGGGTGTCGACAGCCCTGTCGACAGGGGTGTCGACACAGGGTGTCGGCCCTGTTGATCTGGGTGCACCAGATCTGGTTTTTGGTTGAGTCTTGGGCTGGGTTCTAGAGATTTCCTAAATCTAACGGACCTAATCTAACCTAGGGTTAATCTAAGGGCCTAAAACACTCACCTAATCTATAAATACACCCTAAACCTACCCTAATCCATACTAAAAATAGTAATGATGGCCTCATGCCGCCAAAATCAAACTTGAGAGAGCCTCCACTAATTTATGAAGGAAGTTGCAAGCTAATCAGCCTCTAATCATCATCTTCTTCATATTTAGCAACTAATTCCACTTCATAAGTTTGCTAATCTTGGGTTTGGTGAGTTTCTATCACTTTAACATCAATTGCTAAAGTAAGTAGATTGGGTGTAATGAGACTTATGGTCTTAAATGCGGATTAGTGAGTTTGAATCATTTGTAATGATATGCTACTCTATGTTTTCCTATGTTTATGCATATTTAACAAGTGGGTTTATGCATGTTTAATAAGTTGGTTTATGCATGTTTAACAAGTGGGTTTATGCATGTTTAATAAGTGGGTTTATGCATATCTAATAAGTGGGTTTATGCATGTTTAACAAGTGAGTTATGCAAGTTCATATGCAAGTTATGTGTATGATGTTATGTAAGTTATGTGTAGGTTGTTATGCAAGTTCATATGCAAGTTATGTATATGCTTAAATGCAAGTTTAACATGATATGCAAGTTATGCATGCTTATGCAAGTATGTGAATGCTTATGCAAGTTATGTATATGCTTAAATGCAAGTCTAATATGATATGCAAGTTATGCATGCTTATGCAAGTATGTGAATGCTTATGCAAGAATGTGAATGCTTATGCAAGTTATGTGTATGCTTAAATGCATGTTTAACATGTTATGCAAGTTATGAGAATGCTTATATGCAAGTTCAACATGTTATGCAAGATATGTGTATGATAATATGCAAGTTTGGGTTAAATGTAGTTGGGTTAATATATGCTCATATATGCAAGTTGACATCCTCTTAACCCATGACAAAGTTATATGCTAAGATTTGGTTAAACCCATGATATTTGTGATGGATCTTCCCTTTATTATGTCATGAAATGAGAACGATTTACGTGGGGAACGATGAGGTTAATAAATATGTTAATAAAAGTATGATTGGGTATGATTAAGCATACCATAAAAATAAATTAACATAAGTGGGAATTTACCTATTGAGTTAGGTCTACCCCATGGGAATTTACCTATTGAGTTAGGTCTACCCATGTTATGAAAAACTTGATATTAATTAGGGATAATTAATATGGGCGTGATTAATTAGGTGTAATTAATCAACTAAGACACGAGGTTGGACCCTTTTGTAGCGGAAGTCTGCCCGGAACCGACCGGCCATCCAGCGGCTACAAATGATTGGCCCTATGTGAGAGGTCTTAGTCATAAATTAAATACGTGATTAAAGTAAAGACACGAGGTTAGACCCTTTTGATGACAGAAGTCTGCCCGGAACCAACCGGCATATCCAGCAGTCATAAAAGATGGTCTAATGTGAGAGGTCTTTATGGGGTCATGATCTTAATTAATTAATTAAGAAACACTTAACCATATTAGCATGTAGAGGGACATGAGGGGTTAAGTGGGTGCCTTGGGTGGCATGTGGAAATCTAGTGGGTTGCCTTGGGTGGCAATAGAAAATACGATTAGAATACTTAACCAAGTGGAAACATGTAATTAAACATGATTAAAGGGTTAAGTGGGATACACTAGATAAGTGACAAGCTTAGGTGGGTAGCTTGTGGGGGCCCATTTCAACCAGTAACCCATATGTATCTTATTGGGCTCGACCCATGTCGAGGACGGGACACGCGTACTGGGCTTGACTATAAGAGGCCAAAACGGGTTAGCGGTGGCAACGCAAGTCCAACGGGTTTCATATGCGTGTGTGGGCCCGGGCTGGTAGATAAGCCGTTGTTGCATCGTGTAAGTATAAGCCGTGCACCGTTGATAGTATTGGGTTGCCACTTTAGGGGAGTGATACACCCCACTGTGGGACCAGCACGGGTATCTACGGTAGGGAGCCGATCATTTGGGAGTAGTGGTTACACCTAGTGGAGATAGGGGCAGACGGCACCTATGTAGTCAGCTAGGGGTATACGAGACTACTGGGGAAATTTTCTAAGTCCTTGGGAGGGATCAACCTTTAAGTAGAAATGACTGGTGTGGTGCAGTTAGTAATTATCCTTGGGTGGGTAGATACGTCTTTACAGTTATCTTAGTTTATCCTAAGTCTACCAAGCTGCTTAGTGTAGCCATTCATCCCCAGACATTACCGTAGGTCAAGTTTATGTCTTCTCTGGTTACTTTAATGATTGTATTGTTAAAGTTATAGGACTCGCTCAGACTTATGTCTGACCCGTTGTTTTTATCTTTTTCCCAACCCTCAGGTCCTACGGTGGATCCTAGCAGTAGTGGAGCTTGATCGGAGTGCTGTTCCAGTCTTTAGGAGCTTGGATAGATGTAAAGCTCCAGTTACCCAGTTATCTTTTCTTTTGTCCTGGCTATTGCATGAGAGAGTGGGATTATGTACTTCTTTATTTTGATGGATATTGTACTTGACTTTTATTGTGGTTTTATGATGTAACCAGACATGTTTACTTCCGCTGTTATGAGATGATGTTTTAAAATTTCAAGTACTATTTATATCTGTCTTGTTGTAATTTTTCTGTTCTATATTCACTAAAATACTCCACCGATGCTATGGCATTCCCTTAGAGAGTGACCATAGCGGGCGTGGGGTGTTACACGTGGTATCAGAGCAAAGGTTACCGGAACAGATGAAATTTTTAGAAAACTATTTTTATAAAAACATTTTTGGAAGAGATATTTTCGAAAACATGTCTTTAAAGAGAGAAGTTTTTGAAAGAAAAGCATAATCCCCAATAGCCATATCTATATCCTTCGAATTCTCCGTTTTGAATCTTTCCTTTTTCGTTTCAGCATGGCTGAGGATCTTAACTTTCCGGAGGGTGTGACGGTACCAGTATGGTATAGGAGATTGATGGAGGCTAGGGCCACCACTGCAGGTCCAGCAAATGTTGCTCCACCAACCGTAGCACCCGATCTTCCTCCTCCCCCTCCTCCTCGCACGGATACTTTTGCTAAGACTTGCAAGGAATTCAAAGCTATGGGAGGAAAACCTTTTCAAGGATCTGAAACTTTTGTGGAGGCCAGAGATTGGCTTAAAGAGGTGGAAGAATTGATAGATATCTTTGAGATGGAAGAAGGAAAGAAAGTCAAGTTAGCTGCTTGGTTAATGAAAGGAGAGGCCTCATTCTGGTGGGAGGTCACTAATGGAGAACGCCCCGTTGACTCTTGGGCGGATTTTAGGCAATGATTTGTGGCAAAGTTTCTCTCAAGGGCGGAGGAAAACTTGTATATGGAAAGATTCTTGACTCTAAAGCAAGGAAATATCTCGGTGAAGGAATATATCAACAAGTTTAATCAGTTGGCAAGGTTTGGCCTAGACATGGTGAATACACCGGAGAAGAAGGCTTTGAGGTTCGTGAAAGGATTGAATGAACCGATGCATGGGTTGGCTATGACTCATATCCCTATGGGGGCCACCTTTGAGAAGTTAGTTGACATGGCACTCATGCATGAAGAAGAGAAGGGTCCCAATGCTAATAGGGCACCCGAGAAGAAGGGAGATCAAAAGAGACCTCAGCAACAACAACAAAACAAAGGTGGGAAAGGCAACGGTGGCAAGGGCAAGAAGAAGAAGTGTTTCAATTGTGGGACACCTGGCCACCTAAGCAAGGATTGTCGCAAAAAGAAGAAGACTGGCTGCTTCCACTGTGGCGAAGCAGGGCATCTAGTGAAAGACTGTCCTAAGAAAGGGCAAAGGACGGGGTCTACCTCAGGAGGACAGGTGCAAGCTCTTATGGCACCGGGTCAGGCTAGGGGGCAAGTACAGGCTCTCGCAGTCCCACCGATTCAGGAAAGAGGTAGAACTATTTCCGTTGAAAGTCTGGTTTTTCTATTTGATCATCCTGTCCGTACATTGTTTGATTCAGGCGCATCGCATTCGTTTATCTCATCATCATTAGTTGAGTCACTGCACTTAGACACCAGTCTTGTAGATGATCCCTTGGTTGTTTCAAACCCAATTGGGGGCTCCACTTATTTGTCCATGATATGTTTGGGTTTGAAGATTTCTATACTTAGCATTGAGTTTAGATGTGATGCTTTTGTGTTGGGCTTCACGGGCTATGGGTTGATTTTGGGCATGGACTGGTTATCCAGTAATGGTGCTGTTCTTGATTGCGAAAGGAGAGTTGTTAGACTCATGACCCGCTTGGGTAACACTCTCGAGATCTCTTGTAATCCCATGGATTCTGTTATGCTAAGTTATCTTGAATCGCTTGACGCTTCGGTCGAGAGTTTGAAATCTGTTAGAGTGGTCCGAGAATACTCGGATGTGTTTGAGGAGGTGAAGGGCTTACCTCCGAAGCGGGAGATTGACTTCCGAATATATCTGGTGGATAATGCTAAACCTGTATCTTTACCAGTGCGCCACATGGCTCCTCGTGAGAGGAGGGAACTCCATAAGCAAGTAGGGGAGTTGCTTGAGAAGGGGTTCATAAGACGAAGTATATCGGAGTGGGGTGCTCCAGTAGTTTTTGCTACGAAGGCGGATGGGTCCCTCAGACTTTGTGTAGACTATAGAGAACTCAACAAGCTCACAAAGAAGAATAGACACCCATTGCCGAGGATTGATGATCTTTTCGATCAGTTGGTTGGCACTTCAGTATTTTCTCAGTTGGACTTAGCCACGGGGTTTCATCAGTTGAGGGTGGCTGAGGATAGCATAGACAAAACTGCCTTTAGGACTCCGGATGGTTTCTATGAGTGGCTGGTGATGCCATTTGGGTTGACGAACGCCCCGGCATACTTTGTTGATTTGATGAGTAGGGTGTTCAGGGAGTTCCTTAATAGGTTCGTGGTGGTCTTTGTGGATGATATCTTAGTATTTTCTAAGAGTGAAGAAGAGCATGCCCTACATCTTGGGGAGGTATTGAAGACTCTTCGAGCGCATAGCCTTAAGGCTAAATTCTCTAAATGTCACTTCTGGAGGAAGGAAGTGCGGTTCTTGGGGCACGTGGTCTCCAAGGAAGGGATAGCTGTGGATCCCGCAAAGGTAGTATCAATTCAGGATTGGAAGGTTCCGAAGAATGCTACCGAAGTAAGAAGTTTCTTGGGGTTGGTGGGTTATTATAGGAAGTTTATTAAAGACTTCGCGAAGATATCAGCCCCATTAACCCGCTTAACGAAGAAGAATCTTGTTTTCACATGGGACGTAGATTGTGATGATGCGTTCCGGCGGTTAAAGAGAGCTTTAACCACTGCTCCAGTTTTAGTGTTGCCAGATGGGAGCAAGCCATTTTTTGTCTATACTGACGCTTGTGGGACAGGACTAGGCGCAGTCTTAATGCAAGAGGGAAGGGTAATAGCCTATGGTGGAAGGCAGTTGAGAGTGCATGAGAAAAATTACCCTACCCATGATTTAGAATTGGCCGCTATTGTTTTTTAGCTTAAGATTTGGCGCCATTATCTTCTTGGTGAGAGATTCGAATTGTTCACTGACCACAAATCATTGAAGTACTTATTTTCTCAGAAGGATTTGAATTTTAGACAACAAAGGTGGATGGAGTTCTTAGCATCCTATGATTGCGAGATAGCATATACCCCTGGCAAGGGTAACGTGGTGGCGGACGCCTTGAGCAGAAAGAGGTTGTCCTTGAGTCCATTGTTTGTGGAACAACAAAGCTTGGAATTTATCTCGATGTTTGATTTCAGACCTTCCATTGATTATGTACCCGGTTTGCTAGCTTCCTTGGAGGTTAGACCTACTCTTTTGGGGCGGATTGGAGAAGCACAGAGGGACGACCCACAGTTGGTTGAGTTGGTGGAGAAACTCATAAGGGGGGAGTCGTCCAGCCATTTGAGTAGGTACACCCTGGACGATAGGGGGTGCTTGCGTAGAGATGGTAGACTGTGTGTACCGCAAGACGAGGGTTTGAGGAAGGTTATTCTTGATGATGCACACCGTTCTAGGATGACCATTCATCCCGGTGGGGACAAGATGTACCAAGACATGAAGAGGGTTTTCTTCTGGGCCGGTATGAAGAAAGATGTGGCCGAGTATGTCGCTCGATGCTTGGTCTGCCAACAAGTGAAGGCGGAGCAAAAGAAACCTGGTGGGTTGCTTCACCCATTGGAAGTTCCGCAATGGAAGTGGGATAGCGTCTCGATGGATTTTATTGACGGGTTACCCAGATCAAGAAAGGGTAATACGGGAATTTGGGTTGTGGTAGACAGGCTTACTAAAAGCGCCCATTTCATACCTGTAAAGAGCAAGAGGACTGCCCCATGGCTAGCTTCAGTATATCTTCGGGAGATAGTTCGATTGCATGGGGTACCCTCTAGCATAGTGAGTGATCGAGATCCTATCTTCACTAGTGAGTTCTGGAGAAGTTTGCAAGAAGCAGTGGGGACTCAATTGTGTCTGAGCACCGCATATCATCCTCAGACGGACGGCCAGACTGAGAGGGTGAATCGTGTTCTAGAAGACTTTTTGAGGCTTTGTATCTTAGATTTTGGAGGTACATGGGAAGAGCATCTTCCATTGGTGGAGTTCGCATATAATAACAGCTTTCAGTCCAGTATTGGTATGGCTCCTTTCGAAGCTCTTTATGGAAGGCCTTGTCGATCACCTGCATGTTGGTGGGAATCTACGGATAAGATCTTGCTTGGGCCTGATATGATTAGGGAGACTTCTGAGAAGATTGACTTGATTCGAAGAAGGATGAAAGCAGCGCAGGATAGGAAAAAGTCTTATGCGGACAAGAGAAGGACGGATCTTGAGTTTGAGGTTGGGGACATGGTTTTTGTCAAAGTATCTCCGTTGAGAAATGTTGTTCGCTTTGGGTCCGTTGGGAAGTTAGCACCGAGGTTTGTTGGGCCGTTTCCTATTAAGGAAAGGATTGGACGGATGGCATATAGGGTGGAGTTGCCCGACAGACTTAGTGGTGTTCATGATGTATTCCATGTATCACATTTGAGGAAGTGCTTACATGAGACCGCAGAGGTGGTAGAGCCGAGCTTGCTTAAAGAAGTGAAAGTAGAGCGTGATGCGACTATTCGACGAGCTCCTACCCGCATCCTTGGGTCAGAGACTAGGAGGTTGAGAAACAGAGAGGTTCAACTAGTCAAAGTGCAATGGGGAGAAGAGGAAAGCAATGCTACTTGGGAGACGGAAGCGAAGATGCGTTCTTTGTATCCATTTCTTTTTGAGAGTATGTCTTTTAACTTCTCCTTTATCGCTTGTCTAGTACTTATCTTATCTTTAGTATGTCCTCTCGTTAGTACTGTTTGACCTTTAGATAGGGTAAACCTATGGTTGAAACATGTGTTTGAGATATGTTATGGTTGATGGATGCAAGTGGTTGCTAGTGGTTTCTCGTGGATGCATATATACACACTCTAGGCACTAGATCGGCTCAATCACTTCATATTGCATATTGCATAAAATTGTGTGTAGGAAGCTATATTTATGGATGTATAATGATTGTGTTATCATATGGATGATGCATTTTGGTGAATGATTGTGCACTCATGTAGATATTGTATGTGTCGATAGGGTTCTCTCGCATACATAATGGATGCATGGCACTATCATGGTTTGCATATGTTCATACATTAGATAGGGAACATATACACACACTTTTTGCATATGCTCATACATCATTAGAAACTGTTTAAGGACAATGGATGCCCGTGGTTGATGGTTTGAGTAGATGGTTGTTTGGATGGTAGGATATGCATTCTCCTTAGCTTAAAGATTTCGGGGACGAAATCCTTTAAGGAGGGGAGAATGTAACACCCCGTATTTCAGTTAATGCTAAAATTCACTAATTGCAGAATAAATAATCTCATATGTGAGAATTGGGGAAAACGGGCTGCGTCATTACGTTCGTCTCGGAAAAATACGCAGAATAGAGTCCGAAATTTTGTAAATCGGAGTCCGTATGGCCTAGTTAAGGCCCAAAGAAGTTTTCAGAAAATTCAAAATTAAAAAACAGATTTAAAGTTCAGTTTTAAAACATAATTAGAGCCAAAAGCGGAGGTGGCGGGAAAGTTCCCGCCTAGCCCCATGTCGTCAGGCATGTCGACAGGGGTGTCGACAGGCATGTCGACAGGGGTGTCGACACAGGGTGTCGGCCCTGTTGATCTGGGTGCACCAGATCTGGTTTTTGGTTGAGTCTTGGGCTGGGTTCTAGAGATTTCCTAAATCTAACGGACCTAATCTAACCTAGGGTTAATCTAAGGGCCTAAAACACTCACCTAATCTATAAATACACCCTAAACCTACCCTAATCCATACTAAAAATAGTAATGATGGCCTCATGCCGCCAAAATCAAACTTGAGAGAGCCTCCACTAATTTATGAAGGAAGTTGCAAGCTAATCAACCTCTAATCATCATCTTCTTCATATTTAGCAACTAATTCCACTTCATAAGTTTGCTAATCTTGGGTTTGGTGAGTTTCTATCACTTTAACATCAATTGCTAAAGTAGACTGGGTGTAATGAGACTTATGGTCTTAAATGCGGATTAGTGAATTTGAATCATTTGTAATGATATGCTACTCTATGTTTTCCTATGTTTATGCATATTTAACAAGTGGGTTTATGCATGTTTAATAAGTTGGTTTATGCATGTTTAACAAGTGGGTTTATGCATGTTTAATAAGTGGGTTTATGCATATCTAATAAGTGGGTTTATGCATGTTTAACAAGTGAGTTATGCAAGTTCATATGCAAGTTATGTGTATGATGTTATGTAAGTTATGTGTAGGTTGTTATGCAAGTTATGTATATGCTTAAATGCAAGTTTAACATGATATGCAAGTTATGCATGCTTATGCAAGTATGTGAATGCTTATGCAAGTTATGTATATGCTTAAATGCAAGTCTAATATGATATGCAAGTTATGCATGCTTATGCAAGTATGTGAATGCTTATGCAAGAATGTGAATGCTTATGCAAGTTATGTGTATGCTTAAATGCATGTTTAACATGTTATGCAAGTTATGAGAATGCTTATATGCAAGTTCAACATGTTATGCAAGATATGTGTATGATAATATGCAAGTTTGGGTTAAATGTAGTTGGGTTAATATATGCTCATATATGCAAGTTGACATCCTCTTAACCCATGACAAAGTTATATGCTAAGATTTGGTTAAACCCATGATATTTGTGATGGATCTTCCCTTTATTATGTCATGAAATGAGAACGATTTACGTGGGGAACGATGGGGTTAATAAATATGTTAATAAAAGTATGATTGGGTATGATTAAGCATACCATAAAAATAAATTAACATAATTGGGAATTTACCTATTGAGTTAGGTCTACCCCATGGGAATTTACCTGTTGAGTTAGGTCTACCCATGTTATGAAAAACTTGATATTAATTAGGGATAATTAATATAGGGGTGATTAATTAGGTGTAATTAATCAACTAAGACACGAGGTTGGACCCTTTTGTAGCGGAAGTCTGCCCGGAACCGACCGGCCATCCAGCGGCTACAAATGATTGGCCCTACGTGAGAGCTCTTAGTCATAAATTAAATACGTGATTAAAGTAAAGACACGAGGTTAGACCCTTTTGATGACAGAAGTCTGCCCGGAACCAACCGGCATATCCAGCAGTCATAAAAGATGGTCTAATGTGAGAGGTCTTTATGGGGTCATGATCTTAATTAATTAATTAAGAAACACTTAACCATATTAGCATGTAGAGGGACATGAGGGGTTAAGTGGGTGCCTTGGGTGGCATGTGGAAATCTAGTGGGTTGCCTTGGGTGGCAATAGAAAATACGATTAGAATACTTAACCAAGTGGAAACATGTAATTAAACATGATTAAAGGGTTAAGTGGGATACACTAGATAAGTGACAAGCTTAGGTGGGTAGCTTGTGGGGGCCCATTTCAACCAGTAACCCATATGTATCTTATTGGGCTCGACCCATGTCGAGGACAAGACACGCGTACTGGGCTTGACTATAAGAGGCCAAAACGGGTTAGCAGTGGCAACGCAAGTCCAACGGGTTTCATATGCGTGTGTGGGCCCGGGCTGGTAGATAAGCCGTTGTTGCATCGTGTAGGTATAAGCCGTGCACCGTTGATAGTATTGGGTTGCCACTTTAGGGGAGTGATACACCCCACTGTGGGACCAACACGGGTATCTACGGTAGGGAGCCGATCATTTGGGAGTAGTGGTTACACCTAGTGGAGATAGGGGCAGACGACACCTATGTAGTCAGCTAGGGGTATACGAGACTACTGGGGAAATTTTCTAAGTCCTTGGGAGGGATCAACCTTTAAGTAGAAATGACTGGTGTGGTGCAGTTAGTAATTATCCTTGGGTGGGTAGATACGTCTTTACAGTTATCTTAGTTTATCCTAAGTCTACCAAGCTGCTTAGTGTAGCCATTCATCCCCAGACATTACCGTAGGTCAAGTTTATGTCTTCTCTGGTTACTTTAATGATTGTATTGTTAAAGTTATAGGACTCGCTCAGACTTATGTCTGACCCCGTTGTTTTTATCTTTTTCCCAACCCTCAGGTCCTACGGTGGATCCTAGCAGTAGTGGAGCTTGATCGGAGTGCTGTTCCAGTCTTTAGGAGCTTGGATAGATGTAAAGCTCCAGTTACCCAGTTATCTTTTCTTTTGTCCTGGCTATTGTATGAGAGAGTGGGATTATGTACTTCTTTATTTTGATGGATATTGTACTTGACTTTTATTGTGGTTTTATGATGTAACCAGACATGTTTACTTCCGCTGTCATGAGATGATGTTTTAAAATTTCAGGTACTATTTATATCTGTCTTGTTGTAATTTTTCTGTTCTATATTCACTAAAATACTCCACCGATGCTATGGCATTCCCTTAGAGAGTGACCATAGCGGGCGTGGGGTATTACAGTCTATGAGAAGCGAAATAAATATTTAAACAAAACTCGATGTATGTATTTCCAAAGAAATGGGAATAAATATAATGTGAGAATTAGCTGTTACCTGAGATCACATATTCCAGACTGTTATTTAATTTGAAATTTAACGTCGAATTGTTGTTTTGTTGTGATGAATGGTTGTTCAAAATTAAACAAGTTAAAATAAAATGTTGGCGTGTTTTAATTGATTCTAATAATCTTGTGCTGATTACTATTTTAAAATCAGAATTTATATTTATATAAGTTAACTAATTTAAATGGAAAAGTCATGAAAATCTCAAATGATATTAAATAATTTGTGTAAACTGTTTTACCATCTAACTTTTTAAATTTGATAGTTAAAACACGGAATATCAAATAAATATTCCTTATGTGTTAGTTCGAAGAGATCGGTATGGGAATTGGACCCAAAACCACTTTGAACTAACTTTATGATTCTTAAACTAACGTGCAGGGATAATTATATAAATGATTAAATTGAAGACCGTAGATCTTCATGAGTGAAAGAGTTACTTGTTTAAATTTCTCTAGTTTGACCACTGGAATTACGATAACATGTGATTCTTTCATGATTAAAATCTATGGATTTGCAAGGACTATTTGCTGCTGATCCTTAGGTGATTTATATATTGAATGCAGTAGGAGAGTGCCTTCAGTTCATCCTGTTCCTGGATGACTCTAATGGACGAATGTATGACCGAGATTTTCCTAAAAATTACGTATGTTGATTTTTACAAATATATCGAGTTAGTGGAAAAGAAGGGAACTTCTTTTACATCCAGAGTATATTTGTAGACACCAATTAGTGATTTTACAGATCTGATAATGTGGCATTCAAAGTAAATGGTGGCCAGATGTTCTAAAGATAAATTCTATTCTCAAGCCTCATCAACCGAGAAATGACAAAAATCAGGCAGGTAGCATGGCTAAGTGGGTTGCTCCCAAATAGGGTGTATAATCACCAATCTAGAGAAATTTCATTTCCTTCTTTATTCTTTTCGATGTCGTCCCTTTTCAGGAAACGGCTGCTGATCCCAACCGTTGATGATATACATTTGATACACTCAAGCGAAATGAGTGGTCGGTCATGTGTGGCTGGGTTGCAAGGTGTTCTTGTTGAACCCAGTGTATTCCCCTCTAGAGATACACTATCGGAAGGTGGTTTCATACATTGTCATAGTCAGAATCCATTACCCAATAAGGGCTCACGGTTTTAATTGTATACTATGTATATGGAGCGTGAGATGCAAGCATTCAGCTAGATTGAAATTTATTTGATTTAGACACTATCATAATATCAGAATAGTTTTGATATTAAGAAATGTTTGGGTTATCGTAAGATAAAAACCATCCATATTTATGTGTGGATCGGTCTTATGATTATCTTTTCTTTCAAAAAGATTTTCTAAACTTAAATCGAGTTGTTTTGAAATCGTTTACTCACACCAGTCTCATGACTTACCCAGAGTTTATTTTTCTATGTTTTCTATGAACTCTTGGGTGCCCAAATTTGTACGGGAGGTCAAATTGTTCAGGATTTTTTAGATAGATTTGGAGGGACTTAGAGCAGGAGGCTTCAACACTAGATATATAAAGTTTATTTCTGTTGTGTTGTATATATGTTGTACTCTGATGACATATGTAACTACAAATACTAGTTTTGTATTTCAAGTATTGATATGTAATATATTTTATCCAGTTCCGCTGTGAGATTCGTGATACTCTGATTTGGTTGTGTTATGTTCTTCTTTTTCTTCTATTTTAACTTTCTTTCCTTCTATTTCTCACCCTCTAACTTCTTCCTATTAACGATCTGTTAATTTCTGATGCTTGATTAGTCGATATGGGATACAGGTTACATATTAGTATCGATGATCAGGATATGAAATTTTTGGGCCTTTATACTCTACATGGACATTGTATCGACTTTTAGGCTAGTTAGCATAGTTTGTGTAGTAGCTTTTGGATATTTTCCACTTAATTTTATTTATTTTAATAGGGACATGGTGTATATTTGCATATGGTGATTATGTCTCCTCTTTTGTACTACATTGGGCATCGTACTTGATGTGTATATATTTATGATCATGTTAATTATTCTGTGATTTGTCACAATTACGTATATAGTGTTTTATTCTGAATAAATCCTTGTATCCACTATAATAATCTATTAAATAAGTTTTAATGTGTTCAACCACGTAAATATAAAAAAAATGGCACATTTTTTGCATGCTTGAGACTTACTTGATACATGACTATAGATGGCCGCTCCTAAAAAACCTTACTCTCTGTATTAACGGACGATAGTACTCGTTAAAGCTTTTTGTTAGTATGCTTCTTGGGGTGGGCGTTACAACTTGGTACCAGAACTGAATTCGGAAAAAAATTATGAAAACACAAAACAATATATGAGCAATATGGTACATCGATGTACAATATACGTGTCAACATAAATCCTAATCGCTCTTATCCTTAATCTTTGTCATGCCTAACTTTGGCCTTAATCTTTTCGTGTCCTTCAGAGTAGATACAGTTTGGAATACATCAAGAATTTTTCTAATTTCGTAGCATACCATGAGTTAAATCCTATTATCAGTTGTTATCTTTGTGGAAAATCCTTATTTTTTCGAATCATTTTGGTGTATATTGCTATGATTTGTTATATTCAATCATATGTGGAGAAGATGGTATGTTAAATTAGATTAAATGGAAGGAAATTTTTCTAAGAGGGAGAAAGGGTAGATATTGCTTTCCCTAATTAATGGGATTTGGATAGATATTATTTTCCCCAATTAATGGGATTTTGATAGATATTGTTTTCCTTTATTAGGTGGCATAATTGATAAAGATTCGTTTTGAGCAAGTTTTAAGGAGTATTTATTTCTGAGATATTTTAGGTCCAATTAGATTTTAGACCTAGTCCTTCTATTTGCCTATAGAAGCATCTGAGTAGGGAGAGAATTACTTGAACTTGAAGGAAAGAAAAACTTGTTTTTTTTTGGGATTGAGATAAATTCTCAATTATTTTTAGGTTATCATTGTAATAATTTGGTGGATTAATAAAAGTTTTTTTGGTGGAATTTGCTTATTATTGTTATCTTCTTCCCTCTTTCAAAATCTAATTATGTAGTAATCTTACAGAAATCCTAACATATATACCTTAGTTTTATAATTGATGGAACATAAAATTGCATTCATTTGTGTGTATTTTATAATTGAAAACAAATAAAATGGGAACATAAATAAAATAAAAATTCAATGTAATATGTAGAAATTTATTTTCAGATAATTAATGTAAATGATTTAAATTAATTAGAGCTGCACAGTGGAAACTAATGAACTGTTTCGGCTGAGCTATAAATCTAAAAAATTGATAAGTGGGATTAATGTGATGGAATATAATGATTAAGTTATTAATAATAATTGCGGGATGAAAATGAAAGTTTGATTAATTAGTAAAACTTAATGGCGTCCTGTATTTACGTAAAATGAAACAAGAATATTAGTGGTAATGAAATAATAAACACAAGCATGAGTAACCAGAATATGTAATTATCTCTTGTTGAATTGTCTGTTGGATATTTTAAGATTCTAGTCAATATGTCTTATCAACGTTATCGTTAAGAATTTCCTAAACACTTGTACGAGATGATTGAGCACATTATGAGACGACCCCAAACCCCGTACTGACGGCGACAAGGGTAATCTTTGGAATACAACACATAAATAATTTTTACAACGCATATATAACTTATACATCGAACGTACAACTTATACAACGCTTATACAAGAGGTGTACAACACTTATATAACTCATACATCGACTATATAATTTATACATCGTCGTTTTCCATATCGTTTATAATTTAGAAATCTCACATTGGGTTGCACTCCACCAAAAATACCAGAAGGCTTAGAAAAATATGCGGTCTTTTCTAGAATGTAGAAGACGTCCACACGAGTCCACTGTCTCTTGTTTCACTGAATTTTTTCAAGAAACGAAAAAGATATGATTTTTACAATGAAATCAAAACCCGTAGCGCTTTAAATTGCTATAATACAGTTTATATAATTTAACAGTCGTATACCTTCAGTTTTGTTCAAAACTAGGTTTTGAAATAACTTCCAATCCGAAAAACATTGCATCGATCAGACTACACAACATCGAAGGGGGTGGAGAAGGCTTCTCGTGCATGGTCGTGGCGTTAGACCCGATCGTCGGAATCGGGTGCAGTGGCGGTTGGAACTGCGCGACTTTGAGGGGCTCGTTCGCACGGAACTCGAGACGAGGGAGGTCGAGGTGGGTGTTGATTTGAAAAGGAGGAGGAGATGGACAAAAACCATAACTGGCTGAGGGGTTGAAAGTGGAGGAGGCGGTCGGAAAATGGGCTGGAACGTTTGAACAGCAGCCGCCGTTAATCGGAGGGGATAAAAAGGGTTTTTCGATTTTTTTATATTTTTAAAATTATGAAAGGAATAATTTGATTGGCCGGGAGCTTTTAAAAGGGGGTTTTCTAACACGACCTCCAATCCGAACCCAACGACTGTCGTCCCTAGCGTTTTACCCCCATTCCGAACACAATGGGATATGTTTCGTAGGCCCACTTGACTGTTTCAGTCAGTTTTCCTTCAAATTAAAATATAAAACATTCAATATTTAATTTGAACGTATATTTCAATTTGCCGGGGCCACATACTGATTCTAAAAATTCCCGAAAAATAAATCTAGCTGTGTTTTGATGATACGGTCCCAACAAAACTAGTTTCGTCGAATTCTGAGACTGTTTGAAAAATGGCCCTTTTCTAGTCGATCAAATTTAATAGAAATCGACCAAACACATTTTCCTTTGCCACGTTCACATACTAACTTCAAAAATTATGAAATTTGAAACATAGCAATAGCTTAACATCCCGGATCCAACAAAAGCGGTTTCGTCGAATTCCGAGGTCGTTTGCAAAATGGCCATTTTCACGGGCTATATAAATTCCATAGCGACCTTTTTGAAAATTCATTTAGCCATAACTTTTGCTTCCCGCTATGAAACTTCGATTTTTCAAATTCGTTAGAAAGGTATTCACTAACAGATTTAAATATTTTTGGTTTCACCCAAATCCGTTTTGTTTTGCACCTGGTACAGTTAGTCAAAGTTTGAATTCAAATTTTGAAACTACCCCGCCATTTCAGGCCTTGTTTATAATTAGAATTAATTATATTCGTTTTCAAATGTCGACTCAAACTTACTTTTCATCGTTATTATTTAAAATATTTAAAATCCACTATTTTAGCCAATTTAAATTTTTTTAAATTGGTTCAGATTTTCCGGGTCATTACAATCTCCCCCACTTAAAACTTTTCGTCCCGGAAAAGGAACAAAGTCGAAAGTGGTTTAATTAATCAACCCTACGTTCGATCTGGCTTCCATTCTCCAACTTTTCAGTTTTTGAGAATTTTCAAATTCTTCAAAAATTTGGCTAACACATGGAGTTTTCGAAAAATTTCGCCATAACCTCCTTTGTACGGGGAAGGGTTTGGAAATTTATCGGGCCGTATTAGGTACCCAATAAATCCTATAAAGCATACACATATTTATAGTGATATATTCTGGTGTTTACAGGGAAGCGTGTATAGATAATAACTCCAGAGAATAAATTCTCGTTACCATATCAAAGCCTGAGGGAGTGTGTATTTTAATTGCTCCAGAGAATAAATTCTCGTCACCTCGTCCCGTGTGGGAAATAAATAATCCATGTGCCGTATCTAATAACTAGAGAGACGTGATTATTGTCAACTCCAGACCCGTGTGGGGTTTTTATTAATCTGGCAATTTATCGTTACAATTCTATATGGTCATATCAGTCATCAGTTCAACCTGTAAAATATAGTCATCGCCATACAAGCCTCTCACTCGTATGGTAAATCTTCCACCTCGTCACACAAGCTCCAAATGCTTATGTGGTATATGATGAAGTATGCCTACCTTCAAGAAGTTTGCCATGTAGTGTAGTTCAAAATTAATTGTTACTATCCTATGGCGACGTTTATTATTACACACAGAACAACCAGCACTCCGCATCCAATGGCATTCACAGGAGTTGATATAATAATATTTCGCATCCAACTCATTAAGGTTTACCTATTTGCCGGGTACACAAATAAATTCTTTACTCAACAGCTAATCTAATTACCTGTTCAAACATATATAATGCACATGTATATATTTCTATCTATTTTTAAATCAGTTCAATGTGTGAGTTAATCGAATAAATCCTACGATTCATTCTCCTATTAATTAAATTAACTATCGTTTCAATAATTTAATTCATCCAATTTACTATCACACAATGCAAACAACAAGCAAGTTGTTTTTAACTTTTCAAAAATATACTAATCAATTTCTATATTCTTTTAAAATCATTCAGACTATAGAATTAAAAGTGCACATCCATGGAAAGAAAATAACAATAGAGTAGAGAACTCAATGGTAATGCAAAGTTTGGTAAATGTACCTTGCACCAGAGTCAATCAGTTTCCCAAGTACAATCTCGTGGGTCTCCACTCTATTGCACTTTCACTAAGTGAACCTTCTTGTTCCTCAGTTCTTTGGTTTCTTTGCCAATGATCTTTAGCGGTTCTCTTCTCACAGCTAATTCTGGAGTAATTTCAATATCCTGTTGAGCTGCTTCTTCCACGATCAAGTCTGGATCATGAACGTGCTTTTGGAGTTGAGATATGTGAAATACATCATGCACTCCAAGCAACAAATTAGGAAATTGAATCCTATAAGCGAGAGTTCCAATCCGTTCAAGAATAGGAAACGGACCAATAAATCTGGGTGCCAACTTCCCAGTTTTGCCAAATCGAATCACTCCTCTCATCGGAGAAACCTTTATATACACATAATCACCAACAGAAAAAGCCAAATCTCTTCCTCTCGAATCAGCATAGCTATTATGTTGGCTTTGAGCGGCGAGTAATCGTTTCTTAACAAAATCGACTTTTTCGGCAGCTTCACGGATCATATCAGGTCCTAATACCAGTCTATTACCCGGTTCGACTCAACAAGCAGGAGATCGGCACGGTCTACCATACAATGCTTTGAATGCTGACATTGTCAGGCTCGCCTGGTAGCTGTTGTTATACGAGAATTCAGCCAAATGCAGATGGTATTCCCATGATCCACCAAAATCTAGAACACAAGCCCGCAACAGATCTTCTAAAATACGATTCACCCTCTCTGTTTGACCGTCTGTCTGAGGATGATAGGCGGTGCTTAGATTCAGCTTTGTTCCCAGTTCTACTTGAATTGCTTCCAAGAATTTGCTAGTAAATATTGGATCTCTATCACTAACTATACTGATCGGCACTCCGTGTAGTCTAAAAATTTCCTTGAAATATATCTATGCCAGACTCTGAGCGGTTTTGTTTGATCTGACAGGTATGAAATGGGTGGTCTTCATGAAACGATCTACGATCACCCAAATACTGTCATTCCCTTTTATGGTTCTGGGCAAACCATCTATGAAGTCCACGGAAATATGTTCCCACTTCCAACCTGGAACGTCTAGCGGTTGTAACAATCCAGCCAGTTTCTGTTGGTCGCTTTTGACTAGCTGGCAAGTAGGGCATCGACTAACATATATTGAAATGTCTCTTTTCATAGCCTTCCACCAGAATGTTTGCTTGAGATCGTTATACATTTTGGCCACACCAGGATGGATACTCAGTTTGGACTTGTGAAACTCGTCTAACACTTCCCATTTTAACTCTGGGATGTCGGGAACACAAATCCTTCCTTTCAATCTTAGGGTCCCATCGTTATCTATTTGAAAACACGAGGGTTCGCCTTTCTGAATCCTTTTGATCATATCCTTAATAAAATTATCATCCTTTTGAAGAATAGATATTTTGTCAATTAAGGAAGTCGTAATAATAAAGCTGGCGATCATTACATTCTTTCGACTCAACGCATCGGCCACGACATTGGCTTTCCCTGGCGTGTATAGAATCTCAAAATCGTATGCTGCAAGGAACTCTAGCCAACGTTGCTGCCTCAGATTCAAGTCTTTCTGGGTGAACAGATACTTTAACGACTAGTGATCTGTAAACAGTTCGAATTTCTCACCCAGAAGATAGTGTCTCCAGATTTTCAAAGCAAATACTATAGCCAACAACTCAAGATCATGGGTGACATAGTTCTTTTCATGTGGCTTCAGCTGACGGCTAGCATAACCAACCACTTGACCTCTTTGCATTAGTACTGCACCCAGGCCTTCTCTAGAGGCATCTGTCCAGATTTTTAAATCCTGGTTGCCGTCGATAATGGTTAACACTGGAGCAGTCGTTAATCTTAACTTTAGCTCTTCAAAAGCCTCCTCACATTCTGGAGTCCATTTGAATTTTGAGTGCTTCTTTGTAAGCTTCGTTAAGTGACCAGATATCTTCGAAAAGTTTTTAACGAACTTCCGGTAATAACTAGCCAATCCAAGAAAACTGCGAACCTCTATAGGAGTACTAGGCTGTTTCCAGTTTTGAATAGCCGTGATTTTACTTGGATCCAGAACAATTCCTTCCTTCGATACGACATGGCCTAGAAATTTCACTTCATCTTGCCAGAATATACATTTCGACAGTTTGGCTTTCAATACATTCCTCAGAATTTCTAGAACCTGTTCCAAATGCTTTTCATGTTCGGCCTTTGATTTAGAGAAGATTAGAATATAATCAATAAAAACCAGAACAAATTTATTCAGGACTCCTCTGAACACTCTATTCATCAAATCGACGAAGTAAGCTGGAGCGTTACATAAGCTGAACGACATTACTAACCACTCATAGAATAAGTCTGGACCTCTGAATGCTGTCATAGGAACACACTCTTCGGCAATTCGAAGTTGATGGAAGCATGTAGCTAGGTTCATCCTTGAAAATACTTGTGCTCCATTCATACGATCCAATAAATCATTGATTCGCGGCAATGGATATTTATTCTTTATTGTCTGCTTGTTCAAATCACGATAATCCATACATAGCCGTAGAGTACCGTCAGATTTTAGGACAAACACCACTGCTGCTCCCCAATCAAAGAAACTAGGCCCGATCAGACCCTTCCATACGAGCTGTCGTGTTTGATTGTCTAGTACTTCTTTCTCTTTTAGGGTCATCCTTCGAATGGTGTGCACTACTGGCCTTGCGTTCAGAATCAAAGCGATCTTGAAATCAATTTCTCTTTGCGAAGGTAGACTAACGACTTCCTCGAACACATCTGCATAATTCTTTACGACAGGAATATCTTTGATGAGGTCGAGAATATTCTCTGTGATTACAGGGATATTTTCTATTTGAGCTGGAGAAGCATCGAGAGCTGCCCAGATGTCTTTTCTATTAGAATTCTGACCTTCACTGGGGATGGTTATATAATCACCTAATTTAATCTTCGCCTTAATGACTCTGTTGGCGCATTTAACCTCAGCTTCATATTTGATCAACCAGTCTAACCCCAAGGTAAGATCAAACTCTGTAAAATTCATGACGACCGCGATGGTAGGGAACCGATAACGAGAAAAAGAAACCGGCACTCCACTAACCCACCAGAGATCGAGGGAACCCCCAACCGGATTATGGACAGTCATTGGTTCTTTGAGCTTCTTCAAATTCAAATCCAGTTTCTTAACCGCATTCTTTGCAACAAAGCTTCGCGACGCGCCGGTGTCAAACAATACTTTAACAGGAATATCTTTGACAGTTAGTGTGCCTTCTAAAACATCTGGCCTTTCTTGAATAGCTAAGGGCACAGAAGTTTCTGATACTTCATTTATATGTACTGCTTCGGATTTTTGTGATAGTCGGCAATCTTTCTTTACGTGACCAACCTGATGGAAAAGATTGCATTTTCTATTTTCTTGAACTTTGTTCTTTGATTTAGATCCTTTCTTCTTCGGCATTTTCAAAGACTTACATTTCCTGGACAGATGACCCTTTTGATTGCAGTTAAGGCATATGGCGGTCATTACTGATTCTTTCTCAGATGTGGCCCTTTTTCGATTCACTTTGGGCTTGTTACTGGCCTTAGACATTGTACTGGCCTCAGGATTATCAGTTTCAGGCTCAGCTTTATTACTAGAACTGACCTCTTCTTCATAACGCAACATACCTTTCTTGTCGAGATCCTCATACTGGTAAGCCATGTATATCATTTCAGAGAAAGGAAGCTTCACATTCCTCATTACACTATTCTGATATTTTCTTTGCAGGCCATGAATAAACCTCAGATTCTTCCTCTTTGGATCTTGAATCAGATGAGGAGCAAAGTGAGAAAGTTCATTAAATTTCTTATGACATTCTGGAATGGTCATATCTCCTTGTATCAGATAAGCAAATTCATCACATAACCGCTCAGTTGCTTCGGGAGGAGTAAATCTTTCTAGAAAAATCACTTTGAATATATCCCAGGTGATATCACCTTCTGGATTATCTTTGATAGTCGAATCCCACCAAAACAATGCTTCTTCTTTGAGAGCCCAAGATGCCAGTAATCTTTTCTGATCATCTCTCAGCTTTAAATCTTCAAAGATTTTCTCTGCAGAACGAATCCAAGCTTGTGTTTCCATGATGGACTCTTTGCCTAAGAATGGCGATCCACCCAGATTTCGAAATCTCTTGAATAGGAATTCTATATCTGATTCTGGCTGCAGGAGCACAACTGGCTCATTAGCTGGTCGAGCCATACGATTATTTCTTCTGTTCCTGTCACTCATTTTCTAGTGCATCTGCAATTAGCAGACAAAGTGTCAGGTCAACAGAAAATATATTTCAAAACATAGAGACAAATACTTGAATGTAAATGTGTCAACTGGGGTGTATTTCATTTTGCTTTACTCATACCAGGATATTACTGATCCTATCTGTAATGAGTCACTCGTCCTAGAACACTACTGGTTCTACTTCTGACGAGTTCATTGATATGTTATATTCCAGCGCTAAGCTTAACCAAAGCTCTGATACCACGTTGAGACGACCCCAAACCCCGTACTGACGGCGGCAAGGGTAATCTTTGGAATACAACACATAAATAATTTTTACAACGCATATATAACTTATACATCGAACGTACAACTTATACAACGCTTATACAAGATGTGTACAACGCTTATATAACTCATACAGCGACTATATAATTTATACATCGTCGTTTTCCATATCGTTATAATTTAGAAATCTCACATTGGGTTCCACTCCACCAAAAATAGAAGAAGGCTCATAAAAATATGCGGTCTTTTCTAGAATGTAGAAGACGTCCACACGAGTCCACTGTGTCTTGTTTCACTGAATTTCGTCAAGAAACGAAAAAATATGATTTTTACAATGAAATCAAAAACCATAGCGCTTTAAACTGCTATAATATAGTTTATATAATTTAACAGTCGTATACCTTCATTTTTGTTCAAGACTAGGTTTTGAAATAACTTCCAATCCGAAGAACGTTGCGTCGATCAGACTACACAGCGTCGAAGGGGGTGGAGAAGGCTTCTCACCCGTGGTGGTGGCGTTAAATCCGATCGTCGGAATCGGGTGCGGCGGCGGTTGGAACTGCGCGACTTTGAGGGGCTCGTTCGCACGGAACTCGAGACAAGGGAGGTCAAGGTGGGTGTTGATTTAAAGAGGAGGAGGAGCTGGACAAAAATCTTAACTGGCGAAGGGGCTGAAAGTGGAGGAGGCGGTCGGAAAATGGGCTGGAACATTTGAACAGCAGCCGCCGTTAATCGAATGGGATAAAAAGAGTTTTTCGATTTTTTTATATTTTTAAAATTATGAAAGGAATAATTTGATTGGTCCGGAGCTTTTAAAAGGGGGTTTTCTAACACGAACTCCAATCCGAACCCAACGACTATCGTCCCTAGCGTTTTACCCCCATTCCAAACACAATGGGATATGTTTCGTAAGCCCATTTGACTGTTTCAACCAGTTTTCCTTCAAATTAAAATATAAAACATTCAATATTTAATTTGAACGTATATTTCAATTTGCCGGGGCCACATACTGATTCTAAAAATTCCCGAAAAATAAATCTAGCTATGTTTTGACGATACGGTCCCAATAAAACTAGTTTCGTCGAATTCTGAGACTGTTTGAAAAATGGCCTTTTTCTGGTTGATCTAATTTAATAGAAATCGGCCAAACATATTTTCCTTTGCCATGCTCACATACTAACTTCAAAAATTATGAAATTTGAAACTTAGTAATAGTTTAACATCCCGGATCCAACAAAAGTGGATTCGTCGAATTCCGAGGTCGTTTGCAAAATGGCCATTTTCACGGGCTATATAAATTCCATAGCGACCTTTCTGAAAATTCATTTAGCCATAACTTTTGCTTCCCGCTATGAAACTTCAATTTTTCAGATTCGTTAGAAAGGTATTCACTAACAGATTTAAATATTTTTGGTCCCAAATCCGTTTTGTTTTGCACCCGGTATAGTCAGTAAAAGTTTGATTTCAAATTTTGAAACTGTCGCGCCATTTCAGGCCTTGTTTATAATTAGAATTAATTATATTCGTTTTCAAATGTCGATTCAAACTTACTTTTTGTCGTTATTATTTAAAATATTTATTTTAAATATTTAAAATCCACTATTTTAGCCAATTTAAATGTTTTTAAATTGGTTCAGATTTTCCGGGTCTTTACATATTTCCTTGGGTAATAAAATAAATATTAGGAAAGAGTAACATATAATATTTATATGAGAATAGTGTTGAACCACTATATGAGAAGAGAATGGTAGGAAAGATTACGAGGCAATAGAGATATTATGCCGACTTTCCAGCCAAATAATGAGGAAAATCATAATAAATTTGGTGGTTCAATATTATTCAAAACAAATTTTGTCAGTTGTTAAGTGAAAATTATGTTTTGAGAAAAATTAAGAGAAATAATATAAAGTATTTTTTAGTATTAGAAATTTCTAAATTGAGTAATTATCTTCAACATGAGAAATATTTTTGAAAACACTCTCATACTTAAGTCCAAAAGGCGGTCGTAGCCATCAAGTTGCTAATAATAAATGGTGAACGACGAAGCTAATTGATTTTGAAATCAAAATAGCAATCATTGTTTAGGTAACTAGTACAAATATGATGGTAAGGCAACATCAACTACTGATTGGGAATAGAGAAAATATGAGTGTGTATTCTAATTATGTGTTATGTGAAAGATATGTGGTAATAACTAAAGTATTTTGTATGAATTATTCAGAATGAGTGATATTTTTTTTGTAAATTGTATAATTAAGTTATGAACTTTATTGTTTAAAGTTATATAAATTGGTAAAAAGTATTGTAATTCTTGGACACAACGTTTTTGGTTACTTAAACTAAAAATTTTCTAAGTGAGTAAATTTGATTTAAGTTATTAAAATTCTGGAATATAAATGTGTTAACTTACGAAAATTGCGTGTAACGTCCCAGGTTTTTACTGACTTTGATAATCAATAATTTTTGATTATATTGATGATTAATTAAATTAATTATAATTAGAGTTAATACTTGAGAAATGTTTAAATTGATCTTTTTAATCCTATGTATATGCATGTATATATATAGATATGCATATATATGTTATATATATATATATATATATATATATTAATATTTATAAAATATTTAATATGTGTATATATGTAAAATAAGAGAGTAAGTGATATTTTTATCTTTTACTTTACATTTTTAAAATTTGATTTTTACATATGTAAAATCAATAATTGGAATAAAATATTTTCTTTACTCCATATGTAAGAAAAACAAAATGGACATATTAAGATTTAGAACCTTTTGTACTTAAAATCAAAATCCTAGAATGAAATCTTTGATGCGTACAAGTATGTGTCATTCAAACCAATTGAACATAAGGTGTAGAAAACAGTTCCTAGCCTTAGCTTCTTTTCATGGATTGCATTGCTAAGCCATAGGATATATTGCATCTAAAAACATCAAGACAACTAGTGCATTCTTTTCAAGCTGAAATGAAAGCAGCTTTTACATTGTGACCAAGCACACATAGCTGGTAGAAATGAAATCTACAGGTTTCTTTTCAATCAAGTATAGGCAACATACTTAAGGTCTAAGCATGCTTTTGTAATATATATTTGCACATGGCCTTATGTAGACATTAAACTTCACTGACATGCACATAAATACTCAAAATCAATCAATAACTAGTCATAGCATGTGAAAGTGATAGCCAGGTTTACTTAAGAACTAAGTACCCAAATTTTTTTATGAGCATGCATGCGATGTGTACACTTATTGGTGTACTTCATTCGACCTGTCCTTATGTAACAACCCGTATTTCGATAACATGTTAAAATGAGAATCAAGGCGGAATTTAAAATTAAATTCTGAATCAAGTAAAACGGGCTATGCCATTGCGTTCATCTCGGAAAAATACGTGAAATAGAGTCCGAGTTTTCGAAAATCGGAGTCCGTATGACCCGATTAAGGCCCAACGAAGTTTTCAGAAAATTTCAAAGTAAAAACAGATTTCAAATTCAAGTTTGAATTTGGAAATTTGGGCCAGACTGGGCCAGGCGGGAAAATTCCCACCAGAGCACCCAAGTCGACAGCCCTGTCGACTTGGGAGTCGACTTGGTTGGACCCAAGTCGACAGCCCTGTCGACTTGGCTGTCGACTTGGTCCAGCCGGGCAGTTCTGCCTGGTGCACCTATTTCCTGTCTTGGCTAGGTTTTTGGGCCTGGTTTGAAATCTGACGGTTCAGGTTGGTCCTAGGGTTAATCTAAGGGTCCTAACTAATCCTAATCTCTATAAATAAGCCCCTAAGCCTACCTTAAACCCTCATTATTCATTCTTGCAACTAAACTATGGCAAAATTTTCACTCTCATGGCCTCCACCCTCATTCTAAAATTCCTAAGTAAATTCCTATGAGAGGTTTCATGATCTTGAGAGTGTTACAGAGTTCCTATGTTAGTATGAGATCTTCTCAAGTTGATTTCGAGGCTAAAGCTTTGATCTTTGTTCATAAAGATGGGGTTTTTATTGATTGGGAGTGTTCATCTTTGGGTTTTGGGTGATGGCATGCATAGGCTTCATCACAATCTTTAATCTAATTGATTTGTGCCTTCATAGCAATGTAAGCCCTTTCCATACTCTTAGATATTAACTATGAAGTTAAATGTTCATGTTGCAAGTTTGGGTTTGATCATTGAGTATGATACATGCTATCATGTTATGCAAGTTTATGAAGTCATTATCTTGATCTTGTGGGCTAAAAGCTACAAGCTTTATGTTGAAATGTTGCATTATGCAACATGAGAACCCTCATAACCTTTATGTCAACTTGCATATGAAGTCATAACCCTTATATGATGATATATGCGAGTTACTAGTCATCATTCCATGTCTTTTGTCACCATGATTCGCTTATATGCCAAGTTTGGGTTTATGCATGTTTTTTAGGCTTAAGAATGTAACATGCAAGTTAATGAACACATTTGTGCCTCATTTGCCACCATGATTAACTTGTGGCTTAATATCCATTTTTGTCATGCCTTTGCCAAGTCTCTTCTTTTAATCCATTACGTTGTTGCGAATGTATATGTGAGTTTAAAAGCGTTGGGTTATGTTATGGGTAATTTCTAATGACATGAAAATACAACTTGAAAATATGACTTGAAATATAACATGGAAGTTGACATGTAAGTATGCATAAAAACACAAGCTTGGGAATTTACCTATTAAGTTAGGTCTACCCTTTGGGAATTTACCTATTAAGTTAGGTCTACCCAAATGCTTGAAAACTTGTAACATGTTTTGGAAACATGATGGACATGACACTTAGATAATATAAGAGTGGCCAACTCGAGGTTGGGTTGAGTTTGCAACGTAAAACTACCCGGAACCGACCGGCCTAACTAGTAGTTGCAAACAATAGGACCCAATGTGAGAAGTTGGTCATGTTGTGCTTAAACCCGAGGTTAGACCAAGTTGTGGTGTAAAGCTACCCGGAACCGACCGGCTTAACTAGTAACCGCAACAAAGTCTAATGTGAGAGGTTGAGGTGCATTAAGTAATTAATGCCACATGATAGGGTTAAGTTAATTTGATTAATGACGCTTAACCAAATATGACATGGACAAATGGGTTAAGCAAATTGATTAGGCTAATGATACTTAACAAAACATGACAAGGTTTGGTAGGTTAAGTAATTTGATTTGCCTAATGACACGTAACCATTTTTATACGACTAGTGGACGGGGTTAAGTTAACCAACACTTAACCAATCCAACACGATAATTTGGGGAAGGTTAAGTAAGTTTTCTTAATGACACTTAACCGAAAAATACAGTTAATGGATGAGGTTAAGATTAGACTCAACTAGTCTAAGCATGGAAATCGGATGGGGTTTAGTTTGCCTAGACTTAATTAATCCCACTTGGTAGTTTAATGGAGTTAAGTTAAACACTTAACTAATCTAACATGATGATTTGAGGTGGTTAAGTGACCTATACGTAACCAATCTAACTCGTGAATTTATTGAGGTTAAGTTAACCTATACTTAACCGATCTAACGTGAAAACATGATAAGGCTAAGTCACGAATCGCTTGAATACACTTGACCGATTTGACTAAGACAATTGATAGGGTCAAGTAAATATATATACTTAACCAATCTGGAATGATAATTGGACGAGGTTAAGTCGTGAATTGCTTAATATACTTAACCAACGTGAACATGGTTTGTAGGGTTAAGTCTTGAACTTGGATACTTAGCCAATTTTGACATGATTGGTAGACGGGTTAAATCATGAACTTAAGTGACACTTAATCCATTATGTAAACCCTAGTTCTAAGGATTAGGTGGATAACCGTAGTTAACAAGGATAACGGGAATAAGGCTAAGTGGTAAACCTTAGTTGAAGAATATCTAAGTAATGATTCTTAGTCAAGGAAATTTAGACCAGTTCATAGATAGATGAGTAACCTGATACGGTAGGTCATCGTTTAAATATACGAGTAGGAGCAAGTATCTGGTTTAGATAAAGGCTCCAGCGAACTGGGTAACGAAGCAGCGGCTTCGGGGAACGTGAGGATATTCTTGGTATCCCTCTGTGAGCTGCCAGGTGATTATACTAGGCTCATGAGAGGTTAAGGTTTGCGTTAGAAGAACCAAGAGTATGCCTTGGTTGCTATACGAGCGACCTAAAGACGGGGATGGATAGGGGATAGTCGACGATACACGGTCGTACCCTAGATAGCATTTTCGTCAGACTACCTACCATCTTTGGTCAAGCGTGTACGTACGGAAAGGCAAAGAACACCCAAAAGACCATAATTGCTATCTAATTATGGTTGCGGTTGGGATATATTGTGGGTTGGCCAGTAGTGTGTTCTCATACAGGATTTATCCTGTCTTGTCTTTCGCTAGTTGAGGGAGGGGTCGCGTGGGACCATAGCCACGTACAGAAAAACAGACCTTAGCATCTGCATCGGTAGATAAATCGAAAGCTCCCGACCGAGTCCTGTATTTTCTGGTCTGCCCTGTGACAGGACTCGGATGGCACGATGTGATACATGTGCATACAGTCATGGAAAAACGATTCACGATGAATGCGTGGGAAAAAGGGCGCGGTTGACGGTTAGCATAAATCCTAGTGGCCCTGGGTGGTTGAACCAAAACCGAGATACGAAAACGTGCAATAGGTAAGCGTAATCCCTAGTAGACCTAGGTAGCATAAGTCCTAGTTGCACAAACGATAATTCATGTTGGAAGACCCTAGCTAGGTTTAGGGTAACAGTCCAAACCAATCTTAAGGATCACGGAACTATGTTAAAGTAATATAGAATCTCATGGGAAAGCCCGTATGGTCTACGGCAAGAGACTGAACATTTACATGGAACAAAACATACGAGTTGAGTAACCTATATATGCGGTTTATTAGGTTGACATAGACCATTACACGACTTTTGAGTAAGGGTCATTCATGGTTAACACATGATACGGTGGGGATACTAGTACGGTAGGTGCAGAGCTAAAAGACAGGATAGATACCATGGGATGTTATACGTGATAGATATCTTGGGGATATTATACTTGACAGAAACTTGACGACGGGGTACCTTGTTTTATCTTGACACCGTAATTTATCATGACACCTTAGTTCATCTAAGTTCAATAGTTCATCATGTTATTTTGATTAAGCTTATCTATCATGTCATCATGCTTATGTTCATCTCAGTTTCTCATGTCAGTTAACTTTACTAGTTTTTATGCTGATAGTAGATAGGGCTTACTCAGTCTTTTTGACTGACCCGTTTTGTTTCGCCTCTTTTCTTCCGTTTCCCCCCAGGTTACAGGGAGGAAATACCGTTGTTTAGTTCGGACTTCTTCTACTTGAAGGTCATCATGGATGGCTTGGACTTTTCTTGGCTATGGCTACTTTACTGTTTTTACTTGGGGAATAATTTATGAAAATGTCTTTATGCTTCTTTACTATTGCAAGACAGGTTTTGATGTACTCTGATGTAAAAGGCTTTAGACCTTATTTATTCATGTTATGAAAGTTTGATTTTACTTCCGCTATTTTATATGTTCTGTCTTGTGATATTTCTGTGCATGTTTACCAATAATGCCCCTCTAAAGCTAGTCATTCCTTTGCGAGTGACCCTAGCGGAGGCGGGGTGTTACATTTGGTATCAGAGCAGAAGGTTACTAGACTGGGCAAAAGTTTTTAAAGACCTTCTGAAAACTATTTGAAAACCGTTTACAAAGAAGCATTTTTCAAGAAAATTTTCTTTTAAAAAGAAAAAGGCTATTCCCCAAAGGCCATTAGCATTATCCTTGTTTCCTTAATTGAATCTCTTTTCCTTTCTTTCCTCCATCTGTAGTCACAGTGGTTTTAACTGCGACTAGTCTTTTTTATCTACGGAAGTGCTTTCCATGCGATGGAGGTGGTTCTCGAGAGACCAGTGGCCGCGTTATAAGAAAGGATAGTGAGAAAGAGGATAAAGGATACGAGCTTTAGGATGAGCAACTTGTTGGTATGGCTCAACCCATAACGAAAAAGTATCTTTGGTATGGTGAAACGGGACGGATAGTTAAGTATTGTGGGACAAGGACAAGATCATCGTGAAGATAATTGTATTCCCTCACTAGAGTACCTGAGTAGGGGGATAACATCCTTGTTGAAGATCTAGTTATCCTTCTCTATCATCCCATTAGGACTTTGTTTTGATCATCGTATCATTTAAGTCTGCTTCGATAGTTGAGTCTCTGCACCTTAAGTACTAGCGTAATAGAGAATCCCATTTTTGTCTCAAAGTCCTATTGGAGAATCAGTCCATTTATACATGACTTGTTTGGATTTGAGAATGTCAATACCAAGTGTTGAGTTTGGAAATAATGCTTATGTTTATAAGCTATGGATGGATTCTAGGGATGAAGTGGTTATCCAGTAGGGGGTGCCACTCTCGGTTTTGATAGGAGGGTAGTTAGACCATTTGACTAGCCTTGGTAATGCCCTCGGAGTACCGTGTAACCTTTTTGAGGTTCTGTCATGACTAGTTACTTAGAATCCCTTGATGCCTTTATTGGAAATTTGAAGCCCGATCGAGTGGTGTTCGCCGATAAGATGGATGGTTTACTTCATTTATGCATGGGTTATAGAGATCACCCTAGTAAGTGCGCTTGATAACCTGGTTGGCATCTGTTTACTTTCAAGAGGAAGTTCTTCTACATGGAATACCTTGTGGTACGAGATCCAAGATTCACTAGTGAATTTTGGAAAGCTTGCATGAGATCATGAGTACGCGGTCATGTTTGCGCCAAGTATTCTAGGAAAAGGATAAGTGCAAGTGGAACGAGAGGCGACGAAGAAATGAGTTCCAGCTCATGTTATGGAAACAGGAAATAAGAAGCTACGAAATCGCGAAGTTAAAAGACGGTCAAGACACAATGGAATTAGGCTCGAGGAAATACGACTTTGATGGTCAAAGACTAGATACGCGCATGATATCTCTTTTTGGGAGTATATCCTTGATCCCTGTTTTCTGTAGAGCTTACTTGTAGGCTATCTTTTGTGGACATCCTCTCGGTCCTATTTTCTGTTACAAACCCCGTAAGGAGTTTGTCTTGTTTATCTTCTCGGCCCTGTTTCAGGGAATCCTAGGTAGAACCCTATGGATGTAAACATGTATTTGAAACATGTTATGATTGATATGGTTGCAAGTGGTTGCAAGTGGTTGCTCGTGGATGCGCGAATACACATTAGATACTAGCTCGACTCGGTCACATTTCATATTGCATATGCACGAGTATTTATACTTGTTTATGGATGAAATCGAATGTATTATCATGCGGTTGTTGCATATGAATGAATACTTGTGCACGCATATAGTATCTATATGACTAGGACTATTTGCATACATGTTGGATTCATGGCACTATACATATTTTGCATTAGAAAGATTATTCATGCCTGATCATGAGCATTAGCTAAGGAACATGTACACACACGTTTTGCATACATTCATACAGCATTAGAAATCATCTAAGGACAATGGTTGCTTGTGGATGATGTTTTGAGTAGATGGATGATGGATGGTAGGATATGTTCTTCCTAACTTGGAGATTTCGGGGACGAAATCCTAAAAGGTGGGGAGGATGTAACAACCCGTATTTCGATAACATGTTAAAACGAGAATCAAGGCGGAATTTAAAATTAAATTCTGAATCAAGTAAAACGGGCTATGCCATTGCGTTCGTCTCGGAAAAATACGCGAAATAGAGTCCGAGTTTTCGAGAATCGGAGTCCGTATGACCCGATTAAGGCCCAACGAAGTTTTCAGAAAATTTCAAAGTAAAAACAGATTTCAAATTCAAGTTTGAATTTGGAAATTTGGGCCAGATTGGGCCAGGCAGGAAAATTCCCGCCAGAGCACCCAAGTCGACAGCCCTGTCGACTTGGGAGTCGACTTGGTTGGACCCAAGTCGACAGCCCTGTCGACTTGGCTGTCGACTTGGTCCAGCCGGGCAGTTCTGCCTGGTGCACCTATTTCCTGTCTTGGCTAGGTTTTTGGGCCTGGTTTGAAATCTGACTGTTCAGGTTGGTCCTAGGGTTAATCTAAGGGTCCTAACTAATCCTAATCTCTATAAATAAGCCCCTAAGCCTACCTTAAACCCTCATTATTCATTCTTGCAACTAAACTATGGCAAAATTTTCACTCTCATGGCCTCCACCCTCATTCTAAAATTCCTAAGTAAATTCCTATGAGAGGTTTCATGATCTTGAGAGTGTTACAGAGTTCCTATGTTAGTATGAGAGCTTCTCAAGTTGATTTCGAGGCTAAAGCTTTGATCTTTGTTCATAAAGATGGGGTTTTTATTGATTGGGAGTGTTCATCTTTGGGTTTTGGGTGATGGCATGCATAGGCTTCATCACAATCTTTAATCTAATTGATTTGTGCCTTCATAGCAATGTAAGCCCTTTCCCTACTCTTAGATATTAACTATGAAGTTAAATGTTCATGTTGCAAGTTTGGGTTTGATCATTGAGTATGATACATGCTATCATGTTATGCAAGTTTATGAAGTCATTATCTTGATCTTGTGGGCTAAAAGCTACAACCTTTATGTTGAAATGTTGCATTATGCAACATGAGAACCCTCATAACCTTTATGTCAACTTGCATATGAAGTCATAACCCTTATATGATGATATATGCGAGTTACTAGTCATCATTCCATGTCTTTTGTCACCATGATTCGCTTATATGCCAAGTTTGTGTTTATGCATGTTTTTTAGGCTTAAGAATGTAACATGCAAGTTAATGAACACATTTGTGCCTCATTTGCCACCATGATTAACTTGTGGCTTAATATCCATTTTTGTCATGCCTTTGCCAAGTCTCTTCTTTTAATCCATTACGTTGTTGCGAACGTATATGTGAGTTTAAAAGCATTGGGTTATGTTATGGGTAATTTCTAATGACATGAAAATACAACTTGAAAATATGACTTGAAATATAACATGGAAGTTGACATGTAAGTATGCATAAAAACACAAGCTTGGGAATTTACCTATTAAGTTAGGTCTACCCTTTGGGAATTTACATATTAAGTTAGGTCTACCCAAATGCTTGAAAACTTGTAACATGTTTTGGAAACATGATGGACATGACACTTAGATAATATAAGAGTGGCCAACTCGAGGTTGGGTTGAGTTTGCAACGTAAAACTACCCGGAACCGACCGGCCTAACTAGTAGTTGCAAACAATAGGACCCAATGTGAGAAGTTGGTCATGTTGTGCTTAATCCCGAGGTTAGACCAAGTTGTGGTGTAAAGCTACCCAGAACCAACCGGCTTAACTAGTAACCGCAACAAAGTCTAATGTGAGAGGTTGAGGTGCATTAAGTAATTAATGCCACATGATAGGGTTAAGTTAATTTGATTAATGACGCTTAACCAAATATGACATGGACAAATGGGTTAAGCAAATTGATTAGGCTAATGATACTTAACAAAACATGACAAGGTTTGGTAGGTTAAGTAATTTGATTTGCCTAATGACACTTAACCATTTTTATACGACTAGTGGACGGGGTTAAGTTAACCAACACTTAACCAATCCAACACGATAATTTGGGGAAGGTTAAGTAAGTTTTCTTAATGACACTTAACCGAAAAATACAGTTAATGGATGAGGTTAAGATTAGACTCAACTAGTCTAAGCGAGGAAATCGGATGGGGTTAAGTTAGCCTAGACCTAATTAATCCCACTTGGTAGTTTAATGGAGTTAAGTTAAACACATAACAAATCTAACATGATGATTTGAGGTGGTTAAGTGACCTATACGTAACCAATCTAACTCGTGAATTTATTGAGGTTAAGTTAACCTATACTTAACCGATCTAACGTGAAAACATGATAAGGCTAAGTCACGAATCGCTTGAATACACTTGACCGATTTGACTAAGACAATTGATAGGGTCAAGTAAATATATATACTTAACCAATCTGGAATGATAATTGGACGAGGTTAAGTCATGAATTGCTTAATATACTTAACCAACGTGAACATGGTTTGTAGGGTTAAGTCTTGAACTTGGATACTTAGCCAATTTTGACATGATTGGTAGACGGGTTAAGTCATGAACTTAAGTGACACTTAATCCATTATGTAAACCCTAGTTCTGAGGATTAGGTGGATAACCGTAGTTAACAAGGATAACGGGAATAAGGCTAAGTGGTAAACCTTAGTTGAAGAATAACTAAGTAATGATTCTTAGTCAAGGAAATTTAGACCAGTTCATAGATAGATGAGTAACCTGATACGGTAGGTCATCGTTTAAATATACGAGTAGGAGCAAGTATCTGGTTTAGATAAAGGCTCCAGCGAACTGGGTAACGAAGCAGCGGCTTCTGGGAACGTGAGGATATTCTTGGTATCCCTCTGTGAGCTGCCAGGTGATTATACTAGGCTCATGAGAGGTTAAGGTCTGCGTTAGAAGAACCAAGAGTATGCCTTGGTTGCTATACGAGCGACCTAAAGACGGGGATGGATAGGGGATAGTCGACGATACACGGTCGTACCCTAGATAGCATTTTCGTCAGACTACCTACCATCTTTGGTCAAGCGTGTACGTACGGAAAGGCAGAGAACACCCAAAAGACCATAATTGCTATCTAATTATGGTTGCGGTTGGGCTAGATTGTGGGTTGGCCAGTAGTGTGTTCTCATACAGGATTTATCCTGTCTTGTCTTTCGCTAGTTGAGGGAGGGGTCGCGTGGGACCATAGCCACGTATAGAAAAACAGACCTTAGCATCTGCATCGGCAGATAAATCGAAAGCTCCCGACCGAGTCCTGTATTTCCTGGTCTGCCCTGTGACAGGACTCGGATGGCACGATGTGATACATGTGCATACAGTCATGGAAAAACGATTCACGATGAATGCGTGGAAAAAAGGGCGCGGTTGACGGTTAGCATAAATCCTAGTGGCCCTGGGTGGTTGAACCAAAACCGAGATACGAAAACGTGCAATAGGTAAGCATAATCCCTAGTAGCCCTAGGTAGCATAAGTCCTAGTTGCACAAACGATAATTCATGTTGGAAGACCCTAGCTAGGTTTAGGGTAACAGTCCAAACCGATCTTAAGGATCACGGAACTATGTTAAAGTAATACAGAATCTCATGGGAAAGCCCATATGGTCTACGGCAAGGGACTGAACATTTACATGGAACAAAACATACGAGTTGAGTAACCTATATATGCGGTATATTAGGTTGACATAGACCATTACACGACTTTTGAGTAAGGGTCATTCATGGTTAACACATGATACGGTGGGGATACTAGTACGGTAGGTGCAGAGCTAAAAGACAGGATAGATACCATGGGATGTTATACGTGATAGATATCTTGGGGATATTATACTTGACAGAAACTTGACGACGGGGTACCTTGTTTTATCTTGACACCATAATTTATCATGACACCTTAGTTCATCTAAGTTCAGTAGTTCATCCTGTTATTTTGATTTAGCTTATCTATCATGTCATCATGCTTATGTTCATCTCAGTTTCTCATGTCAGTTAACTTTACTAGTTTTTATGCTGATAGTAGATAGGGCTTACTCAGTCTTTTTGACTGACCCGTTTTGTTCCGCCTCTTTTCTTCCGTTTCCCCCCAGGTTACAGGGAGGAAATACTGTTGTTTAGTTCAGACTTCTTCTGCTTGAAGGTCATCATGGATGGCTTGGACTTTTCTTGGCTATGGCTACTTTACTGTTTTTACTTGGGGAATAATTTATGAAAATGTCTTTATGCTTCTTTACTATTGCAAGACAGGTTTTGATGTACTCTGATGTAAAAGGCTTTAGACCTTATTTATTCATGTTATGAAAGTTTGATTTTACTTCCGCTATTTTGTATGTTCTGTCTTGTGATATTTCTGTGCATGTTTACCAATAATGCCCCTCTAAAGCTAGTGCATTCCTTTGCGAGTGACCCTAGCGGAGGCGGGGTGTTACACCTTATACATCTGACATTGGAGAATTAAAACTAGAAAGGCCTTTGCACTACGTGTTTTCAATCAAATGTCGCAACTATAAAACATACTGATAATTCTTTTCAAATTATAGGATGTATAGCAAAACTCAGCTACAATGTTCATTTCTTAAAGCCAGTAAGTAATTGCATCATTGTTTATTCATATTTTTTTCTCCTATAAATACCTGCCATACCAATATTAACACACACAAATACATACTGATCACTCGAAGCTAAACTGAGCAAGGAAAACTAAAGAGAGACACGAGAAATACTAAGAACAGAGGATACAAAAAAAGTGAGTAAACACCTATTTTATTCTGTGTACTTTTGCCATGATCTTATACACAACATTGGATGATTTTATATATGTGATGCACTGGTTTTGATGTAATTAAAAACCATAGATGATGAAACATATATGTTTTGTATGTTGTTTAAACCCTTTGACATTTACCTATAGACTTAACATATGAATATACAATTAAAAATAACTTCTAATGTGCCTTGTAACCCTCACCGCTTTGTTCTTGCATAGATTTAACTTTGGTACATTAATGAAATTGTTCATTATTAATTAAATGTTCATATTAAAATAACTAAACCACTTCATATACTATGCATATTCTTAGTTGTGAGATATACAGTATGAATAGTGTTATAGCCAAAATTCCAGTAAACTTGCTTTTAAATCTCAGTCATATGTATATATGCATATTTATGTTCACAGTACAAAATCATGATTTTTGTAACAAAAATTAGGATTTTTAGTTGTATATTTCACTGGAAATCTTTAGATGATCGGATTTTGATAACTTATCATTTCCGGCCAACTAGGGTGGTGAGACGTCAAGGGGATGGAGTTGAAGCGACAACGTGGTATAGAAAATCCATGAAAATTGTTAAAGGATTTTTCTATGGCTTGTTTTGAGAGAACGGGGTACAAATGAGGTTTTACTTCCAGTTTGAATAAGGGGATGTTGATCATGAATGTAACAACCCGGAATTTTAGGGCCAATTAAATTTTTTTTTTTTTGGAAATTTTAATGGATTTTAAATGTTTAAAATAATTTATTTTAAATAATAATGACTAAAAAATCATTTTAATTGAAGTTAAAACGAATAAATTTAAACATAAAAGGAGTTTAAAATAACACTACAGTTTGAAATTTTGATTTTAAACTTTGATTGATTGTACAGGATGCAAAATTTAACGGAGTTTAGTGAAACAAAAAATATTAGAATCTATTTAAAAATATTCTTCCAACGGATCCCAAAAATTGGAATTTCATAGTGGGAATCAAAAGTTATGCCCAGTTTAAAATTTAGAATAGTCGCGATAGAATTTATATATATTTTTTTTAATATTAAAAATAGTCATTTTCAAACGACCTCTGTTTTCGACGAAACCACATTGGTTGGAACCGAAATGACAAATTATTGCTAGGTTTCAATTTTCATAACTTTCCGAATTAATATGTGAGTGTGGCAAAAGAAAATATGTTTCGACAATTTCAGTCAAATTTAATCGACTTGAAAATAGCCACTTTTCAAACGGTCTAGGAATTCGACGAAATTAACTTTGTTAGGACAATATCATCATAAGCAAACCAAATATATTTTTTCTATAATTTTTAGAGTCCGTATGTGGCCCTAGTGAATTTAATTGAACGACTAGAATAAATAAATAAATGATTAAAATATTAAATTAAATAAAACAGGCTAAAGACGACCATTTAGGCTCATGGGACATGGCTCATTGGATCCGGAACGGGGGTTGTTACCTAGGAATGACTGTCGTTGGGATGAAAACGGAGCAGAAAAAGATTAGCGGGCTTAAACCCAATAACTAGAATTATTATATTATAAATAATAGCCAAATTAACCTAGAAACCCTAATTTCCAAGTAGAGCAGCCGCCACCCTCATAATCGATGGCTCCAAAGCTCAGAATTTTGGATCCAAATTTCTATCAATCCGCACATTAATTTTCGAAGATAATAAAACCAAATCAGAGAGAACTTCGAGGTCTTTCATCCCATACGGTGATGACCAATTATAGTTGAGTAAATTGGGAGATTTCGGGGTCCAAACACCCCACGTTCGCATGCAGTTCAAGAAGGCAGGGGCCCACCGAGCTCCACGCAGCTCAGGGCGTGGGATGGCAGTGTCATGGCGGTCTGTGTGGCGGCTCTGGATCTGGGTTCGGTGGTTGTTCTGGCGGCGCGCAAGCTTGGGACAGATTGGAACGATGGGTTCGGTTTTCCTGTGAAGAAGATGACGATGGAAAAAAGGATTGTAGAGGAAGAAAAGTTCAAGGGTATTTACTTAATTAAATTATTAATTAATTATTTTAAAATTGTAATTAACATATAAACAATGATATCTCATTCAAATCAAATAAGAATTTGATGAAAGGAAATCCGTTGGAATCGTCTTTCCGAGATCTACACCGTAGAACAAACCAGATCTAAAAAGGAGCACTTTCAAAATTCAGAAAAATTCAGATCTGAACGTTACAGAATCAAAATCAATGTGAGAAATTCTATTCCTTTATTTATATAATTTAAAATTTGTTACTCATAATTTTAGTGTTACACATGTGCTGTAATATTTGCGGAATGTTCATGATTGGATTTAAAATTGTTTGATGTTGCTCGTTGATTTGATGGAATATTTTTGTCATATTAGAATTGACAAAATAATCATGTCCTTTATGTTATAAAAATTGGCAAAATAAAACTTTCATTTTGTCAGTATACATTGGGTTGAAATTAACATGTTTGTTAATTAGATTATAGTTAAATCGAAAAGTTACAGTTTTGTTCATTAAACTAGTTGAATTAGAAATATGTCAATTTGTTATTGTAAAATTAATGAGAACAAATATGTCACTAGTGTTACAAAATTGTCAGAAACAAATATATCATTTTGTTGTGACGAAAGATTGAAAACAAAAATATATCTTTTTTGTTGTAACGAAATCATCTTGTTGTGTTATTAGATTTGTTAATTCAAGAATTAACAATTGTGTTAATTAGATTTGTCGATTCCAAAAGATAAACAATGGTGTTGCTTAGAAAGATATTTAAAACAAATGTATCATATTTGTCAAAATGAAATAATTGAAAACAAATATGCCATTTTGTTATTATAAAATTGTTGTAAACAATTTTATTATTTTTGTCATAATAAATTAGAATTGTCAAGTTAGAATAAAAACATCGTTTATGTTAGGATTGTCAAATTAGAATAAAATCATCATTTGTGTTAAATTTGTCACATTGGATTAAAAATATCATTTTAATTAGAAATTGTTATGTTAGTATAAAAATAAACATTTTTGATAGGAAATGTTATGTTAGAAATATTAAAATATCATTAGAAACAAAATATCATTTTGCTAGAATCGTTATATTAGAAACAAAATATCATTTTGCTAGAATTGTTATATTAGAAACAAAATATCATTTCACTAGAATCGTTATATTAGAAAAAATATCATTGTTGCTAGAATTGTTAAATTAGAAAAGAGTAGGCAATAAAATTTCATTTTTATTGTAATATGAACCATTAGAAAAGTGTAGACAATAAGAATTACATTTTTATTGTAAAGAGAATCATTTTGTTGAAATAATATCAATTTGTTAAATAGAATTTGTTGACAAATAAAATTTTCCTTTTATTTGTTAAGGTAAATTCGTATACAAATAAATCATTCTTTTATTTGTTATCGAAATAAATGTATCATTTTATTGAGTTAGAATCATCAAAATAGAAATTTGTCATTTTGTTGAAACTAGAATTGTCAACAAAAATGAGTGTATCATTTGTATTCATTTTCTAAAAATTGAATTGTTAACAATATGAATTATCACTTTATTTATATTGTTTGAAATAAGAATTGTTAACAATACAGAAATATCACTTTTAATCATTTTGTTGAAATAGAATTTTCAACAAAAATGAATAACCACTTTTATTCCTTTGTTGAACTTGAATTTTCAACAAAGATGAGATACAAATTTTTGGGCATCTTGTTGAGTTAAAATTTTCAAAAAAATAAAATATCAATTTCCATCATCCTTTTGAATTAGTTAAAAATAAAGAAAACATTCATGTTTTTAACCAAAACATGAGTTCGTTAAAATATACATTTTTAATGAAATATTTAATAATATTAAATGGACATTTTTGTTAAGAAATGTTTAATATGATAAAAAGAACATTTTTATTAGGATCCTTAGGATTAAAAATATCATTTTTGTTAGGAATGAGAAGTAGAATAAAAAGAACATTTTGTTATAAAATGTTGCATTGAAAATAAAATACATTTTTTTATTATAAAGTATTGCATTGAAAACAAAATACACTTTTGTTATAAGATGTTGTATGAGAATAAAATAACATTTTTGTTATAAAATGTAACAAGAGAATAAAATTGTCATTTTAAGTAGGAATGTTTTATTTGAATAACATTTTGATTAGACCATGTTATGTCAAAATAAAATATCATTTTTGGTTAAAGATGTACATTAGAAATAAAATACCATCTTTGGTCAGAAATGTGCATTAGATTAAAAATTGACATTTTAGAAAAAATAAAAATAAAATGTTGCATTAGAATTATGATCGCCTTAGAAATATGTTTACCTTAGGAATGTGCTTACATAGAAATATGATTACATTTTCATGTGATATTATTGAAATAAAAAGATTAGAATCAAAGGTTATATTTTTATTTACCTTTTTAGATGTTGATAAAAAGAATAAATTTGAAGTTACATCTTTATTTACATTTTAGATGTAAATAAAAGAATAGATTTAAAAGCGACATTTTTATTGATATTTTATATTCAATAAAATGATTAGAATTAAAAGAAGCATTTTTATTGTCATTTTAGGAACAATAAAAAAAGTAGATTTAAAAGTGACATTTTAATTAATGTTCTATACTCAATAGAAAGAATATGTTTTAATGTTACATTTTTATCGTCATTTTAGATGCGATAAAAAGAATAGAAATTAATGTTATATTTATCATCATTTTAGATTTGCGATAAAAAGAGTAGATTTTAAAGATTACATTTTTCAGTGTAATTAGAAATAAATAAAAAGATTTCATTTTTAATGCAATTAAAGATGAAATAAAAAGATTGCATTTTTCAATGTAGATAAAGAATGAAAGTGGAATATTACATTTATTATGTAATAGAAGAATGAAGGAAAAATATTACATTTTTCATGTAAATAAAGGAAGAATAGAAAAGTTACATTTTTTACAATGTAATTAAAAGAATAGAAAGGTCACATTTTGATGATAAATAAAGGAATAGGAAAATGTAAAGAAATAGGAAAATGTCATGTTTAAGATATAAAAAAAACATGTTTGCCTTAAAACCTCATTTCTAATGTCGAAAATGGAAATTAGGAAATAATACATGTTTTAAAGATAAACATGTTTACATTAAAAATCCCATTTTTAATGTAAAGAAAAAGTATATGAAAATTTTCACAGTTTGGAATGGAAAGGATAAACAATAAAAGTTTACATTTTTATTGTAATGTAATAAATGAATAAAAATATTCATCATTTGAAATAGAAATGATAAACAATAAAAATTTATAATTTTATTGTCACATAAGGAATGAAGAAAATGTACATGTTTTGAAATAGACTTCCGTTCATAGAAAATTAACATGAATATGAAGTGTAGAAAATTATTTAAATAAATCGCCAAATGATTTATATTTTGTATATATAAATATAAATTAAAATTAAAACGAAACGCGCGCAGCAGTTAGCGTTTCGACAATCGTGACTTCAAACGATTTTACCAAAAATCCGACCGTTGGATTTTCCCAAAACTGGAACCGTTAGGACCGCTTTGGGAAAATCTTTCCAACGATATAAATCTCGTCAAAGTCCAACGGTTATATTTTGAGATATGTGTAAATCAAATTTTGATAAAAAAAAAGCGCCAGGGCCGCTCATTGACTCGAAGCGTCGTTTAATTATATTTAGCTATTTTAAATAAATAAAAATAATGATAGTTCATTATAAATAGATTTGAGCAATATGAAATGATTAAAATGATAATTATTCGAAGATTATTTGAAAAGACCGAGTTCAACTCATTTTAAATAATTACTATGAAGGTTTAAGTCGAAGATTTGAAGACGGTGATTGAAGACCGACGATCTTCACATCGAATGGATGAGGACTACTGACGCTCGTGATTGGAGTAGCTACCTTGAAGGGGCTGCAGTGGTAGTTGTCCGGACGTATTTGTTGATTGTTCGGATACGCGAGGTATGAGGTGCCTCCGGTTCGTTCAGACCCTGAACGAACTTGTAAATGGATGGTATATCTGACATTGTATTCCTTTATGCTGTATTCGTTGATCTCTGCATAATATATATCTGTTTGGTGTTTAACACCCTTCTCTGAGACGTACGAGCTTAGAGGCTATATATTAGTAGGAATCAATGGTATGGATTGACAATGTGGCATGCTAAGATGCATGGATTAAGGCTTTTGTTGAAAAACAGAGCCTTGTGGTCGATGATCAAAGCATAGCCTGTTTAGCCATAGCTTTGTGTATAGCGTGACTTCGAGAGCCTCACACCCCGGTACGAGTCAAAAAGGGGATATGGACCGTAGGGAGTGCACACGTTTCTTTCTAGCTAGAGTGGTGTCAGTGACCTACCAGCCCTGACATTTTTACTTATGTGGATGATGGATTATAAGGTACATCGGATTTATATGCCGGAAGTGGTCATACTGGAGGTCCAAAAGGACTGGGAAGCGTGTGGTCAGGCATAACTAATCCACTAACGTAGGTGTGGACCGGCCCTACCGCTCCAAGGGTTCACTGCGGGGAATCCTGAGGCATTTGCTAGAGTGTCTCGAATCGGAGAGGACGATCCCTAGCCTGGATTCATGATGGAAACCCTTCCAATACGTCACCATCAGTTTTGATTGTATAACTAGTATGGCGACATAGTAGGATGGGGTACTATGCCTTCTATGATTGATACATTATGATTGAAATGTTTTTGAAATATATATACACTAGTAATAATATAATTAAAATCCTTTTTTATCGTATCAAGCATTTTTGATCATTATAAGGTAAAACTCTATCATTCGGTTTGCATTGCATTGTGTGATGGGACTTGAGTCTTATAATTGTTTCATTTCTCTAAAAAGCATTGCGTTGTTTAACGATTTACTTTACGCACTGGCAATCCAATGGAGTAAAGTCGTTCCGCGTTAGCAGCGTGGTCCTGTGATTAGCCTTATTATTAGATTAGTTAAGTTAGATTTCTCACACCAGTCCTATGACTGACCTTTAGTTTGTTTCACTAGCAAATTCGGGTGCCTATATTTTCTACATGGGAAGTCGAGTAGCTTTTGTAGATATCTATTCTTATGAGCAGGACTCTGGATTGAAGCCTAAAACTTTGTCCAGAACATAGAAAGTCTTCTGCTGTGTATTGTATTAATTTATTGTGATTAGTCTTCCGTTATATTTTATTTATCAATGTACTCTGATATTATGTACTCTAATGTAACATTATTACGATGTTTACAAAAGTCCGATGTTATTGTTCTGATGTGTTGTATTCCCAAAGTTAACGTATGCGGGTTTTGAACTTGATCGATCTAGCGATCGATTAAGGTCGGGCAAAATGCGTGTCGTTACAGTTGGTATCAGAGTTCTGGTTAGCATAAATCTTTTGGGGGACAACTCGTTAGAACTGAACAAAAGACTCATCAGAGATTGGATTAGTAATATCCAATAAGAATACTCATTAGAGATAGGATCAGTAGTATCCTAGAATGAGAAAAACTCAAGAGATAGGGTTAGAAATGCCCTTGTAACGACCCAGGGATTTCCGACCCCGAAAATCGACATAAATACCTTTACCGTAACTTGTGCCGACCCTCCAAGCACCGAAAACACTGGATAGTTATTGGAAAGAATTTAGAGGGTGAGATAAGAAAGAAATATAAGAATAGCAGAAGAAGAAACACCACAATATAGAATCAGAGTCTCACATCGCAACCGAACAAAATATAATATAGAAATTTATCTATATTGAGAGCTTTGAATAAAACTTACAGTATCAGAGTACATCACACAACAGGACAGTTATAATAACCTGTTCCCATATACAACACACAGCGGAATAGTAGTTATATAATATCATAAGTCTGAACATCTCCAGCTCGTCTCTGGACTTCACAGCATTCGATAACATGAACCTATACACCCGGGGCTAACCTGAGCATTTACAAAACACCGGGTCAGTCTGGTGAACCAGAGTGAGATAAACTCGCACAGTATTAAGGATAAATCATCCATCCAACCATGATTTTAAAGTTCAAAATCTTTCAAAAGAAAAGGATAATCGTAAGACCAAATCCACACATAAACACGGATGGTTTTTACCTTACGATAACCCAAAACATTTTTGAAACCAATATCTTTTCTGATATTATAATAATGTCTAAATACAAGTAAATAACAATCTAGTGGAACGCCTGCATCTCACGGTCCACGTATATAGTATACAATCAAAACCACGGGCGCTTATTGGAGATTGGATTCCAACTATGACAAGGTATGGGACCACCTGCCGATAGTGTATCTCTAGAGGCGAATACACTGGGTTCAACAAGAACATCTTGCAACCTGACCCTCACATGACCGACCACTCATTTCGCTTGAGTGTATCGAATGTATATCACCGACGATTGGGATCAGCAACCGTCTCCCGAAAAGGGACAGCATCGAATATAGATTAAAGAAGTAAATAGGAATTTCTCTAGATAGGTGATTATACACCCTAATGGGAGCGACCCACATAGCCATGCTGCCTGCCCGTTTTTTGTCATTTCCTGGTTGATGAGGCTTGAGGTCAGAGTTTATTTTTGAAACATCCGATCACCATTCACTTTGAATGCCACATCGTTAGATCCGTCAGATATCACTAATTGATGTCTACAAAAATACTCTAATTAGAAGCTAAGAGAACGGCAATTCTCCGCCAACAACTATAGTACGTTTGAAGAAATCAACATACATGACCCTTTGGAAATACTTTGTCAGACATCCGTCCATACAAGTCATCCAGGAACAGGATGAACCGAAGGCACTCTCCTTCTGCATCCAATATAGGAATCACCCCATGGATCAGTAGCAAGAAGTCCTTGCAACCCGTAGATTCCAACCACGACATAATCACAGCTTATCTCTACATGCCAGGTAGAGAATATTAGTGGTTTTTCCGATCATGAAAATCAACGGTCCTCAATGCTCCAACCCGATCATCCTCTAATCCCTTCACGTATTTGTTAGTCAGAATGGTTTTCGAATATAACTTCGATCCCAGTCTTTCCATACCAACAATCGTATTGGACAGATTTGATAGTCGGTGATTTAACTATCAAAACAAACAGTGTTTCGATCATGACACTCCAATGAGTTCACTGGTTTAGTATTCAGCATCACTAGGCCTTTCAATTAAAACAACTGATTCACTTATGTTTAATTAAAACTTCTAACTCTTTAATATTTAAAATACGATATTTGAATTCTTATTAAATATACAAATGTTCTTAACACCATTTCTATAGATTACTTAATAACTTATAACCGTATTCAATTCTCACTAAATTCTCCTTCCAAAAACATTTCAACATCATTCTTTATTATTTAAAACATGGAAAATCCATTCAACTCATTTTTTCTTTAAATAGCGTTACGTAATACCTTGTATTCCATTTTCGAAACCATAATTAATATTGATTAGTACATAATAAAACTCACTTTACATTTTCCTTACTTCAGATCTCTCGTTATGTATATTTTCCAATTCTCACTAACGTTGCATTATTTCATTAATGGAAATATTGAACTATCACTAACCTCTTTCACGATTACCAACTAATATCATCCTCAGATAATCCTGATGTTATTCAAGTTGGGGTATTTTAATTACCTCTCAGACCTTGATCAACAACGTTTATATCCTCAGACAAGTATAAGTTGTAATCAAAGACCAATATTCCATTCTATTCTCAAAACAAATTTCCATTTTTACTTGGGTTTGGTTATACCACCCCATGACCTAGTTCTTTAACCCAATTTCACTTTTACCAATCTCCTTTCAAATCTATTTAACCATTTCCCATTTTTGAAATCTTATTTCAAATCTCCCCCTTGTTACTTGATCTCATTTTCAAATAACGTTAATTCAATATTAACGCTTTACACTTTGAAACTCATTTATATACTTTGGTTTATCTTAAACCCTTTTTCGTAATCTTCTTTCACTTAATTCAAATAATCAAGTAACGTTTATTTCAAGCTTTTATGTTTGCTTGAAATTCCATTATGATTTCATTATAAAAAATTCAGGTTTTGAATATAAAACCCGTTCATAAATTCCTATCACCATTCCACTCTATTTTGCTTCAATTTGATTACCCTTATAAATAAATTTCCATTTAAAAAGGTACTTTCGTAAAATATTACTATTTAAAATAATAATTTACTTTAATCACTAACTACTTCAGTAGTTAGTTTCTTTATTACTGAAATAAATAGTAAATCCCCTTTTTAAAACTCATTAAATTTAAACAATATCCATTTGACTATTTTAATCAAAACACATAAATTTGATAATAAATTCCAATTCAAAACAGTCGATTTAATTTACTCAAAACTCGATTATCTCGTTAACCGATTCCAATTAATCCTCACTTTAAATTAATTAAAAATATAATTAATTTAAATAATCCCATTAATTGTTTTCTTTACATAACAATTATCAAAGTTTAACCACTCGATTCATTTCTCATTCTCACACTTGTAAATCTGATTAACATCAGCATTTACTTTATAAAATCAATTATTAACAAATCAAAGTCTCAAATAAATGATTTATTTATTTATTTCTCTTTACTAACTCTTATTCAAAATAATTTATTTCAAAATCTAACTCTAGTTATAAAATGAATTTTATAACTTCATCTTTATCGATTCACCAGACGGTGAATCAATTTTTATAAAACAATTGATTTTATAGGCTATACGCTGCCAAATACCCAACCAATATCACTCGTTGGTTTAAACTAACAGATGTTGAACATTCAATAATCAACCATCAAATCAATCACCCCAAATAGGACAGCTCATATATGATAATATGAAAATAAATAATATACTTAAGGAATCTGGTTGGATCCCTCCAACCTGTTTATCCCTATATTCAAAGCGGTTATCACAAACCAGATCATTCAGTTTCTTTTAACTGAAATGAATAACGACCATTTAACATCAACCAATTCACAAGCAATTTAAACAATTCAAACAATTTAAACACGTTTACTTTATACACGTGACCAACCAAGGTGAGTTACCTTTATTGGAACCAATCGTTAAAAATAACGGTTTGGTATTTTTATTGAAATTAAACGACAGTTTAACTTCATCAGTTAATTCAACAAATAAATATATAACTAATAAACAGTGAACCATTGACAAACAGAGCACACAAAATAAAAACCCAATTCATATAAAAATATAAATGGGAAAACTAAGTGAGTTTAACTCACCTTGATTCCCGTTTGCCCAAATAACGACTGATTTCAGTTAAATTAGACATGCGGTTGATTTAACTGAAAACTCCGGCTGTATCCAACTGTGTCTAAAACTGTTCGAGGAGATAGCGCATGTTACGATGAGTCCATCGTCTCCCCTTGTTTCTCTCCAGATCTATTAACACATGGAGACGTTATATAAACCATAAAGTACATCATTATGAGATTAATTAAATATCTTAATTGAATTTTATTTAACTGTTAACTACTTTATATATGTATATTATCCGTGAAAAATTCCTTATTAGGAGTGCTAAATGAATATAGGTTCCGCCCATTTGTTATAAATAAACGTCTCAAATTCCTAGCCTTACCTGGTTTTGTTCTGAACTCAGTAGTCACGTTCCCTTATGTATATATATTTTGAATAAGTCGAAGCCCATGGGTTAAAACATCAGCCCACATGTATATATACTATTAACGTTATAATTTAGTCCACAAAATTCTGATTAGGCATGTATAAAAATAATTAGGCCAACCGTGCTAAGATTAGGCACAAAATCAGGTAACAGCAGAACTAACACTGTTATGTAAACTTATACATATTAATGATATTTACTTTAACTAATCATCTCCGAAAATCTGGACATCTCCTTCTTCCGTCTCAACACCCATACGCCATCTCCTGGCATTGCTTCACTTTGTATATATTTTGAAATTAACTAAAACTAATATTATTTAGTAAACAAATTACCGTTGGGTTAAGGTGTCACGTCACGTTCTTCTCCATTCACGTGTATTTTAGTTTCCACGTCCCTCTCCACTTGCTATTTATTTTGAAACCGCCACTTCTCTTTTTCAACCTCAAGACCCCAATGCTCCACTGCCTCCTTCCACCATGACTACTGTTCCAGCTCCATTCACGTCCAACCAAACCCACTCCCACTACAAACAACAACGCCCCATCAGTACTCCTCCTCCCTTCATAGTATTCCGCTTCTATGTACTCTCGTAACCTCCGCCACTCACTGCTGTACACACCACCCCATCAACTCCCAGTCCCTCGCGTTTTTCCCTCACTTCGAAAGCCACAAATGCCTCGACCAACTGCTGTGCGTGTCATGAAATTTAGATCACGGGGTTCTTCATTTGTTTTAGGAAAGTGGTCTGCATATATATTTTTTATCTTCTATTATTATAAAAGGAGTTTGGGTTTAAAGTTTTCATTTGCCATTGAACTCGGCAGTTTGAACTCCTGGGAGAAAACGAAGGTGACGCCTGCGTTTTATAGGCGAGCAAAGAAGGATAAGCTTAACGTAAAATCAAGTAGGCACGTAGGTAGCTTCATTGTATTTTCTCCCTCAATCTTAGCCCTGCGTGATCTTTCTTTTTAAATGTTCGGAAATTGATTGATTTGTGAATTTGGAGAAGAAACGTCTACTGTAGTTTTTGAAGTGAAAAGATAAGGTAGAGGGTAGGCATCTGCAAGCTCACAGGGTAAGGAATAGGAGCATGTGCTGTTTATACTTTTATATAGGACTGTTTTGACATTAGATTAGGTAGCTGCATTGTGTTTATACGTTTGCAGGTGTGTTTACCTTGTCACATATATAGGATTGATGGAGTGGACAAATGAAGGCCTTAGGTAAATAGATAGCTGTCTGAAGGTGCGTTTGCATGTGCGGTTGTATCATAGGGTGTAAAAACATACAGGGAAGATAATATGGCAGTTTGTATATTTACCAACAAGTGAAGTAATATGGGTTTTACTAGCCTGTACATGTTTAGACATAGGTTAGCATAGATTGTCTCATTTCTATATAGGATATACATTTGGCCCACGTGGGAGAGGACGGTTTTTTTTTTGGTGAAGACTTACAAATGAAGGAACGAAAAAGTGTACATCACGCTTTTCTTTATATATACAAGATGTGAATGTTTTATTTATATTATAATATAATGAACTCCTATCGCCAGCTTTTCAAGACAAAAATATTTTACACGACCTTTGCCTTTTGACAAAAGGGCTAATCTTAGTGAAAAAAGTATTCCGGACCCAATGGGACAAGTTTCGTCGAATTCCGTCATCATTTGAAAAAATTCCCTTTATAAAACCAGAAATAAACACGCATTTATATTTTCCATGATCACCAGATAAATCAAATCAACTTGAATTTTTGAAATCCTTAAATAATTTATCAATACGAACCCAAGGACACCAGTTTCCTCGCATTCTGACACTGTTTCCCCGGTAGGCTATTTTTATCGCACACCGCAACGCCATTCTAAACACCAAATTTACTGGTCTTCAAAAATAACAAACTATATACTTATCCTGACTCTAATCAATGATACGAACTAAACGGAATTTGGTTTCACGGCCTAATTCGATCGTCTGCTCAAGTTACGCTCAAATATCTCTTTATTAAATTAGATACGCGCTATAGAAAATGAACGAGCGTTTACGGCTACCGTGGTCACATACGATATCGGTTTTTCACCCAATTCAACACCGTCCAATAATTTAACGTTACGGTCCCAATGAAACTGATTTCATCGAAATCTGAGTTCGTTTGCAAAACGGCCATTTTAAAGGCCTATATTTTAATAACGATTTCCATAGCGATTATTTCAAATTTTATTTTGGCCATAACTTACTATTTACAATACGAAATCTGGATTTTTCTCTTTCATATGAAAATTATCGTCAATACAGTTTCAACGTTTCTTGTTTTACAGAATTCCGACTTATATCGGACTGTGTACATTCAGTTGAAGTTCAAAACTTCATTTTACGAACTGCACGCCATTTTCAAGCTCGATTTATATTATATATAAAATTAACGTTAAAACTTCGTTTTTAATAACAAATTAAATATTAAATTCCATTAGTATTCCCAATATAATATTTAAAATAAATAAATTAAATTAAATATTTGATGGCCAAAAACACGGGTCGTTACATTCTTCCCCCCTTAAAATAATTTCGTCCTCGAAATTGCTAAGGTAAGAAAGATCGTTATAAACCCATTTATTTCCAAATCAAATTTTATTATAAATCAAAAATCAATTCAATATCGTAAATAAGTATTTTCAAAAATATTGAAAATCATCTAATACCTTAAGTTTCCGAAAAATTTCGCCAGCACCTCCTTTGTACAACTCAATTGGTACAACCACAACTCGCCTTTCTAGGCCTTTTCCAATCCAAAAGAAAATGAAACAGCCAAGCGGCTTGCCAAATAGGCTCATAAATCACCAAACCCATATAAAAATAAACGTGTACCTTTTTGTCGGGCATATCATTATATCCTTTCCGTCTGCTACCCTGTCAGCATATACAAATGCATATCCAAACAAAATTTCAATTTTATCCTCAAAAACCAAATCCTTCTTGCGTCCAAGCCAAATCCCATTCTTACCTCAATTTCCATTCATTATCAATTCTAATTCTTAACTTCCAGGGCAATATCATTTCAGATTCCTGTCTCACAATTCAAATCTGATTCTACTTGATTTATCTCGATTCAATTTTCATTTAATTGGATTCAATTCATATTTGCTTTCATAAATTTCTATTTAATTTTGTTTTTGTTCAAACAATTCCTTGGGAGTTTTTAAACAGTTCAGCTCTTTCAAAAATCAAATATTTCTTTTCAGGATTCAAAACAACTTGTTTTTCTCAAAGCAATTCAAAAACAAGATTTTTAGTAGTAATCCGTCAGTTAGAACTCGGAAAATGAACACTGATGATATGGCCAGCATCATCAGAGTTATTCCCCAGCCATCGAAGTGAGTTTAATACTATATCACTTATCAAAACCGTATTCAAACATTTTCATTTTGATATCTATTTCAAAATACCAAACACAATGCTCGTAAAACAACTTAAAATCTCCCAGGATTTTAAAATTCTCATATATTCAATCCAAGTTCATTTGCAATCACCTTTCCCACTTTTGGAAATTTTAATTCCAATTCTGATTTTAATTTCAGATTTAATAAATTTTCTTTTATATTATACGAATTCTAATTGGTTATTTATATAACCATTTTAATTATAATCAACCAACACATCCAATATACTATAATATTTCCAATATATTTTCTTTATATCAAATTATAATTTGGGTAAATTATTTCATTTACCCTTTTTCAAAACATACTGCGTCGGTTTATCGTACTTGAGTGTTTAGAAACTCCTATCGATACAGTGGATCAAACTGATCGACCAGAATTCATAAACAACTCGGCCAATAAATCTCCACAATATAAAACATTTTTTATAAATCTACAAATATGTTCACTCGTATATATATACTCAACTCAATCTTGATCTAGGGTATTACTAACCCAATCTCTATCGAGTTACACCGCAGAGCCAAGGTTATTACTAAACCAATAGCTCTGATACCACTAAAACGACCCAGGGATTTCCAACCCCGAAAATCGACATAAATACCTTTACCGTAACTTATGCCGACCCTCCAAGCACCGAAAACACTGGATAGTTATTGGAAAGAATTTAGAGGGTGAGATAAGAAAGAAAGAAATATAAGAATAGAAGAAGAAGAAGGAACACCACAATACAGAACCAGAGTCCCACATCACAATGGAACAAAATATAATATAGAAATTTATCTTTATTGAGAGCTTTGAATAAAACTTACAGTATCAGAGTACATCACACAACAGGACAGTTATAATAGCCTGTTCCCATATACAACACACAGCGGAATAGTAGTTATATAATATCATATGTCTGAACATCTCCAGCTCGTCTCTGGACTTCACAGCATTCGATAACCTGAACCCGTACACCCCGGGCTAACCCGAGCATTTACAAAACACCGGGTCAGTCTGGTGAACCAGACTGAGATAAACTCGCATAGTATTAAGGATAAATCACCCATCCAATCTTGATTTTAAAGTTCAAAACCTTTCAAAAGAAAAGGATAATCGTAAGACCATATCCACACATAAACATGGACGGTTTTTACCTTACGATAACCCAAAATAGTTTTGAAACCAATATCTTTTCCAATATTATAATAATGTCTAAATACAAGTAAATAACAATCTAGTGGAACGCTTCATCTCACGCTCCACGTATATAGTATATAATCAAAACCGCAGGCGCTTATTGAAGATTGGATTCCAACTATGATAAGGTATGGGACCACATGCCGATAGTGTATCTCCAGAGGCGAATACACTGGGTTCAACATGAACATCTTGCAACCCGGCCCTCACATGACCGACCACTCATTTCGCTTGAGTGTATCGAATGTATATCAACGACGGTTGGGATCAGCAACCGTCTCCCGAAAAGAGACAGCATCGAATATAGATTAAAGAAGTAAATAGGAATTTCTCTAGATAGGTGATTATACACCCTAATGGGAGAGACCCTCGTAGCCATGCTGCCTGCCCGATTTTTGTCATTTCCTGGTTGATGAGACTTGAGGTCAGAGTTTATTTTTGAAACATCTGATCACCATTTACTTTGAATGCCACATCGTCAGATCCGTCAGATATCACTAATTGATGTCCACAAAAATACTCTAATTAGAAGTTAAGAGAACGACAATTCTCCACCAACAACTATAGTACGTTTAAAGAAATCAACATACGTGACCCTTTGGAAATACTCCGTCAGACATCCGTCCATACAAGTCATCCAGGAACAGGATGAACCGAAGGCACTCTCCTTCTGCATCCAATATAGGAATCACCCCATGAATCAGTAGCGAGAAGTCCTTGCAACCCGTAGATTCCAACCACGACAGAATCACAGCTTATCTCTACATGCCAGGTAGAGAATATTAGTGGTTCTTCCGATCATGAAAATCAATGGTTTTCAATGCTCCAACCCGATCATCTTCAGATCTCTTCACGTATTTGTTGGTCAGAATGGTTTTCGAATATAACTTCGATCCTGGTCTTTCCATACCAACAATCATATTGGACAGATTTGATAGTCGGTGATTTAACTATCAAAACAAACAGTGTTTCGATCATGACACTCCAATGAGTTCACTGGTTTAGTATTAAGCATCACTAGGCCTTTCAATTAAAACAACTGATTCACTTATGTTTAATTAAAACTTCTAACTCTTTAATATTTAAAATACGATATTTGAATTCTTATAAAATATACAAATGTTCTTAATACCATTTCTATAGATTACTTAATAACTTATAACCGTATTCAACTCTCACTAAATTCTCCTTCCAAAAACATTTCAACATCATTCTTTATTATTTAAAACATGGAAAATCCATTCTGTAACGACCCGGAATTTTGGGGCCAATTTAAAATTTTTATTTTAGAAATTTTATTGGGTTTTAATATTTCAAATAATTTATTTTAAATAATAACGACTAAAAATTTATTTTAAAATGAATAGATTCAATTTAGTTATAAAAGGAGTTTAAAACTGCGCTGCAGTTTGAAAATTTGAATTTGAACTTTGACTGACTGTATAGAATTCATTTTAAATCAGAATTGAGCGAAACAAGAAATATTTAAATCCGTTTAATCATATGTTTCTAACGAATCTGAAAAATCTAAATTTCACTTTGAAAATAGAAAGTTATGTCCAGTTTAAAATTAGAAAAGTCGCTATAGAATTTATTTATATTTTAATATAAAACATTGGCCTTAAAAATCGCCATTTTGCAAACGATCTCTGATTTTGACGAAACCACTTTTGTTGGAACCGGAATGTCAAATTTTTGCTAAATTTCAATTTTCATAATTTTTCGAATTAATATGTGAGCGTGGCAAAGGAAAACGTGTTTTGTCAGTTTCAGTCAAATTTAATCGACTCGAAAAAGGCCATTTTTCAAACAGTCTCAGAATTCGACGAAATTAGTCTCGTTAGGACCGTATCGTCAAAACATAACTAGAAATAATTTTTCTATAATTTTTAAAGGTATTATGTAGCCCCGGTAATTTAAAATGTAAGTTTGAATTTAATAATTAAATTGATTTATAATTTAATTTAAAGAAAAACATATCGTAACAGTTGAACTGGGTTACGAAACATGTTCCATTGTGTCCGGGACTGGGTTAATTAGTAGGGGCGACACTCGTTGGGTTCGATTCGGAGTTCGTAACGTTAAACAAGATTTATTGGAAATAAATAAATAAAAATTAAATTAGAAATACATGTATAAATACGCTATACTGTATAACCCTAATTCTATCACATTGCCGCCGCTAGAACCTTCCTTCAATGGCCAATATTGTTCCTTTTTCTTCCCCAAATCATTCCTAAATAACCTCGAATTAGATAGTGATTATAAAACCAAAATGAAAGAGGATTCAAAGCTCTTCAATCCCGTACGGTTGTGATCATTTTAAAGCCTGTATTTCGCGAGTTCTCTTCACCCAAAGGACCGCCGTTCGCACCGCCTGAACCCCCCTACCACGACCGAGCTCCGCCATTTTGGGTCCCCCAGGCGCGCTGCATGAAGCTCCCCACCATGGCATGACCTGATCGTCGTCAAACTTGCAGATTTGATCGCAGAAATGAACCCTAGTTCGAGACTTTTAGCTGAACCTGTAGGCCTTGTTTACAGAGATGGATGAAGAAGGGTATAATTAATTAATTATTCTAAATTATAACCAATGTTTAAATTACTATAACTCTTTCGTACGAGGTCTGTTTTGCGAACCGTCAGAAGCGTTGAACTCATATTGAAAAGATCTACAACGTGAAGCTGACTAGAACCATTTCTGAACACATCAAATCTGAACCAATTTCAGATTTGAATTTGTTAGGTGAGATTTCTATTTTAGAATTTAAAATTATTTATTTATTTATTTATTTTATTGTATTCATTCAGTATGAAATTCATGTTATATGTATATACTCATTTAAATGTTGACTGTGCTGTGATTGCGATGGACGATTGATTGTGATTGTCTATTCATGATTGTTAGAATTTTGTGTATGCGATAAGATCATATAATATTGTTTATATAAGATAATCAAATTTGTTATATATTAGAATAATCAATTTTGTTATATATTAGGATAATCAATTTGGTTATATATATTAGAATAATCAATTTTTGTCATATATGTTAGAAATCAACACTTTTGTATATCAAAAGTAAATTAGACAAAATCAACATTTTTGTACATAAAAAGGATTAAACAAAAATATACACTTTATACAGTAAAAGAGTTGAAATAAAATAACATTTTCTTATGAATGTTACAGTGGAATTAAACCACATTTCCATACAAATGTTACCTTGTGAATAAAGACAACCTTTTTATTTGAAATATGTTTTGCAAATAAAAATAACATTTTTGAATTGAAGTGTGTTTTGTAAATAAAAAGAAATATTTGTTTACATAGAAGTATTAGACAAATTAACATATTTTGTTTACATATAAGAAAGAATGACAAATACATATTTTGTTTGCATATTAAGAATAAGATTAACATCTTATGTTAATTATATTATAAAGAAAAAGATTAACATTTTGTCAATTAGATTATAAACAATAAAATTAACATATTTGTTAATTAGATCGTATAGGACAAAAATTAATATTCTTGGCAATTAGAAAGAATAAATTGGAAAAGGTATATTTTATACATTAGAAAGATAAAAAGGGGATATTTTGTTTAGAAATGATTATAGAAATAAAAAATCACATTTTTGGTGAATACTTGATTTGTGAAAAATAGAATCAACATTATTGTCACAACTTGATTAACAAAATATTCATATTTGTTTGCATTGAAAAGGTTTAACAAAATTATCATATTTTGTTGCATTTAAAAGAGTTAGACAAAATTATCATATTTTCGTACATCAAAGAAGAAATTAAAAATGTATATTTTTATACATTAAAAAGGAGATAAGTTAAAAATGTATATCTTTATACATTAAAAAGAAGAAGTTAAAAATGTTTATTTGTATACATTAAAAGAATGAACTAGAAAATGTATATTTTTATATACATTAAAAAAGAAAGAATTAGAGGTGGACATTAATGTCACATTAGAAAGTGAAGAATTAGAAAAGAACATATTTTGTAACATTGAAAATATTACACAAAATTATCATATTTTGTAACACTAGAAAGATTATACAAAATTATCATATTTTGTACATTGAAAGGATAAGACTAAATTATGCATTTTTTTTGGTCAAAGGTAAAAGAATGACAAAAGTATTCATTTTTGTCAAATGTAAAGAATGAAATAAAAACATTCTTTTTATCATTTAAAAAGAGTGAAGTAAAAATATTCATTTTATTTACATTGAAATGAATTAGAGTTAAACATAATTTTAGTAGGAAGTAAAGAGTACATTTTTGCTAGAAAATGAATATTGTAAATAAAAAAGAGTACATTTTGCTAGAAATGAATATTAGGATAAAAAGTGCATTTCAGTTAGAAAATGTAAATTAAAATAAAATCATTTTTGTCTTATTAAAACAAATTTAATAGAAATGATATTTTTTTCATATTAAAAGAAATTTATTAGGAATGATATTTTTGTCATATTAAAAGGATGAATTAGAAAGATACATCTTTGTCATTTTAAAGGAGGTGAGGTAAAATATTCATTTTGTCACTAAAATGAAGGAGACCAACAATATACTTTTTGTCAATAATTAAGAGTTAAGATTTTATTGTCATTTGTTAACAATAAAAAGTATTGAAATAAAAGTTAGGATTTTTATTGTCATTTGTACACAATAAAAAGAATTGAAATAGATGTCTGTGATGTTTGATATGTTAAATATATGGTTAGTATATTCAAACTGAATACTACACTTCCATTTACAAGTCATCCGACTTGTTTATGTGATTGGGACGATAATTTTCACACATCGCCCAAGTGCACAAATAATTTATTATTTGGTTGATGGATGAAACCCCACATGGGTATTGGGATGATACTGGATACATACCAAACCCAATATTTGGTTATCTGTCAATCGATGGATTGACAGTCTGTGATGAGCGTTAGTTTTTTTTTTACTTTAATGCTCATACAGTTATAGATTCCACTTTGGTCGTTATTTGGATGTTTGATAATTATTTATCATGATTGTTGATTTCATACAAAATATGGCTGTTGTTTGAGTCACATTCCAATAAAGAATATTCTAGAAAAGAATATTTAAGATAATATTTTAGAAAAAGAATATATTTTAGAAAAATATATTTTTATTTAAAACGAACTAGTTATTAACTAGAACGAGTCATTAAATTAAGATTTAATGAGGTTTTTCCAATTATTGAATATTTAATTGAAATTAAATTAAATAAATTGAATTTTGGGTTTGTCGTGAATAGTGTCTTAAATAACACTGTTCTTAAACCCCTTATAAAAAGAATAATCTCTAATTTAGATTATTAAAGTTTTCGATTATATTTAGCAATTGAAATAAGATGAAATGTGAGTTGGGTTTATTGTGAACTGTGTTTTTAAGCGACATTTGTTCTTTAACTCAACTGACAGTGAAAATATGATTTGGAATTTATAAATCTTTTATTAAGATTTAAATGGGAATTTTCCAAAAGTTAAGTTTTCCAATTTAATATATTAAATTGGAATTGAATAGAATTCGAATTAATTATAACCGAGATAAGCTTCTGTAAAAGAAGACCGATACTACATATGGAATTTAAGAGGCTTTGCCGTTATTCCGTTTATATTATTGGTTGGATACAGAAATTTATAACGATTATATATTGATTCGATTTCTGTGAAGATTCCATATTTTATGGAAGACGATTTTGGTTTTACCGTGAACTATGTTTTAAATGACATTAGTTCTTTAACCCAGTTAAGAATAAGATTTATTTCTTAAACCTAAAGAATCATTTAATAACGATTTTTGATATTTAAAACCAAATGGTGTTCTGAATAAATCTTTAAAAGAAAAATTTAAGAGTAAATGTAAAGGATTTATCTTTGATAGAATAATATGAATATTTATTTAGAAGAATATTCTAAATTGGAATGAGACGTTGGATGTGTTTTTAATGGTATTTGATTTTTAATTTTAAAATACGTGAGTTATTCCGGAAGACCTGGTTTAACCCATTCCGAATAATTACTACGACGATGAAGAGTCGAAGATGAAGATGGTGGTTGAAGACCGACGATCTTCACATCAAATGGATGTGTTGCTACAGAGACCCTTGATGGGAGTAGCTACCTTGAAGGGGCTTCAGTGGTGGCTGTCTGGGCTATGGTTGGTTGTTCAGATTTGGTTTTCGCTCAGACCCAGATCATAAGCTTGTAAATGGATGCGTGTCTAACATTGGACTTCGTTCCATGTGAATTAAATTGATTGTTATTAATGTATGTCTGTTTGGTGGTGGAGGATTTATTCTCTACTTAACACCCTAGTATATATTAATAGTGATTGATCGCATGGCGTGAATTTTGTCAATGTGGCACTCCAAGATGCAATTGATCAAGGCTTTTGTTGAAAAACAGGGCCTTGTAGGATGATCAAAGTATAGCCTATTGCGGCATAACTTTGTGTATATCATGACTTCGCGAGCCTCACACCCCGGTATGAGTCAAAAACGGGATTAGGACTACAGGGAGTGCACACGTTTTTTTCTAGCTAGGAGTGGTGTCGGTGCTTAAACTAGCTGACATTTCACTTATGTGGATGATGGATTTTGAGGCGCCTCGGATTTTTATAGGCCGTTAGTGGTCATACTATAGGTCCAAAGGGACCGGGAAGCGTGTGTTCAGGCATAATTAATCCACTACCCTTAGGTAGGGATCGACCCTGAAGATCCAAGGGTTGCCCATAGGTGTGTTCCTGAGGCATTTGCTGGAGTGTCTCGAAATTGGAGAGGAGCTTGCCCCTAGCCTCGACTCATGATGGAAATCCAATTTCCAATATGACCTTGCGGTTTTGATTGCAGAACTATTATGGTGACATAGTAGGATGGGGTACTATGCCGTCTATGATTATTACATTATGATTGAAACTGTTTTTGAAATATGTATATACACATATATATACAAACACTAATACACACTAATCTTAAATCCGTTTTATCGTATCAAGCATCTTTTGACCATTATAAGGTAAAACCCTATCCTCTGGTTTGCGTTGCATTGTGTGATGGGACCTGAGTCTTATAATGGTTTCATTTTTCAAAAAAAAAACATTGCGTTGTTTAACGTTTTACTTTATTTTATGCACTTGCAATCCAATGGAGTAAACCCGTTCCGCGTTAGTGGTGTGGTCCTGTGATTCGCCTTATTATTAGACAGTTAAGTTAAGATTTCTCATATCAGTCCCATGACTAACCTGTAGTTTGTTTCACTGGCAAACTCGGGTGCTCTTATTTTCCACACGGGCAGTTGAGTAGCTTTTTGCAGATATATTTACAGGATCCTGGTTTACAGCTGAAGCGGTATTCGGAAGGCTCTGTATCCATGTATTCCTTTCAGTTGTATATTTGTAATATTTTTCCGCTGCTATTTAAATGTAATTTTAAACTCTGATATTATTGTATTTCTATTGTGTAATAAGTATTCATACTCTGTAATATTCTTGTACTCTGATGCAATTGTTGTAATCAGCATTAAAATGTTCTTCAGTTTGTGCTCTGATGTGTATTGTTCTCAAGGCAATCCGGGTTTTCCTTTACTGGGAAGTTTGGGTCGTTTCAGTTGGTATCAGAGCTTTGGTTTACAGAGCTCGAGGACAAGACACATTAGAACCGAACGAAAGAATTCGTTAGAGATTGGATTAGTAATATCCAATGAGAATAACTCGTTAGAGATGGGATCTGTAGTATCCTAGAAAGAGTGTGAAGAGTATTATTTTCTCTAAAAAAATAAAATAAAAAATAAATAAATAAATAAATTTAGTTTTTAAAATTTTATCTAAATATACGTATTTGAATATATTATATTTTTATATGGACAATCGAGTATATTAAGATTTTGAATATACGAGTAATTAATGGATATTCGAAGTTTTAATATACTAGATAGATATAGAAACACGCTTTTGTCGCCCGGAGATGTTCTGATGATGGTTCAAAACATCATCAGAAATTATGTTCGAGTTTCAAAAGTGGGATATTTATATATTTCCATTGACTGGTATGAGAACCAAACTAGTTAGTACACATTGCTATGATTGCACTTCAAACAGGATTTTTGACTATATATAAAAGTTATATATATTTGAAAAGTTAATCACCAAATTGAATGTTGGTTGAGATAAGTATAGAAATGATAATTAATTTAACTAATAAAATTGGGGAAACCACTAAATTTAAGGTTGAGTTAGTCAATTTACGACTTTTAACTACGTTCCTTTTCGAGGACGAAAAGATCTTAAGTGGGGGCGATTGTAACGACCCGGAATTTTGGGGCCAATTTAAAATTTTTATTTTAAATTTTTTAATGGGTTTTAATATTTAAAATAATTTATTTTAAATAATAACGACTAAAAATTTATTTTAAAACGAATAGATTCAATTTAATTATAAACGGAGTTTAAAACAGCGCTGTAGTTTGAAAATTTGAATTCGAACTTTGACTGACTGTATAGAATTCATTTTAAATCAGAATTGAGCGAAACAAGAAATATTTAAATCTGTTTAATCATATCTTTCTAATGAATCTAAAAAATCTAAATTTCACTTTGAAAATAGAAAGTTATGTCCAGATTAAAATTTAGAAAAGTCGCTATAGAATTTATTTATATTTTAATATAAAATATTGGCCTTAAAAATAGCCATTTTACAAACGATCTCTGTTTTCGACGAAACCATTTTTGTTGGAACTGGAATGTCAAATTTTTGCTAAGTTTCAATTTTCATAATTTTTCGAATTAATATGTGAGCATGGCAAAGGAAAACGTGTTTTGTCAGTTTAAGTCAAATTTAATCGACTCGAAAAAGGCCATTTTTCAAACAGTCTTAGAATTCGACGAAATTAGTCTCGTTAGGACCGTATCATCAAAACATAACTAGAAATATTTTTTCTATAATTTTTAAAGGTAGTATGTAGCCCCGGTAATTTAAAATGTAAGTTTGAATTTAATAATTAAATTGATTTATAATTTAATTTAAAGAAAAACATATTGTAACAGCCGAACTGGGTTACGAAACATGTTCCATTGTGTCTGGGACGTGGGTAATTAGCTAGTGGTGACCCTCGTTGGGTTCGATTCAGAGTTCGTAACGTTAAACAAGATTTATTGGAAATAAATAAATAAAAATTAAATTAGAAATACATGTATAAATACGATATACTGTATAACCCTAATTCTATCACATTGCCGCCGCCAGAACCTTCCTTCAATGGCCAATATTGTTCCTTTTTCTTCCCCAAATGATTCCTAAATAACCTCGAATTAGATAGTGATTGTAAAACCAAAATGAAAGAGGATTCAAAGCTCTTCAATTCGTACGATTGTAATCATTTTAAAGCCTGTATTTCGTGAGTTCTCTTCACCCAAAGGACCTCCGTTCGAACCGCCTGAACCCCCCTTACCACGACCGAGCTCCGCCATTTTGGGTCCCCCAGGCGCATCGCACGAAGCTCCCCACCATGGCATGACCTGATCGTCGTTAAACTTGCAGATTTGATCGCAGAAGTGAACCCTAGTTCGGGACTTTTAGCTGAACCTGTCAGCCTTGTTTACAGAGAGGAATGAAGAAGGGTTTAATTAATTAATAAATAAATTATTCTAAATTATAACCAATATTTAAATTACTATAACTCTTTCGTACGAGGTCTGTTTTGCGAACCGTCAGAAGCATTGAACTCGTATTGAAAAGATCTACAACGTGAAGTTGACTAGAACCATTTCTCAACACATCAAATCTGAACCAAATTTCAGATTTTAATTTGTTAGGTGAGATTTCTATTTTAGAATTTAAAATTAATTGTTTATTTATTTTATTGTATTCATTCAGTATGAAATTCATGTTGTATGTATATACTCATTTAAATGTTGACTGTGCTGTGATTGCGATGGACGATTGATTGTGATTGTGTACTCATGATTGTTAGAATTTTGTGTATGCGATTAGATCATATATTATCGTTTATATAGGATAATCAATTTTGTTATATATTAGAATAATCAATTTTGTTATATATTAGGATAATCAATTTTGTTATATATATTAGAATAATCAATTTTTGTCATATATGTTAGAAATCAACACTTTTGTATATCAAAAGTAAATTAGACAAAATCAACATTTTTGTACATAAAAAGGATTAAACAAAAATATACACTTTATACAGTAAAAGAGTTGAAATAAAATAACATTTTTTTATGAATGTTACAGTGGAATAAAACCACATTTCCATACAAATGTTATCTTGTGAATAAAGACAACCTTTTTATTTGAAATATGTTTTGCAAATAAAAATAACATTTTTGAATTGAAGTGTGTTTTGTAAATAAAAAGAAATATTTGTTTACATAGAAGTATTAGACAAATTAACATATTTTGTTTACATATAAGAAAGAATGACAAATACATATTTTGTTTACATATTAAGAATAAGATTAACATCTTTCGTTAATTATATTATAAAGAAAAAGATTAACATTTTGTCAATTAGATTATAAACAATAAAATTAACATTTTTGTTAATTAGATCGTATAGGACAAAAATTAATATTCTTGGCAATTAGAAAGAATAAATTGGAAAAGGTATATTTTATACATTAGAAAGATAAAAAGGGGATATTTTGTTTAGAAATGATTATAGAAATAAAAAATCACATTTTTGGTGTATACTTGATTTGTGAAAAATAGAATCAACATTATTGTCACAACTTGATTAACAAAACATTCATATTTGTTTGCACTGAAAAGGTTTAACAAAATTATCATATTTTGTTACATTTAAAAGAGTTAGACAAAATAATCATATTTTCATACATCAAAGAAGAAACTAAAAATGTATATTTTTTTACATTAAAAAGGAGATAAGTTAAAAATGTATATCTTTATACATTAAAAAGAAGAAGTTAAAAATGTTTATTTGTATACATTAAAAGAATGAACTAGAAAATGTATATTTTTATATACATTAAAAAGAAAGAATTAGAGGTGGACATTAATTTCACATTAGAAAGTGAAGAATTAGAAAAGAACATATTTTGTAACATTGAAAATATTACACAAAATTATCATATTTTGTAACATTGGAAAGATTATACAAAATTATCATATTTTGTACATTGAAAGGATATGATAAGTTATGCATTTTTTTTGTCAAAGGTAAAAGAATGAAAAAAGTATTCATTTTTGTCAAATGTAAAGAATGAAATAAAAACATTCTTTTTATCATTTAAAAAGAGCGAAGTAAAAATATTCATTTTGTTTACATTGAAATGAATTAGAGTTAAACATAATTTTAGTAGGAAGTAAAGAGTACATTTTTGCTAGAAAATGAATATTGTAAAAAAAGTACATTTTGCTTGAAATGAATATTAGGATAAAAAGTACATTTCTGTTAGAAAATGTAAATTAAAATAAAATCATTTTTGTCATATTGAAAGAAATTTAATAGAAATGATATTTTTGTCATATTAAAAGAAATTTAATAGGAATGATATTTTTGTCATATTAAAAGGATGAATTAGAAAGATGCATCTTTGTCATTTTAAAGGAGGTAAGGTAAAATATTCAGTTTGTCACTAAAATGAAGGAGACCAACAATATACTTTTTGGTCAATAATTAAGAGTTAAGATTTTATTGTCATTTGTTAACAATAAAAAGTATTGAAATAAAAGTTAGGATTTTTATTGTCATTTGTACACAATAAACAGAATTGAAATAGATGTCTATGATGTTGTAATGTTTGATATGTTAAACATATGGTTAGTATATTCAAACTGAATACTACACTTCCATTTACAAGTCATCCGACTTGTTTATGTGATTGGGACGATAATTTTCACACATCGCCCAAGTGCACAAATAATTTATTATTTGGTTGATGGATTAAACCCCGCACGGGTATTGGGATGATACTGGATACAAACTAACCCCAATATTTAGTTATCTGTCAATCGATGGATTGACAGTCTGTGATGAGCGTTAGTTTTTTTTTACTTTAATGCTCACACAGTTATAGATTCCACTTTGGTCGTTATTTGGATGTTTGATAATTATTTATCATGATTGTTGATTTCATACAAAATATGGCTGTTGTTTGAGTCACATTCCAATAAAGAATATTCTAGAAAAGAATATTTAAGATAATATTTTAGAAAAAGAATATATTTTAGAAAAATATATTTTTATTTAAAATGAACTAGTTATTAACTAGAATGAGTCATTAAATTAAGATTTAATGAGGTTTTTCCAATTATTTAATATTTAATTGAAATTAAATTAAATAAAATGGATTTTGGGTTTGTCGTGAATAGTGTCTTAAATAACACTGTTCTTAAACCCGTTATAAAAAGAATAATCTTTAACTTAGATTATTAAAGTTTTCGATTATATTTAGCAATTGAAATAAGATGAAATGTGAGTTAGGTTTATTGTGAACTATGTTTTTAAGCGACATTTGTTCTTTAACTCAACTGATAGTGAAAATATGATTTGGAATTTATAAATCTTTTATTAAGATTTAAATGGGAATTTTCCAAAAGTAAAGTTTTCCAATTTAATATATTAAATTATAATTGAATAGAATTCGAATTAATTATAACCGAGATAAGCTTCTGTAAAAGAAGGCTGATACTACATATGGAATTTAAGAGGCTTTGCACTTATTCCATTTATATTATTGGTTGGATACAGAAATTTATAACGATTATATATTGATTTGATTTCTGTGAAGATTCCATATTTTATGGAAGACGATTTTGGGTTTACCGTGAACTATGTTTTAAATGACATTAGTTCTTTAACCCAGTTAGGAATAAGATTTATTTATTAAATCTAAAGAGTCGTTTAATAATGATTTTTGATATTTAAAACCAAATGGTGTTCTGAATAAATCTTTAAAAGAAAAATTTAAGGGTAAATGTAAAGGATTTATCTTTGATAGAATAATATGAATATTTATTTAGAAGAATATTCTGAATTGGAATGAGGCGTTGGATGTGTTTTTAATAGTATTTGATTTTTAATTTTAAAATACGTGAGTTATTCGGGAAGACCGGGTTTAACCCATTCCGAATAATTACTACGACGATGAAGAGTCGAAGATGAAGACGGTGGTTGAAGACCGACGATCTTCACATCGAATGGATGTGTTGCTACAGAGACCCTTGATGGGAGTAGCTACCTTGAAGGGGCTTCAGTGGTGGCCGTTTGGACTATGGTTGGTTGTTCGGATTTGTTTTTCGCTCAGACCCAGAGCATAAGATTGTAAATGGATGCGTGTCTGACATTGGACTTCGTTCCATGTGAATTAAATTGATTGTTATTAATGTATGTCTGTTTGGTGGTGGAGGATTTATTCTCTACTTAACACCCTGGTATTTATTAATAGTGATTGATCGCATGGCGTGAATTGTCAATGTGGCACGCCAAGATGCAATTGATCCAGGCTTTTGTTGAAAAGCAGGGCCTTGTAGGATGATCAAAGTATGGCCTATTGCGGCATAACTTTGTGTATATCGTGACTTCGTGAGCCTCACACCCCGGTATGAGTCAAAAACGGGATTAGGACTACAGGGAGTGCACACGTTTCTTTCTAGCTAGGAGTGGTGTCGGTGCTTAAACTGGCTGACATTTCACTTATGTGGATGATGGATTTTGAGGCGCCTCGGATTTTTATAGGTCGTTAGTGGTCATACGATAGGTCCAAAGGGACCGGGAAGCGTGTGTTCAGGTATAATTAATCCACTACCCTTAGGTAGGGACCGGCCCTGAAGATCCAAGGGTTGCCCATAGGTGTGATCCTGAGGCATTTGCTGGAGTGTCTCGAAATCGGAGAGGAGCTTGCCCCTAGCCTCGACTCATGATGGAAATCCAATTTCCAATACGACCTTGCGGTTTTGATTGTAGAACTAGTATGGCGACATAGTAGGATGGGGTACTATGCCGTCTATGATTATTACATTATGATTGAAATTGTTTTTGAATTATATATATACCCATATATATATATACACTAATACACACTAATCTTAAATCCGTTTTATCGTATCAAGCATCTTTTGACCATTATAAGGTAAAACCCTATCCTCTGGTTTGTGTTGCATTGTGTGATGAGACCTGAGTCTTATAATGGTTTCGTTTTTCTATAAAAAAACATTGCATTGTTTAATGTTTTACTTTATTTTATGCACTGGCAATCTAATGGAGTTAACCCGTTCCGCGTTAGCGGCGTGGTCCTGTGATTCGCCTTATTATTCGATAGTTAAGTTAAGATTTCTCATACCAGTCCCACGACTGGCCTGTAGTTTGTTTCACTGGCAAACTCGGGTGCCCTTATTTTCCACACGGGCAGTCGAGTAGCTTTTTGCAGATATATTTACAGGATCCTGGTTTACAGCTGAAGCGGTATTCAGAAGGCTCTGTATCCGTGTATTCCTTTCAGTTGTATATTTGTAATATTTTTCCGCTGCTATTTAAATGTAATATTAAACTCTGATATTTTTGTATTTCTATTGTGTAATAAGTATTCATACTCTATAATATTCTTGTACTCTGATGCAACTGTTGTAATCAGCAATAAAATGTTCTTCAGTTTGTGCTCTGATGTGTATTGTTCTCAAGGTAATCCAGGCTTTCCTTTACTGGAAAGTTTGGGTCGTTTTACATTCAACTCATTTTTTATTTAAATAGCATTACGTAATATCTTGTATTCCATTCTCGAAACCATAACTAGTATTGACTAGTATAGAATAAAACTAACTTTACATTTTCCTTACTTCAGATCTCTCGTTATGTATATTTTCCAATTCTCACTAACGTTGCATTATTTCATTAATGGAAATAATGAACTATCATTAACCTCTTTCACGATTACCAACTAATATCATCCTCAGATAATCCTAATGTTATTCAAGTTGCGGTATTTTAATTACCTCTCAGACCTTGATCAACAACGTTCATATCCTCAAATAAGTATAAGTTGTACTCAAAGACCAATATTCCATTCTATTCTCAAAACAAAATTCCATTTTTACTCGGGTTTGGTTATACCACCCCATGACCTAGTTCTTTAACCCAATTTCACTTTTACCAATCTCCATTCAAATCTATTTAACCATTTCCCATTTTTGAAATCTTATTTCAAATCTCCCCCTTGTTACTTGATCTCATTTTCAAATAATGTTAATTCAATATTAACGCTTTACACTTTGAAACTCATTTATATACTTTGGTTTACTTAAACCCTTTTTCGAAATCTACTTTCACTTAATTCAAATAATCAAGTAACGTTTATTTCAAGCTTTTATGTTCTCTTGAAAATCCTTTATGATTTCATTATAAAATATTCGGGTTTTGAATATAAAACCCGTTCATAAATTCCTATCACCATTCCACTCTATTTCGCTTCAACTTTGATTACCCTTTACATAAATTTCCATTTAAAAAGGTACTTTCCTAAATTATTATTATTTAAAATAATAATTTACTTCAATCACTAACTACTTCAGTAGTTAGGTTCTTTATTACTGAAATAAATAGTAAATCCCCTTTTTAAAACTCATTAAATTTAAACAATATTCATTTGACTATTTTAATCAAAACACATTAATTTGATAATCAATTCCAATTCAAAACTGTCGATTTAATTAACTCAAAACTCGATTATCTCGTTAACCGATTCCAATTAATCCTTACTTTAAATTAATTAAAAATATAATTAATTTAAATAATCCCATTAATTGTTTTCTTTACATAAAAATTATCAAAGTTTAACCACTCTATTCATTTCTTATTCTCACACTTGTAAATCTGATTAACATCAGCATTTACTTTATAAAATCAATTATTAACAAATCGAAGTATTAAATAAATGAATTATTTATTTTTCTTTAGTAACTCTTATTCAAAATAATATATTTCAAAATCTATCTCTAGTTATAAAATGAATTTTATAACTTCATCTCTATCGATTCAGCTGACGGTGAATCAATATTTATAAAACAATTGATTTTATAGGCTATATGCTGCCAAATACCCAACCAATAACAGTCGTTGGTTTAAACTAACAGATGTTGAACATTCAATAATCAACCATCAAATCAATCACCCCAAACAGGACAGTTCATATATGATAATATGAAAATAAATAATATACTTAAGGAATCAGGTTGAATCCCTCCAACCTGTTCATCCCTGTATTCAAAGCAGTTATCACATACCAGATCATTCAGTTTCATTTAACTGAAATGAATAACGACCATTTAACATCAACCAATTCACAAGCAATTTAAACAATGTAAACAATTTAAACACGTTTACTTTATAAACGTGACCAACCAAGGTGAGTTACCTTCATTGGAACTAATCGTTAAAAATAATGATTTGGTATTTTTATTGAAATTAAACGACGATTTAATTTCATCAGTTAATTCAACAAATAAATATATTACTAGCAAACAGTCAAACATTGGCAAACAAAGCACACAAAATAAAAACACAATTTATATAAAAATATAAATGGGAAAACTGAGTGAGTTAACTAACCTTGATTCCCGTTTGCCCAAATAACGACTGATTTCATTTAAATTAGACATGCGGTTGATTTAACTGAAAACTCCGGCTGTATCCAACTGTGTCTAAAACTGTTCTAGGAGGTAGCACCTGTTACGATGAGTCCATTGTCTCCCCTTGTTTCTGTCAAGATCTGTTAACACATGGCCACATTATATAAACCATAAAGTACAGCCTTAATAGATTAATTAAATATCTTAATTGAATATTATTTAACTGTTAACTACTTTATATATGTATATTTTCTGTGAAAAATTCCTTATTAGGAGTGCTAAATGAATATAGGTTCCGCCCATTTGTTATAAATAAATGTCTCAAATTCCTAGCCTTACCTGCTTTTGTTCTGAACTCAGTAGTCACATTCCCTTATGTATATATATTTTGAATAAGTCGAAGCCCATGGGTTAAAATAACAGCCCACATGTATATATACTATTAACGTTATAATTTAGTCCACAAAATTCTGATTAGGCATGTATAAAAATAATTAGGCCAACCGTGCTAAGATTAGGCACAAAATCAGGTAACAGCAGAACTAACACTGTTATGTAAAGTTATACATATTAATGATATTTACATTAACTAATAATCTCCGAAAATCTGTACAACTCCTTCTTCAGTCTCAACACCCATACGCCATCATCTGGCATTGCTTCACTTTGTATATATTTTGAAATTAACTAAAACTAATATTATTTAGTAAACAAATTATCGTTGGGTTAATGTGTCACATCATGTTCTTCTCATTCACGTGTATTTTAGTTTCCACGTCCCTCTCCACTTGTTGTTTATTTTGAAACCGCCACTTCTCTTTTTCAACCTCAAGACCCCAACGCTCCACTGCATCCTTCCGCCGTGACTACTGTTCCAGCTCCATTAACGTCCAACCAAACCCACTCCCACTACAAACAGCAACGCCCCATTAGTACTCCTCCTCCATTCATAGTATTCCGCTTCTATGTACTCCCGTAACCTCCGCCACGCACTGGTGTACACATCACCCCGTCAACTCCCAGTCCCTCGCGTTTTGCCCACACTTCGAAAGCCACAAACGCCTTGACCAGCAGCTGTGCGTGTCATGAAATTTAGATCACGGGGTCCTTCATTTGTTTTAGGAAAGTGGTCTGCATATATATTTTTATCTTCTATTATTATAAAAGGAGTTTGGGTTTAAAGTTTTCATTTGCCATTGAACTCGGCAGTTTGAACTCCTGGGAGAAAACAAAGGTGACGCCTGCATTTTATAGGCGAGCAAAGAAGGATAAGCTAAACGTAAAATCAAGTAGGCACGTAGGTAGCTGCATTGTATTTTCTCCCTCAATCTTAACCCTACGTGATCTTTCTTTTTAAATGTCCGGAAATTGATTGATTTGTGAACTTGGAGAAGAAACGTCTACTGTAGTTTTTGACGTGAAAAGATAAGGTAGAGGGTAGGCATCTGCAAGCTCACAGGGTAAGGAATAGGAGCATGTGCGGTTTATATTTTTATATAGGACTGTTTTGACATTAGATTAGGTAGCTGCATTGTGTTTATACGTTTGCAGGTGTGTTTACCTTGTCACATATATAGGATCGATGGAGTGGACAAATGAAGGCCTTAGGTAAATAGAGAGCTGTCTGAAGGGCGTTTGCATGTGTGGTTGTATCATAGGGTGTAAAAACATACAGGGAAGATAATATGGCAGTTTGTATATTTACTTGCAAGTGAAGTAATATGAGTTTTACTAGCCGGTACGTGTTTAGACATAGGTTAGCATAGATTGTCTCATTTCTATATAGGATATACGTTTGGCTCACGTAGGAAAGGACGTTTTTTTTGAAGACTTACGAATGAAGGAACGAAAACGTGTACATCACGCTTTTCTTTATATATACAAGATGGGAATGTTTTATTTATATTATAATATAACGAACTCCTGTCGCCAACTTTTCAAGAGAAAAATATTTTATACAACCTTTGCCTTCTGATGAAAGAGCTAATCTTGGTGAAAAAAAGTATTCCGGACCCAATGGGACAAGTTTCGTCGAATCCCGTCATCGTTTGAAAAAATTCCCTTTATAAAACTAGAAATAAACATGCGTTTATATTTTCCACAATCACCAGATAAATCAAATCAACTTGAATTTTTGAAATCCTTAAATAATTTATCAATACGAACCCAATGACACCAGTTTCTTCGCATTCTGACACTGTTTCCCCAGTAGGCTATTTTTATCGCGCACCGCAATGCCATTCTGAACAACTAATTTCCTGGTCTTCAAAAATAACAAACTATATACCTATCCCGACTCTAATCGACTATACGAATTCAACGGAATTGGTTTCGCAACCTAAATCGATAGTCTTCTCAAGTTACACTCAAATATCTCTTTATTAAATTAGATGTGCGCTATAGAAAATGAACTAGCGTTTACAGCTACCGTGGTAACGTACGATATCAGTTTTTCATGCAATTCAATACCATACAATAATTTAACGTTACGGTCCCAATGAAACCGATTTCATCGAAATCTGAGTCTGTTTGCAAAACGGCCATTTTAAAGGCCTATATTTTAATAACGATTTCCATAGCGATTATTTCAAATTTTATTTTGGCCATAACTTACTATTTACAATATGAAATCTGGATTTTTCTCTTTCATATGAAAATTATCGTCAATACGGTTCCAATGTTTCTTGTTTTACAGAAATCCGACTTATATCGGACTCTGTACATTCGGTTGAAGTTTAAAACTTCATTTTATGAACTGCACGCCATTTTCAAGCTCGATTTATATTATATATAAAATTAACGTTCAAACTTCGTTTTTAATAACAAATTAAATATTAAATTCCATTAATATTACCAATATAATATTTAAAATAAATAAATTAAATTAAATATTTGATAGCCAAAAACACGGGTCGTTGCAGCCCTAGAATGAGTTGAGAGTGACAAGGTTTATAATTAACGTATTTGTGATTATAAAAAATCCGATCTTAGAAAATATGATTTTGATATATAAAAGATATATATTTGAAAAGTTAATAAACTAATAAAGTTATTGAAACCAATAATAGAATGAAAGTTGATTTGGTTAACTAGATAACCTTTAGCTTCGTCCCTTTTCGAGGACGAAATGATTTTAAGTGGGGGAGATTGTAACAACCCGGAATTTTGGGGCCAATTTAAATTTTTTATTTTAGAAATTTTAATGGATTTTAAATGTTTAAAATAATTTATTATTTATAATAACGACTAAAAATTTATTTTAATCGAAGTTAAAACGAATAAATTTAAATATAAAAGGAGTTTAAAACAGCACTGCAGTTTGAAAATTTGATTTTAAACTTTGATTGATTGTACATGATGCAAAATTTAACGGATTTTAGTGAAACCAAAAATATTAGAATCTACTTAAAAATATATTTCCAACGGATCCAAAAAATTGGAATTTCATAGTGGGAATCAATGCCCAGTTTAAAATTTAGAATAGTTGCTGTAGAATTTATATATATATATATATATATATATATATTAATATTAAAAATAGTCAATTTTCAAATGGCCTCTGTTTTCGACGAAACCACTTTCATTGGAATTGGAATGTCAATTTATTGCTTGGTTTCAATTTTCATAATTTTTCGAATTAATATGTGAGCGTGGCAAAAGAAAATGTGTTTTGACAATTTCAGTCAAATTTAATCGACTTGAAAACAGCCATTTTTCAAATGATCTCGGAATTCAGCGAAATTAATTTTGTTAGAACCGTATCATCATAACCAAACCAAATATATTTTTCTGTAATTTTTAGAGTCCGTATGTGGCCCTGGTGAATTTAATTGTACGACAGGAACAAATAAATAAATGATTTAAATATTAAATTAAATAAAACAGGCTAAAGACGACCATTTGGGCTCACAGGACATGGCTCATTGGATCCGCAACGGGGGTTATTAGCTAGGAATGACTGTCGTTTGGCTGAAATCGGAGCAGAAAAAGATTAGCGGGCTTAAACCCAATAACTAGAATTATTATATTATAAATAATAGCCAAATTAACCTAGAAACCCTAATTTCCAAGTAGAGCAGCCGCCACCCTCATAACTGATGGCTCCAAAGCTCAGAATTTTGGATCCAAATTTCTATCAATCCGCACATTAATTTTCGAAGATAATAAAACCAAATCAGAGAGAACTTCGAGGGCTTTCATCCCATACAGTGATAATCAATTATAGTTGAGTAAATTAGGAGATTTCGGGTCCAAACACCCCACGTTCGCATGCAGTTTGAGAAGGCAGGGCCCCACCTAGCTCCACGCAGCTCAGGGCGTGGGATAGCGGCGTCATGGCAGTCGGTGTAGCGGCTCTGGATCTGGGTTCGGTGGTTGTTCTGGCGGCGCGCAAGCTTGGGACAGATTGGAACGATTGGTTCGGTTTGCCTATGAAGAAGATGACGATGGAAAGAAGGATTGTAGAGGAAGAAAAGTTCAAGGATATTTACTTAATTAAATTATTAATTAATTATTTTAAAATTGTAATTAGCGTATAAACAATGATATCTCATTCAAATCAAATCAGAATTTGATGAAACGAAATCCGTTGAAATTGTCTTTCCGAGATCTACACCGTAAAACAAACTGGATCTGAAAAGGTGCACTTTCAAAATTTAGAGAAAATTCAGATCTGAACGTTACAGAATCAAAATCAATGTGAGAAATTCTATTCGTTTAGTTATATAATTTAAAATTTGTTAATCATAATTTTAGTGTTACACATGTGCTGTAATATTTGTGGAATGTTCGTGATTGGATTTAAAATTGTTGGATGCTGCTTGTTGATTTGATGGAATATTTTTGTCATATTAGAATTGACAAAATAATCATGTCCTTTATGTTAAATCAAAATTGGCAAAATAAAACTTTCATTTTGTCAGTATACATTGGGTTGAAATTAACATGTTTGTTAATTAGATTATAGTTAAATCGAAAAGTTACATTTTTGTTCATTAAATTAGTTGAATTAGAAATATGTCAATTTGTTATTATAAAATTGATGAGAACAAATATGTCACTAGTGTTACAAAACCGTCGAAAACAAATATATCATTTTGTTGTGACGGAAAGATTGAAAAAAATATATGTCATTTTTGTTGTAACAAAATCATCATGTTGAGTTATTAGATTTGTTAATTCCAGAATTAACAATTGTGTTAATTAGATTTGTCGATTCTAAAAGATTGACTATGGTGTTGATTAGAAAGATAGTTAAAACAAATGTATCATATTTGTCAAAATGAAATAACTAAAAACAAATATGTCATTTTGTTATTATAAAATTGTTGCAAACAATTTTATCATTTTTGTCATAATAAATTAGAATTGTCAAAATAGAATAAAAACATCGTTTATGTTAGGATTGTCAAATTAGAATAAAAACATCGTTTGTGTTAAAATTGTCACATTGGATTAAAAATATCATTTTAATTAGAAATTGTTATGTTAGTATAAAAATAAACATTTTTGATAGGAAATGTTATGTTAGAAATATTAAAATATCATTAGAAACAAAATATCATTTTGCTAGAATCGTTATATTAGAAACAAAATATCATTTTGCTAGAATCTTTATATTAGAAACAAAATATCATTTCGCTAGAATCGTTATATTAGAAACAAAATATCATTGTTGCTAGAATTGTTTAATTAGAAAAGAGTAGACAATAAAATTGCATTTTTATTGTAATATGAACCATTAGAAAATTGTAGACAATAAGAATTACATTTTTATTGTAAAGAGAACCATTTTGTTGAAATATTACCATTTTGTTAAATAGAATTTGTTAACAAATAAAATTTTCCTTTTATTTGTCAAGTTAAATTTGTATACAAATAAATCATTCTTTTATTTGTTATTGAAATAAATATGTCATTTTATTGAGTTAGAATCGTCAAAATAGAAATTTGTCATTTTTGTTGAAACTAGAATTGTCAATAAAAATGAGTGAATCATTTGTATTCATTTTCTAAAAATTGATTTGTTAACAATATGAATTATCACTTTATTTATATAGTTTAAAATAAGAATTGTTAACAATACAGAAATATCACTTTTAATCATTTTGTTGAAATAGAATTTTCAACAAAAATGAATAACCACTTTTAGTCCTTTGTTGAACTAGAATTTTCAACAAAGACGAGATACACATTTTTGGGCATTTTGTTGAGTTAAAATTTTCAACATAATGAAATATCAATTTCCATCATCCTGTTGAATTAGTTAAAAATAAAGAAAACGTTCATGTTTTTAACCAAAACATGAGTTCGTTAAAATATACATTTTTAATGAAATACTTAATAGGATTAAAGGGACATTTTCATTAAGAAATGTTTAATATGATAAAAAGAACATTTTTATTAGGAAATGTTCCTTAGAATTAAAAATATCATTTTTGTTAGGAATGAGAAGTAAAATAAAAAGAACATTTTGTTATAAAACGTTGCATTGAAAATAAAATACATTTTTGTTATAAAGTATTGCATTTAAAACAAAATACACTTTTGTTATAAGATGATGTATGACAATAAAATTACATTTTTGTTATAAAATGTAACATGAGAATAAAATTGTCATTTTAAGTAGGAATGTTTTATTTGAATAACATTTTGATTAGACCATGTTATGTCAAAATAAAATATCATTTTTGGTTAGAGATGTACGTTAGAAATAAAATACCTTCTTTGGTTAGAAATGTGCATCAGATTAAAAATTGACATTTTAGAAAAAATAAAATGTTGCATTAGAATTATGATCACCTTAGAAATATGTTTACCTTAGGAATGTGCTTACATAGAAATATGATTACATTTTCATGTGGTATTGTTGAAATAAAAAATTAGAATCAAAGGTTATATTTTTATTTACCTTTTTAGATGTAGATAAAAAGAATAAATTTGAAGTTACATCTTTATTTACATTTTAGATGTAAATAAAAGAATAGATTTAAAAGCGACATTTTTATTGATGTCTTATATTCAATAAAAAGATTAGAATTAAAAGAAGCATTTTTATTGTCATTTTAGGAACAATAAAAAAAGTAGATTTAAAAGTGACATTTTCATTGATGTTCCATACTCAATAGAAAGAATATGTTTTAATGTTACATTTTTATCGTCATTTTAGATGCAATAAAAAGAATAGAAATTTATATATTTATCGCCATTTTAGGTTTGCGATAAAAAGAGTAGATTTTAAAGATTACATTTTTCATTGTAATTAGAAATGAAATAAAAAGATTTCTTTTGTAATGTAATTAAAGATGAAATAAAAAGATTGCATTTTTCAATGTAGATAAAGAATGAAAGTGGAATATTACATTTATTATGCAATAGAAGAATGAAGGAAAATTATTACATTTTTCATGTAAATAAAGGAAGAATAGAAAAGTTACATTTTTTAGAATATAATTAAAATAATAGAAAGGTCACATTTTGATGATAAATAAAGAATAGGAAAATGTAAAGAAATAGGAAAATGTCATGTTTAAGATATAAAAAAACATGGTTGCCTTAAAACCTCATTTCTACTGTAGAAAATGGAAATTAGGAAATAGTACATGTTTTAAAGATAAACATGTTTACATTAAAAATCCCATTTTTAATGTAAAGAAAAAGAATATAAAAATATTCATAGTTTGGAATGGAAAGGATAAACAATAAAAATTTACATTTTTATTGTAATGTAGTAAATGAATAAAAATATTCATCGTTTGAAATAGAAATGATAAACAATAAAAATTTATATTTTTATTATCACATAAGGAATGAAGAAAATATACATGTTTTGAAATAGACTTCCGTTCATAAAAAAATAACATGAATATGAAGTGTAGAAAATTATTTAAAGAATAAATAATTTGAAATTGCCAAACAATTTATATTTATATATGTAAATATAAATTAAAATTAAAACGAAACGCGTGCGGCAGTTAGCGTTTCGGCAATCGTGACTTCAAACGATTATACCGAAAGATCCGACCGTCGGATTTTCCCAAAACCGGAACCGTTAGGACCGCTTTGGGAAAATCTTTCCAACGATATAAATCTCGTCTACGGTCAGATTTCGAGATATGTGTAAATCAAATTTTGATAAAAACAGCGTCAGGGCCGCTCATTGACCTAAAGCGTCGTTTAATTATATTTCTCTATTTTAAATAAATAAAAATAGCGATAGTTCGTTATAAATAGATTTGAGTGATATGAAATGATTAAAATGATAATTATTCGAAGAATATTTGAAAAGACTGAGTTCAACTCATTTCAAATAATTACTACGACGATTTAACTCGAAGATTTGAATCCGGTGATTGAAGATCGGCGATTTTCACATCGAATGGATGAGAACTACTGTCGCCCGTGATTGGAGTAGCTACATTGAAGGGGCTGCAGTGGTAGTTGTCCAGATGTATTTGTTGATTGTTCGGATACGCGAGGTATGAGGTGCATCCGGTTTCGTTCAGACCCAAAACGAACTTGTAAATGGATGGTATGTATGACATTGTATTCCTTTATGCTGTATTCGTTGACCTCTGCTTAATATATATCTGTTTGGTGTTTAACACCCATCTCTGAGACGTACGAGCATAGAGGTTATATATTAGTAGGAATCAATGGTATGGTATGGATTGACAATGTGACATGCTAAGATGCATGGATCATGGCTTTTGTTGAAAAGCAGAGCCTTGTGGTTGATGATCAAAGCATATCCTATTTAGGCATAGCTTTGTGTATAGCGTGACTTCGCGAGCCTCACACCCCGGTATGAGTCAAAAACGGGATATAGACCGTAGGGAGTGTGCACACATTTCTTTCTAGCTAGAGTGGTGTCAGTGACCTACAATCCCTGACATTTTTACTTATGTGGATGATGGATTATGAGGTACCTCGGATTTATAAGCCGAAAGTGGTCTGTAACATCCCGAATTTTCTATTAATAGTAAATTAACAAATTAAAGTATAATTAATTCTAAATGAAAAAATTAAGGGAAACGGGTTACAGCATTGCACTCATCTTGGAATTTTGTTCAAGATAGAGTATGAGTTTGCGTGAATCGGACTCCGTATGAAGGAGTTATGACCTCCGAAAGTTCCAGAATTCAATTTAAAATTCAAACAGTTCAAATGTAGTTCAAAATTCGAAAAACAGACCCAAACTGGGCTGGGCGGGAAAATTCCCACCCATGACCCAGGTCGACCAGGGGGTCGACTTGGGTAACCAGATCGACCATAGGGTCGACCTGGTTTGGCCCTAGCTGGCCTGGTCGGTTTCTGGTCGAATTTCTGAGCTTGGCTGTATCACTAGGGCTGCTTTGTCACTTTCTGATTGGCTTCTCTTGGTGTGTATGGTCTGGATTCACTCTAAGATCATCTTACGGCTCAAATCAATTTGAAATTCTATAAATACAACTCAACACTCAACCTAAATTCACACAAATAATATAGAACTAGAGCCGTCATGCTACTCGGAGGAAAGTAAGAGTAGCCGTCAGTTAGAGAAAGCTTAGAGACGTGCAAAATTAAAGTTAAAATAAGAATCAAAACAACGTTTGTCTACCAAAAGGAAAGCATTGCAAATTCAGAACTTAGAAATCAGAAAACAAGACCGTCGTTTGTTGTAAGTATAGTGATTTTTCTGATGTGAATAAAATTTAGACTTGATTCGATGTAAAATGGAAATGGAATTGTACTATTGTATAACGAAGATGTTAATTCATATCTATGTGTTGTGTTGATTATGTTGTGATGGTATTGGGATGTTTGTGGAACAATTGACTTGATGTTGGATCCATTAGAATGTTTATGGATTAATCTAGTTGATGTTGGATCTATTCAAATTCACATACAAGTTATTTGGTTCTACACCTATATGTTTAGGTGATTATGACAAGTTATATGCTGTGCAATACAGCTTCTATGCCTAAATGACTAAGTTCATATTCATTCTCATATGTTTATACAAAATTTGCAAGTTCATAAATGGATCTATGCCATGATCCATTTTAATAGAAGTTTCATGTTATAGTAGCAAATATAATTGGATTTATTTCACACCCTTGTGCTAAAAATAGACATACTTTATGGACACAACATAATTTTCTCATATACTAGTTTGTGTTTGAGATTATGCCTAGATCCACTTTAATACATGTTTCAAGTTGTAATTGGACATATGATTTGATCTAGTTCACACATGTGATAAAATTATACATACTCTATGGACATGTCATATTCTTGTCATATGCTAGTGATGTTCGATGTTATGCCTTGATCTAAACATGTTTAGGCTTATGTTGTCTAAATCATATGCTAAATCATGTGACACCTGTTTAGTTAGATTCCCCTTTTTAATGCAAGTTCACATGACAAGTTGAAACCCATGATTCATCCTATGTTGCAAATTCACATATATGTATGTTGACTATTTTGCAAGTTCACACCTATGATGTTCATATTGACCATGCTGAAAAATGTCAAGTTTACACCTATGTCATGTTTATGTTAATGAATTTATTTATGCCAATTTTGTGTACGCTAAATTAGGCTAAGTTTTTAGCCTAATATTATATGTTAAAAATCATGCGGACGAAAAATTAGGCTAAGATTGTTAGCCTAATATTTCGGCGGGGTAACGTTGGGATAAATTGGTAATTATAGGAAACATGACATAAATTCATGCAAAATGTATGTATTGGCATGTTTGTCACATGCCAAAAATTGGTGGCATTTAAATGGTGTAAAATTCTTATACCAAAAATGATGAACTTGGAAGGTGGGCCACAACATTTAATTGTTGACGAATTTACATATAACAAGTAATAAAGACAAATATGTAAATTTAGAAAATACGAGTATGCTTAACACGAGGTTGGATTGAGTTGTGATGTAAACCTGCCTGGACCCGCCCGGTTGTCCAGTAGTCACAACAATACCTATCCAATGTGGGTGGTTAAGCATTGAGCCCAATAAGGACCCGAGGTTAGGTTGAGTTATGTTGTAAACTTGCCCGGAACTGACCGGCACATCCAGTAACCGTAACAATACATGTCTAATGTGAGTGGTCAGTGATTTAAAAAGCCAAGGACAGACAAGTTAGGATGGTAGGGTTAAGTTAACTAAAACACTTAACCAATTCAACATGTTAATTAGACTGATGGGTGGGGTTAGGTAAATACAGACATTTAACCACTTAACATGTTTGACTAGAGAACCCTAGTAACGGGGACCCATTTCAGTATTAACCCAATTAGGTATCGTGGTACCCTGAAACTAGGCAGGGTGGGGCCTGATTTCTGGGCTGATTGTAAGCGGTCAAAAGCGACGGCGGTGGGTGCAACAGTGTGGGTTCTAACGGAGCGCGGGCATGCACACACTTTAGAGCAGACAAACAAGGCACTAGGGGCACCAGTAGTATACCCTATGCATTCTAGGATTGTGTCGGGCTGCCACCATGGGACTTGATACACCTTATGGTGGGATCAGCATAGGTATCTACAGTCTTTGGGGGCCGTACGAAACATATGATTATGCGAGTAGGAGCCAATCTTTAGAAAGGGGATCACTTTACCCCGATCTTGGGGTGCCAGTTGAGACAATGCAAGTAGGTGCAGAGATATAGTGTGGGGTGCGATAGTATATTCGATTCAAAACTGCTTTATCTTAGTTTTTGATACTTTCCTATATCCAGTTTATACCTATCATGCCCTTTTTTCTTATTCTCATACTGAAGAGTCACTAGACTTACTAGGCTTTATGTCTGACCCTATTTTCTTTCGTCTTCTTTTCTTTCGTTTCCCCCCAGGTCCACAGGGAGGAAACAACCCAGCTTAGTCAAACTCTTTGCAAGCTTCAAGATAGTAGATGTGCGGTTTGGACTCTCTTTCCTTGGCTATGGCTGTTGGACACATTCTATGGGGATTTATGCAGTTTTAATTATGTTTTATGCTTCTTTATTTAATAACCAAGATAGAAAATGATGATGTAATGTTTTGGAAGTTATTGTGTGACAGTTATGGAAATGTTTTGTATGAACATGTATTTATGAAATGAAAAATATGTTTGTTTTCCGCTGCTTATATATATGTGTTTATATCTGTCTTGTGTTTTATCTGTGACTTTTACTTACAAACCTCCACCAAAGTTATGGCATTCCCTTTGTGAGTGACCTTAATGGAGGTGTGGTGTTTCGCTTGGTATCAGAGCACAGACTTACCAAACTAGATAAAAGTTTTTGAAACTATTTTCAAAAGAGAAGTTTAAAGAAGCATTTTTTTAAGGAAAAAGCGTTGTTTTTAAAAGGAATAACTACCCAAAGCCATATGCACTATCTCTCTATCCTTTTGTTTTGAATCTTTCTTTCCTTTTTTATTTCAGCATGTCTGGGGACCTTGCTCCCCAGCTACAGACGCTTTTACTCCTCCTCCTCCTCTACGTGAAACAGCAAGCGGAAGAATCGCAGAACAAGAAGACAGATAATAGTCAAGGAGGAAAGGACCACAATAATAATAACAAGACACGTGAGAAAAGGAAATGTTATTTCTGTGGCATTGTTGGGCATATAGTCCAGGATTGTAGAAAGAAGAAGATGAAGATGGGAGCATGCTTTCAGTGTGGTGATACTGGACATATCAGCAAGAACTGCCCTAAGAAGCAAGGGCAAGGCCCACAAGCAGGACCTTGTGGGGATACATCTTTAACTTCTTCTCCTAGATGCTTTGTTTTATCCTTCTTATCTTCCCAATCCTATCTTGAGAACCTTAGGTAGAAATATTTCTGTAGAAAGCTTAGTTTATCTTTATGATTATACAGTTGGCACTCTCTTTGATTCTGGTGCATCACACTCATTTATTTCATCTGCTTTAGTAGAATCTCTGCACCTAGACACTAGTATGGTAGAAGATCCCTTGGTTGTTTCAAATCCAATTGGGGGCTCAGCTTATTTGTTGATGGTTTGCTTGGATTTGAAAATCTCTATTCTAAGTGTTGAATTTAGATGTAGTGCCTTTGTTTTGGGTTTCTCAGGATATGGACTGATCTTAGGCATGGACTGGTTATCCAGTAATGGTGCCATTCTTGATTGTGAGAAAAGAGTGGTTAGACTCTTGACTCAGCTCGGTATCACTCTAGAAATTTCTTGTAATCCCTTGAATGCTGTTATGCTCAGTTATCTAGAGTCGCTTGACGCTTCTGTTGAGAATTTGCAGTCAGTTAGAGTGGTCCGGGAATACCCAGATGTCTTTGAAGAGGTGAAAGGCTTACCTCCGAAGCGGGAAATAGACTTCCGCATATATCTTGTTGATAATGCAAAGACCGTAGTTCTGCCTGTTAGACACATGGCTCCAAAGGAGAGAAAGGAGCTCAGTAAGCAAGTTAAGGAGCTTCTCGAGAAGGGGTTTATAAGGAGGAGGTGGGGTGCTCCAGTGGTGTTCGCCACCAAAGCAGATGGTTCACTACGTCTTTGTGTGGACTATAGGGAGCTAAACAAGCTGACTAAAAAGAATAGACACCCGCTTCGCAGAATAGACGATTTGTTTGATCAGCTTGTAGGTGCGTCGGTCTTCTCCCAACTTGATCTGGCTACTGGGTTCCATCAGCTAAGGGTAGCTGAAGATAGCATTGATAAAACGGCGTTCAGAAACCCAGACGGTTTCTTCGAGTGGTTTGTCTTGCCTTTCGGCTTGACAAACACACCCGCTTATTTCGTGGACCTAATGAGTAGGGTGTTCAGAGAATTCCTCAATAAGTTCGTGGTGGTCTTCGTAGATGATATTTTGATCTTCTCAAAGAATGAAGAAGAACATGCTCAACATCTGAAGGAGATCATAGAAACCCTTCGAGTTCATCAGCTAAAAGCCAAATTCTCCAAGTGCCACTTTTGGAGAGAAGAAGTAAGATTTCTTGGACATATAGTGTCCAAAGAGGGGTTAGCTGTGGACCCCGCGAAGGTGGTGGCAGTGCAAGATTGGAAGACACCAAGAAATGCAACCGAAGTCTGAAGCTTTCTTGGGCTAGCCGGTTTTTACTGAAAGTTCATTAGGGATTTCGCGAAAATCTCATCTCCACTCACAAGGCTAACAAAGAAGAATCTGGCATTCGCTTGGGATTTGGATTGCGAGTTTGCTTTCCAACGATTAAAAAGGGCTCTCATAACAGCCCCAGTTCTGACTTTGCCGGATGGAAGCAAGATGTTCACAGTATATACGGATGCTTGTGGTACGGGGCTAGGTGCTGTTCTGATTCAAGAAGGGAGGGTACTAGCTTATGGTGGAAGACAATTAAAAGTTCATGAAAAGAACTACCCAATCCACGATCTTGAGTTGGCCGCCATCGTCTTTTTGCTTAAGTCTTGGCGCCATTATCTCCTAGGTGAGAAGTTCGAATTATATACTGACCATAAATCGTTGAAGTATATTTTCTTGCAGAAAGATCATAACTTGAGGCAACAAAGGTGGATGGAGTTACTTGCCTCATATGATTTTGAGATTTCCTATACTCCTGGCAAGGGCAACGTAGTAGCAGATGCGTTGAGCAAAAAGAAGCTGAACCTAAGCCCTCTCTTTGTAGAAAGGCAAAGCTTGGAGTATATAGCTAGTTTTGACTTTAGGCCCTCCTCTGATTTTGTACCGGGTTTATTGGCATCACTAGAAGTACGTCCTATTCTTTTAGACTCAATAGGGGTCGCACAACGTGAAGACCCTCATCTTGTGGATGTGATTGATAAACTAATTAAGGTGAAACTTCCAGTCACCTCAATAGGTACTCCATCGATGATAAGGGTTGGCTGAGACGGGATGGAAGACTATGCGTCCTACAAGAAAGGGATTTAGTAAAGATGGTTCTCGAGGAAGCACATCATTCCAAGATGACAATACACCCAGGTGGGGACAAGATGTACAAGGACATAAAGAGAGTTATCTATTGGGGCGGCATAAAGAAGGAAGTGGCAGATTTCGTTTCTAAGTCCGTGACATGCCAACAGGTCAAGGCGGAACAAAAGAAGCCTAGAGGACTGCTTCATCCTCTAGAAGTCCTGCAATGGAAATGGGATAGCATTTCAATGGACTTCATTGACGGGTTGCCTAGGTCAAGAAAGGTCAAGAAAGGACTGCTTCATCCTCTAGAAATCCTACGAAGACAAAAGAAGGACCGACCTTGAGTCTGAGGTTGGGGACAAGGTTTTCCTTAATGTATCCCCTTTTAGGAACATCGTTCGCTTTGGATCCGTAGGAAAGCTAGCACCAAGATTTGTAGGACCGTTCCCTATCATCGAGAAGATTGGGGAAATGGCTTATAGAGTAGAGCTGCTCAAAAGGTTGGGCGGAATTTACAACGTCTTTCACGTTTCTCATCTCCGAAAATATCTACATGAATCTGCAGAAGTGGTGAAGCCAAGCATTCTACAAGAAGTCGAAGTGGAACGCGAAGCAATTGTGAAGAGAGTTCCAACTCAAATCGTAGGAACTGAAATCAAAAAGCTACGCAACCGCGAGGTCAAGCTTGTCAAAGTTCAGTGGAGTGACGCCGAGGAAGAAGCAACTTGGGAAACTAAGGACAGAATACGCACGACCTACCCTTTCCTTTTTGAGGGTACATCTTTAATCTCTCTTTTTCCTTAAGTTGTGCTTGTATCTATCTCTTTAGAAATATCTCCTTGATATTATCCTTTATCCTTAGGTAGAAACCCCTTTGGATGTAAACATGTATTTGAAACATGTTATGGTTGATGGCTGCAAGTGGTTGCTGGTGGATGCATATACACACACAACCTACGTTTTAGATCGGCTCAGCCACTTCATATTGCATATGCATATATGTATTCATATTTGTATGTGGATGAAACTTGATATGTTGTCATATGGATGTCGCATTTGTATGGATGGTTGCGCACTCATGTAGAATTATGAGTAGGGAAAATTTTGCATACATAATGGATTCATGACAATTACATGATTCGCATTAAGGAGGTCAACTGAATCAGTAGATCGCCTGAATTTTCATTAGATAAGGACATGTACACACACTATGCATATGATCATGAAGCATTATAAGTCTTTTAAGGACAATGGACGCCTATGTTTGATGGTTGAGTAGATGGACGATTGGATGTTAGGATTTACGTTCTCCTAGACTTGAAGATTTCGGGGACGAAATCCTTTAAGGAGGGGAGAATGTAACACCCCGAATTCTCTATTAACAGTAAATTAACAAATTAAAGTATAATTAATTCTAAATGAAAGAATTAAGGGAAAGCCATTGTGCTCATCTCGGAATTTTTCCTAAGATAGAGTCCTAGTTTGTGTGAATCAGACTCCGTATGAAGGAGTTATGACCTCCGGAAGTTCCAGAAATCAATTTAAAATTCAAACAGTTCAAATGCAGTTCAAAATTTGAAAAACATACCCAAACTGGGCTGGGCGGGAAAATTCCCGCCCAGGACCCAGGTCGACCTGGGGGTCGACCTGGGTAACTAGGTCGACCATAGGGTCGACCTGGTTTGGCCTTGGCTGGCCTAGTCGGTTTCTGGTCGAATTTCTAAGCTTGACTATGTCACTAGGGCTGATTTGTCACTTTCTGATTGGCTTCTCTTGGTGTGCATGGTCTGGATTCACTCTAAGATCATCTAATGGCTCAAATCAATCTGAAATTCTATAAATACAACTCAATACTCAACCTAAATTCACACAAATATTATAGAACTAGAGCCGTCATGCTGCTGGGAGGAAACTAAGAGTAGCCGTCAGTTAGAGAAAGCTTAGAGACGTGCAAAATTAAAGTTAAAACAAGAATCAAAACAGCGTTTGTCTACCCAAAGGAAAGCATTGCAAATTCAGAACTCAGAAATCAGAAAACAAGACCGTCGTTTGTTGTAAGTATAGTGATTTTTCCAATGTGAATAAAATTAAAACTTAATTCGATGTAAAATGGAAATGGAATTATGTTATTGTATAACGACGATGTTAATTCATATCTATGTGTTGTATTGATTGTGTTATGAATGGTATTGGGATGTTTGTGGTATAATTGACCTGATGTTGGATCCATTAGAATGTTTGTGGATTAACCTAGTTGATGGTGGATCTATTCAAATTCACATACAAGTTATTTGGTTCTACACCTATATGTTTAGGTGATTATGACAAGTTATATGTTGTACAATAGAGCTTCTCTGCCTAAATGACTAAGTTCATATTTGTACTCATATGTTTATACAAAAGTTGCAAGTTCATAATTGGATCCATGCTAAGATCCATTTTAATACAAGTTTCATGTTGTAATAGCAAATATAATTGGATCTAGTTCACACCCTTGTGCTAAAAATAGACATACTTTATGGACACGACATAATTTTGTCATATACTAGTTTGTGTTTGAGTTTATGCCTAGATCCACTTTAGTACATATTTCATGTTGTAATTGGACATATGATTTGATCTAGTTCACACATGTGATAAAATTATACATACTCTATGGACATGTCATATTCTTGTCATATGCTAGTGATGTTCGATGTTATGCCTAGATCTAAACATGTTTAGGCTTATGTTGTCTAAATCATATGCTAAATCATGTGACACCTGTTTGGTTAGATTCCCCTTTTTAATGCAAGTTCACATGACAAGTTGAAACCCATGATTCAATCTATGTTACAAATTCACATATATGTATATTGGCTATTTTGCAAGTTCACACATATGATGTTCATATTGACCATGCTAAAAAATGTCAAGTTTACACCTATGTCATGTTTATGTTAATGAATTTCTTTATGCCAATTTTGTGTATGCTAAATTAGGCTAAGTTTTTAGCCTAATATTATATGTTAAAAATCATGCAGATGAAAAATTAGGCTAAGATTGTTGGCCTAATATTTAGACGGGGTGATGTTGGGATAAATTGGTAATTATAGGAATCTTGACATAAATTGGTGTAAAATATATGTATTGTCATGTTTGTCACATGCCAAAAATTGGTGGCATTTAAATGGTGTAAAATTCTTATACAAAAAATGATGAACTTGGAAGGTGGGCCACAACATTTAATTGTTGACGAATTTACATATAACAAGTAATAAAGACAAATATGTAAATTTAGAAAATACGAGTATGCTTAACACGAGGTTGGATTGAGTTGTGATGTAAGCCTGTCCGGACCTGCCCGGCTGTCCAGTAGTCACAACAATACCTATCCAATGTGGGTGGTTAAGCATTGAGCCCAATAAGGACCCGATGTTAGACTAAGTTACGGTGTAAACTTGCCCGGAACCGACCGACCACTACAACAAATATACCATATTACAACGGTGCAAAAACGTTGTAAAAAGTTTTTACAACGGTGGAGCCACCGTCTTGTATTAAGAAGTTATAATAGACTAAAATCTTTTACAACTTTTTTGCATAGTTGCGGCACCGTTGTGAAATGTATATTTCACAACTTTTTCCACCGTTGTAATAACTTTTTATTACTTTTATTACAACTGTTATGCACCGTTGTTGTTATAATTTTTACAACTATTGTCATATATTATAATTATTATTTTACAATTGTAATATATCCACAAACTATATACATATTACTGACAAAGTAATTTATTCATATTATCTTCAAAACTTAAGATATCAAACAAACTTAAAACATGAACCAAAACAATTTATTAATATTTTCAAACTCTCATCAATTTTTTTACATAATACGCTTATAAAACACAATACATACAGTCCAACACTTCAATAGGGTACACAAGATCAATGGCATCAATCAAAGATGATTTTTGACTGCCAACAGCTCTCTATTCCAATCATCAAATTCTAGTTTTCTTGCGCATGTTCCAAGCAGGCATTTCACAGAGTGACCAAATTCTCCTGATTTTTGTATTGCCCGATAAACAGGAACTCCTTCAGATTTCAAAATTGATGGTGATAGCTGCGTAACCTGATAATTATGAACAGAAGTATACACCAACAATCAAATCATGCGGTGAATTGCTAATGAAGAAGAATATGACTAGTTCTATTTCTAACATAAACAATCAATAACAAGAAGGGAAGTGCAAAAAAATTCTTACCAAGTCATGCAATAAAGTAGGATGCTCTTTAAAAAGTTTGGGTAGATGTTTTCTCATGACTTGCTCGAATTTACAAGCATAACTGCCTGGAACTTCATGCCAGATTTTTGGATCACCATGGTGCATAAAATTTAATGAGTACATATGGTGATCTTCCACATGCTATGATACACATGAAAAAAAAGAGTTTTAAGCGATTATCAAACATATAATCATTACTGAGCTACATTATCTGTTTTCTTGATTAACCACAACATGAAGTTCAGATAGAAGCACAGCCTAACATTAAAATTTAATGAGTACATATGGTGATCTTCCACATGCTATGATACACATGAAAAAAAAGAGTTTTAAGCGATTATCAAACATATAATCATTACTGAGCTACATTATCTGTTTTCTTGATTAACCACAACATGAAGTTCAGATAGAAGCACAGCCTAACATTAAAGCTGATCCCATTTCAACTCCATAGTTAGAAAACTAAGAATACGACCACGACATGAAGTTCAGATAATAGAAGCACAGCCTTACATTAAAGTTGATCCCATTTCAACTTCATAGTTAGAAAACTAAGAATATGGTGTTGTCAACACCAGTAGTAGGATAACACTAAATACATTAAAAAAAACATGCGCAGAACATTCATCAATTAAAACATGTTCTAAGTTTAAAAAGGGTATGGGTGAATAGCTAACAGTTCAGATATGAATTGATGACTAAATCATGCACATCAAAAACAACCAAAAAGGTATGTATATTTTATATTTCCACACAAGATACAAGCCACAACTAGTAACAGGGATAACATACTAGACTTCAATACCCCCAAACTGACAAAATAAGGAACCACGGTTCCTCTTTGCTACAGGAAAGAGGACATAAAACCCAGGTTATAATGTGAAGTAAAATACACAAAAGAGGCAAAAATATCCAATCACAAGCAATAAATAATCAAAACAAATTCCCAAAGATGCAGGAGCTCATAATTCTTGGATTTCCAAATTTAAAGGTAAGAAACATGTTAGTATTAACATGCCAAGGAAAAAAAATACACACTCGTTTAGTTTAAGGGCAGAAGGGTAAACAAAGCCTACCATAGTGACGACAACAAGTTTATGGCACTGACAACTTAACTGTGGCACCAGACATGCTAGTATGTTATTTTGCTACTGCATTTCAACTAAACTAAGGCAACAGTTAGTAGTAAGCGTGCGGACAGTACAAGGTCATGGCAGTAGGTATGGGTTTAACGAATTCGGACTTGCATTGCCACACAGTGGCTTCAGGTCATATGGTAATCAAATTTATGACAAGAATTCAAACACCACACAACCATACATTTTCAGCTAATACATTATTATAATAACTTGAAATATATATGAGACATGGGGACACTGCAATGATAATTAAATAATAATAATAGAAGAAAATGCAAATACTTGTTTGGAGAGACAAGAAAAGGAAAGTATATGAACGCCATTAATTGTCCATCTCAATTAACATTTTCGTTTCCTATATGGTCCCCTCTCCTTTGATCATGGTATCAAAATATCTTCCTTTTCAGTTTGCATGAGTAACTGGTTTGGGCATAATACCTCAAAACCTTGCCCGAGAAAGTTGTCAATTTTTCTTCCTATTTCCTAATTGATAAGGAGGTCATCAAAACCAAGCCTTTAGGCTCAGTTTTACTGCAGTTCAAACCTGTAGCTTTTGGTGTTAATTTATCAATTTGTTTCCAAAATTGATTTCTTAATTGCATTGTAAATCATATAAATTAATTCATTTCTGAAATGCAAGGTAAACAATCAAATAAAGTGTGGTAACATTTTTATGAGTATCTATTAACATATTTGGTGCACATTTCACACATATTTTTTGATGAGTATGTAGCACATAATTATTCTCCCATATTTTGTAATTATACTGGCTACTGGACTTGGATGCATTGTTATTATTTTGCTAATTAATTTCTAGTTTAAAATAAGGCAATATGAATGGACATCAAAAAGATCCATTTTTAAGCTTACAGGTACAAATTCCAGGCTATGACACTATATTCTAAGCTTTACTATAGTAAAAGAATAGTAACTAATTTATCTAAATCTCAGCTAATTTTACCATTTTTCGTTACAGAAATTAATGTCCTTAAGATTAATTACTTTGAGGTGTTATCCTAGAAACGTATTACTCTAGGCTGAGAAGCGTTCCGGTCTTTTGTTGGCATTCCATATATAAATCATTAAATGCTAATATTGCAATAATACTCATATTTATGTCCATCTTATCCTTTTTTGGTCTTTCCAGCCTTAGCATGATATTGCAATATCCGTGCATTTCTCATCAATTAAGGAATATTAATACCAATTTTTTTTCACTATTTATCTTCATTGGATTTAAATGCATTTAAAGAATAATCTTTGTGAGAAATTAATGGGTATCCAGTCCAAGCTAATTCCATGAGGGCTTAAATGAAATTTTTCCATGAGACGCAATTAAAACACTTGCTTCAATTTGACAGAGTTTACCACCAAATATGGAGAAAATTAATTAACCACTGTATGCATGAGCTCAGAAATTTACCACCAAATAAAATTTAATAGAGTTTAGTTAACCACTGTATGCATGAGCTCAGAAATTTCAATACAATAGTATATCGTTCAAATAGAAAAATATAGTCATAAATCGCACCAGAACATGAGAATTTGGGATTGCTGTCCTATTTTATAGATCTGCATTTCTTCCCAGAAATATTTAGCATCTTCCTTTTTTGTAAACAACTCGAACACGCTTTACAAAACGCTAGCCCAAACATCCATTACAAAGCATATTACTCATTATTATATTCATCATTATAAACATGAACTAGTATGTATTACTACAAGGTGAACATGCTCTATTTTATTCTATGCATTATTATCTAATAACATATGCTCTAATATCTTCCTTATTTGGTACCAGCACTATAATTTGTTATGCATGTTTAAGAGTACTTATTCTTGGCATGCATCAATGTATAGATGTCACATGAATGTAGAATGCTACATGTCTGCTCATTCATAGCTCCACATGAATTTCCAATTACACACATACATATCTATCCATCCTTAATCCTTGTTTTCTAAAAAAAAACATGCTCCAATTTCAACTTCAAATAACTAATTACCTTAAATAGAGTCTCCTCCACCACACATTGGAACCAAATCCGATTGATTATATATTCACTAAAAAATGAGTTATTAAAGACCCTCATATTCTGTCTTTAAGTACAAAATTTGGTTACTGATTTATGTTTGTAACCCACTTAAGACAAGCAAGTGTTGTCTCTATAATAAGATGTCTAAATAACCAGAGACCACAATAATCCATCAGTAAAACATTAGTAACATCGCCGATGATCTCAAATGAGCGTATACATTACAAACTAATTAGACACAATTTCATGGGTCTCTTACATACATATCGAGACCACGATCAATGTTTCCAATCAGTTATAAATAAGAAGGAACAGGATATCAAATAAGTGACAAAAGGCAGATGATACATCCGAGACAGGAACTTGTATAAATAGCAAAACGGACCTAAAGATATCCAACAAAATAGGATATACATCCTAGGTCAAAAGACAGAACATTATAAAGACAAGCAAGGTACAACAGACATGCAGAATGAAAATGTCATGATAACCAAAAAAACATATCTAACATGCAAAACGCTGAAATTACTAATTTGGTTATGTTAAAAGATCAACTTAAATGAAAATCAATTTTAAACCGAGTTTATCAATGGATGAATCGAACTGCTATAACTATAACTTTTGATTTTGTTTCATTTTCTTGTTTCAGCCCATTAGCTATTTTTTGCATTTGTTACTTTTTAATTTTATGTCTTTTTTGTTCTGTTCTTCCATAGAAGAAATATTATAAAAGAACTAAAAATATTTTTGTCAATAGCAATAATGAATCGTCGAACGTCTTCACCAGATTATCAACATCAACGAAATCTTGGACAAAGAGACTCATAGATTCGGATTTCAGAACAAGTAAATCATGTTAAAAACCAAATTTTACCTAAATTATGCTTGCTTGAATTTTCGGTGTGAAATTATCCATGAGTCATGGTTTAACTGCATGATTCTAGGATCAGTAATCTATTTACGTAATCAAAACGTTAGGATGTTGAAATTTATTCCACTACAACAATCATAAGCAGTGTTCGCATGAAGAATTTTTTTTATCAAATAAATCTGTACTAAAATCTGATTCTTATGAGGCAGAAAGAATATAGAAACAAGTGAGAAAAATTACCTTCGGTGTAAATGAAAACGAGCGGTCAACGATTTCGGTTGATAGAAAAATCCGAGATTTGATCGTACATAACACGAGGAAGAAGATGTTCCACTTTCCTGAAGATCGAAAGACTGCGTTTTGAGGGAGGATTGCGCTTTGTGGGATCTAAAGGATCTGCTTTTCTGAAACACCAGAGGAAGAACTAGGGTTGCTTCTCTGATTTAGGGGGAATAATGGGTTCTGATGGTAAGCAAAAATAATGACATGGAGTGGAGCAGTAGCTGAGATATTAGCGGGCCTGGTTGAGTTAGTGGGTGCGGGAATTTCGTTGAGATGGATTAAAACACAAATTGAACTTTCTTTTTAAATCATTGAGACCTCTAGTTGGACATTCTTTAAAGACAATTTTGTTTTTTGTTCCAAATTTCTATCTTAATATTATCTTATTGTTGTAGTGATTCTAGATCAAAAGGATGTAGTTTATCAATGGTGTTTGCCAAATAAACATGTATAACCAATCTTTTACGCAAACAATTTCAAAGCGATATTTTACTACTGACTATCTTTTCTTAATTGACCATCTAACTCGCTGAAACAGTCTTCTACGCAAACAATTTCAAAGCTTCTGAATGCTAAACGAATCTGCTTTCAGCGCTCTGTTCAGCTTCAGAAACAACGGCTCCAGTTTGTTGAGGCGAAACTTCATTGAGGGAGGAAGAGGATCTATTTGGATTTATGGTTAGGATTGATTTCGATTTTGGGTGAAACTTTATTGAAGGAAGGGGATACGAGGAGGCATATGTGAGGGAGTGATATCACGTGAGTAAGTTTGGAGCCATTTTTTCTCTGTCTCGCCTAATTTTCCTGTGAGAGCCTGCCTATGTTTCTGGTGTGGTAGAACAACGTTTATAAAAATTGGATTTTTTAAGTTATAATAAATAAATGAATATTTATAACAAATATGGTATCAATTTCTGAAAATAATTTTTACTAAGTGCTGAATATTATTTCTTAATTAATATCAATTTTTATATCTAAGTTATAACTGAATATTAATTATTATAATTTAGATATCATGTATATATTATGAATTACTAAATATTTAATAGTAATTACTATTTATTAATTACAGCTCATTATTAAATTCTTAACAATCATTATTAAAAAATAACTACTATTTAAAATATTAAGTATTTATTATTTAATAGTAATTATTATTTATTATTTATTTGTAAGGTTATTACCGGTTATTAATTATTATTAAAATATTAATATTATTAAATATTAAATATTACTAATATTTAATAGGCCTCTATTACAATTGGTGGAAAAAAGAGATGCTGAAACTAATTTTGTAAAATTTTCTAATAAAACTGTTTTAATTATTAGTTACCAAAATTAATTACTAATAAATATTACTTCTTAATGATTAATATTAATGATTATTTCTTAATTATTTATTACTAAAAATTAATTACTAATTATTTAACAATATTGATAATCTATTATTTAATATGCTAATTATTAATATTAATTATTAAAAATTATTTACTAATTATTGATTATTTAATAGAATTATTAAAATTATTATTACACTAATTACTAATTATGAAATGCTAATTGTTAAAACTGTCACTTATTACAACAGGTAAGAGTGAAAAGTTGTAATAAGCATTTATTACAACTGTCACAAAAGAAAAGTTGTTAGAAATATGTTTATTACAACTTTTAGAAAATCACGGTTGTTAAAAAACATGTTTATTACAACTTTCGGAAAATGACAGTTGTAAAAAACATTTATTACAACAGTGCTTTTACCACTATTGTAAAATTAAAGTTGTAATATGGTGTATTTGTCATAGTGGGCACATCTAGTAACCGTAACAATACCTGTCTAATGTGAGTGGTCGGTGCTTTAAAAAGCTAAGGACAGACAAGCCAGGATGGTAGGGTTAAGTTAACTAAAACACTTAACCAATACAACATGTTAATTAAACTGATGGGTGGGGTTAGGTAAATACAGACACTTAACCACTTAACATGTTTGACTAGAAAACCCTAGTAATGGGGACCCATTTCAGCAGTAACCCAATTATGTATCATGGTACCCTGAAACTAAGCAGGGTGGGGCACGATTACTGGGCTGATTGTAAGTGGTCAAAAGCAACGGCGTGGGTGCAACAGTGTGAGTTCTAACGGAGTGCAAGCATGCACACACTTCAGAGCAGACAAACAGGGCACTAGGGGGCACTAGTAGTATACCCTATGCGTTCTAGGATTGTGTCGGGTCGCCACCATGGGACTTGATACACCCCATGGTGGGACCATTATAGGTATCTATAATCTTTGGGGGCCATATGACACATATGATTATGCGAGTAGGAGCCGATCTTTAGAAGGGGATCACTTCACCCCGATCATGGGGTGCTAGTTGAGATAATGCAAGTAGGTGCAGAGATATAGTGTGGGGTGCGATAGTATATTCGATTCAAAACTGCTTTATCCTAGTTTATGATACTTTTGTATTTCCATTTTATACCTATCATGCCCTTTTTTCTTATTCTTATACTGAAGAGTCACTAGACTTACCAGGCTTTATGTCTGACCCTATTTTCTTTCATCTTCTTTTCTTCCGTTCCCCCCAGGTCCACAGGGAGGGAACAACCCAACTTAGTCAGACTCTTTGCAAGCTTCAAGATAGTAGATGTGCGGTTTGGATTCTCTTTCCTTGGCTATGGCTGTTGGACACATTCTATGGGGATTTACGCAGTTTTAATTATGTTTTATGCTTCTTTATTTAATAACCAAGACAGAAAATGATGATGTAATGTTTTGGAAGTTATTGTGTGGCAGTTATGGAAATGTTTTGTATGAACACGTATTTATGAAATAAAAAGTCTGTTTGTTTTCCGCTGCTTATATATATGTGTTTATATCTGTCTTGTGTTTTATCTGTGACTTTTACTTACAAACCTCCACCAAAGTTAAGGCATTCCCTTTGTGAGTGACCTTAATGGAGGTGGGGTGTTTCATGTTCATACTGGAGGTCCAAAAGGACCAGGAAGCGTGTGTTCAGGCATAACTAATCCACTAACGTAGGTGTGGACCGACCCTACCGCTCCAAGGGTTCACTACGGGGAATCCTGAGGCATTTGGTAGAGTGTTTAAAATCGGAGAGGACGATCCCTAGCCACGATTCATGATGGAAACCTAATTTCCAATACGACCCCATCGATTTTGATTGTAGATCTAGTATGACGACATAGTAGGATGGGGTACTATGCCGTCTATGATTGATGCATTATGATTGAAATGTTTTTGAAACATATATACACTAGTAATAATATCAAATCCGTTTTTATCGTATCAAGCATTTTTGACCGTTATAAGGTAAAACTCTATCCTCCGGTTAGCGTTGCATTGTGAGATGGGAGTTGAGTCTTATAATGGTTTCATTTTTCTAAAAAGCATTGAGTTGTTTAACAATTTACTTTTTGCACTGGCAATCCAATGGACTAAACCCGTTTCGCGTTAGCGGCATGGTCTTGTGATTAGCCTTATTATTAGATTAGTTAAGTTAGATTTCTCACACTAGTCCTATGACTGACCTGTAGTTTGTTTCACTGGAAAACTCGGGTGCCCATATTTTCCACACGGGCAGTCGAGTAGCTTTTGCAAATATCTATTCTCTTGAACATGACTCTAGATCAAAGCCTAAAGCTGTGTCCAGAACATAGAAAGTCTTCCACTGTGTATTGTATTAATTTATTGTGATAAGTCTTCCGTTGTATTTTATTTATCAATGTACTCTGATATTCTGTACTTTGATGTAACATTATTATGATGTTTTTAAAAGTCTTCTCTTATTGTTCTAATGTGTTGTATTCCCAAAGTTAACGTATGCGGGTTTTGAATGATTTTAATTGATCTAGCAATCAATTAAGGTCGGGCAAAATGCGTGTCGTTACAATGAACTACAGCAATAGGGTGACGTTTCAAATGTGCACCTTAGGAGGAAGAAGAAGAGAAGGTCGTTGTGAGTCTCTGCATGCTAGTTGCTAGTGAACGAACATTGGTGATGGCCTATCGAAGGTTCTTCATGGATCGTGGAGTCGGTCTTAACATTTGGTTGCATTGTGAAAATTTGACATAGGTAATGAAGAGATTGTTAGGTGGTGACATTGGCTTCATGAAGTAAAGCAGAGTTTGTGGAGATCAGATTGGAGGTGAGGTAGTCGAAGCAGCAGTTATGCATATGTACAATATGCATGGTGTGCAATGGAATGGGTAACACAATAAAGAGAAGAAGAAGGGTCAAGAACGGATGAACAGAGTGAGATAAATGAGAGAAGTTAGAATGGTAACAGAAACAGAAATTTAGGTAGTACAAATTCCGAAGAAAAAGGCCAAAGAATACAAGTAGGAGGAATTTCCTTTTTGTCTCGTATGGGCGGATTCTTCTCGTACCAATCACTTTATGTACTTACTGAATACATTGATATTTAAAGAAAACGCAAGGGAAAAGCCAACATTGATAATTGAAATAGTTTGTTCGTCAATACCATAAAAATGGCTAAATGTAAAGTTAGTTTCTAAACTAATTATAATTAATATTGTGATGAATTTATTTTGTTCATGAAGTTATCATTAAAATAGTCCTAAATCCTGATGATATCATTAACTGACGCATGCATTTATAACCTTTTGGATAAGCGCAAATCAAATAAGAAATACATTAAACCAATGATATTTCATAAAACTATTTTTTGCATAATTTAATCCAGCCAAGATCACTTTGTTTGCAACTATAAGGATTTTTTACATGAAAATGTTTTAGCAGATCATGCTAGAAAAGAGAGACGTGGGGGAACAACAATCAAGAAGAGAATAAATTTAGTAGCAGATCGAAGAAAGTAGGTGTGCAGGAGCTAGAAAGGGCAGAAAGGTAATTGTGGGTTTGTGTGTGTAGATTGGTCGCATGGGCTCCTGGAGAAGAAAAGGAATTAAAGAAAAAAGAAAATATAAAAGAAGGTGGGCTTAGAGAATTAGGCCATGGAATAAAAATGGGCTGCAGGCTTAGTTAAGAGAAAAATAGATATGTAAATTAAAATTAGAAGAGAAGTAAATAAAATGAAGGAAGGCAGAAAATAAAGAAAGAAAAACCAAACAACCTAAAACAAATATTTTGTTTTAAATTCCCAAATTATAATGTAGTTATTTGTTTAGAATAAAATTGAATAAATATATGTATATATATAGGAAGTAATAAAAGTGTATTGACGTCAAAATAAAAAATGAAACAGTAAATAAATGTCGTTGAAATGAATATGAAGGAAATGTTCATCTATAATTTATTAATCAAAATTGTAGTAAGTAGTGATTTAGTTATTCGTTTTGAATAAATTAAAACAAAGAAGAAAGGAGATACATTGAAATTGTTCTCAAGACTGAGAAAGTAATCTAATGTTTTGGATTATAATCAATGTATGTCAAAATTATCAGAAGATGGTTAACCGACAATAATGATGTATAGAAATGATGAATTCAAATAGTTGGAATAATCATTGAAGTGTTATTGATCGAATTAAGTCGATAATCATCTAGAAGTAAATTGCAAACTCAAATCAACAACAAATAAATGGAATATCAGAATTGGAATATAATAATTTGTTTCTCTTAAGTATCAATTGACCCTAAAAGATATTAACGTTGATCGTTTCAAAGAGTCCGGAATATATATTCCACTTCAATTCGATAAATTACGAGTAAGAGATTATTGAAGATAATCGAAGATGAAATTTTGCAATGGCTGTTCTGTTAATCCTAGGTAGAAATTGCCTAAGATGGATTTACAGAACTGTGCCTTCGGTTTGTTCAATCCCAGAACAACTTGTATGGACGAATGTCTGACAGAGTATATCTAACCCGATCACGTACGTTGATCTCTCCAAACGGATTTATGTTGGAGGCGGAGAAATTCGTTTCTCTTAGCTTTGTACCCATAATATATTTTTAGGGAAATCAATTAGTGATTGGCGGATTTTGACGATGTGGCATTCAAAGGAAATAACGATATGATATATCTAAAGGGAAGTATAGCCTCAAGCTTCACAATCAGGAAACAACAAAAATCGGGCAGACAACATAGCCAAGTAGGCTGCTCCCAACTAGGGTGTATTGTCACCATATAGAGAATATTCATTTCGTTACTTCTTTCATTTTCTATATCTCCGCGGACTATGGTGGCTACAGCCATAAGGTGACAATATATTCGATACACTCAAGAGAAATGAGTGGTCTGTCATGCGTGGCCGGGTTACAAGATGTTCTTGTTGAACCCAGTGTATTCACCTCTAGAGATACACTATCGGAAGGTGGTTCCATGCCTTGTCATAGTTGGAAATCCATTATCCATAAGCGCCAAGTGGTTTTGTTTGTACACTATGTAGGAGAATGTGAAATGCAAGCATTCTTCTAGATTCTAAACTATTTGTAGAAAACCCTAGACATTATCATAATTTCTGATCTATACACACACAAAAAGGATTGGTTCTCATAAGGTGAAAACCCGTTCCGTACTTACGACGTGGTATTATGAGATAGGTTTATTTCGTAACTTGTTTTAAAATCGTTTACTGATACAAGTCCCCTGACTGACCTAGAGTTTATTTTTCTGTGTTTTCCCTAAACTTTTGGGTACTCATAACACTTGTTATGAGCATACAAGGGAACCAGGTGTTGGATAACTTTTGGGATAACTGGATGGGATGATTTCTACAAGGTGGTCTATATATTATATCTATGAGTTTGCAAGTCAGTTATCAGTATCTATGCATAATTATGAAGTTTGGAAGTTGTAATAGGCATATATCCAACTATCTGATGTATTATAACTCTGATGTATAATATTATATGATATTATATTTTGTTTAAGTTTTTCTATGAGATTCTGACTATCTTTTATCTATTCTTATTCTTAAATAGTGGCACAACTTCCGAAGTGTTTGAAAGTTGGGTCGTTACATTGCGAGGACGCAATTTTTTAAGAGGTAATGTCTGTAATAAGCAATATTGTTGGATATCCGGGACAGAATGTTTGTAGCATGTTTGGAACATGATTTGGGTTGGTCAACTTGTAAAAATAAAACTACGTGAACTAAGGATTTTGGGAGTTATAAATGTGAATAGGGTTAAACTGTAATTTAATTGCATTTAGACGCAATACAGTCTAGTAATGAGTAAATAATCAATGGAAATAATAATAATAATAATAATATGGAGAAATTAATCCTAAAACCGATTATTATACCAATTTAATTAGTTTAGGATTTATTTGGATTAATATTGAATAATAGATCAGTATTTATTTTGGAGTGTAAAATAAAACTTAATGAGAAAACAAATAGAGTATTTTTACGATTGGATTGTGAAATAAAATTAAAACAATCAGAAAATAGAATTTTGAAAAGAGTTATAATGTAAATTATGAGTGTTTAAGAGATTTTTGTATACTTGTGCATTTAAATCTCAAATTTGTAGCAAACTGTGAACGTTTGATGTAAATTAGAAATTTTAACTTGTCAAGTTAGAAACAAATTAAAAAATGTAAATATCGGCTAAAAACCTATATTTAAGCATAATTAAAATAATTTAAATGAACTTTAGTGTATATTTTAACAAAAGATTGTAATAATATAAATAATAAGTCAAAATGTAAGATTTGAAGATAATAGTGGAAAATACACAACTTGTTTTTGAAAAATATAAACTTTTGTATATAACATGAGTATATCGATTGTCCGCTGCATTAGCCCAGCGAATAAGGACTTGTGTTGAGGTAACAACGATGCAAGTTTGAAACCCGGAATGACATGCTAAAAGGGTTTACCATGTGCATACGCTACGATTAGCCACTTATGTGGTATCCTACCGCAGATCGGGTTAAGTGCACTAGGGAGGGTTTTACTGCTCCGGTCGGTTTTCCCCCTAAATAAATACAAAAAAAACATGAGTATATCAATGTTGAAGGAGGTTTAGAAAATTGAAACAAGTTTGTGTAATATTTATGAAATTATAAAACTATAAAAAGCTACAAGTTTGGTTAAAATAAGTGAAAAGCGGTGTTTTATGGCATATAGAAAATATAATGTGCAAATGTTATTTAGAATTTTATAAAAATATTTTAACTTGTCCAAATATGTTAAAATTTTGGATAAAAGAATTTAAATAAGTTATTCGGTGTAAACTTGTCATTTGTAGCTTTAAAACATGTAAATATATGAAAATAAAGAACAAAACTGGGCTAATCTCACCAATTGAGCCTAATTAAGTGTTAGTAGTCATTTTGGCCTTAATATCCTTCCAATTCCTTAGTTAGCCTAGAAAATTTGCAAGGCTAAGGAAAATTATTATAGTAGTTCATTTCAGTAAACTAAGGGAAAAAGAAAACATCTCTTTTCTTCCCTATCAAAAACCAACAGTAAAAGAAATTTGCTAAATCCTCCTCAAATCTAAGTATTCAAAGCACGAAATTCTAATCAAAATATGAAGAAATTAGTTGTAGTCTATTCCTACAGGAAATCCCTCATAAATTCATAAATTTTCTCCTTAATCTGGATTGCTATTTATTTTTCATAGAATTTGTTTTAGCATGTTACGTATCTTCCCCTACAGACAAAAACGTGTCATCTTGAGGTATAAAGCAAATATCTTCTCCAATCTTCATTGCAAAATCCATTTATCCATTATAAAGGTGAGTTAAACTCACTTACTCTAGCTGAAAATTGCTTTTGCCTGTAAATTGTTGTTGTTTGTATCAAGTTTTATGTGTATAAACTCAAATTTTGTCTCAAGTCAAAATTCATATCTGAAAACTCTTTTGATTGTAACTTTGATGTTACTGATCGAAATGTGAATTTATTTTGATATTCTAGAGATCTCAGAATTTAAGTTATAACATTTTGGTTTGAGTTTTGTATGATTTCAAAGTTTATGTGATGAAAAAAATGTTTTATTGCTAGACTGTCACTTGACTGACAAGGCATGTATATTTGACTGAAAACTAATGCGCTCATAACTTTCAAGTTACTGATCGAAATACAAAAATTGTTGATGTTTTGGAAACCTTAGAGTTTAAGCTATAACTTTTGTGTTTTCTGTGATTTTGAAGTTTATATGGTAAAAAATTATTGTTTTATCGTTGGACTGTCACTTGACCGATATGATACATTAGCTTAGTTGAAACTAATGAGATCATGACTTTCATGTTAGTGATCGGAATATGTAATTTTTTGATGTTCTAAAAATCCTAAAATTTATATTACAACTTTTATGTTTTGAGTTTTATGTGATTTTGAAGTTTATATGACAAAAAATTGTTGTTTTATCACTGGACTGTCACATGCCTGACAGAGTACATATACTTGGCCGCTGAAAACTATTTCGATCATAACTTTCATGATACTAATCGAAAAATGAAAATTTTTGATGTTCTGGAAACCATAGAATTTAGGCTACAACCTTTTGTTTTAAAGTTTTGTGTGATTTTAAAGTTTATATGGCAAAAAACTGATGTTTTATCACTGGACTGTCACTTGACAAACATAGTATATTGTAACAAACAGACCAATTCCCAATCCTGATTATCAACACAAATATCATGTCAACTAACCAAGCACCAGAAATTTACCATTATTAATAGAAAGAAGTTAGAGTTTGAGAAACGAAAAAAAACAAAAATTAGAATAGAAGAAAAGAAGATCACAATACCACAGAATCAGAGCAGACACAAATCTCACAACAAAACGAATAAAATATGTTATATAACATAACTTTTGAAATACGAATCTATAACTATATATACATACCATCATCAGAGTACAAAATATACTATAACGACCCACATTTTTTTTGACCGTTCAAATCGACAATAAACCACACATGTCGACACGAACAAATCGCAATTGCAGGTAGTTATTGGGAAAGAAGAAAAAGAAAGAAAGAAGAGAGAAAAAAAACAATCACAAAACCTCACAGCGGAAGGACAACATATAATAAACAAATAGCAGTTTAGAAGCAGTTGAAATATATATACATTGACTATAACCTTCAATGATTATCAGAGTTACATATACATACAGCTGTACATAATAAGCAGCGGAAAAATAATGCAGCGGATATACATATGTATAGATAATAGATATACCAAATCTTCGTCTTCGATCTTCAAAGCACAGTCATCTTCGGTAACTGCAACGTCTGCTGACCCGAGCGTATTGCATAAAAGAAAACACAACAAACACTCGGATCAGCACTAAATCATCTCATATTAGTCCAATCAAAATACGAAATAACATCAGTGTCATGGGTACTGTAACTCAAGAGATGTTACGGGATTTTTCCATCTCTCAAGAATCCGTTAAACTAATACATACATAATATAGTACGCTATTATGATAGTGTCTATCCAGTAAAGTATAAATACCGAAGATAGCGTAAGCAGGATTACCATATTACCCTTACGCCATTTATAGGCATCAACAGTTTATATAGTACCGTAAATTCACCGTACTGGTGTTATCAGAGGGCACTCCATAGAAGGCAATGCTAAATCAAAATCGTATGGGGCTCGATAAGGATATATATGACAAGGCACTCGAGGCAATGCCCAGGGTAGGATTCTACCAATTGCACTCCCGGACCGGTGGTAAAGCATAGCAGCCACTACCGCCCACCTCGGAACACACTCCCAAAGTCATAAATGGGCCCAAATCATCATTATCATCATATTCATAGAAATAGTATCGAAGGAGTGAGTCCGATCAATGGTGCTACCTCAATTAGTCACGGTATAGCTCCTGTTTTAGTCATTTTAATTCTGACCCGAAGGTCAGGGCTATTTCGCAATCGTTCATCTTCCTTCGATTAAATAATCGCCTTCAAGTCATCATATCTCATTCTGGATACGTCGGAACGTTCACAGATTTGTCAAAACGTTTATAGTTGTCAAAGTGGTATCGACACTGACAGAGAGTATGCCTTATGCCAACTCCGGTCTCTTTGACAACCAACGCTTACATCTTTCACATCGGTTGGTTCTTTTACATTTCAAAGGTTCGCTTTCATATCAGAATATCGTATTTTGTCTCGAACCAAATTTATATTCAAAAATAGAATATAGTTTCATATTGAAATACCATAAATCATACTAACCCGATTATATTCTAAAATTAGAATATATTTCCATATCTTATATCATAATCATATAGTATTTCAAAAATCGACTTATATTAAAATAGAATATATTCAATCTCAAAAGATTTCAAATTATTCCAATCGATTCATATTCGAAATTCATTCATATTCAAATAGAATATAAATACTTCTATAACTTACTTTCAATCCCCTTAGGAGATAAGTTTATATTTAGTGGAATATAAACCATCTTCCATATTTGAAAACGGTTTGAAATCGATTCATAAAGAAATACTTTATCTCAACTCCATTTCAACAACGATCTTAGATCCAGCACTTTCCATTCGGAGGAAAAATTACACTTATAAGATATAAATTTAAAAGATAGATGTTTATAAAGAAACCTTTATATAAATAATATATGTATAGAATATAATAGTAAAAAAAAAGGATAAATAAGTTTAAAACACTACGCATATATAAATTCTTTACTGAAAATCAATTCTTCCTTCCGAACTTTGATACTTGAATCTAAACTCCAGTTTCCATGGGGTTGCTTAGCTCAAAGGACTTATTTCAAATCCCATTTCAACCCATTTCAATACAAGGATTCAAGACCATACTCGGATTAGGTTTAAAAACAATTTTCGAGTATTCTCCATTATCTTGATTCCAAAATTTAAATCCCATAAGAATTTATTTAAATCTGAATCTACCCAATTCTTACAAAACCCAAAATCTAAAATTTTAATCTTTAACACTTCAATTCGCTTGGGAAAAGTTTCCTAAATCATTTCAGGTCATATTTAAGATTCAGATTTCAAGGAAAATAAAACTTATCGAAATCAATGCGTTTCCCTTGAATGAAATTTCCATAAAATAGAATTTCGAATATTAAAATCATTTAACCAACCGATGTCCATATATGGTTTGCTATCCTATGGCCAATTGAGTCTTAATTTTAATTTCCCGATATTTCGGGGTGGATCTATCATTTCAATCCAATTCAGGGTCACCGGTATGTATCTTTTCAACCTGTGTTCTTAATTCATTCAATTTGATAAATCCCGGATTTATTTGATGCCTGTAACATCAAAGGTGAGAAATTGGGATTTATCGAAAATGCATGGAATATCATGTACTGAATGAACAGCCAGTTCATACAGCATTCATTCATCAATCAAATTAAATCAAGGCATCCATCACGTCATTTCATTCAAACAGTAAATGAAATCATTTTATTGGTTAACAAGTGTCGGGATTTCCAATTAGAAATTTAAATTAAATTTAAATAACTAATTATCGATTTTATTTGCATATTAACACTTGCATGTCAAATTTAAACAATCGTTCATCAACAACACAAACATGCAACCAAATTTACTTCATAATTTAATTTAATAAATATGGGAATAATTTAGTATTTCGTGAGCGAAGAATCACTCACCTTTGGGGTCCTTGGTGGGTCGGACGTCCAACCATAGCCCAAAATTTCATAGTCTCTAAACGCAGCCAGGTTAGTGCCAAAACGTCCGCAGCTCCGATACGATCCCAACGCAACAAACCGCGCGTCAATCCGAGGTTATACGAGAAAGTTATAGACGTTAGAACATACAACAATTTAATTAATTAAATAATTAATGGACAAATCATACACTGCCACGTCAGCAAAGAATTCCCGCTCATCTCCTTCTTCTCATGGCTACATGACCCGAACAAAACAACACATTCATGGCCAACTTTGACCGCCGATATCTCTGAGCTGCGGCCGCCGAAAGAGGTGAGACCACCACCAAAAGGACCGCACTTTCGAGGCGCCTCCACGACCCTGGACCCGCCACCTCCGATTGCTCATAGCTCCGCCAGCGTCGAGATCAACAAATGGGTTTTCGAACCCTAAACGGAAAATTCCGCCACCTCCCTTGAGTAATCGAATCCTCAACCAGCATCAACGGGTTCGTATCAACCTTCCGCACAATACCCATATTTTAATTCCTTCGATTTCACTCTAAATCAAAAATACCCAAATTTCCCTTTAGGGTTTCGGAAACAGCGAGTTTGACCATGATTTTCTGACCAAGCGGAGTACCGCATGCGACAACAAGCTGTAGATCTGAGCTCTACCGGTTGAGAGCTTCGATTCGACATATAATAAGCTATGCTGTGAAGAGATTTGAATTTCAAGTTGGAATTTTTATTTGAATCTAGGTTAGAAATTTGATTTCTTCCATTGAAGAAAAGAATAGGTAGATGGAGTTATACGTGAAGTGAGAATGAGTCGGTGAGGTGGTAGTTGGGTTTATTTGTATAGATATAGGAGGCCCAATCTGATCAACACAGAGTTATCTTATTGCACTGATTCCCTTTCACTCTTTCTCCCGTACGATCAAACGGTAAATCGAATTGTATCGCAAATTGAAATCCCATCATAATTCACCGTTACGGTTCTGATGGCGTCGGTTTCGTCGAATTCCGAGGCAGTTACCAAAAATTATTAATCCCACAGTTAATTAATTAATAAAATATTCAAAATTCAATTAACTGTTTTAAATTCAAATTAAATACCAAAAAAAAAAATTCCATTTTAAATCCCATAAAGATTCAAATAAATTTTATAAATAAATTTCACACATTTAACTCTAAATTTGATTATTTGAATTCGAATTTGAGTTTCAATTTTAACTTAAACAGCTTAAATTCCACCATTTAACCAATTAAATTATTGAACCCCCTTTTCTCAAATTTCAACTTAAATAAATTCTATAACTTTATTTCCCCTATTTAAGTTCCCAAATTTGGTTATTTGAAATTAAAATTTTGAATTCAGTTATTATTGATCACTTAGAATTTCACCATTTATAAATGAAAATTTCATTTTGCCTTAAACACTTGAAATACATAAATTATAAAATATTAAATTTCAAGTTACAACATTTTTGAAATAACCAAATTCTGAAACTTATTCTCAATTAAATCAATTCATTATCCTAATAATCGACAAAAATTGATTTTTCCCAATATTATTCCATTTTATTTATTTTAAATTGAAATTTAAATATACGTAAAAATATGGGATGTTACATTCTCCCCCACTTAAAAATCTTTTCGTCCTCGAAAAGAGAACGAAACGATGTCAAGCACATATCTATTTTAAATTCATGCATAAAATCGCCTTTATAAAATAAGTTATATTTGTAAAACTCATAAATTTTCTCTAACTCCAGAAATCACGGAAAATTTCGGCAGCATCTCCCCTGTACGGAGAGCCCCGGGAAAAATCCCGATACATAGATTAACCCAAATATACATCTCATCAACGATGAGGCATCCCAAACAGGGGAAAAACAAAAATATAAAACCACCAAAACTTTGTAACACAGTTATGTACCTTTCTTTAGTGTTTATTTGTGTTTTTATTACCTTAACATTTAGCATTTAGCGCAAGCGAGCCCCAAAGCGTAGCGCGACTTCCCTACACCTGTTACATACTCACATATACATGAGAATCAAACATATATACAATATATAGCAAATGTATACTACTAACACAACATATATCGACCATTTCAACTACAAAACACAATATTCATGACAGACCAACGAACAAATCAAGGTTTATCAACCCTTAAATGATGGAATTTGACTAAAGCACACAGGTAAAAGCTGTAGCATTCTTTTCATGCTTTCTGAATTGTCCAGATTCGTCGAATTCTGATAATTTGTTCAAAAGTTATGGCCGTTTTAGCGAAGGCGAACGCTTCGACCTTGGCAAATAAAATTGCAGATCTGAATTGTTCAACCCAGTTTTTACACTTTTAAATCTCAAAATTTCACCCAACATATTTGGGAAAAGTTTTAGTTCAGATTTTAGCCTTTCTGAATAGTACTCGCACGTTAAAATCCGATGTTTTGTTTGGGAGTTATGGTCAAAACAACATGGGCATTCAGTTCAGATTTTTATTTTTCTGCACATACAACTATGACTAAAACTTGCATTCCAGCTTAGTAAACATAGGAATTCGACAGGGCTTTATAAAAGAAAGTTTTATCTCGATTTCTAAGGTTTCCGAAAAGTCCGGAATCGTCAGATTCCGATCATCCTATCAAAAGTTATGCCTATTTTATTTCAGCTTATTGACTATTCCAGATTTGTATAACATTGGTTTATTCCTATTCGAAATTTCAACATTTTCGATTCCAATACTTTTGTAAATCCCTGACACTTGACTTTGTTATCACTTCACTATTAAGAAATGAATTCACATTCGATTTCTTATTCTTTTCCGATATATTTTCTATATATTTTCTCCTTTCGTTTTCATTCCAAGCGTTCAGTTACACAAGACTTGAATTAATTTTTATTTCTGAACTAACTCGATAATATTAAATCATTAAACCATTAACCTTGGTCGATTTACCAAACAATTTAAATATTCAAATTAAATAATTTAGCCCTTGGTTTTATCTTTCCTATATCTTATTTCATATCTCAAATTCCCGGTTTTGTTCCACTTCCTCGCACCTCGTCCTCATTCATTTAACCATTCCTTATTCCATATCGATTATGTTTGAAATCCATTACTAATGATTTTATTTCCCAAACGGACTTTAAGAATTAAATTCCGTACCTTTTATTTCAACCAAATCTTCTTTCGAATGTAAATTTATTTGAGTTGGAGATCCAAACCTTCGGATTTTTCCACCTTAGCACCCTCGACCACTAGATGTGGTTACCACTTATTAATGCCATGAATTTACCCTTAAGTTCGTTTCCGTTCGGTTCAGTTCATTAACCTACATTAAGTTATCTTAAATCCAAGTTCCTTCAATATCTCCCTTACTAGATTCAGCTTTATCCAAATCCTTATTTAATTTCATTAACATAGGGTTTTCTTAAACTCCCCTTTTCTTCTTTCTATAATTCCACGTTATTAAATTAATTTTTTTTCCTATTTCATTTATTAAGCTCCAAATTTCGAGAATCATTACCGAACATCAAACTCCTTATATTTTAATACTAATTCAAATCTATTTATGGTTTTCGAACTAGCTCGATTTGGTCTCATTCGTTAAGCCCAAATTACGTTAAACCTCATTTCCTTTCTACACTCGATATTATTCTTACCATTATTCATCCAATTAGATTCTATTCCCACCTAAAGTTTATTCTCCTAATTCAAGTTATTTATTCGACTCTAGAATCCTGAATCGAGTTAAGGACGGTTTGTGTATAACCCAAATGTTCCTCAACTCTTACTATTCGATTTCTAAGTGAAATTTATTACACTCAATTCCTTTACTCAACTAAGTATTTTTTCTCTTTTTAACCAATTTATTTGCTTGGATCCTCCATCATGAATTAAATTAGGGATTGTGTATCATTCAAGTTTTACATATAGTTTTCGAACCATTTTTCTTCGATTTCCTAATCTGGTTTTATTTAACTTGACTAACTTAATTTCCTTATAAATTAGCCAAGTCATAAGCTACGCTAAATTTATTTGCACAATAAAACTTTCTAATTTATTATACTTTAGTTGGATTTCACCTTTTGGTTAATTAAAATTTTATCGAACGCCTATATCTATTAAACTTGGAATTTTCTTAACTCTATTATTGTTAGTGCTTAAGCATTTTCGACCACTACATCTCTTCTCTCAATTCATAAGTCCATTTCTTAGTTTAAAAATCAACATTCTCTAATTGAATCGAGTTGTCTTAGCTCTCAACTAACATTACTTGTTAGGATGAACCTGAATGCCTTGATTCTGGGTTATAACTAAGTTTAAATAATATGTGTATTTATACTATTTTATGGAAAACCATACCATAATTTTTTTTTCCAAATCTAAATCTTTAAATTTATAATGAACAATTTCCAATTTTGGTTAAGTCTAAGCCCAACTTGACAACATATATTAATACCTTCATATAAAATTATTCAATATGGAATTAAATCCAAAATACTTTTCAAATAAATTATGAAAGTACGGAGTGGTCTCCCCCACTTAAACACTTCATAATAAACGTCGATAATGCGTGCACTCATTACCGAAGTCATTTCGAAGATCTGAGCAAGGGATTATACACTCGTTTATAAAGTCTTTTGAAAGCTCATTTTTTTTTATAATACTTATAATATGATTTTCATTTCAAACTTGACAAAACTTATTTCAAAAGTATTCCCAGGATCAAGTTTCAAATTCATTTCCATTTAAGTCACAGACATATTATATAACCAATTAGGCTTAAGATATTTCATTCTCGAATATTTTTATAAATCCAGCTAATTTTCTTCTTATTATATCTATTATTAAATTGACCATAATAGGTAATAACTTACTATTTCTACCTACTAGTATCGAATGCATATTCTTAAAACCAAAAGTAATATATTTAATATATATATAAAAATATTATCGAAAACCTTATTATATTAATTCACTCTATCCGACCATTTTAGAAATCCCTATCGATTATATGGCGTCCCATATATCGACCAGAATTCATAAATATTCAACAGAACAAGTCAATACAATATAAAACCATTTTACATAAAACACAAATACGCTCTCTCATATACTACTCAAACTCATTCTAGGGCGTTTCTAACCCCATCTCTAATGAGTTAATTCCCAACAGAGCCAATGTTATCGCTAACCAACGCTCTGATACCAACTGTAACGACCCACATTTTTTTGACCGTTCAAATCGACAATAAACCACACATGTCGACCCGAACAAATCGCAATTGCAGGTAGTTATTGGGAAAGAAGAAAAAGAAAGAAAGAAGAGAGAAAAAAAAAACAATCACAAAACCTCACAGCGGAAGGACAACATATAATGAACAAATAGCAGTTTAGAAGCAGTTGAAATATATATACATTGACTATAACCTTCAATGATTATCAGAGTTACATATACATACAGCTGTACATAATAAGCAGCGGAAAAATAATGCAGCGGATATACATATGTATAGATAATAGATATACCAAATCTTCGTCTTCGATCTTCAAAGCACAGTCATCTTCGGTAACTACAACGTATGCTGACCCGAGCGTATTGCATAAAAGAAAACACAACAAACACTCGAATCAGCACTAAATCATCTCATATTAGTCCAATCAAAATACGAAATAACATCAGTGTCATGGGTACTGTAACTCAAGAGATGTTACGGGATTTTTCCATCTCTCAAGGATCCGTTAAACTAATACATACATAATATAGTACGCTATTATGATAGTGTCTATCCAGTAAAGAATAAATACTGAAGATAGCGTAAGCGGGATTACCATATTTCCCTTACGCCGTTTATAGGCATCAACAGTCTATACAGTACCGTAAATTCACCGTACTGGTGTTATCAGAGGGCACTCCATAGAAGGCAATGCTAAATCAAAATCGTATGGGGCTCGATAAGGATATATATGACAAGGCACCCGAGGCAATGCCCAGGGTAGGATTCTACCAATTGCACTCCCGGACCGGTGGTAACGCATAGCAGCCACTACCGCCCACATCAGAACACACTCCAAAAGTCATAAATGGGCCCAAATCATCATTATCATCATAGTCATAGAAATAGTATCGAAGGAGTGAGTCTGATCAAAGGTGCTACCTCAATTAGTCACGGTATAGCTCCTGTTTTAGTCATTTTAATTCTGACCCGAAGGTCAGGGCTATTTCGCAATCGTTCATCTTCCTTCGATTAAATAATCGCCTTCAAGTCATCATATCTCATTCTGGATACGTCGGAACGTTCACAGATACATCAAAACGTTTATAGTTGTCAAAGTGGTATCGACACTGACAGAGAGTATGCCTTATGCCGACTCTGGTCTCTTTGACAACCAACGCTTACATCTTTCACATCGGTTGGTTCTTTTACATTTCAAAGGTTCACTTTCATATCAGAATATCGTATTTTGTCTCGAACCAAATTTATATTCAAAAATAGAATATAGTTTCATATTGAAATACCATAAATCATACCAACCCGATTTTATTCTAAAATTAGAATATATTTCCATATCTTATATCATAATCATATAGTATTTCAAAAATCGACTTATATTCAAATAGAATATATTCAATCTCAAAAGATTTCAAATTATTCCAATCGATTCATATTAGAAATTCATTCATATTCAAATAGAATATAAATACTTCTATAACTTACTTTCAATCCCCTTAGGAGATAAGTTTATATTTAGTGGAATATAAACCATCTTCCATATTTGAAAACGGTTTGAAATCGATTCATAAAGAAATACTTTATCTCAACTCCATTTCAACAACGATCTTAGATCCAGCACTTTCCATTCGGAGGAAAAATTACACCTATAAGATATAAATTTAAAAGATAGATGTTTATAAAGAAACCTTTATATAAATAATATATGTATAGAATATAATAGTAAAAAAAAAGGATAAATAAGTTTAAAACACTACGCATATATAAATTCTTTACTGAAAATCAATTCTTCCTTCCGAACTTTGATACTTGAATCTAAACTCCAGTTTCCATGGGGTTGCTTAGCTCAAAGGACTTATTTCAAATCCCATTTCAACCCATTTCAATACAAGGATTCAAGACCATACTCGGATTAGGTTTAAAAACAATTTTCGAGTATTCTCCATTATCTTGATTCCAAAATTTAAATCCCATAAGAATTTATTTAAATCTGAATCTACCCAATTCTTACAAAACCCAAAATCTAAAATTTTAATCTTTAACACTTCAATTCGCTTGGGAAAAGTTTCCTAAATCATTTCAGGTCATATTTAAGATTCATATTTCAAGGAAAATAAAACTTATCAAAATCAATGCGTTTCCCTTGAATGAAATTTCCATAAAACAGAATTTCGAATATTAAAATCATTTAACCAACCGATGTCCATATATAGTTTGCTATCCTATGGCCAATTGAGTCTTAATTGTAATTTCTCGATATTTCGGGGTGGATCTATCATTTCAATCCAATTCAGGGTCACCGGTATGTATCATTTCAACCTGTGTTCTTAATTCATTCAATTTGATAAATCCCGGATTTATTTGATGCCCGTAACATCAAAGGTGAGAAATTGGGATTTATCGAAAATGCATGGAATATCATGTACTGAATGAACAGCCAGTTCATACAGCATTCATTCATCAATCATATTAAATCAAGGCATCCATCACATCATTTCATTCAAACAGTAAATGAAATCATTTTATTGGTTAACAAGTGTCGGGATTTCCAATTAGAAATTTAAATTAAATTTAAATAACTAATTATCGATTTTATTTGCATATTAACACTTGCATGTCAAATTTAAACAATCGTTCATCAACAACACAAACATGCAACCAAATTTACTTCATAATTTAATTTAATAAATATGGGAATAATTTAGTATTTCGTGAGCGAAGAATCACTCACCTTTGGGGTCCTTGGTAGGTCGGACGTCCAACCATAGCCCAAAATTTCACAGTCTCTAAACGCAGCCAGGTTAGTGGCAAAACATCCGCAGCTCCGATACGATCCCAACGCAACAAACCGCGCTTCAATCCGAGGTTATACGAGAAAGTTATAGACGTTAGAACATACAACAATTTAATTAATTAAATAATTAATGGACAAATCATACACTGCCACGTCAGCAAAGAATTCCCGCTCATCTCCTTCTTCTCATGGCTACAGGACCCGAACAAAACAACCCATTCATGGCCAACTTTGACCGCCGATATCTCTGAGCTCCGGCCGCCGAAAGAGGTGAGACCACCACCAAAAGGACCGCACTGTCGAGGCGCCTCCACGACCCTGGACCCGCCACCTCCGATTGCTCATAGCTCCGCCAGCGTCGAGATCAACAAATGGGTTTTCGAACCCTAAACGGAAAATTCCGCCGCCTCTCTTGAGTAATTGAATCCCCAACCACCATCAACGGATTCGTATCAACCTTCCGCACAATACCCATATCTTAATTCCTTCGATTTCACTCTAAATCAAAAATACCCTAATTTCCCTTTAGGGTTTCGGAAACAGCGAGTTTGACCATGATTTTCTGACCAAGCGGAGTACCGCATGCGACAACAAGCTGCAGATCTGAGCTCTACCAGTTGAGAGCTTCGATTCGACATATAATAAGCTATGCTTTGAAGAGATTTGAATTTCAAGTTTGAATTTTTATTTGAATCTAGGTTAGAAATTTGATTTCTGCCATTGAAGAAAAGAATAGGTAGATGGAGTTATACGTGAAGTGAGAATGAGTCGGTGAGGTGGTAGTTGGGTTTATTTGTATAGATATAGGAGGCCCAATATGATCAACACAGAGTTATCTTATTACACTGATTCCCTTTCACTCTTTCTCCCGTACGATCAAACAGTAAATCAAATTGTATCGCAAATTGAAATCCCATCATAATTCACCGTTATGGTTCTAATGGCGTCGGTTTCGTTGAATTCCGAGGCAGTTACCAAAAATTATTAATCCCACAGTTAATTAATTAATAAAATATTCAAAATTCAATTAACTGTTTTAAATTCAAATTAAATACCAAAAAAAAATTCCATTTTAAATCCCATAAAGATTCAAATAAATTTTATAAATAAATTTCACACATTTAACTCTAAATTTGATTATTTGAATTCGAATTTGAGTTTCAATTTTAACTTAAACAGCTTAAATTCCACCATTTAACCAATTAAATTATTGAACCCCCTTTTCTCAAATTTCAACTTAAATAAATTCTATAACTTTATTTCACCTATTTAAGTTCCCAAATTTGGTTATTTGAAATTAAAATTTTGAATTCAGTTATTATTGATCACTTAGAATTTCACCATTTATAAATGAAATTTTCATTTTGCCTTAAACACTTGAAATACATAAATTATAAAATATTAAATTTCAAGTTACAACATTTTTGAAATAACCAAATTCTGAAACTTATTCTCAATTAAATCAATTCATTATCCTTATAATCGACAAAAATTGATTTTTCCCAATATTATTCCAATTTATTTATTTTAAATTGAAATTTAAAGATACGTAAAAATATGGGATGTTACATATACAACACAGCGAAATTAAATAGTAGTTATCTAATGCTAAAACCTACTATTCCAAGCTCCTCCAAGTGTACCTATAAAATCCCTACTGCTTGAACCCATACAAATTTGGGCACCCAAGAATTTAGGGTAAAAACAAAACAAAATAAATTCTGGGTCAGTCATGGGACTGGTGTAAGTAAACTCCTACATCTTGGTTTAACTTTTAAAAATCTTTTTAAAAGAAAGAATAATCGTAAGACCGATCCACACATAAAAACAGATGGTTTTTACCTTACGAAAACCCAAAATATTCTTTGTATTAACACTATTCTGATATTAGAATAGTGTCTAATCAAATCAATAACAATCTAGAGGAATGTTTGCATCTCACGCTCTGCATACATAGTATACAATCAAAACCCGGGCTTTTATTGGAGAATGGATTTCCAATTAATACAAGGTATAAAAGTAACTTCCGATAGTATATCTCTAGAGAGGAATACATATGGTTCAACAAGAACATCTTGTAACCCAGGCCACATATAACTGGCCACTCATTTCATTTGAGTGTACCGAATGTATTATCATCAACAGTTAGGATCAGAAACCGTTACCGAAGCCTACAGCAGTGATAGAACAATGAAGCAAATGGATTTTTCTCCAGATCAAGTGATAATACACCCTAATGGGAGTGACCTGCATAGCCATGATGCCTGCCTGATTTTTGTCATTTCCCGATTGGGAGGCTTGAGGCCATACTTATCTTTTTAATACCATCTCATTATTCACTTTGAATGACATATCGTCAAACCTGCCAAAATCATTAATTGATTTCCCTAAAAATATCACGGGCATAAAGCTAAGAGAAAAGAATTCCTCCGCCATAACGTAAATATATATAAAGAGATCAATGGAGATGATCTATTAGGCAAACTCTGTCAGACATTCATCCATACAAGTTGTCCTGGGACTGGGCAAACCGAAAGACACCATCCCATCAATCAATCTTGGAAATTCCTACCTAGGATTAACAGAACAACCCTTGTACTTTACTCCATCTTCAATTATCTTTAGCATATTTTATTCGCAACGCTTGTGCCCATACAGAGTGGCTTTCATATAAGAAACTTGATCCCTGTAATGACCCAGGTGATTCGCGCCCGAATTCCAACAATAATAGATAAACCCGTATTACTTGCCAGAACTCAAGCATCGAAAACACTAGATAGTTAATGAAAGAAACTAGAGGGTGAGATAAGAAAGAAATAAATATTAGAATAGAAGATGAAAAATAATGCAACATAGAGTCCCATATCACAGCAGAATAAAATATAATAGAAATAAAAATTCATTGAGAGCTTTGAAATAAAACTTACAATCAATAAAGTACATCAAAAAATCCGGACAGTTATAATAATTTGTCGTCATATACAATAGACAGCAAGGTAAATACTAGATATCATACGTATGAACTCCTTCAGCTCGTCTTCAGACTTCACAGCATCCGATAACCTGAACCCATACAAACCGGTTTAACCCGAGCATTTACAAAACGTCGGATCAGTCTGGTGAACCAGAGTGAGAAAACTCGCTAAGTTTAAAAACATCACCCAACTTGATTTTAAAGTCAAACCATTTCCTTTTGAAATCATAGCTTATTCTGATATTATAATAGTGTCTAAACATAATACATATTACAATCTAGTTGTACGCTTGCATCTAACATTCCACATAAATAGTATACAATCAAATACCATGGGCTCTTATAGGAAATTGGATTTCCAACTATGACAAGGTATGGAACCACCTTTCGATAGTGTATCTCTAGAGGAGAATACACTGGATTCGACAAGAACATCTTGTAACCCGGCCACACATGACTGACCACTCATTTCGCTTAAGTGTATTGAATGTATATCAACAATGTTAGGTGCGACCCACCGTTTCCCGATAAGGGACAGCATCAAAATAGATTAAAGAAGGAAATGAAATTCTCTAGATAAGTGATTATACACCCTACTTGGGCGCTATCCACTTAGCCATGCTACCTACCCGATTTATGACATTTCCCAGTTGAAGAGGCTTGAAGTTTAACACTACCTTTAGAACATCACATCACCATTCACTTTGAATGCCACATTGTCAGATCCATCAAATCACTAATTGGATTCCAAAAATATACTATGGGTGTTTATGCTCAAAGAATTTTCCTTCTCTGCCACCATACTCGATATATTTGTAAAAGTCAACTTACATGACTCTTAATAAATACTCTGTTAGACAATCGTCCATACAAGTTATCACGGAATAGGATAAACCGAAGGTACCCTCCTACCACATCCTAGGTGTCACCCTATAGAATAGTAGCTTGTAGTCCTTGCAATCTGAAGATTTCACACACGACAAAATCACTGCCGAAATATCTCTGGCCGCTAAACCAGAGAAATTCAATAAGTGGCTTTTCCATTTATGAAGATCCATGGTCTTCAATGCTCCATCTTCAATCAACTTCTTCCACATATTTGCTGGTTAGAATAGGTTTCAAATATAAATTCGATCCCGGTCTTTCCGTACCAATAATCGTATAGGTCAAATTTGATAGTCGGTTATTTAATTTTCAAATAAATAACCATTCAGTCATAAAAATAAAAACAGATTTACTGGTCCAGTATTCAGCATCACTTGGCTTCTTAAATTAATAATAATTAAACAAATAGTTAATTTACAACTTAAAGATCTTTTAATAATTCGAACATAACTTTCCACTTCTTATCTAATGTGAGATCATCCTCAAAATTATTTAATTTATATACTTGGGAAAGTATTCTATACTCATATCAAATTCCCTATTCCATTATCCTTTTTAAAACATTTACCACATTATTATTCGTTACCTATACTCGGGAAATCACTTAAACTTATCACTCATAAAACAATGTTACATTTCCACACAATTTCATTTTATTTCCTTTATATTTGGGAATATCATTATACACATACATACATACATATATACATACATACATATGTATATATACATGTTCTCAAATCTTTTCATTTCCTTTACTTTGGATATCACATTATATATATATACTTAAACCTTTTATTCCCTTTATACTACCATATTATGTATTCTCAAATCTTTATTTTATAGTTGGAAACATTCCTATTACTTATTCAAGCATTTCTATACTTCATCACTAATTAGTCCCTAACTGTAAATTGGTAAGCGAATAATTTCATAAGTATCAATCCCGAAGACCGAAATCAACATCATATTTATACTTAGAAAATCACTCAACTCAACTAATCTCCAGTTAGGTTCAAATTCTTATCTTAACTCGTTATCTACCCATACTATTCCGTTCTAATTCATTCGACCATTTTCCACTTTGAAGTCTGGTTTCAATTCCATTCATTTACTTAATCTCATTATTAAGTACCGTCAAATCGAAATCAACACTTCGACTTCTTTTACTTAATTCAAATGTTAAGTAAATATTTATTTTAAGCTATCTTGTTCGCTTTCCTTTTATAACTTAATTATAAAAACTGGGTTTTAATATAAACCCATTTATTAACTCCTTTCATACTCCAACTAGTTTTCGTTTCAATCTTCGATTTCCTTACTTCAATGAATATCATTTATAAGGTAAGTACTTAAATTATTATTACTAAAAATAATAATTTACTTCAACATTAACTATTACAAAATTAGTTAATTGCTTATTTAACTAAAATAAATAATAAATTTGCTTTTAAAACCTTATTAATATTTAAACAAACATTTGTTAAGCTATTTCAATATATTCCTTGAAAATAATCCAATTCAACTTAATAATCAAACCCCAGTGAGATGTTGCTTAACTCAAAACATGATTATTTCTTTACCCAATTCCAATTAATTCCACCTTTAAATTAATTAATAATATAATTAATTTAAATAACTTCATCTAATTATTTCTTAGAACAATTAATTCCATACATAATCGTTACATAGATTTCTGCTTATCTGTTTATAATTCTTATTAGCATAATAGATTTCAAAATCTATTCTTATTTATAAAATAAATTTTATAACTTCATTTCTATCGATTCACCTAACGGTAAATCCATATTTCTAAAACGATTGATTATCAAGCCATCTGATGCCAATTACTCAACCAGTAGTGCCTATTGGTTAATATCACAACAAACGTTGAATTACGATTCAACAATCCATAAAAAAATCAATCATTTAATCGGGTTGGTCATATAGTTCATATAATGGTAATATGAAAATAAATAATAAATTTGAGGAATCTAGTTGGATCCCTCCACCCTGTTTTCCCTGCATCCAAATACATTATCTCAAATAATATTATTCAATTCAATAAACATATATGATATTCAACAACAAATAAATCACAGCATTCCAGTCATCCCTATTATAATTTAATACCTTTATATTATTATAAACGTAACCGATGGGGTAAGTTACCTCATTTGGAAATAGTCGTTAAAAATAATGATTTGTTCAGATTAAATTAAATGAATGTTTATTTAATCAGCTCGGTTCAACATATATATATATATGTATGTATATATATATATATAAAACATCCATCAAATAATTAACAAATATAGCACACAAATAATAAACCCAACTTATATAAATATAAGTTGGTAAACTGAGTGAGTTAAACTCATTTTAATTTTATCTGTTTTTGAGATGGTCCGGTTACAGTAAAATTAAACCATCCTTTGATTTAACTATAAACTCCTCTTGTCTCTACTTTTGTCCAAATAAATTCCTGAACATCATGTTCATCTCTACGGTCCCAATGTCTTTCATTTCGTTCCATCATGTTACTACGATAAAATAATTATAAATATTTTAGTATACGATTATAATTATTAATTAATACCTTAAGTAATTATTACTTTAATAATTAATTATCCTTGTTTAGATGTATAGGCCGTCATCTTCTTTTATTTGTTTCATCACCTTCCTATCAAATTCTGCTTCTTCTTTCTCCGTTCTTCATAAGTCTACCTTATATTTGATTCTGCCAAAACATCTTCCTATTCCAATGCGTCTTTGACCCATAGCGTTGAATTCTAATTCGAACTGTTACTGGTGCTTCTTCCATTCGAAATACTTTTGTTCTTCAAATGGTACACAAACCGACAGTTCACTCCTTCTACGTATACTGCTCCATTTCCAAAGTTTGAACCACGCCTTCCTCTTTTCACGGTTTCTACCCAGCTCACAGGTCATTTGTTTACTATTTTTCACACATTTAAAACTGACAAAACATTTTGCATGACTTATGAAATGACCCAAACTTCCCCGTATGGAAAAGCCTGGACTGTTTTGAGAACATGATGCATCATAATACAAACAATAGAACATTTCACTGCTACTACAACAATTTACATCAGAGTACAAGAATATTCCAGAGTTCATATAATTTACAGTAGAAAAATATCAGAGATTTAATTACATAAAAATGGAAAAATATACACATAAATATAATGTACAGCGGAAATCATCTACAACCACAACTAAAAGAAATACACGGATATAAAGCTTTCGAATATAGCTCCAGTTGTAATCCAGGATCCTGTGAAAAGAAATATCTGTGGAAACCAAAACTACTAGCTGCCCGTGTGGAAATATGGGCACCCAAAGTTTAGGTGAAAACAGTAAATTCCGAGTTAGTCATGGGACTGGTGTGAGAACTAAAACAATTATTATCTTTTAATTTTGAATCACGGGACCATGCCGTATAACACGAAATGGGTTTATTTCCTATGAATACCAGCGTATAAAACAAACAGCGCAACCGCTAAGCAGAAAAATGAAGCTATTATAAGACTCAGGTCCCATCACACAATGAACGTAGTCGAGGATAAATTTTTCTCTTATAATATACAAATATGCTTGATGCACAAAATTTCATCTTTTATTATTACTATAAGTGAAGAAATCAACTTCAAATATAAATGTATCAATCATAGGCGGCGTAACTGTTATATTACGTCTCCGTATAGGTTTTCAACTAAAATCGTAAAATCATGTATTGGAAATTCGATTTCCATCTATGAACCGAGGCAAGGGATCTTCCTAATTGATTTCGAGACACTCTAGCAAATGCCTCAGGACCCCCCGCAATGAACCCTTGGATCTTCATGGCCGGTCATCCGTCGATGATTAGTTATACCATGAACTATATGTTAGCCGGTTCTATCGAACCTCCAAAATGTTCAGTCCTTCGACCATATCGAGAGCCATTTAAGGACTTACCTCACTTGCCATCAATAAAGTTTCCAACATCCACATAACTAAACAGCCTGGGCTCCATACCATGACATTACTCATAGCTAGAACTAACATATGTCCATTTCCATGCAGTCACTATCCCAGTTTTTGGTTCATACCGGGGTGTGAAGCTCGTGAATTAATGCTACACAAAGCTATGCTAATTAATATCGTGCTTTGATCATCAACCACAAAGCCTTGCTTTTCAACAAGAGCATTGATCCATGCATCTTAGTATGCCACACTATCAATCCATACCGTACATCTGATCAATATATAACCTCTAAGCTTGCACATCTCAGAGAAGGGTGTTAAGCAAAAGAATAAATTTTTCGCCACCAAACAAATATATATTTAGCAGAGATCAATGAATACAGTATAAAGGAGTACAATGTCAGACATATCATCCATTTGCAAGTCCGTTCTGGGTCTAAACGAAACCGGAGGCACCTTATTCCCTATGTCCAATATAGGAGAGAGGCCCTCACATATCTGGTCGATCTCCAAGTACGTCTGGACGATCACCACTTATTACCTTTTCTTGGGTATACATCCCAATCAAGACATCAGTAATCGTCCAAATGGTGTGAAGATCTATGGTCTTCAACAACCGTCTTCAACGTTGATTTTTAATCGTCCTATCAATTATTCAGAAAACCCAGTCTTTCAGAATAATTCGATATCTTATATTCAAGTGCTACAAAAACACATCATGTACCTCATTCCAATTCAGAATATTCTTTTATTTTGATATCCACATTTTTAGGGAAAGGTTCCCATTAAGTTTATCAAAGATAAATTCCTTTAAAATTATTTTTTGATCTTCCTCTAGACATCAATTTCAAAAGATTTCATTTTATCCTTTATCAATTCTAAACCAAATTAAGGTTCCTAAAACTAGTCGGGATTATCGAGCCTTACCGAAGTAGTCATTTATTTTATTTATCCAATCCTAACCTATTCATCCCATGGAGCAAAACTGGTAGTACTCTATATCTAACACCCACTGTGTTATTGGGAAAATTAATTACTATTTCTGATTTCAAATCTAATTAAAGATTTAACTATTGCCTAGAGTAAAAATGGTGATATCCCATTTTCGTCACTTCTCAAATTTGGCAAATTTAATTACCACAATAACTTTCCAATCTAATTAAAGATTCATTAAATTATGCTTAGTTTTAATCTCCTAAAAGCATTATTTAATGATTATTCAAATTTAGGAAATAAATCCCGTCTTTACCGGGTTAAAGAACAAATGTCCTTTATAACATCGTTCACGATAAACCCAAAATCATCTTCCATCAAAATGGAATCTACACGGAGATCGTAACAATGTGTAATCGATATAAATTCTCGTATCAGACTAATAATATGAATGGAATAGCCACAAAGCCTTTTAAATTCCATATATAGTAACGGTCTTCATTCACAAAAGCTCATCTCGATTTTTACCAAATCGAATTCCATTTAATTCCAATTTAATATATTAAACTGGAAAACTTTACTTTGGAAAATTTCCATTAAATCTTAATTAAAAGATTTATAAATTCCAAATCATATCTTCACTGTTAATTGGGTTAAAGAAAAAAATGTTATTTAAAGCACAGTTCATGATAAACCCAAAATCCAATTTCTATTTAATTCAAATTAAATATAATTAATTAGTAACTGCACTAAATCTTATTTAAAAGATTTATTCCTTTTCTCATCTGGGCTTAAGAACAGTGTTATTTAAGACACCATTCATGACAAACCCAAGATCCAATTTTGATATTAAATACAAGACTCTGAATAGAAATTATATCAGCTTATATTTAATATTAAATTCTGAAACCAATGAATATCATACTGGGAATAACGATATCTGTATCTTCCAAATTCCTCAGCAATATCCGTACAATCACGGAATCCAATATCGAAATATTCTGAAGGTTATTTCCATTCAAATCCATTCCAATTCATATGTTGGAAAATTCTGGTTATTTTAAAACCATTTTCAATCCAATTTATTTATTTAAAAACATTGGATTATTCTTCTCGTTATTAACTAGTTCATTTCGGAAAAAAATTATCTTTTCAAAACTTGAAATTTTCATCTAAAATCTTTCCAAATCATTTATTATGATTTTACTCAATTTTTTCATATTTTTAATAATTTTAATATCTCCATTACAATCGGTTTCCAATAATGGCCATTGAACTGCATCCATAGCAACCTTTTTTGAAATTTATTTGGACATAATTTGAAATCTAACCGTTCAAATTTAAATCTCATATATTCACTAGAAGGATCTTTTCAACACGAACCCAACGGTTTCGGTTGTAGGAGAATCTAACTGTCGGATATCCCGGTACATCAATTTGAAGTTAATGGTTGAAATTCGAGAACGATCGCTGCGCGGGCATTCTATTCAAGCCATTAAATATATATATATATATATATATATATATATATATATATAATATCGTCGATTTCTATTTAAAACATATTTTACAATATTTATAAATTCGTTTTAAAACGATTTTAACTTCATTTTTAAATCAAAATTGAATATTCCATGTCATTATAATATTAAAATGATAATATTTTCAAAATACTAGATTTTGAAATCAATTCTTTTCGATATTCATTATAAAATAAATAAAATCGATCGATAAACCCGTTCGGGTTAAAATGGCGAATATCTACTTACTTGGCTTCATATATTCCAATATTTTCATGTCCATCCAAAATCGGACATCAAATTCATATTTTGATTATTCCGTGAATATTATTTTAAAATATCCATATTTTAAGATATTTGTTATTTTAAAATATTCGTTATTTCTGAATCGGAATGCGACTCAATTAATTACCATATAATTTCAGTTATATGGATTTCATACATCGCATATATTCAACAATAATGATAAATAATCATTCAACATTCAAACATCATCCAGAGTGCATTTTACAAATGTATAAGCATTAAAATTAAAAACGATCATCACAGCCTTTCAACCCATTGATTGACATACAACTAAATATTGGGATTAGTGTATGTCAAATATCATCCCAATCCCGTGTTGGGTTTTCAAACAACAACAGTCAATTCCAATAAATCATTGGTTAATAAATTTAACCAATTCTAATTCGGTTTGAATTATTTTTCTAATTAACCAATTTTCACTGTTCAATATATAAATGATTATTTTGTTCATTTTTATCTATCAGTTTAATATTAACATTTCTAACATGTTAAATATTACAAAATCATCATCATAATACACAAACCACCAAATCATCCAAATGAATAAATACTCAACTACCCAATGCTATTTAAGGCACCAGAAGTAGCCATTCATGGAGTATGAAATCCGAGTGTCGTTAATATCCATACATCGCTTCCATTTTATGTGATTTGTGCGAATTCGATTGTTGAACTCCATATAACAGACAAAAATCAATACTGGCAATGTTTATACATTTACAGTCATAAAATAAATTAAATAACTGTACAATATTTTAGTAAGAAAGTTCTCACATTGGGTTCTACTCCACCATTCTTTATTTCTGAATTTCTGTTTTAATTCCGTTCCCGTTTAAATTTTCCTGGAATTCTAACGTGCTCTATTTCCATTCTGGTCAGTTCCATATTGAAAAGTTCATCAACGCGAGTACAACGCAACTGAAATCACTGGATTTCGATCTCGTATGAAAAAGTTATAAAGGTTTATACATTAATTAAATAATTAATAAATTAATTAACTAATAATTTTCCTAATTAACCTCTTCTCCATCATTCTTCTATAGGCCAATATTACCAAAACCATCTCGATTTCCAAACCTCCAACCGCCACCCCTAGAGCCGCCAAAACCTAAATCGAAGACCTCCCCGTGAAGCGCCGCTCCCTCCTCTTCCCACACCTCCACTAGCATTAATCTAGGCGCAACCCAAGCCCTCAAAACCTGTCTCGAACGTGGCAAGTTTGGACGAAGAAATCTCATCATCCACAAACATTTTCAGATCTCAACAGGTCAGATTATAGAGCTCGTTTAGCTCTTTGATTTTCCTTTAAAAAGTTTGGAAATTTATTGTGTGAATTTGAAGATCGGATGGAAGAAAGGTGGAGCGATTTATATCGTTGGTTTCTTTAGTGGAGGCGCGGCTGAGAAATGAAGAAGATTTAGGGTTTTAATTTATTTATATATAATTTTTAATATTATTTTAATTCAAAAAAATATGTTTTTGCATACGAACTCCAAATCGAACCCAATGACTGTCGCCTCTAGCTAAACACCCCTATTCCGGACATAATGGGATATGTTTTGTAAGACAATTCGACTGTTTCAACAAGTTTTTATCAAAATTAAAATATAATTCAATATATATTGAATTTAAATGTACATTTTAAGAAAGGACCTGAAACTTCCCCGGTCTCCGAAGAGAAGAGGAAGAACGGATTGCTTGGGGAACACGACAAATCAGAACACAAACAGAAGAAAATTTCATTGCTTACAATTTTCATCAGAATACAAGAATATATAGAGTATAAATAAATATTACACATTTACTAAGTATCAGAGATTTACAAGTTACAATGCAGTGGAAAATAATACAAAGCATAACTGAAAAGAATATACGGATACAGAGCTTTCCGAAAATCATTCCAGCTGTAAACCAGGATCTTGTGAATATAAATCTGCAAAACCGAAACTACTAGCTGTCCGTGTGGAAAATAGGGGCACCCAAAGTTTAGGTTAAAACAATAAACTCTAGGTCAGTCATGTGACTGGTGTGGGAACTAAAATAGTTATTTAAAGCTTTACTTTAAAGTTAGGTAAATCTAGGGACTACGCCATATAACACGGAACGGGTTTCCTCCCAAGAATACCAGTGCATAAAAGCAACAGCGCAATGCTAAATAAAGAACAATGAAGCTATTATAAGACCTAGGTCCCATCACACAATGCAACACAAGCCGGAGGATAGGTTTAACCTTATAATAGCCAAATAATGCTTGATATGTGAAATTTCATATTTTATTATTACTATAAGTGTATAGTGTCAAAACAATTTCAATCATAAGTATCAATCATAAATGACATAAGTGCGTCATCCCACGGTGTCGCCATATATAGGATTACAGCTAAAACCAAAATGTCGTATTGGAAGTTGGATTCCATTTGCGAACCAAGGCAATGGATCATCCTTACCGCTTCGAGGCGCTCTAGCCCGTCTCTTAGGAACAAAACGCATCGTCCCTTGGATCGTCTGGGCCGGTCCACTCGATGTGGATTAAAATGCGTGAACACTGCATTTCCCTGCCCTATGGGGCGTCAATCTGGTCTCTATAAAGACCATCCATCGGCTCCATAGAGACCAATATAACCGAGGCGCCTTTCTATCCATCATCCATATAAGTAAAATGTCCGGGAGTGTAAAACCCAAAACACCACTCCTAGCTAGAAGGAAAGGCATGTCCTCCTTGATGTCTTCTCCCATTTCTGTTTCACACCAGGGTGTGAGGCTCGCAAATTAATGCTACACAAAGCTATGCTATATTAAAGCCGTGCTTTGATCATCAACCACAAGACTCTGCTTTTCAACAGAAGCCTTGATCATTTGCATCTCAGCATGCCACACTGGCAATTCACGCGATGCAACCAATGTATATCAATCACACAGAATGAAATCCAATGTCAGACACACATCCATTTACAAGTTCGTTCTAGGTATGAACGAAACCGGAGGCACCTACTTCCTCATCCCGTATGTCCAATACATGAGAGAGGCCCTCGCATATCCATTGATCTCCAAGTACGTCTGGACGATCACCACTTATTACCTCGTCTTGGGTGTACAGCCCAATCAAGACATTAGTAATCATCCAAACGATGTGAAGACCTCTGGTCTTCAACCACCGTCTTCATCCTCGACACATCATCGAATCAGCTATTCAAAATTGGATAAACTCGGTCTTTCTGAATAACTCGCGTATATAATAAACAAGTGCTATAAAAACAAAACATACGCCTCATTCCAATCCAGAATATTCCTTTATTCAAATATTCTTTTACTTTGGGAAAGGTTCCCATTAATTTTATCAAAGATAATTCTTTAAATTTGTTTTTAGTCTTCCTTTAGATATCAATCCAAAACAAAGCATAGTTTATCCAAACTAGTCGGGGTTAGTGCTCCTTACCAAAGTAATCGTTTGTTTTAATATCCCAATCCCAACCTATTCATCCCATGAAGCAAAAATGGTACTTCATATCTAACACCACGGTGTTATCGATAAATTCAATTACCATTTCACATTCAAATCTGATTAAAGATTTAACTATCGCTTGGAGCAAAACTGGTGATACTCCATTCTCGATCATTTCAATTTAATTAAAGATTCATTAAAACTCCACTTAGTTTTAATCTTCCAAAAATCAATATTAATGATTGTTTAACTTGGGAAATCATATCCTGTTTTTAACTGGGTTAAAGAACCAATGTCCTTTAAAACACAGTTCCCGATAAACCCAAAATCACATTCCATTCCATTAGGCTTTAACCGTTAATTAGCAAGTGAACAATTCCCTAAGTATTAAACCCGAAGGCCAAAACCAACATCAGATCAATACCCAGGAAACCATTCAACTTAACTAATCTCTAGTTAGTTTCTGATTTTCTTAACTCCATTGGGTCTAAGAATAGTATTATTAAAGATACCATTCACGACAACCCAAAATCTTATTCCATTGTTAATCGGGTTAAAGAACAGATGCTATTTAAAACACCGTTCCCGATAATCCTAAAGACCAATTTCAATTCAATTCCAATTAAATATTAATTAATTGGTATACTTTATTAAATCTAAACAAAGAGATTTAATCGTTTCTCAACAGGGTTCAAGAATAGTGTTAATGAAGACACCATTCACGACAAACCCAAAATCACATTCCATTCCATCAGCCTTTAACCGTAAATTAGCAAGTGAACAATTCCCTAAGTATTAACCCCGACGGCCGAAACCAACATCAGATCAATACCCAGGAAACCATTCAACTTAACTAATCTCTAGTTAGTTTCTGATTTTCTTAACTCCGTTGGGTCTAAGAACAATATTATTAAAGATACCATTCATGACAACCCAAAATCTCATTCCATTGTTAATCGGGTTAAAGAACAAGTGTTATTTAAAACACCATTCACGATAAACCCAAAGACCAATTTCAATTAAATTCCAATTAAATATTAATTAATTGGTATATTTCATTAAATCTAAATAAAAAGATTTAATATTTTCTCAACTGGGTTCAAGAACAGTGTTAATGAAGTCATCATTCACGACAAACCCAAAATCACATTTGATATTAAATACAAGGCTCAGAATAGAAAATATATCGGCTTATATTCAATATTAAATTCTAGAATCAACAAATGCCTATTGGAATAACGGTATATATATCTTCCAAATTCCTCCACAATATCCGTATAATCGCAGAATCCAATATCGAAATATTCCGAGGACAATTTCGATTCAACTCCATTCCAATTTATATACTGGAAATCCTGGTTATTTCTGAAACCCTTTCAAATCCAATTTATTTATTCAAAATATTGGATTATAATTCTAGTTCATAACTAGTTCATTTCAAAAAAAATTAATCTTTTCAGATATGGTGTTTTTCATCCAATTCTTTCCAAATCATTTATTATGATTTTACACAAATTATTGATATTTTTAATAATTTTATCAAGGCCCGTACAGTCGATTTTCGTAAACGACCATCGAACTGCACTTACAGCAACCTTTTCCAAAATTGATTTGGACATAATTCCAAATCCAACTGTTATATTTCAAATCTCTAATATTCATTATAAAGCTCTTTTCGATACGAACCCAATGTTCTAGTTTTAGGAGAATCCTACGGTCGGATCTCCCGTAATATCCATTCGAAGTCAATGGTCGAAATTCGCGAACTACCGCAGTGTGGCGCGTTCTATTCAGGCCATTATATTATATATATAATATATATATATATTTTGTCGATTTCATTTAAAATGTATTTTATAAATCATTTTAAATTCATTTTCAAAATGGTTTCAACTTCATATTCAATGTTAAATCAAAATTGAATATTCCATGTCATTAACATATAAATGATAATATTTTCAAAACATTAAATTTTGAAATCAAATCCTTTTCAATATTCATTATAAAAATGAATAAAATCGATATAAATATCGTTTGCGTCAAAATGGCGCATATCTAATCAACACGGCTATACATATTTAAATATATTCATGTCCATCCCAAATTGGTCATCAAAATCAGATTTTTGATTCTTTTCTAAATATTATTTTAAAATATTCCTTATTTTAAAATATTCATTATTTTAAAATATTATTTCCTTCTGAACTGGAATCAAACATAGTCAATTACCATATAATGTTATTTATATGGATTTCACATAACAAATGTGTACAGTAATAATCATAAACAATCAACCATCATCCAGAATGCATTCTACACTGTATAAGCATGAAATATATATATTCAATGCTTACACAGCTTGTCAACCAATCGATTGACATACAACTAAATATTAGGATTAGTGTATGTCCAATATCACCCCAATACCAGTGTGGGGTTTCAATCAACAAATATTGTATTTTGTTTGTGCAGTTGGGCGATGTGTAAAATTTATCGTCCCAATCCATATCAGTCAAATGGGTGTACATAAACAAATCGTCTGATTTGTAAATGAATATTTATTTTATTCATATACCCGTTAAAAATTATATTTTTAACTATAAAATATTTTATTCAACTCATGAATATTTTATACAGTACATTTCAAATCACAATCAATTTCAACAACACAATACAATCAAACAAACAAGTCGTCCATGGTCTGTGGACGATGGGGAGCAGTTCATATGCATAGCTATAAAAAAACTATAGTGAGGAGTTCTCACCTTTGGGATCTACCCCTCTATTCTATATTTCTGAGCGGTTCATATTCACATTTGTTTTCCACCAGTTCCATCACACAATGTTTCATGCTGTGCATAATAAAAATCGCATTTTTAATATGATGTTTATTTGGCACTTCATATAACAAAATCATATATTTTTACAACTCTTTTTCTATATAAAAATTATATTTTTATATCGCTATATATATAAAAGATCACATTTTATTTAACCACTCAAACAATAAAAATCGTATTTTTATTTACCTTTCTTACATATAAAAATCCTATTTTTTTACTTCACTTCCTAGATAATAAAAATCATAATTTTATTATCTCTATAATATGAAAATCATATTTTTATTATCAAATATATATGTAAAAATCTAATTTTTCTACAATGAAAAATCTAAAATTTCTTCTATTAAAAATCCAATCTTTAATTACATAAAAATCTCAATGCTATTATATATATAGAAAGCTGATTTATACATATATATATATATAACTAATTATATGGAAAAAAAAAGAATTAATAACAACTCACATTTTTTCCAAAAATTGATGCTTTATCGAAGGGGGAGTTTCACGGCGGAGGTGAGGTGCTGGTGGCGGCGCCAGGGCGTTCTCAAGCGGCCGGTGGGTGGTCAGGCGTTCTAGGGTTCGCGGGTTTAAAGGGGGAGAGGGTTCGCGAGGTAGGAGGTCGAGGGGGGCTCGCGAGATCGGGCAAGGCGCCAGCGTGGGAGGAGTGAGCGAGAGGCGAGGGGGATCAGAGGGGATGCACTTGTTCCGGCGGCGCGATGGGCGACGACACCCTTTTTTTAATTTAGTTTTGTTCTTGGAAGTAACGGGTGAGGAGGGAGAGGATAAAGGGGCGTTGACCAAATTTAATTATATATATATATATATATATTTTAAATTTCCAAAAATAACTTCTTAATTCGAACTCCAAATCGAACCCAACGACTATCACCGCTAGCTAATCAAAATATAAATCTATATATTGAATTTGAACGCACATTTCAATCTACTCGGGCCACACATGAACCCCAAAAATTCCAGAAAATCTAGCTATGATTTGACGATATGGTCCTTACAAAACTAATTTCGTTGAATTTGAAGACCGTTTGAAAAATGGCCATTTTCTGGTCGATCCAAATTGACTGAAACTGACAAAACACGTTTTACTTCGCCACGCTCACATATTGATTTAAAAAATTACAAAAATTGGAATCTAGCAATAACTTGACATCTCGGATCCAACAAAAGTGGTTTCATCAAAAAAATAAGTCATTTGCAAAATCGCTATTTTTAAGGGCTATATTTCCATAACGACTATTCTGAATTTTCAATTGGGCATAACTTTTTGTTCCCGCTATGAAATTTCAATTTTTTGGATTTATTGAAAGGATATTCTCAAATAGATTCTAACATCTTTGGTTTTGCTAAAATCTGGTTTATTTTGAATCCTGTACATTCATTTGAAATTTGAAATCGAATTTTCAAACTATCGCGCCATTTCCAATTCCTTTTATGATTAAAATAAATATATACGTTCCAATTCTATTCAAAATAAATATCTCGTCTATTATTTAAAATAATTCATTTTAAATATTCAAAATTCGTTAAAATTGCCAAAACAAAAATTTTAAATTGGTTCGGATTTTCCGGGTTGTTACAATCTCCCCCGCTTAAAATCTTTTCGTCCTTAAATTTTTGAAAACTTTCACCATAACCTCCTTTGTACGGGAGCACCGGGAAAATCCCCAAACCGCCACACAGGTCCTCTCATCTCAAAAAGAAAAAGAAAAAGCCAAGCGGCTAGATAATCGGCTCATAAAATCATCAAAAACCCCAAGAAATACAATAAACATGTACCTATTTGTCGGGAAAACAATTTTATTCCTCTGCTTAGCTTCCCTGATATGACTTGTTCAATGTATATACATGTACATATATGCAAATGCAATAAATTTCAATTCAGTTCAAATTTGACTTGATTTGGCTAAATTTACCTTTCATGTACACATTAGTTTCAACAATCTCATTTGTTAAACTAATAATCAAACAACACAACCATCAATCAATTAGTTGATTAACGTTTCAAATTTATAGCTTTTATGTATCCAAAAATCATGTTTTTGATGCCAAGTCACAACAAATAAGCCCTATCTAGTTTTAGTTCTCACACCAGCCAATTGGAAATATATAGACATCCCACTTTCGAAACTTGAATACAAATGCTGATGACGCCGCGACATCATTGGAATCATCTCCTGGTGACTAGAGTATGATTCTATATCTACCCAGCATATTAAAACTTCGAATACACATGGATCAGACGTATATGCCAAATCTTTATATACTGGATTGTCCAAATCAATTTAAAATAAATATTCAAATACGTATAATACGATTTAAATTTCAAAACAAAATTTGTTTTTATTTTTATTTGAAAAACAACACTCTTCCGACTCATTCTAGGATACTACTGATCCCATCTCTAACGAGTCATTCTCATTGGATATTATTAATCCAATCTCTGATGAATTCTTTCGTATGGTTCTAATGTGTCTTGTTCTCGGGTTCTGTAAACCAAAGCTTTGATACCAAATGTAAGGACCCGAAACATCCTCAGTCTCCGAAGAGAAGAGGAAGAACGGATTGCTTTGAGAACACAACAAATCAGAACATAAACAGAAGAACATTTCATTGCTTATTACAACAATTTCATTAGAATACAAGAATATACAGAGTATGAATAAATATTATACATTTACTAAATTTCAGAGAATTATAAGTTACAATGCAGCGGAAAATAATACAAAACACAGCTGAAAAGAATATACGGATATAGAGCTTTTCTAATATCATTCCAGCTGTAAACCAGGATCCTGTGAATATAAATCTGCAAAACCGAAACTACTAGCTGCCCGTATGGAAAATAGGGGCACCTAGAGTTTAGGTTAAAACAATAAACTCCAGGTCAGTCATATGACTGGTGTGAGAACTAAAATAGTTATTTAAAACTTTACTTTAAAATTAGTTAAATCTAGGGACCACGCCGTATAACATGGAACGGGTTACCTCCGAAGAATACCAGTGCATAAAAACAACCGCGCAATGCTAAATAAAGAACAATGAAGCTATTATAAGACCCAGGTCCCATCACACAATGCAACACAAGCCGGAGGATAGGGTTTTACCTTATAATAGCCAAATAATGCTTGATACGTGAAATTTCATATTTTATTATTACTATAAGTGTATAGTGTCAAAACAATTTCAATCATAAGTATCAATCATAGATGGCATAAGTGCTTCTTCCCACTGTGTCGCCATATATAGGATTACAACTAAAACAGAAATGTCATATTGGAAGTTGGATTCCATCAGTGAACCAAGGAAAGGGATCTTCCTTACCTTTTCGAGACGCTGTAGCCCGCCCCTTAAGAACAGAACGCATTGTCCCTTGGATTGTCAGGGCCAGTCCACTCGATGTGGATTAAAATGCCTGAACACTACGTTTCCCTGCCCTATGGGGCGTCAATCTGGTCTGTATAAAGACCATCCATCGGATCTGCAGAGACCGATATAACCGAGGTACCTTGCTATCCATCATCCATATAAGTAAAATGTATGGGCGTGTCAAACCCAAAACACCACTCCTAGCTAGAAGGAAATGCATGTCCTCCCTGATGTCCTCTCCCGTTTCTGGTTCACACCAGGGAGAGGCCCTCGCATATCCGTCGATCTCCAAGTACATCTGGACGATCACCACTTATTACCTCGCCTTGGGTGTACAACCCAATCAAGTCATCAGTAATCATCCAAATGGTGTGAAGACCTCTGGTCTTCAACCACCGTCTTCATTCTCGACACATCATCGAATCAATTATGTCCAATACAGGGCATAGGCACTCGCATATCTGTTGATCTCCAAGTACGTCTGGACGATCACCACTTATTACCTCGCCTTGGGTGTACAACCCCATCAAGACATCAGTAATCATCCAAACAATGTGAAGACCTCTGGTCTTCAACCACCGTCTTCATCCTCGAAACATCGTCGAATCAATTATTCAGAATGGGATAAACTCGGTCTTTTTGAATAACTCACGTATATAATAAACAAGTGCTATAAAAACACAACATATGCCTCATTCCAATCCAGAATATTTATTTATCCAAATATTTGTATACTTTGGAAAAGGTTCCCATTAATTTTATCAAATATAAAATCTTTAAATTTATTCTTTAATCTTTCTTTGGATATCAATCCAAAACAAAGTATAGTTTATCCAAACTAGTTAGGGTTAACGCTCCTTACCGAGGTAATCATTTATTTTAATCTCCCAATCCCAACCTATTCATCCCATGAAGCAATACTGGTAATACTTCATATCTAACACCATGGTGTTATCGGTAAATTCAATTACCATTTCACGTTCAAATCTAATTAAAAATTTAACTATCGCTTGGAGAAAAGCTGGTGATACTCCATTCTCGATCATTTCAATTTAATTAAAGATTCATTAAAATCCACTTGGTTTTAATCTTCCTAAATATCAATATTAATGATTGTTTAACTTGGGAAATCATATCCTATCTTTAACTGGGTTAAAGAACCAATGTCCTTTAAAATATGGTTCACGATAAACCCAAAATCACATTCCATTCAATCAGCCTTTAACCGTAAATTAGCAAGTGAACAATTCCCTAAGTATTAACCCCGAAGGCTGAAACCAACATCAGATCAATACCCAGGAAACCAGTCAACTTAACTAATATCCAGTTAGTTTCTGATTTTCTTAACTCCATTGGGTCTAAGAACAGTATTATTAAAGAAACCATTCACAACAACCCGAAATCTTATTCCATTGTAAATCGGGTTTAAGAACAAGTGTTATTTAAAACACTGTTTACAATAAACCCAAAGACCAATTTCAATTCAATTTCAATTAAATATTAATTAATTGGTATGCTTCAATAAATCTAAATAAAGAGATTTAATCTTTTCTCGGCTGGGTTCAAGAAAAGTGTTAACGAAGACACCATTCACGACATACCCAAAATCACATTCCATTCCATCAGCCTTTAACCGTAAATTAGCAAGTGAACAATTCCCTAAGTATTAACCCCGAAGGTCGAAACAAACATCAGATCAATACCCAGGAAACCATTCAACTTAACTAATCTCTAGTTAGTTTCTGATTTTCTTAACTCCGTTGGGTCTAAGAATAGTATTATTAAAGATACCATTCACGACAACCCAAAATCTCATTCCATTGTTAATCGGGTTAAAGAACAAGTGTTATTTAAAACAAAGTTCACGATAAACCCAAAGACCAATTTCAATCAAATTCCAATTAAATATAATTAATTGGTATACTTCATTAAATATAAATAAAAAGATTTAATCTTTTCTCAACTGGTTTCAAGAATAGTGTTAATGAGGACACCATTCACAACAAACCCAAAATCAAATTTGATATTAAATATAAGGCTCTGAATAGAAAATATATCGGGTCATATTCAATATCAAATTCCGGAATCAACAAATACCATATTGGAATAACGATATATATATATATATATATATATATATATATATATATAGATATCTTCCAAATTCCTCCACAATATCCATATAATCACGGAATCCAATATCGAAATATTCCGAGGACAATTTCGATTCAAATCAATTCCAATTTATATATTGGAAATCCTGGTTATTTCTAAATCCCTTTCAAATCCAATTTATTTATTCCAAAATATTGGATTATAATTCGAGTTCATAACTAGTTCATTTTGATTAGAATAATTTTTTTTAATCTTTTCAAATATGGAGTTTTTCATCCCAATTCTTTCAAATCATTTATTATGATTTTACACCAATTATTTATATTTTTAATAATTTTATCAAGGCCCATACAGTCGATTTCCGTAAACGGCCATCAAACTACACTTACAGCGACTTTTTCCAAATTTGATTTGGACATAATTCCAAATCCAACCGTTAGATTTCAAATATCTAATATTCTTTATAAAGCTCTTTTCGATACGAACCCAACGGTTCCGGTTTGAGGAGAATCCGACTGTCGGATCTCCCGTAATATCCATTCGAAGTCAATGGTCGAAATTCGCGAGCTACCGGAGTGTGGCGCGTTCTATTCAGGCCATTATATTATATATAATATATATTTCATCGATTTCATTTAAAACGTATTTTATAAATCGTTTATATTCATTTTCAAAACGGTTTCAACTTCATATTCAATTTTAAATTAAAATTGAATATTCCATATCATTAACATATAAATGATAATATTTTCAAAACATTAAATTTTGAAATCAATTCCTTTTTAATATTCATTATAAAAATGAATAAGATCGATATAAATATCGTTCGCGTCAAAATGGCGTAAATCTAATCAACACGACTATATATATTTAAATATTTTCGTGTCCATCCCAAATTGGACATCAAAATCAAATTTATGATTCTTTTCTGAATATTATTTTAAAATATTCCTTATTTTAAAATATTCTTTCCTTCAGAACTAGAATCAAACACAGTCAATTACCATATAATGTTATTTATATGGATTTCACATAACGAATGTGTATAACAATAATCATAAATAATCAACCATCATCCAGAGTGCATTCTACATTGTGTAAGCATTAAATATAAATATTCAGCGCTAACGCTGCTTGTCAACCAATCGATTGACATACAACTAAATATTGGGATCATTGTATGTACAATATCACCCCAATACCCGTGTGGGGTTTCAATCAACAAATAATGTATTTTATTTGTGCAGTTGGGCGATGTGTAAAATTTATCGTCCCAATCCATATCAGTCAAATGGGTGTACATAAACAAATCGTCTGATTTGTAAATGAATATTTATTTTATTCATATACCCGTTAAAAATTATATTTTTAACTATAAAATATTTTAGTCAACTCATGAATATTTTATACAGTCCATTTCACATCACAATCAATTTCGACAACACAATACAATCAAACAAACATGTCGTCCATTGTTTGTGGACGACGGGGAGCAGTACATATGCGCAGTTATAAAATAAATAACTGTAAAAGAAATTATGGTGAGGAGTTCTCACCTTTGGGATCCACTCCTCCATTCTATATTTCTGAGTGGTTCAGATTCACATTTGTTTTCCACTAGTTCCATCACATAATGTTTCACGCTGTTCATAATAAAAATCACATTTTTAATATGATGTTTATTTTAAAAATTACATTTTTATAATGGCACTCCATATAACAAAATCATATATTTTTACAATGCTTCTTTCTATATACAAATTGTATTTTTATATCGCTATATATATAAAATATCACATTTTTATTTAACCATTCAAACAATTAAAATCGTATTTTTTACTTCACTAACTTCATAATAAAAAAGGTATTTTTATTTACCTTTCATACATATAAAAATCCTATTTTTTAATTCGCTTCCTAGATAATAAAAATCATATTTTTATTATCTCTATAATATAAAAATCATATTTTTATTATCTCTATAATATAAAAATCATATTTTTTTTATCATATATATATATAAATCTAATTTTTCTACAATGAAAAATTTAATTTTTCTTCTATTTAAAATGCAATCTTTAATTACATAAAAATCTAAGTGTTATTATATATATAGAAAAGCTGATTTGTACATATATATAACTAACTATATAAAAAATAAAATAAAAGAATTAATAAAAACTCACATTTTCTCCAAAAATTGTTGCTTTGTCGAAGGGAGGAGGGGGTTTCACGTCGGAGGTGAGGTGCTGGTGGCGCCGTCGGGGCGTTCTCAAGCGGCGGGTGGGTGATCAGGCTTTCTAGGGTTCGCGGGTTTAAAGGGGGAGAGGGTTCGTGAGCTAGGAGGTCGAGGGGGGCTCACGAGATCGTGGAAGGCGCTAGCATGGGAGGAGAGAGCGGGAGGCGAGGGGGATTGGAGGGGCTGCGCCTGCTCCGGCGGCGGGATAAGCGGCGACACCATTTTCGTTTTTTTAGTTTTGTTCCGAGAAGTAACGGGTGAGGAGGGAGAGGATAAACGGGGCGTTGACCAAATTCAATAATATTTCTTTTTATTTTAAATTTCCAAAAAGTAACTTTTTAATTCGAACTCCAAATCGAACCTAACGACTGTCGCCCCTAGCTAATTACATCCATTCCGAACGCAATGGGATATGTCCCGTAAGCCAATTCGACTATTTCAATCCGTTTCCGTCAAAATCAAAATATAAATCTATATATTGAATTTGAACGCACATTTCAATCTACTGGGCCACACACGGACCCCAGAAATTCCAAAAAATAAATCTGGATATGATTTGACGATACGGTCCTAAAAAACTAATTTTGTCGAATTTGGAGACCGTTTGAAAAATGGCCATTTTCTGGTCGATCCAAATTGACTGAAACTAACAAAACACATTTTACTTCGCCATGCTCACATATTGATTTCAAAAATTACGAAAATTGGAATCTAGCAATAAATTGACATCCTGGATCTAACAAAAGTGGTTTCATCAAAAATGGAGGTGGTTTGCAAAATCACTATTTTTATGGGCTATATTTCCATAGCGACTATTCTGAATTTTCAACTGGGCATAACTTTTTATTCCCGCTATGAAATTTCTATTTTTCGGATTCTTTGGAAAGATATTCTCAAATAGATTCTAATATTTTTGGTTTTACTAAAATCTGGTTTATTTTGAATTCTGTACATTCATTTGAAATTTGAAATCGAAATTTCAAACTACCGCGCTATTTCCAATTCCTTTTATAATTAAAATAAATATTTATATTCTAACATCGATTCAAATAAATATATACGTTTCAATTCTATTCAAAATGAATTTCTCATGTTATTATTTATAATAATTCATTTTAAATATTCAAAATTCGTTAAAATTGCCAAAATAAAAAAAATTAAATTGGTTCGGATTTTTTGGGTTGTTTCATTTTAATTTACCGGGGCCACATGCTGACTCCAAAAATTATAGAAAAATTATATTTAGCTTAATTTTGACGATACAGTCCTAACAAAACTAATTTCATCGAATTTGGAGATCGTCTGAAAAATGGATATTTTCCAGTCAATTAAATTCAAACTAAAATTACAAAACACAATTAAATTTACTGCGCTCACATATTAATTCCAAAAATTATGAAATTTGAAACCTAACAATAATTTGATATTCTGGATCCAAAAAAAGTGGATTTGTCGAAAACGGATGTTGTTAATAAAATGGCTATCTTTAAGGGCTATATATAATATTAAAATATTTATAAATTCCAGAGCGACTATTTTAAATTTTAAATTGGACATAACATTCAATTTATATTATGAAATCTCAGTTTTTCACATTTGTTAGGAAGATATAATTAAACAGATTCTAATGTTTATGGTTTTACTGAAATCCGATATATTTTGAATCCTATACATTCAATTGAAATTTAAAATCGAGTTTTCAAACTATTGCGCCATTTCAAACTATTGCGCCATTTCAAACTCTATTTATAATTAAAATAAATTTATAAGTTCTATCTTTGATTAAAATAAATTTTTAGTCGTTATTATTTAAAATAAATCATTTTAAATATTCAAAACCCAATAAAATAGCTAAAATAAAAATTATAAATTAGATTAGAAATTCCGGGTTGTTACAATCTCCCTTGCTTAAAATCTTTTCGTCCTCGAAAAGGAACAGAGATGAAAGTTATTTAACTAACCAACTCAACTTTTGTAACAAAACGGAAAATCGGAACCAATTTATAATTTTCATTTTGGCAATTTTAATGAATTTTGAATATTTAAAATGATTTATTTTAAATAATAACAATTAGAAGTTTATTTTGAATAGAATTAGAACGTAAAAATTTATTTAAATCAAAGTTAGGATATAAATATTTATTTTAATTATATAAGGAATTGGAAATGGCGTGGTAATTTGAAATTTCAATTTTAAATTTCAAATGAATGTACGAGATTCAAAATAAACCGGATTTCAATGAAACATGAAATATTTGAATCTATTTGAAAATATCTTTCCAACGAATGTGAAAAATTCAGAATTCATAGCGGGAGTAAAAAGTTATGTCCAGTTGAAAATTCAGAATAGTCGCTATGGAATTTATATAACATATGGCCCTTAAAAATAGCGATTTTGCAAACGACCTCCATTTTCGATAAGACCATTTTTGTTGGATCTGAAATGTCAAATTATTGCAAGATTCCAATTTTCATAATTTTTGGAATCAATATGTGAGCGTGGTGAATTTAAACGTGTTTGGTCAATTCAGTGAATTTAATCGACTAGAAAATGACCATTTCTCAAACGATCTCCAAATTTGACAAAATTAGTTTTTTTTAGGACTGTATCGTTAAAACATAGCCAGATTTATTTTTCTGGAATTTTTGGAGTCAGTATGTGGCCCTGGTAAATTAAAATGTACGGTAAAATCAATTTTGGACATTATATTAATTTATATTTTAATTTTGATGAAAACTGATCGTAACAGTTGAATTATCTTACAGGACAATCCCATTATGTTCGGAATGGGGGTAATTAGTCAAGGGCGATAGTCATTGGGTTCGATTTGGAGTCCGAATGAAAAAGCAAAATTTTGAAATATAAAATAAATAAATATATAAAACAACCTCACCCCTCTCTCTCATTCCCGTTCAACAGAGAAAAAAAGAATAAAAAAGAAAAATGTGATTTCCATCGCGTCACTCCCCCTTACGGCTGCGCCGCCGCCTACTTAGGTCACGCCACCACCCCCTCAGTCCACCCTTCTCTCTCCCCCTTCCTCTCTCTAACGTGGAAGACCATACCTTTCCCCCAAACCTAAATCAACTCAAATTGAGCCACCGCCCAGCTCCGACGAGCACCGCTACCAGCGCCACCTCCCCAGCTCCGCATCCTGTGCACCGACACCTCCTGCTCTCCTTTGATCAAAACCCTGAAATGTAAGTTTTCAGTTTATTTACTTGTATAATAAAGTTATGATTTTTATATATATGATTAGAGGATAAAGATTTGATTTATTTTTTGTTTGATAAAGATTTGATTTTTTGTTTGTTGAAGATTTGATTTTTTTGTTTATAAAGATTTGATTTTTTTGTTTGATAAAGATTTGATTTTTTGCTTATTAAAATTTGATTTTTTGTTTATAAAGATTTGTTTTTTATTTGTTAAAAGATTTGATTTTTAAATATGAATAGCGATATGAAAATATTATTTTTAGTAGACAAAAATATTATTTTTATTTACATAAAAATATAATTTTTAACGTAGGTATGAAATATTATTTTGAGTAAAATAAAAATTCGATTTTTACATATGTGGTGGAAATAAAAATTCGATTTTATTGTATATGAAGAGAAATAAAAATTCAATTTTTATTATATATGAAGAGAAATAAAAATTCGAGTTTTTTATATATGAAGTGAAATAAAAATTCGATTTTTATATATGAAGTAGCGATATAAAAATATAATTTTATAGAATGTAGCATTGTAAAAATCTGACTTTTATGTAGTTTGAAATAAAAATACGATTTTTATTATATATTAACAATATATAAATATGATTTTTATTATGAAGATAGGGAAATGAAAATGTGATTTTTGTTTATATACTAACAATATAAAAATATGATTTATATATATAGCGAAATAAAGATGGGATTTTTAAATATATAAACATCATATTAAAAATGTGATTTATACTATGAACAACGTGGAAAAGACTACGTTGGAATTTCTAGCAAATCCAGATGGTTCAGAAATTCAGAAATAGAACTAGAGGAGTGGATCCCAAAGGTGAGAACTTCTCACTCTAATTTATTTTATAGTTAAATATATATACTAGGATGCAGACGGTGCTTAGTAACACCCGACACCTTTGTTTGAAACCATGTTTGTTCGGTTGTTTGGTTGATTGGTTTATTTGTTTGAATTCGGTTTGGGAAGTGAAATGAATTGATTATGTATATGGCGCGATCCATTATTAGGCGAGGGATAAGGGTAGACCTTATTCCGGTTCTAGTATTGGGCCGTTATGCTGTCGAAATTTTCTAAAAATGTCAGAACAATAAAAATATCATTTTTATTATCTAATTGAACTGTATAAAATATTCATGAGTTGAAATAAATATTTTATAGTTAAAAATATAATTTTTAACGAGTATATGAATGAAAATAAATATTCATTTACAAATCGGATGATTTGTTTATGTACACACATTTGACTGATATTAATTGGGATGATATATTTTAAACATCGCCTAACTGCACAAATAAAATCGGTGTGTTGATTGAAACCCCACGTGGGTATTGGGATGATATTTGACATACACTAATCTCAATTGTTTAGTTGTATGTTAATCGATTGGTTGACAGACTATTATAAGCGTTAATAATTTATATTTAATGCTTATTGACACGACCCGAACTTCCCCGTGAAGGAAAGCACAGATGGCGTTGAGGACAAGAAAAAATAGAACGCAGACGGAAGAACATTTCATTGCTATTACAACAATTCCATCAGATAGAAGAACATACAGAGTATGAATGAATAAATTACATTCGACAAATATCAGAGATTACACTAAATTACATAGCAGCGGAAAATAATACAAAGCACAACTGAAGGTGATATACGGATACAGATCTTTCCGGATATCATTCCAGCTGTAAACCAGGATCCTGTGAATATAAATCGGCAAAACCAAAACTACTAGCTGCCCATGTCAAAAATAAGGGCACCCAGAGTTTAGGTTAAAACAATAAACTCCAGGTCAGTCATGTGACTGGTGTGAGAACTAAAACAATTATTTAAAACTTTACTTTAAAAGAGAGTAATTCAAGGGACCACGCCGTATAACACGGAACGGGTTTCCTCCCAAGAATACCAGTGCATAGAATAAACAGCGCAATGCTTTTTTGAAAAATGAAGCTATTATAAGACCCAGGTCCCATCACACAATGCAACGCAAGCCGGAGGATAGGGTTTTCCCTTATAATAGCCAAACATGCTTGGTACGTTTAAAACAAATCATTTGATACTATAATAAGTGTATAGTGTCAAAACAATTTCATTCATAAATATAAATCATAGACGGCATAAGTGCCTCATACCACTATGTCGCCATACTAGGCTCTACAAATAAAGCCGAAATATCTCGTATTGGAAATTGGATTTCTGTCATGAGTCGAGGCAAGGGGCAAGCTCCTCTCCGCTTTTGAGACACTCTAGCAAATGTCCCAGGGCTACGCACTCTGGGCAACCCCTGGATCTTCAGGGCCGGTCCTCACTTACGTTAGAGGATTAGTTATGCCTGAACACACGTTTCCCGGTCCTTACAGACCTAAAATCGAGGCGCCTCATCCAACAACCACATAGGTGAAAAGTATATAAATGTCAGGGCTGGTAAGTCACTGACACCACCAAAGCTAGAAAGAAACGTCGTGCTCTCCCTGCAGTCCTTATCCCATTTTTGACTCATACCGAGGTGTGAGGCTCGCGAATTCACGTTATACACAAAGCTACGCCACAAAGGCCATGCTTTGATCATCAACCACAAGACTTTGCTTTTCAACAGAAGCCTTGATCCATGCAACTCAGCGTGCCACACAGGCAATTCATGCCATGCGATTGATATCTATCGATATATAACCTCTAAGCTTGTATGTCTCAGAGAAGGGCGTTAAGCAAGAGAATAAACTCTCCGCCGCCAAACAGATATATATTTTAAAGAAATCAATCTACACAGAATAAAATCCAATGTCAGACACACAATCCATTTACAAGTTCGTTCTGGGTCTGAACGAAACCGGAGGCACTTTCCTCGCATATCCATCGATCTCCAAGTACGTCTGGACAACCACCAATTATTTCCATCCTCTTGGGTGTACAGCCCAATCAGGATCATCAGTAATTATCCAAACGATGTGAAGACTTCCGGTCTTCAACTACCGTCTTCTTCTTCGACTTATCGTCGAATCGGTTATTCAGAATGGGTGTAAACCCGGCCTTTCCGAACAACCCGCGTATATTAAAAACAAATGTTACACAAACACAACATACACCTCATTCCAATTCATTAGTCACTAATCGTAAATCAGTAAGAGAGCAATTCCCCAAATATTAACCCCGAAGGCCGAAACCAACATCAGATCAATACCCAGGAAACCATTCTTCTTAACTAACCTACTGCTAGTTTCTAAATTTCAATTCTTAGGGAAAGGTTCCCATTAATTTTATCCAAGATAAATTCTTTAAAATTTATTCTTTAATCTTCCTTTGGATTTTATTTCAAACCAAAATATGGTTTTCCAAACTAGTCGAGATTAGCGAACCGTACCGAAGTAATTATTTATTTTAATTCCCAATCCCAACCTATTCATCCCATGAAGCAAAACTGGTAATACTCCATATCTAACACCACGGTGTTATCGGCAAAATTAATTACCATTTCACGTTCAAATCTAATTAAAGATTTAACTATCGCTTGGAGCAAAACTGGTGATACTCCATTCTCGCTCACTTTCTACATTTGATAATTTAGATTATAAATTCACATTTCAATCTAATTGCAGATTCATTAAAACTCCGTTTACTGGGTTAAAGAACTAGTGTTATTCAAAACACAGTTCACGACAAACCCAAATCACTTTCTATTTATTATCGGGTTAAAGAACAAATGTTATTTAAAACACCGTTCATGATAAACCCATAAATCAATTCTATTTCAATTCCAATTATATATATATATATATTAGAAATTCTGGTTATTTAAAACCAATTTCAAATCCAATTTATTTATTTAAAAATAAATGGGTTTTAATTTTAGTTCAAAACTAGTTCATTTCGATAAAAATCTATTTTTATTTTTTCAAATGTGGAGATTTTCATCCCAATTTTTCTCAAATCATTTCTTATGATTTTACACAAATTATTGATATTTTTTTTATAATTTTATCAAGGCCCGTACAGTCGATTTCCATCAACGGCCGTCGAACTGCACTTTCAGCGACCTTTTCTGAAATTGATTTGGACATATCTCCAAATCCAACCGTTAGCGTAGTGACCCGTTTCTTCCCCGGCCTCCGAAGAGATGAGAAAGAACGAATTACTGTGAGAACATGACAAATCAGAATGCAGACGGAAGAACATTTCCTAGTTATTACAACAATTCCATCAGATACAAGAATATACATAGTATAATTGAATAAATTACATTCGATAAATATCAGAGATTACAATGAATTACATAGCAGTGGAAAATAATACAAAACACAACTGAAAGTGATACACGGATACAGAGCTTTTCGAGCATCGTTCCAGCTGTAAATCAGGATCCTATGAATAGAAATCTGCAATACCAAAACTACTAGTTGGCCGTGTAGAAAATAGGGGCACCCAGAGTTTAGGTTAAAACAATAAACTCCAGGTCAGTCATGTGAGAAGTGTGAGAACTAAAACAGTTATTTAAACATTTACTTTAAAAGAGAGTAATTCAAGGGACCACGCCGTATAACATGGAACGGGTTTCCTCCCAAGAATACCAGTGCATAGAAAAGACAACGCAATGCTTTTTCGAAAAATGAAGCTATTATAAGACCCAGGTCCCATCACACAATGCAACGCAAGCCGGAGGATATGGTTTTCCCTTATAATAGCCAAACATGCTTAGTACGTTTGAAACAAATCATTTGATACTATTATAGGTGTATAGTGTCGAAACAATTTCAATCATAAATATCAATCCTAGGCGACATGGGTACCATCTATCCTGTCACCATACTAGGCTCTACAAATAAAACCGCAATACACGTATTGGAAATTGGATTTCAATCATGAGTCGAGGCAAGGGCCAAGCTCCTCTCCACTTCGAGACATTCTAGCAAATGCCTCAGGACTACACACTCTGGGTAACCCTGGATTCGGCTGGGCCGGTCCTCTCTTACGTTTGAGGATTAGTTATTCCTGAACACACGTTTCCCAGTCCTTACAGAACTATAATCGGGGCGCCTCATTCCAACAACCACAAAGGTGAAAATTATATAAATGTCAGGGCTGGTAAGTCACTGACACCACCAAAGCTAGAAAGAAACGTCGTGTTCTCCCAACGGTCCGTATCCCGTTTTTAACTCATACCGAGGTGTGAGGCTCGCGAATCCACGCTATACACAAAGCTGCCATGTAGGCCGTGCTTTGATCATCAACCACAAGACTTTGCTTTTCAACATAAGCCTTGGTCCATGCAACTCAGCGTGCCACACAGGCAATTCATGCCATGCGATTGATATCTATCGATATATAACCTTTAAGCTCGTACGTCTCAGAAAAGGGCGTTAAGCAAGATAATAAATTCTCCGCCGCCAAACAGACATATATTTAACAGAAATCAATCAACACAGAATAAAATCCAATGTCAGACACACAATCCATTTACAAGTTCATTCTGGGTCTGAACGAAACCGGAGGCACTTTCCTCGCATATCCATCGATCTCCAAGTACGTCTAGACGACCACTAATTGATTCCCTCATCTTGGGTGTACAGCCCAATCAAGATCATCAGTAATCACCCAAACGATGTGAAGACTTCCGGTCTTCAACCACCGTCTTCATCTTCGACTTATCGTCGAATCGGTTATTCAGAATGGGTGTAAACCCGGCCTTTCCGAACAACCCGCGTATATTAAAAACAAATGTTACACAAACACAACATACGCCTCATTCCAATTCATTAGTCACTAACCGTAAATCAGTAAGAGAGCAATCCCCCAAATATTAACCCTGAAGGCCGAAACCAACATCAGATCAATACCCAGGAAACCATTCTTCTTAACTAACCTTCAGCTAGTTTCTAAATTTCAATTCTTAGGGAAAGGTTCCCATTAATTTTATCCAAGATAAATTCTTTAAAATTTATCCTTTAATCTTCCTTTGGATGTCGTTTCAAACCAAATTATGGTTTTCTAAACTAGTCGAGATTAGCGAACCACACCGAAGTAATTATTTATTTTATTTCCCAATCCCAACCTATTCATCCCATGAAGCAAAACTGGTAATACTCCATATCTAACACCACAGTGTTATCGATAAAATTAATTACCATTTCACGTTCAAATCTAATTAAAGATTTAACTATCGCTTTGGAGCAAAACTGGTGATACTCCATCCTCGCTCACTTTCTAAATTTGATAATTTAAATTATCAATTCACATTTCAATTTAATTGCAGATTCATTAAAACTCCTTTTACTGGGTTAAAGAACTAATGCCATTTAAAACACAATTCACGATAAACCCAAATCACATTCTATTTATTATCGAGTTAAAGAATTAGTGTTATTTAAAACACCGTTCACGATAAACCCACAAATCAATTCTATTTAAAACTCGTTTCAAATCCAATTTATTTATTTAAAACTAAATGGGTTTAATTTTAGTTCAAAACTAGTTCATTTCGATAAAAATCTATTTTTATCTTTTCGAATATGGAATTTTTCATCCTAATTTTTCCGAAATCATTTCTTATGATTTTACACAAATTATTGATATTTTTAATAATTTTATCAAGGCCCGTACAGTCGATTTCCATCAACGGCCATCGAACTGCACTTACAGCCACCTTTTTCAAATTTGATTTGGATGTATCTCCAAATACATCCGTTAGATTTCAAATTTCTAATATTCGTTAGAAAGCTCTTTTCGATATGAACACAACGGTTCTGGTTTTAGGAGAATCCGACGGTCGGATCTCCCGTAATGTCCGTTCGAAATAAATGGTCGAAATTCGCGAACTGCCGCAGCGCGGCGCGTTCTATTCAGGCCATTATATTATATATATAGTATATATATAATATATATTTCGTCGATTCCTATTTAAAACGAATTTTATAAATCGTTTAAATTCGTTTCAAAAACATTTTCAACTTCCATTTCCAATTCAAATCAAAATTGAATTTTTCCTTATAAATTCGTTTTAAAATTCATTTCAATTCAATTCAAATTGGTTTTCTATTCGATTCAATTCAAATTGGTTTTCTATTCGATTCAATTCAAATTGGTTTTCTATTCGATTCAATTCAAATTCGAATATAATCGATATAAATATCGTTCGCGTCAAAATAGCGCATCTCTAATCAACACGGCTTTATATTTCAATAATTCTGTTATCCTATTCAAAAAATGATTATTTATTCTATTCAATACATGAATCTACATTTTTGTCAACACATGACTAATCTCAACGAATGAGTACTGTCCACGTGTGACTATTTTGTTATTTAATATATTTTATAAAAATTAAGGTATCTATCGTTTGATTTCAAATCAGACTCCAACCGTAAATTAGTAAGAGAACGATTCCCTGAATATTAACCCCGAAGGCCAAAACCAACATCAGATCAATATCCAGGGGACCACTCATCTCATCTATTTTCCAGTTAATTTCTAATTTCATATATGACAAAGATGTAAATTTTATTGTTAAAATATTTCGTTCAACACATGACTAATCTCAGCGAATGAGTACAGTCAACACATGAACCTTTATTTTATTATAATAAAGATGTAAATTTTATTGTTAAAATATTTCGTTCAACATATGACTAATCTCAACGAATGAGTACAGTCAACACATGAACCTTTATTTTATAATATTCTTTATCTTCTAAATTGGAATGAGGCCCAATCAATTACCATATAAAGTTAATTATATGGATTCCATACAACACATGTATATAATAGCAACGATAAATAATCAACCATCATCCAAAGTGCACTACACTGTATAAGCGTCAAATATAGATATCTAACGCTTATAACAGCCTGTTGATCAATCGATCGACGTACAACTAATTATTGGGATTAGTGTATGCTGTATTTTATCCCAATACCCGTATGGGGTTTCAAATCAACAAACATAGATTTTTATTTGTGCAGTTGGGCGATGTGTAAAATTTATCGTCCCAATCAATGTCAGTCAAATCAGTGTATATAAACAAATCGGTCGATTTGTTTATAAATATTTATTTATTCACATTCACGTTAAAAAATATATTTTTAACGATAAAATATTTTTAACTATATAAATATTTTATTCCCTTTCAATACATTAATTTATATTATCGATTTCACATCAACAACATAAACAAATTTCACAACACATCAAACAAGCATACAAGCCATCCATGGTCTGTGGATGACGGGTGTCGGGTGCTACTAAACACCTTTTGCATCCTAGTATATATATAACTAGAAAAGAAATTGAAGAGTGAGAAGTTCTCACCAATAGCTATTCCAACTCCACGACTCTTCTATTGTAGAGATCTTCGTCGTTCTCGTCCTTTGTCACTTTCGTTGCCCGTAGCCACTACATATATAAAAATCACATTTTTATATTGCTATTCAATATATAAAAATCGAATTTTTACATCGCTATTCAATATATAAAAATCAAATTTTTACTTTGCTATTCAATATATAAAAATCGAATTTTTACTTCGCTATGCAATATATAAAAATCTCTTCTTTGATTATACAAAAATCTCTTCTTTGATTATACAAAAATCTAATCTTTGAACTCTTAAAAATATAATTTTTAAATTCTTAAAAATAAAATCTTTACCTTAATCAAAAATCAAAGCTTTACCATTTTAAAAATCTAAATAAAAATCATGCCTTTCATATAAAAAAAAAACTCATTTTTGAATCTATAAAAATCTCAATATCATCCATACCAAAATCTGAAATTTAACTAAGCTAAATTAATTGATGACTGATTAACTATGTAAATTAATTACCTTAATTACATACCTCAACCAAATCAGTGCTAACGGCGAATGGCAGGGTTCGGGGCATCAGAGGTGGGCCAGGGGAAATTGGAGGCGGCGTCGAGGTTTGGCTGTGGAAGGGGGGAAAGCGTCGCAGGAGGGGGAGGGCGAGGTGGAGCGGGTGGCGTGGCGTTCGATGTGGGCCAAGGGGCTGTCGCGAGGCAACAGGGAGGGAGGAGGAAGGAGAAGCGGTAGGAGAGGCGGTGGCGGCATGGGGGTCGGCACGAGGTGGATGGAAGCGGAGGGCGGTGGCGTGGGTCCGCCTGGAGGCGCGATGGCCATCGTCGATCGACCTCTTTTTTTTATTATCTTCTGATTTGAAGAAACGGGGGGAGGGGGCAGCTAAAGGAATAAGGAGAGGAAAGAGAAAATGGTTTAATTATTTTAATATTTTAAATTTCTAAAATGTTGACTTTTTATTTCGACCTTGAAACGAGGCCCACCGCCTGTCGTCCATAGCGTTTCACCCCCAATCCGAACACAATGGGATATGTATCGCAAGCTGATTCGATCATTTCGACCAGTTTTCGTCAAAATCAACATATAACTCTATATATTGAATTTGAACGAGCATTTCATTTTACCGGGGTCACATACTAACTCTAAAAATTCTCGAAAAATATTTTCTAGCTTCGTATTGACGATACGGTCCTAACAAAACTAGTTTCATCAAATTCCGAGACCGTTTGAAAAATGGTAATTTTCCAGTCGATCAAAATCAACTAAAACTGGTCAAACGCGTTTTCCTCTGCCACGCTCACATATTGATTCGAAAAATTATGAAATTTGAAATCTAGCAATAATTTGACATCCCGGACCCAACAAAAGTGGTTTCGTCGAAATCCGAGGTCGTTTGCAAAATGTCTATTTTTAAGGGCCTGAATTCCATAGCGACTATTCAGGATTTTCAACTGGACATATCTTTTGATTCCCGCTATGAAATTTTGATTTTCCGGATTCGTTGGAAAGATATTCTAAAATAGATCCTAATGTTTTTGGTTTCACTAAAATCCAGATTGTTTTGCACCCGGTACATTCAATTGAAGTTTGAAATCGAATTATCGAACTACCGCGCCATTTTCAATTCTATTTATAATTATATATAATTATTTATATTCTAGCGACGACGTATACAATATATACATTCGATTTATATTCAAAAATAAATTTCTCGTCGATATTATTTAAAATAATTCATTTTAAATATTCTAAATTCATTAAAATTGCCGAAATAAAAATTTTAAACTGGCTCAGAATTTCCGGGTTATTACAGTTAGATTTCAAATTTCCAATATTCGTTAGAAAGCTCTTTTCGATACGAACCCAACAGTTCCGGTTTTAGGAGAATCCGACGGTCGGATCTCCCGTAATGTCCGTTCGAAATCAATGGTCGAAATTCACGAACTGCCGCGGCGCGACGCGTTCTATTCAGGCTATTATATTATATGTATAATATATATAATATATATTTCGTCGATTTCTATTTAAAACGAATTTTATAAATAGTTTTAAATCCGTTTCAAAAACAATTTCAATTTCCATTTCAAATTCAAATCAAAAGTGAATTTTTCCTTATAAATTCGTTTCAAATTCATTTCAGTTCAATTCAAATTTCAATTCAATTTCATTTCGAATTCTTTTCAATTCAAATTCGTTTTCTATTCAATTCAATTCGAATTCGTTTTCTATTCAATTCAATTCAATTCAAATTCATTTTCTATTCAATTCAAATCGATTTCGTTTTCTATTCAATTCAAATCGATTTCGTTTTCTATTCAGTTCAAATCGAATTCGTTTTCTATTCAATTCAAATCGATTTCGTTTTCTATTCAGTTCAATTCAAATTCATTTTCTATTCAATTCAATTCGAATTAAAATTCTATTCAATTCAATTCGAATTCAAATTCTATTCAATTCAATTCGAATTCGTTTTCTATTCAATTCAATTTGAATTCGTTTTCTGTTCAATTCAATTCGAATTCGTTTTCTATTCAATTCAATTCGAATTCGTTTTCTATTCAATTCAATTCGAATTCGTTTTCTATTTCTCTTTTCAGTATTCATTTTAAAACGAATATAATCGATATAAATATCGTTCGCGACAAAATAGCGCATCTCTAATCAACACGGCTTTATATATTTCAATAATTTCGTTATTCTATTCAACAAATGAATATTTATTCTATTCATCACATGAATCTATATTTTTGTCAACACATGACTAATCTCAACGAATGAGTACTGTCCATGTGTGACTATATTTGTTATTTAATATATTTTATAAAAATATGGTATCTATCGTTAAATTTCAAATCAAACTCCAACTGTAAATTAGTAAGAGAACGATTCCCTAAATATTAACCCCGAAGGCCGAAACCAACATCAAATCAATATCCAGGAAACCGCTCATCTTATCTATTTTCCAATTAGTTTCTAATTTTATATATGATAAAGATGTAAATTTTATTGTTAAAATATTTCGTTCAACACATGACTAATCTCAGCGAATGAGTACAGTCAACACATGAACCTTTATTTTATTATAATAAAGATGTAAATTTTATTGTTAAAATATTTCGTTCAACATATGACTAATCTCAACGAATGAGTACAGTCAACACATGAACCTTTATTTTATAATATTCTTTATCTTCTAAATTGGAATGAGGCCCAATCAATTACCATATAAAGTTAATTATATGGATTCCATACAACACATGTATATAATAGCAACGATAAATAATCAACCATCATCCAAAGTGCACTACACTGTATAAGCGTCAAATATAGATATCTAACGCTTATAACAGCCTGTTGATCAATCGATCGACGTACAACTAATTATTGGGATTAGTGTATGCTGTATTTTATCCCAATACCCGTATGGGGTTTCAAATCAACAAACATAGATTTTTATTTGTGCAGTTGGGCGATGTGTAAAATTTATCGTCCCAATCAATGTCAGTCAAATCAGTGTATATAAACAAATCGGTCGATTTGTTTATAAATATTTATTTATTCACATTCACGTTAAAAAATATATTTTTAACGATAAAATATTTTTAACTATATAAATATTTTATTCCCTTTCAATACATTAATTTATATTATCGATTTCACATCAACAACATAAACAAATTTCACAACACATCAAACAAGCATACAAGCCATCCATGGTCTGTGGATGACGGGTGTCGGGTGCTACTAAACACCTTTTGCATCCTAGTATATATATAACTAGAAAAGAAATTGAAGAGTGAGAAGTTCTCACCAATAGCTATTCCAACTCCACGACTCTTCTATTGTAGAGATCTTCGTCGTTCTCGTCCTTTGTCACTTTCGTTGCCCGTAGCCACTACATATATAAAAATCACATTTTTATATTGCTATTCAATATATAAAAATCGAATTTTTACATCGCTATTCAATATATAAAAATCAAATTTTTACTTTGCTATTCAATATATAAAAATCGAATTTTTACTTCGCTATGCAATATATAAAAATCTCTTCTTTGATTATACAAAAATCTCTTCTTTGATTATACAAAAATCTAATCTTTGAACTCTTAAAAATATAATTTTTAAATTCTTAAAAATAAAATCTTTACCTTAATCAAAAATCAAAGCTTTACCATTTTAAAAATCTAAATAAAAATCATGCCTTTCATATAAAAAAAAAACTCATTTTTGAATCTATAAAAATCTCAATATCATCCATACCAAAATCTGAAATTTAACTAAGCTAAATTAATTGATGACTGATTAACTATGTAAATTAATTACCTTAATTACATACCTCAACCAAATCAGTGCTAACGGCGAATGGCAGGGTTCGGGGCATCAGAGGTGGGCCAGGGGAAATTGGAGGCGGCGTCGAGGTTTGGCTGTGGAAGGGGGGAAAGCGTCGCAGGAGGGGGAGGGCGAGGTGGAGCGGGTGGCGTGGCGTTCGATGTGGGCCAAGGGGCTGTCGCGAGGCAACAGGGAGGGAGGAGGAAGGAGAAGCGGTAGGAGAGGCGGTGGCGGCATGGGGGTCGGCACGAGGTGGATGGAAGCGGAGGGCGGTGGCGTGGGTCCGCCTGGAGGCGCGATGGCCATCGTCGATCGACCTCTTTTTTTTATTATCTTCTGATTTGAAGAAACGGGGGGAGGGGGCAGCTAAAGGAATAAGGAGAGGAAAGAGAAAATGGTTTAATTATTTTAATATTTTAAATTTCTAAAATGTTGACTTTTTATTTCGACCTTGAAACGAGGCCCACCGCCTGTCGTCCATAGCGTTTCACCCCCAATCCGAACACAATGGGATATGTATCGCAAGCTGATTCGATCATTTCGACCAGTTTTCGTCAAAATCAACATATAACTCTATATATTGAATTTGAACGAGCATTTCATTTTACCGGGGTCACATACTAACTCTAAAAATTCTCGAAAAATATTTTCTAGCTTCGTATTGACGATACGGTCCTAACAAAACTAGTTTCATCAAATTCCGAGACCGTTTGAAAAATGGTAATTTTCCAGTCGATCAAAATCAACTAAAACTGGTCAAACGCGTTTTCCTCTGCCACGCTCACATATTGATTCGAAAAATTATGAAATTTGAAATCTAGCAATAATTTGACATCCCGGACCCAACAAAAGTGGTTTCGTCGAAATCCGAGGTCGTTTGCAAAATGTCTATTTTTAAGGGCCTGAATTCCATAGCGACTATTCAGGATTTTCAACTGGACATATCTTTTGATTCCCGCTATGAAATTTTGATTTTCCGGATTCGTTGGAAAGATATTCTAAAATAGATCCTAATGTTTTTGGTTTCACTAAAATCCAGATTGTTTTGCACCCGGTACATTCAATTGAAGTTTGAAATCGAATTATCGAACTACCGCGCCATTTTCAATTCTATTTATAATTATATATAATTATTTATATTCTAACGACGACGTATACAATATATACATTCGATTTATATTCAAAAATAAATTTCTCGTCGATATTATTTAAAATAATTCATTTTAAATATTCTAAATTCATTAAAATTGCCGAAATAAAAATTTTAAACTGGCTCAGAATTTCCGGGTTATTACAGTTAGATTTCAAATTTCCAATATTCGTTAGAAAGCTCTTTTCGATACGAACCCAACAGTTCCGGTTTTAGGAGAATCCGACGGTCGGATCTCCCGTAATGTCCGTTCGAAATCAATGGTCGAAATTCACGAACTGCCGCGGCGCGACCCGTTCTATTCAGGCTATTATATTATATGTATAATATATATAATATATATTTCGTCGATTTCTATTTAAAACGAATTTTATAAATAGTTTTAAATCCGTTTCAAAAACAATTTCAATTTCCATTTCAAATTCAAATCAAAAGTGAATTTTTCCTTATAAATTCGTTTCAAATTCATTTCAGTTCAATTCAAATTTCAATTCAATTTCATTTCGAATTCTTTTCAATTCAAATTCGTTTTCTATTCAATTCAATTCGAATTCGTTTTCTATTCAATTCAATTCAATTCAAATTCATTTTCTATTCAATTCAAATCGATTTCGTTTTCTATTCAATTCAAATCGATTTCGTTTTCTATTCAGTTCAAATCGAATTCGTTTTCTATTCAATTCAAATCGATTTCGTTTTCTATTCAGTTCAATTCAAATTCATTTTCTATTCAATTCAATTCGAATTAAAATTCTATTCAATTCAATTCGAATTCAAATTCTATTCAATTCAATTCGAATTCGTTTTCTATTCAATTCAATTTGAATTCGTTTTCTGTTCAATTCAATTCGAATTCGTTTTCTATTCAATTCAATTCGAATTCGTTTTCTATTCAATTCAATTCGAATTCGTTTTCTATTTCTCTTTTCAGTATTCATTTTAAAACGAATATAATCGATATAAATATCGTTCGCGACAAAATAGCGCATCTCTAATCAACACGGCTTTATATATTTCAATAATTTCGTTATTCTATTCAACAAATGAATATTTATTCTATTCATCACATGAATCTATATTTTTGTCAACACATGACTAATCTCAACGAATGAGTACTGTCCATGTGTGACTATATTTGTTATTTAATATATTTTATAAAAATATGGTATCTATCGTTAAATTTCAAATCAAACTCCAACTGTAAATTAGTAAGAGAACGATTCCCTAAATATTAACCCCGAAGGCCGAAACCAACATCAAATCAATATCCAGGAAACCGCTCATCTTATCTATTTTCCAATTAGTTTCTAATTTTATATATGATAAAGATGTAAATTTTATTGTTAAAATATTTCGTTCAACACATGACTAATCTCAGCGAATGAGTACAGTCAACACATGAACCTTTATTTTATTATAATAAAGATGTAAATTTTATTGTTAAAATATTTCGTTCAACATATGACTAATCTCAACGAATGAGTACAGTCAACACATGAACCTTTATTTTATAATATTCTTTATCTTCTAAATTGGAATGAGGCCCAATCAATTACCATATAAAGTTAATTATATGGATTCCATACAACACATGTATATAATAGCAACGATAAATAATCAACCATCATCCAAAGTGCACTACACTGTATAAGCGTCAAATATAGATATCTAACGCTTATAACAGCCTGTTGATCAATCGATCGACGTACAACTAATTATTGGGATTAGTGTATGCTGTATTTTATCCCAATACCCGTATGGGGTTTCAAATCAACAAACATAGATTTTTATTTGTGCAGTTGGGCGATGTGTAAAATTTATCGTCCCAATCAATGTCAGTCAAATCAGTGTATATAAACAAATCGGTCGATTTGTTTATAAATATTTATTTATTCACATTCACGTTAAAAAATATATTTTTAACGATAAAATATTTTTAACTATATAAATATTTTATTCCCTTTCAATACATTAATTTATATTATCGATTTCACATCAACAACATAAACAAATTTCACAACACATCAAACAAGCATACAAACCATCCATGGTCTGTGGATGACGGGTGTCGGGTGCTACTAAACACCTTTTGCATCCTAGTATATATATAACTAGAAAAGAAATTGAAGAGTGAGAAGTTCTCACCAATAGCTATTCCAACTCCACGACTCTTCTATTGTAGAGATCTTCGTCGTTCTCGTCCTTTGTCACTTTCGTTGCCCGTAGCCACTACATATATAAAAATCACATTTTTATATTGCTATTCAATATATAAAAATCGAATTTTTACATCGCTATTCAATATATAAAAATCAAATTTTTACTTTGCTATTCAATATATAAAAATCGAATTTTTACTTCGCTATGCAATATATAAAAATCTCTTCTTTGATTATACAAAAATCTCTTCTTTGATTATACAAAAATCTAATCTTTGAACTCTTAAAAATATAATTTTTAAATTCTTAAAAATAAAATCTTTACCTTAATCAAAAATCAAAGCTTTACCATTTTAAAAATCTAAATAAAAATCATGCCTTTCATATAAAAAAAAAACTCATTTTTGAATCTATAAAAATCTCAATATCATCCATACCAAAATCTGAAATTTAACTAAGCTAAATTAATTGATGACTGATTAACTATGTAAATTAATTACCTTAATTACATACCTCAACCAAATCAGTGCTAACGGCGAATGGCAGGGTTCGGGGCATCAGAGGTGGGCCAGGGGAAATTGGAGGCGGCGTCGAGGTTTGGCTGTGGAAGGGGGGAAAGCGTCGCAGGAGGGGGAGGGCGAGGTGGAGCGGGTGGCGTGGCGTTCGATGTGGGCCAAGGGGCTGTCGCGAGGCAACAGGGAGGGAGGAGGAAGGAGAAGCGGTAGGAGAGGCGGTGGCGGCATGGGGGTCGGCACGAGGTGGATGGAAGCGGAGGGCGGTGGCGTGGGTCCGCCTGGAGGCGCGATGGCCATCGTCGATCGACCTCTTTTTTTTATTATCTTCTGATTTGAAGAAACGGGGGGAGGGGGCAGCTAAAGGAATAAGGAGAGGAAAGAGAAAATGGTTTAATTATTTTAATATTTTAAATTTCTAAAATGTTGACTTTTTATTTCGACCTTGAAACGAGGCCCACCGCCTGTCGTCCATAGCGTTTCACCCCCAATCCGAACACAATGGGATATGTATCGCAAGCTGATTCGATCATTTCGACCAGTTTTCGTCAAAATCAACATATAACTCTATATATTGAATTTGAACGAGCATTTCATTTTACCGGGGTCACATACTAACTCTAAAAATTCTCGAAAAATATTTTCTAGCTTCGTATTGACGATACGGTCCTAACAAAACTAGTTTCATCAAATTCCGAGACCGTTTGAAAAATGGTAATTTTCCAGTCGATCAAAATCAACTAAAACTGGTCAAACGCGTTTTCCTCTGCCACGCTCACATATTGATTCGAAAAATTATGAAATTTGAAATCTAGCAATAATTTGACATCCCGGACCCAACAAAAGTGGTTTCGTCGAAATCCGAGGTCGTTTGCAAAATGTCTATTTTTAAGGGCCTGAATTCCATAGCGACTATTCAGGATTTTCAACTGGACATATCTTTTGATTCCCGCTATGAAATTTTGATTTTCCGGATTCGTTGGAAAGATATTCTAAAATAGATCCTAATGTTTTTGGTTTCACTAAAATCCAGATTGTTTTGCACCCGGTACATTCAATTGAAGTTTGAAATCGAATTATCGAACTACCGCGCCATTTTCAATTCTATTTATAATTATATATAATTATTTATATTCTAACGACGACGTATACAATATATACATTCGATTTATATTCAAAAATAAATTTCTCGTCGATATTATTTAAAATAATTCATTTTAAATATTCTAAATTCATTAAAATTGCCGAAATAAAAATTTTAAACTGGCTCAGAATTTCCGGGTTATTACAGTTAGATTTCAAATTTCCAATATTCGTTAGAAAGCTCTTTTCGATACGAACCCAACAGTTCCGGTTTTAGGAGAATCCGACGGTCGGATCTCCCGTAATGTCCGTTCGAAATCAATGGTCGAAATTCACGAACTGCCGCGGCGCGACGCGTTCTATTCAGGCTATTATATTATATGTATAATATATATAATATATATTTCGTCGATTTCTATTTAAAACGAATTTTATAAATAGTTTTAAATCCGTTTCAAAAACAATTTCAATTTCCATTTCAAATTCAAATCAAAAGTGAATTTTTCCTTATAAATTCGTTTCAAATTCATTTCAGTTCAATTCAAATTTCAATTCAATTTCATTTCGAATTCTTTTCAATTCAAATTCGTTTTCTATTCAATTCAATTCGAATTCGTTTTCTATTCAATTCAATTCAATTCAAATTCATTTTCTATTCAATTCAAATCGATTTCGTTTTCTATTCAATTCAAATCGATTTCGTTTTCTATTCAGTTCAAATCGAATTCGTTTTCTATTCAATTCAAATCGATTTCGTTTTCTATTCAGTTCAATTCAAATTCATTTTCTATTCAATTCAATTCGAATTAAAATTCTATTCAATTCAATTCGAATTCAAATTCTATTCAATTCAATTCGAATTCGTTTTCTATTCAATTCAATTTGAATTCGTTTTCTGTTCAATTCAATTCGAATTCGTTTTCTATTCAATTCAATTCGAATTCGTTTTCTATTCAATTCAATTCGAATTCGTTTTCTATTTCTCTTTTCAGTATTCATTTTAAAACGAATATAATCGATATAAATATCGTTCGCGACAAAATAGCGCATCTCTAATCAACACGGCTTTATATATTTCAATAATTTCGTTATTCTATTCAACAAATGAATATTTATTCTATTCATCACATGAATCTATATTTTTGTCAACACATGACTAATCTCAACGAATGAGTACTGTCCATGTGTGACTATATTTGTTATTTAATATATTTTATAAAAATATGGTATCTATCGTTAAATTTCAAATCAAACTCCAACTGTAAATTAGTAAGAGAACGATTCCCTAAATATTAACCCCGAAGGCCGAAACCAACATCAAATCAATATCCAGGAAACCGCTCATCTTATCTATTTTCCAATTAGTTTCTAATTTTATATATGATAAAGATGTAAATTTTATTGTTAAAATATTTCGTTCAACACATGACTAATCTCAACGGATGAGTACGGTCAACACATGAACCTTTATTTTATAATATTCTTTATTTTCTAAATTGGAATGAGGCCCAATCAATCACCATTTAAAGTTAATTATATGGATTTTCATACATCACATGTATATAATAGCACTGAGAAATAATCAACCATCATCCAAAGTGCACTACACTGTATAAGCATCAAATACAGATATCTAACGCTTATAACAGCCTGTCAATCAATCGATCGACATATTTAATCAATCAGGATGAGTGAACTTCAAATATCATCCCAACACCCGTGTGGGGTTTCAAATCAACAAACACAGATTTTTGTTCGTGCAATTGAGCGATGTTTAAAATTTATCGTCCCAATCAATATCAGTCAAATCAGTGTATATAAACAAATCGGTCGATTTGTTTATAAATATTTATTTATTCACTTTCACGTTAAAAATTATATTTTTAACGATAATTAATTGATTTAAACCATCTACATTTTATTATCGATTTCACATCAACATCACAAACAATTTTTCACAGCACATCAATCAAACAAACAAGCCATCCATGGTCTGTGGATGACGGGTGTCGGGTGCTACTAAACACCGTCTGCATCCTAGTATATATATATAACTAGAAAAGAAATTGAAGAGTGAGAAGTTCTCACCAAAGCTATCCCAATTCCACGACACTTAATATGTAGGAAATCTTCACCTTTTCGTATTTTATCACTTTCGTTGCCCGTAGCCACTACATATATAAAAATCGAATTTTTACTTCATTATTCAATATATAAAAATCGAATTTTTACTTCGCTATTCAATATATAAAAATCGAATTTTTACTTCGCTATTCAATGTATAAAAATCGAATTTTTACTCGCTATTCAATATATAAAAATCGAATTTTTACTTCGCTATTCAATATATAAAAATCGAATTTTTACTTCGCTATTCAATATATAAAAATCGAATTTTTACTTCGCTATTCAATATATAAAAATCTCGCCTTTCTACCTATTAAAATATAGTCTTTTTATATCCTACCATATAAAGATCACATCTTTATTATCTATATAATATGAAAATTATATTTTCAACCTTTACATGCGATAAAAATTATATTTTTAACCTTTCTATATAATAAAAATTATATTTTATGCCTTCTATAAATTAAAAATCAAACTTTCTTTGTTTTAAAATTTCAAACTTTTCTATAATAAAAATATTAACTTTACATACTTAAAAATCAAAACTTATATACTTATGAAAAATCAGAACTTTCTATGCTTTTATAACTAGGTAAGATCAGTTTTTATCCACTAAAGAAATCAGTCTTCAAAAAAAATATATATATATATATATATATATATATATATATTTAAATACTTACTGGGTTCAAATCGGACGAAGGGGGAAAAGAGAAGGAGGTAGGAGGAAGGAGGGGGTGTTGGGGACCCGCGGCGCCTGTCGGGGGGCGTTGTGGTGTTAGGGTTTCGCCGTGGGGCTTCGGGGAAGGCTGCGTCTCGATTTGAGGTGGAGTAGAAAGGAGAGAGAGAAGCGGCAGAAGGGGGGACCGGAGCAGTGGTGGGGATGGCGATCGGAGGCGGCGCGCGATGGTGGTGGAGGGGCGACGAGGTCTCGCGTTTTTTTTCTTTTCTTTTCTGAAATGAATTCGAACGGGGGGGGGGGGGGGGGCAGAGGAATATAGAGAGGAGAGAGGGAGAGTTTAATTTATTTAATTAATTTATTTTCATTTCAAAAGGTTGACTTTTACATACGACCTCTAAACGAGGCCCACCGCCTGTCGTCCATAGCGTTTCACCCCCATTCCGAACACAATGGGATATGTATCGTAAGTTGATTCGACTGTTGCAATCAGTTTTCGTCAAAATCAACATATAACTCAATATATTGAATTTGAACGCACATTTTAATTTACCGGGGCCACATACTAACTCTAAAAATTCCCGAAAAATATTTTCTAGCTTCGTATTGACGATACGGTCCTAACAAAACTAGTTTCGTCGAATTCTGAGACCGTTAGAAAAATGGCCATTTTCCAGTCGATTAAAATCAACTGAAACTGGTCAAACATGTTTTCCTTTGCAACGCTCACATGTTGATTCGAAAAATTATGAAAATTGGAATCTAGCAATAACTTGACATCACGGATCCAACAAAAGTGGTTTCATCGAAATCCGAGGTCGTTTGCAAAATGGCTATTTTTAAGGGCCTGAATTCCATAACGACTATTCAGAATTTTCAACTGGACATATCTTTTGATCCCCGCTATGAAATTTCAATTTTTCGGATTCGTTGGAAAGATATTCCCAATTAGATACTAATGTTTTTGGTTTCACTAAAATTTGGTATGGTTTGCACCCGGTACATTCAATTGAATTTTGAAATCGAATTATCGAACTACTGCGCCATTTTCAATTCTTTTTATATTTATATATAATTATATATATTCTAACGACGACGTATATAATATATTATATATTCATAGTGGAATACTATACAACCCCAATAAAATATAAATAAATTTATATTATCGTATATATTCATAGTGGAATACTATACAACCCCAGGAAAATTATATATTCTCTATTCCGAGTTCAGATTGAATCGATATTCAATTTACATTGAAAAATCCTTTTATAACGTATATAAAGCGTCGCAAATTATAAAGGAATTCTACAGCGACTTTTTCTGAAATTTGATTTGGACGTACATCAAAATCTATACGACGAAATTCCGATTTTTCTCTTCCCCTAGAAAGATATACTCCACCAGCTCCACACGTTTCTTGTTTCACAGAAATCTGGCTTAAAACGAATCCTGTACATTCAGTTGAAGTTCGAATCGCCAATTTACGAACTGCAGTGCCATTTCAAGCTCGATTATAATTATAATATAATTATACGTTCAAACTATCGTCGATTGAATATATTCGTCGATATAATTCAACTCTAAGCTGAATTAAATCCAAGGGACGACCCCGTTCACAAAATATTGTGATTTCCAATATTTTTGATTATTTCTGAATTAAATATATTATTTAATTATTTAATTTAATTAAATATTCACTATAATTTAATTAACGATGATTGAATTCCCTAAATCACTATTTATATAATTAAATAAATTAATTATAATACCTCTGACAAATGCGGGTCATTACAACAGCCTGTCAATCAATCGATCGACATATTTAATCAATCAGGATGAGTGAACTTCAAATATCATCCCAACACCCGTGTGGGGTTTCAAATCAACAAACACAGATTTTTGTTCGTGCAATTGGGCGATGTGTAAAATTTATCGTCCCAATCAATATCAGTCAAATCAGTGTATATAAACAAATCGGTCGATTTGTTTATAAATATTTATTTATTCACTTTCACGTTAAAAATTATATTTTTAACGATAATTAATTTATTTCAACCATCTACATTTTATTATCGATTTCACATCAACATCACAAACAATTTTTCACAGCACATCAATCAAACAAACAAGCCATCCATGGTCGGTGGATGACGGGTGTCGGGTGCTACTAAACACCGTCTGCATCCTAGTATATATATATAACTAGAAAAGAAATTGAAGAGTGAGAAGTTCTCACCAAAGCTATCCCAATTCCACGACACTTCATATGTAGGAAATCTTCACCTTTTCGTCTTTTATCACATTCGTTGCCCGTAGCCACTACATATATAAAAATCGAATTTTTACTTCGTTATTCAATATATAAAAATCGAATTTTTACTTCACTATTCAATATATGAAAATCGAATTTTTACTTCGTTATTCAATATATAAAAATCGAATTTTTACTTCGCTATTCAATATATAAAAATCGAATTTTTACTTTGCTATTCAATATATAAAAATCGAATTTTTACTTCGCTATTCAATATATAAAAATCTCGCCTTTCTACCTATTAAAATATCGTCTTTTTATATCCTACCATATAAAGATCACATCTTTATTATCTATATAATATGAAAATTATATTTTCAACCTTTACATGTAATAAAAATTATATTTTTAACCATTCTATATAATAAAAATCGAACTTTCTTTGTTTTAAAATTTCAAACTTTCCTATAAAAAATATATTAACTTTACATCCTTAAAAATCAAAACTTATATACTTATGAAAAATCAGAACTTTCTATGCTTTTATAACTAGGTAAGATCAGTTTTTATCCACTAAAGAAATCAGTCTTCATAATATATATATATATATATATATATATATATTTAAATACTTACTGGGTTCAAATCGGACGAAGGGGGAAAAGAGTAGGAGGTAGGAGGAAGGAGGGGGTGCTGGGGACCCGCGGCGCCTATTGGGGGACGTTGTGGTGTTAGGGTTTCGCCGTGGGGCATCGGGGAAGGCTGCGTCTCGATTTGAGGTGGAGTAGAAAGGAGAGAGAGAAGCGGCAGAAGGGGTGGGACTGGAGCAGCGGTGGGGATGGCGATCGGAGGCGGCGCGCGATGGTGTGGAGGGGGGAAGAGGTCTCGCATTTTTTTTATTTTCTTTTCTTCTCTGAAATGAATTCGAACGGGGGGGGGGGGGGCAGAGGAATATAGAGAGGAGAGAGGGAGAGTTTAATTAATTTATTTACATTTCAAAAGGTTGACTTTTACATACGACCTCTAAACGAGGCCCACCGCCTGTCGTCCATAGCGTTTCACCCCCATTCCGAACACAATGGGATATGTATCGTAAGCTGATTCGACTGTTGCAATCAGTTTTCATCAAAATCAACATATAACTCTATATATTGAATTTGACCGCGCATTTCAATTTACCGGGGCCACATACTAACTCTAAAAATTCCCAAAAAATATTTTCTAGCTTCGTATTGACGATACGGTCCTAACAAAACTAGTTTCATCGAATTCTGAGACCGTTAGAAAAATGGCCATTTTCCAGTCGATTAAAATCAACTGAAACTGGTCAAACACGTTTTCCTTTGCCACGCTCACATATTGATTCGAAAAATTATGAAAATTGGAATCTAGCAATAACTTGACATCACGGATCCAACAAAAGTGGTTTTGTCAAAATCTGAGGTCGTTTGCAAAATGGCTATTTTTAAGGGCCTGAATTCCATAGCGACTATTCAGAATTTTCAACTGGACATATCTTTTGATCCCCGCTATGAAATTTCAATTTTTCGGATTTGTTGGAAAGATATTCCCAACTAGATCCTAATGTTTTTGGTTTCACTAAAATCTGGTATGTTTTGCACCCGGTACTTTCAATTGAATTTTGAAATCGAATTATCGAACTACCGCGCCATTTTCAATTCTTTTTATATTTATATATAATTATATATATTCTAACGACGACGTATATAATATATACATTATATTCATTTCAAAATAAATTTCTCGTCGATATTATTTAAAATAATTCATTTTAAATATTCAAAATTCGCTAAAATTGTCAAAATAAAATTTTTAAACTGGCCCAGATTTTCGGGTTGTTACACTTATGCAGTTGCGTAATGCACTCTGGATGATGGTTGACTATGTTTGATTATTGTTGTGTGCTTGTGTGTATGAAATCCATATAAATAAAATTATATGGTAATTAACTATGTCTAATTCCAATGCCGAAAGAACGAATATTTTAAATTAACGAATATTTTAAAATGAAGAATAATGAATATATTAAAATAATTAATATTTTAAAATAATTAATATTTTAAAGTAATATTTACTAATGGATCAAAATGTGATTTTGATGTCCGATTTGGGATGGACACGAAAATATTGACATATATGAAGCCCTGTAGATTAGATTAACGCCATTTTGATGTGAACGATATTTATATCGATTATATTCATTTTTATAATGAATATCGAAAAGGAAATGATTTCAAAATCTGATATTTGGAAAATATTATCATTTACGTATTATAATGATAAGGAATATTCAATTATGATTAAAAACTGAAACTAAAGTTAGAATTGTTTTAAAAAGAATTTATAAAATACGTTCTAAATGGAAATCGACGAAATATATAATATATATATAAATATTACATATTTAATAGCTTGAATAGAATGCGCCATGCCGTGGCAGTTCGCGAATTTCAACCATTGACTTCAAATAGACATTACGGGAGATCGGACCATCAGATTCTCCTAAAACCGGGACCGTTGGGTTTGTATCGAAAAGAGCTTTCCAAGAATACAAGAAATATGAAATCTAACAATAAGATTTTGAATTATTCCCAAATCAAATTTGGAAAAGATCGTTGTAAGTGCAGTTCGATGACAGTTTATGGAAATCGACTGAAAGGGCCTTAATAAAATTGTTAAAAATATTGATAATTTGTGTAAAATCATAATAAATGATTTGGAAAGAATTGGAATGAAAAATTACGTATTTGAAAAGATAAAAGTATTTTTTATCAGAATGAACTAGTTATGAACTAGAATTATAATCCAATATTTTTAAATAAATAAATTGGATTTGAAATGGTTTTAAAAATAACCAGAATTTCTTATATATGAATTGGAATGGATTTGAATCAAAATTATCTTTGGAATATTTCGATATTAGATTCCATGATTATATGGATATTATGGACGAATTTGGAAGATACATATATCGTTATTCCCAATGCGATATTTGTTGATTTCAGAACGTGATATTGAATATAAGCCGATATAATTTCTATTCAGAGCCTTGTATTTAATATTGAATTAGATTTTGGGTTTTTTGTGAATAGTGTCTTCATTAACATTTTTCTTAAACCCAGTTGAGAAAAGAATAATTCTTTTAATTAAGATTATTAGTGTTTCCAGTTAATTAACATTTAGTTGGAATACAATGGAGTGCGAATTGGGTTTATCGTGAACTGCATTTTAACGACATTCGTTCATTAACCCGATTTACAGTGAAACATGATTTGGAATTTACAAATCTTTTTATTAAAATTTAATGGAAAATTTCCAAAGTAAAGTTTTCCAATTTAATATATTAAATTGGAATTGAATGGAATTCGATTGGGTAATAATTGAAGTGAGCTTCTATGGAGGAAGACTGTTATATATATGGAATTTAAAAGGCTTTATTGTTATTCCATCTATATTATTAATCAGATATGATAATTGATATTGATTATATATTGATTAATTTTCTGTGAGGATTTCATAATTAATGGAATGTTATTTGGTTTATTGTGAACTGTATTTTAAATGACATTAGTTCTTTAACCCAGTTAAAGATAGGATTATATGTCTAACATTGTATTTCGTACTGTATGGTTGATCTCTGCTAAATATATATTTGTTTGGTGACAGAGAATTTATTCTCTTGCTTAACACCCTTCTCTAAGACGTACGAGCTTAGAGGTTATGTATCGGTAGAAATCAATAGTATGGTGTAGATTGTCGATGCGGCATGTTTGTGTTTCCAAAGTTAAATTATCATTAATATTGATTTTTGGGAAGATTAAAACTATGTGGAGTTTTAATGAATCTTTATTTGGATTTAAATATGAATTGATAATTTAAATTATCAAATTTGGGAAATGATCGAGAGTGGAGTATCACCAGTTTTACTCCAAGCGATAGTTAAATCTTTAATTAGATTTGAACGTGAAATGGTAAGTAAATTTATCGATAACAACGTGGTGTTAGATATGGGGTATTACCAGTTTTGCTCCATGGGATGAATAGGTTGGGATTGGGAAATTAAACAAACGATTACTTCGGTAAGGTGCGCTAATCCCGACTAGTTTGGATAAACCTTAATTTGGTTTGAATTGATTTCTAAAGAAAGATTAAAGAATAAATTTAAAGAATTTATCTTTGATAAAATTAATGAGAACCTTTTCCAAAGAATATGAATATTTAAATAAAAGAATATTCAGAATTAGAATGAGGCGTATTTTGTGTTTTTATAGCACTTGTTTATAATATACGCGAGTTATTCGGAAAGGCCGGGTTTATACCCATTCTGAATAACTGATTCGACGATAAGTCGAGTCAGTGGTTGAAGATCGGAGGTATTCACATCGTTCGGATGATTACTGATATCTTGATTGGGCTGTACACCCAAGATGAGGTAATAAGTGATGATTGTCTAGACGTACTTGGAGATCGACTGGATATGCGACGATCTCCCTCACTCTCTCTCTCTCCTGTATTGGAAATATGGGACATGGAATAAGGTGCCGCCGGTTTTGTTTAGACCCATAATGAACTAGTAAATGGATGTGTGTCTGACATTGTATTGTTACTGAGACGACCCGAACTTCCCCGTGAAGGAAAGCACGGATAGAATTGAGGACAAGACAAAATAGAACGCAGATGGAAGAACATTTCATTGTTATTACAACAATTCCATCAGATAGAAGAATATACAGAGTATAAATGAATAAATTACATTCAACAAATATCAGAGATTACAATAAATTACATAGCAGCGGAAAATAATACAAAATCACAACTAGAAGTGATACACGGATACAGAGCTTTCCGAGCATCGTTCCAGCTGTAAATCAGGACCCTGTGAATATAAATCTGCAAAACCAAAACTACTAGCTGCCCGTGTGGAAAATAGGGGCACCCAGAGTTTAGGTTAAAACAATAAACTCCAGGTCAGTCATGTGACTGGTGTGAGAACTAAAACAGTTATTTAAAACTTTACTTTAAAAGAGAGTAATTCAAGAGACCACGCCGTATAACACGGAACGGGTTTCCTCCCAAGAATACTAGTGCATATAACAGAACAGCGCAATGCTCTTTGGAAAAATGAAGCTATTATAAGACCCAGGTCCCATCACACAATGCAACGCAAGCCGGAGGATAGGGTTTTCCCTTATAATAGCCAAACATGCTTGGTACGTTTAAAACAAATCATTTGATACTATTATAAGTGTATAGTGTCAAAACAATTTCAATCATAAATATCAATCATAGGCGGCATGGGTACCATCTATCATGTCGCCATACTAGTTCTACAATTAAAACCAAATTATCACGTATTGGAAATTGGATTTCCGTCATGAGTCGAGGCAAGGGGCAAGCTCCTCTCCGCGTTCGAGACACTCTAGCAAATGCCTCAGGACCCCACTATGATCCTTTGGAACCTCCAAGGCCGGTCCTCTCTTACTTTTGAGGATTAGTTATTCCTGAACACACGTTTCCCGGTCCTTACAGACCTATATCTGAGGCGCCTCGTATCCAACAACCACACAGGTGAAAAGTATATAAATGTCAGGGCTGGTAGGTCACTAACACCACCCTAGCTAGAAAGAAACGTCGTGCACTCCTTGGGTCCGTATCCCGTTTTTGACTCATACCGAGGTGTGAGGCTCGCGAATTCACGTTATACACAAAGCTACGCCACACAGGCCGTGCTTTGATCATCAACCACAAGACTTTGCTTTTCAACAGAAGCCTTGATCAATTGCCACTTATGCGTGCCATACTGGCGATTCACTCCATGCGACTGGTGTCCATCGATATACAACCTCTGAGCTCGTACGTCTCAGAGAAGGGCGTTAAGCAAGAGAATAAATTCTCCGCCGCCAAACAGATGTATATTTAATAGAGATCAATCAACACAGAATAAAATCCAATGTCAGACATACAATCCATTTACAAGTTCGTTCTGGGTCTGAACGAAACCGGAGGCACTTTCCTCGTATATCCATCCATCTCTAAGTACGTCTAGACGATCACCAACTGTTTCCCTCATCTTGGGTGTACAGCCCAATCAAGATCATCAGTTATCACCCAAACGATGTGAAGACTTCCGGTCTTCAACCACCGTCTTCATCTTCGACATCTCGTCGAATCGGTTATTCAGAATGGGTACAAACCCGGCCTTTCTGAATAACCCACGTATATAATAAACGAATGTTACACAAACATAACAAACACCTCATTCCAATTCAGAATATTCTTTTATTCACAAAATCACATTCTTAGGGAAATGTTCCCATTAATTTTTATCCAAGATAAATTCTTCTAAATTTATCCTATATCTTCCTTTGGATATCATTTCAAACCATTTTATGGTTTTCCAAACTAGTCGGGATTAGCGAACCACACCGAAGTAATTATTTATTTTATTTCCCAAACCCTACCTATATATCCCATGGAGCAAAACTGGTGATACTCCATTCCTAACACCACGGTGTTATCGGTAAAATTAATTACCATTTCACGTTCAAATCTAATTAAAGATTTAACTATCGCTTTGGAGCAAAACTGGTGATACTCCACTCTCGATCACTTTTCAGATTTGATAATTTAAACTATCAATTCACATTTTAATCTAATTAAAGATTCATTAAAACTCCACTTAGTTTTAATCTTCTCAAAAATCAACATCCTGCCTTTAACTGGGTTAAAGAACCAATGTCATCTAAAACACGATTCACGATAAACCCAAATCACATTTGATATTAAATACAAGGCTCTGAATAGAAAATATACCGGCTTATATTCAATATCAAATTCTGAAACCAACAAATATCGTATTGGAAATAACGATATAAAATATATCTTTCAAATCCCCATAACAATATTTGATAGTCACGAAATCCAACATCGAAATATTCCGAATATAATTTCGATTCAACTCCAGTCCACTTCACGTATTGGGAATATTGATCATTTTTAAAATCACTTTCAAATTCAATTTATTTATCTTAAAAATAAATTGATTTTAATTCCAGTTCAAAACTAGTTCATTTCGATAAAAATCTATTTTTATCCTTTCAAATGTGGAGTTCTTCAGCCCAATTTTTCCTCAAATCATTTCTTATGATTTTACACAAATTATAGATATTTTTAATAATTTTATCAAGGCTCGTACAGTCGATTTCCATCAACGGCCGTCGAACTGCACTTACAGTGACCTTTTTCAAATTTGATTTGGGCATACTCCAAATCCAACCATTAGATTTCAAATTTCAATTATTCATTGGAAAGGTCTTTCGATACGAACCCAACGGTTCCGGTTTTAGGAGAATCCGACGGTCGGATCTCCCGTAATGTCCATTCGAAGTTAATGGTTGAAATTCACGAACTGCCGCGGCGCGTTCTATTCAGGCCATTATATATATATATATATATATATAATATATATATTTCGTCGATTTCCTTTTAAAACGAATTTTATAAATAGTTCTAAATTCGTTTCAAAACAATTTCAACTTCATCTTCAATTTCAAATCGATTTGATTTCAATTCAATTCGAGTTCATTTCAATTCAATTCAAATTCAAATTCGTTTCAATTCAATTCAAATTCTAATTGGTTTTAATTCGATTCAATTTGAATTTACCATCTATTTAATTCAATTCGAATTCATTTCAAATTGATTTCAATTCAATTTCAGTTTGTCTTAAATTTCATTCAAAACGATTTCAGTTCATTTTTAATTCAATTTCAATTTCAATTTATTTCAATTTGAATTCATTTCTATTCAATTCAAATTCAAATTCGTTTCAATTCAATTCAGTTTTCAAATTCACTTTCTATTCAATTCAATTTGAATTCATTTCAAATATTAAATTTTGAAATCACTCTTCCATATTCATTATAAAACGAATAAAATCGATATAAATATCGTTCGCGTCAAAATAACGCATCTCTAATCAACACGGCTTTATATTTTTCAAAAACTTCTTTATTCTATTCAACAAATGAATATTTATCCCATTCAACACATGAATCTATATTTCTTTCAACACACGACTAATCTCAACACATGAGTACTGTCAACACATCACTATTTTTGTTATGTAAAATATTTTATAAAACTGTGGTATCTATCGTTTGATTTTAATTAGACTCCACCTTAAAGTAGATTCTAATTGTAAATATGATAAAGATGTGAATTTTATTATTAAAATATTTCACTCAACACATGAATAGATTCAACACATTAATTTTCCTTTATAATATTCATTATTTTCCCGATTGGAATGAGGCCCAATCAATCACCATATAATGTTAATTATATGGATTCCATACAACACATGTATATAATAGCATTGAAAAATAATCAACCATCAACCAAAGTGCACTACACTGTATAAGCATCAAATATAGATATCTGACGCTTATAACAGCCTGTCAATTAATCGATCGACATATTTAATCAATTAGGATGAGTGAACATCAAATTTCATCCCAACACCCGTGTGGGGTTTCAAACAATCAAACACAGATTTTAGTTGAGCAGTTGGGCGACGTGTAAAATTTATCGACCCAATCGATATCAGTCAAATCAGTGTATATAAACAAATCGGCCGATTTGTTTATAAATATTCATTTATTCCCTTTCACGTTAAAAATTATATTTTTAACGATAAAACATTTTATTTTAACCCATGAATTTCTATTCAGTTCATTTATTCAATAAAATGATATTTTTATTTTTCTAACATATTTTAGAAAATTTCGGCGGCATAACGGCACGATACTAGAAATGGGACAAGGCCTAGCCTTATCCCTGGTCTAGTGAAGGCCCATGCCATTCACACATCAATCAAATTCACCAAACAACCAAATTCAAATCAAATCATCTAACTAATTTATGCAACCAAACAAACAAGTCCATGGTCTGTGGACGATTGTGTCGAGTGCTACTAAGCACTGTCTGCATCCTAGTATATATATAACTAGAAAAGAAATTGAAAGGTGAGAAATTCTCACTGACAGCTATCCCAATCCCACGACTCTTCATTTTATGGAAATCTTCGTCGTTATTGCGTCTTTGTCATCTTCGTTGCCCGTAGCCGCTACATATATAAAAATCACACATTTTTATATTTTGATGTCTTTAAAATAAAAATCACATTTTTATTTATTCACTTTCAATTTAAAAATCATATTTTTACTTCGATGTTCAATATATATAAATCATATTTTTACTACGCTATTCAATATAAAAATCCCGCCTTTTCAAATTTAAAAATCTAATCTTTTCTATTTTAAAAATCTTGTCTTTTCTATTATAAAAATCTCGTCTTTTCTATTATAAAAATTCAATCTTTTCTAATCAAAGTCAAATAAAAATCAGATTTTTAATGCAAAGCCATATGAATAAAAATCCTAATTTTATTCCTAAGTTAAATGCCACTAATTAAATAACAAAATAAATAAATAAAAAAACTCACATTTTTTTGCTTTTAACTGGGAAGAGGGGTGCTTGGCTGTTGGAGGCGGAGGAGGATGGTGGAGCGGTCGGAGGAGGTCAGGTGGAGAAGACGAAGCAGCGGCGGCGCAACACAGGAGGGGGGGCGGCTTGGAAAGGGGGCGGAGGTGATTGGATGCGGGTTTAGGGGGGGCTGCTTGCATCGCGCGGCGCCTGGGGGGGGGGGGGGGGAGTTCGTCGGAGCTTGGGCTCCACCGGCGGCGGAGGGAGGCACGGCAGGGTGGAGGGGGTGGAAGCAGCGGCTGTGGGCTCGGCGGGGCTGCGTCTGGTTACAAGGAGAGGTAGATGGAGGGAGGAAGAGGAGGGGGATCGACGGACGAGGGGGAGGGGGATGCGGTGATGGGCGGCGCCACGCCTGAGGCGGTGGTAGGCGGATGATCGGGGGAGCGACTGTTGTTTTTTTTTCTTTTTTTTTCCTGAATCGAACGAATGAATAAAGGGGGGGCAACCTGAAGAAGATAAGGGGAGGAGGGAGATTTAATTAATTAATAATTTTTTTTTCAAAAAGTTGACTTTTACATACGACCTCTAAACGAGGCCCACCGCCTGTCGTCCATAGCGTAGTACCCTCATTCCGAACACAATGGGATATGTATCGCAAGCTGATTCGATCGTTTCGATCAGTTTTCGTCAAAATCAACATATAACTCTATATATTGAATTTGAACGCACATTTCAATTTACTGGGGTCACATACTAACTCTAAAAATTCCTGAAAAATATTTTCTAGCTTCGTATTGACGATACGGTCCTAACAAAACTAGTTTCATGAATTCTGAGACCGTTGGAAAATGGCCATTTTCCAGTCGATTAAAATCAACTAAAACTGGTTAAACGTGTTTTCCTTTGCCACGCTCACATATTGATTCGAAAAATTATGAAATTTGGAACCTAGCAATAACTTTACATCACGGACCCAACAAAAGTGGTTTCGTCGAAATCCGAGGTCATTTGCAAAATGTCTATTTTTAAGGGCCTGAATTCCATAGTGACTATTCAGAATTTTCAACTGGACATATCTTTTGATTCCCGCTACGAAATTTCGATTTTTCGGATTCGTTGGAAAGATATTCCCAATTAGATCCTAATGTTTTTGGTTTCACTAAAATCCGGATTGTTTTGCACCCGGTACATTCAATTAAAGTTTGAAATCGAATTATCGAACTACCGCGCCATTTTCAATTCCTTTTATAATTATATATAATTATATATATTCTAACGTCGACGTATATAATATATACGCTCGAATTATATTCAAAATAAATTTCTCATCGATATTATTTAAAATAATTCATTTTAAATATTCAAAATTCGCTAAAATTGCCAAAATAAAAATTTTAAACTAGCCCAGATTTTCGGGTTGTTACAATCTCCCCCACTTAAAACTTTTCATCCCCGAAAAGGAACGAAGTCGAAAGTGGTTTGACTAATCAACTCTACGTTAAATTTGGCTTCCATTCTCTAACTTTTCAGTTTCTGAGAATTTTCAAAAATTTCAAAAATTTGGCTAACACCCTAAATTTTCGAAAAATTTCGCCATAACCTCCCCTGCACCGGGAGCCACGGGAAAATCCCGAAATTGCCATATAGGCCTTCTGATCTCAAAAAGAAAAAGAAAAAGCCAAGCGGCTAGCCAATAGGCTCATAAAATCATCATCACCCAAACAAAACAGAAAATTATAGTAAACACGTACCTATTTGTCGGGTAAACAAATTTTATTCTCTGGCTCTAGCCTCCTTGCTATGACCTGTTCCATGTAAGTACAAGTATATGCAAGCAAATGTGACCAATTTTCAATACAATTCAATATTTGGTTCAATTAGGCATAAATGATTCAAAATTAGCAAACAAATAAACAAACAACACAAACATCAATCAATTGGTGAATTAGAGTTTCAAATTCATAATTTTGATACATATACAGAAAATCATGTTTTTGATGCCAATTCACAACAATGTGTTCTAGCTATATTAGTTTTGGGTTCTCACACCAGTCTAATGGAAATATATAGAAAATCACACCTTCGAAAAACGAATATAAATACTGATGATGTGGCCACATCACCAGAATTATCCTCGGGTGTCTAGAATGTGACTCTATATCTATCCAGTATATTAAAACTTCTAATATACGTTCATGACGCGTATACGCGAAATCTTTATATATTGGATTGTCCAAATTCAAAATAAATAAATAATCAAATACGTTTAAAACGATTTAATTTTCAAAACAAAATTGTTTTCATTTGAAAAATATACTCTTTACACTCGTTCTAGGATACTACTGATCCCATCTCTAACGAGTCATTCTATTGGATATTACTAATCCAATATCTGATGAATTCTTTCGTATGTTTCTAATGTGTCTTGTTCTCGAGCTCTGTAAACCAAAGCTCTGATACCAAACTGAGACGACCCGAACTTCCCCGTGAAGGAAAGCACGGATAGAATTGAGGACAAGACAAAATAGAACGCAGACGGAAGAACATTTCATTGTTATTACAACAATTCCATCAGATACAAGAATATACAGAGTATAAATGAATAAATTACATTCAACAAATATCAGAGATTACAATAAATTACATAGCAGCGGAAAATAATACAAAATCACAACTAGAAGTGATACACGGATACAGAGCTTTCCGAGCATCGTTCCAGCTGTAAATCAGGACCCTGTGAATATAAATCTGCAAAACCAAAACTACTAGCTACCCGTGTGGAAAATAGGGGCACCTAGAGTTTAGGTTAAAACAATAAACTCCAGGTCAGTCATGTGACTGGTGTGAGAACTAAAACAGTTATTTAAAACTTTACTTTAAAAGAGAGTAATTCAAGGGACCACGCCGTATAACACGGAACGGGTTTCCTCCCAAGAATACTAGTGCATATAACAAAACAGCGCAATGCTCTTTGGAAAAATGAAGCTATTATAAGACCCAGGTCCCATCACACAATGCAACGCAAGCCGAAGGATAGGGTTTTCCCTTATAATAGCCAAACATGCTTGGTACGTTTAAAACAAATCATTTGATACTATTATAAGTGTATAGTGTCAAAACAATTTCAATCATAAATATCAATCATAGGCGGCATGGGTACCATCTATCATGTCGCCATACTAGTTCTACAATTAAAACCGAATTATCACGTATTGGAAATTGGATTTCCGTCATGAGTCGAGGCAAGGGGCAAGCTCCTCTCCGCGTTCGAGACACTCTAGCAAATGCCTCAGGACCCCACTATGATCCTCTGGAACCTCCAAGGCCGGTCCTCTCTTACTTTTGAGGATTAGTTATTCTTGAACACACGTTTCCCGGTCCTTACAGACCTATATCCGAGGCGCCTCGTATCCAACAACCACACAGGTGAAAAGTATATAAATGTCAGGGCTGGTAGGTCACTAACACCACCCTAGCTAGAAAGAAACGTCGTGCACTCCTTGGGTCCGTATCCCGTTTTTGACTCATACCGAGGTGTGAGGCTCGCGAATTCACGTTATACACAAAGCTACGCCACACAGGCCGTGCTTTGATCATCAACCACAAGACTTTGCTTTTCAATAGAAGCCTTGATCAATTGCCACTTATGCGTGCCACACTGGCGATTCACTCCATGCGACTGGTGTCCATCGATTTACAACCTCTGAGCTCGTACGTCTCAGAGAAGTGCGTTAAGCAAGAGAATAAATTCTCCGCCGCCAAACATATGTCTATTTAATAGAGATCAATCAACACAGAATAAAATCCAATGTCAGACATACAATCCATTTACAAGTTCGTTCTGGGTCTGAACGAAACCGGAGGCACTTTCCTCGTATATCCATCCATCTCCAAGTACGTCTAGACGATCACCAACTGTTTCCCTCATCTTGGGTGTACAGCCCAATCAAGATCATCAGTTATCACCCAAACGATGTGAAGACTTCCGGTCTTCAACCACCGTCTTCATCTTCGACATCTCGTCGAATCGGTTATTCAGAATGGGTATAAACCCGGCCTTTCTGAATAACCCACGAATATAATAAACGAATGTTACACAAACACAACAAACGCCTCATTCCAATTCAAAATATTCTTTTATTCAAAAAATCACATTCTTAGGGAAATGTTCCCATTAATTTTTATCCAAGATAAATTCTTCTAAATTTATCCTATATCTTCCTTTGGATATCATTTCAAACCATTTTATGGTTTTCCAAACTAGTCGGGATTAGCGAACCACACCGAAGTAATTATTTATTTTATTTCCCAATCCCTACCTATATATCCCATGGAGCAAAACTGGTGATACTCCATTCCTAACACCACGGTGTTATCGGTAAAATTAATTACCATTTCACGTTCAAATCTAATTAAAGATTTAACTATCGCTTTGGAGCAAAACTGGTGATACTCCACTCTCGATCACTTTTCAGATTTGATAATTTAAATTATCAATTCACATTTTAATCTAATTAAAGATTCATTAAAATTCCACTTAGTTTTTATCTTCTCAAAAATCAACATCCTGCCTTTAACTGGGTTAAAGAACCAATGTCATCTAAAACACGATTCACGATAAACCCAAATCACATTTGATATTAAATACAAGGCTCTGAATAGAAAATATACCGGCTTATATTCAATATCAAATTCTGAAACCAACAAATATCGTATTGGAAATAACGATATGAAATATATCTTTCAAATCCCCATAACAATATTTGATAGTCACGAAATCCAACATCGAAATATTCTGAATATAATTTCGATTCAACTCCAGTCCACTTCACGTATTGGGAATATTGATCATTTTTAAAATCACTTTCAAATTCAATTTATTTATCTTAAAAATAAATTGATTTTAATTCCAGTTCAAAACTAGTTCATTTCAATAAAAATCTATTTTTATCCTTTCAAATGTGGAGTTCTTCAGCCCAATTTTTCATCAAATCATTTCTTATGATTTTACACAAATTATAGATATTTTTAATAATTTTATCAAGGCTCGTACAGTCGATTTCCATCAACGGCCGTCGAACTGCACTTACAGCGACCTTTTTCAAATTTGATTTGGGCATAACTCCAAATCCAACCATTAGATTTCAAATTTCAATTATTCATTGGAAAGGTCTTTTAGATACGAACCCAACAGTTCCGGTTTTAGGAGAATCCGACGGTCGGATCTCCCGTAATGTCCATTCGAAGTTAATGGTTGAAATTCACGAACTGCCGCGGCGCGGCGCGTTCTATTCAGGCCATTATATATATATATATATATAATATATATATTATATATATTTCGTCGATTTCCTTTTAAAACGAATTTTATAAATAGTTCTAAATTCGTTTCAAAACAATTTCAACTTCATCTTCAATTTCAAATCGATTTGATTTCAATTCAATTCGAGTTCATTTCAATTCAATTCAAATTCAAATTCGTTTCAATTCAATTAAAATTCTAATTCGTTTTAATTCGATTCAATTTGAATTTACCATCTATTTAATTCAATTCAAATTCATTTCAAATTGATTTCAATTCAATTTCAGTTTGTCTTAAATTTCATTCAAAACGATTTCAATTCATTTTTAATTCAATTTCAATTTCAATTTATTTCAATTTGAATTCATTTCTATTCAATTCAAATTCAAATTCGTTTCAATCCAATTCAGTTTTCAAATTCACTTTCTATTCAATTCAATTTGAATTCATTTCAAATATTAAATTTTGAAATCACACTTCCATATTCATTATAAAACGAATAAAATCGATATAAATATCGTTCGCGTCAAAATAACGCATCTCTAATCAACATGGCTTTATATTTTTCAAAAACTTCTTTATTCTATTCAACAAATGAATATTTATCCCATTCAACACATGAATCTATATTTCTTTCAACACACGACTAATCTCAACACATGAGTACTGTCAACACATCACTATTTTTGTTATGTAAAATATTTTATAAAACTATGGTATCTATCGTTTGATTTTAATTAGACTCCACCGTAAAGTAGATTCTAATTGTAAATATGATAAAGATGTGAATTTTATTATTAAAATATTTCACTCAACACATGAATAGATTCAACACATGAATTTTCCTTTATAATATTCATTATTTTCCCGATTGGAATGAGGCCCAATCAATCACCATATAATGTTAATTATATGGATTCCATACAACACATGTATATAATAGCATTGAAAAATAATCAACCATCAACCAAAGTGCACTACACTGTATAAGCATCAAATATAGATATCTGACGCTTATAACAGCTTGTCAATCAATCGATCGACATATTTAATCAATTAGGATGAGTGAACATCAAATTTCATCCCAACACCCGTGTGGGGTTTCAAACAATCAAACACAGATTTTAGTTGAGCAGTTGGGTGACGTGTAAAATTTATCAACCCAATCGATATCAGTCAAATCAGTGTATATAAACAAATCGGCCGATTTGTTTATAAATATTCATTTATTCCCTTTCACGTTAAAAACTATATTTTTAACGATAAAACATTTTATTTTAACCCATGAATTTCTATTCAGTTCATTTATTCAATAAAATGATATTTTTATTTTTCTAACATATTTTAGAAAATTTCGGCGGCATAACGGCACGATACTAGAAACGGGACAAGGCCTAGCCTTATCCCCGGTCTAGTGAAGGCCCACGCCATTCACACATCAATCAAATTCACCAAACAACCAAATTCAAATAAAATCATCTAACTAATTTATGCAACCAAACAAACAAGTCCATGGTCTGTGGACGATTGTGTCGGGTGCTACTAAGCACTGTCTGCATCTTAGTATATATATATAACTAGAAAAGAAATTGAAAGGTGAGAAATTCTCACCGACAGCTATCCCAATCCCACGACTCTTCATTTTATAGAAATCTTCGTCGTTATCGCATCTTTGTCATCTTCGTTGCCCGTAGCCGCTACATATATAAAAATCACACATTTTTATATTTTGATGTCTTTAAAATAAAAATCACATTTTTATTTATTCACTTTCAATTTAAAAATCGTATTTTTACTTCGATGTTCAATATATAAAAATCATATTTTTACTACGCTATTCAATATATAAAAATCCCGCCTTTTCAAATTTAAAAATCTAATCTTTTCTATTTTAAAAATCTTGTCTTTTCTATTATAAAAATCTCGTCTTTTCTATTATAAAAATTCAATCTTTTCTAATCAAAGTCAAATAAAAATCAGATTTTTAATGCAAAGCCATATGAATAAAAATCCTAATTTTATTCCTAAGTTAAATGCCACTAATTAAATAACAAAATAAATAAATAAAAAAACTCACATTTTTCTGCTTTTAACTGGGAAGAGGGGTGCTTGGTTGTTGGAGGCGGAGGAGGATGGTGGAGCGGTCGGAGGAGGTCAGGTGGAGAAGACGAAGCAGCGGCGGCGCAGCACAGGAGGGGGGGGGCGGCGGCTTGGAAAGGGGGCGGAGGTGATTGGATGCGGGTTTAGGGGGGGCTGCTTGCATCGCGCGGCGCCTGGGAGGGGGGGGGGAGTTCGTCGGAGCTTGGGCTCCACCGGCGGCGGAGGGAGGCACGGCAGGGCGGAGGGGGTGGAAGCAGCGGCTGTGGGCTCGGTGGGGCTGCGTCTGGTTACAAGGAGAGGGAGATGGAGGGAGGAAGAGGAGGGGGATCGACGGACGAGGGGGAGGGGGATGCGGTGATGGGCGGCGGCAGGCGGATGATCGGGGGAGCGACTGTTGTTTTTTTTTCTTTTTTTTTCCCTGAATCGAACGAATGAATAAAGGGGGGGGGGCAACCTGAAGAAGATAGGGGGAGGAGGGAGATTTAATTAATTAATAATTTTTTTATTTTTTTTTTATTTTCAAAAAGTTGACTTTTACATACGACCTCTAAACGAGGCCCACCGTCTGTCGTCCATAGCGTATTACCCCCATTCCGAACACAATGGGATATGTATCGCAAGCTGATTCGATCGTTTCGATCAGTTTTCGTCAAAATCAACATATAACTCTATATATTGAATTTGAACGCGCATTTCAATTTACTGGGGTCACATACTAACTCTAAAAATTCCTGAAAAATATTTTCTAGCTTCGTATTGACGATACCGTCCTAACAAAACTAGTTTCGACGAATTCTGAGACCGTTGGAAAATGGCCATTTTCCAGTCGATTAAAATCAACTGAAACTGGTTAAACGCGTTTTCCTTTGCCACGCTCAAATATTGATTCGAAAAATTATGAAATTTAGAACCTAGCAATAACTTTACATCACGGACCCAACAAAAGTGGTTTCGTCGAAATTCGAGGTCGTTTGCAAAATGTCTATTTTTAAGGGCCTGAATTCCATAGCGACTATTCATAATTTTCAACTGGACATATCTTTTGATTCCCGCTATGAAATTTCGATTTTTCGGATTCGTTGGAAAGATATTCCCAATTAGATCCTAATGTTTTTGGTTTCACTAAAATCCGGATTGTTTTGCACCCGATACATTCAATTGAAGTTTGAAATCAAATTATCGAACTACCGCGCCATTTTCAATTCCTTTTATAATTATATATAATTATATATATTCTAACGTCGACGTATATAATATATACGCTCGAATTATATTCAAAATAAATTTCTCATCGATATTATTTAAAATAATTCATTTTAAATATTCAAAATTCGCTAAAATTGCCAAAATAAAAAATTTAAACTGGCCCAGATTTTCGGGTTGTTACAGTTACTGTGTTGATTGATCTCTATTAAATACATATCTATTTTGCGACGGAGAATTTATTCTCCTGCTTAATGCCCTTCTCTGAGACGTACGAGCTCAGAGGTTATATATCAATAGACATCAATCACATAGCATGAATTGCCTGTGTGGCATGCTAAGATGCAAATGATCAAGGCTTCTGTTGAAAAGTAGAGTCTTGTGGTTGATGATCAAAGCACGGCTTTAAGATAGCAAAGCTTTGTGTATAGTGTTAATTCGCAAGCCTCACACCTCGGTATGAGTCAAAAAGGGATTGGACCGTTGGGAGAACATGACGTTTCTTTCTAGCTATTGGTACTGTCATGGTATAGAGCCCAGACATTTATATTTTTTTACCTATGTGGATGATGGATAGCGAGGCGCCTCGGATATATCGGTTACTACGGAACTGATGGATAGGTCCAATAGGACCGGGAAACGTGTATTCAGGAATTGTCAATCCTCAAACGTAAGAGAGGACAGGCCCAACCGATCCAAGGGTTGCCCAGAGTGTGTAGTCCTAAGACATTTGCTAGGGTGTCTCGAAGCGGTGAGAAGCCATCCCTAGCCTCGACTCATGACGCAAATCCAATTTCCAATACGTGACATTTAGATTTATTTGTAGAGCCTAGTATGGCGACATAGTGGGATGGGGAACTATGCCATCTATGATTGACACATTTATATTTGAAGTTGTTTTATACACTTTACACTTCTAATAGGTACAAAATGATTTGTTTTAAATGTACCAAGCATGTTTGGCTATTATAAGGGAAAACTCGTGATGGGTCCTGAGTCTTATAATAGCTTCATTTTTCCAAAAAGCATTATGCTGTTTGTTATATGCACTGGTATTCTTGGAAGGAAACCCGTTCCGTGTTATACGGCGTGGTCCCTTGATTTACTTTATTTTAAAGTAAAGTTTTAAATAACTATTTTAGTTCTCACACCAGTCACATGACTGACCTAGAGTTTATTGTTCAAACCTAAACTCCGGGTGCCTCTATTTTCCACAGGGCAGCTAGTAGTTGGGTTTTGCAGATAGTATATTCACAGGATCCTGAATTTACAACTGGAACTATACTCGGAAAGCTCTGTATCCGTGTATTCTTTCAGTTGTGTTATGTATTATTTTCCGCTACTATGTAATGTATTTTAATCTCTGATATTTTTCCTGATGTTTATTATTTATTCATACTCTGGAATATTCTTGTACTCTGATGTAATTGTTGTAATAAGTAAGGAAATGTTCTTCTGTTTGCGTTCTGATTTGTCGTGTTCTCAACTCAATCCGAGCTTTCTCGTAACGGCGAATTTGGATTGTTTCAACTTTCATTCTGGCTTTCATTCTTTAACTTTTGAGTTTCTAATAATCTTCTAATTTCTCAAAAAATTGGCTAACACCATAAATTTTCGAAAAATTTCGCCATAACCACCTTTGTACGGGGATGGTTTGAAAAATTTATTGGGCCGTATTGGGCACCCAATAAATCAAGAAAAAGCATACATAATTTTTGTGATCTATTTTTAAACAAGGGTGAACATGTAAAAGTCGAAATGTTAGACCTTGCCCCAGTGTTGGAAATAAAATAATCCATGCGCCATATCTAAAATCAAGAGAGACATGAATTTTTGTCATCTCCTGACATGTGTAGAGTTTTTATTAAACCCATCCCTGGGCACCTTTATATGTATTACTTAATTAAGTCCATAATCAATCTTCTGTTCAACCTGTAATATAGTCATTACCATACAAGCATCTCGTCCGTATGGTAAATCAAACCTCGTCGTATAAGCGCCAAATGCTTATATGGAATATGATATGATATGTTGTCTTCATGAAGTATGCCATTTGGTGTAGTTCATAATTTTATTTGTTGTTATCCTATGGCCTGATTTATAATCTCACATAGAACAACCATCACAATGCATCCAATTTCATTCACTGGAGTTTATATAATAATAAAATAGCACACCTAACCCACTAAGGTGCACCTGTTTGTCGGAAATGCAAATTAATTCGCTACTCAACAGTAAATCCATAACCTGTTCAACAGTTATATATACATGTATATGTATGCAATTCCAATCAAATTTTAATTTAATTCAATATTTGATTCGATTTGTCTTTATTTACCTTTCATTCACATACTGGTTTCATTATTCCAATATTTTTTTATTAGTTGGATTAATAGTCACACATCACAACCAACAATCAATTATTTGATTAGCTTTTCAAACATGTATCTTTAATATACACTTCAAAAATCCAATTTCAAGACCAAACCACAAACAATAAACCCTATCTAAGTTTTGGTTCTCACACCAGTCAATATGAAATATATAGATATCCACTTTCAAAACTCGAACATAAATGCTGATGATGTAGCTACTATCATCAGAATCATCTCTGGACGCCTAGAGTGTGATTCAATATCTATCCAGTATATTTGAGGCTTTGTATACACGTTTGCAAGGCGTATATGCAAAATCTTCTTATACCCAATAGTCCAAATTCAATATAAAATAAAATTTTCAAATACGTAGAATAGATATACCTTTCAAAATTATATTTGTTTTTAATAAATAATATTCTTCAAATTCATTATAGGGTATTACTAACCCTATCTCTAAGGAGTCATTCTTATTAGATGTTATTAATCCTATCTCTGATGAATTCTTTCGTCTGGTTCTAATGTGTCTTGTTCTCTAGCTTTGTAAACCAAAGCTTTGATACAAAACTGAAAAAACCCAAACTTTCCCATATGGGAAATCCCGGATTGCTTTGAGAACATGACGCATCAGAAAACAAACAATAGAACATTTCATTTCTATTACAAATTTACATCAGAGTACAAGAATATTCCAGAGTTCATATAATTTACAACAGAAAAATATCAGAGATTTAATTAAATAACAGCTGAAAAATATACACATAAATATAATGTACAATGGAAATCATCTACAACCACAACTGAAAGAAATACACGAATACAAAGCTTTCCGAATATAGCTCCAGTTGTAATCCAGGATCATGTGAAAAGAAATATCTGCGGAAACCAAAACTACTAGCTGCCCATGTGGAAATATGGGCACCCAGAGTTTAGGTGAAAACCATAAACTTCAAGTCAGTCATGGGTTTGGTGTGAGAACTAAAACAATTATTAGCTTTTAATTTTAAAGTAAGGTGAATCACGGGACCACGCCGTATAACATGGAATGGGGTTATTTCCATGAATACCAGTGCGTAAAACAAACAACGCAACATTAAATAGAAAAATGAAGCTATTATAAGATTCAGGTCCCATCACACAACGAATGTAGTCGAGGATAGATTTTCCCTTATATTAGCCAAATATGCTTGATACGCGAAATTTCATCTTTTATTTTTCCTATAAGTGATGAAATCAATTTCAAATATAAATGTATCAATCATAGGCAGCATAGGTACCATTATATTACGTCTCCATATAGGTTTACAACTATAACAGTAAAATCGCATATTGGAAATTGGATTTCCATCTATGAACCAAGGCAAGGGATCTTCCTCACCGATTTCAAGACACTCTAGCAAATGCCTCAGGATCCCCGCAACGAAACCTTGGATCTTCATGGTCGGTCATCCATCGATGGTTAGTTATACCATAAACTATATGTTAGCCGGTTCTATCGAACCTCCAAAATGGTCAATCCTTCGACCATATCGAGAGCCATTTAAGGACTTACTTCCTAGGTACCTCGCTTTCCATCAATAAAATTTCCAATATCCACAAAAGTAAACAGTCTGGACTCCATACCATGACGTTACTCATAGCTAGAGCTAACATATGTCCATTTCCATGCAGTCATTATCCCGTTTTTGGTTCATACCGGGGTGTGAAGCTTCGGAATTAATGTTACACAAAGCTATGCAAGTTAAATCATGCTTTGATCATCAACCACAAAGCCTTGCTTTCCAACAAGAGCTTTGATCTATGCATCTCAGCATGCTACACTGCCAATCTATACCGTACCACTGATTTCCACCAATATATAACCTCTAAGCTCATACGTCTCAGAGAAGGGTGTTAAGCAAGAGAATAAATTCTCTACCACCAAACAAATATATATTTAGCAGAGATCAACGAATAAAGTATAAAGGAATACATTATCAGAAATACCATCCATTTCGAAGTCCGTTCTAGGTTTGAACGAAACCGGAGTCACCTTATTCCCCGTCCCATATGTCCAATACAGGGGAGAGGCCCTCGCATATCCGGTCGATCTCCAAGTACGTCTTGACGATCACCACTTATTACCTTGTCTTGGGTGTACATACCAATCAAGACATCAGTAATCATCCAAATGATGTGAAGATCTCCAGTCTTTAACCACCGTCTTCATCGTCGACTTTTAATCGTTGTATGAATTATTCAGATTCGGGTAAATCCGGTCTTCACGAATAATTCGTGTATCTTATAATCAAGTGCTATAAAAACACATCATACGCCTCATTCCAATTCAGAATATTCTTTTATTCTAATACCCACATTTTTAGGGAAAGGTTTCGATTAATTTTATCAAAGATAAATTCTTTTAAAATAATTCTTTGATCTTCCTTTGGATATCAATTTCAAAAGATTTCATTTTATCCTTTACCAATTGTAAACCAAATTAAGGTTTCTAAAACTAGTCGGGATTATCGAGCCTTACCGAAGTAATAATTAATTTTATTTATCCAATCCCAACTTATTCATCCCATGGAGCAAAACTGGTAGTACTCCATATCTAACACCCACTGTGTTTTTGGTAAAATTAATTGTCATTTCTTGTTTCAAATCTGATTAAAGATTTAACTATCGCCTGGAGTAAAACTGGTGGTTTCCCATTCTCGATCACTTCTCAAATTTGGCAAATTTCATTACCACATTAAATTTTCATCCTAATTAATGATTCATTAAACTCCGCTTAGTTTTAATCTCCTAAAATCATTATTTAATGATTATTCGAATTTAGGAAATAAATCCCATCTTTAACTGGGTAAAAGAACGAATGTCCTTTATAACATCGTTCATGATAAAACCAAAATCATCTACCATCAAATTGGAATCTATACGGAAATCATAACAGTGTATAATCGATATAAATTCCTATATCAGACTAATAATATAAATGGAATAGCGTCAAAGCCTTTTAAATTCCATATATTAACGGTCTTCATTCACAGAAGCTCATCTTGATTATTACCAAATCAAATTCCATTCAATTCAAAATTAATCTATTAAATTGGAAAACTTTACTTTGGAAAATTTCCATTAAATCTTAATAAAAAAGATTTATAAATTCCAAATCATATGTTATTAAATTTGAAAACTTTACTTTGGAAAATTTCCATTAAATCTTAATAAAAAAAGATTTGTAAATTTCAAATCATATCTTCACTGTTAATTGGGTTAAAGAACAAAATGTTATTTAAAACACAGTTCACGATAAACCCAAAATCTAATTTCCATTCAATTCAAATTAAATATTAATTAATTGGTAACTTCACTAAAACTTATTTAAAAGATTTATTCTTTTTCTCAACTAGGTTTAAGAAGTGTTGTTTAAGACACCATTCAAGACAAACCCAAAATCCAATTTTAATATTAAATACAAAATATCGACTTATATTCAATATCAAATTCTGAAACCAACGGATATCGTATTGGGAATAACGATTTCCATATAATCATGGAGTCCAATATCGAAATATTCTGAAGATTATTTCCATTCCAATTCATATGCTTGGAAAATTCTGGTTATTTTAAAACCATTTTCAATTCAGTTTATTTAGTTAAAAACATTGGATTATTCTTTTAGTTATTAACTAGTTCATTTCAATAAAAAAATTATCTTTTGAAAACTGGAATTTTCATGCAAAATCTTTCCAAATCAATTATTACGATTTTACACAATTTTTCCATATTTTTAATAATTTTAATATCGCCATTACAGTCGGTTTCCAATAATGGGCACCGAACTGCATCCATAGCGACCTTTTCTAAAATTGATTTGGACATAATTTGAAATCCAACCGTTCAAATTTAAATCTCACTCAACGGTTGTAACACCCCACATCCGTTAGTGTCACTCACAAAGGGAATGCACTAAGTTCTGTGGAGCATTATGGGTAAAAGATGCAGATAAATTACAAGACAGACAAACATTAAACAACGGAAAATAAAACTTTGCTTTATTGACAAAATAATTTGTACAAGGTTCCTTTACAATATCAGAGTATCAACTGTCTTTACAAAATAAAGAAGCATAAAATACATTTATATTCCCCAATGTAACAAAAGCCAGCCATAGCAATCCAAAGCCGATGCATCCAAGATTCTTCAAGCTTGGAAAGAGAAATCATCCCAAAACAAATCTGAGCTATCCTATTTCCTCCTTAACAACCTGGGGGGGAGAACGGAAGAAAGAAGACGAAAGAAAAACAGAGTCAGACATAAAGCCTGAGTAAGTTCAGTAACTTCTAGCATGTGAACATGGAAAACAAAACGACATGAATTAACTGAATACAAGATTACACCATGACGATAGGGTCAACAAGATTAGACAAGGTAGTCACAAGATATGCTAAGATAAACTGGATACGCTCTAATACTTTCGCTGCTTCACTATTTACTTGTTATACTGGTTTCTATATCTCTGCACCGCTTAACTAGTGTTTCAACTAGTAACGATAACGTGATCCCAATCCCTGTATTTTCCATCGCCTTCAGGCATCCATTTATTAGTTGTTACCTATATCTAATCTAAGGTTTTCTATCCACTGCTTTCTAGATTTAACTATAGTTTTACGCTATCTGCTGAACGCTTTTCGAGTTCAGGGTTTATGCCACCTAGTCCAACTAGGGATTACGCTACCTGTCGAACAATGCCCCCAAGTCTAGGACACACTACCTAGAGTGGTATATGTTCCTAGGCTTCCCCACGTATGTATCGCGAATCGTTATCGCTTGTCTAGATGCACATGTCCTGTAATGTGCGATCCGAGTCCTGTGACAGGGCAAATCAAGGAATACAGAACTCGGTCGGGAGCTTTCGGATATCTGCCGATGCAGATGCTAAGGTCTGTTTTTATTCCAGTGGCTATGGTCCCACTTGACCCCTCCCTCAACTAATGAAAGGCACACCTTGTAAAATGAGAACTATACGCCGGCCCCCGGTGCCCCACTATCCTATGGCCATCCGCAACCATAACTAGATAGCAAGTATATGGTCTTTTGGAGTCCTCCGCCTTTCCGCTTCACGTATCTCGATTGACTCAAGATGGATGGTAGACGACGAGTTGCTATCACAGGGCTACCGTCTTCTCGCCGAATCACGCTGGTCCATCCTAGTCTTTAGGTTGCCACATATATATATTGCAACCAAGGCATACCCTCGGTTCTTCTAACGCAGACCTTAACCTCTGTGAGCCCAGGATGATCATCTGCAGCCTCACAGAGGGATACCAAGAGTACCCTCACGTCCCCTCGAAGCCTCGGGCTTCGTAACCCAATTCGTTGGAGCCTTCTTAAAACCAGATGGATGTCTGCTCCTTCGTGTTATACTAAGAATTACTACTTAGTTCTACTAACTAAGGTTTACCACTTAGTTTCCAAATTCCTTGTTTTCTTAACTAAGTTTTACTACTTAGTCCCTTTTTCAACTGAGGTCTACTACTTAGTTTTCTTTCTCGCCAGGTTGGGTTGGTTAAGTGTATTTAGTCGATTCAAGCTATCATAACCCTCTTCCCTTATCCTATTACACTGGTTAAGTGTTATCCCTTCATGCTTTTTACTTAACCCTATTCATTTATCATATTCTGATGGTTAAGCGTTCAAGTTTACTTAACCCTATGGTCTAGTCCAGTTAACATATTAATTTGGCTAAGTGTATTACTTAACCCCAACCTCTAGTCTAATTAACATGTTAAATTGACTAAGTGTATTAACTTTACTTAACCCTACCTTCTAGTCTAGTCAACATGTTAATTTGGCTAAGTATTCCCATGGACTTAACCCTCCCATTCTAGCTTTAACTGTGCTAAGTTGGTTAAGTGTTCCTTAACCCTTCCCATTCTAGCTTAACCGTGTTAGGTTGGTTAAGTGTTCCTATAGACTTAACTCTCCCATTCTTGTTCTAGCTTTAATTAATAAATTAAAGCCGCAACCTCTCATATTAGACAGATATTGCTGCGGTTACTGGATGTGCCGGTCGGTTCCGGGCAGGTTTACACCGCAACTCAGTCTAACCTCGGGTTAGGCATATTCATGTTTTCTAAGTTCAAAGGGTTTTTGATTAATTTCCAAATCTGGTTTTGAAAACAACCATCCCGTCCTTCGGATCAGTTAGGGATAGCCAGGGAGGGCAGGAAACTTGTATTTTCCAAACCCAAGCCTAGACACTATCCTCTCTGTCACCCTAGAACCTTCTGGTCTATGTGTTATAAAAAGGGATGTTATCAAAATACTTTTCTTTTGTTTATAAATTGTTAACAATTTATTTCAAAAGCCCATTTCCCCTTTTTAGAAAAATTTGGCCTATATTTATTTGTCAAGCCTACTAGTATACTTATATTCTAGGCCCAAGTCCTAACCCAACATGCAGTTTAGGCCATTTCCTATTTCATTGCCGAAACTAGATTAAATATCCTAGTTTATAATTTATGGCCAAAACTTAACCAAGTTACATATTTTGTGGTAAATGAACAATTTAACATTTATGACGAATTCTATAAGTAAATTACTCCTAATTTACTTATTTCATTACTACTCTTTTAATGTACATTGTCACATTTATTATTATGGTCCATTCTCTCTTATTTATCATATTTATATTTTTGGTATGTAAATTATACCAAATTTAGTGTCGCTAACCATAATTTATTCTAAACATGACAATTGCTCACAATTATGAATAAATTCAAAATTGTGCTAATATACTTATTCCAAACCAACCTTAATTAACCCAATCTTGGTTTAACTTCCTAATTCACAATTTATGGCAAAACTAGAATTATTTTTCTAGTTTACATTTTATGCCTAAAATTTAGCTTACTTACTAACGCTAAATTTAATATGTCAAAATCACATATTCCCTAATCCATGTCAAATTTCCCCGTTTTCATTTTAATATGCATGTCATAATACATATTCCAAATTATGCCAATTTCCAAGTTTACAATTACGTTCATATTCATTTCCATGTTTTTCCCCAAATCGCATTCCCACCGTTCGAATAATCGTGATTCAACCTAGATTATAAATAAATCTAGATTCGTAGATAAAAAGGGAATGAATCAAAATGACAAGAAGGAATAATTGGCATAAAAAGGTTTGGATAACAATGTAGGTTCAAGAATATGGGTAGACCTAACTAAATAGGTAAATTCCCACTGTCTTAAAACCAAAGAATGGGCAAAATAGGTTCAAGAACGTGGGTAGACCTAACTTAATAGGTAAATTCCCACTGTCTTAAAACCAAAGAAAAAACCAAGGAACAGGTAGAATAAATAATTGGGTTTAGACCCAATTTCACAATCACCAAACTAAAGCAATATTTTCCTAATCATGAATCATGGGTGTCAAAATCACAATTGTCCTCATTATGTCATAAGCAATAGTTTATGTCTAATTCAAAGGCTTATGTTCTAAGTCATAAGTAATGTCCATGGTCATAGGCAATATAGGCGATGTTCATAGTCCAAAAGGGAAAATAATTCCCATAGTCCTAAGTCATTGTCATAGGCAATGTTTATATGTCCCAAAATCAAAGGCTTATGTCATAGTCCAAAGGCATATGCTTTCAAAGGCCACAGTTCTATAGTCATAGTCACGGTTACAGTCTTATTTGTCCTCGAATCATAACAGTTCTTAATTCAGTCCAAGAGTATAAACACAGATTCAAAGAGAGAGAGAGAGACTTGGCATATTCCTTTATTTCTTTAATTTCATGTCACAAATAAAACAAAATATTCAGATCTAGAAATAACCAACTTACAGAAAATAGATATAGAAAAGAAGGAAAGCGTGGCTATGATTCGTGCGTCGTTGCTTGAAACTTGTTTGAGCTAGCCTTTGAATTCTTCACTTGAAACTTTGATTTGAATCCCTCCTTAAAAGTCTTTTAGCAGCATCTCCTCGTCTTGAATCATATTTTATTTTATTTATTTAAGAAAATTTAGAAGAGGGGAAGAAGCCATGAATCTTAGCAACATAAGGATAGAAGAGAATTGGTGCAAAGAGAATGAAGACTAGAGCTGTTTATATAGCTGCTCAAGACCTTATCGTACACGCAGCGCTGAGTCAGCATTGAACCTAGTTAAGAAAATAGTCCAGGTACGTAGATGAATCTAGCCAAACCTTATCATACACGCAGTGCTGAGTCAGCATTGGGTCCCACAAGCTATTTTGGAGTAAAAGTTTGATTTTCAAACTTTTGAATTTCTGGAATTTATTTAACTGTTTTATTCACATGAAATATTCTTATATGTATACAATTCCTCTAACGACCATTTTACGCGTATATATATACGCACAACTTTCATTTTATTTTCAAAATTCAAATGATGTTGCCATATTTCATTGACTGTAGCCTTATCTTGAATTTTATCTTTCGTATACATATTTTTTTGTGTATATATATATATATATATATATATTTCTCATATGTATATATATATATATATTTTCTTTATTTCTTTATACGTACGTTCTTATCCTTTCAAATTTTGAATTTGTATACGTACATATATTTGCATGTTTAGTTGGCCCTCTCTAAAACAATGATAAAAAAATTATGCCGCCGCCGGGGTTCGAACCCCTGACCTCCATGCTACCAATCCAATGCCTTAACCAACTGAGCTACAGAGGCTTTTGTTAATAAGTCTTAGAACATTAATAATTATTGTTCTCTCCTTACCTCTTTTTTTTCATGTTAGTTACAATACTTAAATTAAACAACTGCATGGATCTTTTTCTTTTAATTTTTCTTTTAAAAATTAATTATACTTTAATTTCAGAATCTTAATGCCGCAGAATTACGGGGTGTTACAACGGTTCCAGTTTTAGGAGAATCCGACGGTCGGATCTCCCGCTACATCAATTTGAAGTTAATGGTTAAAATTTGTGAAGTGTCGCTGCGCGGCGCGTTCTATACAAGTCATTATATATATATAATATATATATATATATCGTTGATTTCTATTTAAAACGTATTTTAAAAAATTTATAAATTCGTTTTAAAACAGTTTCAACTTCATTCTCAATTTTAAATCAAAATTGAATATTCCATATAATTATAATATTAAAACGATAATATTTTCAAAATATCAGATTTTGAAATCAGTTCTTTTCGATATTCATTATAAAATGAATAAAATTGATCGATAAACCCGTTCGGGTTAAAATGGTGAATATCTACTTACATGGCTTCATATATTCCAATATTTTCATGTCCATCCAAAATCAGACATAAAAATCATATTTTGATTATTCACCGAATATTATTTTAAAATATTCCATATTTTAAAATATTCATTATTTTTGAATCGGAATGCGACCCAATCAGTTACCATATAATTTCAGTTATATGGATTTCATACATCGCATGTATTCAACAATAATGATAAATAATCGTTCAACATTCAAACATCGTCTAGAGTTCATTTTTCAACTATATAAGCATTAAAAAAAATAAGGGTCATCACAGCCTATGAACCCATCGATTGACATATAACTAAATATTGGGATTAGTGTATGTCAAATATCATCCCAATACCCATGTGGGATTTTCAAACAACAACAATCAATTCCAATAAATCATTGGTTAATAAATTTAACCAATTCTAACTCGGTTTGAATTATTTTTCTAATTAACCAATTTTCACTGTTCAATATGTAAATGATTGTTTTGTTCATTTTTATCTATTAGTTTAAGATTAACATTTCTAACATGTTAAATATCACAAAATCATCATCACAATACATAAATCACCGAATTATCCAAATAAATAAATACTCAACAACCCAATGCCATTTACGGTGTCATAAGTGGCCATTCGCGGAGTATGAAATCCGAGTGTCGGTAATACCCATACGTAACTTCCAATTTATGTGATTTGTGCGAATTCGAGTGTTGAACTCCATACAACAGACAAAAATCAATACTGGTAATGTCTATACATTTACAGTTATTAAATAAATTAAATAACTGTACAAAATTTTAGTAAGGAAATTCTCACATTGGGTTCCACTCCACATTCTTAATTTCTGAATTTCTGTTTTATTTTTGTTCGCATTCAAATTTTCTTGAAATTCTAACATGCTCCATTTCCATTCTGGTCAGTTCCATGTTGTAGAGTTCATTAACACGAGTCCAATGCAACTGAAATCGCTCGATTTCGACCTCATATGAAAAGGTTATAAAGGTTTATACATTAATTAAATAATTAATAAATTAATTAACTAATAATTTCCTTAACCTCTTCTCCATCGTTCGGCTGTAGGCTGATATCGCCAAACCCATCTCGATTTCCAAACCTCAAACCGCCACTCCTAGAGCCACCAAACCCTAGATCAAAGGCCACCCCGTGAAGCGCCGCTCCCTCCTCTTTCCACGATTCCACTGGCTTTAAACTCGGCGCAACCCAAGCCCACAAAACCGGTCTCGAACGTAGCAAGTTTGGACGAAGAAATCTCAACATCCACACAAAATTTTCAGATCTCAACTAGTCAGATTATAGAGCTCGTTTAGCTCTTTGATTTTCCTTTAAAAAGTTTGGAATTTATTGTGTGAATTTGAAGATCGGATGGAAGAAAGTGGAGCAATTTCTGTCGTTGGTTTCTTTAGTGAAGGCACGGCTGAGAAATGAAGGAGATTTAGGGTTTTAATTTATTTATATATAACTTTTTATATTATTTTAATTCCAAAAAAAATGTGTTTTTGCATATGAACTCCAAATTGAACCCAACGACTGTCGCCCTTAGCTAAATACCCCCATTCCGGACAAAATAGATATGTTTCATAAGCCAATTCGACTGTTTTGATAAGTTTTTATCAAAATTAAAATATAAATCAATATATATTAAATTTAAACGTACATTTTAACTTACTCGGGCCACATACTGACTCCAAAAATTACAGAAAAATTATATCTAGGTATGTTTTGACAATACGGTCCTAACAAAGCTAATTTCGTCGAATTTGGAGATCATTTGAAAAATGGTCATTTTTCCAATTGATTAGATTCAAACTAAAATTACAAAACACATTTAAATTTACTGCACTCACATATTAATTCCAAAAATTCTGAAATTTGAAACCTAATAATAATTTGACATTCCGGATCCAACAAAAGTGGTTCCATAAAAAACAGAGGTTATTTGCAAAATGGCTATCTTTAAGGGTTGTATATTATATTAAAATATATTTAAATTACACAATGACTATTTTAAATTTTAAACTGGACATAACTTTCAGTTTATATTATGAAATCTCAGTTTTTCACATTCGTTAGAAAGATATTATTAAATAGATTCTAACGTTTCTGGGTTTATTGAAATCCAATATATTTTGAATCCTGTACATTCAATTGAAATTCAAAATCGAACTTTCAAAATACCGCGCCATTGCAAACTCTATTTATAATTAAAATAAATTTATAAGTTTTAACTTTGATTAAAATAGATTTTTGTTTGTTATTATTTTGAAATATATCATTTTAAATATTCAAAACCCAATAAATAGCTAAAATAAAAATTTTAAATTGGTTTAGAAATTTCGGGTTTTACAACTTAGTTTCAAGGAACCCACAAATACCCTGTTCACCCTCGTTCAGACATTTAAAAATGTGCCCATTCCTTGATACCGTTCACGTTGAAAATGCCCCTTACGTTCCATGCTGCTGTCCATTTTCATCTTCACGGTTTCGAGTTCCTAGTCCCTTGGTTCACCACGTCAGAATTCATAATACTGCTCTCTTGCATGAATGTACCCCAACATAGCTTCACATTTCCCAATTTCCCCTGTATCAATTATTAACATATTGATTACATCACCAAAGCCAAAACTGTGTTGTCCTCTTCCCCTTGCCTTAACGCAACCGCTTCCGAACCATTGTCTATTCTCCACTTTATGCCAAATGGGCGTACACTTCTGATTCCCAAAAAGACAATGAAGGTCGTCTTTTTCCTAAGAATCACCAGGCTCGAATTCATTTCCCTATGCCATGTTATAACCCAACGAACTGACCCTTACTTTTGCCACCCGAAAAGGAACCCGCCATATGTTTATTCCCAACTTAACTTCACTCGTTCCCTTCTGTCTTCCTCACGCAAACTGGACTGCATGAACCCAATCACGTTTCAACGTGCCCTTAGCTAAACACACGCACTCCACTTAAACTCGACCGCCGTGCCTAGCCTCGACCTCCGGAGGACCATTAGCGACTCCGCCTTAACGGCGCCTGACCCTGCCGTGAACCTCAAATAGTCCAACCCTTCCAGTCGCTCACAACCTTCCATGAACTATCAGCAATTATCGAGCGAAAACAGACCACCATGTCACTTCAAATACGATCAGTGCTGGTAGGATTGGAGAGCAGGTTAAGCTCTTTGATTATGTAGTTGGACATTTCATGAAATGGTGCGTAGGTCGATCAAAAATCGTTGAAGAAGTTCAGAAATTTTAGTTCATTGGTTTTCATTAGAGTGGAGATGCAGTATGAATTTTGCTGACCATGCAATGTATGTTGACAATAATTTAGGGTTAGAACTTAAATGGGTTATTTACAGCGTACGTAAACAATTAAAATAATATTCATCAAACTTAGCCTCTAAGTAACGCACTAAAACCCTCATGTACAATCTTCATTTTTGACGAAAATTGTAATCATAGCATAGAAAAAGATTCTGGACACGATGGGACAGGTTTCATCGAATTCCAAGGTCATCTGGAAAAGTCCTTTGTAAATCATAGGTGAAAACCACACGTTTAAATTTCCCACGATCACAAAATAAATATAAATAATTTGAAACTTGAAACACTACTACACCTCATCATGTCAGATTTAATAAAATTAGTTTCGCTGAAAATGGAGTTCGTTTGCATATCCGTTATTCAATTTTACATGTAAAACCATGCTATTTTGGACACCAAAAATACCCGGTCTCCAAAAATAAGAAACAATAAATCTATCCTGACACTAAACATCAATATGAATTCAATGGAATTCATTTCGTGGCTTGATTCGATCATTATCTCAAGTTACGATAAAAAACCCTTTAAAATCGAATTAAATTATTAATTTAATTGCTATAATTTATAAATAATTCCATAGCGACTATTTGAAAATTTGAATTGGACATAACTAACAAACTGTAATAAAAAAACTCCATTTTTCTCTTTTATTAGAAAAATATGATCAAACAGATTCAGACGTTTCATGTTTCACAGAAATCCAACTTATATCGGATTCTGTATATTTAATTAAAGTTCAAAACTCAATATCACGAACTATCGCGATGTTACGAGCTCGTTTTATAATTATATATAAACTAAACGTTTAAATTTCGTTGTATAAATGAGATATATATTTTAAATCAATATAAAATTCCAAATCAATATTTAAAATAATAAAATATATTAAATATCTGACTACCTAAAATACGTGACGTTACATTCCATCCCCCATAAAAGAATTTTGTCCTCGAAATTACTAAGGTAGAAGAAAGGTTACAATCCATTAACTTTTCAAATTCCAGTTTATTCCAAATCGAAAACCAATTCATTATTGTAAGTAAAACCTTTCAAAAATATTGAAATTTTTCTAACACATTAAATTCTAAGAAAAAATCCGTAGAGTCTCCCCTATACGGAGTGACTTCTGCTGTATCATAGGATCAAATAATATATATACATCGACCCGCACTGTCGAAAAACAAAATTCAAGATTCAAAAATTATATTTTTCGAGTAGGCGTACCTTTTACGAGCGCTATTAAACATACTGACTCGATATATTATGATATACTCAAACAAAATCGACCTCAAAGCCTTCTAGCACCTGTACTCAATGTAATGTCCCGTATTTTCACGGTGAAATAATTAATTTAATTATTAAATATCGATTTGGCGATATCGATAACTTGAATTAAATAATATTTATATTTAATTAACTTAAATAATAGAATAATATATTCATTTTCGAAATGGTCGAAAATAGCTGAATTACCAATATTGTGCGAATTTGATCATTTATAAGATATAATTCAGTCTAGAATTGAATTATAATAACGAATATATTATTTAAACAAAGTTTGAACGTATAATTATAATATAAATATAATCGAGCTCGAAAAGGGCGCGATAGTTCGTAATTTGGCAATTCGAACTTTAAACGAATATATAGAATCCGTTTGAAGTCGGATTTCTGTGAAACAAGAAACGTTGGAATCTGTTGAACTATATTTTAGTGGAAGAGAAAAATCAGGATTTCGTCGTATAGATTGCAAGATATGTCCAATTCAAATTTTCAAATAGTCGCTATAGAATTGTTCGTCGACCGTAACAGTTTTTTTGAAATTACTGCAGACTGGATTCGAATTAAACAAGATTCTTTTGAGACGTAGTGTTAATTTAATTTTTAGAATTTTACTTTAATTTTTAATTAATTAAATACGCAACTCTTTATTTGGAGTATTTTGCACCCTATATCAATATTTTGGGGTTTCATAATATGAGTTAAACTACCGATATTATTATATTTTTGGGATCATGACACATAGCTGATTACAATGGTATTTTTATTTTTGTCTATAACAACCTGCGTGACGAATGAAATTTGGTATGATAGAGACCATGAAATTTAATTTAAAACCATAATTTCAATTTGGTAAATTCCTTAGTGCTGAAGCAAACATGTGGACTCCTTTCTCTCCACGTGATATATTTCGAAAGTCCAACCTATTCTACGCTAAAGTATGTATTGTATAATCACTGCCTTTCTTTTCACATCAAATACGGCCTACCATCTTGTATCGGCTATCCCATCTTCTCATGTTTTTATAGCCTGCTGAGCACAGCTGAATTGTCACCTTTTCGAAACATCATCCTACCCTAAACCAGCCCAAGACAGTTCAATGCAAACATATTTCATCCACAGTGATAGCTACGAAATGAAATCTTAGGGCAGACGTTATTTCATGTCAAACCTTTAGTCTAGACTAGCTGCAAATCGCACATGGTTAAGGAAATGACGGTGACCTTATCTTCTTTTCATTGTATGTATACACCCACTGGAACTCAGACGTGAGATGAATGCTTCTTCCAGTAAGGAACTCGAGCAAAACAAAATCATGGGTTTTAAAAATAAAAGTTCAAAAAAATATTTATATAACTCGACTTGTAGAAACTTTCCCTCCTTTCCTACGTGAGTATGGACCGTGGTACGGAAACGATACAAATTTTTCCTGCTGACTGCTGGGTATTGGACCTCACGAATTAGAAGGGATGTTGGGAAAAAGTTGGTGGCACTGTGGGGTTCATGGCAGTGAGGAGTTGTATGGGTCTGTTGTGTCTGGTAGGGAGGTTGTACGGGTGGCAATAAAAGGTGGAAGGAAAGAAGGCTGGAGCGGAAATATTTTAGTGGAAGATGAAGCCCTGTAGCTTCATGAGAGCACGGATGTGGAGTTGGGCCAAGGAACGAAAGTGTGAAGCCCACTTTAAAAATAAAAAAATAAAAAAAAGGGAAAGAAGGAAATTCGGGGAACAACGTTTGTATTTGGGAAAGGAGGAGCTTGCGAGAGTTTTGTTTTAGAGAACAAATAGGAGGCGGGAAAAAAAAGAGATGTTGTCAATGTTTGAAGTGGGAAAGGAAGGTGCAAGCGGTAAAGGGGGGTCCGTAGAAGTTGGGTAGGATGCATGGAAGGGGATGGGCCATATTATTTAGGTAAGGCAAATTAATTAAATAAGAAATTAGTTTAAGTTTTATTTAAATAGAATATTTACTTATTAATATAATATCATATTAGAACTAAGGTAATTTAATTAATTACTCCCCACCCTAGATCCAAATCAAGTATGAAGCTCTATTTTAAATTTTGAAACAAGATCTAAGCATTTCATATTCACAGCTGTAGTAGATCGGGATTAAGCAGATTAAATAAGTAATTAGGATCTAATTGTAAATAATGAATTATATTTATATCATTTAAATCGGTAAAATTTGTAAATTTTATATCTCTTTCATACAAGGTCAGAATTTAGAATGGTTTATCGCATGGGAATCATGGGGACGCAGGCTATGCTATGAAACTGATTTCGAACAATTTGGAGCTCATTTGAATTTACGGCAAAATAGAACGACTGATTGAATAAATCGACTGTAACAATCAAGGTGAGTAAATCTCACTAACTCTGCTCAATTTATATTTTTATAAAATATTTTCATAATTTATAAATGATGATTGTTTGCGGTGTGTTGGCTGTTTGGTTGAACTGCTAGTCAGTTGATTGAAAATATAAATAATGATATAAATATAAATCATTAATCAAATATTGATTCTGTTTAGTAGAATATTTCATAATGAAACGAAATTGATGTTAATTTTATTATTTAACATCTGTGGATGCAGGGAAACAGGTCGGAGGGATCCAACTGGATTCCTCAACATTTATTTGACTGTTTTTCATATATGTGATTTGTAATCTGTTGTTGATGATGTGTGTTGATCACTGTTATTGGGTAATTTTAATACCATAAGAAATACTAGGATGTGAGAAAGGAAATTTCAAACAATAAGTTGAAATAAAATATTTTCATATATAAAATCAAAGGATTTTATATAAAAGGAAGTTTGAAGTGGTTATTAAATTGGGAAAGTTTATAAAATTCAAAGAATTAAAAGGGAATAAAAGAAAAATATTTGTAAAACATTTACAAATAAAATAGAAAGGCAAACATTTGTAAAACATTTACAAATGGAATTGGAAAGAGGAATATTTGGAAAAAACCATTTTACAAATAGAATTTAAAAGAGGAAATATTAGTAAAATATTTACGAACAGATTAAATGGAGATAAGATTTTATAAATAAATAAAGTTATAAAATGAAATATTTAATTAGAAAATAAATGGAATTATATAAATATTTATATGAAATAAATATAGACAAATAGAAAAAGAAGTATTTGAAATCGAATAGAGTTAGTCAAATAGTGTAATCAAATATAATTTATTCGAATAAGATTAATCGATTAGAGTTAATCAGTAGAGTTAATCGAATATTAGTTATTCAATTAGAATTAATCGAATATTAGTTATTCGAATAAAGAGTTAACTAGATAGAGTTAATTGAACATAGTTAATCGAATTAGGATTTAATTGAATATTTGTTATTCAATTAGAGTTGATCAAATATAGTTATTTGAGATAGAGTTAGTCAAATATAGTTATTCAGGATGAGTTGCCATTTCGTACGACTGCTAGCGTATTTCGCAGGGCTGCAGAAAGCCTACGACGGTCGGATGTTTCCTGAGGGAATCAGGCGTAACCATTGTGATCGCTGCGATCTAGAGTAAAGCGAATGGAGTTTAATCGAATACTAGCCATTCGAAATAAAATTAAAAAAGACATAGTTATTCGAATATAAGTTAATCGAATATTAGTTATTCGATAGGAGTTAAATAAGTTGAGTTAAATAAGTAAGTTAATCAAGTTAAGTTAGTCAAGTTGAGTTAATCTAGCCGAGTTAGTCAAAATGAGTTAATCAAACTGAGTTAATCCAAGTGAGTAAATCCAAAGGAGTTATTCGAAATAGTTTATTCGAATAAAATTAAAAGAATTATCGAATACAGTTTATTCGAAAGGAGATTAATCGAATGTAAATCATTCGTAGAAAGTTAATCGAATGTGAATCATTCGAAGAGAGATTATCGAATGTAGTAACTTGAAGAAAGAATTATTGAATATAGTTTATTCGAAAGGAGTTATTGAATAGAGTTTATTCGAAAGAGAATTATACGTTGAATTCGATTATATCGAATTCGGGAAAATAATATTTACTTTTCGTTTTAATCAAGATTTACTTATTTATGAATAAATTAGTGTTTTAGTTATTTCGTTAAATTAAGAAAAAAGTTATATTTTGAAAGTAGTTATTTAGGAAGAAGGGATTATAACACTATAGTTATAATCAATGTTTTAAAATAAAGAAGTGGGTTCGTAAATAGAATCCGAGAGTTACGTAAGGAAGTTTGTTAAAGATTTGAAAGGTGAACTTTGTCTATTTCGAAGTTAAAAATGTTGTTCAGTTAAGGTCTGAGAGGTAGTTATACCCTAACTTGACTGACTTCGTTTTTAACTAAGAAATGGTTAAAGTTCGATAGTGAAGGTTGATTAAGTGAATTTAGTTAATGAGTGAAATGGTTTGAATTGGCTTAGTGATGTTTATTTAAACATCGGTTTAAAACAAATGATGGTTTGGAAACGTTTTCCAAATAAGGATCAGAAATGTTTTCCAATATAGGAAATAATAAATAGAAGTAAATATGGTGATGTGGTCCAAATGATTTATAAAGTATGTTTTTTTTTTCAAATTTAGAAATTAAGAATTTACGAATATATAGGAAGGGAAAATGGATAAATTAATGATAATTTAATTAAAAGAAATAAACCTTTGAATGATGATTGATTGATAGAATTTCCATCTGGAAATAATATCGTTGTTTGCACACCTGTTTTTCTTTGATAGTTAAATCACCGACTATCGAAGTTTTGACCTTTTTTCCGTCGTCAATACGGAGAAACCAGGATCAGATATATTATCTGAAAACCCCTCTGTATGAACGTTAGCGTTGCGATCAAATATTGAAGACGGAGTTACGCAAGGGGTATCCTGTTTACAGAATAGTGCCTTCGGTTTGTCCAGTCCCAAGACAAAGGTGGATGGACGAATGTCCGACAGAGTATATCTAATGGATCGCGTAAGTTGATATCTTCAAACGTACTTATGTATGGTGGCGGAGGAATTCGTTTCTCTTAGTTTTATACCCATGGTATTTTTGAGGAAATCAATTTGTTATTTGAAGGGTATGACGATGTGGCGTTCAAAGTAAATGAATGTATGATCTATCAAAGATACGTTATGACCTCAAGCCTCATCAACCGGGAAATGACAAAAATCGGGTAGGCAGCATGGCTAAGTGGGTCGCTCCCATTAGGGTGTATATCACCCATCTAGAGAAAATCCATTTCATTCTTTTATCTATGTTTGATGCTGTCCCTTTTCGGGAAGCGATAGGCAGCTCCCAACCGTTGGTGATATACATTAGATACACTCAAGCGGAATGAGTGGTCGGTCATGTGTGGGCCGGGTTGCAAGACGTTCTTGTTGAACCCAGTGTATTCGCCTCGATCTAGAGACACACTATCGACATGTAGTCCCATACCTTGTCATAGTTGGAATCCAATCTCCAATAAGCACCTGCGGTTTTGTTTGTATACTATATATGTGGAACGTGAGATGCAAGCGTTTTGCTAGATTGTTAATTACTTGTGATTAGACATTATTATAATATCAAGAGAAGTATTGATTTTGAAAGTATTTTGGGTTATCGTAAGGTAAAAACCATCCGTGTTTATGTGTGGATTGGTCTTACGATTATCTTTTCTTTTGGAAAGGATTTTGAAAAGTTAAACCAAATGATTTGAGTTTACACACACCAGTCCCATGACTGACCCAGAGTTTATTTTGTTTTGTTTTCCCAAAACTCTTGGGTGCCCAAATTTGTACGTGCAGTCAAGTAATTCATGTCTTTACAAATACTTGGAGGAGCTTGAAGCAGGAGGCTTCAGGATTATATAGCTATTGTTACTTCCGCTGTGTGTAAGTGTTGAACTCTGATAATGATGTTGTATATATATACTGTGTTATTTCAAAGTTATGTTATAGTATATTTTATTCGTCCCGCTGTGAGATTCGTGTTTACTATAATTGTGTTCTTCTTCTTCTTCTATTCTAATTTTCTATCTTATCAGTTCTCACCCTCTAATTTCTTTCTATTAATGATCTGGAATGTTAGATAGATGAATAATTAACATGGGTTTTATGTTGATTTTCTAGGTCGAAAATCCCAGTTTGTTATAGTGGTATCAAAGCTGAAGGTTAATTGATTACCTTGGCTCTGTGGTGTGACTCAGTAGAGATGGGGTTAGTAATACCCTAGATTGAGTTTGAGTGCATATATAAGAGTGAATGTATTTGTAGATTGAATAAAAATGATTTTATATTGTGGAGATTTATGGGTTGGGTAGTTTGTGAATTCTGGTCGATCAGTTTGATCCACTGTATCGATAGAGATTACCAAACACTTGAATACGATAAACCGACACAGTATGTTTTGAAAAAGGGTAAATGAAATAATTTTACCCAAATTATATTTTGATATAAACAAAATATCAATATTTGAAGTATTATAGTATATTGGATGTGTTGGTTGATTATAATTGAAATGGTTATATATATATAACCAAATAGAATTCATATAAGTGTTACGAAGTGAATTAAATCTGAATTTAAATCAGAATTGAAATTAAAACTTTGGAAATTTGAATAAGTGGTTGTAAATAAATATGGATTGGATATAAGAGAATTTTAAAATCCTAGGAGATTTTAAATTGTTTTAAAGCATTGTAAATGGTATTTTGAAATGAATTTCAAAATGGAAGTCTTAAGATATGGTTTTGAAAAGGATATAGTATTGAACTCACTTTGATCACTGGAAAATAACTCGGACGATGTTGGCCACATCATCAGTGTTCATTTTTGAGTTTTAAGTGACGGATTACTACCAAAGATTTTGTTTTCGAATCATTTTGGGAAAAGGAAGTTGTTTTGAATCCCGAAAGGGAATAATTTATTTTAAGAAAACAAAACTATTTAAAACTCCCAGAATAGATAGTTGGATTAAAACAAATTTAAAGAAGTTTGTGGAAGCAAATATGAATTGAAACCAATTAACTGGAAATTTAATTGGATTATGATATATCAAGTGGAATCAGATTTGAATTGTGAGATAGGAATCTGAAATGGTATTAAATGGATGAGTTAGGAGTTGGAATCAAGAATGGAACTTTGGTTTGAAATGGAATTTGGCTTGGATACGTGAATGATTTGGTTTTGAGAATAAAATTGGAATTTTGTTTGAGAAAGCATTTCTATATGCTGACAGGGTAGCAGATAGAAATGATATAAAGGTATGCCCGATAAAAAGGTACATGTTTAAGTTTCCATATGAGGTTTTATGCGCCGAATCGGCAAGCTGCTTGGCTTTTTGATTTTCTTTTTGCCTAGAGAAGCAAGTTGGGGTTTGAACTATTGACCGATACAAAGGAGGTGCTAGCGAAAATTTATGATGTTAGAAAATTTTTAGGATTTTTTGAAATTTTCGTTAGTAGGAATAAATTAATATTTTAATTGGAATTAAATGGGTTCAGTTGAAACTAAAGTTAAGAAGTAAACGTATAATTTTTAATTCAGGGACGTTCTTCCACCTTAGCAATTTCGAGGACGAAATTATTTTAAGGGGGGAAGAATGTAACGTCCCGTATTTTCACGGTAAAATAATTAGTTTAATTATTAAATATCGATTTGGCGATATCGATAACATGAATTAAATAATATTTATATTTAATTAATTTAAATAATAGAATAATATATTCATTTTCGAAATGGTCGAAAATAGCTGAATTACCAATATTGTGTGAACTAGATCATTTACAAGATATAATTCAGTCTAGAAATGAATTATAATAACGATTATATTATTTAAACAATGTTTGAACGTATAATTATAATATAATTATAATCGAGCTCGAAAAGGGCGCAATAACTCGTAATTTGGCGATTCGAACTTTAAACGAATATACAGAATACGCTTGAAGTCAGATTTCTGTGAAACAAGAAACGTTGGAATCTGTTGAACTGTATTTTAGTGGAAGAGAAACATTAGGATTTCGTCGTATAGATTGCAAGATATGTCCAATTCAAATTTTCAAATAGTCGTTATAGAATCGTTCGTCGACCGTAACAGTTTGTTTGAAATAACTGCATACTGGATTCAAATTTAGACAAGATTCTTTTGAGACGTAGTGTTAATTTAATTTTTAGAATTTTACTATAATTTTTAATTAATTAAATACGCAACTCTTTATTTGGAGTATTTTGCACCCTATATCGATATTTTGGGGTTTCACAATATGAGTTAAACTGCCGATATTATTATATTTTTGGGATCATGACACATAGCTGATTACAAAGGTACTTTTATTTTTGTCTATAACAACCCGCGTGACGAATGAAATTTGGTATGATAGAGACCATGAAATTTTACTTTAAAACCATAATTTCGATTCAGTCAATTCTTTAGTGCTAAAGCAAACATGTGGACTCCTTTCTCTCCACGTGATATATTTCGAAAGTCCAACCTATTCTACGCTAAAGTATGTATTGTATAATCACTGCCTTTCTTTTCACATCAAATACGGCCTATCATCTTGTATCGGCTATCCCATCTTCTCATGTTTTTATAGCCTGCTGAGCACAACTGAATTGTCACTTTTTCGAAACATCATCCTACCCTAAACCAGCCCAAGACTGTTCAATACAAACATATTTCATCCACAGTGATAGCTACAAAACGAAATCTCAGGGAAGACATTATTTCATGTCAAATCTTTAGTCTAGATTAGCTGCAAATCGCACATGGTTAAGGAAATAACGTTGACCTTATCTTCTTTTCATCATGTTTATATATACGCTGGAACTCAGACGCGAGATGAGTGCTTCTTCTAATAAGGAACGCGAGCAAAACAAAATCATGGGTTTTAAAAATAAAAGTTCAAAATATATATATATATATATATAACTCGACTTGTAGAAACTTTCCCTCCTGATTCCTACGTGAGTATGGATGGTGGTACGAAAATGATACAAATTTTTCCTGCTGACTGCTGGGTATTGCACCTCATGAATTAGAAGGGCTGTTGGGAAAAAGTTGGTGGCACTATGGGGTTCATGGCGGTGAGAAGTTGCATGGGTCTATTGTGTCTGGTAGGGAGGTTGTACGGGTGGCAATAAAAGGTTGAAGGAAAGAAGGCTGGAGCGGAAATATTTTAGTGGAAGATGAACCCCTGTAGCTTCATGAGAGCACGTACGTGGAGTTGGGCCAAGGAACGAAAGTGTGAAGCCCACTTTAAAAATAAAAAAAATAAAAAAAGGGAAAGAAGGAAATTCGATCAGTAGTGTTTGTATTTGGGAAAGGAGGAGCTTGCGAGAGTTTTGTTTTAGAGAACAAATAGGAGGCAGGAAAAAAAGAGATGTTGTCAACGTTAGAAGTGGGAAAGGAAGGTGCAAGTGGTAAAGAGGGATCCGTAGAAGTTGGATAGGATGCATGGAAGTGGATGGGCCATATTATTTAGGTAAGGCAAATTAATTAAATAAGAAATTAGTTTAAGTTTTATTTAAATAGAATATTTACTTATTAATATAATATCATATTAGATCTAAGGTCATTTATTTAATTACTGCCCACCGTAGATCCAAATCAAGTATGAAGCTCTATTTAAATTTTTAAACAAGATCTAAGCATTTCATATTCACAGCTGTAGTAGATCGAGATTAAGCATATTAAATAAGTGATTAAGATTTAATTGTAAATAATGAATTATATTTATATCATTTAAATCGGTAAAATTTGTAAATTTTATATCTCTTTCATACATGGTCAGAATTTAGAATTGTTTATCGCATGGGAATCTTGGGGACGCATGCTTTGCTATGAAACTGATTTGGAACCATTTGGAGCTCGTTTGAAGTTACGGTAAAATAGAATGACTGATTGAATAAATCGACTGTAATAATGTAACGACCCAGAAAATCTGAACCAAATTAAAAAATTTAAATTGGCTAAAATAATGGATTTTAAATATTTAAAATATATATTTTAAATAATATAGATGAAAACTGAGTTTGAATCGACAATTGAAAACGAATATAATTAATTATAATTATAAACAAGGCCTGAAATGGCGCTGGAGTTTCAAAAATTGAATTCAAACTTTGTCGGACTATACCGGGTGCAAAACATAACGAAGTTGAGTGAAACCAAAAATACTTAAATCTGTTAGTAAATACCATTCTAACTAATCTGAAAAATCGATTTTTCATAGCGGAAAGCAAAAGTTATGGCCAAATGAATTTTCAGAAAGGTCGGTATGGAATTTATATAGTCCGTGAAATTGGCCATTTTGCATATGACCTCGGAATTCAACGAAACCACTTTTGTTGGATCCGGGATTTGAAGTTATTGCTAGGTTTCAAATTTCAAGATTTTTGAAGCTAGTATGTGAGCGTGGCAAAGGAAAACGTGTTTTGGTCAATTACAGTTAAATTGGATCGACCAGAAATGGGCTTTTTTGCAAACGGACTCAGAATTCGACGAAACTAGTTTTGTTGGGACCGTATCGTCGAAACATAGCTAGATTTATTTTGCTGGAATTTTTCGAATTAATTTGTGGCCCTGGCAAATTGAAATGTACGTTCAAATCGAATATTGAATGTTATATATTTTAAATTGAATGGAAACTGTCTGAAACAGTCGAATGGGCCTACGAAACATATCCCATTGTATTCGGAATGGGGGTAAAACGTTAGGGACGACAGTCGTTGGGTTTGGATTGGTGGTCGGGTCAGAAAACCCCTTATAAAACCTCTCGGTCAATCAGAATAAAAAAAAAATTCTCTTTCTCCCCCCCCCCCGATATACGGCGGAAGACCTTCGAAACTTCCCGACTCGATTTCTCTTTCAATTCCAAATGAAATCAAGCAATCTCGGATCCATTTTGAAGCTCTAGCCGTCCTCTTCAAATCCATGTGAGGTTTGGCAATTATCGTTCAGTATACGTCGAGTTACGAGCCCGGGAAGTGCTCGACTTTCGAGCTCCGCCGCGATCAACTGGAGCCACCGGAGTGGGTCCCCCTTCCGACGCAGGTACTCCTCTCCATCATCTTCGACGCAGCGCCCTGCGATCCTCTTCATACTTCACAGATTTGGCGAAAATCTTGACCCTAGTTTTGAACCATATTGAAAGGTATACGGTTTATAATATTTAAACTGATTTCAACAGTTTTAAAGTGTTGCAAACTTCGAAAAATCATATCTTTTTCGTTTCTTGACGAAATTCGATGAAACAGGAAACATCGTGACTGAGTGGACGTCTTCCACATTCTAGAAGAGACCGCATATTTTTCTGAGCCTTCTTCTATTTTTAGTGGAGTGGAACCCAATGTGAGATTTCTAATTTATAAACGATATGGAAAACGACGATGTATAAATTATATAGTCGATGTATGAGTTATATAAGCGTTGTAAACCTCATGTATAAGCGTTGTATAAGTTGTACGTTTGATGTATAAGTTATATATGCGTTGTAAAAATTATATATGCGTTGAAATAAAAGTGAATTACTTTATATAAATATATATATATATATATACGTCCCTCATCCACAAACCATGGACGATATTTATTGGTTGTGATTGGTGTGAAAATTGATTGATAGCGAATGGTTGTTTGGGATTGTTTGTGGTTGATATTAATTGATTGTGGTTGACAATACCCATTTGTGGTTGAGAAATATTTGGATGAAACCACAGAGGATTAGTTTGTAGGAATGAAATAAATATATACATGCCGCCTGCGTGCGAACTAGATGCATGATCCCCATTGTCAAAAACCATGAGGTTTTAAGGTAGAGCGAGGAGCCGTACTAGGGACGGTCCCGGTTTTAACTACCTTGCTGTTATGTTGCCGAAATTTTGAATAATATTCATGTGTTTGAATTATTTTCATCTGTTGAAACTATATTTATTCGTTGAATAGAAAACCTTCATGTGTTGAATTGAAATTCATTCGTTGATTAGGAATCCATGTGTTGAATGGTGTTCGTGTTTTAAAATATAAAAATCACCTTTTTATCATCTATATGAACTATGTAAAATAATCTCGTTTTAAAAGAAATTGTTTTATAATAAAAATCCTATTTTTATTACCTATATAAACTATATAAAATAATAGTATTTTGAAAAGATTACAATAAAAAATCACATTTTTATCATATACATAAATTGTTGAAATGTGAAGTGTTATTAATAAACACTCATTCAAATAAAAATGCATGAGTTGAAATATTCATTAATTAGCTAATGATATGATTTTTGCCTATGCATGCAACATTAGAATGAATGGTGTTTTTAAACCCAATTGAATCAAATATGAAGTTGAATGGAAAATGATAAGTGATAAGAACTGTATATATGTACATGCATATTTATTAAACAGGTTATAGCAAAGGGGCTAGAGAAGAGGAATAAAATTTTGTGCCCGACAAATAGGTACACATTTACTGTTTTGTTTGGGTGATGATTTTATGAGCCTGTTGGCTAGCCGCTTGGCTATTTCTTTTTCTTTTTGATATGAGACGCCCGTGTGGCTATTCGGGAATTTTTCCCAGCCCCTCCCGTACAAAGGAGGTTATGGCGAAATTTTCCGAAATTTAAAGGCGTTAGTGAAATATTTGAAGTGGAAACAATATAGGAATTTTTGAATGAACTATATTTATATAAATATAAATAAAATTAAAACGAAACGTGGCCGTGCAGTTCGTGTTTTGAAACCGTGATTTCAAACAACTAGTGCGGGAAATCCGACCATCGGATTTTCCCGAAACCGCAACCGTTGGGTTCGCCTTGGAAATATCTTTCCAACGGCACCAACTTTGTAAAAATCCAACGGTTGGATTGTCTGGAATGTTTAATTCAAATCTGAAGAAAAACAACGCCAGAATTGATTTTATATATATATATATATATATATATATATATATATATATATTTAATTGAATAACGACGCTGCTGTTCGTATTTTGAAATCGAAACTTCAAACGAGTATACCGGGAGATCCGACCGTCGGATTTTCCCGAAATTGGAACCGTTGGATTCGTTTTGAAAAGATCTTTCGAATGATGTAAATTTTGTGAAGATCCAATGGTTAGATTTCCAGATATGTGTAAATCAAATCTAAAGAAAAACAGCGCCGCGGCCGCATTATGGCCCGAAGCGTTGTTTTGAATAAATTGGCTATTTTAAAATAAATAAAAATAGCGATAAATCATTATAAAATATCATAAATGATATGGAATGGAAATAAACTAAATTTGATCGATTTATGTGGTATTTGATGGTTGAATGTTTTTGGTGTGAAAATTACATTAAAGAACAAAATTGGTGTTGTCGAATGATTTAACCATTGAAATAAATTGATTTGAAATTCTAAATATACGTGAATTATTTGAAAAGGCCGAGCTAATTATCATTTCAAATAATTGACTGGCGATTGAAAGTCGAAGATGAGGACGGTGGTCGAAGACCGGAGATCTTCACCTCGTTTGGGTGGTAACCGAGGTCCTGATTGGGAGGCATCCCGAAATATGGATAATGAGTGGTGATCGTCCAGACATACGTGGTGATCGATGGGTTTGCGAGGTATGTAGTGCCTCCGGTTTTGCTCAGACCCAGAATGGACTGTGTGTCTGACATTGGATTTTATTCTGTGTTGATTGATCTCTGTTAGATATACATCTGTTTGGTGGCGGAGAATCTATTCTTTTGCTTAACGCCCTTCTTTGAAACGCACGAACTCAGAGGTTGTATATCGATGGACATCAGTCGCATGACATGAATTGCTAGTGTATCATGCCTAAGTGGCAAATGATCAGGGCTTCTGTTGAAAAGCAAAGCCTTGTGGTGATGATCAAAGCACCACCTGTGTGGCGTAGCTTTGTGTATAACGTGAATTCGCGAACCTCACAGCCGGTATGAACCAGAAACGGGAGGAAGGACCTCAGGGAGGGCATGCGTTTTCTTCTACCTCGAAGTGGCGTCAGTGGTTTTACACGCCCTGGTGAGTTTGACTTATGTGGTTGTTAATGTTGCGAGGCACCTCGGTTAGATCGGACGATCCGGGTCCGATGGAGTCATTCGTTGGCTCATTTACGCCCCATAGGGCGGGGAAACGCATTGTTCAGGAATTTTAATCCACATCGATGGACCGGCCCTGACGATCCAAAGGCTTGATTGAGTACTTGCCTGAGACACGGGCTAGAGCATCTCGAATTCGGTAAGGACTATCTTTTGCCTTGGTTCATTACGGAAATCCAATTTCCAAATACGACATCGTGCGGTTTTGATTGTATATATATATATGGCGACATGATATATGGTACCCATGTTGTCTATGATTGATAGTTATGGTTCAAAATTGTTTTTGAAACATGTAAACACTAGTAATAATATCAATTGCTTTGTTTTATTCGTATAAACCATATTTTGGCCATTATAAGGTAAAACTCTATCCTCCGGTTTGCGTTGCGTTGTGTGATGGGAACTGAGTCTTATAATGGCTTCATTTTTATAAAAATGCATTGCGTGGTTTAAAAGAAAGATTTGTTTTAAAGCACTGGCAATCCGATGGAGTAAACCCATTCCACGAAAGTGGCGTGGTCCTGTGATTAGCCATATTATAAATGTGTTGAGTAGATTTCTCATACCAGTCCCATGACTGACTCGTAGTTTGTTTCACTTTCGAACTCGGGTGCCCCTTTTTCTACATGGGCAGCCTTGTATTCAGGTTTAGCTGGTTCTTTCTGGATAGCTGGAGTTGAAGATGGATTCTATTATTTATCTCTTTTTATGCTGTTCAGCTCCTATTGTACATATTTTGTTTGTTTCCGCTGTAAACATTTATGTATAGCTGAACTGTATTTGTACTAAGTAAGATCCTGTATACTGTGTAACTCTGATGATTACTTTTATCCAGTATATTCTATTGTTCATTATCTGGTGTATTTATTTAATTCTGTTCTGCTATTATCTGTTTATGTGTTATATTCCAAAGATAACCCTTGTCACCGTCTGTACGGGAAATGGGTTCGTCACGAACGTGGTATCAGAGCTTTGGTTAAGCTTAGTTCTGGAATATAACATATTAACGAACTCGTAAGAAATAGAACCAGTAGTGTTCTAGGACGGGCAACTCTATACAGATAGGATCAGTAATATCCTAGTATGAGTAGAGCAGAATGAAATTACACCTCGATAGGCACATTTACATGAAGTATGTGTTTCTATATTTTAAAATATCTTTTCTGTGACCTGACACTTGATCTGCCATTTGCAGAAGTACTAGTAAAATGAGTGTTAGAAATAGGAGAAATGTAGAACCCGATCTAGAGGCTCTATTAAAGAGATATCGAAATCTGAACGGAGCATATTTCTCGGGCAATGAATCTATAATTCATACTCAACCTTGGATGAGTTCTGTTGAAAGAATTTTTGAGCGTATCCAGCTGAGAGATGACCAGAAACGATTAGTAGCATCTTGGGCTCTCAAAGAAGAAGCTTTAATCTGGTGGGAAACAATCATCAAAGATAATCCAGAAGGTGATATCACCTGGGACAGATTCAAAGTAATTTTCCTAGAAAGATTTACTCCTCCCGAAGCAACGGAGCGATTATGTGATGAATTTTCTTATCTGATACAAGGTGATATGACCATCCCAGAATATCATAAGAAATTCAACGAACTTGCTCACTTTGCTCGTCATCTGATTCAAGATCCAAAGAGGAAAAATCTGAGATTTATTCATGGCCTGCAAAGGAGATATCAGAATAGTGTAATGAGGAATGTGAAGCTTCCTTTTTTGGAAATGATATACATGGCTTATCAGTATGAAGATCTCTATAAGAAAGGAATGTTACGCGACGAAGAAGAAGTCAGTTCTAGTGACAAAGCAGAGTCGGAAACGGATATTCCTGAAGCCAGTACGAGATCTGAGGTCAGTAGGAAGCCCAGTGCCAAGAGGAAAAGGGCTGAATCTAGGAAAGAACCTTTAACGACCGCCGTGTGCAGTAACTGCCATCATAAGGGGCATTTGTCGATAAATTGCGGGCCTTTAAAGAAACGGATCAAGAGTGGATCTAAGCCCATTAAGGAACAAAAGAACCCACATGGGGAAAGGAGATGCCATAAGTGCCGTCAAGCAGGTCATATTGCACGAGAGTGCCAACTCTCAAAGAAATCTGAAGTAGTACATATAAATGAATTGGCAGAGACTTCGGAGCCCTCAGCTTGTAAAGAAAGGGTTGATGTTTTAGAAGGCACGCTCAATGTCAAGAACATTCCAGTTAAAGTACTGTTTGATACTGGCGCGTCATGAAGCTTTATAGCAAAGGATGCAGATAAGAAACTGAATTTGAATTTGAAAACGCTCAAGGAACCAATGACTGTCCAGAATCCGGTTGGGGGTTCCATCGATCTCAGTTGGGTTTGTGGAGTGTCGGTTTATTTCTCTCGTTATCGGTTTCCTACCATCGCGGTCATCATGAATTTTAAAGAGTTTGATCTTATCTTGGGGTTAGACTGGTTGACCAAATATGAAGCTGAAGTTAAATGCGCCGACAGAGTCGTAAAGACAAAGATTAAATCAGGTGATTACATAACCATTCCCTGTGAAGGTCAAAATGCTAATAGAAAAGACTTCTGGGCAGCTCTAAATGTTTCTCCAGCCCAAATAGAAAATATCCCTGAAGTTACAGAGAATATTCCTGACCTCATCAAAGATATTCCTATCGTCAAGAACTATGCGGATGTGTTTGAAGAAGTTATTCGCTTACCTCCGCAAAGAGAAATAGATTTCAAAATTGCCTTAATTCCAAATGCAAGGCCGGTAGTTCATGCTATTCGAAGAATGTGCTCGAAAGAGAAAGAGGAATTAGACAATCAAACACGACAGCTAGTATGGAAGGGTCTGATCAGGCCTAGTTTCTCTGATTGGGGTGCAGCAGTGGTGTTTATCCCAAAATCTGACAGTACTCTACGTCTATGTGTGGATTATCGTGATTTGAACAAGCAGACGATAAAGAACAAATATCCATTGCCGCAGATTGATGATTTGTTGGATCGATTAAATGGTGCACAAGTATTCTCAAGGGTGGGCCTAGCTACAGGCTTCCATCAACTTCGAATTGCCGAAGAGTGTGTTCCAATGACAGCATTCAGAGGTCCCGACTTGTTCTACGAGTGGTTAGTAATGTCGTTCGGCTTATGTAACGCTCCTGCTTACTTCATCGATTTGATGAATAGGGTGTTCAGAGGGGTTTTGAATAAATTTGTTCTGGTTTTTATTGACGATATTCTAATCTTCTCTAAGTCAAAGGCCAAACATGAAAAGCATTTGGAACAGGTTCTAGAAATTCTGAGAAGGAATTTATTGAAAGTAAAGTTTTCCAAATGTATATTCTGGCAAGATGAAGTAAAATTTCTAGGCCATGTCGTATCAAAAGAAGGAATTGCTGTGGATCCAAGCAAAATCACAGCTATTCAGAATTGGAAACAGCCCAGTACCCCCACTGAAGTCCGTAGTTTTCTCGGATTGGCTAGTTATTACCGTAAGTTCATCAAAAACTTTTCGAAGATATCTGGCCACTTAACGAAGCTTACAAAGAAGCACTCTAAATTCAAATGGACTCCAGAAAGTGAGGAGGCTTTCGAAGAGCTAAAGTTAAGATTAACGACAGCTCCAATGTTAACCATCATAGATGGCAATCAGGATTTGAATGTCTAGACTGATGCTTCTAGAGAAAGCCTTGGCGCAGTGTTAATGCAAAGGGGTCAAGTGATTGCTTATGCTAGCCGTCAACTGAAGCCGCACGAAAAGAACTACGTAACTCATGATCTTGAGTTATTGGCTATTGTGTTCTCTTTGAAAATCTGGAGACACTATCTCCTGGGTGAGAGGTTTGAACTGTTTATAGATCACCAGTCGTTAAAGTATATGTTCACCCAGAAAGATATGAATCTGAGGCAGCAACGTTGGCTGGAGTTTCTTGCAGCATATGACTTTGAAATTATATACACTCCCGGGAAAGCCAATGTCGTGGCCGATGCATTAAGCCGAAAGAATGAAATGATCGCCAGTTTTATTATCACGACTTCACTGATAGGTAAAATATCTGCTATTCAGAAGGATGATCACTTCATTCAGAAGATCGGAGAGACAATTCAGAAGGGCGAACCCTCGAGTTTTCAGGTTGATAATGAGGGGATTCTAAGGCTGAAGGGTCGAATATGTGTTCCTAACATTGCTGAGCTCCGAAAGGAAGTTCTGGATGAATGCCACAAGTCAAAACTTAGTATCCATCCGGGAGTAAGCAAAATGTATAATGACATCAAACGCACTTTCTGGTGGAGGTCAATGAAGAGGGACATTTCTTTATATGTTATCCGATGCCCTACTTGCCAACTAGTCAAGAGCGACCAACAGAAGCTGGCTGGATTGTTACAACCGCTAGACGTTCCTGGCTGGAAGTGGGAACATATTTCCATGGACTTCATTGATGGTCTTCCCAGAACCAGAAAAGGAAATGACAGTATTTGGGTGATCGTAGATCGCTTCACGAAGACCGCCCATTTCATACATATCAGATCAAACAGAACCGCTCAGAGTCTGGCGCAGATATATTTCAAGGAAATAGTTAGACTACATGAGTGCCGCTCAGTATAGTCAGTGATAGAGATACAATATTCACTAGTAAATTCTGGGAGGCGTTTCAAGTCGAGCTGGGAACGAAGTTGAACTTGAGCATCGCTTATCATCCTCAGACAGACGGTCAGACTGAGAGGGTGAATCGTATTTTAGAAGATCTATTGCGGGCTAGTGTTCTAGATTTTGGTGGATCATGGGAAGACCATCTGCATTTGGCTGAATTCTCATATAACAACAGCTACCGGGAAAGTCTGACAATGTCGCCATTCGAAGCATTGTACGGTAGACCGTGCCGATCTCCTGCTTGTTGGGTTGAACCTGGAAATAGACTAGTGTTAGGGCCAGATATGATCCGAGAAGCTGCCGACAAAGTCGACTTTATTAGGAAGCGATTACTCGCCGCTCAAAGCTGACAAAAGAGCTACGCCGATAGGAGAAGAAGAGATATATCCCTTGCTGTTGGCGACTATGTATATTTGATTAATTAAAATTATTAAAATGATAGTTAATTTAATCAATAGTAGAATGAATGGTAGAATTTATTTGATTATGTCACACATTGAACTGATTTAAAAACAGATAGAAATATATACATGTGCATTTTATATATTTGAACCGGTAAATGGATTAGCTGTTGAGTAAAGATTTTATTTGCGTGCCCGACAAATAAGTAAACCTTAATGAGTTGGATGCGAAATATTATTATATCAACTCCTATGAATGCCATTGGATGCGGAGTGCTGGTTTTTCTGTGTGAAATAATAAATATCGCCATAGGATAGTAACAATTAATTTTGAACTACATTACATGGCATACTTCAGAAGATAGGCATACTTCATCATATACCACATAAGCATTTGGAGCTTGTGTGACGAGGTGGAAGATTTACCATACGAGCGAGAGGCTTGTATGGAGATGACTATATTTTACAGGTTGAACTGATGACTGATATGGACTATTTAAATTGTAACGATAAAATTGCCAGATTAATAAAAACCCCACACGGGTCTGGAGTTGACAATAATCACGTCTCTCTAGTTATTAGATACGGCACATGGACTATTTATTTCCCCCACACGGGACAGGGTGACGAGAATTTATTCTCTGGAGTTATTATCAGTACACGCTCCCTTGTAAACACCAGAATATATCACTATAAATATGTGTATGCTTATTAGGATTTATTAGGTACCTAATACGGCCCAATAAATTTCCAAACCCCTCCACGTACAAAGGAGGTTATGGCGAAATTTTTCGAAAATTCCGGGTGTTAGCCAAATTTTTGAAGAATTTGAAATTTCTCAGAAACTGAAAAGTTGGAGAATTGAAGCCAGATCGAACGTAGAGTTGATTAATCAAACCACTTTCGACTTTGTTCCTTTTCGGGGACGAAAAGTTTTAAGTGGGGGAGAATGTAACGACCCAGAAAATCTGAACCAATTTAAAAAATTTAAATTGGCTAAAATAATGGATTTTAAATATTTAAAATAAATATTTTAAATAATAGAGATGAAAACTGAGTTTGAATCGACCATTGAAAACGAATATAATTAATTCTGTAGTTTCAAAAATTGAATTCAAACTTTGTCGGACTGTACCGGGTGCAAAACATAACGGATTTGGGTGAAACCAAAAATACTTAAATCTTTTAGTAAATACCTTTCTAACGAATCTGAAAAATCAAATTTTCATAGCAGAAAGCAAAAGTTATGGCTAAATGAATTTTCAGAAAGGTCGCTATGGAATTTATATAGTCCGTGAAATTGGCCATTTTGCATATGACCTCGGAATTCGACGAAACAACTTTTGTTAGATCCAGGATGTGAATTTATTGCTAGGATTCAAATTTCATGATTTTTGAAGCTAGTATGTGAACGTGGCAAAGGAAAACGTGTTTTGGTCAATTACAGTTAAATTGGATCGACCAGAAATGGGCCTTTTTGCAAACGGACTTAGAATTCGACGAAACTAGTTTTGTTGGGACCGTATCGTCAAAACATAGCTAGATTTATTTTTCTGGAATTTTTCGAATTAATTTGTGGCCCTGGCAAATTGAAATGTACGTTCAAATCGAAATTGAATGTTATATATTTTAAATTGAATGGAAACTGACTGAAACAGTCGAATGGGCCTACAAAACATATCCCATTGTGTTCGGAATGGGGGTAAAACGCTAGGGATGATAGTCGTTGGGTTTGTATTGGTGGTCGGGTCAGAGAACCCCTTATAAAACCTCCCGGCCAATCAGAAAAAAAAAGAATTTCTCTTTCTCCCCCCCCCCCCCCCAGTACGGCGGAAGGCCTTCGAAACTTCCCGATTCGATTTCTCTTTCAATTCCAAACGAAATCAAGCAAACTCAGATCCATTATGAAGCTCTAGCCGTCCTCTTCAAATCCATGTGAGGTTTGGCAATTATCGTTCGGTATTCGTCGAGTTACAAGCCCGAGAAGTGCTCGACTTTCGAGCTTCGCCGCGATCGGCTGGAGCCACCGGAGTGGGTCCCCCTTCCGGCGCAGGTACTCCTCTCCATCCTCTTCGACGCAGCGCCCTCCGATCCTCTTCATACTTCACAGATTTGGCGAAAATCTAGACCCTAGTTTTGAACCATATTGAAAGGTATACGGTTTATATTATTTAAACTGATTTCAATAGTTTTAAAGTGTTGCAAACTTCGAAAAATCATATCTTTTTCGTTTCTTGACGAAATTCGATGAAACAGGAAACATCGTGACCGAGTGGACGTCTTCTACATTCTAGAAGAGACCGCATATTTTTCTGAGCCTTCTGCTATTTTTGGTGGGGTGGAACCCAATGTGAGATTTCTAATTTATAAACGATATGGAAAACGACGATGTATAAATTATATAGTCGATGTATGAGTTATATAAGCGTTGTACACCTCATGTATAAGCGTTGTATAAGTTGTACGTTCGGTGTATAAGTTATATATGCGTTGTAAAACACAATTATATATGCGTTGAAATAGAAGTGAATTGCTTTATATAAATATATATATACGCCCCTCGTCCACAAACCATGGACGATATTTATTGGTTGTGATTGGTGTGAAAATTGATTGATAGAGAATGGTTGTTTGGGATTGTTTGTGGTTGATATTGATTGATTGTGGTTGAAAAATACCCATTTGTAGTTGAGAAATATTTGGATGAAACCACATAGGATTAGTTTGGGGGAATGAAATAAATATATACATGGCGCTTGCGTGCGAACTAGATGCATAATCCCCATTGTCAAAAACCGCGAGGTTTTAAGGTAGAGCGAGGAGCCGTACTAGGGACGATCCCGGTTTTAACTACCTTGCCGTTATCCTGCCGAAATTTTGAATAATATTCATGTGTTTGAATTATTTTCATCTGTTGAAACTATATTTATTCGTTGAATAGAAAACCTTCATGTGTTGAATTGAAATTCATTCGTTGATTAGGAATTCATGTGTTGAATGGTGTTCGTGTTTTAAAATATAAAAATCACCTTTTTATCATCTATATGAACTATGTAAAATAATCTCGTTTTAAAAGAAATTGTTTTATAATAAAAATCCTATTTTTATTACCTATATAAACTATATAAAATAATAGTATTTTGAAAAGAATTGTTCTACAATAAAAAATCACATTTTTATCATATACATAAATCGTTGAAATGTGAAGTGTTAAAAATAAACACTCATTCAAATAAAAATGCATGAGTTGAAATATTCATTAATTAGCTAATGATATGATTTTTTCCTATGCATGCAACATTAGAATGAATGGTGTTTTTAAACCCAATTGAATCAAATATGAAGTTGAATGGAAAATGATAAGTGATAAGAACTGTATATATGTACATGCATATTTATTAAACAGGTTATAGCAAAGGGGCTAGAGAAGAGGAATAAAATTTTGTGCCCGACAAATAGGTACACATTTACTGTTTTGTTTGAGTGATGATTTTATGAGCCTGTTGGCTAGCCGCTTGGCTTTTTCTTTTTCTTTTTTGACATGAGACGCCCGTGTGGCTATTTTGGAATTTTCCCAGCCCCTCCCGTACAAAGAAGTTTATGGCGAAATTTTCCAAAATTTAAAGGCGTTAGTGAAATATTTGAAGTGGAAACAATATAGGAATTTTTGAATGAACTATATTTATATAAATATATAAATATAAATAAAATAAAATTGAAACATGGTCGTGCAGTTCGTGTTTTGAAACCGTGATTTCAAACAACTAGTGCGGGAAATCCGACCATCGGATTTTCCCGAAACCGCAACCATTGGGTTCGCCTTGGAAATATCTTTCCAACGGCACCAACTTTGTAAAAATCCAACGGTTGGATTGTCTGGAATGTTTAATTCAAATCTGAAGAAAAAAAGTGCCATAGTCGATTATATATATATATATATATATAATTATATTTAATCGAATAACGACGCTGCAGTTCGTATTTTGAAATCGAAACTTCAAACGAGTATACCGGGAGATCCGACCGTCAGATTTTCCCGAAATTGGAACCGTTGGATTCGTTTTGAAAAGATCTATCTAATGATGTAAATTTTTTGAAGATCCAACGGTTAGATTTTCAGATATGTGTAAATCAAATCTAAAGAAAAACAGCGCCACGGCCGCATTATGGCCCGAAGCGTTGTTTTGAATAAATTGGCTATTTTAAAATAAATAAAAATAGCGATAAATCATTATAAAATATCATAAATGATATGGAATGGAAATAAACTAAATTTTCTCGATTTATGTGGTATTTGATGGTTGAATGTTTTTGGTGTGAAAATTACATTAAAGAACAAAATTGGTGTTGTCGAATGATTTAACCATTGAAATAAATTGATTTGAAATTCTAAATATACGTGAATTATTTGAAAAGGCCGAGTTAATTATCATTTCAAATAATTGACTGGCGATTGAAAGTCGAAGATGAGGACGGTGGTCGAAGACCGAAGATCTTCACCTCGTTTGGGTGGTAACCGAGGTCCTGATTGGGAGGCATCCCGAAATATGGATAATGAGTGGTGATCGTCCAGACGTACGTGGTGATCGATGGGTTTGCGAGGTATGTAGTGCCTCCGGTTTCGTTCAAACCCAGAACGGACTTGTAAATGGACTGTGTGTCTGACTTTGGATTTTATTCTGTGTTGATTGATCTCTGTTAGATATACATCTGTTCGGCGACGGAGAATCTATTCTTTTGCTTAACGCCCTTCTCTGAAACGCACGAACTCAGAGGTTGTATATCGTTGGACATCAGTCACATGGCATGAATTGCTAGTGTGGCATGCCTAAGTGGCAAATGATCAGGGCTTCTGTTGAAAAGCAAAGCCTTGTGGTGATGATCAAAGCACCGCCTGTGTGGCGTAGCTTTGTGTATAACGTGAATTCGCGAACCTCACAGCCGGTATGAACCAGAAACGGGAGGAAGGACTTCAGGGAGGGCATGCGTTTTCTTCTAGCTAGAAGTGGAGTCAGTGGTTTTACACGCCCTGACGAGTTTGACTTATGTGGTTGTTACTGTTGCGAGGCGGCTCGGTTAGATTGGACGATCCGGGTCCGATGGAGTCATTCGTTGCTCATTTACCACCCATAGGGCGGGGAAACGCATTGTTCAGGAATTTTAATCCACATCGGTGGACCGGCCTTGACGATCCAAAGGCTTGATTGAGTACTTGCCTGAGACACGGGCTAGAGCGTCTCGAATTCGGTAAGGACTATCTTTTGCCTTGGTTCATGACGGAAATCCAATTTCCAAATACGACATCATGCGGTTTTATTGTATATATATATGGCGACATGATATATGGTACTCATGCTGTCTATGATTGATAGTTATGGTTCGAAATTGTTTTTGAAACATGTAAACACTAGTAATAATATCAATTGCTTTGTTTTATTCGTATCAACCATATTTTGGCCATTATAAGGTAAAACTCTATCCTCCGGTTTGCGTTGCATTGTGTGATGGGAACTGGGTCTTATAATGGCTTCATTTTTATAAAATGCATTGCGTGGTTTAAAACAAAGATTTGTTTTAAAGCACTGGCAATCTGATGGAGTAAACCCGTTCCACGAAAGTGGTGTGGTCCTGTGATTAGCCATATTATAAATGTGTTGAGTAGATTTCTCATACCAGTCCCATGACTGACTCGTAGTTTGTTTCACTTTCAAACTCGGGTGCCCCTTTTTCTACACGGGCAGCCTTGTATTCATGTTTAGCTGGTTCTTTTTGGATAGCTGGAGCTGAAGATGGATTCTATTATTTATCTCTTTTTATGCTGTTCAGCTCCTATTGTACATATTTTGTTTGTTTTCGCTGTACACATTTATGTGTAGCTGAACTGTATTTGTACTAAGTAAGATCCTGTATACTGTGTAACTCTGATGATTACTTTTATCCAGTATATTCTATTGTTCATTATCTGGTGTATTTATTTAATTATGTTCTGCTATTATCTATTTATGTGTTATATTCCAAAGATAACCCTTGTCACCGTCTGTACGGGAAATGGGGTCTTCACAAACAACCAAGGTGAGTAAATCTCACTAACTCTGCTCAATTTATATTTTTATAAAATATTTTCAGAATTTATAAATGATGATTGTTTGCGGTGTGTTGGCTGTTTGGTTGAACTGCTAGTCAGTGGATTGAAAATATAGATAATGATATAAATATAAATCATTAATCAAATATTGATTCTGTTTAGCAGAATATTTCATAGTGAAAAGAAATTGATGTTAATTTTATTATTTAACATCTGTGGATGCAGAGAAACAGGTCGGAGGGATCCAACTGGATTCCTCAACATTTTTTTGACTGTTTTTCATATATTGTGATATATGATGTGATTTGTAATCTGTTGTTGATTATGTGTTTTGATCACTGTTACTGGGTAATTTTAATACCATAAGAAATACAAGGATGTGAGAAAGGAAATTTCAATCAATAAGTTGAAATAAAATATTTTCATATATAAAATCAACTGTTACTGTAATTTTCGGTATCACCTAAAATGTAACTATGAATACTGATTTCAAAATGAAGATAACTATCAATACAACTATTAATATGATTACTCCAACCAGATTTAGTATCATACATGTATGATAATAGTCGTGATTGTTACTCTTAGACCTACTATTCAAATAACTGGAAAAAAGGATTTTATATAAAAGGAAGTTTGAAATGGTTATTAAATTAGGAAAGTTTATAAAATTCAAAGAGTCAAAAGGGAATAAAAGAAAAATATTTGTAAAACATTTACAAATAAAATAGAAAGGAAAACATTTGTAAAACATTTACAAATGGAATTGGAAAGAGGAATATTTGGAAAATCCATTTAACAAATAAAATTTAAAAGAGGAAATATTTGTAAAATATTTACGAACAGATTAAATGGAGAAAAGATTTGAGAAGTAAATAAAGTTATAAAATGAAATATTTAATTAGAAAATAAATGGAATTATATAAACATTTATATGAAATAAATATAGACAAATAGAAAAAGAAGTATTTGAAATCGAATAGTGTAATCAAGTATAATTTATTCGAATAAGATTAATCGATTAGAGTTAATCAGTAGAGTTAATCGAATATTAGTTATTCAATTAGAATTAATCGAATATTAGTTATTCGAATAAAGAGTTAACCAGATAGAGTTAATTGAACATAGTTAATCGAAATAGGATTTAATTGAATATTAGATATTCAATTAGAGTTTATCGAATATAGTTATTTGAGATAGAGTTAGTCAAACATAGTTATTCAGGATGAGTTGCCATTTTGTACGACTGCTAGCGTATTTCGCAGGGCTGCAGATAGCCTGCGGCGGTCGGATGATTCCTGAGGGAATCAGGCGTAACCATTGTGATCGCTGCGATCTAGAGTCAAGCGAATGGAGTTTAATCGAATACTAGCCATTCATAAAAAAGTCAAAACAGACATAGTTATTCGAATATAAGTTAATCGATTATTAGTTATTCGATAGGATTTAAATAAGTTGAGTTAAATAAGTAAGTTAATCAAGTTAAGTTAGTCAAGTTGAGTTAATCTAGTTGAGTTAGTCAAAATGAGTTAATCAAACTGAGTTAATCCAAGTGAGTAAATCCAAAGGAGTTATTCGAAATAGTTTATTCGAATATTAAAAGAATTATCAAATACAGTTTATTCGAAAGGAGATTAATTGCATGTAAATCATTCGTGGAAAGTTAATCTAATGTGAATCATTCGTAGAGAGATTATCGAATGTAGTAATTCGAAGAAAGAATTATCGAATATAGTTTATTCGAAAGGAGTTATCGAATAGAGTTTATTCGAAAGAAAATTATACGTTGAATTCGATTATATCGAATTCGGGAAAGTAATATTTACTTTTCGTTTTAATCAAGGTTTACTCATTTATGAATAAATTAGTGGTTTAGTTATTTAGTTAAATTAAGAAAAAAAGTTATAATTTGAAAGTAGATATTTAGGAAGAAGGGATTATAACACTATAGTTATAATCAATGTTTTAAAATAAAGAAGTGGTTTCGTAAATAGAATCCGAGAGTTACGTAAGGAAGTTTGTTAAAGATTTGAAAGGTGAACTTTGTCTATTTCGAAGTTAGAAATGTTGTTCAGTTAAGGTCTGAGAGGTAGTTATTGTAATAACTCGGAAATCTAAGCTAATTTAAAATTTTTATATTGGCAATTTTAGTGAATATTGATTATTTAAAATGATTTATTTTAAATAATAACGACGAGAAATCTATTTTGAATAGAATTCAAATGTATATATTTATATAGATCGTCGTTAGAATATAAATGATTATTTATAATTATGAAAGGAATCGAAAATGGCGCGGTAGTTTGAAAATTCGATTTCAAAGTTCAAATGAATGTACAGGATTCAAAATAAACCGGATTTTGGAGAAACCAAAAGTATTAGAATCTAATTGAGAATATCTTTCCCACGAATTCAAAAAATTGAAATTTCATAGCGGGGATAAAAAGATATGTCCAGTTAAAAATTCAGAATAGTCGCTATGGAATTCTGGCCCTTAAAAATGGGAATTTTGCAAACGACCTCGGTTTTCGACGAAGCCACTTTTGTTGGATCCGTGATGTCAAGTCATTGCTGGATTCCAAAATTCATAATTTTCCAAATCAATACATGAGCTTGGCACACTTAAACGCATTTGACTAAATTCAGTTGAATTTAATCGACTGGAAAGTGGTCATTTTTCAAACGGTCTCAGAATTTCGCGAAATCAGTTTTGTTAGGACAGTATCGTCAATAGAAGCTAGAAATAATTTTTCTGGAATTTTTAAAGTCCGTATGTGACCCCAGTAAATTGAAATGTACGTTTAAAATTGAATATATAGATTTATATTTTGATTTTGACGGAAACTGATCGAAACGATCGAATAAGCTTGCGGGACATATCCCATTGTGTTCGGAATGGGGGTAAGTAGCTATGAACGATAGTCGGTGGGTTCGAATTGGGGTTCAAAAGAAATGTGTACTTTTTATGGAAATAAAATAATAAAATATATACTATAAAACCCCCTTTTCTCTACACTCTCTCCCCACAACTTGGTCAACACCCCTTTTCCACTTCAGCGCTCAAAATCGAGAATGAGAAAAAAAAGCGAACGAAGGACGTTATCGCCCCAGGATCGGAGCCGCCACCGCCGCTCCAGGCCGGACCCCACCAACGACGAGGATTCCCCCCACCCCCGACAACGCCGCGCCAAACCCCCTTTCCCTCTCGCCCGTTCTCCTCTAAACCCCCCCTTCAGCTCCTTCCCTCTCCATCTTGACTCGCGCCCTCTCCCCTCGACCTCTGTTGAGCCTCCACAAACCCTCGCAAACCTCCACTGAAGAACTCGACGAAGAACAACAAGGCTAGGTGCGGTTTTGGGCGGTATGCAAGAAGAGGGGAGTGGATGAGGTTTTCGAACCGGAATCAGGACATATCGAACGGGTTTTGAGAAGAAGGAAGCTGCAATATTTTCTTAAACGTGACAAAGAACACAGTAAGTTTTAATTAATTATTGGTTTAAGTAATTAAGTTTTTTTTTTAAATTAGTATTGATTTAAGATCTGAAATTTTAAATGTGAATCACATTGTCATAAAAACATGTTTTTTATAGTATACCTTAGTTTTAAAATATATAATATACATTAGTTTTAAAAGTAAAATAGCTTCGATTTAAAAATATGATTTCCTTTGAATTAAAATTAGGATTTCTTTGATTTGAAAATTACGTTTTCTTTGATTTGAAAAATATGTTTTCTTTGTTTTTATCATATTAAAGAGAATATTTTTATAATTATTAAAAATATGATTTTTATACTAGTAGAGTATTAAAAATATGATTTTTATATTAGTAGAGTATTAAAAATATGATTTTTATATTAGTAGAGTATTGAAAATATGATTTTTATATAGTAGAGAGAATAAAAATATAATTTTTATATATTGTAGAGAATAAAAATATGATTTGTATATATGTATGATAATAAAAATATAAATATAGAGAGGTAATAAAAATGTGATTTTTATTCACGTAGCGAACACGGATGACGAAAGTGGCAAAAGGCGAGCACGACGAAGATTTCCTACATATGAAGAGTCATGGCATTTGGTTTAGCTATTGGTGAGAACTTCTCACTTTTATTTTAATTTCTAGTTTGAAATATATACTAGGATGCAGATGGTGTTTAGTAGCACCCGACACCCGTCGTCCACAGACCATGGATGACTTGTTTGTTTAATTGATGTGTTGTGAAAGTTGATTGTGTGATGTGGAATGAAATAAAATATTTTATAGCTGAAAATATTTTATAGTTAAAAATATAATTTTTAACGTGTATATAAAATAAAATATTTATAAACAAATCGGACGATTTTTCTATATACAAATTTGGGACGATAAATTTTACACATCGCCCAACTGCACAAATAGAACCTGTGTTTGTTGTTTGAAAACCCCACACAGGTATTGGGAAGAAATATGACATACACTAATCCTAATAATTAATTGTATGTCGATCGATTGATTGACAAGCTGTGTAAGCGTTGAATATTTATATTCAATGCTTATACAGTGTAGAATGCACTTTGGATGATGGAATTGTTGTTTCCATTATTGTTATACACATTCGTTGTGTGAAATCCATATAATCACATTATATGGTAATTGACTGTGTCTGATTCCAGTTCAGAATTATCGAATATTTTAAAATAATATTCTGTGAATATTGAAATGTGATACTATGTTAAGTAGTTAAACGCCATTTTAACACGAACGGGAATTTTGTCGATTTTAATCATTTTACAATGAATATCGAAAGTGATTTCAAAATCTGATATTTTGAAATGAATTGAAATTCGAGTTAAATTGAATTGAACTAAATTGAAATTCGAATTAAATTGAATTGAATTGAAATTCGAATTAAATTGAAATGAATTGAAATTCAAATTAAATTGAAATAAATTGAAATTCGAATTAAATTGAAAAGAATTGAAATTCGAATTAGATTGAAATAGAATTGAAATCGTTTTGAATTGAATTTAAAACGTATTGAAATTGAACTGAAATCGATTTGAATTGAAAACGATTTGGATTGAAATTGATTTGAATTGAAACCGATTTGAATTGAAATGGATTTGAATTGAAATCGAGTTGAAATGAATTTAAAACAAATTTATATTGGAAAGATTCAATTTTGATTTGAATTTGAGATGGAAGTTGAAATCATTTTGAAAATGAATTTAAAACGATTTATAAAATACGTTTTAAAAGGAAATCGATGAAATATATATATTATATATATAATGGCCTGAATAGAATGTGCCGCGCTGCGGCAGTTCGCGAATTTCGACCATTGACTTCGAATGGATATTACAGGAGATCCGACCGTCGGATTCTCCTAAAACCGGAACCGTTGGGTTTGTATCGAAAAGAACTTTCTAACGAATATTAGAGATTTGAAATCTAACGGTTGGATTTGGAATTATGTCCAAATCAAATTTAGAAAAGGTCACTGTATGTGCAGTTCGATGGCTGTTGATGGAAATCGACTGTACGAGCCTTGATAAAATTATTAAAAATAGTAATAATTTGTGTAAAATCATAAGAAATGATTTGTGAAGAATTGGGATGAAAATTTCCATATTTGAAAAGATAAAAGTAGATTTTTATCGAAATGAACTAGTTTTGAACTAGAATAATAATTTATTTATTTTTAAAATAAATAAATTGGATTTGAAATGGTTTTGAAAATAACCAGAATTTTCAATAATTGGATTGGAATGGATTTGAATCGAAATTGTATTTGGAATATTTCGATGTTGGATTTCGTGATGAAACAGATATTGTTATGGGAATTTGAAAGATATATTAATATCGTTATTTCCAATACGATATTTGTTGGTTGTAGGATTTGATATTGAATTTAAGCCGATATATTTTCTATTCAGAGCCTTGTATTTAATATCAAATGTGATTTGGGTTTGTCATGAATGATGTCTTCATTAACACTATTCTTAAGCCCAGTTGAGAAAAAGATTAAATCTTTTTATTTAGATTTAATGAAGTGTACCAATTAAATGGTATTTAATTGGAATTGAATTTGAATTGATTTTTGGTTTTATCGTGAATGGTGTTTAAAATAACACTCGTTCTTTAACCCGATAATTAATGGAATGTGATTTTGGGTTGTCGTGAACGGTATCTTCAATAATACTGTTCTTAGACCCAACGGAGTTAAGAAAATCAGAAACTAACTGGAGATTAGTTAAGTTGAATGGTTTCTTAGGTATTGATCTGATGTTGATTTCGGCCTTCGGGGTTAATACTTAGGGAATTGCTCACTTGCTATTTTACAGTTAAAGGATGATAGAATGGAATGTGATTTTGGGGTTTATCGTGAACCGTGTTTCAAATGACATCGGTTCTTTAACCCAGTTAAAGATTAAAACTAAGTGGAGTTTTAATGGATCTTTAATTAGATTGAAAAGATCGAGAATGGAGTATCACCAGTTTTGCTCCGGGCGATAGTTAAATCTTTAATTAGATTTGAACGTGAAATGGTAATTGAATTTACCAATAACACCATGGTGTTAGATATGAAGTATGACCAGTTTTACTTCATGGGATGAATAGGTTGGGATTGGGAAATAACATAAATGATTACTTTGGTGTGGTTCGCTAATCCCGACTAGTTTGAATTGATATTCAAAAGAAGATTAAAGAATAAATTTAAAGAATTTATCTTTGATAAAATTAATGGGAACCTTTCCCAAAGTATAAGAATATTTGAATAAAAGAATATTCTGAATTGGAATGAGGCGTATGTTGTGTTTGTGTAACATTTGTTTAATATATACGCGAGTTATTCAGAAAGACCGGGTTTATCCCATTCTGAATAACAGATTCGACGTGGTGTCGAGGATGAAGACGGTGGTCCAAGACCAGAGGTCTTCCTATCGTTTGGGAGATTACTGATGATCTTGATTGGGCCGTACAACCAAGAGGAGGAAATCAGTTAGTGGTCGTCCAGACGTACTTGGAGATCAATGGATATGCGAGGTACAAGGTGCCTCTGGTTTCGTTCAGACCTAGAACGGACTTGTAAATGGAATGTGTGTCTGACATTGGATATCTTTCTGTGTGATTTATGGATATCGATTGCATGGAGTGGTTTCCTGTGTGGCAAGCTAAGATGCAAATGATCAAGGCTTCTGTTGAAAAGCAGAGTCTTGTGGTTGATGATCAAAGCACGGCCTGTGTGGCATAGCTTTGTGTAGCGTTAATTCGCAAGCCTCACACCCAGGTATGAACCAAAAATGGGAAATGGATATCAGGGGGGACGTGCGTTTCTTTCTAGTTAGTAGTGGTGCCAGTGCTTGAACTTGCTGACATTTCTTATGTGGATGATGTAATTTGCGGTGCCTCGGTTATATCGGTTTCGGCCGATGCATTATGGTCCGCAGACGAACCAGACTTACGCCCTATAGGGCGGGGAAATGTAGTGTTCAGGAAATATAATCCATATCGGTGGACCGACCCTGAATCCAAGGGACGATGCGTTCTGTTCCTAAGGGGCGGACTAGAGGCTCTCGAATCGGTGAGGACAATCCCTAGCCTCGGTTCATATCATAGGTGATAATCCAACTTCCGATCCTACATTTTGCGGTTTTGATTGTAGAGCCTAGTATGGCGACATGATATATGGTACCCATGCCGTCTATGATTGATACTTATGATTGAAATTGTTTTATACACTATGCACCTTAATAGTATCAAATGATTTGTTTTAAACGTACTAAGCCTGCTTTGGCTATTATAAGGGAAAACCCTATCCTCCGGTTTGTGTTGCATTGTGTGATGGGACCTGGGTCTTATAATAGCTTCATTTTTCTTTATTTAGCATTGCGCTGTTGTTTTATGCACTGGTGTTCTTGGGAGGAAACCCGTTCCGTGTTATACGTTGTGGTCCCTTGATTTACCTAACTTTAAAATGAAGATTAATAACTGTTTTAGTTCTCACACCAGTCACATGACTGACCTGGAGTTTATTGTTTTAACCTAAACTCTGGGTGCCCCTATTTTTGACACGGGCAGCTAGTAGTTGTGGTTTTGCAGATTTATATTCATAGGATCCTGATTTACAGCTGGAACGATACTCGAAAAGCTGTGTATCCGCGTATTACTTCTAGTTGTGTTTTGTATTATTTATTGTTGTGATGTATTTAAATGTAATTTAAATCTCTAATATTTTCTATGTAATATTTATTCATACTCTGTATATTCTTGTATTCTGATCTAATTGTTGTAATTAACAATGAAATGTTCTTCTGTTTGCATTCTGATGTGGCTTGTTCTCAAAATAATTTGTGCTTTCCTTCACAGGGAAGTTCGGGTCGCTTCATTTGGTATCAGAGCTTTGGTTTACAAATCTCAGAGAACAAGACACATTAGAACCATACGAAAGAATTCATCAGAGATTGGATTAGTAATATCCAATGAGAATGACTCGTTAGAGATGGGATCTGTAGTATCCTAGAACGAGTGTGAAGAGTAGTGTTTTTAAAATAAAAGTGAAAACAAGTTTTGTTTTGAAAATTTAAATCAATTATTCGTATTTGATTATTTATTTTATAATGAATTTGGACAATCAAGTATACAGAGATTTTAGTACACGTCTGATCCATGTGTATTGAAGCCTCAAATATATTCGGTAGATATAGTATCACACTCTAGTCGCCCGAAGAAGATACTGATGATTGAGATCTCATCATCAGTGTTTATGTTCGAGTGATGAAAGTGGGATTTCTATATATTTCCTATTGACTGGTGTGAGAACCATAATTTGATAGGGCCTATTGTTGTGATTTGGCACCAAAAATGTGATTTTTGACTATATATCAAAATTATGAATTTGAAAAGCTATTTCAGTAATTGATTGATGGTTGTGTTGTATGATTATTCCTTTAAACCATTACGTGAATGAACAGTAAATTTAGGCCAAATTGAACCAAATAGTGAATTGTATTGAAAATTTGTCACATTTGCATGCATATACATGTACGTATATTGAACAGGTCATTACAAGGAGGCTAGAGCAGAAGAATAAAATTGTTTGCCCGACAAATGGGTACATGTTTATTGTATTCCTTGGGTTTTGGATGATTTTATAAGCAGATTGGCTAGCCGCTTGGCGTTTTTTTTTCTTTTGGATTGAAGAAGGCCATGGGAGGCTATATGAAATATCCCGAAGTCCCCGGTGCAGGGGAGGTTATGGTGAAATTTTTCGACAATTTAGGGTGTTAGCCAAATTTTTGAAAAATTTGAAAAGTTCTAAGAAACTAAAAAGTTGAAGAACTTAAGCCGTAGTGAAAATAGTGAAAGTTGAGTTGATTTGTTAAACAACTTTCGGCTTCGTTCCTTTTCGGGGACGAAAAGTTTTAAGTGGGGGATATTGTAATAACCCGGAAATATGAGCCAATCTAAAATTTTTATTTTGGCAATTTTAGCAAATATTGATTATTTAAAATGATTTATTTTAAATAATAACGACGAGAAATCTATTTTGAATGGAATTCGAACGTATATATTTATATGTATCGTCGTTAGAATATAAATAATTATTATAATTATAAAAGGAATTGAAAATGACGCGATAGTTTGAAAATTCGATTTCAAAGTTCAAATGAATGTATAGGATTCAAAATAAACCAGATTTTGGCGAAACTAAAAATATTAGAATCTAATTGAGAATATCTTTCCCACGAATCTGAAAAATAGAAATTTCATAACGGGCATAAAAAGATATGTCCAGTTGAAAATTCAGAATAGTCGCTATGGAATTCTGGCCCTTAAAAATGGGAATTTTGCAAACGACCTCAGTTTTCGACGAAACCACTTTTTTTGGATCCGTGATTTCAAGTTATTGCTATATTCCAAAATTCATACTTTTCCGAATCAATATGTGAGCGTGGCACACTTAAACGCGTTTGACCAGATTCAGTTGAATTTAATCGACTGAAAAGTGGTCATTTTTCAAATGGTCTCAGAATTTGACGAAATCAGTTTTGTTAGGACCGTATCGTCAATACGAAGCCAGAAATATTTTTTCTGGAAATTTTAAAGTCCGTATGTGATCCCAGTAAATTGAAATGTACGTTTAAAATTGAATATATAAATTTATATTTTGATTTAGATGGAAACTGATCGAAACGATCGAATCAGCTTGCGGGACATATCCCATTATGTTTGGAATGGGGGTAATTAGCTATGAACAAAAGTCGGTGGGTTCGAATTGGGGTTCAAAAGAAATGTGTACTTTTTATGGAAATAAAATAATAAAATATATACTATAAAACCCCCTTTTCTCTACCCTCTCTCCCCACAACTTGGTCAACGCCCCTTTTCCACTTCAGCGTTCAAAATCGAGAACAAGAAAAAAGAAGAATGAAGGACGTCGTCGCCCCAAGATCGGAGCCGCCACTGCCGCTCCAGGCCGGACCCCACCAGCGACGAGGATTCCCCCCACCTCCGGTGACGTAGCGCCAAACCCCCCTTCCCTCTTGCCCGTTCTCCTCAAAACCCCTACCCCCTTCAGCTCCTTCCCTCTCCATCTTGACTCGCGCCCTCTCCCCTCGACCTCTGTTGAGCCTCCATAAACCCTCGAAAACCTCCACTGAAGAACTTGACGAAGAACAACAAGGCTAGGTGCGGGTTTGGCCGGTACACAAGAAGAGGGGAGTGGACGAGGTTTTCAAACTGGAACCAGGACATATCGAACGGGTTCTGAGAAGAAGGAAGCTGCATCATTTTCTTAAACGTGACTAAGAATATAGTAAGGTTTAATTAATTATTGGTTTATGTAATTAATTTTTTGTTTATTTAAATTAGTATTGATTTGAGATCTGAAATTTTAAATGTGAATCACATTGTCATAAAAACATGTTTTTTTACAGTATACCTTAGTTTTTAAATATATAGTATACATTAGTTTTAAAAGTAAAATAGCTTCAATTTAAAAATATGATTTCCTTTGAATTAAAATTAGGATTTCTTTGATTTGAAAATTACGTTTTCTTTGATTCGAAAAATATGTTTTCTTTGTTTTTATCATATTAAAGAGAATATTTTTATAAGTATTAAAAGTATGATTTTTTATATTAGTAGAGTATTAAAAATATGATTTTTATATTAGTAGAGTATTAAAAATATGATTTTTTATATTAGTAGAGTATTGAAAATATGATTTTGATATAGTATAGAGAATAAAAATATAATTTTTATATATTGTAGGGAATAAAAATATGATTTGTATATATGTATGATAATAAAAATATAAATATAGCGAGGTAATAAAAATGTGATTTTTATACATGTAGCGAACACGGACGACGACAGTGGCAAAAGGCGAGTGCGACGAAGATTTCCTACATATGAAGAGTCATGGCATTTGGTTTAGCTATTGGTGAGAACTCCTCACTTTTATTTTAATTTCTAGTTTGAAATATATACTAGAATGCAGATGGTGTTTAGTAGCACCCGACACCCGTCGTCCACAGACCATGGATGATTTGTTTGTTTAATTGATATGTTGTGAAAGTTGATTGTGTGATGTGGAATGAAATAAAATATTTTATAGTTGAAAATATTTTATAGTTAAAAATATAATTTTTAACGTGTATATAAAATAAAATATTTATAAACAAATCAGACGATTTGTTTATATACACACATTTGACTGATATTGATTGGGGCGATAAATTTTACACATTGCCCAACTGCACAAATAGAACCTGTGTTTGTTGTTTGAAAACCCCACACGGGTATTGGGATGAAATATGACATACACTAATCCCAATAATTATTTGTATGTCGATCGATTGATTGACAGGCTGTGTAAGCGTTGAATATGTATACTCAATGCTTATACAGTGTAGAATGCACTCTGGATGATGGATTGCTATTTTCATTATTGTTATACACATAGTTGTGTGAAATCCATATAATCACATTATAGGGTAATTGACTGTGTCTGATTCCAGTTCAGAATTATCGAATATTTTAAAATAATATTTAGTGAATATTGAAATGTGAAGCCGTGTTAAGTAGTTAAACGCCATTTTAACACGAACGGGAATTTTGTCGATTTTATTCATTTTACAATGAATATCGAAAGTGATTTCAAAATCTGATATTTTGAAATGAATTGAAATTCGAATTAAATTGAATTGAATTGAAATTCGAATTAAATTGAATTGAATTGAAATTCGAATAAAATTGAAATGAATTGAAATTCGAATTAAATTGAAATTCGAATTAAATTGAAATTCGAATTAAATTGAAAAGAATTGAAATTCGAATTAGATTGAAATAGAATTGAAATCGTTTTGAATTTAATTTAAAACGTATTGAAATTGAACTGAAATCAATTTGAATTGAAACCAATTTGGATTGAAATTGATTTGAATTGAAACCGATTTGAAATGAAATGGATTTGAATTGAAATCGGGTTGAAATGAATTTAAAACGAATTTATATTGGAAAGATTCAATTTTGATTTGAATTTGAGATGGAAGTTGAAATCGTTTTGAAAAAGAATTTAAAACGATTTATAAAATACGTTTTAAAAAGAAATCGATGAAATATATATATATTATATATATAATGGCCTGAATAGAATGCGCCGCGCTGCGGTAGTTCGCGAATTTCGACCATTGACTTCGAATGGATATTATGGGAGATCCGACCGTCGGATTCTCCTAAAACCGGAACCGTTGGGTTCATATTGAAAAGAACTTTCTAATGAATATTAGAGATTTGAAATCTAACGGTTGGATTTGGAATTATGTCCAAATAAAATTTAGAAAAGGTCGCTGTAAGTGCAGTTCGATGGCCGTTGATGGAAATCAACTGTACGGGCCTTGATAAAATTATTAAAAATAGTAACAATTTTTGTAAAATCATAAGAAATGATTTGTGAAGAATTGGGATGAAAATTTCCATATTTGAAAAGATAAAAGTATATTTTTATCGAAATGAACTAGTTTTGAACTAGAATAATAATTTATTTATTTTTAAAATAAATAAATTGGATTTGAAATGGTTTTGAAAATAACCAGAATTTTCAATAATTGGATTGGAATGGATTTGAATCGAAATTGTCTTTGGAATATTTCGATGTTGGATTTCGTGATGAAACAGATATTGTTATGGGAATTTGAATGATAAATTAATATCGTTATTTCCAATACGATATTTGTTGGTCGTAGGATTTGATGTTGAATATAAGCCGATATATTTTCTATTCAGAGCCTTGTATTTAATATCAAATGTGATTTGGGTTTGTCGTGAATGGTGTCTTCATTAACAATATTCTTAAGCCCAGTTGAGAAAAAGATTAAATCTTTTTATTTAGATTTTATTATTGGGTTTATCGTGAACGGTGTTTTAAATAACTCTTGTTCTTTAACCCGATAATTAGTGGAATGTGATTTTGGGTTGTCGTGAACGGTATCTTCAATAATACTGTTCTTAGACCCAACGGAGTTAAGAAAATCAGAAACTAACTGGAGATTAGTTAAGTTGAATGGTTCCTTTGGTATTGATCTGATGTTGGTTTCGGCCTTCGGGGTTAATATTTAGGGAATTGCTCACTTGCTATTTTACGGTTAAAGGCTAATAGAATGGAATGTGATTTTGGGGTTTATCGTGAACCGTGTTTTAAATGACATCGGTTCTTTAACCCAGTTAAAGATTAAAACTAAGTGGAGTTTTAATGAATCTTTAATTAGATTGAAAAGATTGAGAATGGAGTATCACCAGTTTTGCTCCAGGCGATAGTTAAATTTTTAATTAGATTTGAACGTGAAATGGTAATGGAATTTACCGATAACACCGTGGTGTTAGATATGAAGTATGACTATTTTTACTTCATGGGATAAATAGGTTGGGATTGGGAAATAAAACAAATGATTACTTCGGTGTGGTTCGCTAATCCCGACTAGTTTGAATTGATATTCAAAAGAAGATTAAAGAATAAATTTAAAGAATTTATCTTTGATAAAATTAATGGGAACCTTTCCCAAAGTATAAGAATATTTGAATAAAAGAATATTCTGAATTGGAATGAGGCGTTTGTTGTATTTGTGTAACAATTGTTTAATATATACGCGAGTTATTCAGAAAGACCTGGTTTATCCCATTCTAAATAACTGATTTGACGTGGTGTCGAGGATGAAGATGGTGGTCGAAGACCGGAGGTCTTCACGTCGTTTGGGTGATTACTGATGATCTTGATTGGGCCGTACACCCAAGAGGAGGGAATCAGTTAGTGGTCGTCCAGATGTACTTGGAGATCGATGGATATGCGAGGTACAAGGTGCCTCCGGTTTTGTTCAGACCCAGAACGGACTTGTAAATGGACAGTGTGTCTAACATTGGATATCATTCTGTCTGATTGATGGATATAGGTTGCATGGAGTGGTTTGCCTGTGTGGCATGCTAAGATGCAAATGATCAAGTCTTCTGTTGAAAAGAAGAGTCTTGTGGTTGATGATCAAATCACAGCCTGTGTGGCATAGCTTTGTGTAGCGTTAATTCGCGAGCCTCACACCCAGGTATGAACCAAAAACGGGAGACGGATATCAGGGGGGACACGCGTCTCTTTCTAGTTAGAAGTGGTGTTAGTGCTTGAACTGACTGACATTGCTTATGTGGATGATGGAATTTGAGGCGCCTCGGTTATATCGGTTTCGGCCGATGCATTCTGGTCGGCAGACGGACCAGACTTAAGCCCTATAGGGCGGGGAAACGCAGTGTTCGGGAATTATAATCCACATCGATGGACCGGCCCTGAGTCCAAGGGACGATGCGTTCTGTTCCTGAGGGGCAGGCTAGAGGCTCTCGAATCGGTGAGGACGATCCCTAGCCACGGTTCATATCATAGATGATAATCCAACTTCCAATACGACATTTTGCGGTTTTGATTGTAGAGCCTAGTATGGTGACATGATATATGGTACCCATGCCGTCTATGATTGATACTTATGATTGAAATTGTTTTATACACTATGCACCTTAATAGTATCAAATGATTTGTTTTAAACGTACTAAGCATGCTTTGGCTATTATAAGGTAAAACCCTATCCTCCGATTTGTGTTGCATTGTGTGATGGGACCTGGGTCTTATAATAGCTTCATTTTTCTTTATTTAGCATTGCGTTGTTGTTTTATGCACTGGTGTTCTTAGGAGGAAACCCGTTCCGTGTTATACGGCTTTGTCCCTTGATTTACCTAACTTTAAAATAAAGATTAATAACTATTTTAGTTCTCACACCAGTCACATGACTGACCTGGGGTTTATTAATTTAACCTAAACTTTGGGTGCCCTATTTTTGACATGGGCAGCTAGTAGTTGTGGTTTTGCAGATTTATATTCACAGGATCCTGATTTACAGCTGGAACGATACTCGGAAAGCTCTGTATCCGCGTATTACTTCTAATTGTGTTTTGTATTATTTTCCGCTGCGATGTATTTAAATGTAATTTAAATCTCTGATATTTTCTGTGTAATATTTACTCATACTTTGTATATTCTTGTATTCTGATGGAATTGTTGTAACTAACAATGAAATGTTCTTCTATTTGCGTTCTGATGTGGCTTGTTATCAAAGTAATTCGTTCTTTCCTTCACGGGGAAGTTTGGGTCGCTTCAGTTATACCCCAACTTGACTGACTTTATTTTTAACTAAGAAATGGTTAAAGTTCGATAGTGAAGGTTGATTAAGTGAATTTAGTTAATGAGTGAAATGGTTTGAATTGGCTTAGTGATGTTTATTTAAACATCGGTTTAAATCAAATGAAGGAGTTTGGAAACGTTTTCCAAATAAATCATAAATGTTTTCCAATATAGGAAATAAGAAATAGAAGTTAATATGGTGAAGTGGTCCAAATGATTTATAAAGTATGTTTTTTTCCAAATTTAGAAATTAAAAATTTACGAATATATAGGAAGGGAAAATGGATAAATTAATGATAATTTAATTAAAAGAAATAAACCTTTGAATGATGATTGATTGATAGAATTTCCATCTGGAAATAATATCGTTGTTTGCACACCTGTTTTTCTTTGATAGTTAAATCACCGACTATCGAAGTTTTAACCATTTTTCCGTCATCAATACGGAGAGACAGGGATCAGATATATTATCTGAAAACCCCTCTATATGAACGTTAGCGTTGCGATCAAATATTGAAGACGGAGTTACGCAAGGTCTATCTTGTTTACAGAATAGTGCCATCGGTTTATCCAGTCCCAGGACAAACATGGATGGACGAATGTATGACAGAGTATATCTAACGGATCGCGTAAGTTGATCTCTTCAAACGTACTTACGTTTGGTGGCGGAGGAATTCGTTTCTCTTACCTTTATACACGTGGTATTTTTGAGGAAATCAATTTGTGATTTGGCGGGTATGACGATGTGGCATTCAAAGTAAATGAATGTATGATCTGTCAAAGATACGTTATGACCTCAAGCCTCAACCGAGAAATGACAGAAATCGAGCAGGCAACATGGCTATGTGGGTCGGTCTCATTAGGATGTATATCACCCATCTAGAGAAAATCCATTTCATTCTTTTATCTATGTTCGATGCTGTCCCTTTTCGAGAAGCGGTGGGTAGCTCCCAACCGTTGGTGATATACATTCGATACACTCAAGCGGAATGAGTGGTCGGTCATGCGTGGACCGGGTTGCAAGACGCTCTTGTTGAACCCAGTGTATTCGCCTCTTGAGATACACTATCGGCAGGTGGTCCCATACCTTGTCATAGTTGGAATCCAATCTCCAATAAGCGCCTGCGGTTTTGTTTGTATACTATATATGTGGAACGTGAGATGCTAGCGTTCTGCTAAATTGTTAATTACTTGTGATTAGACATTATTATAATATCTAGAGAAAATATTGATTTTGAAAGTATTTTGGGTTATCGTAAGGTAAAAACCATTCGTGTTTATGTGTGGATTGGTCTTACGATTATCTTTTCTTTTGGAAAGGATTTTGAAAAGTTAAAACAAATGATTTAAGTTTACTCACACCAGTCCCATGACTGACCCAGAGTTTATTTTGATTTGTTTTCCCTAAACTCTTAGGTGCCCAAATTTGTATGGGCGATCAAGTAGTTCAGGTCTTTACAGATACTTGGAGGAGCTTAAAGCAGTAGGCTTCAGGATTATATATCTGTTGTTATTTCCGCTGTGTGTAAGTGTTGAACTCTGATAATGATGTTGTATATATATATATATATATATTGTGTTATTTCAAAGTTATGTTATAATATATTTTATTCGTCCCACTATGAGATTCGTGTTAACTCTTATTGTGTTCTTCTTCTTCTTCTATTCTAATTTTCTATCTTATCTATTCTCACCCTCTAATTTCTTTCTATTTGATACCTGAATAATTAACATGGGTTTTATGTTGATTTTCTGGGTCAAAAATGCCAGTTCGTTACACTCAACTTAGTTCATCATGTAAGTAATATATATATATATATGTAATTCTTTAATAACATCTCATTAACCAATAGGTTGACTACCCAATTTCCAAAATTCAACGTATAACATCATTCATATGCAAATACAGGGTTAAATTATTCAGTTCAATTCATATGTGATTCTATTCCAGTCTATTATACTGGAATTCACTCTCTTTAGCTTTTAATTCATTTAACATCTTATTAATCCATTTATGAATTCTAAATTCAACCACTTTAACAAACAACCAACATAATGCACCCAATATAACCAGTCATTCAACTTTGATTAACTTTAATTAATATTCAGTATTAATATTTACTTGGGTTTTACATACTATAATTATCAATCGATTAATATCCAATTGATTATTATAATATCCTTCTTTAACATCATTTAACCAAGTTAGTTCCAATATCCAATCGTAGTTTGACTAAGTTAAGTTTTAACATCATATTCAACTTACTAATTTATTTTCAAAATTAGTTTACTTCCATTTAAAAATCCAAATTCTGATTTTTATTCCAAATATTATCCAGTTCCTCTTCAAATTTTATTTAAGTTAAATTATGATCCATTTCAATTCTAAATTAAAATTCTCATTCACAAACTCCATATGTGAAATCTCTTCGGTTTATATTAAACCATTCCAAATTAAAAATCTGATTTGAATTCCATTCAAATCAATCAAGCAAATCAATATCTAAATAATTCGATAAAGTTATTCCTTTTCAATAGAAAAATATATTTCGGGAAAAATTATTTCATTTTCCCTCTTTACAAAACAATATTGTGTCAATTATCAGTCCAAAATTGAACCAATCAAATAACACAATACAAAACATTCTTATATAAAATTTACAGATACGCGCTCTCAAAATATATACACTCAAACTCAATATAGGGTATTACTAACCCCATCTCTATCGATTTACGCCACGGAGCCGAGGAATTTTCTAAACCTTATGCTCTGATACCACTGTAATGACCAGGGTGATTCGATGCCTGAATTCCAACAATAATACATAAACCCGTATTACTTGCCAGAACTCGAGTATCAAAAACACCAGATAGTAACCAAAAGAAAATCTCGGGTGAAATAAGAAAGAAAGAAATATTAGAGTAGAAGAAGAAGAAGAAGAAGAAGAATACAACAACACCGGAGTCTCACATTGCAGCGAAATAAAATATAATAGAAATAAAACTTTATTGACAACTTTGAAATAAAACATACAATCATTAGAGTACATCAACACATCAGGGCAGTTATAATAATATGTCCTCATATACAACACACAATGGAATAAATACTAGATATCATACATCTGAACTCCTTCAGTTCGTCTCCGGACTTCACAACATCTGATAACCTGAACCTATACAACCCAGCCTAACCCGAGCAATCTGGTGAACCAGATTGAGAAAACTCGTTAAGTTTAGAAACATCACTCAACTTGATTTTAAAGTAAAACCATTTCTTTTTGAAATTATAGCTTGTTCTGATATTATAATAGTGTTGAAACACAATATATATAACAATCTAGCGGAACGGTTGCATCTAACGTTCCACATAAATAGTATACAATCAAAAATCACGGGCTCTTATTGGGGACTAGATTTCCAACTATGATAACGTATGGAACCACCTTCCGATAGTGTATCTCTAGAGGCAAATACAATAGGTTCGACAAGAACATCTTGGAACCCGACCACACATGACCGACCATTCATTTCGCTTGAGTGTATCGAATGTATATCACCAATGGCTGGGTGCGACCCACCGTTTCCCAATAAGGGATAGCATCGAAATAGATCAAAGAAGGAAATGAAATTCTCTAGATAGGTGATTATACACCCTACTTGGGAGTTACCCACTTGGCCATGCTACCTGCCCGATTTTTGTCATTTCCCAGTTGAAGAGGCTTGAGGTTTAACCCTACCTTTAGAACATCACATAACCATTCACTTTGAATGCCACATTGTCAGATCCATCAAATCACTAATTGATGTTTACAATTATACTCTGGGTGTTTATGCTAAAAGAAGTTTCCTTCTCTACGACCATACTTGATATATTTGTAACAATCAACTTACGTGACTCTTAAGAAATACTCTGTCAGACAATCGTCGATACTAGTCATATAGGAACAAGATGAACCGATGGCACCCTCCTACCAAATCCTAGGTGTCACCCTATAGATTAGTAGCGAGTAGTCCTTACAATCCGATGATTTCACTCATGACCGAATCACTATTGAAATATCTCTGGCCGCCAAATCGGAGAAATTCAACAAGTGGATTTTCAGTTTATGAAGATCCCCGGTCTTCAATGCTCCATCTTCAATCAACATCTTCCATGTATTCGCTGGTCAAAATAGGTTTCAGATATAAATTCTATCCCAGACTTTCTGTACCAACAATTGTATAGGTCAGATTTGATAAATGGTTATTTAACTGTCAAATAAATAACCATTCAATCATAAAAATAAAAACAAATTTACTGATCCAGTATTCAACATCACTTGGCTTCTTTAATTAATAGTAATTAAACAAATGGTTAATTTGCAACTTAAAGATCTTTTAATAATTCGAACATAGCTTTTCACTTCTTATCTAACATGAGATCATCCTCAAATTTATTTAATTTATATACTTGGGAGAGTATTCTATACTCATATCAAATTCCCTATTCCACTATCCTTTTCAAAACAATTACCACATTATTATTCGTTATCTGTACTCGAGAAATCACTTAGACTTGTCACTCGTAAGTCAACATTACATTTCCACAAAATTTCCTTTTATTTCCTTTATATTTAGGAATATCATTATATACATATATATACACACATTCTCAAATCTTTTCATTTCCGTTACTTTGGAAATCCCATTATATATATATACACATACATATACTTAAACCTTTTGTTTCCTTTATACTAGAAATCATATTATATATTCTCAAATCTTTATTTCATAGCTGGAAACATTCCTGTTAATTATTCACGCATTTCTATACTTCAACACTTATTAGTTCCTAACTGTAAATTGTTAAGCGGATAAATTCCTAAGTATCAACCCCAAAGACCAAGTTCAACATAGAAATAATATTCATAAAATCACTCAACTCAACCAACCTCTAGTTAGGTCCCAATTCTTTTCTTAACTCGTTATCAACCCACAGAATTCCATTTCTAATTCATTCGATCATTTTCCACTTTGAAATCTTGTTTCAATTCCATTCATTTACTTAATCTCTTTATTAAGTATCATCAATTCGAAATCAACACTTCGACTCCTTTTACTTAATTCAAATGTAAAGTAAATATTTATTTTAAGCTGTCGTGTTCGCTTAAAATTCCTTTTATAACTTAATTATAAAAGCTACGTTTTAGGATAAACCCATTTATTAACTCCTTTCATACTCCAACTAGTTTTCATTTCAATCTTCGATTTCCTTACTTCGATGAATTTCACTTACAAGTAAATTACTTAAATTATTATTAATAAAAATAATAATTTACTTTAACATTAATTATTACAAAATTAGTTAATTCCTTATTTAACTAAAATAAATAATAAATTACCTTTTAAAACCTTATTAATATTTAAACAAATATTTGTTAAGCTATTTCAATATATTACTTAAAAGTAATCCAACTCAACTTAATAATCAAACCTAGTTAAAATGGTCGACTTGGTTAACTCAAAAATTATTATTTCTTTAACCGATTCTAATTAATTCCACCTTTAAATTAATTAATTAATTTAAATAACTTCATTTAATTGTTTCTTAGAACAATTAATTCCACACTTAATCATTACTTAAATTTCTTCTTGTTTGTTTATAATTCTTATTAACATAAGAAGTTGTTTTATAAATTCACATAACAATTACTTATAAATTTAAATAATAAATATTTATTTTTTGTTTAATAAACTTCAATTTAGAATAATAGATTTCAAAATCTATTCTGAGCGATAAAATAAATTTTATAACTTCATTTCTGACGCACCTGACGGTAAATGCATATTTCTAAAACGATTGATTATCAAGCATCTGATGCCAATTACTCAACCAATACTGCCCATTGGTTAGTATCACAACAAGCTGAAATGATCCATACTTCCCTAATCCCCGAAGAGCTGGAGGAGACCGGATTGCTTTGAGAACAGGATGCATTGGAACACAAACAATAGAACACTTCATTGCTATAACAACAGTTTACATCAGAGTAAAAGAATATCAGAGAATAAATTACACAGCAGTAGAATAAAAATGTATAAATACAATGCGTAGCGGGAAATACATCAATTAGCACAACTGAAATAAATATACAAATACAAAGCTTTCTGAATATAGCTCCACTGTAAATCCAGGATCCTGTGAAAAGAAATCTGCAAAACCAAAACTACTGACTGCCCGTGAGGAAAATATGGGCACCTGAGTTTTGGTTAAAACAATAAACTCTGAGTCAATCATAGGACTGGTGTGAGAACTAAAATAGTTATTAACTTGATTTTAAAGTTAGGTAAATCAAGGGACCACGCCGTATAACATGGAACTGGTTAACCCCCAAGAATACTAGTGCATAAAACAAACAATGCAATGCTAAACAGAAAAGTGAAGCTATTTTAAGACTCAGGTCCCATCACACAATGAACGCAGTAGAGGAAAGAGTTTTACCTTATAATAGCCAAATATGCTTGATACACGAAATTTCATCTTTTATTATTACTATAAGTGAAGAAATCAACTTCAAATATAAATGTATCAATCATAGGCGGTGTAGGTACCATTATATTACGTCACCATATTGGTTTACAACTAAATCGTAAAATAGCGTATTGGAAATTAGGTTTGCATCTATGAACCAAGGCAAGCGATATTCCTTCCGACTTCGAGACACACTAGCAATGCCTCAGGACTCGGATGCTGGCGAGCCCTAAATTAGTGACAAGGCCAGTCATCCGTCGATAATTAGTTACACCATAAACTATATGTTAGCCAGTTCTACCGAACCTCCAAAATGGTCACTCACGTAAACCAAGGAGCCACTAGAGACTCAAATCATATCCGAGGTACCTTGCTTTCTGTCATAAAGTTTTTCCAACATCCACATGAGTAAACAGCCTGGGCCTCACACCATGACATTACTCGTAGCTAAAAACTAACACATGTCAATTTCCTTGAAGTCCTCATCCCGTTTTTGGTTCATATCGGGGTGTGAAGCTCACGAATTAATGCTACACAAAGCTATGCTAATTAAAGCTGTGCTTTGATCATCAACCACAAGACTCTGCTTTTTAACAAAAGTCTTGATTCAAGCAACTCATCATGCCACATTATCAATCCATATCGTACCACTGATTTCCATCAATATATAACCTCTAAGATCGTACATCTCAGATAAGGGTGTTAAGCAATAGAATAAATTCTCCGCCATGAAACATATATATTTAGCAGAGATCAACGATTACAGTATAAAGGAATACAATGTCAGACTTACCATCCATTTGCAAGTCCATTCTAGGTCTGAACAAAACTGGAGACACCTTATTCCCATCCCATATGTCTAATATAGGAGAGAGGCCCTCGCATATCCGGTCGATCTCCAAGTACATCTGGTCGATCACCGCTTATTACCTCGTCTTGGGTGTACATACCAATCAAGACATCAGTAATCATCCAAACGATGTAAAGATCTCCAATCTTCAACCAACGTATTCATATCATCGACATTTAGTCACCGTATCAGTTATTCAGAATAGGTTAAACCTAGTCTTTCTGAATAACTCGCGTATATTATAAGCGAGTGCTATAAAAACACATCATACGCCTCACTCCAATTCTTTTATTCAAATATTCACATCTTTAGGGAAAGGTTCCCATTAATTTTACCAAAGGTAAACTCTTTTAAATGAATGTTCTTTTTAATCTTCCTTTTGATATCGTTTTCAAAAGATTTTGTTAACTAGTTGGGATTATCGAACCTTACCGAAGTAATCATTTATTTTATTTTCCAATCCGAACCTATTTATCCCATGGAGAAAAACTGGTAGTACTCCATATCTAACACCCGCTGTGTTATAGGTAAAATTGATTACCATTTCATGTTCAAATCTAATTAAAGATTTAACTATCGCCTTGAGTAAAACTGATGGTACTCCATTCTCGATCATTTCATGAATTCGATAAATTTAATTGTCCCATTCTCATTCCAATCTAATTAAAGATTCATTAAAACTCCAACTTGGTTTTAATATCAAAAATCATTACTTTATGATTATTCTACTTCAGGAAAATTAATCCTGCCCTAAACTGGGCTAAAGAACCAATGTCGTTTAAAACACAGTTCACGATAAACCCAAATTATTTTCCATTAAATATGGAATCTTCATGGAAAACAGATCAATATATAATCTATATAATTTTCCGTATCAAACCAATATCATAAATGGAATAATGACAAAACCTTTTAAATTTCATAAATAATAATGGCCTTTCTTTACATAAGCTCATCTCGATTATTACCAAATCGAATTCCATTCAATTCCAATTTCTTTTATTAAATTGGAAAACTTTTCTTTGGAAAATTTCTTTTAAATCTTAATAAAAGACTTATAAATTCCAAATCATATCTTCACTGTTAACTGGGTTTTAAGAACAAATGATATTTAAAACATCATTCACAATGAACCAGAAATCATCTTCCATTTAATTCAATTTATAATTATAAATTGGAAAACTTCTTTTAACTTGATTAAAATATTTATTCTTTTCTCATCTGCGTTTAAGAACAGTGTTATTAAAGATGCCATTCATGAAAAACCCCAAAATCCAATTTGGTATTAAATATAAGGCTCTGAATAGAAATAATATTGGCTTATATTCGCTATCAAATTCTAAAACCAATGGATATCGTATTGGGAATAATGATATCTGTATCTTCCAAATTGCTCAACAATATCCATATAATCACGGAATCCAATAACGAAATATTCCAAAGATTATTTCCATTTAAATTCATTCCAATTTATTTACTGGAAAATTCTGGTTATTTTAAAACCCCTTTTTCAATACAATTTATTTATTTAAAAACATTGGATTATTACTCTAGTTAATAACTAGATCATTTAGATAAAAATATATTTTTATCTTTTCAAAACCGGAATTTTTCATCCAAAATCTTTCCAAATCATTTATTATGATTTTACACAATTTTTCCATATCTTTAATATTTTTGTTAAGGCACTTACCGTCAGTTTCCAATAATGTCCATCGAACTACGTCCATAGCGACCTTTTCTGAAATTGATTTGGACATAATTTGAAATCCAACCATTAAAATTTAAATCTCTTTATTAATTGGAAAGAACTTTTCGATACGAACCAACGGTTCTATTTTAGAAGAATCCGACAGTCGGATCTCCCATAATATCAATTTGAAGTCAATGGTTGAAATTCATGAACGGTTGATGCGCGGCGTGTTCTATTCATACCATTTTAATATATACATATGTATATATCATCGACTTCAATTCAAAACGTATTTTATAAACCGTTTATAAATTCATTTTAAAACGATTTCAACTTTGACGGAGTTTTTAAATAGAAATTGAATGTTCTATATCATTATAATATTTAAAATGATAACGTTTTCAAAATATCAGATTTGGAAATCAAATCTTTTCGATATTCATTATAAAATGAATAAAATCGATATAGAAATCCATTCGAGTAAAAATAGCATTTTCTACTTAACTCGGCTTCACATTTTCAATATTTTCATGTCCATCCAAAATCGGACATCAAAATCATATTTTGATTATTCATTTAATAATATTTTAAAATATTCCTTATTTAAGAATTGGAATGTGACTCAATCAATTACCGTATAATTTTAATTATATGGATTTCATACGTCGCATGTATTCAACAATAATGATAAACTATCATTAAACGTTCAAGCAACATTTAAAGAGCATTCTACAACTGTATAAGCATTAAATAAATAAATAATGCTTACAACATTCTGTCAGTCGATCAATCGACATACATCTAAATAATTGGGATTAGTGTATATCAAATATCATCCCAATACCGGTGCAGCGTTTTCGTCCAACAAATGTTGATTATTATTTGTGCGTTTGAGGCGATGTGTAAAAATTATCGTCCCAATCAATATCAGTTAAATAGGTGTACATAAATAAGCCATTCGACCTGTAAACGAATATTTATTCCACTTTCAACTATCGCATATCTAGTTTATTCTTTGCTATTTTTAGATAAATTCGCAATATAACGGCGCTATTTATAAAACCGAAGTAATGTCTACCCCCTCTCCTGATAATGGCATGCGCCATACACAACAATTTCAATCATCAACCATCAATACACATCCAAATAATAACAAAAATCAATAAATCATCCATGGTTTTGAATTATAGTGATAGGAGCTACTAAGCACTATTTACAACCTATGATATAATTACGTAACAAAAATAGTTGGGAGAGAAAGATTTCTCACATTGGGTTCCACTCCGCCACTCTTTATTTCTGATTTTCTTTTGAGTCAAATTAAACTTGGCATTTAAAATTACTAGAAACTATAACTAGCTCAGAATCCGTCCTGGTTAGTTCCATGGTGTAGTGTTTGAATTTATGGTTCCAACGGACCTGAAATCGTCGAATTCCGACGATGTATGAAAAAGATATAGCCTATTATACATTGGATAATATAATATGTACTTAATTAAATAATTAAAAAAAATCACCCCTAATTCTCTTCTTCGTTCCAATTTGTTCCAGGCCAAAAAAATCAACCCATCGTAACATATTAAGGTTTAAAACCGCATGCTACTCGAGGTCCCTGGAGCCGATCAACGACGACCACTCTCTCGGTCTTGGGAACGACTCCCTATGCTTGGCATGGTGCTGAACTCGAAGGCCTCCTTGGTCCTGAAGACCAGTGCAAAACGATGGTGTTCAAGCACAAAATTCGAGAATTCCAGGCAATTAAAATACATCTCAACCGTTAGATATGTAGTTCTAGTTGAGTTCTTCGATTTTTCTTTTGGAAGCTTTTGATATAATTGTGAGGATATCAGAAAAAAGGAGGAAGAATTTGGGGAAAAAATTGCCCGTCGAATTTCAGAAGTGGCGGTGCCTGTATAATGAATTTAGGGTGTTGATTTTTAAAGAATATATATATATATAATATTTAATTCATAATTTCTCCAATACGGCTCTAAATTCCAAATCGAACCCAACGACTGTCATCCCCAGCTAAATACTCCTATTCCGGACACAGTGGGATATGTTTCGTAAGCCAATTCGATTGTTTTGATCAGTTTTTCTTTAAATTAAAATATAAATCAATATATTGAATTTTAAACATACATTTTTATTTACCGGTGCCTGACTCTAAAAATTATAGAAAAATTAAATCTGGCTATGTTTTGACGATATGGTCCTAACAAAACTAATTTCATCGAATTTGGAGGCTATTTGAAAAATGACATTTTTTCAGTAGATTAAATTTAGACTGAAATTGCAAACACATTTAAATTCACTACACTCACATATTAAGTCCAAAAATTATGAAATTTGAAACCTAATAATAATTTGACATGCAGGATCCAACAAAAGTAGTTTCGTAGAAAACGGAGGTGTTTGCAAAATGGCTATTTTTAAGGGCTATATATATACATTAAAATATATAAATTCCATAGCGATTATTTTAAATTTTAAACTGGACATAACTTTCAATTTATAAAGTGAAATCTCCATTTCTCACATTCGTTAGAAAGATATAATTAAATAGAATCCAATGTTTCTTGTTTTATAGAATTTCGGTTTATATTGAATTCTGTACATTCATTTGAAATTAAAAATCACAGTTTCTAACTACCACGCCATTTCAAGCTCATTTTATAATTAATATAAATTAATATGCCTAACTTCGATATAAATAAATTTTAGTCGTTATTATTTATAAATATTCAAAATCTATTAAAATAGCTAAGATAAATTTTTTAAATTGGTTTAGAAACTGTAGGTTATTACAATATCCCCCACTTAAAATCTTTTCGTCCTCGAAAAGGAATGGAACTGAAAGTTATTAGGCCAACCAACTCAACTTTCATTCTGCCTTTCATTCTTCAACTTCGGTTTATAAGAATTTTCTAATTTCTCAAAAATTTGGCTAACACACTAAATTTTCAAAAAAATTCGCCATTATCTCCTTTGTACTGGGAGGGCTTGAAATTTTTATTGGGCCGTATTTGACACCCAATAAATCAATAAAAAGCAAACACATGTTTTGTGGCCTATCTATGCCCAAGGGAGACGTGTAAAAATCATAATCTCACTACCTTGCCCAGTGTTGGAAAATAAGTAAACCATGTGCCTTAATTAACAAGTGAGACATGAATTTTTGTCATATCCAGAATTGTGTAGGGTTTTTATTAAATCCAGCCCCAAGCACATTACATGTATTCCTTAATTTAGTCAATAATCAGTCTTTTGTTCAACCTGTAATTCAGTCCTTGCCATACAAGCATCTCGCTCGTATGGAAATCTAAACCACGTCATATAAGTGCCAAATGCTTATATGGAATATGATGTATCTTCATGTAGTATGCCATGCGGTGTAGTTCATAACTGATTTGTTGCTATCCTATGGCGTATGTTTATAATCTCACACAGAACAACCATCACAACGCATCCAAAAACACTCACAGGAGTTTATATAATAAATAAAATTGCGCAACCAACTCATTAAGGTGTGTCTGTTTGTCGGGCATGCAATATATTTCTTTACTCAACGCGAAGCCATTAACCTGCTTAACATGTATATATACAAGTCTATGTATGCAATTTCAATCAATTTTCAATTCAGTTTACTTTAGTTTGATTTGGCTTTACTTATCATTCATTCATTTATTGGTTTTATCATTCCAATGTTTTTATTAGTTAGATTAATTATCAAACATCACAACTAGCAATCAATTAGTTGATTAACTTTTCAAATATGTATAACTTTTATATATTCGAAAAATATATATTTTTTCAATGCCAAAACCCAAACAATAAATTCTACCTATGTTTTGGTTATCACACCAGTCAGTTGGAAATATATAGATATCCAGTTTCGAAACTCAAATATAAATATTGATAATGCGATCGCATTACCAGAATCATCCCCGGGCGACTAAAGTGTGATTCTATATCTACCCAGTATATTTGAGACTTCAAATACACGTGAATCAGATGTATATTAAAAATCTCCTAATACTCGATAGTCCAAAATCAATTTAAAATAAAATACTCAAATACATATAATAAGATATAATTTTCAAAAATAAATTCACTTTTATAAATAGCACTCTTCGAACTCATTCTAGGGCATTACTAACCCATCTCTAACGAGTCATTCCCATAGGATATTACTAATCCTATCTCTAATGAATTCTTTCATTTGGTTATAATGTATCTTTTTCTCGAGCTCTATAAACCTCACTCCGATACCAAGCTGGAATGACCCAGACTTCCCTGATCCCCAAAGAGACGGAGGAGCCCAGATTGCTTTGAAAACATGACGCATCGGAACACAAACAATAGAACGTTTCATTGATATTACAACAATTTACATCAGAGTACAAGAATATCAGAGAATACATTACAAAGCAGCGGAATAAAAATGTGTAAATACAATGCATAGCGGAAAATACATCAATTAGCACAACTAAAAGAAATACACAGATAAAAAGCTTTCTGAATATAGCTCCAGCTGTAAATCCAGAATCCTATAACATGAACTCTGCAAAACCAAAACTACTGACTACCCATGTTGAAAATGTGGGCACCTAGAGTTTAGGTTAAAACAATAAACTCCGAGTCAGTCAGGGGACTGGTGTGAGAACTAAAACAGTTATTAACTTGATTTTAAAGTTGGGTAAATCAAGGGACCATGCCATATAACATGGAATGGGATTACCCCAAAGAATATCAGTGCATAAAACAAACAGCGCAATGCTAAACAGAAAAACGAAGTTATTATAAGACTCAGGTTCCATCACATAATGAACGCAGTCGAGGATAGAGTTTTACCTTATAATAGCCAAATATGCTTGATACGTGAAATTTCATCTTTTATTTTTACTATATGTGAAGAAATCAACATCAAATATAAATGTATCAATCATAGGTGGCGTAGGTACCATTATATTACGTCGCCATATAGGTTTACAACTAAATCGTAAAATCGCGTATTGGAAATTGGGTTTCCATCTATGAACCAAGGCAAGCGATATTCCTTCCGATTTCGAGACACACTAGCAATTCCATAGGACTCAGATGCTGGTGAGCCCTAGGTTAGCGATAGGGATGGCCATTCGTTGATGATTAGTTATACCATAAACTATATGTTAGCCTGTTCTATCGAACCTCCAAAATGGTCAGTCACGTCGACCAAAGAGCCACTAGGGACTCAAATCATATCCAAGGTGCCTCGCTTTCCATCATAAAGTTTTTCCAACATCCGCGTGAGTAAACAGCCTGGGCTCTGTACCATGACGTTACTCGTAGCTAGAAACTAACATATGTCCATTTCCATGAAGTCCTCATCCCATTTTTGGTTCACACCAGGGGTGAGAAGCTCACGGATTAACGCTACACAAATCTGTGCTAATTAAACCCGTGCTTTGATCATCAACCACAAGACTCTGCCTTTCAACAAAAGCCTTGATCCATGCAACTCAGCATGCTACACAGTCAATCCATACCATACCGCTAATTTCCACCAATATAAAACCTCTAAGCTTGTATGTCTCAAAGAGGGGTGTTAAGCAAGGGAATAAATTATCCGCCACCAAATAGATATATATTTAGCAGAGATCAACGAATACAGTATAAAGGAATACAATGTCAGATATACCATCCAATTGCAAGTCCGTTCTAGGTCTGAACGAAACCGAAGGCACCTTATTCCTCGTCCCATATGTCCAAAACAGGAGAGAGGCCTCGCATATCCAGTCGATCCCCAAGTACGTCTGGACGATCACCACTTATTACCTTGTCTTGGGTGTGCATCCCAATCTAGACATCAGTAATCATCCAAATGATGTGAAGATCTCCGGTCTTCAACCATCGTCTTTATATCATCGACATTTAGTTGTCGTATCAGTTATTCAGAATGGGGTTAAAGCCGACCTTTCCAAATAACTTGCATATCTTATAATCGAGTGCTATAAAAACGCATCATACGCCTCATTCCAATTCAGAATATTCTTTTATTCAAATATTCACATCTTTAAGGAAAGGTTCCCATTAATTTTATCAAAGATAAATTCATTTAAATTTTCACTTTAATCTTCCTTTTGATATCATTTTCAAAAGATTTTATTAAGCAGTCGGAATTATCGAGCCTAACCGAAGTAATCATTTTTTTTATTTTCCAATCCTGACCTATTTATCCAATGGAGCAAAACTGGTAGTACTCCATATCTAACACCCGATGTGTTATCGGTAAAATTAATTACCATTTCCCATTCAAATCTAATTAAAATTTTAAATATCGCCTGGAGTAAAACTAGTGGTACTCCATTCTCGATCATTTCATGACTTTGATAAATTTAATTATCCCATTCTCATTCCAATCTAATTAAAGATTAATTAAAACTACAACTTGGTTTTAATATCAAAAATCATTACTTTATGATTATTCTACTTTAGGAAAATTAATCCTGCCCTAAATTGGGTTAAAGAACTAATGTCGTTTAAAACACAATTAACGATAAACCTAAATCATCTTCCATTAAATATGGAATCTTCATGGAAAACTGATCAACATATAATCTATGTAAATTTCTATATCAAATCAATACTATAAATGGAATAACGGCAAAGCATTTTAAATTCCATAAAAATTAAAGGCCATCCTTTACAGAAGCTCGTCTCGATTATTATCAAATCGAATTCCATTCAATTCCAATTTTTTTATTAAATTGGAAAACTTTTCTTTGGAAAATTTCCACTAAATCTTCATAAAAAACTTATAATTCCAAATCATATTTCACTGTTAACTAGAGTTTAAGAACAAATGTTATTTAAAATATCGTTCACAATGAACTCGAAACCATCTTACATTTAATTCTAATTTATAATTACAAATTGGAATACTTCTTTTATCTTGATTAAAAGATTTATTCTTTTCTCATCTAGATTTTAGAACGATGTTATTAAAGACACCATTCACGACTAAACCCAAAATCCAATTTGGTATTAAATATAAGGCTCTAAATTGAAATAAGGGTGCATTTTTTACATGCCCGTATTAAGTTTTTAAATTAGGCTCACATCCGGTCATAAACTTATTGCAAATTTAGCCCCTGTTTTTCAAAAATTCATCAAAAAAATATAAAAAAACATGTAAATTCTTATTTAGATTAAACATGTACTCGCCCAAAAATTCAGCTCATAAAAAAAATCAAAAAATGCATCAAAACAAAAAATATACAGAATACAACGAAAAATGCAGTAATTTGTGTTAAATCATGCACATATTTGAAATTCTTGCATTCATTTGTTCAAATATTTCACCGTTGAATCTGTTTTAGCTTTTTCTTCATACATGTAAGCAAGTTATACAGATTCTTGCATACAAGTGTGCAATAATCTGCAGTCAAAATTTCAGTTTAGTTTTCTTCATGCGATACTTGCATACATGTGTGCAAGTATTACAAATAGTTGCACACAAGTATGCAAGTTTAGCTCCGGATTTTCAGTTGAAAACAACATATGCAACAGATGCATATACTTATGAAACTATTGGAAAAATTTGCATACATGTATGCAATTTTTTTAATTTCCGCAAACTTCTGTTAATATTTCCAAAATTTACAATTTTTTTTACATTGCAACGCCAAAATTTTTGGCCAAAAAAGAAAAAAGGCAAAATAGGGGGCGGGTTTACATGTATATTTAGGAAGGGATGTGAGCCTAATTAATTTTTCTTTTAGGGATGTGTGCCTAGTTTTCACTAGATATCGTATTGGGAATAACGATATCTGTATCTTCCAAATTCCTCAACAATATCCGTATAATCACAGAATCCAATAATGAAATATTCCTAAGAATATTTCCATTTAAATCCCTTTCAGTTTATTCATTGGAAAATTCTGATTATTTTAAAATCCCTTTCTCAATTTAATTTATTTATTTAAAAACATTGGATTATTACTCTAGTTGATAACTAGTTCATTTGGATAATAATATATTTTTATCTTTTCAAAACTATAATTTTTCATCCAAAATCTTTCTAAATCATTTATTACGATTTTACATAATTTTTCCATATTTTTAATAATTTTATTAAGGCCCTTATCGTCGGTTTCCAATAACGGTCACCGAACTGCATCCATAGCGACTTTTTCTAAAATTGATTTGGACATTTAAAATCCAATCATTCAAATTTAAATCACTTATATTCATTTGAAATATCTTTTCGATACGAACCCAACGGTTCCAGCTTTAGGAGAATCTGATGGTTGGATCTCCCATAACATCAATTTGAAGTCAATGGTTGAAATTCTCGAATGGTCGCTGCGCGGCGCGTTCTATTCAAACCATTTATATATATATATATATATATATATATATATATATTATATATATTTCATCGATTTCAGTTCATAACGTAATTTAGAAATTGTTTATAAATTCATTTTAAAACAATTTCAACCGCATTTTCAATTTTAAATCAAAATTGAATTTTCTATATCATATAATATTTAAAATGATAATATTTTCAAAATATCAGATTTGGAAATCAAATCTTTTTCATATTCATTATAAAATGAATGAAATCGATATAGAAATCCGTTCGAGTAAAACAAGCGTTTTCTACTTAACTCGGCTTCACATTTTCAATATTTACGCATCCATCCAAAATCGGACATCAAAATCATATTTTGATTATTCATTGAATATTATTTTAAAATATTCCTTATTTCCGAACTGGAATGTGACTCAATCAATTACCTTATAATTTTAATTATATGGATTTCATGCATCGCATATATTTAACAATAATGATAAACAATCATTAAACATTCAAGCAACATCCAAAGTGCATTCTACAATTGTATAAGCATTAAATAAATAAATAATGTTTATAACAGTCTGTCAATCGATCGATCGACATACAAGTAAACAATTGGGATTATGTGTGTCAAATGTCATCCCAATACCCGTGCGGGGTTTTTATTAAACAAATACTAATTATCATTTGTGCATTTGGGGAGATGTGTAAAAATAATCGTCCCAATCAATACCAGTTAAATATGTGTACATAAACAAGCCGTCTGACTTGTGTACGAATATTTATTCCTATTTGAACTATCGCATATCTAATTTTTATTCATTGCTATTTTCAGATAAATTCGCCATTATAACGGCGCTATTTATAGAACAGGAGTAATGTCTATGCATTACCCCTCTGCTGATACTGGCTTGTGCCATATACGATAATTTTAATCATCAACCATCAATACAAATCCAAATAATACCAAAAACCAACAAATCATCCATGGTTTCAAATAATAGAGACAGGAGCTACAAAGCACCATTTACAACCTATGATATAATTACATAACAAAAATAGTTGAGTGAGAAAGAGTTCTCACTTTGGGTTCCACTCCACCATTATTTATTCCTTATTTTCTTTTGATTCAAATTAAACTTGGCATTTAAATTTACTAGAAATTGTAACTGGCTCAGAATCCGTCCTGTTTAGTTCCATGGTGTAGTGCTCGAATTTACAGTTCTAACGGACATGAAATCGTCGAGTTCTGACGATGTATGAAAAAGATATATCATATTATACATTGAATAATTTAATATGTAATTAATTAAATAATTAACAAAAATAATCACCCCTAATTCTCTACTTTGTTCCAATTTGTTCTGGGCCGACAAAATTAACCTATCGTCACATATTAGGGTTCAAAACTGCATGCTACTCGAGGTCCCTAGAGCCGATCAACGGCGACCACTCTCTTCGTCTTGGGCACGCCTATCCATGCTCGGCATGGTCTTGAACTCGAAAGCCTCCTTGGGCCTGAAGACCGGTACGAAACGATGGTGTTAAAGCATAAAATTCGAGAATTCCAGGCAATTAAAATACATCTCAACCGTTGGATATGTAGATCTAGTTGAGTTCTTCGAATTTTCTTTTGGAAGCTCCTGATATAATTGTGTGGATATCAGAAAAAAGGAGGAAGAATTGGGAAAAAAAATCTCCCATCGAATTTCAGAAGTGGAAGCGCCTGTATAATAAATATAGGGTTTTGATTTTTAAAGAATACATATAATTATATTAATATTTAATTCATAATTTCTCCAATATGGCTCAGAACTCCAAATCAAACCCAACGACTGTCGTTCCTACCTAAATACCCCCATTCCGCACACAATGGGATATGTTTTGCAAGCCAATTCGACAGTTTTGATCGGTTTTCTTCAAATTAAAATATAAATCAATATATTGAATTTTAAGCATACGTCTTAATTTATCGGGGCTACATACTGACTCCAAAAATTACAGAAAAATTAAATCTGGCTATGTTTGACGATACGGTCCTAGAAAAACTAATTTCGTCAAATTTGGAGGCCATTTGAAAAATGTCCTTTTTTCCAGTCGATTAAATTCAAACTGAAATTACAAAACACATTTAAACTCACTGCGCTCACATATTAAGTCCAAAAATTATGAAATTTGAAACTTTACAATAATTTGACATTCCGGATCCAAAGTGGTTTCGTTGAAAACGGAGGTCATTTGCAAAATGGCAATTTTTAAGCCTAGATATATATATATATATATTAAAATGTATAAATTCCATAGCGATTATTTTAAATTTTAAATTAGACATAACTCTCAATTTATACAGTGAAATCTCCATTTATCACATCGTTAGAAAGATATAACTAAATAGATTCCAATGTTTCTTGTTTTAATGAAATTTGGTTTATATTGAATTATATACATTCATTTGAAATTAAAAATTGAATTTTCAAACCACTACACCATTTCAAGCTCGTTTTATAATTAATATAAATTTATATTTCCTAACTTCGATTTAAATAAAAATTTAGTCATTATTATTTAAAATAAATCATTTTAAATATTCAAAATCCATTTAAATAGCAAAAATAAAAATTTTAAATTGGTTCAGAAATCCCGGGTTGTTACATAATTGATGAATTACGATTTAACAATCCATATACAAATCAATCATTAGTCGGGTTGGCCATACAGTTTATACAACGGTAATATGAAAGTGAATAATAAATTTGAGGAACCCAGTTGGATCCCTCCAACCTGTTTTCCATACATCCAAATATGTTTCCTCAAATAATATTATTTAATTCAATATACAGATATGATATTCAACAACAAATAAATCACAGCAATCCAGTCATCCCTATAATAATTTAATACGTTTATATTATTATAAATGTAACCGACGGGGTAAGTTACCTCATTTGAATATAATCATTAAAAATAACGATTTGTTTAGATTAAATTAAATGAACGTTTAATTTAACAATCTCTGTTCAACATACACAAATATATATATATATATAACACATCCATCAAACAATTAACAAACATAGCACAAAAATAATAAACCCGACTTATATAAATATAAGTGAGTGAACTAAATGAGTTAAACTCACTTTGATTTCATCTATTTCTGAGACGGTCCAGTTACAGTAAAATTAAACCATCTTTTAATTTAATTGTAAATTCCTTTTGTCTCTATTTCTGTCCAAATAAATTCCTGAACGTCGTGTTCATCACTATGGTCCCAGCGTCTTTCATTTCATTCCATCCTGTTACCGTGATAAAAAATTATAAATGTTTTAGTATACGATTATAATTATTAACTAACACATTAACTAGTTATTATTTTTATAATTAATTACCCTTGTTTAGATTTAAAGGCCGACGTCTTCTTTTATTTATTTCATCACCTTTCAATCAAATTCCGCTCCTTCTTTCTCTGTTCTTCTCGAGGCCACCTTAAATTGGATTCTTCCAAAACATTTTCCCAGTCCAATGTGTCTTTGACCCACTGCATTGAATTCTTATTTGAACTGTTAATGATGTATCTACCATTCGAACTACTTTGTTCAAATGGTACCCAAACCGATAGTTAACTCCTTCTATGTATACTACTCCATGTCCAAAGCTTGAACCATGCCTTCCTCTTTTCACTGGTTCTACCCGTCTCACATGTCATTTGCTTACTACTGTTCACAAAATTAAAACTGAAAAAACATTTTGCATGACTTAGTTTCAAGGCACTCACGAACACCCTGTTCACCCTCGTTCGGACATATAAAAATGTGCCCATTCCTTGATTCCGTTCACGTTGAAAATACCCTCACATTCCAATTTGCTGTCCATTTTCATCTTCACAGTTTCGAGTTCCCAGTCCCTTAGTTCACCACGTCAGAATTCATCATACTGCTTTCTTGCATGAATGAACCCCAACGCAGCTTCACATTGCCCAATTCTCCTTATATCAATTATTAACATATTGATTACGTCACCAAGGTTAGAATCATGCCGTCCTCTTCCCCCGCCTTACACAACCGCTTCTGAACTGTTGCTTCTTCTCCACTTCATGCCAAATGGTTGTACACTTCTGATTCAAAAAACAACGAAAGACGGCTTTTGCTTGAGTATCACTAGGCTTAAATTCATTTCTCTATGCCACGTTATTACCCAATGAACTGACCCTAACTTCTGCTACCCCAAAAGGAACCCGCCATATGTTTATTCTCAACTTATCTTCGCTTGTTCCCTTCTGTCGTCCTCACACAAACTAGACTACATGAACCCAATTACGTTTCAACGTGCCCTCAGCTAAACCCACACACTCTACTTGAACCCGACCGCCGGGCCTAGCCTTGACCGCCATAGGACCATCAACAGCCACCAACGACTCTGCCTCAATTGCGCCTGACCCCGTCGTAAACCTCAAATAGTTCAACCCTTCCAGTCGCTCACAACCTTCCACGAATTGTTGACGATTCTCGAGCGAAAACAGACCACCACGTCACTTCAGATACGATCAGCGCTGGTAGGATTGGAAAGCAGGTTAAGCTCTTTGATTATGTAGTTAGATTTTTAATGAAGTGGTGCATAGATCGATCACAAACCATGGAAGAAGTTGAGAAATTTTGGTTCGTTGTTTTTCATTAGAGTGGAGGCGTAGAATGAATTTTGTTGACCACGCAATGTATTTTGACAATAATATAGGGTCAGAAATTAAATGGGATATTTATATGGTACATAAACATTAAAATAATATTCATGAAACTTAGCCACTAGCTAACGCATTAAAACCTTCATATACGTCTCCGTTTTCGATGAAAATTGTAATCTTAGCATAGAAAAATATTCTGGACACGATGGGACAAGTTTCATCGAATTCTGAGGTCGTTTGTAAAAAGTCCTTTATAAATCATAGGTGAAAAACACACGTTTAAATTTCCCATGACGACAAAATAAATCCAAATAACTTGAAACTTGAAACACTACTACCTCATCATCTAGGATTTAGTAAAATTAGTTTCGCTGAAAATGCATATCTGTTATTCAATTTTATGCGTAAAATCATGCTATTTGGGACACCAAAAATACCCGGTCTTCAAAAATAACAAACAATATATCTATCCTGACTCTAAACGTCAACATGAAATCAATGAAATTCGTTTCGTGGCTTAATTCGATCATTATCTCGAGTTACGATCAAAAACCCTTTTAAATCGAATTAAATTATTAAATTAATCGCTATAATTTATAAGTAATTCCATAGCGACTATTTGAAAATTTGAATTGGATATAACTAACAAACTATAATACGAAATCTCGATTTTTCTCTTTTATTAGAAAAATATGATCAAACAGATTCAAACGTTTCTTGTTTCACTTGAAATCCGACTTATGTCGGATTCTATATATTAAATTGAAGTTCAAAACACAATATTACGAACTACCGCGACGTTAGGAGCTTGTTTTATAATTATATGTAAATTAAATATTTAAACTTCGTTATATAAACGAAACATATATTTCAAATCCATATAAAATTCCAAATCAATGTTTAATATAATAAAATATACTAAATATCTAACTAACGAAAACACGGGACATTACAATCCCGGTCTCTCCGTATTAAAAATAGGAACATAAAATCGTAGATATTTTTGATAGTCGGTTATTTAACTATCAACGGAAACATCCATACTATCAACGACCCTATTTCCAAATGGAAATTTTATCGATCAAGCATCAAGCAACAATTAATTTAACCGTTGAGTAACAATTAATTTCCGATACTTCAATCAGGCGTTTTATTTTTCCATAAAGTGTAATGAGCTCCAAATCGCTCCAAATAACTTTCATTGTGTAGCCTTCATCCATACAATCCCAAAGGATCTTGTTTCGTCAGATTCAGATAATGAATGCAAAAGTTATAAATTTACAAGTTTATATACACAATATGTCATTAACTTAATTAAATTAAATAAAACTTTAATTATCTTCAACTTACTAATCCACGTTTTAACACATACTTATCATCTTTGCATTACACGCATGCTGCCAGGTTCATGAAGTACCCCTTGTTGCACCTTTCCATCCTTCCCCGTCTCCATTCTACTTCGTGAATTCCAAGACCAAGACCACCATCGAACTCAGCAATCAACCCTCTCCATGACCATTACTGTGCACCTCCACTTGCACACCCCTACTGATTTCCGACATGATACCCTTCACTTACCCTTCCTAGCAGCCTATAGCACTTTTTGATTTATTCCTAAAAAATTCACACAAATTCTAATCAATGCCACAAACTCAAATCCAACAACAAAATCCTCAAAAAATTCTACAAACTCTCGATTCCTAGAACCCTACATCATGAAAAACGCATGTTGTTATTTTACAGTGAACGAAATGGTGATCGAACACCATAAAAACCATATAGGACTGGAGATAAACACTCTTCGATATTTATTTCGAGATTTATTGATTCTATTTTAATTTTATGTGAATTTAAGGTCTCACGTTTTAATATAAGAAGGTGGCGACCATTGTTGTTAACAAGGAGGGTGAAAAAATGATGTTTTAGTAATGTATAGGGTAGTATATGGTGGGTAAGTTAGGTTCTAGGGTGAGCTTCTATTTTTTTATTAATTTTTATTTGATTGTTACCTCCGTTCATCGTTCAAAAATTCGTATGATCACACACGATATCCAATTTCAAAGAAAATGGACATACAACTATAGTTGGATGTAATAACCCGGAAAATGTGAACCAATTTTTTTTTTTTTTTTTTGGCAATTTTAATGAATTTTGAATATTTAAAATGAATTATTTTAAATAATGACAACGAGAAATTTATTTTTGAATGGAATTGGAACATATATATTTATTTGAATTGACGTTAGAATATAAATATTTATTTTTAATTTTAAAAGGAATTGAAAATGGCGCGGTAGTTTGAAAATTCGATTTCAAATTTCAAATGAATGTACAGGTTTCGAAATAACCGGATTTTAGTGAAACCAAAAATATTTGAATCTATTTGAGAATATCTTTCCAACAAGCCCCAAAAATTGAAATTTCACAGCGGGAATAAAAGGTTATACCCAGTTGAAAATTCAGAATAGTCGCTATGTAATTTTAGCCCTTAAAAATGGAAATTTTGCAAACGACCTCCGTTTTCAACAAAACCACTTTTGTTGGATCCGGGATGTCAAGTTATTGCTAGATTCCAAAATTCATAATTTTCTGAATCAATATGTGAGCGTGGCAAAAGAAAACGTGTTTTGACAGTTTCAACCAATTTGGATCGACCAGAAAATGGCCATTTTTCAGATGGTCTCAGAATTTGACGAAATTAGTTTTGTTGGGACTGTACCGTCAATACGAAGCTAGAATTAATTTTTCTGGAATTTTTAGGTTCCCTATATGGCCCTGGTAAGTTAAAATGTGCATTTGAATTTAAAATATATGGATTTATATTTTAAATTTAGTGGAAACTGATCGTAACAACTGAATTGGGTTGCGAAACATATCCCATTGTATTCAGAATGGGGGTAATTAGCTAGGGGCGACAGTCGTTGGGTCTCATCGAGGTTCGAATATGAAATCACACTATAGGGAGAAAAATAATAATAAAATAATAATTATATAAATATTTCTTTACCCTTCCCCCCCCCCCCCCCCCCGGCTTCATTTTACAGTCAACGAAAAAAATAAAATAAAAGGAAAAAAAACCACGATCAAAACTCGTTCCCCTTCCTCGATCACCACCGCTTCTGGCGCGTGCGCCCCAACCAGAAATCGCCGTCATCGAAGGCCCTCCGTCCAATTCCCCCCTCCGCCTGCTCGAGTGAAGAACGATGGAATCCCAATTCCACCCAAACCGCTACCCTAACACCCTTTGCCCCAAAGCTGCCGCCTCAGCCACCTGAGGGCCCACCGCACCCCAAGCCAACGACGATCCACCCCTGACCTCATTCCCCCCGACCCTCATTCCCTCTCACGCTCTCTCCTCTCACTCCTCTTCTAATCTGCGAGTACAACCCTCCTTCACTTCAGTTTGCAATAAACCCCCTCTGAAAACCCGGTAAGTTTTTTTAATTTAATTTGTTTATTTATTTTCTATAGAATTAGTTTTAAAAACTGATTTTTATAATGAAAAAGAAGTAATTTTTTAAAAAAATGAAGAAGACTTGGTTTTTAAAGATAAAAAAAGCTTTGATTTATAATTAGAAGCGATTATATATTTTTTCTATGAAGAAAAGGTTATATTTTTATAATAAAAAATGTTAGATTTTTAAAAATAATGGAAAGTGATTTTAGTTTATAGTAAAAATATGATTTCGGTTTATAGAGAAAATATGATTCTATTGTATGTATAGCAATATAAAAATACGATTTTTACGTATAAAGATTTGAAATAAAAATATAGTCTTTAAAATATATAAAGTGAAATAAAAATATTAACTTTACTTTTATCGTGAAGTAGTAAGAATAAAGATTAGATTTTTATATGGGTTGCGGATTGAAAATAGAATTTTTATATAATAGAGAATATAACAATATAATTTTTATATACGTAGCGAAATAAAAAATCTGATTTTTTTTATATATATGTTAAGATAAAAATGTGATTTTTATAGCGTCAAAATAAAAATTCGATCTTTATATAAGAAGTAGGAATATAAAAAAAATAATTATATAGAAAGAAGCATCGTAAAACTATATGAAGTAGAAATAAAAATGTGATTTTTATTTATTGGAATGAAGCAATAAAAATATAATTTTTATTATGAACAGCTTGGTATGGAATGCATTGGAATTTCAAACAAATCCAAACGGTCCAGATGTTCCGAAGTAAAACTGGCAGACTGGAACCCAAAGGTGAGAACTTCTCACTTTTATTTTTATTCTAGTGGAAATATATATTAGGATGTAGACAGTGCTTAGCAGCACCTGACACCCGTCGTCCACAGACCATGGATGACTTATTTGTTTGATTGATGTGTTGTGAAATTTTATTGTATGATGTGGAATGAATAAATATTTTATAGTTAAAAGTATAATTTTTAACGTGTATATAAAATGAATATTTATAAACAAATCGAACGATTTGTTTATGTACACACATTTGACTGATATTGATTGGGACGATAAATTTTACACATCGCCCAACTGCACAAATAAAATTCATTATTTTTTAATTGAAACACCACATGGGTATTGCGATGAAATTGGACATACACTAATCCCAATAATTAGCTGTATGTCGATCAGTTGATTGACAAGCTGTTGTAAGCGTTAAATATTTTATTTGATGCTTATACAGTGTAGAATGCACTCTGGATGATGGATTGCTGTTTTCATTGTTGTTATACACATTTGTTGTGTGAAATCCATATAATCAAATTATATGGTAATTGACTGTGTCTGATTCCAGTTCATAAAGAATGAATATTTTAAAATAACGATTAGTTTAAAATAACGAATATTTCAAATAATATTCATAAAAGAATCAGAATATGATTTTGATGTCCGATTTGGGATGGACATGAATATATATAAATATATATAGCTGTGTTGATTAGATTTGCACTATTTTGACGCGAACGATATTTATATCGATTTTATTCATTTCTACAACGATTGTAGAAAAGGAATTGATTTCAAAATATAATGTTTTGAAAATATTGTCATTTATATATCGATGATATGTAATATTCAATTTTGATTAGAAATCGAATAGGAAGTTGAAATCGTTTTCAAAACGAATTTAAAACTATTTATAAAATACGTTTTAAATGGAAATCGACGAAATATATATAATAAATATTATATATATATATATATGTATAATGGCCTGAATAGAATGTGCCGCGCTGCGAGAGTTCGCTAATTTCGACCATTGACTTCAAACGGACATTACAGGAGATCCGACCGTCGGATTCTCTTAAAACCGGAGTCGTTGGGTTCGTATCATAAACAGTTTTCTAATGAATATTGGAGATTTGAAATCTAATGGTTGGTTTTGGAAATATGTCCAAATCAAATTTGGAAAAGGTCGTTGTAAGTGCAGTTCGATGGCCGTTTATGGAAATCGACTGTACAGGCCTTGATAAAATTATTAAAAATATCAAAAGTTGGTGTAAAATCATAAGAAATGATTTGAAAAGAATTGGGATGAAAAATTCCATATTTTAAAAGATAAAAATAGTTTTTTATTGAAATGAACTAGTTTTGAAGTAGAATTATAATCCAATTATTTTTAAAATAAATAAATTGGATTTGAAATGGTTTTAAAAATAACCAGAAGTTACAATATATAAATTGGAACTGGATATGAATCGAAATTGTCTTTGGAATATTTTGATGTTGGATTTCGTGATTATACAGATATTGTTATGGAAATTTGAAAGATATATTTATATTATTATTTCCAATATGATATTTGTTGGTCGTAGAATTTGCTATTGAATATAAGCCGATATATTTTCTATTCAGAGCCTTGTATTTAGTATCAAATGGGATTTGGGTTTGTCGTGAATGGTGTCTTCATTAATATTGTTCTTAAACCCAATTGAGAAAAAGATTAAATCTTTTTATTTAGATTTAATGAAGTATGCCAATTAATTTATATTTAATTTGAATTGAATTGGAATTGATTTTTGGGTTTATTGTGAACGGTGTTTTAAATAACATTTGTTATTTAACCCGATAATTAATGGAATGTGAATTGGGTTTACCGTGAACTGTGTTTTTAACGACATTCGTTCTTTAACCCTATTTACAGTGAAATGTGATTTGGAATTTATAAATCTTTTGTTAAGATTTAAAGGAGATTTTCCAAAGTAAGGTTTTCCAATTTTATAAAATAAATTGGAATGGAATGGAATTCGATTTGGTAATAATCGAAGGGAATTTCTGTGGATGAGGACTGCTAATATATATGGAATTTAAAAGGCTTTACCATTATTCCATTTACATTATTAGTCGGATATGGAATTTTATATCGATTATATATATATATATCGAATTGTTTTCCATGCAGATTCCATCGTTAATGGAATGTGATTTTGGGTTCTCGTGAATGGTATCTTTAATAATATTGTTCTTAGACCAAACGAAGTTAAGAAAATCAGAAACTAACTGGAGATTAGTAAAGTTGAATAGTTTCTTGGGTATTGATCTGATGTTTGTAACACCCCGTATTTTCTGTGAAATTAAGAATTACAAATTTAAGTATAATTAACATATAAAATCAGAATAAAGGGAAACGGGCTATGCCATTGCGTTCGTCTCGGAAAAATACGCGAAATATAGTCAGAAATTTCGTAAATCGGAGTCCGTATGACCAAGTTATGGCCTTCCAAAGTTCAGAAAAAAATTAAATAGCACAGACCAGGTCGACTGGGGAGTCGACCCTAGAGTCGACCTGCCCCCAGGGGGTCGACCCTAGAGTCGACCTGCCCCCAGGGGGTCGACCCTAGAGTTGACCCTATAGTCGACCTGGGGGTCGACCTGCCTCCCGAATCTGCTTTTCTGCCTGGGTGCGTTCTGATGTATCTGGTCTCGTTTTCTGTCTAGATTCATCTTCCTAAACCTATTTAAACTGCCCCAAACCCAGCCTTCTCTGCACACAATTCTATTCTGCTTCTACTCTGCCTCTGTTCTAAATTAAAAATAAAAATGGCATTGCTACTCTGCTGGAATCAAAACTAGAAGACAATCAACATCAACCTAAATTCAATTAGAGATTAGAGCTTCGGCAACGGTTCTACAACAACTAGAGTTCTTTCTTTAATCCAATTAAGGCAAGTATAGTTATTTTCCGCTATAAACGTTAATTTTGATTGTGACATGAATTCTAAATCTGAATCTGAGGTTATATCTGTTCTGTTCTAATTTGATTTATCTTATTTTGTACCTCTTTCCTCTTTCTGTTTTATAGCCAGGCTACCACGAGCCTGAGCCAATCTCATAAAAGAGTGACCTACGCTAAATTGTTTGGGACAGTAAAATGAATGATGCATGAATTTTGCATGGCCAATAGGTGATTGATTTGAGGAAAGAACATGGACTGTAGCTAGAACATAAATCTGAGATGATTTGACATGTTATGTTTATAACATAAAAAGGTACTGAACATATGATTTATGGACACGACATAAAAAGGTATATAATTGGACATAAATGTAGACTGTATTGAACATATAATTTGAGATAAAGGGAATATGGCTTAGGTATAAAGACTTACATGGAAGTAGGATATCTATTATGTAAATAAACACCTAAGTAGGGGATCTTTGGGATATATGACATGCATAGTAATCTATGGCTATATTTGGTATAATTTATATATGGATCCTCTGTACTATGCAAGTTTAATAAAAATTGAAACATATGATTTATGGTAAATTATGACCATAATTTATGCTTCTTTCTGTTTCTGATCGGGTAGTAAAGGCCCATTATTAGCATTATGTTTCTGTTAAATTATTCTGTACCCGTTCCTGCTTCAGTTTAGACATTAGGGTGACACCTAATTCTATTATACTAGTATTAGTGCAGAGAAGTGTAAAGCAATAGTTTATGTCATTTTGTTCTTCTATTATATCTGCTACACCTGTTACAGTTATCCCTCATCCAGTTTTATGTTCATGTCATATTATTATTATTATTATCTGTTCATATGCTGAAAGTCACTGGACTTGCCAGACTTTTTGTCTGACCCTTGTTGTTTCGCCTCCTTTCTTCCATTCCCCCCAGGTTATCCAAGGAGGGAATACTTTAGCCTGATCCGGATTTCTCTTTGCTTGAAGTGCTTAAAGTATGGCTTGGCTCTGTATAGCTTCCGTTCTATGGGGATTATGATTTTAAACCATGCATTTTGAAGGCTTTTGTACAAGACTGATATTTTGTACTTGAATTCTGAGATTTGAAAGGATGTAACCATATTGATTTCTGTTTCCGCTGTAATAAAGTTGAAATTTTTCAAGTACTGTTTTATCTATCTTGTAAGTTTCTGTTCTGTTTACTAAAATGCTCCACCAAAGTTAAGGCATTCCCTTTGTGAGTGACCTTAAAGGAGGTGGGGTGTTACACTTGGTATCAGAGCTGAAGGTTACCAGATTTTATAAAAAGTTTTGAAAACTATTTTCAAAAAGGTTTTGAAAGGAAGTATTTTCAAAAATAAAGCTTATTTTGAAAAACATAATCCCCAACATCCATATATCTTTCTTTCAGTCCTTTTTTTATTGAACCTTTCCTTTTTCGTTTCAGCATGTCTGAAGCATCTGAGATACCAGAGGGTGTTCATGTACCCGGTTGGTTTCGTCAATATCTTGAGGCTAGGACCGCCGCTGCAGGTCCAGCAAATGATCCCCCTCCCCCACCCCCTCCTCGTACTATTGCTTTCTCAAAGATCTATAGAGATTTTAGGGCCATGGGTGGGAAGGATTTCAAAGGAACTTAATCATTCGTAGAAGCGAGGAATTGGCTCAAAGAAACTGAGGATCTATTCGTTATCTTCGAGATGGACGATAGGCAGAAGGTACAGTTGGCGGTATGGCTGCTCAAAGACGAAGCTTCCTACTGGTGGGAAGTCATTAACGCCGAGAGGCTGGTTGAGACATGGATGGATTTTAGAACAAGGTTTGAGACAAAATTTCTCTCGCAAGCTGAACGGAGTTCACAACTGGAAAAGTTCTTTTCTCTTAAGCAAGGAAGTATGACGGTCAAGGAATACGTCAACCAGTTCAACCAACTAGCTAGATTCGGATTGGATTTAGTCAACACTCAGCATAAAAAGGCTCTCCGCTTTGTTAAAGGATTGAATGAGCCACTGCACAGCCTAGCCACGACCCATGTACCCATGGGAGCGACTTACGAGAAATTGGTGGACATGGCACTACTGCACGAGGAAGACAAGGGCCCGAAAGAGACAAAGAAGGAAGAACCACAGAATAAGAAAGCGGGGCCCAAAAAGGAAACACAAAAGAAGGATGAAAAGACTGAAGATAAGAAGGGGAAAAAGTGCTTTACTTGTGGGAGCTTGACTCATCTGAACAAGGATTGCAGAAAAAGGAAAGGCACTTGCTTCAACTGTGGAGAGATGGGACACTTCACTAGGGACTGCCCGAAGAGACGAGGGCAAGGAGGGCAGGCAAACACTCTTGAGGCTAGTGGCTAGGATAGAAATAGGAAAATTTCTATAGTAGGTTTAATTTCTTTATCTGATTATGGAGTTAAGACTTTTTCTGATTCTGGTATTTTGATTTTATAATCGATACTCTACACTTTAATACTAGTATTATTTCTCAATTCCGCTGTAGACTCAGACCCATAAGGGTTATGGCTTATCTGTTTGAGATTGGGGTTTGAGGGATATTTGTGTTAGACATCAAGTATGACGCATACATTCTGAGTTTTTGTGGGATATGATTTTATCATGCTTAGCTTCCGAAGAATCATTAGGGAACCTGATCTGTACCAGTAGTCTGTAAATATCTGAATAATTCTGATAAGATTTCCAGTTTTGACATTGTCTAAAGAGCGTAACCCTCTGGGTGTCAATCTGATGTTGATTTCGGTCTTTGAGGTTGACCCTTAGGGGAATTATTTTCTCAACCAATGTCTGATAGGAATCAAGTTTTTGTTTTATCTGTACTCGCTTCCATCACTCGACTGTATCCTATCGAACGAGTGTTCAACTTATAGATAGGAATCCTAATGGGTGTAAACATGTGTTTGAGACATGTTATGTTTGATGGTTGCAAGTGGATGCAAGTGGTTGCTAGTGGTTGCTCGTGGACGCATATACACACACTAGGCACTAGATCGGCTCGAAAACACTCTCATACTGCATATGGATGTGTGAGCATTTTAAATTTTTATGGATGCAAAATGGTTGAATCAGCGCATGGATGTTGCATATGAGTGGATAGTTGTGCACTCATGTAGAAATGATATGTATCAAATAGGAAAATTGCATACATATTGGACTCATGGCACTGACATAATTCGCATTAAGGAGGTCAACTGAATCAGTAGACCGCCTGATCTTTGCATTAGATAAGGAACATATACACACACTTTTGCAAATGTTCATACAACACTAGAAATTTCTAAGGACAATGGATGCTTGTGGATGATGACTGAGTAGATGAGTGATTGGATGGTAGGACACATTCTTCTTAACTTGAAGATTTCGGGGACGAAATCCTTTAAGGAGGGGAGAATGTAACACCCCGTATTTTCTGTGAACTTAAGAATTACAAATCTGAGTATAATTAAAATATAAAATCAGAATCAAGGGAAACAGGCCGTGCCATTGCGTTCGTCTCGGAAAAATACGCGAAATAGAGTCCGAAATTTCGTAAATCGGAGTCCGTATGACCAAGTTATGGCCTTCCAAAGTTCAGAAAAAATTAAACAGCACATACCAGGTCGACTGGGGAGTCGACCCTTGAGTCGACCTGCCCCCAGGGGGTCGACCCTAGAGTCGACCTGCCCCCAGGGGGTCGACCCTAGAGTCGACCATAGAGTCGACCTGGGGGTCGACCTGCCTCCCGAATCTGCTTTTCTGCCTGGGTGCGTTCTGATGTATCTGGTCTCGTTTTCTGTCTAGATTCGTCTTCCTAAACCTATTTAAACAGCCCCAAACCCAGCCTTCTCTACACACAATTCTATTCTGCTTCTACTCTGCCTCTATTCTAAATTAAAAATAAAAATGGCGTTGCTACTCTGCTGGAATCAAAACTAGAAGACAATCAACATCAACCTAAATTCAATTAGAGATTAGAGCTTCGGCAATGGTTCTACAACAACTAGAGTTCTTTCTTTAATCCAATTAAGGCAAGTACAGTTATTTTCCGCTATAAACGTTAATTTTGATTGTGACATGAATTCTAAATCTGAATCTGAGGTTATATCTGTTCTGTTCTAATTTGATTTATCTTATTCTGTACCTCTTTCCTCTTTCTGTTTTATAGCCAGGCTACCACGAGCCTGAGCCAATCTCATAAAAGAGTAACCTACGCTAAATTGTTTGGGACAGTAAAATGAATGATGCATGAATTTTGCATGGCCAATAGGTGACTGATTTGAGGAAAGAACATGGACTGTAGCTAGAACATAAATCTGAGATGATTTGGCATGTTATGTTTATAACATAAAAAGGTATTGAACATATGATTTATGGACACGACATAAAAAGGTATATAATTGGACATAAATGTAGACTGTATTGAACATATAATTTGAGATAAAGGGAATATGGCTTAGGTATAAAGACTTACATGGAAGTAGGATATCTATTATGTAAATAAACACCTAAGTAGGGGATCTTTGGGATATATGACATGCATAGTAATCTATGGCTATATTTGGTATAATTTATATATGGATCTTCTGTACTATGCAAGTTTAATAAAAATTGAAACATATGATTTATGGTAAATTATGGCCATAATCTATGCTATGTAAATGTAATGCAAACATGGGGTATATGATTATATTGTGCATCACGACTATTATTTATGCATGTGAACTTAGGCAAGATTTATAATTAGGCAAGATATATTTGTGAAATTTTAAGAAGTGAGTAAATCTGTTATATTTGCCTAATTTGTTAGTTTTGTTACATTGCCTAATCTGCTAGTTCTGTTATATTGCTTAATCTGCTAGTTCTACTCTACTATCTAGTCTGCTAGATTTGTTCATCTGCCATCTACTAAGTCTGTTGAAAAGGCTAAATCTGCTAGTTTGCTTAATCTGCTAAGTCGCCTAGTCTGAGAAATCTGTTATCTGCTATATCTGTTGAGTTGATATAATTAGTCCGCTATTGACATAATCTGAATTGGCTATAGTTATGAATAATTGACATGTACATTAGGCATTGGTATAATGGGAAATCATTAAATAATTGGCCGCAAAGATAAACATGGCTAACTCGAGGTTAGAATGAGTTTGCGGCGTAATTCTGCCCGGAACCGCCCGACATATTCCAGTGGTCGCAAACAATAGGTTCTAATGTGAGAAGTTAGTCATAACGTGCTTGAAAACCCGAGGTTAGACTCAGTTTTCGACAGAAACCTGCCCGGAACCAACTGGCCTAACCAGTAGCCGCAAACTGTCAGTCTAATGTGAGAGGTTTGGGCATTAATATTTAATTAATGAAAATCTGAGATAATTATGATGTCTAAAACGTGTTGGGTAAGGCTTAACCAATTGGACCAATGAATCTGATAAACCCATTTCGTGAATCCGTAGGCCCAATACAAAGTTAGATAATTTGTAACCAGTTAATCTGTGAGTCTGTTAATCTGTAACCAGTTAATCTGTAAGCCTGTTAATCTGAACATCTGATCCGTTAGTCTGAAAACCGGTTAATTTGTTTGTTTGATCTATGAACTAGTTGATCTAAACTCTGTATGTCTGAACTTCTAAACAAGTTAATCTGAAATCTGTTAGTCTGGGGACACAAGGTTAGGAGGGGAATTACTTGTGTCATCTGTTGTTTGGGACCCATATTAGTCTGTAACCCTTTCTGGTATCAAAACTTTGACCCAACAGTAGGTAGGGTCCGGGCACGCTTACTGAACTAATTATAAGCGGTTCATTCTGATAATGGCGAGGGGTGTTGATGGTGCGTTCCAACCGGGTCATGTGCGTGCATGGATCCCGGTCTGCCTCTGAGGATGTAAGACGCCGTGACATCTGTAAATAGGTCTGTGCCAATTGGTTGTCACTTTAGGGAGTGATACACCCTACTGTGGGGCCGACACAGGATATTTATGTATTAGGGAGCCGATCGCTTGGGGTAGGGTTTTAGGGTACACTTAGTTCTATCTATTTCTGTTGGTACCGTCTGTTTCTGTTGGGTGGTAACACCTGTCTGTTTTTATGTGGTACCGTCTGTTCGGGTGGTAAAGGCCCATTACTAGTGTACACCTAATTCTACATTCTGTTTCCGTAGGGATTAATCTGTTTCTGCTTCTGTCTGTTTCTGATCGGGTAGTAAAGGCCCATTATTAGCATTCTGTTTCTGTTAAATTATTCTGTACCCGTTCCTGGTTCAGTTTAGACATTAGGGTGACACCTAATTCTGTTATACTAGTATTAGTGCAGAGAAGTGTAAAGCAATAATTTATGTCATTTTGTTCTTCTATTATATCTGCTACACCTGTTACAGTTATCCCTCATCCAGTTTTATGTTGATGTCATATTATTATTATTATCTGTTCATATGCTGAAAGTCACTGGACTTGCCAGACTTTTTGTCTGACCCTTGTTGTTTCGCCTCCTTTCTTCCGTCCCCCCCCCCCCAGGTTATCCAAGGAGGGAATACTTTAGCTTGATCCGGATTTCTCTTTGCTTGAAGTGCTTAAAGTATGGCTTGGCTCTGTATAGCTTCCGTTCTATGGGGATTATGATTTTAAACCATGCATTTTGAAGGCTTTTGTACAAGACTGATATTTTGTACTTGAATTCTGAGATTTGAAAGGATGTAACCATATTGATTTCTGTTTCCGCTGTAATAAAGTTGAAAATTTTCAAGTACTGTTTTATCTGTCTTGTAAGTTTATGTTATGTTTACTAAAATGCTCCACCAAAGTTAAGGCATTCCCTTTGTGAGTGACCTTAACGGAGGTGGGGTGTTACAATGTTGGTTTCGACCTTCGGGGTTAACACTTAGGGAATGGTTCACTTGCTAATTTACAGTTAAAGACTGATGGAATGGAATAAGATTTTGGGTTTATCGTAAGCTGTGTTTTAAATGAAATTAGTTCTTTCACCCAGTAAAAGATAAGATTTATTTCTTAACTTTGAATAATCATTAAGTAATTATTTTTGGAAATTAAAACTGAATTAGAGTTTCAACGAATCTTTAAATAGATTGAAAGGTGAATTTGATAACTTAAATTATCAAATTCAAGAAATGATGGGAATGGAGTATCACCAGTTTTGCTCCAAGCGATAGTTAAATCTTTAATTAGATTTGAATGTGAAATGGTAATTGAATTTTCTGATAACACCATGGTGTTAGATATGAAGTATTACCAGTTTTACTTCATGGGATGAATAGGTTGGGGTTGGGAAATTTAACAAATGATTACTTCGGTAAGGTTTGCTAATCCCGACTAGTCTGGATAAACCATAATTTGGTTTGAATTAATATTCAAAAGAAGATTAAAGATTAAATTTAAAGAATTTATCTTTGATAAAATTAATGGGAACCTTTCCCAAAATATAAGAATATTTGAATAAAGGAATATTATGGATTGGAATGAGGTGTATGTTGTGTTTTTAACACTTGTTTATTATATATGCGAGTTATTCAGAAAGACCGGGTTTATCCCATTCTGAATAACTGGATCGACGATAAGTCGACGATGAAGACGGTGGTTGAAGACAGGAGGCGTTCACATCGTTTGGATAATTACTTATGATCTTAATTGGGCTGTACACCTAAGAGGAAGGAATCCGTTGGTGATCGCCCATACGTACTTGGAGATCGATGGATATGCGGGGAATAAGGTTCCTCCGGTTTCATTAAGACCCAGAACGGACTTGTAAATGGATGTGTGTTTGACATCGGATTTCATTCTGTGTGATTGATATACATCAGTTGCATAACATGAATCCCTTGTGTGGCATGCTAAGATGCAAATGATCAAGGCTTCTGTTGAAAAGCAGAGTCTTGTTGTTGATGATCAAAGCACGGCTTTAATACAGCGTAGCTTTGTGTAGCATTAATTCGCGAGCCTCACACCCCGGTGTGAACCAAAAACGGGAGTAGGACCTCAGGGAGGGCATGCGTTTCCTTCTAGCTAAGAGTGGTGTTTTGGGTTTTACACGCCAGGACATTTTACTTATGTAGATGATGGATTGCGAGGCGCCTCGGTTATATCGGTCGATTCGGGACCGATGGAGTCATTTGGCTCATTGACGCCCCATAGGGCGGGGAAACGTAGTGCTCAGGGTTTAAGTTTAATCCACATTGAGTGGACCAGCCCTGATGACCCAAAGGTCACTCGATCTCTGACCTGAGGGGTGGGCTAGAGCATCTCGAATTCGGTGAGGACGATCCCTTGCCTCGATTCACAGATGGAAATCCAACTTCCAATACGCGACTTTGCGGTTTTAGTTGTAATCCTATATATGGCGGCATAGTGGTATGGGGCACTTATGCCGTCTATGATTGATACTTATGATTGAAATTGTTTTGACACTATACACTTATAGTAATAATAAAACATGAAATTTTACATACCAAGCATTCTTGGCTATTATAAGATAAAAACTCTACCTCCGGCTTGCGTTGCATTGTGTGATGGGACCTGAGTCATATAATATCTTCATTGTTCTTTATTTAGCATTGCGCTGTTGTTTTATGCACTGGTGTTCTTGGGAGAAAGCCCGTTCCGTGCTACACGGCGTGGTCCCTTGATTTACCTAACTTAAAAATAAAGATTAATAACTGTTTAGTTCTCACACTAGTCACATGACTGACCTGGAGTTTACCGTTTTAACCTAAACTCTAGGTGCCCCTATTTTCGACATGGGCAGCTAGTAGTATTGGTTTTGCAGATTTATATTTACAGGATCCTGGTTTATAGCTGGAATGATATTCGGAAAGCTCTGTATCCGTATATCTCCTTCAGTTGTGCTTTGTGTTGTTTTTCCACTGCTATGTAATGTAATTTAAATCTATGATATTTTTCTGATGTATAATATTTATTCATACTCTGTATATTCTTGTATTCTAATGGAATTGTTGTAATTAACAGTGAAATGTTCTTCTATTTGTGTTCTGATTCGTCTTGTCCTCAATGCAATCCATGATTTCCGGTAAGTGGGATTTCGGGTCGTCGCATTGGACATTACGGAACCAATGAAACTTGTTTCATGGATATCCAAGTCCGTTTGCATTAACAGTGCTATTTTAAATTCAAATTTTTGAGTGATTCACATTTTAATTATGCACGATCACAAAATAACTCCGATTGGTGTGAAACTGGAATTCTAGCAATAATTAATTATTGCGGATTAATAAAGATTTGTTTCATAAAAAACGGAGGTCGTCTGCAAAATGGCTATTTTAAGCTTTAATAAAACCAATAAAATATTAATTAATTCAAAAAAATTCAATATAATAATAATAAATTAATATTATGATATATATATCCAAATAGAACATTATATAGCCCCAAAATAAACAAGTTCTGATTTTAAACAACATTATAACTTTCATCATCAAATCAATTTAAATAGAAATCTGTTGATTTTATTAAACAAATCTTCATGGTTTGTAAACGATTCCATCGCGACTTTCTAAAACTTTGATTTGGACATAACTCACAATCAACAAGACGAAATCTCCATTTTTCACTTTCATTAGAAAATTATTATCCAATAGATCCAGATAATTCTTGTTTCAGAGAATTCCGACTTATAATGAGTCATGTATATTCATTTGAAGTTCAAAATGTAAAATTACAAATTACCGCGAATTTATGAGCTCATTTTAAATTATATTATAATTAATACATTCAAACTCTATTTTATAAATAAATTTGTTATCATAACTCGATAAAAATCCAATTCATAGAATATTGCAATTTCAGCTTGTTCCAACTATTTCAGGATTATATTAATTATCCCGCTATTTAAATTAATTAAATATTCAAAAATATTGAATTCAAGTCATTTAAATTCCAAATCAACTTCAAATAATTAAATAAACTAATTATCCAATCACTAAAAATGTGGGATGTTATATTCCTTCCCCCTTAAAAAAAATTTGTTCCCAAAATTGCTAAGTAGTAATAATGCAATAACTCTTCCAACTCTTCACAACCCACTTGGTTGAGATCTTACACTTCATATTTTGTCAACTCAGTTCTTTAAAGAAACTTTAAATTCTCATGCCCATACTCAAATTTCCATGATTCATCTCAATTGACCTATCCACCATTTTTGGACAATTCATTATTAGATTCTTATCTTCAATCTATATAATCTCCTGCATATTCCCACATCTATTTAGATGGATTCTAAATCAATTTATTAACTTCACTATTTACTTTAAATTTTATTAACCAATTATATTTTTCCTATTTCAATTTCAATCGACAAGTCGATTTTTAATTATCAAAATTTTCTTATAAATTTTCTAACTCTTTAAATTTTCGGTAAATGTCGTCAGCATCTCCTTCGTATGGCTCAATCGATACAACTACAACTCGCCTCTCTAGGAATTATCCAATCCAAAATAAAATAAAAAAAAGCCAAGTGGCTTGCCGAATAGGCTCATAAAAATCTCATACTCAATTAAATATGTACTTTTGTCGAGCATACCATATATTCAACCATTCCAGTTGATTTCAAATCAATCCATCTTTTAGTTTTAATTCCCTAATCAACTTCTTGATTAGTTCACTTCCATTCTATAATCCAAACTTAATTTCTATTTCAAAAATTAGTCCACTTACTCTGCTTGAGTTCAAATTTTATCCTAATAATTAACAACATCCAATACATACTCAACTTGCTTATGCATAAATCAAATTCATTTTAATAAACCAATTCTCGAACATTTCTCATTTTCACTATATTCAGTTTCATTCAGGATTATCTCTATTCCAATCCAATTTCATTTAACTTAGCTTATGTTAAATTTCAATCTATTTGATTTACTTTTGCCATTTAAATTTATTTACGTCATAAGTTAAATTTAAATTTCAGAATTCAAATTCGCAGGTTTTATTTCAATTTCTTTTAAAATAATATATGCATATATCAATTACTATTTGCAAATTCAACACAATTGAATTTTAAAAACTTGTTTTCCTTAAACAAATTTCCATTACATACTTTAATATGGTACCAATCTGTCATTCAGAAACTCAAAAATGAATACTGACGATGCGGTCATCGTCATTAAGAACTATTTTCTAGCAACTGAAGTGAGGTCAGTGCTTTATCACTTTCAAAATCCATTCGTAATGATATTTTTATTTAAATCCTTTCTAAAATATTTCAATGACATTTTCAAAATACTTCATAATTTTTTTCCAACATTCAAGGGTTTAAATTCCATATTCTAGTTCGAACTCAATCTTAGTTCATCTCGTTTGTATATTTTATCCTTATACAAATCATAATAGTTTAATTGTATAACCATCTCAAATTCATTTTAATAATTTTATTGAGAATTTCATAACCAAATTCTAGTTTCAAAATCATAAATCCTGGATTCAAAACTAAATTTTGTTTTAACCCAACAATTTGTTTAAAATCGTAAGTCTTACTTAGAAACTCGAACATGAACACTGATGATGTTCATGACCATCCACGGTATTATTTTTCAATGACCTATGTAAGAATTATGCTTACAAAATCCAATCCATTTAATTTCATAAAATCCTTAAAAATAATCAAAACATCAATTTTCCAAAAACTTTTGGGAAAACCATTATCAAATCCTTTATTCTCAACTCCAATCCATTTTCCATTTATAAACCTTATTTAAAAATTTCACTTATATAATTTAATTCTATATAAGTTTAATTCACATGAGTCCTTCTTGATTTAAATTTATATTAAACAATTTTTACCGGGTTAAATTTTCTTAACCAACCCATATAAAAGATAAGATATCTTATCATAACATGCAGTTAATAGCCATAACTATTTAGGTATAACCATTAATCAACCAAACATCCATCAAACAAAATTTCTTTTTATATAAAATATATAAAATCTTGGTAAAATAATTTCATTTACTAACTCTATAAGACAATATTATGTCGATTTTCCTTGTCCAAGTGTTTGTAAATCCTTATAGAATACGTTAGCTAAACGTTTAAATGTGGAATTCATATACCACTCAATAGATAAACGAACACAATATAAAATATTATTATAACATTAACAAGTAAACTCTCCCATATATATATACACACACACATACATACACAGACACACTCCCAACTCAATCTAGGGTATTACTAACCCCATCTCAATTGAGTTAAACCATAGAGCCAAGGTTACTACTCAACCTTCAGCTCTGATACCATTGTAACGAACCGAAAAATTCCTGATCTTGATTATTAACACGAATATCATGTCAACTAACCAAAAACCAGAAATTTACCAGATCATTAATATAAAGAAGTTAGAATGTGAGAAATAGAAAGAAAAGTTAGAATAGAAGAAAAGAAGATCACAATACCACAGAATCAGAGCAGATACAAATCTCACAGCGGAATAAATAAAATATATTATATAACATAACTTTTGAAATACAAATTTGTAGCTATACATACATACCATCATCAAAGTACAACATATACAACACAGAGAAAATAAATAGTAGTTATCTAATGTTGAACCCTCTTGCTCCAAGCTCCTCCAAGTGTATCTGTAAAATCCCGACTATTTGATTTTCCGTACAATTTTAGGAAACCAAGAATTATGGGGTAAAAACAAAACAAAATAAACTCCGGGTCAGTCATGGGACTAGTGTGAGTAAATTAAAACCACTTGGTTTTACTTTTAAAAATCCTTTAAAAAGAAAGGATGATCATGAGACTGTTCCACACATAAATATGGATAGTTTTTACCTTATGACGACTTAAATTATTCTTTGTATCAACACTATTCTGATATTATAATAGTATATAATCAAATCAATAACAATCTATCGGAACACTTTCATCTCACGCTCTACATACATAGTATACAATCAAAACCGCGGGCTCTTATAGGAGATTGGATTTTCAATTATGGGAAGGTATGAAACCACTTTCCGATAGTATATCTCTAGAGAGGAAGAAACAGGGTCAAAAAAAACATCTTGTAACCTAGCCACACGTGACCGACCACTCATTTCATTTGAGTATACCAAAAGTCTTATCACCAACGGTTGGGATCAGAAACTGTTACTGATGCATACAGCAATAATATAAGAAGAAAATGGATTTTTCTCTAAATCAAGTGATAATAAACCCTAATTGGAGCGTCCCACATAGCCATGCTGCCTGCCCATTTTTTTTATTTCCCGATTGTGACGCTTGAGGCCATACTTAATTTTTTAATACCCAAGCAGTATTCACTTTGAATGCCATATCGTTAAACCTAACAAATCATAAAATGATTTCCCCAAGAATATCACCGACATAAAGCTAAGAGAAACAAATTCCTCCACCACCAACGTAAATACGTTTGAAGAGATCAATGGAGAAGATCTGATAGGCATACTCTGTCAGACTTTCGTCCATACAAATTGTCCTGGGACTGGACAAACCGAAGGCACCATCTCATCAATCCATCTTAGGCAATTTCAACCTACGATTAATAGAACATCCCTTACACTTTAATCTGTCTTTAATTATCTTTAGCATATTTGATTCGCAAAACTTATGCTAATACAAAGTGGTTTTCATATAATAAACATGATCCTAGTCTCTCCGTATTGACAACGGATATATAAAATGGACCAAAACTTTGATAGCCGATTATACTATTAAAGGAAACATTTATGCAATCAATGACCCTATTTCCAAATGGAAATTCTATCGATCAAGCATCAATTAACATTGAGCCCTTTTAAATTAATTTCTTATTAATTTATCATTCTTAATTTTTGCTCAATATCTTTACCCAGGTTTCTACAAAAACTGTTTTCCCTTTCACGATTCTTAGAAAATATTTCCATATATCATGAACTCATTATATTCTATATTCCAGAAAATATATGTTATTAACATCGGAAAACATTCCATCTCTTCACATTTCTTATTTTTTATATTAACCACAACATTCCATTTTCTATGCTTAGAAAAAAATCTCTGATTATATATGGAAAACTTTTCCAAAATCCATTTATACGGATTTAAACGAATGTTGTATAAAACATCGTTACGACAACTCAAACCATTATTCACTCATTAACTAACCGTTTCGCTAACCAATCCTTATTACCGCACCTTAACCATTCCTTAGTCAATAATGAAGTCAATCAAGTTAGGGTATAATTATCGCTCAACCTTAACTGAACATTATTCTTAACTTCGAAATAGACAAAGTTCATAACGTTAAATAGCAACAAAACATCGCTCACGCAACTCACAGATTCAGTTTAAGAATCCACTTCTTTTCTGGAAATCATTGATTATAACAATAATGTTTAATGCATGCTCCGCGGTATTAAATACGAAAAGATAACTTTTATTCATTAATTTAAATAAATAGCTAATCTTGATTAAAACAGAAAGTAAATAATACTTATCTAGCTTCGATATAGTCGAATTCTAATTTATAACTCTCTTTCGAATAATCTTTGTTCGATAACTCTCTTTCAAATAATCTCTATTCGATAACTCTCTTTCGAATAATTTCTATTTGATTAACGTTCCGAAGTTTGGAATAATTTACCATTTCAGGTTAACTCAATTTCCATTTTCATTCTAAATTCACCTTTGAATTTTTTTTAAAATGTGAATATTTTTCCTTTATAGAAAATTGGACTCGTTTTATCAAATCAAATCTTGATTTTATTAAAATACTATTACATGTTCCAATTCCATTTATCATGTCATTTTATAACTTCTCATTCACATTCAATTCGTTATCAAATCTCATTTACACATCAACCTTCTAGTCTGTTTTATTTAATAAGTTTATAATTCTATATTGATTTTACATTCAATTATAAAATATTTGTTTCAAACCAAATATTTATTATCTTGTCAGGTTCTAAATATATAATATATAATTTTTGAGAATAAGTATTTTTATAACTATGACATAGTCGAATACCAGTTATAAATAATTATGGATTTATTTCAGTTTTACTCACATTCTGAACATCAAAATATTTTATAGTTTCCTTTTGAAACGATTTCTAATTTCCCTTTTAAATTCTCTTTTGAGCTTACATTCCCAAATTATCCAATGATAATTATTTTACTTCATTTACAAACATTGTTTTATAAATTAAACTGCTTGTTTTTATTATTAAAAATAGCTTATTATTTTATAGCCCATTAGAAATTCAATTTCTATTTTGGAAACATAGATTTTGTTATAAAATCTAGAAATCCCTTCTTATGGTATTGTTAATATCAATATTTAGAGCCAGTGCTATTCAAACATCTAACACAACAAAATCTACTACAAAATATCAATCATATCATATATCACAATATATGAAAACAAACAGTAATAATTTTGAGGAATCCAGTTGGATCCCTCTAACCTGTTTTTCCTGCATCCGCATATGTTGGATAAAATAAATAATACCAATCCCGCTTCGAGATGGAATATCATTATAGAAGGTCATCCGCTATTATGCATAGGGTCTCATTCGCTAATACTACTGTAGGGAATATCCGACTACCAATCTTAAATATAACTAATATATATAAAATAGCAAAAATTATAATAATATATCAATTCATCTAAGCAATCATCAAACAACACTCAATCATCATATATCAACATTAAATTACGTTTATAATATTATGAACTTGGACAAAGTTAGTGAGTTTACTCACATTAGTTATTAATCATTGAATAATGATCAATTTTCGATAGTTCAATCAAACATTTTATTTTTCCATAAATTGTAACAAGCTTTAAATGCTCCAAATCAGTTCCATTGTGTAGCCTTCATCCATACGCTCCCAATGGATCTTGTTTCGTCAGAGTCTGATAAAGTGTGCAAAAGTTACAAATTTTACAAGTTTATATACACAATATGGTCATTAACTTAATAATAACTGTAATTAAATAAAAACTTAATTATTTTCAACTTACTAATCCACGTTTAAACACATACTTATCATCTTCCCATCACACGCACGCTGCTAGGTTCATGAACTACCCATTGCCGCATCTTTCCATCATTCCCCATATTCTACTTCATGAATTCCAAGACCAAGACCACCATCGAACTCAACCAGAACCTATGCGCATGCCCCCACTGATTTTCGACCTGACACTCTTCGCGTCCCCCTCCTAGTAGCCAACGACCCTTGTTTTATTCCTAAAAAATTCACACAAACTCTAATCAATGCTAAAAACTCAAATCCAATAACCAAATCCTCAAACAATGCTATAAACTCCCGATTCCTAGAACCCTACTTCATGAAAAACGCACGTTGTTATTTTATAGCAAAGGAAATGGTGATCAAACACCACAAAAACCATATAGGATTGGAGAGAAACACTCTACAATCACAAACATATTTGTTTTGGGATTTACTGATTTTATTTTGATTTTCTATGAATTTAGGAACTCACGTTTTGAATATAAGAGGGTGGTGGCAATCGTTGTTGACAACGAGGATGAAAAAAATGAGGGTTTAGTAATGTTATAGGGTAGGTTAACTTCTAGGGTAAGATTCATATTTTTTTAATTACTTTTTATTCAATTGTTACCTCCATTCGTTGTTTAAAAATTCGTATGATCACATATAATACCCATTTAAATAAAAATGGAAATGTAACAATAGTTTGACATTACGAACCCAATGTGCATTGAAATCCGAGTCCATTTACACCAACAACACTATTTTGAATTCAAATTATTGAGCGATTCACATTTTATTTACGCATGACCATAATATAACTCCAATTGGTGCAAAACTAGAAATCTAGCAATAATTAATCATTGTGGATTTAATAAAATTTGTTTCATCGAAAATGGAGATCGTTTGCAAATAGCTATTTTTAAGGCTTAAATAAAACCAATAAAAATTACTAATTCAAAAACAATTCAATTCAATAATAATAAATTAATATTAACATATATATATATATATATATCCAAATAGAATATCATGTAGCCCTAAAATAAACAAGTTTGAATTTCAAACTTAACATTATAAAATTTCATTGTTAAATCATTATTCAATTTATATAAAAATCCATTTATTTTATTAAATAAATTGTTATGGCTTATAAACGTTTCCATAACGAATTTTTGAAAATTTGATTTGGACATAACTCACAATCTTGAGATGAAATCTTCATCTTTCACTTTCATTGCAAAAATTATTATCCAATTGATTAGGGCATTTCTTTTTTCAAAGAATTCCGACTTATAACGAATCATGTATATTCATTTCAAGTTCAACACGTTAAACTATGAACTACTACGACGTTATGAGCTCGTTTTAAATTATATTATAATTAATAAGTTCAAACTCTGTTTTATAAATATATTCGTTATCATAACTCGAATTTAAACTCGATAAATATCAAATTCATAGAATATTGCAAATTCAGCTTGTTTCGACAATTTCATAATTAAATTTATCATCCCACTATTTATAACAATTAAATATTCAAAAATATTGAATTCAAGTCATTTAGATTTCCAAATAAACTTTAAATAATTAAATAAACTAATTATTCAATTCCTAAAAATCCGGGACGTTACATATATATACTTGGCTGATAACTATATCGATCATAATTTTCATGCTGCTGATCGAAATCTGATAAATTTTGAAGTTCTAGAAACCTTAGAATTCCAGCTACAACTTTCTCATTTTGATTCTTGTGTATTTTTAACTTTATATGGTGTGTTTTTTGGTTGATATTTATTGTAAATTTTCGTGTTAATTTCTATACTATGCACATTTTAATAAAGTGATTTTGAAACCAAAACTTGCTCTATATTTATACATATTTAACCTTGAGACAATTATTTGTATATGTTTTAATTTTATAAATAAAAATTTTTCAAGGCAATAAAACAAACGATACTTTTGAAACATGGAAAATTTCAAATAAATCATCTGAATTGTTTTCTCAATCGATTTATAATCTTGATTTCTCAAAACCAATATTTTCCGTATATAAAATTACACTTTTTTTTGCATACTTTGAGAAAGCGAGAATGTGATTTAAATGGTATAATTAATCACATGGTGCGAGACATGTTGATTAATATATCAGTTAATTCTTCACTCGTCGATCAAAGATATTTGTTGTTGTTTTCGACGTGGAGTCGGTTGCCTTGTTGTGAATCGATTATTGAAATGTGCATTATGAGATGTATTATTTTCAATTTTCGAGTTACTATTGGGTAGTCTATGATACATTCTCTATTGATTTTTGTTGTGCCAATATTTGCTTGGGGAATCTAGGCTCAGGGGGAGTCTTATATGCATATTCACTTGACTAGGGGGCTCGTGGCTAATTTTATTATAGCCTTATGGCTAATTTGTGAATTTAAAATTAGAGATCACTATTGAGTTGTTTGAACTCTTACAAGTTTATTATGCAGAATTCGAAGTATTTTGATGATAATTTTCGAGTACAGGAAAAAATTGTGAAGCACAAAAAGACCAAAAAAATTGCCTAAAAGGACAAGGGGCAAAAAACTTGCTCAAAAGGACAAGTTTTAGTGCAAAGTGGAAAAAGATGGGACCCCCTGCATTCCACCATTTGCACTAAAACTTGTCCTTTTGGGCAAGTTTTTGAGCTCTTGTCCTTTTGGGTAAGTTTTTGGGTGAGTTTGTCCTTGTGTGAAAAATCCCCTTTGGAGTATGTGTATGATGACCTTTAGGATTTTAAAAGATGATGCATATATTTAGCTCAAAACTAACACTTGTTGATTATATTTAATTTCCTTATGTTGGCTATGTTGTTCATGTGACCTTATATTTCATATGACATATCAATTTACTCTTCTCTAAGTAAGAAGAGTTTTTCCGTGTATAAACCTATGTCATTATCATCTAATTATCATTTCAACTAGACTAACCCGTGATTTACTTTTCGGGTTAAACCGAGTTGCAGGTTAGGTCTTTTGGATTTCCCTAGCTATGTCTCCATGAACATTATATTGACTTGGGCTAGTTAGCATAGTTTTTTTGTAGTACCTTTTGGACCCTTTCAAATCAATTGTACATTTTTTTTATGTGGACATGATGCATATTCGTGTATGGTGATTATATCACCTCTTTAGTACTGCATTGGGTATCGTACTCGATGTATATGTATATCTACGATCATATTGATTGTTATGTGATTTACGACTATTATTTATATAGAGTTTTGTGCTGAACAGATCTTTCTAGCCACTATAGTAATGTATTAGACAATCTTTAAGTGTGTTGAACCTTTTAAAGAGAAAAAAGAAGTATTAGCACATTTTCGACATGCTTGAGACTTACTTAATACAGGACAATAGATGGTTGCTCCTAAATAGCCTTATTCGTCGTATCAACAAACGGCATTACTCGTTAATGCTCTTTGTTAATATGGATCTCGGGATGGAGCGTTGCATACTCAGTGGACATACATTAACATACCACTTTCAGTGACCATAGAGCAAAGTTTCTTCTTTTAGTTTAAACTTCTACAATGTTTCTTTTAAATAAAGTTTGCAAATGAATTTTCCAATGCAAATAAATTAAAACACAGATCTCATGTTCTCAACTCCTTGTGCACTATGTATCAACTTAATCACAATGTAGCAAATTTTAGTTTTTTTCTTCAAATCAAGTAACCAAATGAAATGAATGTTAATATCATTTTAGAGGAATATTTTTGGATGGGGGAGGATAAGGGGTGTGAAGGGCAGAGAGCAAACATTATGTGCAAATAGTCGATCTTATGTGAATAAATTACAGAGTTGAATGCAAATGCTTGCATATCACTCTGTAAGTTCGACATAATGTACATAAAAGCATGGAGAGATTCTGCCCCTTCAACCAAATGGCCACATGTCAATTACTTACATCCCACAAGTTGCCATTTTTTGTACAAAATATAAAATTTAGATGTCGTTACGAGTTTCACAAGATAAATGATGATCATGTTTGCACAATAGAGTGTCTGGTGATGCAATCAAAGTTTTTAGTATTTTAATAAAAATAATATGTAGTCAGTTAAACGCACAATGGATCCAGTCAATTGTTTTTATTTGTTTAGTTCATATTACATGGTATGTTCCTTTTTATATGTTTATTTTCTTGGATTTAGATGACTTTGAGCTATTGCTCTTCCACCTAAACATATTAAGTTGATTAATTTAGTTCTTATGCCAACATGATGTTTGCATATTTGGTTCAACATACTTGACATAAACACTTTTAAACGTGCCTAATTTGCCAAACAAATTGTATTTTATTTCTAAAATTAATTCAAGATTATAATATTTCTATTGGCTGCTCTATGTTTGTGTGTGTATGTGTGTTCTATCCGTTATATGATTTGCATTGCTAGGGTACAAGTTCAGTGAAGATATAATATGAAGTAAAAACTTGTTGGAAGTGGATGCACTTCAGTTGGTAGAAAAACGTATTATCATTCTTTAAAGCAAATTTTGCTCTATAAACCAATGCAAAAAACTCAACAGTGGGCTTAAATATAGGTTTGAGTTTGTGATATCAAAAAGTCAAAACAGAACAAAAACAATTGATGACTTAGCGTATGATATAATGGTTCATGTCGCATATTAAAAATTCTCTATAAAATTGACTTATGATTCACAAGTTATCTTGTCTTGAAGACAAATTTTCAATTCATACATGTTCTTAGTACCTATGTATAAATATACACACATTTTCCATATGCATACATTTTGAGTAAACAAGCAAGTGGTTGAAGTTATTTATGTTTCATATATAGGTCAAACTGAACTGAAATCCCTTGTCTTGACTCTTCGTCCAATGGTCAAAATAGTCGTTGGTAACAATATAAAGTATCTTTTACAGGATAACTATACAAAATCAAAAGACATACTTTCTAAATCTTATGGAGTCATTGTACAACCTGATTCTGTAATATATACACACACACATATCCATTCTCAATATATATATATATATATACATATATATGCAAGTTTACTATCTTTTTTTCTCGTGTAACCTCCATAAAAACAAATGATTTTTTACCAAATGATTTCATCACTAGAAAAAGAAAGTGAATTTAGTATACTTCAGATAGTGAAGGATATTTTATTACTATGATTATGCAACAAGTTTCGTGCTTGATTAGAAAGAACTGCGATGGTACATTTGTCATAATTTTTTACTTCAATAGTTTATGTGACACCCTACATCCATTAATGTCACTCATAAAAGAATGCATTAAGTTTCGTGAAGCGCAATAGACAAACAATACAGAAATTCACAAGACAGATAAAAATTAAGTAGCGGAAATTTTAAACTTTATTATTAAAATAAAATTTTGCTTCTAGTAAAGTTACATCATCAAGCCAGTTAAATAAAAAACCAAGAATCTCAAATCTATCTCATAATGCAAAATAATATAGTGCAATAATTTAAAACCATATCCCTCGTAGCAAGCCATAATAAAATAGAAAGTAAGTCAAAGAGGTACATCTTAGAAAGTCCAGATCCAATCTGAAAGAGAAAGTCCTAATCACTTGGAAGTGCTACCACTCTGAGGGTTTGGTGGGAAAAGAAGAGAAGAAGGGAAAACAAAAAGGGTCATACATAAAGTGTGGCAAGTTCTACTGGATTTCAAATATGCATAAAATAGAGATATTAAGGCAGATAAACAAGACTGGATGAGAAAGTACAGTGACATATAAGTCAACAGGTAAACAAGATAAACAGAACAATAGGAATAAAACAGGGATCAAGTAATGCTTCTCATTTATATCCTAGAAATAGGTTGTGCCTGAACCAATACTAGTATAACAGGATTAGGTGTTAACTTAGTTACTTAACAGAAATAGAAGGATTAGTTATACCCTAATTACATACAAGATCAGGTGTTACCTTAATTACATAACAACAGGATTAGGTGTACCGTAATTACTACTTATGCAATTGGCTCCCTAATACATAAATACCCTGTGTCAGCCCCAGTAGAAAGGTGTGCCACTCCCCAACCTAGCAACTTATATAACACATACCTATTTACTAGTGTTACAGCGACTTAGTTTCCCTAATCGGACTCATGCACACTCATGACCCTACCGGAATGCGCATGTATCCACCTTCCCCGTTTGAACCTCTTACAATCCAGTTCATTAAAGTGTGCCCTTAACCCTACCTAGTGCGAGGCCCTCTAACAAAATACTAATAGGGATACTGACAGATATGGGTTCCACACAATAAGATTAACACAAGCCAAACCCCCTAAGCTTGTGCCCCTAAGTTACTAGGATTTAAGAGTCTCCAAAACCCGATACAACGGTAGAACGACGGACCTCTTAGCTCATTTATAATCAGGCATAACCTAGAAAGTTTAGGTTTACTAATAAGCATGGTTATAATAGTACATGTTATTATGTTTGTACAACCCTTCCCTAAAACACCTGCTCAGATGTGTATATAACTACTATAGTAATTTAGTTTACCTACCCTACATCTGTTACTTACATTATTTTATCATGTCTTTACTTAATATTTGTATTAAGTAAAATCTAACATGTTTATACATATACATACTATTCCATTCAACTATATGCCCAAATTACAACATGTGCAAGTTTATGCATACTACCCCTTTTTATTGTATCCCCAATTTACAACAAGTACAAGTATATGCACATTATCCCTTTCTATCATATACCCATATTACAGCAAGTACAAGTATATGCATATTATCCCTTTTCCAAATTATAGTCAAACAGTCCTCAATTTATCAATATGCACATTAAAATGCAGCCCCCCTGTTTCCCCCTCCGACGCTGCAGGAGGCGGCGCCTCGCCCTAGCCACCGTCGATCGGTGGTTCCCTCCCTCTGGCCCCCCTCCGACGTCCTCGTTTCCTCCCCCTCTGCACAAAACCCGCAACCCCACCTTAAACCGAGCCGCCACCGCCCTAACCACCCTCCCCGCTTGCGCCTCAGCCCCCTCAACCCCCGGCGAGCGATGCAGACCCCACCTACAACAGCAACCTCCGGTTCGACTGAAAATGTAAGTTTTTATATGATTTTAATTTTGTTTTCAATTTTAAACATAAATATCATTATATAACCTGATCTTTAATGTATATATATATATGGCATTAGATTAAAGATGTGATTTTTATATAGTAGAAATAATAAAGATGTGATTTTTATATAGTAGAAATATTAAAGATGCGATTTTTATATAGTAGAAATATTAAAGATGCGATTTTTATATAGTAGAAATAATAAAGATGTGATTTTTATATAGTAGAAATAATAAAAATGCGATTTTTATATAACATGTGAATAAAGATATGATTTTTATGTTGTTAAAAATATAATCTTTAGTTCATGAAAAAAGTATGATTTTCGTGATAAGAAAAACATTTTTATTATGAAGTGTAAAATATAAATATTCGATTTTTAGAAATAAAAAGATTAAATTTTTATTATATATATGTTAAAATAAAAATGTGATTTTTATAGCGATGATATAAAAATTCGATCTTTATATTAGAAGTAGATATATAAAAATATAATTTTTATATAGTGATCAGGATAAAAATAGAATTTTTATCTATATAGTAGCGGTGTAAAAATAGAATTTTTTTATCTATATAGTAGCGGTGTAAAAATAGAATTTTTATCTATATAGTAGCGGTGTAAAAATAGAATTTTTTTTTTAATCTATATAGTAGCGATGTAAAAATAGAATATTTTTTTTATCTATATAGTAGCGTGATAAAAATAGAATTTTTATCTATATAGTAGCGGTATAAAAATTTGATTTATATATATATAGAGTGAATATAAAAATGCGATTTTTATATATGTAGTGGACAGGGACGACGAAATTGACAAAAGGCGAGCACGACGAAGATTTCTACATATGAAGAGTCGTGGTGTTTGGTTTAGCAATTCGGTGAGAACTCCTCACTTTTATCTTAATTTCTAGTTGAAATATATACTAGGATGCAGACGGTGCTTAGCAGCACCCGACACCCGTCGTCCACAGACCATGGATGACTTGTTTGTTGATTGTTGTGTTGTGAAATTTGATTGTGTGATGTGGAGTGAAATAAAATATTTTATAGTGGAAAATATTTTGGAAAATATTTTATAGTTAAATATATGATTTTAACGTGTAGGTAAAATAAAAAGTAATAAACAAATCGGATATTTGTTTATATACACTGATTTGACTGATATAGATTGGGATGATAAATTTTACACATCGCCCAACTGCACAAATAAAAATATGTGTTTGTTGATTTGAAACCCCACACGGGTATTGGGATGATATTTGGCGTACACTAATCCATGTTATTTAGCTGTATGTCGATCGATTGGGCGACAGACTGTGTAAGCGTTAATTATCTATATTTAATGTTTATGCAGTTGTGTGGTGCACTCTAAATGCTAGTTGGTTATTTATCGTTGCTATTATATACATGTGTTGTAGAAAATCCATATAATTAAAATTATATGGTAATTGATTGGGCCTCATTCCAATTTAGAAAATAAATTCATGTGTTGAATTGAAAATAAATTCTTGTGTTGAATTGAAAAAAAATTCATGTGTTGAATAGAATAAATATTCATGTGTTGAATAAAAGCCGTGTTGATTAGATTGACGCCATTTTGACGTGAACGATATTTAGATCGATTTTATTCATTTTTATAATGAATATAGAAAAGAAAGTAATTTCAAAATATAACGTTTTGAAAATATTATCATTTGTATATCGATGATGTGGAATATTCAATTTTGATTAGAAATTGAATATGAAGTTGAAATCGTTTTGAAAACGAATTTAAAACGATTTATAAAATACATTTTGAAAGGAAATTGACGAAATATACAATATATATATATTATATATATAATGGCCTAAATAGAACGCGCCGCACCGCGGCAGTTCACGAATTTCGACCATTGGCTTCGAATGGATATTACGGGAGATCCGACCATCGGATTCTCCTGAAACTGGAACCGTTGGGTTCGAATCGAAAAGAGCTTTCTAACGAGTATTAGAAATTTGAAATCTAACAGTTGGATTCGGAATTATGTCCAAATCAAATTTGTAAAAGGTCGTGGGCCTTGATAAAATTATTAAAAATAGTAATAATTTGTGTAAAATCATAAGAAATGATTTGTGAAGAATTGGGATGGAAAACTCCAAATTTGAAAAGATAAAAGTAGATTTTTATCAAAATGAACTAGTTTTGAACTAGAATAATAATTCATTTATTTTTAAAATAAATAAAGTGGATTTGAAATGGTTTTGAAAATATCCAGAATTTTCCATAATTGAATTGGAATGGATTTGAATCGAAATTATCTTTGGAATATTTCGATGTTGGATTTCGTGATTATATAGATATTGTTATGGAAATTTGAAAGATATATTTATGTCGCTATTTCCAATATGATATTTGTGGGTCGTAGAATTTGATATTGAATATAAGCTGATATATTTTCTATTCAGAGCCTTGTATATAATATCAAATGTGATTTGGGTTTTTCGTGAATGGTGTCTTCATTAACACTGTTCTAAAACCCAGTTGAGAAAAAGATTAAATCTTTTTATTTAGATTTAATGAAGTATACCAATTAAATGGTATTTAATTGGAATTGAATTTGAATTGATTTTTGGGTTTATCGTGAACATTGTTTTAAATAACACTTGTTCTTTAACCTGATAGTTAATGAATGTGATTTTGGGTTTTTTTGAACCGTGTTTTAGATGACATTGGTTCTTTAACCCAGTTAAAAACAGGATATTGACTTTTGTGAAGATTAAAACTAAGTGGGGTTTTAATGAATCTTTAATTAGATTGAAATGGTCGAGAATGGAATATCACCAGTTTTGCTCCAGGTGATAGTTAAATCTTTAATTAGATTTGAACGTGAAATGGTAATTGAATATACCGATAACACTGTGGTGTTAGATATGAAGTATGACCAGTTTTACTTCATGAGTTGAATAGGTTGGGATTGGGAAATTAAAATAAATGATTACTTCGGTGTGGTTCGCTAATCCCGACTAGTTTGAATTGATATTCAAAGGAATATTAAAGAATAAATTTAAGAATTTATCTTTGATAAAATTAATGGGAACCTTTCCCAAAGTATAAGAATATTTGAATAAAGAATATTCTGAATTGGAATGAGGCGTATGTTGTGTTTGTGTAACACTAGTTTATTATATACGCGAGTTATTCAGAAAGACCAGGTTTATCCCATTCTGAATAACTGATTCGACGTGGTGTCGAGGATGAAGACGGTGGTCGAAGACCGGAGGTCTTCACATCGTTTGGGTGACTACTGATGATCTTGATTGGGCTGTACACCCAAGAGGAGGGAATCAGTTGGTGATCGTCCATACGTACTTGGAGATCGATGAATATGCGAGGTACAAGATGCCTCCGGTTTCGTTCAGACCCAGAACGAACTTGTAAATGGACTGTGTGTCTTACATTGGATTTTATTCTATGTGATTGATTTCTATTAAATATATATCTATTTGGCAGCGGATTATTTATTCTCTTACTTAACGCCCTTCTCTGAGACGTACGAGCTCAGGGGTTATATATCGATGGATATCAATCGCATGGAGTGAATTGCATGTGTGGCATGCCTAAGTGGCAATATGATCAAGGCTTCTATTGAAAAGCAAAGTCTTGTGGTTGATGATCAAAGCACGGCCTATGTGGCATAACTTTGTGTAATGTTGATTCGCGAGCCTCACACCCCGTTTGTGAACCAAAAACAGGAGAAGGATCCAGGGAGGGCATGCGTTTCTTTCTAGCTAGGGTGGTATTAGTGACCTACCAGCCCTGGCATTTATATTATTTTCACCTGTGTGGTTGTTGCTGTTGTGAGCCGCCTCGGATATATCGGTCTATCCTGGACCGATGGAGTCATTGGACTCATTGACACCCCAAAGGGTGGGGAAACGCAGTGTTCAGGCATTTTAATCCACATCAGTGGACCGACCCTATGGCTCCTAGGTGCAGTTGCGGCTGTAGCCTGAGACACGGGTTAGAGCATCTCGAATCGGTAGAGGACTATTTTTTTGCCTCGGTTCACAGATGGAAATCCAACTTCCAATGCGTGACTTTGCGGTTTTGATTGTAGAGCCTAGTATGGCGACATAGTGGGATGGGGCACTTATATCGTCTATGATTGATACTTATGATTGAAATTGTTTTTATACTATACACTTATAGTAATAATAAAAGATGAAATTTAGCGTATCAAGCATTCTTTGGCTATTATAAGGTAAAACCCTATCCTCCGTCTTGTGGTGCATTGTGTGATGGGACCTGTGTCTTATAATAGCTTCATTGTTCTTTATTTTAGCATTGCGCTGTTGTTTTATGCACTAGTATTCTTGGGAGGAAACCAATTCCGTGTTATACGGCGTGGTCCCTTGATTTACCTAGCTTTAAAATAAAGATTAATAACTGTTTTAGTTCTCACACCAGTCACATGACTGACCTGGAGTTTATTGTTTTAACCTAAACTCTGGGTGCCCCTATGTTCTGCACGGGCAGCTAGTAGTTTTGGTCTTGCAGATTTATATTCACAGGAACCTGGTTTACATCTGGAATGATATCTGGAAAGCTCTGTATCCGTATATCTCTTTCAGTTGTGTTTTGTATTATTTTTCCGCTGCGATTTATTTAAATGTAATTTAAATCTCTGATATTTTTTGTGTAATATTTATTCATACTCTGTATATTCTTGTAATCTAATGGAATTGTTGTAATATACAATGAAATGTTCTTCTGTCTGTGTTTTTTTGTGTGTTGTTCTCAAAGTATCCGCTCTTTCCTTACCAGGGAAGTTACGGGTTCTTACAGTGGTATCAGAGCTTTGGTTTACAAAGCACAGAGAACAAGACACATTAGAACCAAACGAAAGAATTCATCAGAAATTGGATTAGTAATATCCAATGAGAATGACTCGTTAGAGATAGGATCAGTAGTATCCTAGAACGAGTGTGAAGAGTATATTTTTAAAATGAAAACAAATTTTTATTTTGAGAATTTAAACCTTATTCAGCGTATTTGAATATTTATTTGTACTGAATTTGGACAATCCAATATATAAAGATTTTTCATATACGCCTTGCAAACGTATGTTCGAAGTTTTAATATATTGGATAGATATAGAATCACACGCTAGTCGCCCGGGTCTGATTCTGATGATGGCACGCCATCATCAGTGTTTATATTCGAGTGTCGAAAGTGGGATTTTATATATTTCCATAGACTGGTGTGAGAACCGAAATTAGATAGGGTTTATTATTGTGATTTGGCATCGAAAACGTGATTTTTGACTATATATCAAAGTTATGAATTTGAAACATTTATCAACTAATATATTGCTAGTTGAGTTGTTTGATTATTGGTTGATTAATTAAAATTTGAACCCTTTAGCCAAATTGATCAAATAGTGAATTGTATAGAAAATTTGTCGCAATTGCATGCATATACATGTACTTACATTGAACAGGTCATAGCAATGAGGCTAGAGTAGAAGAATAAAACTGTTTGCCCGACAAATAGGTACATGTTTATTGTATTTCTTTGGGTTTGGATGATTTTATGAGCCGATTGGCTAGCCGCTTGACTTTTTCTTTTTCTTTTGAATTGAAGAAGGACACGGGAGGCTATATGAAATATCCCGAAGTCCCCAGTGCAAGGGAGGTTATGGCGAAATTTTTCGAAAATTTAGAGTGTTAGCCTAATTTATGTAAATTTTGAGAAGTTCTTAGAAACCGAAAAGTTGAAGATATTAAGCCGTAGTGAAAATACTGGAAGTTGAGTTGATTTGTGAAACAACTTTCGGCTTCGTTCCTTTTCAGGGACGAAAATTTTTAAGTGGGGGAGATTGTAATAACCCAGAAATCTGAGCCAATTTAAATTTTTTATTTTGGCAATTATAGTGAATTTTGAGTATTTAAAATGAATTATTTTAAATAATAACGACAAGAAATTTATTCTGAATAGAATTAGAACGTATATATTCACTCGAATCATCGTTAGAATATGAATAATTTATTTTAATTATATAACGAGCCTGAAATGGCGTGGTAGTTCGAAAATTCGATTTCAAAGTTCAAATGAATGTACCGGGTGTAAAATAAACCGTATTTTCAGTGAAACCAAAAATAATAGAATCTAATTGATAATATCTTTCCAACGAATCTGAAAAATTGAAATTTCATAGCGGGGATAAAAAGTTACGTCCAGTTGAAAATTCAGAATAGTCGCTACGGAATTCTGGCGCTTGAAAATGGAAATTTTGCAAATGACCTCGGTTTTCGATGAGTCCACTTTTGTTGGATCCGTGATGTCAAGTTATTGCTAGGTTTCAAAATTCGTAATTTTTTGAATCAATATGTGAGTGTGGCAAAGGAAAACGCATTTGACCAGTTTTAGTTGATTTTAATCGACTGGAAAATGGCCATTTTTCAAACGGTCTTCAAATGTGACGAAATTAATTTTGTTATGACCGTATCGTCAATACGAAGCTAGAAAATACTTTTCGGGAATTTTTCGAGTGAGTATGTGGCCCCGGTAAATTGAAATGCGCATTCAAATTCAAAATATAAAGTTATATTTTGATTTTAACGAAAACTGATCGAAGCAGTCGAATTAGCCTGCGATACATAACCCATTGTGTTCGGAATGGGGATAATTAGCTATGATCGACAGTCGATGGGTTCGATTTCGAGTTCAAAATTAAAAGTTGCTTTTTTGAAATTAAATAATTAATAAAAAAAAGTCAAACCTTTTATCTCCTCAACCCCCCCCCCCCCCCCGTTTCTTTTCATTCGAGAAAAAAAAGGAAGGAGCGACGGGGGGAGGGGGAAGCCGCCGCCCCTCCAAGGTGGCTGGCCAACTACCGAGGTCACCCCCTCTCTGCTCCCCCTCGTAGGAGGCGGCACCTCGCCCTAGCCACCGTCGATCGGTGCCGCCCTCCCTCTGGCCCCCCTCCGACGTCCTCGTTTCCTCCCCCTCTGCAAAAAACCCGCAACCCCATCTTAAACCGAGCCGCCACCGCCCTAACCACCCTCCCCGCCTGCGCCTCAGCCCCCTCAACCCTCGGCGAGCGATGCAGACCCCCCACCTGCGACAGCAACCTCCGATTCGACTGGAAATGTGAGTTTTTATATGATTTTAATTTTTTTTTCAGTTTTAAACATGAATATCATTATATAACCTAATCTTTAATGTGTATATATATATGGAATTAGATTAAAGATGTGATTTTTATATAGTAGAAATAATAAAGATGTGATTTTTATATAGTAGAAATATTAAAGATGCGATTTTTATATGGTAGAAAAATTAAAGATGCGATTTTTATATAGTAGAAACAATAAAGATGTGATTTTTATATAGTAGAAATATTAAAGATGCGATTTTTATATAGTAGAAATAATAAAAATGCGATTTTTATATAACATGTGAATAAAGATATGATTTTTATGTTGTTAAAAATATAATCTTTAGTTCACGAAGAAAAATATGATTTTTTTATAAGAAAAACATTTTTATTATGAAGTATAAAATATAAAGATTCGATTTTTACAAATAAATAGATCAAATTTTTATTATATATACGTTGAAATAAAAATGTGAGTTTTATAGCTATGATATAAAAACTCAATCTTTATATTAGAAGTAGATATATAAAAATATAATTTTTATATAGTGATCAGGATAAAAATAGAATTTTTATCTATATAGTAGCGGTGTAAAAATAGAATTTTTTTATCTATATAGTAGCGATGTAAAAATAGAATTTTTATCTATATAGTAGGGGTGTAAAAATAGATTTTTTTTAATCTATATAGTAGCGGTGTAAAAATAGAATTTTTTTTATCTATATAGTAGTGTGATAAAAATAGAATTTTTATCTATACAGCAGCGGTATAAAAATGCGATTTTTATATATATAGAGTGAATATAAAAATGTGATTTTTATATATGTAGTGGACACGGACGACGAAATTGACAAAAGGCGAGCACGACGAAGATTTCTACATATGAAGAGTCGTGGTGTTTGGTTTAGCAATTTGGTGAGAACTCCTCACTTTTATCTTAATTTCTAGTTGAAATATATAATAGGATGCAGACGGTGCTTAGCAGCACCCGACACCCATCGTCCACAGACCATGGATGACTTGTTTGTTGATTGCTGTGTTGTGAAATTTGATTGTGTGATGTGGAGTGAAATAAAATATTTTATAGTGGAAAATATTTTATAGTTAAAAATATGATTTTTAACGTGTAGATAAAATAAATAGTAATAAACAAATCTGAAATTTGTTTATATATACACTGATTTGATAGATATTGATTGGGACGATAAATTTTACACATCACCCAACTGCACAAATAAAAATATGTGTTTGTTGATTTGAAACCCCACACGGGTATTGGGATGATATTTGGCGTACACTAATCCCAATTATTTAGTTGTATGTCGATCGATTGGTCGACGGACTGTGTAAGCATTAACTATCTATATTTAATGCTTATGGAGTTGTGTGGTACACTCTGGATGCTGGTTGATTATTTATCATTGTTATTATATACATGTGTCGTAGAAAATCCATATAATTAACATTGTATGGTAATTGATTGGGCCTCATTCCAATTTAGAAAATAAATTCATGTGTTGAATTGAAAAAAAATTCTTGTGTCGAATTGAAAAATAAATTCATGTGTTGAATAGAATAAACATTCATGTGTTGAATAAAAGCCGTATTGATTAGATTGACGCCATTTTGATGTGAACGATATTTAGATCGATTTTATTCATTTTTATAATGAATATAGAAAAGAAAGTGATTTCAAAATATAACGTTTTGAAAATATTGTCATTTGTATATCGATGATGTGGAATATTCAATTTTGTTTAGAAATTGAATATGAAGTTGAAATCGTTTTGAAAACGAATTTAAAATGATTTATAAAATATGTTTTGAAAGGAAATCGACGAAATATATAGTATATATATATATTATATATATAATGGCATGAATAGAACGCGCCACGCCGCGGCAGTTCGCGAATTTAGACCATTGGCTTCGAATGGATATTACGGGACATCCGACCATCGGATTCTCCTGAAACTGGAACCGTTGGGTTCTTATCGAAAAGAGATTTCTAACGAGTATTAGAAATTTAAAATCTAACGGTTGGATTTGGAATTATGTCCAAATCAAATTTGGAAAAGGTCGTTGTAAGTGCAGTTCGATGGCCGTTGATGGAAATCAACTGTACGGGCCTCGATAAAATTATTAAAAATAGTAAAAATTTGTGTAAAATCATAAGAAATGATTTGTGAAGAATTGGGATGAAAAACTCCAAATTTAAAAAGATAAAAGTAGATTTTTATCGAAATGAACTAATTTTGAACTAGAATAATAATTCATTTATTATTAAAATAAATAAAGTGGATTTGAAATGGTTTTGAAAATAACCAGAATTTTCCATAATTTAATTGGAATGGATTTGAATCGAAATTATCTTTGGAATATTTCGATGTTGGATTTCGTGATTATACAGATATTGTTATGGAAATTTGAAAGATATATTTATATCGTTATTTCCAATACGATATTTGTTGGTCGTAGAATTTGATACTGAATATAAGCCGATATATTTTCTATTCAGAGCCTTGTTTATAATATCAAATGTGATTTGGTTTTGTCGTGAATGGTGTCTTCGTTAACACTGTTCTTAAACCCAGTTGAGACAAAGATTAAATCTTTTTATTTAGATTTAATGAAGTATACCAATTAAATGGTATTTAATTGGAATTGAATTTGAATTGATTTTTGGGTTTATCGTGAACATTGTTTTAAATAACACTTGTTCTTTAACCCGATAATTAATGAATGTGATTTTGGGTTTTTCGTGAACCATGTTTTAGATGACATTGGTTCTTTAATCCTGTCAAAAACAGGATATTGACTTCTATGAAGAATAAAACTAAGTGGGGTTTTAATGAATCTTTAATTAGATTGAAATGGTCGAGAATGGAGTCTCACCAGTTTTGCTCCAGGCGATAGTTAAATCTTTAATTAGATTTGAACGTGAAATGGTAATTGAATTTATTGATAACACCGTGGTGTTAGATATGAAATATGACCAATTTTACTTCATAGGAGGAATAGGTAAGGATTGGGAAATTAAAATAAATGATTACTTCGGTGTAGTTCGCTAATCCCGACTAGTTTGAATTGATATTCAAAGGAAGATTAAAGAATAAATTTAAGAATTTATCTTTGATAAAATTAATGGGAACCTTTCCCAAAGTATAAGAATATTTGAATAAAAGAATATTATGAATTGGAATGAGGCTTATGTTGTGTTTGTGTAACACTTGTTTATTATGTACGCAAGTTATTCAAAAAGACCGGGTTTATCCCATTCTGAATAACTGATTCGACGTGATGTCGAGGATGAAGACGGTGGTCAAAGACCGGAGGTCTTCACATCGTTTGGGTGATTACTGATGATCTTGATTGGGCTGTACACCCAAGAGGAGGGAATCAGTTGGTGATCGTCCAGACATACTTGGAGATCGATGGATATGCGAGGTAAACGGTGCCTTCGGTTTCGTTCAGACCCAGAACGAACTTGTAAATGGACTGTGTATCTGACATTGGATTTTATTCTGTGTGATTGATTTCTATTAAAAATATATCTATTTGGCGGCGGACTATTTATTATCTTGCTTAACGCCCTTCCCTGAGACGTACGAGCTCGGGGATTATATATCGATGGACATCAATCTCATGGAGTGAATTGCCTGTGTGGCATGCCTAAGTGGCAATATGATCAAGGCTTCTGTTGAAAATCAAAGTCTTGTGGTTGATTATCAAAGCACGGCCTGTATGGCATAGCTTTGTGTAATGTTGATTCGCGAGCCTCACACCCCGGTTGTGAACCAAAAACGGGAGAAGGATCTAGGGAGGGCATGCAATTCTTTCTAGCTAAGGTGGTGTCAGTGACCTACTAACCCTGACATTTATATTATTTTCACATGTGTGGTTGTTGCTGTTGCGAGGCGCCTTGGATATATCGATCGATCCAGGACCGATGTAGTCATTGGACTCATTGACACCCCAAAGGGTGGGGAAACGCAGTGTTCAGGCATTTTAATCCACATCGGTGGACTGGCCTCGTAGCTCCTAGGTGCAGTTGCGGCTGTAGCCTGAGACACGGGATAGAGCGTCTCGAATCGGTAGAAGACTATCTTTTGCATCGGTTCACAGATGGAAATCCAACTTCCAATACGTGACTTTGCGGTTTTGATTGTAGAGCGTATGGCGACATAGTGGGATGGGACACTTATGCCGTCTATGATTGATACTTATGATTGAAATAGTTTTTATACTATACACTTATAGTAATAATAAAAGATGAAATTTAGCGTATCAAGCATTCTTTGGCTATTATAAGGTAAAACCCTATCCTCCGTCTTGTGTTGCATTGTGTGATGGGACCTGGGTCTTATAATAGCTTCATTGTTCTTTGTTTTAGCATTGCGCTGTTGTTTTATGCACTGGTATTCTTGGGAGGATAACCGTTCCGTGTTATACGGCGTGGTCCCATGATTTACCTAACTTTAGAATAAAGATTAATAACTGTTTTAGTTCTCACACCAGTCTCATGACTGACCTGGAGTCTATTGTTTTAACCTAAACTCTGGGTGCCCCTATTTTCCGCACGGGCAGCTAGTAGTTTTGGTTTTGCAGATTTATATTCACAGGAACCTGGTTTACAGCTGGAATGATATCCGGAGAGCTCTGTACCCGTATATCTCTTCCAGTTGTGTGTTGTATTATTTTTTCACTGCGATGTATTTAAATGTAATTTAAATATCTGATATTTTCTGTGTAATATTTATTCATACTCTGTATATTCTTGTAATCTGATGGAATTGTTGTAATATACAATGAAATGTTCTTCTGTCTGCGTTCTTTTGTGTGTTGTTCTCAAAGTATCCGCTCTTTCCTTACCGAGGAAGTTACGGGTTCTTACATAACAGGTATAGTTACTATATGTCCTAGATCCAATTATTATTTACAGTCATGATATAGTTCTAGGTACCAGATCTGAACATAATAGGGAACTCACAGCGGGTCTTAGTGAAGAAGAGATTATATCTCTTTATATATATATACCTATCGTTCTATAAAAGTCCACTTCTATCTCTTTTATTATTGCAAGCAGATGTTAAATTTTGAATTATCTATGTAGATCTAGGCTTTAGCAGCATCTACTCATAATATATATATATATACATATATATATAATAGATTCAGGGAGGAAGAGAATATGAAGAATAATTGTGTGCATTGAATTGGGAGAGAGCCACCTATTTAACGATTTACAAAGTTAATCTTGACCTTAGGATATTAGGTTTTCAGTCTAAGTCATACACGTAGCGTTGAGTCAGCAATGAGCCTATCTAAAAACAGACCAAATCCAGAATCAGGAATCTATCGAACATCTAGGTGGATCGAGCCATCGACCTATTGGGTCGACCCATAGGTCTACCTAGGCCCATTGTGGGTCGTCCCATGCCTTCGTAATTTCTGCATGGATGTCTGGTTTGAATTTATTTGATTGCATATATATATATATAACCCCCTTATATATACAAACTTCTAAGGTTTATAAATTTTTCATACATTGTCTGATTTAAGCAAACTTGGGGTCCGTCTGAACTAGAATTCCGAGACGAACGCAACGGTAATCGGTTTTACTTAAATCTAAACATTTAATTAAGTAATTCCCATTTCATTGTCTTTATAGCATGGTTATAGTGTATTAAATTTTGGAGTGTTACATTCTTCCCTACTTAAACTATTTCATCCCCGAAACATCCGAGTTAAGAAGAATGTTATTATTCTTACAACCATCTACTGATCATCATCCATTGGCATCCACTGTCCTTAAGGGTTTCTAATGTTTGTATGAACATATGCAAAGGTCTTGTGTGTATATGTCAGTACACTAGTGCAAAAATAAGGATGTCGAATGACTCAGTTGGCCTCCCTAATGCAATATATGTTTGTGCCATGTATCCAAGGTGTATGCAAATAACCCTAGTATAGCAGATAAACTCTATATTTGTGCATAAACATTCACCAAAATGCAACATCCATATGACGATTCACCCGTTTTCCATCCATAGAAAATTAAAATGCACACACTGTTAGGGAATGCGGAATGCAGTTCTTAAGGAAAAACAAACAATAGAGGGGGGTGAATAGTGTTTATAAGGAATTTACAAAAATCTTAAACTTATTTGATCTACTATATGAATCACACACAACATAATGATCACAAACACAGAATCAAACATAATCACAGATACAGATAAATATAAGATGCAGAAAAAGGAAAGAACACACTGGATTTTATACTGGTTCGGATTACTCCTACTTTCAGTCCCACACAATGCTGGATTGCATAGAGTTTTGTTATTATCAATATACAAGTACAACCCCTTGATTTCACGGCTACAAGGTTAATACCGCTCCAAACACCCTTGATTTCATGGCTACAAGGTTAACACTGCTCCCTTTCCTTGATTTCATGGATACAAGCAACACATCCTTTCTCAAAAACTTCCCAAATGATTACAACAGCCTTATAACTCTTCAATAGTGTAACAACCCGGATTTTTAACCACGTGCTAAGCCAAGACTCAAGGCAGAATTAAATGTTAAAATCTGAATCAGAGGAAACGGGCTATGCCATTGCGTTCCTCTCGGAAAAATACGCGAAATAGAGTCCGAGTTTTCGAAAATCGGAGTCCGTATGACCAAGATATGGCCTCGCAAAGTTTCACAAAAAATTCGAAAACGAAAACAGATTCAAATTTCAGAATTCAGAAGAGGCGGGAAAATTTCCCGCCAGACCAGGGGAGATCGACTGGGGAGTCGACCCCCTGCCAACCAGGTCGACTGGGGAGTCGACCCCAGGGTCGACCTGGGGGTCGACCTGCCTGGTCGGACCCAGGCAGCCTGGTGCACCTGTTTTGCTGTTTGGCTCGGTTTTGGAGGCTTGTGACGATTTTTGAGGGCTTGGATCTATCCTAGGGTTAATCTAACGGCCTAAACTACTCCTAATCTCTATAAAAAGACCCTAAGCCTACCCTAAACCCCTCATAAATCACTCTTGCAACGAAGTGCTGCCCAAATCTACATTGATCATGGCCTCCATCCCCAAATTCAAGAGCCTATGCATTCAAACAAGATCCGAATCAAAGGTGCTAGCTTGCTACATCAAATCAAGGGACTGGATCAACGTTGTTATGGCGATTTCATGACGGTTCTTCATCAAAGGAGCCGCCTTTCTTCGTCAAAATGATTCGTGCTCCTAGTCCTCTTGCCAAGCTATGTAAGTTCTAGCTACTTCGAGATGCTAACGGTAGTTTAATCATGGCATGGAATAAAATGTGGTAAAACATGAATGCTATAACCTATGCGAGCCTAGTTTGCTCCTTTAACATGAACATATGACTTTGGGTTATGTTTTAGCGACTAAACCATGCTATTCATGTTGCATTGGACTTAGTTTGCCATGCAAGATTGGACCTTTACTTGTAGTATGATAGCATGAACACTTAGAGCCACTTTGACTTGTGAAATAGTTGCATAAATTGGACTTTGGGGCTCATGCATGTAAATAAAACCAACCCCCTTATGATATCATGTTTATGTAAGGTCAAATATCGTTATGACAACATGCAAGTTTGTGAGCAAATTTCCTATGATAATATGCAAGTTTGTGGCCAAATCCTTTATGACATTATGCATGCTTATGGCCAATCCCTATATGACACTATCATGCATGTTTTAAGGCCAAACCCCCTTATGATACCATGCATGTTTGGAGCCAATCCCTTTTGTGGCATCGTGCATGTTTTGGGGTCTATATGTAGCCATAGTATACCTACTATGTTGACTCGCTTTCACTCAAGTGAAAACACGATCTTGGGTAGTTAGATAAACATGAACATGACGCGAAATCTTGACGTGAATATGACATGAAAACTTGACTTGAGGTTACATGTGAACACGACATGTAAGTTGAACCAAAATGGGGGCATGACACGTGGGGTAAACATGGGACTTGAAATTAGACACGTATGGGTTGTAGGTGTAATATGACACTAGACCAAACATGAAAGTGGCCAACTCGAGGTTAGGTTGAGTTTGTAGCATAAATCTACCCGGACCCGCCCGGCTTAACTAGTGGCTACAAACAATAGGATCCAATGTGAGAAGTTGGTCATGTCGCGCTTAAGACTCGAGGTTAGACTAGGTTCTGGTGTAAAACTACCCGGACCCACCCGGCTTAACTAGTAACCACAACAAGGTCTAATGTGAGAGGTTGAGAGTGCATTAATTAAATTAATGCCACATGATAAGGTTAAGTAAAGTTGACTAATGACACTTAACCGATATGACACGAATGGGTAGGTTAAGTGGGACTGGGCTTGATTTCTTAATGACACTTAACCATAGAAGACAATTAGGGGATGGGGTTAAGTAATTTACGCTTAACTAATCCGACATGGTAATTAGATGGGGTTAAGTAATTAAGACTTAACTAATCTAAACACGGTAATTAGATGGGGTTAAGTAACTTACACTTAACCAATCTAAACACAGTAATTCAATGGGGTTAAGTTAAACGCTTAACCATTCTAAACTTGGTAATCCAATGAGGTTAAGTAACCAATACTTAACTAATTTAATACGATAATTTAATGGGGTTAAGTAACTTATACTTAACCAATTATACGTGATGATTTGATGAGGTTAAGTAACCTACACTTAACCAATCTAATACGTGGGTTTGGTAGGGTTAAGTCATAAGACCTTTTAAATTAGGCTTAACCATTGTAATACGATTAGTGGATGGGGTTAAGTTAACCTACACTTAACCAATCCGACTCGACAATCTGATGGGATTAAGATAATCTATGCTTAATCAATCTAACATGATAATCTGATAGGGTTAAGACAAATAAATACTTAACCAATTTGATTTGATAGGGTTAAGTCGTGAGCTTCTTAGTACACTTAACCAACTTGTAGGGCTAAACCTTGAACTTGAGTACTTAGCCAATCTTGTCATGATGTGTAGGCAGGTTAAGTCATGAACTTGGATAACAACACTTAACCCATTTGGCAAAACCCTAGCACAGGGGACTAGGTTGAAAATCGTGGTTAACAAGGATAGCGGGACGAGAAGCTAAGTGGTAAACCTTTGTTAAGGATAACTAAGTAATAATTCTTAGACAAGGACATGGGACTAGTTCATAAATGATGAGTAACCTGATACGGTAGGTCATCGCTTAGTATACGAGGAGGAGCAACTTATCTGACTTGGATAAAAAGCTCCAACGAACTGGGTGGTGAAGCAGTAGCTTCGGGGGACGTGAGGGTACTCTTGGTATCCCTCTGTGAGGTGGCAGCTGGTCCATGAAACCCGGCCTCACATGAGTTAAGGTCTGCGGTAGAAGAGCCAAGAGTATGCCTTGGTTGCTATGCGAGCGACCTAAAGACTGGGATGGATTAGCGTGGAGTCGACGATACTTGATTTTTCCCCAGGATAGCATGTCGCCGACTACCTACCATCTTTAGTCAATCACGTACGTACGGAAAGGCAGGGAACTCCCAAAAGACCATATACTAGCTATCGAGTTATGGGTGAGGTTGGCTATCTGGAAGTGGGCATCGATGGGCCTTAGTGTAGTTCTCATACATGATTTTTCTTGGATTGCCTTTCAGTAGTTGAGGGAGGGGTCACGTGGGACCATAGCCACGGGTACAAAAACAGACCTTGATATCCGCATCAGCAGACGACTTAAAGCTCCCGACCGAGTTCCGTATTTCTTGATTTGCCCTGGCACGGAACTCGGATGGCACATTGAGGAACATGTGCGTCTAGACATGGAAAACGATTCACGATACATACGCGGGATAAAGGGCGCGGTTGATGGGTGGCATAATCCCTAGTGGTCCTAGGTGGCCAAAACCCAAACCGAGACACCGAAACGTTCATTAGGTAGCATAATCCCTAGTGGTCCTAGGCGGCATAAATCCTAAGTGAACGCGCAATAGTTCATGGTAAGGAAACATAACTAGATCAAGGGTAGCAGTCCAAAATAACCTCAAGGATAAAACGTTTACATGGGAAAGCCCGTATGGCCTACGGCAAAGGACTGGACTTATACATGGAAAGAAACATACGAGTTGGGAAAACCTACATATGCTATATATTAGGTTGACATGGACAATTACATGACATTGGGCAAGGGACATTCATAGTTAACACATGACGCGGGTTGGGATACTAGTACGAGAGGTGCAGAGCAAATATACATGTTAGAACCAGGAGAAATACACATGATAGATACCGTGGGATGTTATACTGGATAGATACCTTGGGATATTATACTTGATAGAAACCTGACGATGTGATACCTTGATTTATCATGACACCGTAGTTTATCATGATATCTTAGTTTACCTTGCTACAGTAGTTCAGCCTGTTACCCTGGTTTAGTTTATCTATCTTGTCGTCATCCTTATGTTTACTTTCAGTTTATGCATGTCATGTTACCTTTACCTGTTTTCATACTGGAAGTAGATAGGACTTACCAGTCTTTATGACTGGCCCTGTTTTCTTTCGCCTCGTTGTCTTCCGTTCCCCCCCCCAGGTTTCAGGGAGGAAACACTGTTATCTAGTTCGGACTTCTTCCGCTTGAAGTTCATCACGCATGGCTTGGACTTTTCTTGGCTATGGCTACTTTACTGTTTTACTTGGGGAATAATTTATGAAATGGTTTTTTGCTTCTTTATTATTGCAAGACAGGTTTTGATGTACTCTGATGTAAAAGGCTTTAGACCTTATTTTATAAGGTAATGGAATTTGTTTTACTTCCGCTGTTTTATATATGTTATGTCTTGTAATATTTCTATGCATGTTTACCTCGATAATGCTTCACCAAACCTAGTGCATTCCCTTGTGAGTGACCCTAGCGTAGGTGGGGTGTTACATTTGGTATCAGAGCAGAAGGTTACCAGACTGGGCAAAAGTTTTTAAAACCTTCTGAAAACTATTTGAAAAACCGTTTACAAAGAAGCATTTCTCAAGAAAAGTTTTGTTTTAAAAGGCTATTCCCCAAAGGCCATTAGCACTATCCTTTGATTCCTTGATTGAATCTCTTTTCCTTTCTTTCCTCCACCTGTAGTCACAGTAGTTCTAACTGTGACTAATCTTTGTCTAGCCACGTAGGTGTTTTCCATACGATGGAGGCGGTTCTCGAGAAGCCTGTTGCCGTGGTACAAGGAAGGATAATAAGAGTAAGGATAAAGGACGCGAGCTTAAGGATAAACAACTTGTTGGTATGGCTTAGTCCATCAAGGAGGACAAGGACAAGATCATCGGAGAGGGCAATTGTACGCTCCCATTTCTAGGGTACCTAAAAGAGGTGGTACCATTTCTGGTAAAGGTTTAGTCTTTCTTTTATAGCATTCCGTCTAGACTTTGTCTTCATCATCGTATCGTTTAAGTTTGCTTGGATAGTTTAGTCTCTACACCTTAGTACTAGCATGGTAGAGGATCCCAGTTTTTGTCCCAAAAATCTGGTTGGAGAGTTGGTCCGTTTCTTCATGACTTGTTTGGATTTGAGAATGACATGTCTCGGCTACGGATGGATTCTAGGGGTAAAGTGGTTATCCAGTTATGGAGACCATTCTCGGTTTTGGAAAGAGGGTAGTTAGATTCTTGACTTGCCTTGGTAATACCCTCGAGATCTTGAATAACCTTTGGGTTCTGTCATGGTTAGTTACCTAGAATCTCTTGATGCATTTATCGGAAATCTCTGATCCAATCGAGTAACGTCAGCCAATAAGACGGATGGTTCATTCCGCTTGAGCATGGGTTATGGGAACCACCCTAGTAAGTGCACGTGGTAACATGGATTGGCATCGGCCAACGAGATTCAGAATTCCCTAGTGAATTTTGGAGAGCTTGCATGAGTAAGTGGATAAGTTTGAGCCAAGTATACTAGGAAAAGGATAAGTGAAAGTGGAATAAGAGGCGACAATGAAATGAGTTCCGACTCATACCTTGGAAATGGGAATCAAGGAGCTATGAAATCATGAAGTCAAAGGCGGTCAAGGCACAATGGAATTAAGCTCATGGGAATGCGGCTTAGACGCGCGCATCATATCTCTTTTTAAGAGTATATCGTTGATCCCTGGTTTTCCTGTAGAGCTTGCTTGCATGCTATCGCTTGGTGGATATCCTCTTGATCCTGTTTTCGTTGCAAACCCCGTAAGGAGTTTGTCTTGTTTATCTTCTCGATCCTATCGTGGGAACCTTAGATAGAACTCTATGGATGTAAACATGTATTTGAAACATGTTATGATTGATATAGTCGCAAATGGTTGCAAGTGGTTGCTCGTGGATGCGCGAATACTCATTAGATACTAGATTGACGCGGTCACGTTTCATGTTGCATATGCACGAGTATTTATACTTGTTTATGGATGAAATTGAATGTGTTATCATGCGGATGTTGCATATGAATGAATGTTTGTACACGCATATAGTACTTATATGACTAGGACTATTTGCATACATGTTGGACTCATGGCACTAAACATATTTTGCATTAGAAAGATCATTCAGGCCTGATCATTAGCATTAGTTAAAGAGCATATACACACACGTTTTGCATATGTTCATATGGCATTAGAAATCGTCTAAGGACAACGGTTGCCTGTGGATGATGTTTTGAGTAGATGGATGATGGATGGTAGGATGTGTTCTTCCTAACTTGGAGATTTCGGGGACGAAATCCTTTAAGTTGGGGAGAATGTAACAACCCGGATTTTTAACCACGTGTTAAGACAAGAATCAAGGCAGAATTAAATGTTAAAATCTGAATCAGAGGAAACGGGCTATGCCATTGCGTTCGTCTCGGAAAAATACGCGAAATAGAGTCCGAGTTTTCGAAAATCGGAGTCCGTACGACCAAGATATGGCCTCGCAAAGTTTCACGAAAAATTCGAAAATGAAAACAGATTCAAATTTCAGAATTCAGAAGAGGCGGGAATATTTCCCGCCAGACCAGGGGAGGTCGACTGGGGAGTCGACCCCCTGCCAACCAGGTCGACTGGGGAGTCGACCCCAGGGTCGACCTGCCTGGTCGGACCCAGGCAGCCTGGTGCACCTGTTTTGCTGTTTGGCTCGGTTTTGGAGGCTTATGACGATTTTTGAGGGCTTGGATCTATCCTAGGGTTAATCTAACGGCCTAAACTACTCCTAATCTCTATAAAAAGACCCTAAGCCTACCCTAAACCCCTCATAAATCACTCTTGCAACGAAGTGCTGCCCAAATCTACATTGATCATGGCCTCCATCCCCAAATTCAAGAGCCTATGCATTCAAACAAGATCTGAATCAAAGGTGCTAGCTTGCTACATCAAATCAAGGGAGTGGATCAACGTTGCTATGGCGATTTCATGACGGTTCTTCATCAAAGGAGCCACCTTTCTTCGTCAAAATGTTTCATGCTCCTAGTCCTCTTGCCAAGCTATGTAAGTTCTAGCTACTTCGAGATGTTAACGGTAGTTTAATCGTGGCATGGAATAAAATGTGGTTAAACATGAATGCTATAACCTATGCGAGCCTAGTTTGCTCCTTTAACATGAACATATGACTTTGGGTTATGTTTTAGCGACTAAACCATGCTATTCATGTTGCATTGGACTTAGTTTGCCATGCAAGATTGGACCTTTACTTGTAGTATGATAGCATGAACACTTAGAGCCACTTTGACTTGTGAAATAGTTGCATAAATTGGACTTTGGGGCTCATGCATGTAAATAAAACCAACCCCCTTATGATATCATGTTTATGTAAGGTCAAATCCCGTTATGACAACATGCAAGTTTGTGAGCAAATTTCCTATGATAATATGCAAGTTTGTGGCCAAATCCTTTATGACATTATGCATGCTTATGGCCAATCCCTATATGACACTATCATGCATGTTTTAAGGCCAAACCCCCTTATGATACCACGCATGTTTAGAGCCAATCCCTTTTGTGGCATCGTGCATGTTTTGGGGTCTATATGTAGCCATAGTATACCTAATATGTTGACTCGCTTTCACTCAAGTGAAAACACGATCTTGGGTAGTTAGATAACATGAACATGACGCGAAATCTTGACGTGAATATGACATGAAAACTTGACTTGAGGTTACATGTGAACACGACATGTAAGTTGAACCAAAATGGGGGCATGACACGTGGGGTAAACATGGGACTTGAAATTAGACACGTATGGGTTGTAGGTGTAATATGACACTAGACCAAACATGAAAGTGGCCAACTCGAGGTTGGGTTGAGTTTGTAGCATAAATCTACCCGGACCCGCCCAGCTTAACTAGTGGCTACAAACAATAGGATCCAATGTGAGAAGTTGGTCATGTCGCGCTTAAGACCCGAGGTTAGACTAGGTTGTGGTGTAAAACTATCCGGACCCGCCCGGCTTAACTAGTAACCATAGCAAGGTCTAATGTGAGAGGTTGATAGTGCATTAATTAAATTAATGCCACATGATAAGGTTAAGTAAAGTTGACTAATGACACTTAACCGATATGACACGAATGGGTAGGTTAAGTGGGACCGGGCTTGATTTCTTAATGACACTTAACCATAGAAGACAATTAGGGGATGGGGTTAAGTAATTTACGCTTAACTAATCCGACTTGGTAATTAGATGGGGTTAAGTAATTAAGACTTAACTAATCTAAACACGGTAATTAGATGGGGTTAAGTAACTTACACTTAACCAATCTAAACGCGGTAATTCGATGGGGTTAAGTTAAACGCTTAACCAATCTAAACTTGGTAATCCAATGATAACCAATACTTAACTAATTTAATACGATAATTTAATGGGGTTAAGTAACTTATACTTAACCAATTATATGTGATGATTTGATGAGGTTAAGTAACCTACACTTAACCAATCTAATACGTGTGTTTGGTAGGGTTAAGTCACAAGACCTTTTAAATTACGCTTAACCATTGTAATACGATTAGTGGATGGGGTTAAGTTAACCTACACTTAACCAATCCGACTCGACAATCTGATGGGATTAAGATAATCTATGCTTAATCAATCTAACATGATAATCTGATAGGGTTAAGACAAATAAATACTTAACCAATTTGATTTGATAGGGTTAAGTCGTGAGCCTCTTAGTACACTTAACCAACTTGTAGGGCTAAACCTTGAACTTGAGTACTTAGCCAATCTTGTCATGATGCGTAGGCAGGTTAAGTCATGAACTTGGATAACAACACTTAACCCATTTGGCAAAACCCTAGCACAGGGGACTAGGTTGAAAATCGTGGTTAACAAGGATAGCGGGACGAGAAGCTAAGTCGTAAACCTTAGATAAGGATAACTAAGTAATAATTCTTAGCCAAGGACATGGGACTAGTTCATAAATGATGAGTAACCTTATACGGTAGGTCATCGCTTAGTATACGAGGAGGAGCAACTTATCTGACTTGGATAAAAAGCTCCAACGAACTGGGTGGCGAAGCAGTAGCTTCGGGGGACGTGAGGGTACTCTTGGTATCCCTCTGTGAGGTGGCAGCTGGTCCATGAAACCCGGTCTCACAGGGGTTAAGGTCTGCGGTAGAAGAGCCAAGAGTATGCCTTGGTTGCTATGCGAGCGACCTAAAGACTGGGATGGATTAGCGTGGAGTCGACGATACTTGATTTTGCCCCGGGATAGCATGTCGCCGACTACCTACCATCTTTAGTCAATCGCATACGTACGGAAAGGCAGGGAACTCCCAAAAGACCATATACTAGCTATCGAGTTATGGGTGAGGTTGGCTATCTGGAAGTGGGCATCGATGGGCCTTAGTGTAGTTCTCATACATGATTTTTCTTGGATTGCCTTTCAGTAGTTGACGGAGGGGTCACGTGGGACCATAGCCACGGGTACAAAAATAGACCTTGATATCTGCATCAGCAGACGACTTAAAGCTCCCGACCGAGTTTCGTATTTCTTGATTTGCCCTGGCACGGAACTCGGATGGCACATTGAGGAACATGTGCGTCTAGACATGGAAAACGATTCACGATACATACGCGGGATAAAGGGCGCGGTTGACGGGTGGCATAATCCCTAGTGGTCCTAGGTGGCCAAAACCCAAACCGAGACACGAAAACGTTCATTAGGTAGCATAATCCCTAGTGGTCCTAGGTGGCATAAATCCTAAGTGAACACGCGATAGTTCATGGTAAGGAAACATAACTAGATCAAGGGTAGTAGTCCAAAATAACCTCAAGGATAAAACGTTTACATGGGAAAGCCCGTATGGCCTACGGCAAAGGACTGGACTTATACATGGAAAGAAACATACGAGTTGGGAAAACCTACATATGCTATATATTAGGTTGACATGGACCATTACATGACATTGGGCAAGGGACATTCATAGTTAACACATGACGCGGGTTGAGATACTAGTACGAGAGGTGCAGAGCAAATATACATGTTAGAACCAGGAGAAATACACATGATAGATACTGTGGGATGTTATACTGGATAGATACCTTGGGATATTATACTTGATAGAAACCTGACGATGTGATACTTTGATTTATCATGACACCGTAGTTTATCATGATATCTTAGTTTACCTTGTTACAGTAGTTCAGCCTGTTACCCTGGTTTAGTTTATCTATCTTGTCGTCATCCTTATGTTTACTTTCAGTTTATGCATGTCATGTTACCTTTACCTGTTTTCATACTGGAAGTAGATAGGACTTACCAGTCTTTATGACTGACCCTGTTTTCTTTCGCCTCGTTGTCTTCTGTTCCCCCCCCCCCCAGGTTTCAGGGAGGAAACACTGTTATCTAGTTCGGACTTCTTCCGCTTGAAGGTCATCACGCATGGCTTGGACTTTTCTTGGCTATAGCTACTTTACTGTTTTACTTGGGGAATAATTTATGAAATGGTTTTATGCTTCTTAATTATTGCAAGACAGGTTTTGATGTACTCTGATGTAAAAGGCTTTAGACCTTTTTTTATAAGGTAATGGAATTTGTTTTACTTCCACTGTTTTATATATGTTCTGTCTTGTAATATTTCTGTGCATGTTTACCTCGATAATGCTTCACCAAACCTAGTGCATTCCCTTGTGAGTGACGCTAGCGGAGGTGGGGTGTTAAAAATAGCACTTCAATTCAGATAGTAGTAGATAGAGATTGAGAAAAGACGAATTTTATATAATTTGAGTACAAATCGGCAAAGTGCAAGCTTAGGAATCAAGCAAATGATGTATTTTAATGGTGGTATGAAAAGGAGTAAAGAAGCAGAAGAAGAATTATGAACAAATTCGAAATCATCCCCTATTTATAGCATTTCAATGGTTACAACGTGTCAGAAATGTTTCAAATAGTGAAAAGACAGATTCTTTGAATATTGAAAAAAAATGAAAGTTGTAAGTCGACATAGGCATAACTGTATGTCGATATATGCCTTGCATTTTTATTTTTAAAACTACTTTTCAAATGTTTAAACATATATATTATTCTAAAAATTCTTAAAGCAAAACTTTAAATAAATATTCTAAAATGTAAAATCATATGAAATCATAATAATATAATATATAAACATATTTATGAAGTTATAATGTTTAAAACTATATAACTATATAAACTTATATATATTAAAATTTTATACACGTATATGTTTGAAATCATTTAGAAATATAATATGAAATCAAGATTAGAATTTTGAAAACAGAAATTGAAATTCGAAAATCAGAATTTGAACCCGGAGTGCTATTCATAGTCTTAAATATAAACTAGACTCAGTTACTATATTTTTCTTGAAATCTTAATATCTTGATAACTTGATAACTCATGAGTCTTGAATCTCCTTTGAATCCTGAATCTCTTGGAACTCCAAAACTGTTGAAACTCTAAAACTATACACTCTTCAATATTTAAGTCCTGGATAAAAATCATGCATATATATATATATATGTACATATATTGTAGATAGAAATGTTAGTATATATTTTATAATCAATTAATAATGATGACTAAAATAAAGTTGTCGTCATAAATAATCCATTCTTTAACAATCTCCCCCTTTTTGATGATGATAACCCTGATTTATAAAATATTCATACCTGTTGATACTTACTGATTTGATCCTTTGATTACTTCTCCTTTTACCATGAATCCTACATACTCCCCCTTAAATTAAGCTTAACTAATCCTTACTTCATTATTTCTCCCCCTTTGTCATCAACAAAAAGAAATTCTAAATATACTCCCCCTAAATCTATAATATATCTAAATGATTATAACTCCCCTAAATTCATGCCTATATTATCCTAATTCTAAGAAAGAGTATAAACAATTCTAAGTATTTCTATCAATATTTACTATCCATACATAACCAAGTTTTCAAATTCAATCCAAACCAAGTAACATTTACAAGAAATTTCAAACAAATCAAATCAAACAAACCAATCAAACAAATCATACCAAAAAATTCAAATCAAACATCTCTTAAAACTTCCACCCATTCATCTTATCCAAAGATTGGCTCTTTCTTGATGTCTTTCTAGTCTTCTTATTTGGTGAGTGGTGCTTTATTGTTTTCATATCTGAAATGGGAAGAGATTGACCAATGAATTACGTCAAAGTATTTCTCTTGATATTCAACCATTTTCATATGAATCAATTCTAGATGATGTTGATTGCGAAGTACTATAGAAAGGATATTTTTGAAAGAATACAAAGTTCCGTCAAGATTCCCACTCAAATTATGAATAGGATTTGTCATAATTTGATATTATAGAAAACATATGATTAGAGAAGAAGGAGAAAGGCCAGAATAAGTTTTTCTGGAAGATGGAGGTTTTTATATGGTCCGGAATTCGTTGGAATTGAATAGACATTAGTTGGTTATTTAAATTTTAAATTTTGAACAAATTTGAAAACCTGCTAGTTATATGTCGGCATAATGAAAAATGTATGTTGACATACATTAGTAATTTTTTGTTTATTTTCAATTTTTAGTAATTATATTATTTTAATTTATTTAATTCTAATATTTTTTATAGTAAATTAAAGATTGTTTTAAAGAAATAAACACCATTCATTACTTCTTGAAAGAAAATACATCCAACTAATATAGGAAACTAAATACGAGATTCGAAAGCAAATACAAAAGATAACATAAACTAGATAAGCTTAGATTTCGGTGGATGATCAGGAGGAAGATGATATTCCAAGTTTTCTTCCAATTTTTCCAATGAACTTAGACATATGAGTAAGAGTCTTTTTTATCTCCTTTTGGTTCGTGGCAAACTTCTCTTGATTTTGGACAAGCATTTCTTTGAAAATGGTTCTAGTGTTGGACGGACACTCTATACCTTCCAAAGAAGTTTCTACTTCTTCGATATACATAGGATCTTATTGTTGTTGCATACGAGCTTATTTATCTTCGAAAGTTTCATAAGGGTTAAAGGTGAGTGGAATTTGCATAAGATGTATATTTGTGGAGTCAAACACCTTTATTAATACAAGTTCTTCTCCTTTGAAATCCACTCCAAAATATTTAAAATTCCAGGTAAGATAAGCTCTATAATAAAGAGTGTTTTCTCTTATGGGCATTTCTTTGTGCTAAAATTCATTTAAAATCATATTGGCCCAATTGATATCATAAACACCAATAATAGCATAGAGTGCTTTTTGAACTTTGAGGGTAGGGTTTTTGAAATTTCTGGAATGAGAAGTGCTTGTATGTTGGAGGAGGTTGACGGTTCTTTTTTTGGGTGGAAAAAGTGAATTCCAAATGAGCATCACTTTCGTACATGTGATGAAAGGTTTCAAAATCCGTTTAATCAATTTCAAATTCCCAAAAATCTGTGCCCATACTCTCACAATTCAAGATATTACCCAAAATTTCACAATCTAAAATGATTCAGTTCCTTTTACGTGACTCCATGCTTGATTTTCATCTCCTTCGTAAAACCCACGATTTAAATTTGCATAGAACATTTTGACTAGATTAGGATAACATACTTCACTGTTATCCTATGAATAAATTAGACTCAAAACTCCATTTTGTTCGAAAAGAGAATGAAGATTATAAGATGAAAAATCTTCAAAGATGGAAAAGGCTCCCGTATTGACTTTTCCATTTGCTAGGTAGTCAACGTAGGCATTTTTTACTTCTTTGTAATTATAGGGATATCCTTTGATGGTTTTGGATAATCTCAATGTTTAGGGCGTGCATGAGGAAGCCATTAAAGAGTTGTTTTTTGAACAGTATAGATATGAAGAAAGTTGTTTGAAATTTGAATAAGGGGTAAAGAGAATAAGATTAAATAAATAAATAAATAGAGATTGAATGGGCATAACTTTTCTGAAATCAGTGACACCTTTTCAGATCTTCGGAGTTGGTGAAAAGTTGGAGTGAAGTTTGAAAGTTTGAACTTTTGAAATTCTAATTTTGAATTTCACTTTCTGGCCTATATGTCGACGTGTATATTTACGTATGTCGGCATACATGATGAATTTCAAAGGTCACGTTGTTTTGACTTTTGGTTTTATTATATTAATATTTTAGATTTATAATTTCCTGAATTAATATTAATCCTAACGAACATCTAAAATTTATTTGGTTATTATTTTTACTATTTATTACTTTATTATTATTTTGTATTTCAAAATTCAAATTTCAAATTTTAATTTTAAAGTTCAAGTTTGAATTTTAAAATTTAAATGTCAAATTTAAACAAGGCAATCAAAAACAAAACAAACAAAACATCCATTCATCCAAATCAACCAAAATTAAAAATTAATTAAGGTGTACCTAGTTTTTAGATCCATTTCTTTGATATTTTTTGATTCTGAATTGCTGTGAAACACATGTTTGAATTTTCGGTTTCTGGCCCTTCATCACTTGATGATAAATCTGAATCATCTAAAGTTGCTGCATATGCCCTCTTTCTTTTCTTCGACGAATTACTATTGTCTGTTTGTTGATTTGATTAATATGGATATGGACACATTCCCTTTATATGGTCTAGTTTGTTGCGGTTATAACATCTCTCATCATTTCTTTCCGAACTCCCTTGATTATTTATATAGAAATTATTTCTCCTTTTATATCTTAGAAATTTTCTGAAATTTCTGGTCATTAAAGCAATTTCTTCATCGTCCTCACTTCTTGAATGAGAACCATATGTTGTTGCTTTGAATTCTATAGATGTAGTAACCCATGCTTCCCGGCCAGCCTAAACCGAACAAGAAGGCGGACTGCTTCGAGAACCAGACAAATTAGAACACAAACAGAAGAACATTTCATTGCTATTTACAACAATTTACATCAGAGCACATGAATACTCAGAGTATGAACAAATATTACCTAGAAAATTATCAGAGATTAAAATACAAAGCAACGGAAATAAAATGTACAAATATAATGCAGAGCGAAAAATACAATAACTAATACAACTGAAAGAAATACACGGATACAGAGCGTTCTGAATATAGCTCCAGTTGTAAATCCAGGATCCTATATAAAGAAATCTGCAAAACCAAAACTACTAGCTGGCTGTGTGGAAAATAGGGGCACCTAGAGTTTAGGTGAAAACAGTAAACTCCAGGTTAGTCAAGGGACTGGTGTGAGAACTAAAACAGTTATTTAAAACTTTGCTTTAAAATAGGGTAAATCAAGGTACCACGCTGTATAACACGGAACGGGTTTACCCTCAAGAATACCAGTGCCTAAAACTAACATCACAATGTTAAATAAAGAAAAATGAAGCTAATATAAGACTCAGGTCCCATCATACAATGAACGCAATTGAGGATAGAGTTTTGCCTTATAATAGCCAATATGCTTGGTACGTTTTAAAACAAATTTTTTATTATTACTACAAGTGAAGAAATCAACTTCAAATATAAATGTATCGATCATAGACGGCATGGATACCATATATCATGTTGCAATACTAGGCTCTACAATCAAAACCGCCAAAATGTCATTTCGGAAGTTTGGATTTCCATATTGGTGGCTCCTGATTCAAAAGATCTATCGTATAGTGCAATACCCAATAGCTTACGTCGCAGGCATGCGAAAACACTGTAATGCACATCTGCACTATCCAGGAAACAAGTTACCACGGCTTACGTCCAAGCATTGGAAAGCACCGCTAACTCTATCCGTCTGGGAATCGGGGGGTGTGCCCTATCCCTACTGGTGTGGAGCGACCACACCCAGTAACCTCGGTCGACCGAATCCATGACAACCCGTATGATGTCTATCCTCATCTTTAAAGCATACTAATCTAACCATCAGTTTTCCATCATACCGGTGTGTGAGGCTCGCGAATTAATGCTACACAAAGCTCTGCTATATTAAAGCTGTGCTTTGATCATCATCCACCAAACTTTGCTTTTCAACAAAAGTTTGGATCACCGCATCTTAGCATGCCACACTATCAATCCATATTGTACCACTGATTTCTGCTGATATATAACATCTGAGCTCGTACGTCTCAGAGAAGGGTGTTAAGCAAGAGAATAAATTCTCCACCACCAAACAGATATATATTTAGCAGAGATCAACGAATATAGTATAAAGGAATACAATGTCAGACACACCATCCATTTACAATTCCGTTCTAGGTCTGAACGAAACCGAGGACCTTATTCCTCGTCCCATATGTCTGATACAGGAGAGAGGCCCTTGCATATCCATACAATCAACAAGTACGTCTGGATGGCCACTACTGTAGCCCCTTCAAGGTAGCTACTCCAATCATGGGCATCAGTATCAACCCATCCATTCGATGTGAAGATTTTTGGTCTTGCACCGTCTTTAATTCCTTTGACTTTTCGTCGTATCGGTTATTTAGGACAGGTTAAACCAAGCCTTTCTGCATAACTCGCGTATGTTATAATCAAGTGTTATAACAACACATCATACACTTCATTCCAATCCAGAATATTCTTTTATTCAAATATTATTTTCACAATTTAAACCAAATTAAGGTTTTCCAAACTAGTCGTGACTATCGCACTTTACCAAATAATCATTTATTTTATTTTCCAATCCCAACCTATTCATCGCATGGAGTAAAACTGGTAATACTCCATATCTAACATCACGGTGTTATCGGTAAAAATTAATTACCATTTCACATTCAAATCTAATTAAAGATTTAACTATCGTTTGAAGCAAAACTGGTGATACTCCGTTCTCGATCATTTTCTTGAATTGATAATTGTAATTATCACATTCACTTTTCAGTCTAACTAAAGATTCATTAAAATTCCACTTAGCTTTAATCTTCCAAAAATCAATATTAATGATTATTTAACTTTGGGAAATTAAACATGCCACATTGACAATCTACACCGTACCACTGATTTCTGCCTATATATAACCTCTGAGCTCGTACGTCTCAGAGAAGGGTGCTAAGCAAGAGAATAAATTCTCTGTCATCAAACAGATATATATTTAGCAGAGATCAACAAATGCAGTATAACATACAATGTCAAACATGTAATCCTGTCCTTAACTGGGTTAAAAAACCAATGTCATTTAAAACACAGTTCATAATATACCCAAAATCACATTCCATTAATTATGAAATCTTCATGGAAAACAGATCAATATATATAATCGATATAAATTTTTGTGTCCGCCTAATAATATAAAATGGACTAACAACGAAGCCTTTTAAATTCCATGTATATTAACGGTCTTCCTTCATAGAAGCTCACTTCGTTTATTACCAAATTGAATTCCATTCAATTCCAATTTTAATATATTAAATTGGAAATATTTACTTCGGAAAATTCCATAAATCTTAATTAAAATATTATAAATTCCAAATCATATTATTCATTGTTAATTGGGTAAAAGAACAACTGTTATTTAAAATACCGTTCACGATAAACCCTAAAATCCAATTCTTTTATTCAATTCTAAACAAATATTAATTAATTGGAAGACTTCACTAAATCTTAATTCAAAGATTTATTTTTATCTCAACTAGGTTTAAGAACGGTGTTAATTAAGACACTGTAACATCCCAGAATTTTAACTAAGTTTGATTTGGGTTTTTATTCATAAAATTTTATTTTTTGAATGTAAATTGATTTTTATAAGATTTGAATATAAATTTTAACTTTGAATAAGTATTTTGTTTTATTAAATATGATTTTGTATAAGAAAAATAAACTTATTTTGAAATTTTATATTTAATTTATAAGATTTATGTTTAAGTAATAATATTTTCTAATTTTGATAATATTGATTTGTAAATTATGAATTTGGTAAAGGATAATTTATTTTATGATTTTTTTCAAGAATGATCATTATCTTATTTATTTTGATAAATTATAATGGTATTTATAAAATTGTATAAGAATTGTTATCTATTTATTTGTGACTTAAATAAGTGCTATAAAGCATTTCAAGTTAGTAACAGAAAATAAGTGTTAGAAATAATGTCGCAAAATGATTTAATATGAATGTAACATGTGTCCTAAAGATGTGTCACCACCTTATTCACTTAAGGAACATGTGTTAACATGCATGAATCAAAAACATAAGGAAAGGACAAGTGTCCTATGAGGTGTAAGCTCCTTATACCTTTAAGTTTCCTATATAAACCCACCTTAACCCTCTCTTTTCACCATCCTTCTCCATTTCTCATTTCTTCCATTTTCTTTCATCTTTCTCCCCTTCTTATCCATGGCTTCCTATGCCATTCATCTCTCCTCTTCCTTTCACCATTTTTCTTAGCCTTTTTCCTCCTCCTCTTATAAAGAGATAAGATTAATATATCTATATATATTGGCAAAGAAGATGGTGCGCAGAAATACTGTCTGAGGGTTCGTTCAGCTAGGATCGTCTAGGTGAAGTTTTGGAAAGCTGTTCGGTGAGAACTTCTAATTAAATTATTTATTTAAATTAGTAGTGATTAAATAATTAGTTGTTATTGAATAATTATAATTAGTTGAGATTAATTATAGTTAATTGTTGGTTGGATATGGATGTTCTTGTGTGAATGGATGTGCATGTAATTAGATGACACTGAACACCGAAGCGTCATTGACCATAACGCTTGTGCACAACTGAATTGTATGTGTACGGGTGATGATTATAATTTTATGATCATTCGATTTATATGGTTGATTTATCTTGCATGATGCACACACAACACTATGGTTATGGAATCATGCAGGTAATCGATTAAAATCTCCTTCCATGTAAATGAAGATTTATTTTTCAAATATTGAAATATTTTTCTTTTAAGTAAAATTTTAATTTGACAGGGTTTGGATATTTATGTATAATATTTTATTATACCAGAACGTTCTAGGATGACAGAGAAGATAGTGTCTAGGCTTGGGTTTGGAAATGAAGTTTCTTGCTCTCCCTGGCTATCCCTAACTGATCCGACGAATGGGAAGGTTAATTTGAAGTTATTTCAATTTAGAAATGAATTGGAATTTATGAAAATTGAACTTTAGATCCAAAATAATTTGAAAAGTAAATCTAAATGATTTTAAAAGGGTTATATAAGGATATAACGATTTTCTAAGATATTTTGAAGCATCGTAGAATAATGGTTATTATGGTAAAAAATAGAGCGTGTCGCATAACGACAATTTACGTATTTTAGATGCAAACTTTAAACGCTTATAACTTTTGCAATCTAAATCGGATTTCCATGAAACGAAAAACATTTGATTTATATAAACAAGAACTTTCAAATGAGTGAAAGCAGATTTTAAATTCGAGTTGTAATTTTCAAGTTATGTCTGAAACCGTTTTGGAAAAGATCGATGTAAGAACAATTGTTGCCTATAACCATAAACAGCTATTTTTAAATTATTTAAAAATATGGAAAAAAATTGTAAAATCATTATAAATTATGAAAAAGTGTTTTCAATTGTAAAGTTTAAGCTTTGGCTAAGATAAACGATATTTTGATCAAAATAGTTAAGATAACTATTTTGTAACACTTTTGTAACACTTTTGGAACGCTATTGTAACGCTTCTTCGAAAACAATCTATTTTGAAGTTTTAACCCGTAAACGATTTTCCGAACTATAAGTAATGATTTGTGGAATGATTTCAAAGGTTTAAGAGTATTAGAAATATTTTATATGGAATTTAAATTGATACTAATACGGGTTTTTAATACTAAATAATTGGATATGGTTGGAGATAAATCTTCAGATGTTTGATATTAGTTCGGTAAATGAAAACTCTTATTATCTGAGGAATTTAAAAGGTAATTCATCGTTATTCCGCTTATAATATGAGTTGGATACGGAAATTAATATTGAAGATAAGTTGATGGTATTTCTATCCAGATCTAATGTCAAAGAGCTGAATAAACCTTTCAATTAAGATACGGGTTCTCACCTTGATTTAAATAAGCTAGATAGGAATAATCTTCGATATTTGGTATGAACCTCATGATGTAAATGTATACTATCTAGGAATTTGGAAGGTATTATTATATCATTATTTCACTTATAGTATTCGTTGATTATGAGAATTTATATCGAATATAAGTGGATAAAATTTCTATGTAATTTATGACTCAATATCAATTGATTTGGGTTTGGTCGTGAATCGTATTTTCAATAATATCATTCTTGAAACCCAATGAAATTGAATGGTGGAAATTCATATCGTAATTGGGGATTTAATCAAATCGTTAATTCAAAGGAATTAAAGTAAGAAATTGAAGCGAAGGTATAACCTTTGATTTCCAAGAAGAGTTTAAAGATGATAATGAGATATATGAAATTAAAGTAATTCAAATCTAGAGTTATATATATGAATTGATAACCATTTGGAAGGAGATTTGAATTGAAAAGCCTATGTGAACCATAACTACTATTTAAGTACGCTTATTACTTGGAAAGACCGGGATCGAATATTTGCTCGAAAACCATTCCAAGTAATAATACGACGTTATGAAGCAATTCAGGACTTGGTAAACGACGAATGAAGACCAGGAATATTTGAATTGTTTAGATTGATTGTTGATTAATGTCTCGGTTGGGTAGGCCACCCAATACGAGATGTGAGTTGCATGAGACCTGAACAAATTTAAGTATTTTCGGGTTGTTCCATTCAGACCCAGAACGGTCTTGTATGGATGGTGTGTCTGACATTGAAATTGACTACATAGCACTGATTTCCGTTAATGAATATCGGATTTGTGGAAATATATTATCCTCGTATCTAAGTCATATGAACTTAGAGAGTATGCATTGATTGAAAACAGTGATATGTCGTGAATTGTCAATGTGACATACCCAAGTTAGTAAACGAGCTAGTGATGATCAAAGAATGGCTTATCGAAGCATAGCTTTGAGTATGACGTGACATCGACAAACCTCACACCCGGATTGATGAGAAACTGGCGGTTAGGTTTTATACTTATATATGAATTGATGATGACCGCTGCAGCAGTGGGTAAAACCACTTATGAACTGGAATAGGGTATGTTCGGGGGGCCGCGTCTGGTCGAAAACCGTTGATCTGCCTCGCGACTTGTATTGGTGTCCGCGTTAGGATGAAAAACCCGTGATTACATTTCGCTTGAGTTCCGATTGACCTTTCGTGCCAGGAATCATCAACTTGGAAATCCAAATCCCCAATACGAGCCAGACGATTTTTATTTTATATATGTACGGCGACATATATTATGGGGTCTCATGCCATCTAGGATCAATACATTTAATTGCGAAATTGTTTTCCACACTATATGATAATATTATAAGAGGATTTTCCCGTATTAAAGCATGTTTGGTTATCATAAGATAAAACTCGCCCATCTGGTGTGCGCTTGCATTGTGTGATGTGGGACGAGCTTATGATAGCTTCATTTTCCAAAAGTCATCGCGAATTTACATGCACGGGTGTTCACTTGGAGTAAACCCGTTCCGCGATAGCGGCATGGTCCAGTGAAATTCCCAATTTTAAAAATGAACCTAACTGTTTTGAGTTCTCACACCAGTCCCACGACTGACCTGGAGTTTATTGTTCCTACACCTAAACTCTGGGTGCCCATTATTTTGCACGGGCAGCTTGTAGTTTAGTTTTGCAGTTACAGACCGCCGGAGCAAGATTTGAAGTGCTATCTGAGTTGGAGTACACGCTAGAGTCTGGAGCTTCCGCTGTGTTTTGATTTTCCGCTGAGCGTAAAGTTATTTTCTTTTCTTCCGCTGTGTATATAGTTGTAACTCTGATATTCTATGTAACTCTGATGTCACATTGTAAAATTGCAATGAAAGGTTCTGTTATTTTTGTTCAATATATGTATGTTGTAACACCCCGTATTTTCTGTAAACATAAGAGTTAAAAATCAAGGTATAATTAATTTTTAGGAGAAGAAATAAGGGAAACGGGTTGCGCCATTGTGTTCGTCTCGGAAAAATACGCGAAATAGAGTCCGAATTTGCGTAAATCGGAGTCCGTATGAAGAAGATATGGACGAACGAAGTTAGGCAGAAAAACCGGAAACAGGCCAGAATACACTGGCGCACTTGTGAAGTGCGCCAGTACAAAAATACACTGGCGCACCTGCCAAGTGCGCCCATACAAATCCAGCACCGAATTCTGGAGTGTTCTGAGGTGACGTGTCTTCTTTTGAGTGGCTGGATGATGTGTATTCGAGCTGTGCGATTCTGATGACTTCTGGACTGATCTGAAGGCTCTAAATCACCCTATCCTCCTATAAATACATCCCTAACCTAAACCTAAGTCTCTTACACAATTCTCTAGCCTCCATTGCTCTCTTCTTCTAATTAAAAATAAAAATGGCGTCGCTACTCTGCTAGAATCAAAACTAGAAGTCAATCAACATCATCCTAAATTCAAATTTGAGATAAAAGCTTCTGCAACAATTCTATAACAACTAAAGTTCTTTCTTTAATCCAATCAAGGCAAGTACAGTTATTCTCCGCTATAAACGTTAATTATAATTTTGATATGCTTTTAAATCTGAGTTTGAGGTTGTATATATATTCTCTTCTGTTAGATCTGTTTTTTGTGACTGTTCTGTATTCCTTTCTTCTTTTCTGTTTCTATAACCAGGCTACCACGAGCCTGTGCCCAATCTCATAAAGAGATTAACGTATGAACGCAAAATTTGGGACAATTAATGAATGATGCGAAATTTGACAAGACTGAATTGAACGTATGACTTTAGATCTGAAGCATAAAATATATTGGACATGTGACTTGGGATTGGATGCATAAATTTGACTATGAACATGTAATTTATATATTGCATGCATAGAGTATTTTGTAATTTAGATCTGTAACTAATTAGAGAAATGAACGTATGATATTTAGATCTGTAATTAATTAGAAAAATGAGCATATGTTGTAAACTAGATTTAGATCTATGCATATTCTGTAATAAAAGAAAAGAGGAACCATTGTATGTTTACATATGATTGGAGACTTTGGACAAAATGCATATAAAAGTCAAGATCTGATTTTTAGAAGATATAATTTAAAGATTTAGATTGTTGGGTATATTTTGCATTATGATTCATGACTTGAAAAGAAGAAGGATATGGAAAGTTAGGTGTAAAGATTTACATTAATTAGGATATCTATTATTGTGATTACACCTAAATAGGAATTTTTGGATATATGGCATGCATTGTAATTAATGATTATATTTGGTATAATTTACATGTAAAATGCTAGTTTAACAAAACTTGGAACATATGTATATGGTAAATTGTGTCCATATTCTGCGCTATGTAAATTTATGCAAACATGGAATATATGTTCATATTGTGAATCATGACAATTATGTGGGCATATGAACTTAGGCCTAATTTATGATTAGGCAAGGCATGTAAATAGAACCTTTAGAAATATTAAATCTGCTAAATCTGCTAATTTGCTAAGTTGCCTAAACCGCTAGTTCTGTTATATGGCCTAGACTGCTATTAAGATTGAAATGCCTAATCTGTTAAATTTGTCTGTTGAGATGCCTAATTTGTTATGTGCTAAAATCTGCTAAGTTTCTTAATCTGCTAAATCCGTTAAGTCGCCTAATCTGAAAAATCTGTTATATGTTAAATCTGTTACCTGCTATATCTGTTGTTTTGATATAATTAGTCTGTTATTGGAGTAATTTGAATTGACTATAGTTATGAATAATTGACATGTATATTAGGCATAGGCATAAATGCTAAACTATTAATCAATTGGCCGCAAAGATAAATATGGCTAACTCGAGGTTAGAATGAGTTTGCGGCGTAAACCTGCCCGGAACCGCCCGGCACATCCAGTGGCCGCAAACAATAGGTTCTAATGTGAGAAGTTAGTCATAACATGCGCAAGACACGAGGTTAGGTCTGGCTTGTTGCAGAAGTCTGCCCGGAACCGCCCGGCATATCCAGCGGCCACAAGCTACCGACCTAATGTGAGAGGTCTGTGCATTAATATTTAATTAATGCAAATCTGAGATAAAATCTGAGATAAATATGATGTATGAAATGTGTTGGGTGGATAGGGTTAAACCAACTGGACTAATGAATTTAATGAACCCGTTTCGTGAATCCGTTGGCCCAATACAAAGTTAGATAATCTGGAACCAGTTAATCTGTAAGCCTGTTAATCCGAACATCTGATCCGTTAGTCTGAAAACCTGTTAACTTGATTGTCTGATCTGTGAACTAGTTAACTTAAATTTTGTATGTCTGAAACTTGTAGACAAGTTAAGCTGAAATCTGTTAGTCTGGGGACACAAGGTTAGGAGGGGAATTACTTGTGTCATCTGTTGTTTGGGACCCATATTAGTCAGTAACCCTTTCTGGTATCAAAACTTTGACCCAACAGTAGGTAGGGTCCGGGCACGTTTACTGAACTAATTATAAGCGGTTCATTCTGATAATGGCGAGGGGTGTTGATGGTGCGTTCCAACCGGGTCATGTGCGTGCATGGATCCCGGTCTGCCTCTGAGGATGTAAGACGCCGTGACATCTGTAAATAGGTCTGTGCCAATTGGTTGTCACTTTAGGGAGTGATACACCCTATTGTGGGGCCGACACAGGATATTTATGTATTAGGGAGCCGATCGCTTGGGGTAGGGTTTTAGGGTACACTTAGTTCTGTCTGTTTCTGTTGGTACCGTCTGTTTCTGTTGGGTGGTAACACCTGTCTGTTTCTGCGTGGTACCGTCTGTTCGGGTGGTAAAGGCCCAATTACTAGTGTACACCTTATGCTACATTCTGCTTCTGTCTGTTTCTGATCGGGTGGTAAAGGCCCATTACTAGCGTGGAAATTATTCTGTACCTGTTTTTGTTTCAGTTTAGACATTAGGGTGACACCTAATTCTGTTATACTAGCATTAGTGCAGAGAAGTGTAAAACAATAGTTTATATCATTCTGTTTTTCTGTTATATCTTCTACACTTGTTACAGTTATCTCACATCCAGTTTTATGTTCATATCATATTATTATTATCTGTTCATATGCTGAAAGTCACTGGACTTGCCAGACTTTTTGTCTGACCCTTGTTGTTTCGCCTCCTTTCTTCTGGTTCCCCCCCCCAGGTTATCCAAGGAGGGAATACTTTAGCTCTATCCGGATTTCTCTTTGCTTGAAGTGCTTAAAGTATGGCTTGGCTCTGTATAGCTTACGTTCCATGGGGATTATGATTTTAAACCATGCATTTTGAAGGCTTTTGTACAAGACTGATATTTTGCACTTGAATTCTGAAATTTGAAAGGATGTAACCATATTAATTTCTGTTTCCGCTGTAATAAAGTTAAAAATTTTCAAGTACTATTTTATCTGTCTTGTAAGTTTCTGTTCTGTTTACTAAAATGCTCCACCAAAGTTAAGGCATTCCCTTTGTGAGTGACCTTAACGGAGGTGGGGTGTTACACTTGGTATCAGAGCTGAAGGTTACCAGATTGGGTAAAGTTTTTGAAAACTATTTTCAAAAAGGTTTTGGTAGGAAGTATTTTCAAAAAATAAAGCTTATTTTGAAAAACATGATCCCCAAGAGCCATATATCTTTCTTTCAGTCCTTTTTGTATTGAACCTTTCCTTTTTCGTTCCAGCATGTCTGAAGCATCTGAGATACCAGAGGGTGTTCATGTACCCGGTTGGTTTCGTCAATATATTGAGGCTAGGACCGCCGCTGCAGGTCCAGCAAATGATCCCCCTCCTCCACCCCCTCCTCGTGCAATTGCTTTCTCAAAGATCTGTAGAGATTTTAGGGCCATGGGTGGGAAGGATTTCAAAGGAACTGAATCATTCGTAGAAGCAAGGAATTGGCTCAAAGAAACTGAGGATCTATTCATTATCTTCGAGGTGGACGATAGGCAGAAGGTACAGTTGGCAGTATGGCTGCTCAAAGACGAAGCTTCCTATTGGTGGGAAGTCACTAACGCCGAGAGGCCGGTTGAGACATGGATGGATTTCAGAACAAGGTTTGAGACAAAATTCCTCTCGCAAGCTGAACGAAGTTTACAATTGGAAAAGTTCTTATCTCTTAAGCAAGGAAGTATGACGGTCAAGGAATACGTCAACCAGTTCAACCAACTAGCAAGATTCGGATTGGATTTAGTCAACACTCAGCATAAAAAGGCTCTCCGCTTTGTTAAAGGATTGAATGAGCCACTGCACAGCCTAGCCATGACCCATGTACCCATGGGAGCAACTTACGAGAAATTGGTGGATATGGCACTACTGTACGAGGAAGACAAGGGCCCGAAAGAGACAAAGAAGGAAGAACCACAGAATAAGAAAGCGGGGCCCAAAAAGGCAACACAAAAGAAGGATGAGAAGTCTGAAGAAAAGATGGGGTCAAAAGTGCTTTACTTGTGGGAGCTCGACTCATCTGAACAAGGATTGCAGAAAAAGGAAGGGCGCTTGCTTCAACTGTGGGGAGATGGGACACTTCACTAGGGACTGCCCGAAGAGACGAGGACAAGGAGGGCAGGCGAACACTCTTGAGGCTAGTGGCTAGGATAGAAATAGGAAAATTTCTATAGTAGGTTTAATTTCTTTATCTGATTATGGAGTTAAGACTTTTTCTGATTCTGGTATTTTGATTTTGTAATCGATACTCTGCACTTTAATACTAGTATTATTTCTGAATTCCGCTGTAGACTCAGACCCATAAGGGTTATGGATCATCTGTTTGAGATTGGGGTTTGAGGGATATCTGTGTTAGGCGTCAAGTATGACGCATACATTCTGAGTTTTCGTGGGGTATGATTTTATCATGCTTAGCTTCCTAAGAATCATTAGGGAACCTGATCTGTACCAGTAGTCTGTAAATATCTAAATACTTTTGATAGGATATCCAGTTTTGACATTGTCTAAAGAAGGTAATCCTCTGGGTGTCAATTTGATGTTGGTTTCGGTCTTTGGGGCCGATACTTAGGACCCATGTCTAATGGGAACCAAATTTTCGTTCTATCTGTACTCGCATCCATCATTCGACTGTATCCTATCGATCGAATCTTCGAACTTTAGGTAGAAACTAATGGGTGTAAACATGTGTTTGAGACATGTTATGTTTGATGGTTGCAAGTGGATGCAAGTAGTTGCTAGTGGTTGCCCGTGGATGCATATACACACACTAGGCACTAGATCGGCTCGAAAACACTCTCATACTGCATATGGATGGGTGAGCATTTTTCAATTATTGTGGATGCAAAATGATTGATTCAGCACATGGATGTTGCATTTGAGTGAATGATTGTGCACTCATATAGAAATAATATATATCATTAGAATTCTATTGCATACATGTTGGACTCATGGCACTGACATAATTCGCATTAAGGAGGTCAACTGAATCAGTAGACCGCCTGATCTTTGCATTAGATAAGGAACATATACACACACTTTTGCATATGTTCATACAACATTAGAAGTTTTCTAAGGACAATGGATGCTTGTGGATGATGGTTGAGTAGATGGGTGATTGGATAGTAGGACACATTCTTCTTAACTTGAAGATTTCGGGGACGAAATCCTCTAAGGAGGGGAGAATGTAACACCCCGTATTTTCTGTAAACATAAGAGTTAAAAATCAAGGTATAATTAATTTTTAGGAGAAGAAATAAGGGAAACAGGTTGGGCCATTGTGTTCGTCTCGGAAAAATACGCGAAATAGAGTCCGAATTTTCGTAAATCGAAGTCCGTATGAAGAAGATATGGACGAACGAAGTTAGGCAGAAAAACCGGAAACAGGCCAGAATACACTGGCGCACTTGTGAAGTGCGCCAGTACAAAAATACACTGGCGCACCTGCCAAGTGCGCCCATACAAATCCAGCACCGAATTCTGGAGTGTTCTGAGGTGACGTGTCTTCTTTTGAGTGGCTGGATGATGTGTATTCGAGCTGTGCGATTCTGATGACTTCTGGACTGATCTGAAGGCTCTAAATCACCCTATCCTCCTATAAATACATCCCTAACCTAAACCTAAGTCTCTTACACAATTCTCTAGCCTCCATTGCTCTCTTCTTCTAATTAAAAATAAAAATGGCGTCGCTACTCTGCTAGAATCAAAACTAGAAGTCAATCAACATCATCCTAAATTCAAATTTGAGATAAAAGCTTCTGCAACAATTCTGTAACAACTAAAGTTCTTTCTTTAATCCAATCAAGGAAAGTACAGTTATTCTCCGCTATAAACGTTAATTATAATTTTGATATGCTTTTAAATCTGAGTTTGAGGTTGTATATATATTCTCTTCTGTTAGATCTGTTTTCTGTGACTGTTCTGTATTCCTTTCTTCTTTTCTGTTTCTATAGCCAGGCTACCACGAGCCTGTGCCCAATCTCATAAAGAGATTAACGTATGAACGCAAAATTTGGGACAATTAATGAATGATGCGAAATTTGACAAGACTGAATTGAACGTATGACTTTAGATCTGAAGCATAAAATATATTGGATATGTGACTTGGGATTGGATGCATAAATTTGACTATGAACATGTAATTTATATATTGCATGCATAGAGTATGTTGTAATTTAGATCTGTAACTAATTAGAGAAATGAACGTATGATATTTAGATCTGTAATTAATTAGAAAAATGAGCATATGTTGTAAACTAGATTTAGATCTATGCATATTCTGTAATAAAAGAAAAGAGGAACCATTGTATGTTTACATATGATTGGAGACTTTGGACAAAATGCATATAAAAGTCAAGATCTAATTTTTAGAAGATATAATTTAAAGATTTAGATTGTTGGGTATATTTTGCATTATGATTCATGACTTGAAAAGAAGAAGGATATGGAAAGTTAGGTGTAAAGATTTACATTAATTAGGATATCTATTATTGTGATTACACCTAAATAGGAATTTTTGGATATATGGCATGCATTGTAATTAATGATTATATTTGGTATAATTTACATGTAAAATGCTAGTTTAACAAAAATTGGAACATATGTTATATGGTAAATTGTGTCCATATTCTGCGCTATGTAAATTTATGCAAACATGGAATATATGTTCATATTGTGAATCATGACAATTATGTGGGCATATGAACTTAGGCCTAATTTATGATTAGGCAAGGCATGTAAATAGAACCTTTAGAAATATTAAATCTGCTAAATCTGCTAATTTGCTAAGTTGCCTAAACTGCTAGTTCTGTTATATGGCCTAGACTGCTATTAAGATTGAAATGCCTAATCTGTTAAATTTGTCTGTTGAGATGCCTAATTTGTTATGTGCTAAAATCTGCTAAGTTGCTTAATCTGCTAAATCCGTTAAGTCGCCTAATCTGAAAAATCTGTTATATGTTAAATCTGTTACCTGCTATATCTATTGTTTTGATATAATTAGTCTGTTATTGGAGTAATTTGAATTGACTATAGTTATGAATAATTGACATGTATATTAGGCATAGGCATAAATGCTAAACTATTAATTAATTGGCCGCAAAGATAAATATGGCTAACTCGAGGTTAGAATGAGTTTGCGGCGTAAACCTGCCCGGAACCGCCCGGCACATCCAGTGGCCGCAAACAATAGGTTCTAATGTGAGAAGTTAGTCATAACATGCGCAAGACACGAGGTTAGGTCTGGCTTGTTGCAGAAGTCAGCCCGGAACCGCCCGACATATCCAGCGGCCACAAGCTACCGACCTAATGTGAGAGGTCTGTGCATTAATATTTAATTAATGCAAATCTGAGATAAAATATGAGATAAAATCTGAGATAAATATGATGTATGAAATGTGTTGGGTGGATAGGGTTAAACCAACTGGACTAATGAATTTAATGAACCCGTTTCGTGAATCCGTTGGCCCAATACAAAGTTAGATAATCTGGAACCAGTTAATCTGTAAGCCTGTTAATCCGAACATCTGATCCGTTAGTCTGAAAACCTGTTAACTTGATTGTCTGATCTGTGAACTAGTTAACCTAAATTTTGTATGTCTGAAACTTGTAGACAAGTTAAGCTGAAATCTGTTAGTTTGGGGACACAAGGTTAGGAGGGGAATTACTTGTGTCATCTGTTGTTTGGGACCCATATTAGTCAGTAACCCTTTCTGGTATCAAAACTTTGACCCAACAGTAGGTAGGGTCCGGGCACATTTACTGAACTAATTATAAGCGGTTCATTCTGATAATGGCGAGGGGTGTTGATGGTGCGTTCCAACCGGGTCATGTGCGTGCATGGATCCCGGTCTGCCTCTGAGGATGTAAGACGCCGTGACATCTGTAAATAGGTCTGTGCCAATTGGTTGTCACTTTAGGGAGTGATACACCCTATTGTGGGGCCGACACAGGATATTTATGTATTAGGGAGCCGATCGCTTGGGGTAGGGTTTTAGGGTACACTTAGTTCTGTCTGTTTCTGTTGGTACCGTCTGTTTCTGTTGGGTGGTAACACCTGTCTGTTTCTGCGTGGTACCGTCTGTTCGGGTGGTAAAGGCCCAATTACTAGTGTACACCTTATGCTACATTCTGCTTCTGTCTGTTTCTGATCGGGTGGTAAAGGCCCATTACTAGCGTGGAAATTATTCTGTACCTGTTTCTGTTTCAGTTTAGACATTAGGGTGACACCTAATTCTGTTACACTAGCATTAGTGCAGAGAAGTGTAAAACAATAGTTTATATCATTCTGTTTTTCTGTTATATCTTCTACACTTGTTACAGTTATCTCACATCCAGTTTTATGTTCATATCATATTATTATTATCTGTTCATATGCTGAAAGTCACTGGACTTGCCAGACTTTTTGTCTGACCCTTGTTGTTTCGCCTCCTTTCTTCTGGTTCCCCCCCCCCAGGTTATCCAAGGAGGGAATACTTTAGCTCTATCCGGATTTCTCTTTGCTTGAAGTGCTTAAAGTATGGCTTGGCTCTGTATAGCTTCCGTTCCATGGGGATTATGATTTTAAACCATGCATTTTGAAGGCTTTTGTACAAGACTGATATTTTGTACTTGAATTTTGAAATTTGAAAGGATGTAACCATATTAATTTCTGTTTCCGCTGTAATAAAGTTAAAATTTTTCAAGTACTGTTTTATCTGTCTTGTAAGTTTCTGTTCTGTTTACTAAAATGCTCCACCAAAGTTAAGGCATTCCCTTTGTGAGTGACCTTAACGGAGGTGGGGTATTACATATGTACCCATAACAATTCGTCTTTATGAACGGTTTAAGTCGATTTAATTACCGCCGAAAATCGGGCAAAAAGTCGGGTCGTTACAAGTTGGTATCAGAGCTTTGGTTATATAAAGCTATCGGGTACAACATATTTTGAACAAAGGATAGGACTCATCAGAGCTATAGTATCTCATTAGAGATAGGGTTAGAAATGCCCTAGAATGAGATTTCGGAATATTATGATGAGAGAGCGAATTTTTGAAATCTATATAAGGTATTTTTGAACAAGTTAGTCATTTTGAAAATAATAATTATTTGAAATAAAATATTTTGAAGAAGATTTGAAAATAAGATTTTTAAAGGAAATACTTCCAAAATAAAAAGGGCTCTTTAAAACTTCGAAAATGCAGCGTCGATCTGTTCAGAGTTATCGAGAAATAAGCGATTAATGAATTGGCTTTAATAAGCGTATTGAAAAAAAAAACGTCGAGCTTGGAATGAGAATTTCAAAATATTTTGCAGCCTATATATAAAAGATTTATATAAGAAGATCGTTAATTCAAAGCTATAGATTTGAAAGATAATCAGCGTGTAATAAAAACGGTTGCGAGTATTTATTTGTCGTCAAGGTTGGACAATCAAGTATGTAAGGATTTTGCATATACGCCTAGCTAACGTATATATGAAGTCCAATATATACTAGATGGATATAGAATCACATTCTAGTCGCTTGGGGATAATTCTGGTGATTAATCGATCATCATCAGTCTTATTTTTGGGTTTCGAAAGTGGGATGACTATATGTTTCTGATCGAGACGTCAAGAAGTACTTAAAGCTGTATAGATAAACAATCGAAAGTGTTTTGCGACGTCCTCACAATTGTAAAATTGATTTTACAAATGACTTTCAAAGTATTGAATGTATTATGTTATGAAATGGGATATGTGAAAAAATGAATTTAACATAAGGTAGTTAAGTTAAATGCATACTTAACTGATAATTAGAAGCTAATCTCACTTGAAGAACTGAAAAGTGAAATTTAGCGAGCTTGGTTCACCCCATATTTCGATTTTGACGATACAATTTAATAAAATTACGGTAAATGTCTTAAGTGGGGGAGAAGACCGATTTTCCCACCTGAAGCTATACGAATTTTGAGAAACAAGGTTAATATGATAAAATGGGGTATGTATTGAACAAATCAATTGAATTTTACATTTTCCTTGTTAAGAGAAACCGGCATGAACGATTGGGTCAAACAAAAATTTCTCAACAAGTATTCACTTGAAACACAAAGGAAGAAAATGACGTTGTTAAAGTAAGATTAATTCAAGAGGAAAATTATGAAAATTTAACGAGTATCCCATGATTAAACTGTTAGAATTTGTGTCCTTGTTTGCATGTGAGTTCCCGTCTTGGGCTAGACTGTCCATTTAAATTCCAACCATCTTCTATTGAGTAGTGTCATCCGTACCTCTGTATCATGTGCATTTGGCTAAGTATTTGATTCGAACCTTCGCACCTATTGATGCTCATTAGATGTTGAATTTCTATTCCAAGCTCATGAAACCTGATTTGGTCTATGTATACCTTTCATGCACAAATTAGCATGGAACTTCTATGCATCTTTACTTGACTTGAGCACATGGAATTTTGACTTGATCTATGTATGCCTCTTTGTGCCGTGTGAAATCGTGTCGATAACTTTAATTTGTCCAAGATATTTTGTAACAAAACCTCAATAAATGAGCTTTCTTTGAAATATAGAATCCAACTTATGCAAGAAAAATTTGGATTTTTAAATATTAATTTTGAGGATTTGGTTCCGGAAATTTTGAAATCAATGTTTTGGGATGTTTTTACCAATACTAGTTTGAATATACGCATAATCAGAGTGTGCAGAGGAAGCGTGATGGTATTTTTAAATAAAACTGTTTTAAGAGATTGTACGGCTAGTTAAGTAAGAAAATGTTTCTAAACAAGACATGATATTTTAACAAGAATGAAAAAGAAATTTTATATATTTTGAATTTTAAAAGTTCGATTAGGTGAATATGAAAATAAAAATTTGAATATTAAATGAGTATAAAAGTTAACTTATAAATGGGTTAATTTGGAAACGATTGAAATCAAAATTTGAAATAGAATGAGTATTTCGAAATATAATTCTATCTCTTCCCTTGTCGCTGGGTTTTGCTCGACCCATTGTCATATTTTGAATATCACCCCGAATTGTCATTATTCAACTTTATTTCGGAATTCTTCCTTTTTCCCTGCTCAGATAAAGCCTTGGACAAGTGAACTAATTTAGATTTGAAACCAGTATTTTGAATTATCTCTAAAATTGAACTTGATTTGTGTTGAGAGCAATAGAATTTCTAATACTGAATTTACCCAAGATGTTATATTGCAAGATAATTGAACGATTAGGGAAAAATTTATTTGAGAACTTGGATTTAAATTTCCAATTTGAGCATTTAGTCTTATAATTGATAAGAAAACCATGGGTTCCGTAAGAGTAAGTTAGAAAGATAATTTTCTTAGGGTCATAGACCTCTAAGTACTAGATAATATATATCCCAGATCTCCTTAATGGTAGGATAGCAGCTCTGAGTCTAACTCAGAGGATGCGATTTTTAAACAAGACCCATGGCGACCCTAGTAATCACGAGATCATAGAAGTATGCTTAGACTCTACCTTTAGTGAGAATCAGACAGAGTACCCTAAGAATGATGTGATCCTTGGTTCTGACCATTACATTTCTGGTATGTTGAGAGAGAAATTAGAATTTAAATTTTGTAAAGGAGTTTAAATTTACTCGACTTCCTTTTCGAGGACGAAAAGTTCTAAAGGGGGGGTGAATGTAACATCCCAGAATTTTAACTAAGTTTGATTTGGGTTTTTATTTATAAAATTTTATTTTCTGAATGTAAATTGATTTTTATAAGATTTGAATATAAATTTTAACTTTGAATAAGTATTTTGTTTTAGTAAATATGATTTTGTATAAGAAAAATAAATTTATTTTGAAATTTTATATTTAATTTATAAGATTTATGTTTAAGTAATAATATTTTCTAATTTTGATAATATTGATTCGTAAATTATGAATTTGGTAAAGGATAATTTATTTTATGATTTTTTTTAAAGAATGATCACTATCTTATTTATTTTGATAAATTATAATGGTATTTATAAAATTGTATAAGAATTGTTATCTATTTATTTGTGACTTAAATAAGTGTTATAAAAGCATTTCAAGTTAGTAACACAAAATATGTGTTAGAAATAATATCGCAAAATGATTTAATATGAATGTAACATGTGTCCTAAAGAGGTGTCACCACCTTATTCACTTAAGGAACATGTGTTAACATGCATGAATCAAAAACATAAGGAAAGGACAAGTGTCCTATGAGGTGTAAGCTCCTTATACCTTTAAGTTTCCTATATAAACCCACCTTAACCCTCTCTTTTCACCATCCTTCTCCATTTCTCATTTCTTCCATTTTCTTTCATCTTTCTCCCCTTCTTATCCATGGCTTCCTATGCCATTCACCTCTCCTCTTCCTTTCACCATTTTGCTTAGCCTTTTTCCTCCTCCTCTTATAAAGAGATAAGATTAATATATCTATATATATTGGCAAAGAAGATGGTGCGCAGAAATACTGTCTGAGGGTTCGTTCAGCTAGGATCGTCTACGTGAAGTTTTGGAAAGCTGTTCGGTGAGAACTTCTAATTAAATTATTTATTTAAATTAGTAGTGATTAAATAATTAGTTGTTATTGAATAATTATAATTAGTTGAGATTAATTATAGTTAATTGTTGGTTGGATATGGATGTTCTTGGGTGAATGGATGTGCATGTAATTAGATGACACTAAACACTGAAGCGTCATTGACCGTAACGCTTGTGCACAACTGAATTGTATGTGTACGGGTGATGATTATAATTTTATGATCATCCGATTTATATGGTTGATTTATTTTGCATGATGTACACACAACACTATGGTTGTGGAATCATGCAGGTAATCGATTAAAATCTCCTTCCATGTAAATGAAGATTTATTTTTCAAATATTGAAATATTTTTCTTTCAAGTAAAATTTTAATTTGACAGGATTTGGAAATTTAAGTATAATATTTTATTATACCAGAACGTTCTAGGATGACAGAGAAGATAGTATCTAGGCTTGGGTTTGGAAATGAAGATTCCTGCTCTCCCTGGCTATCCCTAACTGATCCGACGAATGGGAAGGTTAATTTGAAGTTATTTCAATTTAGAAATGAATTAGAATTTATGAAAATTGAACTTTAGATCCAAAATAATTTGAAAAGTAAATCTAAATGATTTTAAAAGGGTTATATAAGGATATAACGATTTTCTAAGATATTTTGAAGCATCGTAGAATAATGGTTATTATGGTAAAAATAGAGCATGTCGCATAATGACAATTTACGTATTTTAGATGCAAATTTTAAACGCTTAAAACTTTTGCAATCTAAATCGGATTTCCATGAAACGAAAAACATTTGATTTATATAAACAAGAACTTTCAAATGAGTGAAAGCAGATTTTAAATTCGAGTTATAATTTTCAAGTTATGTCTGAAACCGTTTTGGAAAAGATCGATGTAAGAACAATTGTTGCCTATAACCATAAACAGCTATTTTTAAAATATTTAAAAATATGGAAAAAAATTGTAAAATCATTACAAATTATGAAAAGGTGTTTTCAATTGTAAAGTTTAAGCTTTGGCTAAGATAAACGATATTTTGATCAAAATAGTTAAGATAACTATTTTGTAACACTTTTGTAACACTTTTGGAACGCTATTGTAACGCTTCTTCGAAAACAATCTATTTTGAAGTTATAACCCGTAAACGATTTTCCGAACTATAAGTAATGATTTGTGGAATGTTTTCAAAGGTTTAAGAGTATTAGAAATATTTTATATGGAATTTAAATTGATACTAATACGGGTTTTTAATACTAAATAATTGGATATGGTTGGAGATAAATCTTCGGATGTTTGATATTAGTTCGGTAAATGAAAACTCTTATTATCTGAGGAATTTAAAAGGTAATTCAACGTTATTCCGCTTATAATATGAGTTGGATACGGAAATTAATATTGAAGATAAGTTGATGGTATTTCTATCCAGATCTAATGTCAAAGAGCTGAATAAACCTTTCAATTAAGATATGGGTTCTCACCTTGATTTAAATAAGCTAGATAGGAATAATCTTCGATATTTGGTATGAACCTCATGATGTAAATGTATACTATCTAGGAATTTGGAAGATATTATTATATCGTTATTTCACTTATAGTATTCGTTGATTATGAGAATTTATATCGAATATAAGTGGATAAAATTTCTATGTAATTTATGACTCAATATCAATTGATTTGGGTTTGGTCGTGAATCGTATTTTCAATAATATCATTCTTGAAACCCGATGAAATTGAATGGTGGAAATTCATATCGTAATTGGGGATTTAATCAAATCGTTAATTCAAAGGAATTAAAGTAAGAAATTGAAGCGAAGGTATAACCTTTGATTTCCAAGAAGAGTTTAAAGATGATAATTTGATATATGAAATTAAAGTAATTCAAATCTAGAGTTATATATATGAATTGATAACCATTTGGAAGGAGATTTGAATTGAAAAGCCTGTGTGAACCATAACTACTATTTAAGTACGCTTATTACTTGGAAAGACCGGGATCGAATATTTGCTCGAAAACCATTCCAAGTAATAATACGACGTTATGAAGTAATTCAGGACTTGGTAAACGACGAATGAAGACCGGGAATATTTGAATTGTTTAGATTGATTGTTGATTAATGTCTCGGTTGGGTAGGCCACCCAATACGAGATGTGAGTTGCATGAGACCTGAACAAATTTAAGTATTTTCGGGTTGTTCCATTCAGACCCAGAACGGTCTTGTATGGATGGTGTGTCTGACATTGAAATTGACTGCATAGCACTGATTTCCGTTAATGAATATCGGATTTGTGGCAATATATTATCCTCGTATCTAAGTCATATGAACTTAGAGGGTATGCATTGATTGAAAACAACGATATGTCGTGAATTGTCAATGTGACATACCCAAGTTAGTAAACGAGCTAGTGATGATCAAAGAATGGCTTATCGAAGCATAGCTTTGAGTATGACGTGACATCGACAAACCTCACACCCGGATTGATGAGAAACTGGCGGTTAGGTTTTATACTTATATATGAATTGATGATGACCGCTGCAGCAGTGGGTAAAACCACTTATGAACTGGAATAGGGTATGTTCGGGGGGCCGCGTCTGGTCGAAAACCGTTGATCTGCCTCGCGACTTGTATTGGTGTCCGCGTTTGGATGAAAAAGCCGTGATTACATTTCGCTTGAGTTCCGATTGACCTTTCGTGCCAGGAATCATCAAGTTGGAAATCCAAATCCCCAATACGAGCCAAACGATTTTTATTGTATATATATATATATATGGCGACATATATTATGGGGTATCATTTCGTCTAGGATCAATACATTTAATTGCGAAATTGTTTTCCACACTATATGATAATATTATAAGAAGATTTTCCCGTATTAAAGCATGTTTGGTTATCATAAGATAAAACTCGCCCATCTGGTGTGCGCTTGCATTGTGTGATGTGGGACGAGCTTATGATAGCTTCATTTTCCAAAAGTCATCGCGAATTTACATGCACGGGTGTTCACTTGGAGTAAACCCGTTCCGCGATAGCGGCGTGGTCCAGTGAAATTCCCAATTTTAAAAATGAACCTAACTGTTTTGAGTTCTCACACCAGTCCCACGACTGACCTGGAGCTTATTGTTCCTACACCTAAACTTTGGGTGCCCATTATTTTGCACGGGCAGCTTGTAGTTTAGTTTTGCAGTTACAGACCGCCGGAGCAAGATTTGAAGTGCTATCTGAGTTGGAGTACACGCTAGAGTCTGGAGCTTCCGCTGTGTTTTGATTTTCCGCTGAGAGTAAAGTTATTTTCTTTTCTTTTGCTGTGTATATTGTTGTAACTCTGATATTCTATATAACTCTGATGTAACATTGTAAAATTGCAATGAAAGGTTCTGTTATTTTTGTTCAATATATGTATGTATCCATAACAATTCGTCTTTATGAACGGTTTAAGTCGGTTTAATTACCGCCGAAAATCGGGCAAAAAGTCGGGTCGTTACAGACATTGTTCATGACAAACCCAAAATCCAATTTCAATCCGATTAAATCTTAATTAATTGGTAAAATTTCACTAAATCTTAATTAAAAGATTTATCCTTTTCTCAACCGTGTTTAAAAACAGTGTTAATTAAGACAACTTTCATGACAAACCCAAAATCCAATTTGATATCAAATACAAGGCTCTAAATAGAAATTATATCGGCTTATATTCAATATCAAATTCGGAAACAAACAAATATTGTATTGGGAATAACGATATATATCTTCCAAATTCCTCAACAATATCCGTATAATCACGGATTCTAATATCGAAATATTCCGAAGATTATTTCCATTCCAAATCCATTCAAATTTAATCATTGGAAAATTCTGGTTATTTTAGAACCGTTGTCAAATCCAATTTATTTATTTCTAAAAATAATTAAATTATTGTTCTAGTTAATAATTAGTCCATTTCGATAAAAATATATTTTTATCTTTGCAAATTGAAATTTTTCATCAAAAATCTTTCCAAATCATTTATTATGATTTTACATAATTTTTCCATATTTTTAACAATTTTAATATCGCCCGTACAGTCGGTTTCCAATAAAGGCCACTGAACTGCATCCATAGCAACCTTTTCTGAAATTGATTTGGACATATCTCCAAATTTAACCATTAGATTTCAAATTTCTTATATTCATTGGAAAGCTCTTTTCGATATGCACCCAAGGTTCCGGTTTGAGGAGAATCCGACAGTCGGATCTCCCATAACGTCCATTTGAAGTTAAGGGTCGAAATTCGTGAACAGTCGTTGTGCGGCGTGTTCTATTCAGGCCATTACAATATATATTGTATATATTTCGTCGATTTCCATTTAAAACGAATTTTATAAATTGTTTTAAATTCGTTTCAAAAATGAATTCCACTTCCATATCAATTTTTAAATCAAAATTGAATATTCCGTTATAAATTCGTTTTAAATTCATTTTGAAACGATTTCAATTTTATTTCCAAATTTAAATCAAAATTGAATTTTCCATTATAAATTCATTTTAAAATAAATTTAAAAAGATTTCAATTTGATTTTCAATTTTAAATCAAAATTGAATATTCCATATAAATTAGTTTTAAATTCATTTTAAATCGATTTCAATTTCCATTTCAAATTTAAATAGAATTTGAATATTCCTTATCATTATAATATTAAAATATAATATTTTCAAAATATCTGATTTTGAAATCACTTTTTGATATTCATTATAAAATGAATAAAATCGACAGAAAATACCCTTCATGTTAAAATGGCGTTTAACTACTTAACATGACTTCACATTTCAATATTCACTAAATATTATTTTAAAATATTCGTTAATTCTGAACTGGAATCTGACTCAATCAATTACCATATAATTTTATTTATATGGATTTCAACATCACATGTGTACCACAATAATGATAAACAATCATTAAAAATTCATACAACATGCAGAGTGCATTCTACAACTATATAAGCATTAAAAATAAATAAATAACGCTTATACAGTCTGTCAACCCATCGACTGACATACCACTAATTATTGGGTTTAGTGTATTTCAAATATTATCCCAATACCCGTGTGGGGTTTTCAAACAACAAATACTGTTTATTATTTATGCAGTTGGGCGATGTGTAAAAATTATCGTCCCAATCATTATCAAATAAATAAGTGTACATAAACAAACCGTCCGGTTTGTAAATGAATATTTATTTTATGATAATTTTTATATATTTTTTATATAAATAATTATTATATACAACAATACAATCAATACATGACAATCCAATCATAATCCAAACCAATAATCAACTGGCCTGTACAATAAATAGTGTCGAGGGCTTCTAAGCCCCGTCTGCATCCTAGTATATAATAACTGGAAAATAATTTGAGTGTGAGAGAGTTCTCACTTTCGTTTCCAGTCCTTCATTCTTTATTTCTGAATTTCTGAAATACTCGGATTTCTGGTATCGTTCCGTTTTAGTTTGCTTCCTCGTGTAGTGTTCTTCACTGTGTTTCCAACGCAATCTGTTTCACGCAGTTTGTATTAAAAATCACATTTTTATACTTCGTTATTTCTTTTAAAAATCATGTTATTTATATTTTTAAAATCAATGCTATATATAAATTAAAAATCATATTTTTAATTTAAAACTACTTTTTTAAAAAAATCACATTTTTATCTAATCTAGAAATATTTCTTTTATATGAAAAAAAAATCATATTTTCTTATACAGCGAAAAAAAAATCACATTTTTATTTACTAACGCTATTTATATAAAAATTCTACTTCTAAAACAATACCATGTATATATTTCAAATTTTTAAAATGATTATATATATATATATATGAATTTCTAATTTTTAAAACAATTATGTATATAAAAATTTCTAATTTTTAAAACAATTCTATATATATATAAGTTTCTAATTTTTAAAACAATTCTATATATATAAAAATTTCTATTTTTTAAAACAATTATATATATATATAAATTTCTAATTTTTAAAACAATACTATATATATAAATTTATAATTACATTAATAACTTTAGATAATTTAATTAAATAATTTTCTTAACTAATTTATGGTTTAAATTAATTAAGCTTTTCCCCTTTCTACTGTTTAACTCATCTTCTTCCAGAAAATGAAAATCGCGCCGGCAACCTACCCGCTCCTTAGGGTTTGCTATGCCAACTCCTCCAGTTGATCGGATCGAAATCCGATGCCTCCACCCCGTGCGTCGTGACCGGCGCTTACCACGCCAATGATGGCGTTGACCCCGGTGACCTCAAGCTCCATAAAAACTCATGCGAACTGACAACCTTCGAGCCCCAAATACACACGAACGAGAAAGTTGCTCATCATCGTCACCGTTAAACGTGATGATCTCGTAGTCCTCCTTAATTTTGTTTTATAAGTTTTACAAATTATTTCGTGTATGGAAAGAATTTAAGGATTGAAATCCGGAAGTTTTAGCCATCGAGTTGTTCTGGCGGCGGAAAACAACTGAGAGGGGATTAGGGTTTCCTAGGCTGTTATATTAATATTTTATTTTAAATTTTACTTAGGTTTGTTAATTTCGCTTCCAAACACCAAATGAAAGCAAAGGAATGTCGCCTTTAGCCAAACACCCCGTTCTGGATACAATGGAATATGTTTCATAAGTCAATTTTAATGTTTTGATCAGTTTTTATCAATATTAGAATATAAATCAATATACTTGAATTTAAAAGTAAATTTTAATTTACCGGGGTCACATACTGACTTTAAAAATTCCAGAAAAATAAATCTGGCTATGTTTTGACGATACGGTCCTAACAAAACTAATTTCGTCGAATTTGTAGACAGTTTGAAAAATGGTCAATTTCTGGTCGATCCAATTCAAATTAAAATTACCAAACACATTTAAATTTACTGCGCTCACATATTAATTCCAAAAATTATGAAATTTGAAATCTGACTATAATTTGAAATTCTGGATCCAACAAAAGTGGTTTCATCGAAAATGGAGGTCGTTTACAAAATCGTTATTTTAAGGGCTATATTTTATATAAGTTCCATAGCGACTATTCTAAATTTTCAACTAGACATAACTTTTTATTCCCGTTATGAAATCTGGATTTTTCACATTCATTGGAAAGATATTGTCAAACAGATTCAAATATTTCTGGTTTCATTTATTTTGAATCTGAACATTCATTTGAAATTTGAAATCGAAATTTCAAACTACCGCGCCATTTCCAATTCCTTTTGTAATTTAAAATAAATATTTATATTCTAACTTCGATTTAAATAAATTAATATGTTCTAATTCTATTCAAAATAAATTTCTAGTCGCAATTATTTAAAATAAATCATTTTCAATATTCAAAATTCATTAAAATTGCCAAAATAAAAATTTTTAATTGGTTCTGATTGTGACGACCCAAAACCCCGATAAGACGGTGGAAGGGTAATCTTTGGAATATAACACATAAACAGATAACAACAGAACAGAAATAATTAAATACATTAGATAATGTACAATAGAATACACTGGTTAAACATAATCATCAGAGTTACACAATATACAGGATCATACTTAGTACAAAATACAGTTCAGCTCTACATAGTTGTCTACAGTGAAAAACAAAACATAATATGTATAACAGGAGCTGAACAACATAAAAAGAGATAAATGATAGAATCCATCTTCAGCTCCAGCTATCCAGAAAGAGCCTGCTAAAACCTGAATAGCAGGCTGACCGTGTAGAAAAGGGGGCACCCGAGTTTGCAAGTGAAACAAACTACGAGTCAGTCATGGGACTGGTATGAGATATCTACTTAATACATTTTCAAATATGGCTAATCATAGGACCACGCCACTTTCGCGGAACGGGTTTACTCCATTGGATTGCCAGTGCTTTAAAACAAATAAATCTTTTAAATGTCACAATGCTTTTTATAAAAAAGAAGCCATTATAAGACTCAGTTCCCATCACACAATGCAACACAAACCGGAGGATAGAGTTTTACATTATAATGGCCAAATATGCTTGATACGAGGAAAACAAATCATTTGAAATGTAAATTTTATCGTTTAATTCTTAATCAGACTCCAACCGTAAACTAGTAAGAGAACGATTCCCTAAGTATTAACCCCGAAGGCCGAAACCAACATCAGACCAATAACCAGGAAACCATCCGTCCTAGCTCGTTTCCAGTTAGTTTCTAATTTTAGATACAATCATAAATATCAATCATAGACGGCATGGGTACCATATATCATGTCGCCATATATATATATATATATATATATATATATATATGTATGTATGTATGTATGTATGTATGTATATACAATCAAAACCGCACGATGTCGTATTTGGAAATTGGATTTCCATCATGAACTGAGGCCAGGGATCGTCCTCACCGCTTCGAGACAATCTAGTCTACCATGTCTCAGGACCCAGACTCAGGTGGGCCTCTGGATCGTCAGAGCCGGTCCACCGATGTGGATTAAAATGCTTGAACACTGAGTTTCCCCGCCTTTTGGGGTATAAATGAGCCAACGAATGACTCCATCGGCTTCACATAGTCATTGATATATCGAGGCGCCCCGCAATTTCAACAACCACACAGGTGAAAATAATATAAATGTCAGCCAGTTTAAGCACTGACACCACCACTAGCTAGAAAGAAATGCATGTCCTCCCTGAAATCCTCTCCGGTTTCTGTTCCATACTGGGGTGTGAGGCTCGTGAATTTACATTATACACAAAGCTATGCCACACAGACAGTGCTTTGATCATCCACCACAAAGCCCTGCTTTTCAACAAAAGCTTTGATCATTGCATCTCAGCATGCCATACAGGCAATTCACTCCATGCAACTGATGTCTATCAATCACACAGAATGAAATCCAATGTCAGACACACAGTCCATTTACATGTCCATTCTGGCTCTGAACGAAACCGGAGGATCTTTATTCCTCGCATATCTGTACAATCAACATGTACGTCCGGACGGCTACTACTTCAACCCCTTCAAGGTAGCTACTCCTATCATGAGCATCAGTAGCACCCTCCCATTCGACGTGAAGATCATCGGTCTTGCATCGTCTTCATATCTTCGACTTTCGATCGTCGATTGATTATTTGAAATGAGAATTAACTCGGCCTTTTCAAACAATTCAGGTATATTTAGAATTTCAAATCAATTCAGTCCAATGGTTAAATTATTCGATATCACTAATTCTGTTTTTTAGTGTAATTTTCACGCCAAACACATTCAACCATCAAATATCACATAAACCGAGCAAATTCAGTTTATTTCCATTTCATATCGTTTATAATATTTTATCACTATTTATCGCTATTTTTATTTATTTAAAAATAACCAATTCATTCAAACGATGCTTCAGGCCATAACGCGGCCGTGGCGCTGTTTTTCTCCATATTTTTTTACACATATCTGAAAATCTAACCGTTGGATCTTCACAAATTTTATAACATTAGAAAGATCTTTTCAAAACGAATCCAACGGTTTTAGTTTCGGGAAAATCCATTGGTCGGATCTCCCGTACTAACCGTTTGAAGTTACGAATTCAAAATACGAACTGCAGCATCGTTATTCGATTTAAATTAATTATATATATATATATATATAATCGATTCTGGCGCTGTTTTACTTCACTCCAGCTCCGACATTTCAGCTCTCAAATGGACCCGATCGTGGTGCACATGGTGGCCACGATCCGCCATTGTGATCCGACCCCGTTACCACGATCCGATCTCCAGACTTGCAGATACACACGCTGTTTTGACCTATTCTCATGCCACATCTTGCTCCTATTTTCCCGGATCGGGCGCCACATACCCCATCATGATCCGGTCAACCCAGAAGCTCTCCTACAGCTATAAATACACCATTTGAAGGCATTTTCAAGGATCTTTTGGCCATACTTCTTCATAGCTTCCACCATTACTGAAGTGCAAGGACTTTGAACCTTCATACACTCGAATTCTTCTCTTTTCAATACAATTAACACACAGATTGTGTGCTTGCTTGTAAATGATTCTTGTAATCTTTCAGTATAACAATAAGATTATAAAGTGGAAGTAGGCTACATCTACAGTCGAACCACTGTAAAAACTTCGTGCGTCTCCTCTTATTTATCATTTTCTACGTTTTTCTGATCTGTGATATGCATTTGGGTGTTAGTGCCAATTTTTGGTCTAACATTTTGGCGCGCCGGGTAGGGGCACACGACAACTTCAACTTCTAGCTTGAAAGGAAACTCAATGGCGAACAAAAGGAAGAAGACTGGAACTTCTGCTCACGCCGATGATGCTGACACTGAAGGCGCAAGGAACGAGGCAAGCCAGGAAGCTTCCTCTCATGGAGATCCTTCTGCATACTTGACCAGAGACGAGATGGATGGAGTTCTCACTGAATTGAGAACCCAGATGGCAAAGCAACAGGAGATGATCGATGGATTCTTCACTCGGATGGATGGAAGGCCGAGTAACATTCAATCCACTAAAAACGAGGCTACGGAAGCAACTCGTGCATCACAAGGACTCGGGGGCAACCTCCTCCCTAATTGAAATGCACTGCGATCTACTTCAGTTCCAGGTCAGAGGAACACCGAATTGCAATCCCCAGTTCATCACCAGGACTCGGCTCATGAGGACCATCCAGACCCAGCTCGTGGTGGGGACCCAAGATCCGATCCGCTCGTCCCCCATGGTCCATGAACCGATCCTCACGACCCTGTCTCATGACTCGCCCCTCCTGCCTCACGAGCCGACCATCTTGATCCACGAGCATGCCTCCATGACCCGGTTCGTGATGCACCTCCTAACCCACGAACCGCTCCTAGCAACTCGCTCCCAGCAGCTCAACAACTTCCTGCTCGTCTTGCACTCCATGCTGGGGGCACCAGCTCTGATCTTGGCAGTTTACAACAGGTTTTCGAAGGCAATCGACTAGCAGAACTGATTGAGCACCTCTCTAGAGGCCGCACTTACCAGAACGACGTGGATGACGTCAATCACAACCCGTTCACTCAGGAAATCAGGAATTCTCGCAATCTCCCGGATTTCAAACTCCCACAACTGGAGCCATACAACGGCAGGACAGATCCTACCGTGCATCTCATGCGCTACAAACGCTATATGGAAGTTCAATCGGCATCGGAAAACGTAATGGCAAAGTGTTTTCCCCTCTTCCTGACTGACATAGCCACTATGTGGATTCGGCAGCTGGAAACAGAATCGATCAGCAGTTGGAACATGTTGGTCACACGCTTCATCGAACAATTTTGGGTACACATCGCACGACCCAAGAACGTCATGTCACTCACTACGATCAAGAAGAGGCCTAGAGAAACTCTGCGTTCGTTCTTGGAAAGATTCAACGTTGTAGCAGCATCAGTTGATCGCCCTGAACCATCGATGGTACTGATGGCAGCAGTATCCGGCGTTCTAGATAACTCGGAGTTCAAAAAATCTTTATACTGAGACCCACCGCGAAACCTCAGCGAATTCTACCTTGAAGCAGATAGATTCTTACGGGAAGAAGATGCAACTTCTGAGAAACGCACTCTCGACGTCAACATGCTCGGAGATGGAGAACCACCCAATCCTGGAAAAGGCAATGACAAGGGTAAAGGAAAGACCCCTGCTACACATGATCGTAATGCTCCACACCGGAGAGGGTCCAGATACGAAAATACACTGAATTGAATGACACCCTGAGCAATATCTATGTGGATACAGGGGGTGCCGCCTCATATCCAAGGCCTCCCAAGAGGGAGCCAACACTAGCACAACGCAATTCTGGCAAACACTTCATATTTCATGACATGGACGGTCACAACACCGAGGAGTGCAGACATTTGTGAGACCTTATTGAGGATCGGGTCAGACGAGGAGAACTACCCGAGTACGTCATTCAACCAACAGCGCCCACACCTACGCTAGCACCACCGACTCCCCGGAGAGGGAACGATCCCGGATCGAGCAATCGCGGGCTTATCATTAACTAATCCCACTCAGCGGATCTCTTCAGTTTGTCGAACTCCGGTTCATAGTTCATGTTTTTAGGCTTTTAGACGATTTCTCGCCCCTCTTTGTTTTCAATGCATGTAATAAGTGCGGCAACATCGGCCCACACGCACGGAACCGACCTATAGTCTCCAGTTGTGTTCGGGGTTAGAATAACTGCCGCTTAGCTTTCATGAATCAGTAATGATCACTCTTGAGCTCCGGCTCCTAACTGGATCCGTCTAGTACAAACAATGAGCTCCGGCTCCTAACTAGATCCGTCCAGTATAAACATTGAGCTCCGACTCCTAACTGGATCCGTCCAGTACAAACATGAGCTCCGGCTCCTAACAGGATCCATCTAGTATAAACAAATTCTCATGCGCTTTTCCTTGGTCGTCTTACTTCGATAAGGCCGTCTTGGAACCTCATGTGCTTTTCCTTGGTCGTCTTACTCCGATAAGGCCATCTTGGAACCTTCATTGCTTTTCCTTGGTCGTCTTACTCTGATAAGGCAGTCTTGGAACCTTCATTGCTTTTCCTTGGTCGTCTTACTCCGGTTAGGCCATCTTGGAACCCCTCTAACATCTCCTCGAATGGTTTACTCTGGTAAGTCCATCTAGGAAATATTCTTGCATTATTTGTTTTATCTTATTGCAGGTACAAATTCCTGGTCTTCTTCGATTTCTCTGGCCTTAGTACGATCCTGTGTGATCGTTGGTTTTCTGGCCTTAATACGATCCGGCGTGATCATCGCATTCTGGACTTGGATTTCTCAGATTATCCAGAACACATCTTCCTTCAACCAGCAAGATATGTTCTGGGGGGCAAACGTGTTGACACATTTTTTGGCAAAAGCTGTCACACATGGAATTCCTGAATGATAACATGCTCAAGCGATGGAAACAATGTCAGAAGACATTGAGAGATTTGGTCAAAATCACATCCTCAACATAAACAGGCCCGAAACTCCTATCATACGACCTCTTTTGGGCCAGAAAACAGCGATTACGGAGCTAACCTCCGTAACTTTTGTAGATCTCTGAAGAAGCTTCAGTTTGAGCTTTGGTTTGGCTCAATCGGATTTACGGTTTGAAAGTTATGCCCGTTTCCGTAAACTGGTATAATCAGGCAATTTCGTGGATAAAGCGACGAAGCGTTACATGCACTCTCGGATCGCCCCCTCAGACCACGACCCGTTCGTAGTATACCTTCAGAGAACGACCCGATCGCCAGCACTTTACTCCAGCTCCAACACTTCAGCTCTCAAATGGACCCGCTCGTGGTGCACATGGTGGTCACGATCTGCCATCGCGATCCGACCCCGCTACCACGATCCGATCACCAGACCTGTAGATACACGCGCTGTTTTGACCAATGCTCATTCCACATCTTGCTCCTATTTTCCCGGATCGGGCGCCACATATCCCATCACGATCTGGTCAACCCAGAAGCTCTCCTACAGCTATAAATACACCATTTGAAGGCATTTTCAAGGATCTTTTGGCCATACTTCTTCATAGCTTCCACCATTACTGAAGTGCAAGGACTTTGATCCTTCATACACTCTAATTCTTCTCTTTTCAATACAATTAACACATGGATTGTGTGCTTGCATGTAACGGATTCTTGTAATCTGTCAGTATAACAATAAGATTATAAAGTGGATGTAGGCTACATCAACAGACGAACCACTATAAAAACTTCGTGTGTCTCCTCTTATTTACCATTTTCTGCATTTTTCTGATGTGTGATCTGCATTTGGGTGTTAGTGCCAATTTTTGGTCTAACACAATCCAACCATTGGATCTTTACAAAGTTGGTGCCGTTGGAAAGATATTTCCAAGGCGAACCCAACGGTTGTGGTTTCGGGAAAATCCAATGGTCAGATCTCCTGCACTAATCGTTTGAAATCATGGTTTCAAAACACGAACTGCAGCTTCGTTATTCGATTTATTTTAATTATATATATATATATATATATATATAATCTATTCTTTGATTTCAAAACCATATTCATTTCATACATTTGATAAAAATGATATTATTATCCAACAGACATTTATTTCAACAGTTCACAATTTTTAACAATTCATGTGTATAATAAAAATGTGATTTTTATTGTAAAACGATTTATTTCAAAACACGACCATTTTATATAGTTCATATAGATGATAAAAATAAGATTTTTATTATAAAATAATTCATTTCAAAACACGACTATTTTATATAGTTCATATAGATGATAAAAATATGATTTTTATTATAAAATAATTTATTTCAAAACACGACTATCATTCAACACATGAATTTCTATTCAACGAATGAATTCCTATTCAACACATGAATGTTCTCTATAGTTCGTATATTTATATATATAATAAAAATGTGATTTTTATTGTCAGAGCAATTTATTTAAAACACGAGTACCATTCAACACATGAATTTCTATTCAACGAATGAATTTCCATTCAACAAATGAATGTTCTCTATAGTTCGTATATATATAAAATAAAAATGTGATTTTTATTGTTAAAGCAATTTATTTAAAACACGAGTACCATTCAACACATGAATTTCTATTCAACGAATGAATTTCTATTCAACACATGAATTTTCTCTATAGTTCGTATATATATAAAACAAAAATGTGATTTTTTTTTATATTAAGTTATTTAAAACATGAGTACCATTCAACACATGAATTTCTATTCAACGAATGAATTTCTATTCAACACATGAATTCAGTTTCAACACATGAAAATAACTCTAACACATGAATATTATTGAAAATTTCGGCAGCATAACGGCAGGGTAGTTAAAACCGGGACCGTCCCTAGTACGGCTCCTCACTCTACCTTAAAACCTCGCGGTTTTTGACAATGGGGATTTCATGCATCTAATTCGCACGCAGGCGAGCATGTTTTCATTCATTTCCACAATCTATTCTAATTTTGTTTTCAACCACAAATGGGTATTTTTCAACCACGGTCAATCATTCTCAACCACAAACAATTCTATCAACCATTCGCATTATTCACCAAATTTCACATCAACCAAATAATCCAAACAATATCACAACCAATAAATATCGTCCATGGTCTGTGGACGAGGGGAGTATATATATATATATATATATATATATATTCGTATATAAATATATTTCAATTCACTTCCATTTATTTCAATGTCATTTCATCGCATATATAATTTTTACAATGCATATATAACTTATACATCGAACATAAAACTTATACAACGCTTATACATGAGGTGTACAACGCTTATATAACTCATACATCGACTATATAATTTATACATCGTTGTTTACTATATGGGTTATAAGTTAGAAATCTCACATTGGGTTCCACTCCACCAAAAATTGCAGAAGGCTCAGAAAAATATGCGGTCTCTTCTAGAATGTAGAAGGCGTCCACACTAGTCCACTGTCTCTTGTTTCACTGAATTTCGTCGAGAAATGAAAAAGATATGATTTTTATAGTGAAATCAAAAACCGTAGCGCTTTAAAGTGCTATAATATAGTTAAATTAAAAACAGCCATTACCTCTCTGATTTGTTCAAACTAGGTCTCAACTTTTCTCGCAATCCGTGTAGCTTGGTGATGATCGACCTCTGCCACCTTGTAGTGCTCCAAGAGGAGCTTCCCCACCTGCCACGTCAGCCAACTCGAAGCTCCCCAGGGAACGAAAACGAGGACGAGCGGCAGAAGTTTGGGGCGTCGATTCTAGCAGATTACTCCACGGTGGAAGGCGAGACCTATATGGATGTGAAGCCCTTGAGAATCTCTACAAAATCTTGAACTAGAGCTAGTGATTTTATTGAGTGTGGAAGGAGAAATCGAGGGGGGAAGTGGCGAACGGTTTCCCGCCTTCAATCGGAGGAGGGAGAGAGAATGTCAAGGTGAGAGAAACTTATATGGCCCAATCATATTTTTTCTTTTATTTATATATTTTTAAATTTCGAAAATACCCTCTTTCACACATGTACCCCAATCCAGCCCCAACGACTGTCGTCCCTAGCTAAATGCCCCCATTCCGAACATAATGGGATATGTTTTGAAGGCCCATTCGACTGTTTCAGTCAGTTTCCCTTCAAATTAAAATATAAAACATTCAATATTTGATTTGAGCATACATTTCAATTTGCTACGGCTACATACTAGTTCGGAAAATTCCAGAAAAATAAATCCAACTATGTTTTGATGATACGGTCCCAACAAAACTAGTTTCGTCGAATTCTGAGACCGTTTGAAAAATGGTCATTTTCTGGTCGATCTAATTTAACTATAATTGATCAAAACACATTTTTCTTTGCCACACTCACATATTAGCTTCGAAAATTATGAAATTTGAAATATAGCAATAGCTTCACATCCTGGATCCAACAAAAGTGGTTTCATCGAATTCCGAGGTCGTTTGCAAAATGTCTATTTTCACGGGCGGTATAATTTCTACATCGACCTTTCTGAAAAATCATTTGCCCATAACTTTTGATTCCCACTATGAAACTTCGATTTTTCAGATTCGTTAGAAAGATATTCACTAACAGATTTAAATATTTTTGGTTTCACTAAAATCTGTTTTGTTTTGCACCCGGTACAATCAGTCAAAGTTTGAATTCAAATTTTGAAACTGCCGCGCCATTTCAGGACTTGTTTATAATTCAAAATAATTATATTTATTTTCAAACGTCGATTCAAACATACTTTTCGTTGTTATTTTATAAAATATTTTATTTTAAATATTTAAAATCCACTAAATTAGCCAAATTAAAATTTTCAAACTGGTTCAGATTTTCCGGGTTGTTACAACCTCCCCCACTTAAAACTTTTCGTCCCCGAAAAGGAACAAAGACGAAAGTGGTTTGATTAACAAACTCTACTTTCAATCTGGCTTCCATTCTTCAACTTTTCAGATTCTAAGAATTTTCAAATTCTTCAAAATTTTGGCTAACACCCTAAATTTTCAAAAAAATTCGTCATAATCTCCTTTGTACGGGGAGGGGTTTGGAAATTTATTGGGCCGTATTAGGTACCCAATAAATCCTAATAAGCATACACATATTTATAGTGATATATTCCGGTGTTCGCAGGGGAGTGTGTATAGATCATAACTCCAGAGAATAAATTCTCGTCACCCTATAAATGGTTTTTGTGTTTAATGACCAGAGAGACGTGTTTATTGTCATCTCCAGACCCGTGTGGATTTTTTTATCAATCTGGCAATTTACCGTTATATTTTATATGGTCCATATCAGTCATCAGTTCAACCTATAAAATATAGTCATCGCCATACAAGCCTCTCGCTCGTATGGTAAATCTTCAACCTCGTCACACAAGCTCCAAATGCTTATGTGTTATATGATGAAGTATGCCTATCTTCAAGAAGTATGCCATGTAGTGTAGTTCAACCTTAATTGTTACTATCCTATGGCGACGTTTATTATTACACACAGAACAACCAGCACTCCCCATTCAATGGCATTCACAAGAGTTGATATAATAATAAAATTGCGCATCCAACTCATTAAGGTTTACCTATTTGTCGGGCATGCAAATAAAATATTTACTCAACAGCTAATCCATTTACCTGTTCAAACATATATAATGCACATGTATATATTTCTATCTACTTTTAACTCAGTTCCATGTGTGATTTAATTGAAAAAATTCTACCATTCTTTGTCTTTTTTATTAAATTAACTATCCCTCGAATAATTTAATTAATCAAATCCACAATAACACAGCACAAGCAACAATCAATTTGTTTTTAACTTTTCAAAATCATGCTAATTAATTCATATACTCTTTTGAAAACATTCAGACTATATATATAATCACAAATACGTTATTTATAAACATATAACTCTCAACTTGTTCTGCGGCATTTCTGACCCCATCTCTAACGAGTTATTCTGATTCTGCTATACTCGTACTAGGATATTGCTGATCCTATCTGTAATGAGTTATTCGTCCTAGAACACTATTGGTTTCTATCTCTGACGAGTTCGTTAATGTGTTATACACCAGAACTAAGCTTAACCAAAGCTCTAGTACCACGTTTGGGACGACACAAAACCCCGATAGGACGGTGCAAGGGTAATCTTTGTAATATAACACATAAACAGATAACAACAGAACGGAAATAATTAAATACATCAGATAATGTACAATAGAATATACTGGTTAAACATAATCATCAGAGTTACACAGTATACAGGATCATACTTAGTACAAAACACAGTTCAGCTATACATAAATGTCTACAGCGGAAAACAAAACATAATATGTATAACAGGAGCTGAACAGTATAAAAAGAGATGAATGATAGAATCCATCTTCAGCTCCAGCTATCCAGAAAGAGCCTACTAAAACCTGAATACAAGGCCGCCAGTGTAGAAAAAGGGGCACTCGAGTTTGCAAGTGAAACAAACTACGAGTCAGTCATGGGACTGGTATGAGAAATCTACTTAACACATTCTCAAATATGGCTAATCACGGGACCACGCCACTTTCGCGGAACGGGTTTAATCCATTGGATTGCCAGTGATTTAAAACAAATAAATCTTTTAAACGTCGCAATGCTTTTTATAAAAATGAAGCCATTATAAGACTTAGTTCCCATCACACAATGCAACACAAACCGGAGGATAAATTTTTACCTTATAATGGCCAAATATGCTTGATACGAGGAAAACAAATCATTTGAAATGTAAATTTTATCGTTTAATTCTTAATCAGACTCCAACCGTAAACTAGTAAGAGAACGATTCCCTAAGTATTAACCCCGAAGGCCGAAACCAACATCAGACCGATACCCAGGAAACCATCCATCCTAGCTCGTTTCCAGTTAGTTTCTAATTTTAGATATAATCATAAATATCAATCATAGACGGCATGGGTACCATATATCATGTCGCCATATATATATATATATATACAATCAAAATCGCACGATGTCGTATTTGGAAATTGGATTTCCGTCATGAACCGAGGCCAGGGATCGTCCTCACCGCTTCGAGACAATCTAGCCAACCATGTCTTAGAAACCAGACTCAGGTGGGCCCCTGGATCGTCAGGGACGGTCCACCGATGTGGATTAAAATGCCTGAACACTGCGTTTCCCCGCCCTTTGGGGCGTAAATGAGCCAACGAATGACTCCATCGGCTTCACATAGTCACCGATATATCTGAGGAACCTCGCAACAGCAAAAAACACACAGGTGAAAATAATATAAATGTAAGCCAGTTTAAGCACTGACACCACCTCTAGCTAGAAAGAAACGCATGTTCTCCCTGAAGTCCTCTCCCGTTTCTGGTCCATACTGGGGTGTGAGGCTCGCGAATTTACGTTATACACAAAGCTATGCCACACAGACAGTGCTTTGATCATCCACCACAAAGCTCTGCTTTTCAACAAAAGCTTTGATCATTGCATCTCAGCATGCCACACAGGCAATTCACGCCATGCAACTGACGTCTATCGATCACACAGAATGAAATCCAATGTCAGACACACAGACCATTTACAAGTCCGTTCTGGGTCTGAATGAAATCAGAGGATCTTTACTCCTCGCATATATGTACAATCAACATGTACGTCCGGACGGCTACTACTTCAACCCCTTCAAGTTAGCTACTCCCATCATGAGCATCAATAGCACCCTCCCATTCGACGTGAAGATCATCGGTCTTGCATCGTCTTCATATCTTCGACTTTCGATCGTCGATCAATTATTTGAAATGATAATTAAATCGGCCTTTTCAAATAATTCACGTATATTTAGAATTTCAAATCAATTCGATGGTTAAATTATTCGATATCAATAATTCTGTTTTTTAGTGTAATTTTCACGCCAAACACATTCAACCATCAAATATCACATAAACCGAGCAAATTCAGTTTATTTCCATTCCATATCGTTTATAAAATTTTATCACAATTAATCGCTATTTTTATTTATTTAAAAATAGCCAACTCATTCAAACGACGCTTCAGGCCATAACGCGGCTGTGGCGCTATTTTTCTCCAGATTTGTTTTACACATATCTGAAAATCTAACCGTTGGATCTTCACAAATTTTATATCATTTGAAAGATATTTTCAAAACGAATCCAACGGTTTCAGTTTCAGGAAAATCCGACGGTCAGATCTCCCGTAATAATCGTTTGAAGTTACGATTTCAGAATACGAACTGCAACGTCGTTATTCGATTTAATTTAATAATATTTATATATATATAAATATAATCGATTCTGACGCTGTTTTTCTTTAGATTTGAATTGAACATTCCAGACAATCCAACCGTTGGATCTTTACAAAGTTGGTGCCGTTGGAAAGATATTTCCAAGGCAAACCCAATGGTTGTGGTTTCGGGAAAATACGAGGGTCTGATCTCCCGCACTAATCGTTTGAAATCACGGTTTCAAAACACAAAATGCAGCTTCGTTATTCAATTTATTTTAATTATATATATATATATATATATATAATCTATTCTTCGATTTCAAAACCATATTCATTTCATAAATTTGATAAAAATGATATTTTTATCCAACAAACGTTTATTTCAACACTTCACTATTTTTAAAAATTCATGTATATAATAAAAATGTGATTTTTATTGTAAAATGATTTATTTCAAAACATGACCATTTTATATAGTTCATATAGATGATAAAAATATGATTTTTATTATAAAACAATTCATTTCAAAACACGACTATTTTATATAGTTCATATAGATGATAAAAATATAATTTTTATTATAAAACAATTCATTTCAAAACACGACTATTTTATATAGTTCATATAGATGATAAAAATATGATTTTTATTATAAAACAATTTATTTCAAAACACGACTATCATTCAACACATGAATTTCTATTCAACGAATGAATTCCTATTCAACACATGAATGTTCTCTATTGTTCGTATACATAAAAAATAAAAATGTGATTTTTATTGTTAAAGAAATTTATTTAAAACACGAGTACCATTCAACACATGAATTTCTTTTCAACGAATGAATTTCTATTCAACACATGAATGTTCTCTATAGTTCGTATATATATATAAAATAAAAATGTGATTTTTATTGTTAAAGCAATTTATTTAAAACACGAGTACCATTCAACACATGAATTTCTATTCAACGAATGAATTTCTATTCAACACATGAATTTTCTCTATAGTTCGTATATATATAAAATAAAAATGTGATTTTTATTGTTAAAGCAACTTATTTAAATTACGAGTACCATTCAACACATGAATTTCTATTTAACGAATGAATTCCTATTCAACACATGAATTCGGTTTCAACACATGAAAATAATTCTAACACATTAGTATTATTGAAAATTTCGGCAGCATAACGGCAAGGTAGTTAAAACCGGGACCGTCCCTAGTACGGCTCCTCGCTCTACCTTAAAACCTCGCGGTTTTTGACAATGGGGATTTCATGCATCTAATTCGCACGCAGGAGAGCGTGTTTTCATTCATTTCCACAATCTATTCTAATTCTGTTTTTAACCACAAATGGGTATTTTTCAACCACAGCCAATCATTCTCAACCACAAACAATTCTATCAACCATTCGCATTATTCACCAAATTTCACATCGACCAAATAATCCAAACAATATCACAACCAATAAATATCGTCCATGGTCGTTGGACAAGGGGAGTATATATATATATATATATATATATATATATATTCGTATATAAATATATTTCAATTCACTTCCATTCATTTCAATGTCATTTCATCGCATATATAATTTTTACAACGCATATATAACTTATACATCGAACATACAACTTATACAACGCTTATACATGAGGTGTACAAAGCTTATATAACTCATACATCGACTATATAATTTATACATCGTTGTTTTCCATATCGTTTATAAGTTAGAAATCTCACATTGTGTTCCACTCCACCAAAAACTGCAGAAGGATCAGAAAAATATGCGGTCTCTTCTAGAATGTAGAAGGCGCCCACACGAGTCCACTGTCTCTTGTTTCACTGAATTTCATCAAGAAACGAATAAGATATGATTTTTACAGTGAAATCAAAAACCGTAGCGCTTTAAAGTGCTATAATATAGTTAAATTAAAAACAGCCGTTACCTCTCTGATTTGTTCAAAACTAGGTCTCAATTTTTCTAGAAATCTGTGTAGCTTGGTGATGATCGGCCTCTGCCACCTTGTAGTGCTCCGAGTGGCGCTCCCCCACCTGCCACGTCAGCCAACTCGAAGCTCCCCAGGGCATGAAAACGAGGACGAGCGGCAGAAGTTTGGGGCGTCGATTCGAGTAGATTACTCCATGGTGGAAGGCGAGACCTATATGGATGTGAAGCCCTTGAGAATCTCTACAAATTCTTGAACTGGAGCTAGTGATTTTATTGAGTGTGGAAGGAGAAATCGAGGGGGGGAGTGGCGAACGGTTTTCCGCCTTCAATCGGGGGAGGGAGAGAGAATGTCGGGGTGAGAGAAACTTATGTGGCCCAATCATATTTTTTTTCTTTTATTTATATATTTTTAAATTTTGAAAATACCCTCTTTCACACACGAACCCCAGTCCAGACCCAATGACTGTCGTCCCTAGCTAAATACCCCCATTCCAAACACAATGGGATATGTTTCGAAGGCCCATCCAACTGTTTCAGTCAGTTTCCTTTCAAATTAAAATATAAAACATTCAATATTTGATTTGAACGTACATTTCAATTTGCTGGAGCCACAACTGATTCAAAAAATTCCAGAAAAATAAATCCAGCTATGTTTTGACAATACGATCCCAACAAAACTAGTTTCGTCGAATTTTGAGACCGTTTGAAAAATGGTCATTTTCTGGTCGATCCAATTTAACTATAATTGACCAAAACACATTTTTCTTTGCCACGCTCACATACTAGCTTCAAAAATTATAAAATTTGAAACCTAGCAATAACTTCACATCCCGGATCGAACAAAAGTGGTTTCGTTGAATTCCAAGGTCGTTTGCAAAATGTCTATATTCACGGGCGATATAATTTCTATAGCGACCTTTCTGAAAATTCATTTGCCCATAACTTTTGATTCCCGCTATGAAACTTCGATTTTTCATATTTTTTAGAAAGATATTCATTAACAGATTTAAATATTTTTGGTTTCACTAAAATCCGTTTTGTTTTGCACCCGGTACAGTCAGTCAAAGTTTGAATTCAAATTTCGAAACTGTCGCGCCATTTCAGGACTTGTTTATAATTCAAAATAATTATATTTATTTTCAAACGTCGATTCAAACATACTTTTCGTCGTTATTATTTAAAATAATTTATTTTAAATATTTAAAATCCAATAAATTAGCCAAATTAAAATTTTCAAACTGGTTCAGAATTTCCGGGTTGTTACACTGATTTTCCAGGTTGTTAGAATAGATTTCTTTTCTGTGGGTTTATTTTCTTTTCTGTTATGTAATTTGACTTCGAGCGACATCAAATTTCCAATTAACTCCTCAATCTTCATTTTATTAACATTTTTGGGTTATTCGATTGCCAATGTTTTCTGATCCCATTCTGGGGTTAATGAACTAAGTTTTTTATGACTTGGTCTTCTTTTGAATAAGTTTTTCCCAATGCTATTAATGAATGTACGATCTCCAGGAATCTACAATACATATCGGAGATAGATTCATTACCATTCATTTTAAATAACTCAAACAGATTAATTAACATTGATATCTTTGTCTATTTAACTTTATTGGTTCCTTCATGAGTAACTTGTAATGTTCTCCATATTTCATATGCAGATTACAAACTGACATTCTATTAAATTCATCTCTATCTAATGAACATAATAACATATTCATAGATTTAGAATTGCTTTATGCAGCAGCCTTTTGTTCGTTAGTCCATTGTGCAAAATTAGTAGTGGGTTCAACATATTCAGTTTGTGTGTTATTCCATGTGTCTAATCCTACTGATTATAAATATATTTTCACTCTACATGCCTAATATGAATAATTAATGTAACACCCACATTTTTAATTAATTAAAATAAAATAAAATTTGAAGAGCTTCTAGAATTTGGTCATGATATTAGCGTCAATGTGTCCGTGGAAATTTTCTGGTCAATTTAAACTTATGGATTGCAGAAAAATGATTTAAGATGAAAGAGATACCTTTAAATGAAATATTGTAACAAACATGAAAAGAAGGTAAAAGAAAACGAACAATGACCACCATTGTTTTTAATCTTGTTAACAAAAGCCTATGTAGCCCAGTTGGTAAGAGCATGTGACTTTCGAGAGAGTGGCGCGAGTTCGATCCCCGTCGGCGCCATATTTTTATTTTAGGGGAACGGCTAAAATAGTAACATGTTCTAAGAAGAAAATAGGTATATATGTGCATATAAGGAAGAAAAAATAATGTATACATGGATATGTAAGTATATGCATATATATGTGTGCATATATATATATACACACACACACACACAAGAGAAAAGTTCAAAATATGGCTGCAATTAAAGAAATCTGTTAAGAATTAAATAATGGCATAATGCCATTTGAATTTTGAAAATGAAATAAAAGTTGTGCATATAAATATATATGTGTAAAATGGGCATTAGAAGTTTTTTTTACATATAAGGAGTTTATATGTAAATAAATTAAAGAAGGTATAATAAGAAATTAATTAGCGTTTAATCAATAAACGTTAACATATAAACATCGCACCCCATTTCTGCTCGTTGGACCCAAATGGGTTGACCCACGCTTGCTTGGGTCGACCTATGGGAGTATGTGGGTCAGCCCACCCTGATCCGGGCAGATTCATTTGATGAATATGGACTATTTTTATGACTACATTCATTGCTAACCCAGCGCTACATGAATGATAAGATCTTGAACACCTATAAATAGGATAACAGAGCCTAGCCTAAATCTCACATTTTCTAGACTCTTCCATTCTTCTTCCTCCTCAAACCTCTTCAGAAAATAGAATAATTAGTATTAGGAGATTCAGACTCAAGATTTGGAGGAAAAGAATGTATATTTACAGAATGGGTGTTTAGAATTCTATTCAAGGTAAGGTAAATCCTTGGATTTGGTCAATTTAAATTTCTGATCTTTCTTCCCTTTTTCTTTTAGTCTGAGAATTGTGAATCCATGTTTACTTAGATTCTAGATCCAGTTAGGAGAGCCATGGAATGCTAGGTCTGGATCAGGAGTGGATTTAAGTTATACCTTTTTAATAATGGTATATTTATCGTTTGACATTCCCCGTTAATATGTATAGTAAATCCGCTGAAATGATTAAGCTGTTGAAATGTAAATCTGTTGAAATTATTAATCTACTGAAATGTAAATCTGTTGAAATGTATAAACCTGATAAAATATGTGGAAAGGATTACTGTTGTATATATACATGTTCTAATAACTTGTTAATTCGATATTGTAAGTTAAGTTACAGTGAAATTGAGAATAATTGTAATGTTGTATAAGACCTGTTTTCTATTAATCATATGCCTGGGTTGGAATTTAATGTAAATGTTGTAATTATGGAATTTACAATGAATATGAACATTTGTTAAGAACATTATTGTGCCAAAAGATTGTAAATAAGAATTACAGTAAAAATTTGGAAGAATGAATATGCCTAAATTTACAGTAAATAGAAAAAATTGTAACCGCACTTAGATACGGGATTAAATTCAACTTGTGTAGAAGTTTGCCCGGTACTGCACGAAAAATCAAGCACCACAATTGTTTAATTTAATGTGAGGCATCCAGTAGGTAAAACTACATATAATGGTGCTAAGACACGAGGTTAAGTCCAACTTGTGGTAGAAGTCTGCTCGAAGCTGCCTGGCAAATCCAGCATCCACAAGTGGTCGACTTAATGTGAGAGGTCTGATGCATAAAGACATATATGAATATATGCATATAACTGGATATAAATAAATAGCATTAATTGTAATTAATGGAAATGAATGAAAGTTATAATAGTAAAAAAACTGGAATGAACGGGGAATGATAATAGCCTATTATGGATAAACCTGAAAGGGAAAAAGGAAAAATAGTATGTAGGCTTGTCCCAGGGACAAGTGAAAATTATATCTTAGGTTATAATAAACGATAAACGGAATGTGATAACTTATGTAATGAGATAAGTTGTACTTAATAATAAATTAAGTAATCTGTAAATCTGGAACCCTAAATCCATTTGTTTGTAATAACTAGAGAAAAGGGGGGAAACCTTATGTAATGCAATAAATTGTACTTAATTATAAATTAAGTAGTCTGTAAACCTGAGAATCTGAATCCTGCTAATAAGAAGAACGTATTATCTGTAAACTTGATCTACTGACAAGAATAACATGCTAAAGGGTTATTAATGAACTTAAATGGGTTATGTTATATAACTGAAATTAATAAGAAAGGGGAAATTGGTAACTTGAATAAGAAGGTAGTATGATTTGAAATGACTAAGTTAACTGGGAATCTGATGAGGTAAAACAAGCGTGTAAATAAATGGTTAGACATAAGGTCTAACAACACGTTAACCTGAGGCGCTTGGAAGGGGAAGCACGTGGCTTCCTGGACGTGGAGGGTACTTCTGGTAGTCCTTTGTGCGGTGACTATGTTTAAGCTGTGCTCGTAGATGTTAGGTCTACGTGTTACTACCCGGTGAGTATACCTTGACTACCACAATAGGGAGCAGTCGGAAGACTGTAAAGTGGCATAGGTGATTCGACGAACCTGTTTCCTTGTGACTAGGCAGGTTACGGCCATCTTATCTATTTGCCTTAGGCGGGTCTAATCATCTGATTGATAATAATCGTCGGGTACCATTCATCGACAGTCAACATGACGCGTGATGCGAAAAGACGGGGAGCTAAACCTACAGACCATCGACCTTTAACTATCGAGGCTTTGGTTGCGGGACAAACCAATTAGTATGTTGGTTATCGTTTTTCTGGGCCACGTCACTGGCTCCAATTCTGTTTGACTTTCACAAGTTCAGAGAGAGGCCGGGTGGGACCATAGCCACTGAAAATGCAGACCATAGCATCTGTGTATTCAGATATCTGAAAAATCTCCCGACTGAGTTCTATGTTTGTGATACAGCCCTGTTATGGATCTCGGTGTACGGTAGATAATACATGCGAATACATGCATGCCCTTTTCGGATGGTGTATCGTAAAGGTTAAGGCATCGAGTACGATTGATGATACGTATGTGAGAAAGTCTAGATACATGCATGTCTGCTCTGGATAGTGTATTATAGACTCTAGGGCATTTCTCTATGATGGAATCTGATTCGATCGAAGATGGTGGTCCTTAAGCTTACGTAGCATAACGATGGCGGTTCTATGCGGAAGGTAGCATTGTTATACAGAGATCTGTACGTCGTTCCAGCATATGATGAGGGATTATGTATATTTCTATGGCTTTACGGCGGAGACCTTGTGAGTGGGGTACCATGGGGTGGAGCTTAATGTTGGGGAGCAGCTATATATATACTGTATTAGATTAATCCACTAGGAAATAGATGGTTACGACGTGCGTGTAAGTCTTGAGTGCTGTTAACCAAAGTAACCTAATAAATAAGAAAATGCAACTGAATGGTATATGCAGGGTTATCTAAAACATGTAGTTTAAATCCAGTCACCAGAACTTGTGTTCAGACCCCCTCCTCATAACATCCTCACAAGTTAGATTTGTGGCAAAGATGTGATAGCTTTGGATACTGTTTAGCCAGTATTATTATTTGGGTAAGGCTATATTGTGAATATATTATATTTTATTCCATTCCACTGTGAGATGTTTTCTAAGCTCTAATATGTTTATTATCGCTATCTTTTCTGAAGGAAACCAGACAAACCAACATGGGTTTCGATAGATTAAAATTTTGAAAAAAAAATTGGTATGTCGGAATTCGGGTTGTTACAATTACGGCCATTAAATAGTGGTGGTCTAACAATGGACTGACCCTCTACAAAAGAAATATTATTACCAGTGTTGGTTGCCATTTAATATTTTCAAAAATCAGATTATGAACTTTTTGAAAACCTATTCTCTGATACCTATTGTTAGGGAATGTAGATCTTAAGGGAAAACAAACACTAGAAGAGGGTGAATAGTGTTTATAAGGAATTTATGAAAATATTAAACTTATTTGATCTACTATATAAATCACACACAACAGAGATGATCACAAACACAGAATCAAACACAAACACAAAAACAAATAAATATAAAATGCAGAGAAAGGAAAGAACACACTGGATTTTATACTGGTGTGGATTACTCCTACGTCCAGTCCCACGCAACGCTGGATTGCGTAGAGCTTTACTATTATCAATATCCAAGTTCAACCCTCTGATTTCACGGCAACAAGATTAACATTGCTCTAAACACCCTGGATTTCACGGTTGTAAGGTTAACACCGCTCCCTTTCCTTCATTTCAAGGCTACAAGGAACACACCCTTCCCAAACACTTGCCAAATGATTACAATAGCCTTGTAACTCTTCAATAGAACTTCAATTCAGAGAGTAGTAGATAGAGATTGAGAAAAGATGAAGTTTTATATAATTTCAGTAGAAATCGGCAAAGTATAAGTGTAGGAATCAAGAAAATGACCGATTTTAACAGTGGTATGAAAATGATGGAGAAGAAGAATTATGAAAATTTTCGAAATCAGCCCTTATTTATAGCATTTCATTGGTTGCAACATTTCGGAAACATTACAAATAGTGAAAAGACACTTAGTTCGAAAGTTGAAAAAATGACAGTTGTATGTCGACATAGGCATAAATGTATGTCGATATATGCCTTGCATTTTGATTTTTAAAACTATTTTCAAGTGTTTAAACATGTATATTATTCTAGAAATTCTTGAATCAAACTTAGTAATATAAAAGAATATTCTAAAGTGTAAAATCATAATAATATAATATATAAACATATTTATAAAGTTATAATGTTTAAGATAATAAAGCTATATAACTATATAAACTTATATATATTAAATTTTATAAATATATATGTTTGAAATCATAGTTTGATATCATTTAGAAAGATAATTTGAAATCAAGATTTGAATTTTGAAAACAGAATTTGAAATTAGAAAATCAGAATTTGAACCTAGAGTGCTATTTGAAGTCTTATACATAAACTAGACTCAATTGTTATATTTCTCTTGAACTCTTGAAATCTTGATAACCTTATAACTCATGAGTTTTGAATCTCTTCTGAATCCTGAATCTCTTGGAACGCTAAAACTGTTGAAACTCTAAAACTGTACAGTCTTCAGTATTTAAGTCCTGAATACAAATCCTGCATATATATGTATGTATGTTCTCGATAGAAATGTTAGTATATATTTTATAATCAATTAATGATGATGATTGAAATAAGGTTGTTGTCATCAAAACTCCATTTTCCAACACACACATCCATATGCAATATGTAAGTACTTGAGCTGATCTAGTGCCTAGTGTGTGTGTATGCGTCCACGAGCAACCACTAGCAAACACTTGCATCCACTTACAACCATCGATCATAACATGTCTCAAAAACATGTCTCCAACTATTGGATTCTACATATGGATCGAAGGTTCAAATGATAGGATAAATATACCAGAATAATAGAAGCAAATGAGAATTTAAAAGCATGGAAAATAAATCAAGAACATACTCTAAAAAAGAAAAGGATAAGAAGCCGAACCTTGTCTTCGGGTTCCCATATCGCATCTTCGCCGTCTTCTCCCCATTGAACCTTTACCAATATGATTTCTTTGTTGCGTAGTTTCTTAACTTCTGATCCAAGAATATGAGTAGGAACTCTTCTAACCGATGCTCCTTCTTAAGTTCCACTTCTTCAAGTGTGCTGAACTCCACTGTCTCTGTTGCATCATGTAGACATTTCCTCAAATGAGAAATATGAAACGCATCGTGTAAGCCTACAAGTTTGTACGGTAGCTTAATCCTATAGGCTATCCGACCTATTTTCTCCACTATATTGGGAATGGAATTACGAATCTTGGCACCAACTTCTCTACTGAGCCAAAGCGAACTACATTTCTTAGTGGTGATACTTTAATGAAGACCATATCTCCCACTTTAAATTTCACGTCGGTCCTCCTTTTATCAACACATGATTTCTTTCTGTCCTGAGATGCTTTCATTTTTCAGGGGATAAGATAAATCTTCTCAGAAGTATCTCAAATCATCTCAGGTCCAAGTAAAAGTTTATCCGTAGAGTCGCACCAATAAGTTGGGGCGATCTGCAAGGTCGTCCATATAATGCTTTGAAGAGTGCCATCACTATGGTCGATTGATAATTATTGTTGTAGGCAGACTCAACCAATGAGAGATGCTCCTCCCAAGTCCCTCCTAAATCTAGGGTACACAGTCTTAGAATATCCTCTAGTATTATATTCACCCTTTCAGTCTATCCATCTGTCTGAGGGTGGTATGTCATGCTCAAACGTAGCTGTGTACCTAACGGCTCTTGTAAGCTCTTCCAGAACTCACTACTGAAGATGGGGTCATGGTCGCTTACTATACTGGAAGGTACACCATGAAGTTGGACTATCTATCGAAGATATACCGATGCTAGCCAAGCTTCCATCCTCTTAATCTTGATGGGAATAAAGTGAGCACTCTTCATAAGTCTGTTTACTATCACCAAAATGCTCGTATTGCCCTTTCTCGATTGGGGCAATCCATTAATGAAATCTACAGAGATGCTCTCCCACTTCCATTGTGGGACCTCCAAGGGCTGAAGCAATCCCTAGATTTCCTTTGTTCAGCCTTTACTCACTGGCAAGTCAAACATCGAGATAAAAGTTCCACCACGTCCTTCTTCATACTAGTCCAAAATAAAACCCTCTTCATGTCTCGATACATCTTGTCACTGCTCGGATGGATAGTCATCCGAGAATAATGAACTTCCTCAAGCATTTCCTTTATCAATTCTCCAATTCTAAGGACACATTGCCTTTCATCTCGTTTTAGACGCCCTTTTTCGCCTACAGTGTATCTAGCTTGGAGACTAAAAATCTCTCCACTACCAAGCCTATCCAAGATGTCTGCTAACTACAGGTCCTTCCACTGCATTGATCCAAAATGCTCCAATATGTTAGGTCGCACCTCCAATGATGTTAATAATCCCACTGTGAAATCCGTAGATAGATTAAAATCAAAGGTTGAGATGTACTCCAAGCTCCGCCTTTCTACAAATAGAGGACTCAAAGTCATCCTCCGCCTACTCAACGCGTCCCCTACTACATTACCCTTGCCCGGGTTATAAGCTATCTCAAAGTTGTAGGATGTTGGAAACTTTATCCACCGTTGTTGCCTTAGTTTGAGATCCTTTTGTGAGAACAAGTATTTGAGTGACTTATGATCCGTATATAGCTCAAATCTCTTTCCAAGCAAAAAATGTCGCTAGGACTTCAATGAGAACACTATAGAAGCTAACTTTAGATTATGGGAATGGTAGTTCTTCTCATTAACTCTGAACTGTCGGCTACCATAGCATACTACCCTTTCTTCTTGCATCAGAACAACACCAAGCCCTGTTCCACAAGCATCCATGCAGACCATGAACATCTTTCTTCCATTGGGGAGAGTCAGAACTGGGACTATTGTTAGAGCCATTTTCAATCTCTGAAAGGCATCCTCGCAATCAATGCTCCACGAAAAAGGCAAGTTTTTCTTCGTCAATCAGGTGAGTGGGGATGATATCCTTACAAAGTCCTTGGTAAACTTTCTATAATACCCCGCCAACCCTATAAAACTTCTCACCCCCGTCGCATTCCTTGGTGCCCTCCAATCTTGAACTACGATGAATTTAACGGGGTCCACTGCTATCCCGTCCTTGGAGACCACATGCCTAAGGAACCTTACTTCCTTTCTCCAAATGTGACACTTAGAAATTTTTTCCTTAAGCTGATGTGATCTAAGAGTGCATAGAACCTCTCTTAAGTATAGAGCATGCTCCTCCTCATTCTTTGAGAAGATTAGAATGTCTTCCACAAAGACTACCACAAACTTGTGTTAGAAACTCCCTGAACACCATACTTACCAAGTCTACAAAATATGCAGGTGCATGGTTAGCCCAAAAGGCATAACAAGCCACTCAAAGAAACCGTATGGAGGTCTGAATGCAGTCTTATCAATATCTTCCTTTGCCACCCTCAGCTGGTGAAATCCCATGACCAAATCCATCTGCAAGAAAACTGATGCGCTTACTAGCTAATCAAACAGATCGTCAATCCTTGGAAGTGGGTGCTTATTCTTCTTGGTGAGCTTATTCAGCTCTCTATAATCCACACATAGATGAAGTGAGTCGTCCACCTTAGTTGCAAAGACGATTGGAGCTCCCTACTCTGTTATGCTTCATCTAATAAATCCTTTCTCAAATAGCTCCCCTACTTGCTGAGCTGCCTCCTCTCTCTAGGAGCCATATAGCGCACTGGTAGAGAAACCGGCTTCGCATTCTCTACCAAGTACATTCGGATAATTTCTAACTATGGGTATAAATCATAAGTTGTCAACAGAAATATCAAGAGAATCTCAAAAACTGAGCATCACCGACCCCCGTTGATCACAGGAAATTTGGAGAGTTCTACCATGACAAGTAAGAAGTCTAACCACTCTTTTTTCACAACCAAAAATGTCACCATACATGGCTAGCCAATCTATTCCTAGAATCAAACCATAACCCATAAAGCCCAGCACATATGTGTCGCATTCAAACTCGACGCCCAAGAAAGAAATTCCCAAACCCCTACATATCATATGGATAAATGATCCGAACTTCCTATGAGGTTTGAGACTACTACAGGATTAGAGACTATATTAGTATTAATGTGCAGACTATTTACTATCGAACTAGTTGTAAATGAATGTGAAGTGCTAGAATCAAAGAGGGCTTCAACAGGATAGTCAAAAAGGGAAATCAAACCTTCAACAGTGACTTTCCTACCTCGATTAGGTCCACTAGCCTCAAGAGCATGTACTTTCCCAGAAGATCATTCCCCTTGTCCTTGCTTGCTAGGACATTGCTTAGTAAAGTGTCCCACTTGACCACAATTAAAGCAGGCTTTGTTTGTCTTTCTACAGTCCTTCACAAAATGACCCAAAGCTTTGTAACCAACACTTGATATCTTTCTTGATCTGAGCTTGTCAGGCTTCTTTCCTTTCTTTTTCTTTCCCTTCTTAGGCCACCACGTATGTTTCTCGCTCTTAGCTTGTATCTCCTCATCTTTGCTGTCTTTCTTCGCATCCTTGCCATCTTCGTGCATTAGAGCCATGTCAACTAGCCTCTCAAACGTCGCCCCCATCGATATATGAGATAATGCAAGTCCTTGGAAAGGTTGATTCAACCCTCTTGCAAACCTAAGAGCCTTCTTATGTGGTGTATTGGACCGAATATCGCCAGCTAATTAAACTTATTAACATAATTTTTAACAGACATGCCCCCTTGCTTCAAAGCCAAGAATCTCTCCATCTGTAATCCTTCTTCCGCCTGAGATAAAAACTTCACCTCAAATCTATTCCTGAAATCACCCTAAGTAGCTATTGCTTGTCCTGCTTGTGTTACCTCCCACCAATATGAAGTTTCGTCCTTTAGTTGCCATGAGGTCAACTGTATCTTCCTCCTATCGTCGAGCTCAAAAAGACCAAAAATGTTCTTTGTTTCTCTAAGCTAGTTTCGTGCCTCAACAAAGCTCTCTGTACCTCAGAACGATTTTCCTTCCATAGCGCAAAAGTCCTTACAAAGCTTAGGAAATTTATCTACTTGTGGAGGTGGAGCTACTATGGCTGCAACAAGGGTTAGCGCATCTCCTTGAACTCGGGCAGATGTCATGACCTCTAAATACCTACGGAACCATGTCAGCAGTGGAATGCCCTCAGGAAGAATGGGTGCCCCAGGCATGCTAAAAAGAGAAGAAACAAAAGATTCAAAAAGAGACTGAGAGAATATTGAATATGTCTTGAGGGGGATATGTTGTTTAAAAACAGGTTTTTACTTGAAAATACTTTGGAAACAATTTTTCAAAACTTTTTCTCCGATCTTGTAACCTTGAGGTTTGATACCAAACGTGACACCCCACGTCTGTTAATGTCACTCATAAGAGAATGCATTAAGTTTCGTAATGTGCAATAGATAAATATTACAAAAATTCACAAGCTAGATATAAAGTAAGCACCAGAAATCTTAAACTTTATTATTAAAATAAAACTTTGTCTCAAATCAAGTTACATCATTAAACCAGTTACATAAAAAACCAAGAATGTCAAATCCGTCTCATTATGCAAAATAACAGAGTGCAATAGTTTAAAACCATATCCCTCATGGCAAGCCATAATATAGTAGAAAGTAAGTCAAAGTGGTACATCTTAGAAAGTCCAGATCCAAGCTGAAAGAGAAAGTCCTAATCACTGAGGAGTTCTACCACTCTGAGGACCTGGGGAGAAAAGGAAGAGAAGAAGCGAAAATAAAAAGGGTTAGACATAAAGCCTGGCTAGTTCCAGTGGTTTTCAAATATGCATAAAATAGAGATATCAAGACAGATAAACAACAAGATTAACAGCACAACCGGAATAAAATAGGGATTGAGTAATGCTTCTCATTTATATCCTAAAAACTGGTTGTGTTTGCACCAATACTAGTATAACAGGATTAGGCTTTAACCTAATTATTTAATAGAAACAGCAGGATTAAACAGCAGAATTAGGTGTACCCTAATTACATACAAAATTAGGTGTTACCCTAATTACATAATAGCAGGATTCTGTATACACTAATTACTACATATGCGATCGATTCCCTAATACGTAAATACCATGTGTTAGCCCCAACAAAAGGGTGTTTCATTCACTAACCCAACAACTTATATAACAAAGACCTATTTACTGGTGTTACAACAGCTTAGTTTCCCTAATCGGACTTATGCACACTCATGACTCTACCGGAATGCGCCCGTATCCACCTTCCCCATTTAAACCTCTTACTATCCAGTTCATTAAAGTGTGCCCTGACCCCTACCTAGTGCGAGGCCCTCTAACAAAATACCAACAGGGATACTGACTGATATGGGTTCCACATAGCGAGATTGACACAAGCCAAACTCGTTAAGCTTGTGCCCCCAAGTAACTAGGATTTAAGGGTCCCCAAAACCCGATACAACAGCAGAACGAGTGACCTCTTAGCTTATTAATAATCAGGTATAAACTAGAAGATTTAGGTTTACTAAGAAGCGTGGTTGTAATATTTCATGTTATTATATGTGTACAACCCTTCCCTAAAACACCTGCCCAAATGCATGTATAATTACTATAATAATTGAGTTTACCTACCCTACATCTGGTACTTACATTATTTTAACATGTCCTTTACTTAATGTCCGTATTAAGTTAAATCTAACATGTTTATACATATTCATACTATTCCATTCAAATATATTCCGAAATTACATCATGTGCAAGTTTATGCATATTACCCCTTTTTATCATATTCCCAATTTACAACAAGTACAAGTATATGCACATTATCCCTTTTTATCATATTACCAAGTTACAGCAAGTACAAGAATATGCATATTATCCCTTTCCCAAAGTATAGTCAAACACTTCTCAGTTTATCAATATTCCCTAATTCCCCTATTTCATGTCTTTTCTTATTATCCCAATTTTTACTATACACAATCTTAAATCGAACATGACCTCGGCTTTCAATGGTCTAGGCTTGGAGTAAATAAAAGAGAAAAAAATAAAGGAAGGAGAATAGAATCAAATCAAACTGTCCAGGCTTCCAGCCAAGACTGGAAATAAACTAAAATAGTAGAAATGAGAAAAGGAAGATAAATACGCATAAATAATTAATCAACTGACAGTAAAGGCATGTATATTACTTATAACAACGACATAGATGAATAATAAGTATAGTTACTATATGTCCTAGATCCAATTTTTATTTACTATCATGATATATTTCTAGGTATCAGATCTGAAAACAACAGGGTACTCAAAGTGGGTCTTATTGAAGAAGAGATTATGTCTCTTATATATACATATATATATATATATATATTCCATTGTAAAAGTTAACCTCTATCACTTTTATTGTTGTATGCAGATCTTGAATTTTGAATTATCTTTGTAGATCTAGGCTTTAGCAGCATCTCCCCATTATATATATATACACACACACACACACACACACATACATACACACACACATACACACACACACACACACACACATATATATATATATACACACATATATAATAGATTTATGGATGAAGAGAATATGAAGAATAATAGTGTGTATTGAAATGGGAGAGAGTCACCTCTTTATAGATTTACAGAGCTAATCTTAACCTTCAGATATTAGGTTTTCAATCTAAGCCACACACGTAGCGTTGAGTCAGCGATGAACCTAGCCACAAAACAGACCAAATTCAGGATCACGAATCTTCCCTGCATCTTGATGGGTCGATCCACCAACCTGCTGGGTCAACCCATAGATCACCCAGGCCCGCTGTGGGTCATCCCGTGCCTGCGTAATTTCTGTGTTGGTTTCTGGTTTGAATTTATTTGAATATATATAACCTCGTTATATGTATACAAACTTCTAAGGTTCATATCTTCTTCATATGTTATTCGATTTATGCAAACTTAGGATCCATCTGAACCAGAATTCCGAGATGAATGCAACACTTAAGTCGGTTTTACTTAAATTTGAACTTTAATTAAGTAATTTCCATTTTATTATCTTTATATCATGGTCATAGTGTATTAAATTTTGCGGTGTTACAGTTTACTTCTATAGATAATTAAGATAGACCAAGTGAGTCTCTTGCCCATAGTTTACTTCTATAGGTGATTAAGACAGACCAAGTGATAGGTGATTAAGACAGTCCAAGTGACTTTCTTACCCTATTCACATATAGAAGTAAACTAGTATGACAAATGTACTAGCATTGTTCTCTTTAATCAAGTGCATCACTTGTTGCATAATTACAGTAATAAAATATCCTTCATTGTTTGAAGTGTACTAAATTCACTTTCTTTTTTCAATGATGAAATCATTTGGTATGAAATCATTTGTTTCCCCGAAGGTTATATGTGAAAAAAGAGCATAACTCATATATATATATATATATATATATATATATATATTACAGAATCACGTTGTACAATGATTCCACGAGATCTAGAAAAAAATGTCTTTTATTTTAAATATTTATCATGTAAAAGATAATTTATATTACTACCAATGACTATTTAGACTACTGGACACATACTCAAGACTAGGGATTTCAATTCAGTTTAACTAATATAAGGAACATAAATTACCTTTAACCACTTCTTGTTTACTCAATATGTCTGCATAAAGAAGATGTGTATATACATAACTATCGGGAACATGTATACATAGGAAATTTGTCTTCAAGACGTGATAACTTGTAAATCATAAGTTTACAAAGAATTTTTAAATGCCACATGAACAATCATGGCATAAGTTAAGTCATCAATCGTCTTTGTTCTGTTTTGATTATGTGATATCACAAACTCAAAGCTATATTTAAGCCCAATGTTATATTTTTGCGTTGGTTTATAAAGCACAATTAACTTTAGAGAATGATAATATGTTTTCCTACCAATTGAATTGCATCCAATTCCAACAAGTTTTTACTTTATATTGTATCTTTACTGAACCCGTATCCTAGATACGCCAACCATATAACGGATATAACATATGCACACACACGTAGAGTTGTCAATAGCAATATTATAATCTCAAAGTAATTTTAGAAGAAAAATACAATTTGTTTACAACTTAGAACCGTTTAAAGGTGTTTGTGTCAAGTATGGTGAAACAAAGATGCAAACATCACGTTGGCATGAGAAAAAAATTAATCAATTTAATATGTTTAAGCAGAAGAGCGATAGCCCAAGATCATCTAAATGCAGGCAAGCAAACATATAAAAATGAACGTAACATGCAATATGAACTAAATAAATAAAAAAGGTTGATTGGATCCATTTTATTTTAACTAACTACATATTATTTCTATTAACGTACTAAAACACTATGATTGCATCACTAACCGCTCTTTTGTGCAAACACAATCATCATTTATGTTATGAGACCTGTATTGGTGGCCAAATTTTAGGTTTTGTACTAAAATAACACCTTGAGCAATAAATGTAACTGATTTTTGTTTAAAGGGGAATGATCTCTCTATGCTTTAATATACTTTATGTCAAATTTACAGAATGATGCAAGTACTTGCATTCAACTTTGTAATTTATTCACACGAGGTCAACTATTCCACATGGTGTGTGTTGCCTGCTCTCTACTCCCCCTCCACCTCTAAAAAAATTACTCTAAAATGATATTGACATTTCATTTAGTTACTTGATTTGAAGAAAATAAAAACTAAAATTAGCTGCATTGTGATTGATTTGATACACAGGTCACAATGAGTTGAGAACATGAGATTTGTACTTTAATTTATTTGTTTTGTAAAATTTATTTACAAACTTTATTTAAAAGAAACATTGCAAAAATTGAAACTTAAAGAAGAAACTTTGCTCTCTAGTTAGCGAAAGTGGTATGTTAACGTATGCCTACCGAGTACATGTTAATTACCGGCCATCGGTATGCACTAAACATAACTTACTAAAAAGGTAAAGCACTGGTAGTTCGAAGCTTAGCTACCACTATTAATTGTAATATTATACAAACACAAGCATAAAAAGGAATATTATTTAAACACATGATCCTAACATTTGTATATTAGACACATATTTCACTAAATTATAAGTATCTTGTTTTATCCTTTTGAACTATGTATTTATGATTGAGAATCACTAACTTAAAACAACTTAATTTCTTATTACTATACAACTAAAGTCGGTAGCTTTAAATAATACCACTGCATTATTTAAGGAGAGGCGTTTGTTTTTGTTTTTTCCGTAATGCTTTGATAACGCTTACCCTCAAAGATAACTGAACAGGTTCTCAATGAAAACTTATAACATTTCTCATTTTAACGTTCTCTTGCAGTTTAAAAACCTATGGACACGTATGTCTGCAACTTGTTATTTGTCACATTTCTTGCTTATCATTCAACTTTTTTGAAAGCGTATTGTTGGCAGCTTGTTATTAAACAATATGCTAACGAAGTAACACATATTATATTCTCTTTTCTCATACACAGAGTTGAGAAGAAATTGCGAAATCCAATCATGTTGATGAAACCAATGGTTTACCATTCCAGTCTTCAAAAGAGTAGTCCAAGGTATCACATTGGCAAAATAATTGGATTCATTGTAAGCTCAGAATTGACATTCATGAGTTGTGTATAAAAAGATTAAATCTGAATTATAGAAATTCAAATGAACTTAATTTTGAGCGCCACACATTCCATTGATTAAATTCCAATTAACATGTAACACTTCAAAAATTGCAGCAAATTCAAATCGAATACAGTTGTAGCTGAAATTTCAAAAATCCAAAAAGAAAAAGGGAAGAAAACCTGAAATACCTGAAAATAGTGTAGTTAAGGCTTTTGATTGACTCCCAGATGCGCGCGAGAGTGGATGATAAGAGGTTCTGATTGCAAATGAGAAGGACGTGAAACCAGATATGGATGAGAACGAAAAGGAGAAATCAGGTTTATGATATTTACGAAATTGAATTTGAGAATGAAAAATAAATGAAATTAGGGGAGAAGTGAGTTTTGTTCGCATATTACATGGATTTGGCCAGCCTAACAGTTCTCCGCGGAAATTCCAATCTTTTTCCATGATTTTCAATTTTTTTGGAAGCAATTCCTTCCAATCTCAGTTTTATCAACAAAGATGGAAATGAAAAGAAAATAATTTAAAGGAATTCCATGAAGATCGGAATTAGGAAAAAAAAAAAACCGAAGCTCTTCCTGTACACCACAAGGACCACTTTTAAGCAGTACAAACCATGATAGTGATGGGGGTTCATCAATTTTTGCATGTCAAAATTAAAGTGTGATGCTAAGGGTACCTCAATATGTTCTTCCTAATACCACGACTAAAAAATACCATAAAAATTAGTATTACACTCTTCTTAATACCACACTTAACAAGTAGGGGCTACCACATTGTTTTACTATATTTTTATTTCGCTCGATATTCGTTCGTCCTCATTTGCAAAACCGATCAACCAGCTAAACCCTAGACCTATAACTGATCAACGAATTCGATGCCGCAATATACAAAAGCTGCAAATAAGGTTTGAATTAAACAAACTAAAAGAGGAAGTGAAAGAATAGGGTTTTCAGATCACCAAACAATTGAGAGATTACCGTACGAATTTGAATTTTTCCTCTAGAAATGCGAAGAATACAGCGAATTACGAGAGATTAGGGTTTTTAGATTTTTTTAGTACGTGATTATTTCGGCAAATAATGATTGAATGAGAGATTAAAATGAAGAGGTAATGTGGTATTAGAAAGCATACAAAATTTAATGAGTTTTTTTTTTTTAAATTGCGGTATTAAGAAGAACATATTGGGGTGCCCTTAGCGCTACACAAATTAAAAGGAAGATCAAATTTCCAAGATGTTATATTAAATATATGTAAAATTTAGGAAAGCAAAGTGTAGAGGTAAAATAAGGTTATGGGCTGAACAATACATTTGTTACTATGGGCCAATCCTTAGCTCCCATCGCTCGACTTTGTCTCTAGCAAAACCCTAAAAGTCATAAATCACCGCTTCCCAAATCGCCTGACGTAAGAAGAAATGGAAGATATGGAAGACATGGTGATGGCCAGAGCATCGCCGGGTCTTCGCTAATGGCGGCGGTCACTACAAGAAAATATGGTTTATATAGCATTATATAATAACCTTATAATAAAATGCTATATAAAATGACTCAATTAAAAAAAAAAATAACTTCAAATTGGGCTGTAGAAAAAATAATCCGCTATTTTAACGTGGCATGTTTTAACACGGTAAAAAATAAATAAAGGCCACAGAAAAAGAAAACCCCTCCCTTTTCTTTTGTCTTCCTTTATCATTTTCGTCTTCCCTCCCCCTGATTTCTAACAAAATTTTAACCTAATCTACCAAATCGCTTCCCTCTAATATCAATTCCCATCACTACATTGATTCCCCTCTTACGTCGATTCTCATCACCACATCGATTCCATTAGTTTTAGCAGCTGTTACACCATCGATTCACTCCAGCAGTTAACATCGCAGCTAACTATTCAGTTTGCTTACAACCGACGTCGATTATGCATCCGCTCACACTAGCAGCCTGCAACAAACTCGGTCACGCCGGTTCACTCCATATGCAATTTCGTGGATTAACTCCACGAACAAAGACCGCGTCAATTCACTCGAGAATCGACGACTAAATTCCAGGAGTTATTGGGTAATTTTGATATTGTTTTTCGGTTATTAGTATTTAATATCTGAATCCGTAAACAACAGTAGCATATTATTTAGTTCAATGCCCAAGTATGTGTCCTGTGTATTACATTCAACCTTTGTTCCCCTTTGGGATCGGTTGTTAATGTTAAGTGATTGGATGCATGGTTTGAACTTCAAATTGGTTTGGCATTGCAAAGTTATGGGGTATTTTAAGAAATTAGCCTATTTGGTTAGGGAAATTCACCTGTTGAAATATATATTTTTGACTGCAAGGTTCTTAGTATACACATATACGGCTGGTCATATTTTTTAGACAAAAATAAATTTTAAATGATTTTTCTAATATTTGGAATTTCAGTTATAGTGGTTTATAAATGGTTTACAAAGTAATTTTATTTGATTGTCAAATTAACAAACTAACTTTATGTCTTTTTCTAATCAAATTAGTCAAAACCATAATTCATTAAATTAGATCATATGAATTAGTGCCTAGTTATCAAAATTGAATTGTGGTTATTCATGTTTGGAAATTTCGAATATTGATTCAGCCAGACAAGCAGTCATGTACAATGATATTAATAATAGCACCGAAAGATCATATATTTAATCCATAATTTTTTTCTATGTAATTAATTATTATTGATAGAGTAATGCAGATTTCAATAAACAAATGTAATATCTTTGATTAAAACCATTGTTTTCCATTTATAACTAAGAGACGGTGTTCGGTTTAAACACAATAGTTTGGTTTGAAAATGAATGTGCAACAGTATTGACTGCAGCAAACAGCATTAAACTGCTACCACAAAGTAGCAGCGCATATGTGTTGTTATTTGCAAAACACAAGTGCTTGACAGCCCATGTGTGCTGCTTCATAGAAGTGCACATGTTGATGTGTGAATGCACAATGCATTTGTGCTGGTTATAGTGGCGCACAAGTTATGCTAAGTGGGCAATTAGACCCGCTCAATGTTGAGTATGCCAAAGCTCATTGAAAAAAGAAAAGAAAATTACAGTTAATATCATTAGCATTTGATTTTTCTTAATTTTTTTTATTTGTGAAAATATGATTTAAACTGTTAAAATATTCATTTAAATTGGAATCTAATTTAGGTGAACAACTTCTTAGTTATCTAGTTTAATGATGTTGAAACAAGCATGTGAACATTCTTTTGTCATTAGTATGGATATTGAAATTTAGATATCTTGTATAGTAGATAAAAGTTCTGATTGTGTATTTGTGATATAAATATTATTTGATGCCTTATATACTGCAAACTTTCACAGATATAAAATAGGAAGTTGACACAGTACAAAATATTTTACAAATCATATAAATTGATGCAGTATTTTGAGTGAGAATTAATGACTTAAATGAGAAGTAAACTAGGTGTAGATAGTTACACTAAGTTTAACTGTATTCTATTAGTATGTTTTTTCTTCTTCATAAACTTTGAGAGATAAGCTAAATTTGAAGCGAAACTCCACAATTACCTCAAGAAGTCTTACATCTATAAAATCAATTCTGTTTGTTTGATTTTTAACTATTTAGTTACAATATTGTATTTGAATTAACCAGCAATAACCAAGACGAGCAAACATGAGATTGTACATCACTACATGCTTTTACCGATACCTACCTGCACTGTCTGGCTGATATCTTTTTCATGTTTATTGTGTAGCAATAGTAAATATTATTATTCTTTAATCAAATAACATTTATACATCAGGTTTTTTTTCCCAGTGGTCCTATATCGTAAAATCATCTTACCTTAAATAAGTGTAGAATATGAATAGTATATAATTTATGTAATGACTATTTAGTTTGTTTTGGTACATTTTGAGGTAGGTGCATTATTCAGTGCTTGATTATTGAATTTTACTTGTTCAAATTTTTAATGTTCATATTTTTTTAATTCAGTTTTGCTTGTTAGAGTTATTCTTGCAGCTGAGTTATCTATAATAATATTCATTCAAGTAGGTATAACAGTACATTGTTTGTTTTTACCTACCAACTACCGAATGGGGCATTGCTTACTGAAAGATACTTTGAAGTGAACGTGTTTCTTCAGTTGAAATAAGTATTTAGAAGATTTTAGATTTGATTAATGACTTCTTTTAGCCATCAAGTTTTGTTAATGTTCCTTTCCACCGTTAATTCTTCTGTTGAGCTTTTGTATTTTTTAACTGTTTATTTCTTGTATAAAGAAACATATATTGTTCTAAATCTCTTGTGTTTTACATGCTTTGGAATGTGGGATTTTACTTATATAAAATCTTGATTTTTGGCAACATGATGAGAAATCTTGAATATTTTGTGAGCGGCTTTTCTTAAATACGTGGTTTAACTGAATAAAATTATCTCCAATCTAGTATTACTATATTTACATGAATCAGTTTTGTGGCCAGAATGTAACAACCCGTATTTTTCGATAACGTGTTAAGACGAGAATCAAGGCAGAATTTAATTTTAAATTCTGAATCAAGTAAAACGGGCTATGCCATTGCGTTCTTCTCGGAAAAATACGCGAAATAGAGTCTGAGTTTTCGAGAATCGGAGTCCGTATGACCAAGATATGGCCTCGCGAAGTTTCACGAAAAAATTCCCAAATTAAAGTATACTTAATTAAGTGAAATGGGTTGCGCAGGGAAATATATATATATATATATATAATTGAAAATTAAATAGATAAATATGCAAAAATGTTCAAAACAGCGAATTGGGAGAGGGGAATAACCGAACCGGCCGATTTTTGAGGTCGACCCAAGCCCGCTGGGTCGACTAGGGGTTAATCCAGGGTGTTTGGCTGTCAACCCGTGGGCCGATTCGCTCAAATGCAAATTTTGCATTTGGATGGTTCTCATGATTCATCTTTAATCTAAAGGCCCTAGATGGTTCCTACACTTGACTTCTTCCCCAAGACATGCTTTGATGGCTTGGATTGAATCTAGGTTTAATCCTATGGCCTAAAACACTTGCATAATCTATAAATAAGACCCTAACCTATCCTAAATCCTCATTATTCATTTATGCAACTAAACTATGGCAAAATTTTACCTCTCATGGCCTCCACTCTCTTCATAAAATTTATAAATGGTTTCTATGAGAGATTTTCCATGCATACAAGTGTTTTCAAGCTTGTATGAGTGTCATTAGCTTGCATTCAAGTCAAGTTTCTATCTTTGCATCATAAAGCAAGGGTTTTGATCATTTTGGCTCAAGGGTTTTTATGTTAGAGCTTGCATTTTGGGTCTATTTGATTGCATAAGGGCTTTGTCATATCTTTTGTGCCTTCATAGCAATGTAAGCCCTTTCCCTACTCTTAGATATTAACTATGAAGTTAAATGTTCATGTTGCAAGTTTGGGTTTGATCATTGAGTATGATACATGCTATCATGTCATGCAAGTTTATGAAGTCATTATCTTGATCTTGTGAGCTAAAAGCTACAACCTTTATGTTGAAATGTTGCATTAGGCAACATGAGAACCCTCATAACCTTTATGTCAACTTGCATATGAAGTCATAACCCTTATATGATGATATATGCGAGTTACTAGTCATCATTCCATATCTTTTGTCACCATGATTCGCTTATGTGCCAAGTTTGGGTTTATGCATGTTTTGAGGCTTAAGAATGTAACATGCAAGTTAATGAACACATTTGTGCCTCATTTTCCACCATGATTAACTTGTGGCTTAATATCCATTTTTGTCATGCCTTTGCCAAGTCTCTTCTTTTAATCCATTACGTTGTCGCGAACGTATATGCGAGTTTAAAAGCGTTGGGTTATGTTATGGGTAATTTCTAATGACATGAAAATACAACTTGAAAACATGACTTGAAATATAACATGGAAGTTGACATGTAAGTATGCATAAAAACATAAGCTTGGAAATTTACCTATTAAGTTAGGTCTACCCTTCGGAAATTTACCTATTAAGTTAGGTCTACCCAAATGCTTGAAAACTTGTAACATGTTTTGGGAAACATGATGGACATGACACTTAGATAATATAAGTGTGGCCAACTCGAGATTGGGTTGAGTTTGCAACGTAAAACTACCCGGAACCGACCGGCCTAACTAGTAGTTGCAAACAATAGGACCCAATGTGAGAAGTTGGTCATGTTGTGCTTGAACCCGAGGTTAGACCAAGTTGTGGTGTAAAGCTACCCGGAACCGACCGGCTTAACTAGTAACCACAACAAAGTCTAATGTGAGAGGTGAAGGTGCATTAAGTAATTAATGCCACATGATAGGGTTAAGTTAATTTGATTAATGACTCTTAACCAAATATGACATGGACAAATGGGTCAAGTAATTTGATTAGGCTAATGATACTTAACAAAACATGACAAGGTTGGGTAGGTTAAGTAACTTGATTTGCCTAATGACACTTAACCATTTTTATATGACTAGTGGATGGGGTTAAGTTAACCAACACTTAATCAATCCAACGCGATAACTTGGTTAGGTTAAGTAAGTTTTCTTAATGACGCTTAACCGAAAAATACGGTTAACGAATGGGGTTAAGATTAGACTCAACTAGTCTAAACATGGAAATCGGATGGGGTTAAGTTAGCCTAGACTTAATTAATCCCACTTGGTAGTTTAATGGGGTTAAGTTAAACACTTAACTAATCTAAACATGATGAATTGATGTGGATAAGTGACCTATACTTAACCAATCTAACTCGTGAATTTATTGAGGTTAAGTTAACCTATACTTAACTGATCTAACGTGAAAACATGATAAGGCTAAGTCACGAATCGCTTGAATACACTTGACCGATTTGACTGAGTAAATTGATAGGGTCAAGTTAATATATACTTAACCAATCTAGAATGATAATTGGACGAGGTTAAGTCGTGAATTGCTTAATACATACTTAACCAACGTGAGCATGGTTTGTAGGGTTAAGTCTTGGACTTGGATACTTAGCCAATTTTGACATGATTTGAAGACGGGTTAAGTCTTGGACTTGGATACTTAGCCAATTTTGACATGATTGGTAGACGGGTTAAGTCATGAACTTAAGTGACACTTAATCCATTATGTAAACCCTAGTTCTGAGGATAGGGGATAACCATAGTTAACAAGGATAACGGGAATAAGGCTAAGTGGTAAACCTTAGTTGAGGAATAACTAAGTAATGATTCTTAGTCAAGGAAATTTAGACCAGTTCATAGATAGATGAGTAACCTGATACGGTAGGTCATCGTTTAAGTATACGAGTAGGAGCAAGTATCTGATTTAGATAAAGGCTCCAGCGAACTGGGTAACGAAGCAGCGGCTTCGGGGAACGTGAGGGTGTTCTTGGTATCCCTCTATGAGCTGCCAGGTGATTATACTAGGCTCATGAGAGGTTAAGGTCTGCGTTAGAAGAACCAAGAGTATGCCTTGGTTGCTATGCGAGCGACCTAAAGACGGGGATGGATAGGGGATAGTCGACGATACACGGTCGTACCCTAGATAGCATTTCGTCAGACTACCTACCATCTTTGGTCAAGCGTGTACGTACGGAAAGGCAGAGAACACCCAATAGACCATAATTGCTATCTAATTATGGTTGCGGTAAGGCTAGGATTGTGGGTTGGCCAGTAGTGTGTTCTCATACAGGATTTATCCTGTCTTGTCTTTCACTAGTTGAGGGAGGGGTCGCGTGGGACCATAGCTATAACAACTGGTATTTTCAATAAACTGTTATAACATAAATCGAGGCAGAATTAAATTCAAAAATCTGAACCAAGGGAAACGGGCTATGCCATTGCGTTCGTCTCGGAAAAATACGCGAAATAGAGTCCGAGTTTTCGAAAATCGGAGTCCGTATGACCCGGTTAAGGCCCATTGAAGTTTTTCAGAAATTTCTGTGCTAAAAACAGATTTAAATTTCAAATTAAAAACATGATTAGGGCTAATCGGTGTCAGGCGGGAAAATTCCCGCCAGGGCCCCCATGTCGACAGGCATGTCGACAGGGGTCCTAGGGTGTCGACTGCCCTGTCGACAGCCCTGTCGACACGGGGTAGCCAGGCAGTATTGCCTGGCGCACCATTTTGATTTGGGCTTGGTCTTGTGGTTTGGTTCTAGAGAATTCCGAGATCTGACGGGCCAAAACTAACCTAGGGTTAATCCTAGGGCTAAAAACACTCTAATCTTCTATAAATAAGCCCCTAATCCCCCCCTAAACCCTCATTATTCACTCTAGCAACCAAACTATGTCAAATTGAAATCTCAAATGGCCTCCACCTAAAAACCCTAGCCTCCACCTTCCTCAAAGTTTAATCCTATGAAGATATGATGATCATACAACCTTTTCTATGTTGTATGAATGCTTAATAACTTGCATACTTCATTAAGTTGCAAGTTTGATTTGCTAAGTTTGTGTTTTTGGGATTTTGCAAAAGGGTTTTCTTATTTGAAGCTTTGTTTTGGGTTTTCAAAGGGCTTCTTCATCTTATTTGGTGGATTTGTGACTTGTTTATATTTGTAAGCCCTCTTACCTTCACTTTACAAACTCTAAAGTTAATATGTGGTGAAAGTTGAGATTTATGTGAGTTTATTTGATTGTGCATGCTTATGCGAACTCACTATGTCATGTTTTACATGCTTCATAAGTTATGCATGCTTATGCGAATTCACTATGCCATGTTTTACATGTTTCATAAGTTATGCATGCTTATGCGAGATTACTATGCCATGTTTTACAAGTTTCATAAGTCATGCATGCTTATGCGAGTTTATTATGCCATGTTCTACATGTTTAATGGATTATGCATGCTTATGCAAGTTCACCTTACCATGTTATACATGTTTTATGGGTTATGCATGTTTATGCAAGTTCACCTTACCATGTTATGCAAGTTTAATGGGTTATGCATGCCTATGCAAGTTCACCTTACCATGTTATGCATATTTAATAAGCTATGCATGTTTATGCGAGTTCACTATGACATGATTTGCAAGTTTAACATGTATGTATGTTTATTATGATATGTGAATTTCATCATGTATGTTATGCCAAGTTACCTTTTATACCCTTATGCGTTATGACGAATATGTAAGCGAGATAATGACGTTGGGAGGGTTTGGGTAAACTTAAAAATACATGAAACTAAAAGATCGGGAATTTACCTATTAAGTTAGGTCTACCCAAGTATATGTTAACTTGTGAATATGTTTTAAAGTGGACATGACATTAGATAACATGATATGGCCAACTCGAGGTTAGACCTAGTTGTGGTGTAAATCTTCCCAGGTAACCACAACGTGGGGTCTAATGTGGGTAGTTGGTCATGTTGCACCATAAGACCCGAGGTTAGACCTAGACGTGGTGTAAATCTTCCCAGGTAACCACGAATGTCTAATGTGAGAGGTTGGGTGCGTTAATTAATTAATGCCTCATGACTAGGGTTAAGTCATGGCCCACTAATACTTAACCAATAATGGGGATGCGAGGATTAGATGGGGTTAAGTGGTTACACTTAACTAATTTAATCCATGATTAGTGAGGGGTTAAAACCACACTTAACCCTCTTATAAACCCTAGCAACGTGGTCTGTTCCAGCAGTAATCCCAGTTTGGTATCACCACAACCCTACAGCTAGGTTAGGGCGGGGCACGATTACTGGACTGATGTAAGCGACCAAAGCGACGACTGAGTGGTACAGCGGTGCGGGTCCGGCGGGCTACGGACGTGCACGTAGTCCGATGTTGGACAAACTCGAGGCACGGGTACCAGTAGGCTTAGACTGTGCATTATTGCTTAGGTGTCTGGGGTTGACACCTTAGGGCTTGATACACCCGAAGGTGGACCCAGCACAGTCTAACTACATCCATGTGGGCCGTATGGACACCAACACTTGACGTGTTAGGTTTATAGGGAGCCGATCGACTAGACCGCTGGGCTGGACCTTATATTAAGGTCACTTCATGTTATTGGGCCAAAGTTTGGGCTAAGGGATCAATATCCGTTTTGCGGGTTTGCTAGTACACTGTGGTGCAAAAACTTAATCTTCTTATGTGATGTCACCTTTATCTATTGCCCGTATGTTCACCTCAGTTTCCATCATACTGTTAACTTTATTAGTTTATAGATTGATCGTAGTAGGGCTTACCAGTCTTTTTGACTGACCTGTTTTCTTTCGCTTCTTTTCTTCCGTCCCCCCCCCCCCCACAGGTTCTCAGGGAGAGGCTACATCTGCTTAGTGGATCTTCGGCTTGCTTGTTGGATAGCTCATGTATGGATCTGAGCTAGCTGTGGCTTATCTTTTATTTCTGGGGATTAGTACTGATGTTGTACCATGTATTTTGTTTCTACGTATCTAGACTTATGTTGTATTTTGGATCATGACATTCTGATACTATGTACTTGACTATGTTGGTTTTGTGAGATGATGATGATGGGTTTTTATCTACTACCGCTGCTTTACTTATATTTATTTTTACATATTCTGTCTTGCGATATCTCTGTGCATGTTTACCTTCACAATAACGCCCCTCCAAAGCTAGTACATTCCAAGGAGTGATTCTAGTAGAGGTGGGGTGTTACATTTGGTATCAGAGCACAAGGTTAACAAGATTGAACAAAACTTTTGAAAAAAAAAACCTTTTTGAAAAACTATTTTCAAAAACCTACTAAGTATTTTCCAAAATAAAGTCTAGATTATTTTAAGGCTAATCCCCAAAAGCCATTAGCGTTATCCTTCGTTCCCTTGACCTGATCTTATCTTATCTTTCGTTTCAGTATGGCTGAGAATCTTGTCATCCCAGATGGAGTGAACGTACCACTCTGGTATAGGAGACTTCTAGAAGCTAGGGCGGCAGCTGGTCCCGCCAACCCTACTCCCACTCCTCCTCCTGTAGTTGAGAATCCTATTCCTAATGTTCCTCCCCCGGTGATTCCTGTTCCCCCTCCTCCGGCAGTTAATATTCCTCCTCCTGTTGCTAATGTTCCTCCCCCTCCCCCTCAGCATCCTTAGATTGAGTTTACGAAGGTTTGTAAAGACTTCAAGGCAATGGGAGGCAAGAATTTCCTAGGTACGGAATCTTTTGTTGAAGCTAGGAATTGGCTGAAAGACACGGAGGACCTGTTTGCTATCTTTGGGATTGATGACGAGAGGAAGATCTTATTGACAGTATGGCTTTTGAAGGATGAGGCGGCCTATTGGTGGGAGGTCACCAATGGGACGAGGCCCGTTGAGACTTGGGCCGATTTGAGGGCTAGATTTGTGACCAAGTTTCTATCTTCGGCTGAGGCGAATTTACAGATGGAAAAGTTCATTGCATTAAAGCAAGGTGATATGTCTGTCAAGGAGTATGTGAACAAGTTTAATCAGCTGGCCCGTTTTGGTTTGGATATGGTGAACACTCCGGAGAAGAAGGCTCTTCGATTTGCTAGAGGGTTGAATGAGCCGCTACAGGGCTTGGCGATGTCACATATTCCGCATGGAGCTACTTTTGAGAGTTTGGTCAATATGGCTCTGCTTCAGGGAGATGGAAAGAAAGAAGTCAAGTCGAGTGATACTCAAGCAAAGAAGGCTGATTCTCAAGGCAAAGGCAACCAAGGTGGTCAAAGCAGTCAAGGAAATCAGAACAAGAACAAGAAGGGCAACAACAAAGGCAAGGGAAAGTGCAATTACTGTGGCATAGCTGGGCACTTTGCTAAGGATTGCAGGAAGAAGAAAAGGAAGCTTAGTGGTGGATGCTTTTCTTGTGGAGAGACTGGGCACTTCAGCAAAGAATGCCCAAAGAAGAAAGGACAGGCTGGACCTTCAGGAGGGCAAGTTCATGCTCTCAATGCCGCTTCAGTTCCCGAGCGAGGTAGTGTTTCTGTTGAGAACCTTGTTTATATCTCTGATCTTCCAGTGCGTACCTTGTTTGATTCTGGTGCTTCACATAGCTTTATTTCATCTGATCTTGTTGATAGCTTGCACCTTAGTACTAGCTTAGTGGACGATCCCGTTTGTGTTTCGAATCCCATTGGGGGTTCTGCTCATCTATCTATGATATGTGAGGATCTGAGGATCTCTATACTCAGCGTAGAGTTCTTGTGTAGTGCATATGTTCTTGGTTTCAGGGGATACGGATTGATACTGGGCATGGATTGGCTGTCCCGATATGGAGCCATTCTGGATTGTGAGCATAGGGTTGTGAGGCTTGTGACTCGCCTTGGCAACACCTTAGAGATTTCATGCAATCCGAAGAATCCCGTCATGTTGTGCTATCTAGAATCTCTCGACTCATCAGAGGAGGCCCTTCAGTCTGTAAGGGTGGTCCGAGATTATCCAGATGTTTTTGAAGAAGTTAAGGGGTTGCCCCCTAAACGAGAGATTGACTTTCGCATCTATCTGGTAGATAATGCTAAGCCTGTTTCTTTGCCCGTTCGGCATATGGCTCCGCGTGAGAGACGGGAGCTGAGCAAGCAAGTGAAAGAATTGCTTGAGAAGAACTTCATCAGAAGGAGTATATCCGAATGGGGAGCGCCTGTGGTGTTTGCAACTAAGGCAGATGGTTCTCTTCGGCTCTGTGTGGATTATAGAGAATTGAATAAGCTGACTAAGAAGAACAGACACCCGTTACCGAGGATCAATGATCTCTTTGATCAGCTTGTTGGTGCTTCTGTTTTCTCTCAGCTTGATCTTGCTACCGGATTTCATCAGCTCAGAGTAGCTGAAGATAGTATAGACAAGACTGCATTCAGAACTCCAGATGGATTCTTTGAATGGCTTGTTATGCCGTTCGGTTTGACGAATGCACCCGCGTATTTTGTGGATTTGATGAGTAGGGTGTTTCGGGAGTTCTTGAACAAGTTTGTCGTGGTCTTTGTGGATGATATTCTGGTTTTCTCCAAGGATGAAGAGGAGCACGCGAGGCATCTTGTGGAGGTGATGGATACGCTCAGAGCGCATCAGTTAAAGGCCAAGTTCTCCAAGTGCCATTTTTGGAGAAGGGAAGTCAGATTCCTTGGGCATATCGTATCCAAGCAAGGCTTAGAGGTGGATCCCGCTAAGGTGGTTGCAGTTCAGGATTGGAAGACTCCAAGGAATGCAATCGAGGTGAGAAGCTTTCTGGGTCTTGCGGGTTTTTACCGGAAGTTCATCAAGGACTTCGCGAAGATATCCGCTCCCCTTACTAAGTCGACGAAGAAGAACTTAGTCTTTGCTTGGGATATGGATTGTGAGCTTGCTTTTCAGAGACTCAAGAGAGCCCTTACCTCCGCACCCGTTCTAGCTTTACCCGATGGTGGTAAGATATTTACCGTGTACACTGATGCTTGTGGCACGGGATTGGGCGCCGTTCTGATGCAAGAGGGCAGAGTTATATGTTTTGGTGGGAGGCAACTTAAGGTGCATGAGAGGAATTATCCCACTCATGATCTAGAGCTGGCAGCGATTGTATATGCACTCAAGGCTTGGCGTCATTATCTTCTGGGAGAGAGATTTGAGCTGTATACTGATCATAAGTCTTTGAAGTATCTCTTTTCGCAGAAGGATCTGAACTTGAGGCAGCAGAGATGGATGGAATTTTTGGCTTCCTATGATTTTGATATAGCCTATAACCCTGGCAAGGGGAATGTTGTAGCGGATGCGTTGAGTAGGAAAAGGTTGACACTAAATCCTCTATTTGTTGAGTTGAAGAATTTAGAGTTCTTGGCAACCTTTGATTTTTCCTTGACAGTTGAGTCGATGACCGGTTCTTTGGCATATCTAGAGCTCAGGCCTACCCTTCTGGATCAAGTTGGGGCTTCGCAGAAGGAAGACCCTCAGATAATTGAGATCATGGATAAGCTGATTCGAGGGGAGACATCTAGTCACCTTGCTCGATATTCTATAGACGATAAGGGTTGGCTGAGGAGAGACGGAAGGCTTTGTGTTCCGATGGTAGAAGACTTGGTGAGGAAAGTTCTTGAGGAAGCACATCGCTCCAAGATGACTATACATCCGGGTGGAGATAAGATGTATAAAGATATGAAGCGCATTTTCTTCTGGTCTGGAATGAAGAAGGATGTGGCCGAGTTTGTCTCGAGATGTGTTATTTGTCAGAGAGTAAAAGCCGAGTCGAAGAAGCCCGGTGGGCTATTGCATCCTCTAGAGGTCCCGCTATGGAAGTGGGAGAGTATTTCTATGGACTTTATTGATGGGCTTCCAAGGTCCAGGAAGGGGAATACGAGCATATGGGTCATTGTGGATAGGCTCACGAAGAGTGCTCATTTCATTCCGGTGAAGAGCAAAAGGACCGCATCTGGACTAGCATCAGTATATCTTCGTGAGATAGTACGACTACATGGAGTCCCTTCCAGCATAGTCAGTGACCGAGACCCCATCTTTACTAGTCAGTTCTGGAACAGTTTGCAGGAGGCTATGGGCACAAGGTTGAACCTGAGTACGGCCTATCACCCACAAACTGACGGCCAAACAGAAAGGGTGAATAGGGTACTTGAGGACTTGTTGAGGCTTTGCATTCTGGATTTTGGTGGTGCTTGGGAAGACCATCTTCCTCTTGTTGAGTTTGCATATAATAACAGTTATCAAGCAAGCATAGGGATGGCACCATTTGAAGCTTTATATGGGAGGCCGTGCAAATCACCTACATGTTGGTGGGAGACTACGGATAAGCTTATACTTGGACCCGACATGATTAGAGATACATCCGAGAAGGTCGAGTTGATTAGAAGACGGATGAAAGTGGCCCAAGACCGGCAGAAATCCTATGCTGACAGGCGAAGGTCCGAATTGGACTTTGAGGTTGGGGACAAGGTTTTCGTAAAGGTTTCTCCTTTACGGAATGTGGTCCGGTTTGGAGCTGTTGGGAAGTTAGCACCGAGATTCGTTGGACCCTTCCCCATCATAGAGAGAATTGGGAAGATGGCTTATAAAGTGCAATTGCCCGAAAAGTTGTCCGGAGTGCATAATGTCTTTCATGTCTCGCATCTCCGGAAGTGCCTACATGAGTCCGCTGAGGTGGTTGAACCTAGCATTCTTGAAGACGTGGAAGTAGAGAAAGAAGCAACTTTAAGGAGAGCTCCGATTCGTGTCTTGGGGACAGAGACCAAGAAGCTAAGGAATCGTGAGGTCAGATTGGTGAAAGTTCAATGGGGTGAAGCCGAAGAAGACGCAACTTGGGAAACCGAGGAGAAGATGCGTGGGCTTTATCCATTCCTTTTTGAGGGTACATTCTCAATCTCTTTTCTTTGTTTAGCATATCTTTCTCTTTGCTATCCATGTTTATCTAGTTATCGTGCAAATCTTGTCATGAGAACCTTAGGTAGAAACCCTTTGGATGAAACATGTGTTTGAAACATGTTATGTTTGATGGTTGCAAGTGGTTGCAAATGTTTGCAAGTGGTTACTCGTGGATGCATGATACACATTAGGCACTAGATCGGCTCACACACTCCTCATATTGCATATGCATGAGTGTTTATGCTTATTCTTGGATGAAATTTGTATGCAATCACATGGATGTTGCATATGGATGTATGATTGAGCACGCATGTAGATATTATACATTATGTTAGGGATTTGCATACATATGGATACATTTCACTAACATATTTTGCATTGATCTTTGCATTAGATAGGTACATATACACACACTTCTGCATATGTTCATACGGCATTTAGAATCTTTTAAGGACAATGGTTGCTCGTGGATGATGTTTTGAGTAGATGGATGTTGGATGGTAGGATATGTTCTTCCTAACTTGAAGATTTCGGGGACAAAATCCTTTAAGGAGGGGAGAATATAACAACCGGTATTTTCAATAAACTGTTATAACATAAATCGAGGCAGAATTAAATTCAAAAATCTGAACCAAGGGAAACGGGCTATGCCATTGCGTTCGTCTCGGAAAAATACGCGAAATAGAGTCCGAGTTTTCGAAAATCGGAGTCCGTATGACCCGGTTAAGGCCCATTGAAGTTTTTCAGAAATTTCTGTGCTAAAAACAGATTTAAATTTCAAATTAAAAACATGATTAGGGCTAATCGGTGTCAGGCGGGAAAATTCCCGCCAGGGCCCCCATGTCGACAGGCATGTCGACAGGGGTCCTAGGGTGTCGACTGCCCTGTCGACAGCCCAGTCGACACGGGGTAGCCAGGCAGTATTGCCTGGCGCACCATTTTGATTTGGGCTTGGTCTTGTGGCTTGGTTCTAGAGAATTCCGAGATCTGACGGGCCAAAACTAACCTAGGGTTAATCCTAGGGCTAAAAACACTCTAATCTTCTATAAATAAGCCCCTAATCCCCCCCTAAACCCTCATTATTCACTCTAGCAACCAAACTATGTCAAATTGAAATCTCAAATGGCCTCCACCTAAAAACCCTAGCCTCCACCTTCCTCAAAGTTTAATCCTATGAAGATATGATGATCATACAACCTTTTCTATGTTGTATGAATGCTTAATAACTTGCATACTTCATTAAGTTGCAAGTTTGATTTGCTAAGTTTGTGTTTTTGGGATTTTGCAAAAGGGTTTTCTTATTTGAAGCTTTGTTTTGGGTTTTCAAAGGGCTTCTTCATCTTATTTGGTGGATTTGTGACTTGTTTATATTTGTAAGCCCTCTTACCTTCACTTTACAAACTCTAAAGTTAATATGTGGTGAAAGTTGAGATTTATGTGAGTTTATTTGATTGTGCATGCTTATGCGAACTCACTATGTCATGTTTTACATGCTTCATAAGTTATGCATGCTTATGCGAATTCACTATGCCATGTTTTACATGTTTCATAAGTTATGCATGCTTATGCGAGATTACTATGCCATGTTTTACATGTTTCATAAGTCATGCATGCTTATGCGAGTTTATTATGCCATGTTCTACATGTTTAATGGATTATGCATGCTTATGCGAGTTCACCTTACCATGTTATACATGTTTTATGGGTTATGCATGTTTATGCAAGTTCACCTTACCATGTTATGCAAGTTTAATGGGTTATGCATGCCTATGCAAGTTCACCTTACCATGTTATGCATATTTAACAAGCTATGCATGTTTATGCGAGTTCACTATGACATGATTTGCAAGTTTAACATGTATGTATGTTTATTATGATATGTGAAGTTCATCATGTATGTTATGCCAAGTTACCATTTATACCCTTATGCGTTATGACGAATATGTAAGCGAGATAATGACGTTGGGAGGGTTTGGGTAAACTTAAAAATACATGAAACTAAAAGATCGGGAATTTACCTATTAAGTTAGGTCTACCCCTTGGGAATTTACCTATTAAGTTAGGTCTACCCAAGTATATGTTAACTTGTGAATATGTTTTAAAGTGGACATGACATTAGATAACATGATATGGCCAACTCGAGGTTAGACCTAGTTGTGGTGTAAATCTTCCCAGGTAACCACAACGTGGGGTTTAATGTGGGTAGTTGGTCATGTTGCACCATAAGACCCGAGGTTAGACCTAGACGTGGTGTAAATCTTCCCAGGTAACCACGAATGTCTAATGTGAGAGGTTGGGTGCGTTAATTAATTAATGCCTCATGACTAGGGTTAAGTCATGGCCCACTAATACTTAACCAATAATGGGGATGCGAGGATTAGATGGGGTTAAGTGGTTACACTTAACTAATTTAATCCATGATTAGTGAGGGGTTAAAACCACACTTAACCCTCTTAGAAAGCCTAGCAACGTGGTCTGTTCCAGCAGTAATCCCAGTTTGGTATCACCACAACCCTACAGCTAGGTTAGGGCGGGGCACGATTACTGGACTGATGTAAGCGACCAAAGCGACGGCTGAGTGGTACAGCGGTGCGGGTCCGGCGGGCTACGGACGTGCACGTAGTCCGATGTTGGACAAACTCGAGGCACGGGTACCAGTAGGCTTAGACTGTGCATTATTGCTTAGGTGTCTGGGGTTGACACCTTAGGGCTTGATACACCCGAAGGTGGACCCAACACAGTCTAACTACATCCATGTGGGCCGTATGGACACCAACACTTGACGTGTTAGGTTTATAGGGAGCCGATCGACTAGACCGTTGGGCTGGACCTTATATTAAGGTCACTTCATGTTATTGGGCCAAAGTTTGGGCTAAGGGATCAATATTCGTTTTGCGGGTTTGCTAGTACACTGTGGTGCAAAAACTTAATCTTCTTATGTGATGTCACCTTTATCTATTGCCCGTATGTTCACCTCAGTTTCCATCATACTGTTAACTTTATTAGTTTATAGATTGATCGTAGTAGGGCTTACCAGTCTTTTTGACTGACCTGTTTTCTTTCGCTTCTTTTCTTCCGTCCCCCCCCCCCCCCCAGGTTCTCAGGGAGGGGCTACATCTGCTTAGTGGATCTTCGGCTTGCTTGTTGGATAGCTCATGTATGGATCTGAGCTAGCTGTGGCTTATCTTTTATTTCTGGGGATTAGTACTGATGTTGTACCATGTATTTTGTTTCTACGTATCTAGACTTATGTTGTATTTTGGATCATGACATTCTGATACTATGTACTTGACTATGTTGGTTTTGTGAGATGATGATGATGGGTTTTTATCTGCTACCGCTGCTTTACTTATATTTATTTTTACATATTCTGTCTTGCGATATCTCTGTGCATGTTTACCTTCACAATAACTCCCCTCCAAAGCTAGTACATTCCAAGGAGTGATTCTAGTAGAGGTGGGGTGTTACAATAGCCACGTATAGAAAAACAGACCTTAGCATCTGCATCGGCAGATAAATCGAAAGCTCCCGATCGAGTCCTGTATTTCTCGATCTGCCCTGTGACAGGACTCGGATGGCACGATGTGATACATGTGCATACAGTCATGGAAAACGATTCACGATGAATGCGTGGGAAAAAGGGCGCGGTTGACGGTTAGCGTAAATCCCAGTGGCCCTGGGTGGTTGAACCAAAACCGAGATACGAAAACGTGCAATAGGTAAGCGTAATCCCTAGTGGCCCTAGGTAGCATAAGTCCTAGTTGTACAAACGATAATTCATGTTGGAAGACCCTAGCTAGGTTTAGGGTAACAGTCCAAACCGATCTTAAGGATCATGGAACTATGTTAAAGTAATGTAGAATTTCATGGGAAATCCCGTATGGTCTACGGCAAGGGACTGAACATTTACATGGAATAAAACATACAAGTTGAGTAACCTATATATGCGATATATTAGGTTGACATGGACCATTACACGACTTTTGAGTGAGGGTCATTCTTGGTTAACACATGATACGGTGGGGATACTAGTACGGTAGGTGCAGAGGTAAAATGCAGGATAGATATCATGGGACGTTATACGTGATAGATATCTTGGGGATATTATACTTGATAGAAACCTGACGATGTGATACCTTGTTTTATCTTGACATCGTAATTTATCATGACACCTTAGTTTATCTGAGTTTAGTAGTTCATCCTGTTATTTTGATTTAGCTTATCTATCTTGTCATCATGCTTATGTTCATCTCAGTTTCTCATGTCAGTTAACTTTACTAGTTTTTATGCTAATAGTAGATAGGGCTTACTCAGTCTTTTTGACTGACCCGTTTTGTTTCGCCTCTTTTCTTCCGTTCCCTCCCCCTCCCCCAGGTTACAGGGAGGAAATACTGTTGTTTAGTTCGGACTTCTTTTGCTTGAAGGTCATCATGGATGGCTTGGACTTTTCTTGGCTAATGGCTACTTTACTGTTTTTACTTGGGGAATAATTTATGAAAATGTCTTTATGCTTCTTTACTATTGCAAGACAGGTTTTGATGTACTCTGATGTAAAAGGCTTTAGACCTTATTTATTCATGTTATGAAAGTTTGATTTTACTTCCGCTATTTTTATATGTTCTGTCTTGTGATATTTCTGTGCATGTTTACCAATAATGCCCCTCTAAAGCTAGTGCATTCCTTTGCGAGTGACCCTAGCGGAGGCGGGGTGTTACACGTGGTATCAGAGCAGAAGGTTACCAGACCGGGCAAAAGTTTTTAAAGACCTTCTGAAAACTATTTGAAAATCGTTTACAAAGAAGCATTTTTTCAAGAAAATTTTCTTTTAAAAGAAAAAGGCTATTCCCCAAAGGCCATTAGCACTATCCTTGTTTCCTTAATTGAATCTCTTCTCCTTTCTTTCCTCCATCCGTAGTCACAGTGGTTTTAACTGCGACTAGTCTTTTCTATCTACGAAAGTGCTTTCCATGCGATGGAGGTGGTTTTCAAGAGACCAGTGGCCGCGTTATAAGAAATGATAGTGAGAAAGAGGATAAAGGATACGAGCTTAAGGATGAGCAACTTGTTGGTATGGCTTAGTCCTCAAAGGAGGGAGAAAGATGAACAATGAAACCCATGACGAGAAAGTATCTTTGGTATGGTGAAACGGGACAGATAGTTAAGTATTGTGGGACAAGGACAAGATCATCGTTGTATACCCTCACTAGAGTACCTGAGTAGGGGGATAACATCCTTGTTGAAGATCTAGTTATTCTTTTCTATCATCCCACCAAGACTTTGTTTTGATCCCCGCATCATTTAAATCCGCTTCGGTAGTTGAGTCTCTGCACCTTAAGTACTAACGTAATGGAGAATCCCATTTTTGTCTCAAAGTCCTATTGGAGAATCAATCCATTTATACATGACTTGTTTGGATTTGGGAATGTCTATGCCAAGTGTTGAGTTTGGAAATAATGCTTATGTTTATAAGCTATGGATGGATTCTAGGGATGAAGTGGTTATCCAGTAGGGGGTGCCACTCTCGGTTTTTGATAGGAGGGTAGTTAGACCTTTTGACTAGCCTTGGTAATGCCCTCGAAGTATCGGGTAACCTTTTTGAGGTTCTGTCATGACTAGTTACTTAGAATCCCTTGATGCCTTTATTGTAAATTTGAAGCCCGATCGAGTGGTGTTCGCCAATAAGACGGATGGTTTACTTCATTTATGCATGGGTTATAGAGATCACCCTAGTAAGTGCGCATGATAACCTGATTGACATCTGTTTACTTTCAAGAGAAAGTTCTTCTACATGGAATGCCTTATAGTATATAAACGAGATCCAAGATTCACTAGTGAATTTTGGAAAGCTTGCATGAGATCATGAGTACGCAGTCATGTTTGCGCCAAGTATTCTAGAAAAAGGATAAGTGCAATTGGAACGAGAGGCAACGAAGAAATGAGTTTCAGCTCATGTTATGGAAGCAGGAAATAAGAAGCTACGAAATCGCGAAGTTAAAGGGCGATCAAGGCACAATGGAAGTAAGCCCGAGGAAATACGACTTTGATGGTCAAAGACTAGATACGCGCATGATATCTCTTTTTGGGAGTATATCCTTGATCCCTGTTTCTGTAGAGCTTACTTGTAGGTTATCTTTTGTGGACATCCTCTCGGTCCTACTTTCTGTTACAAACCCCGTAAGGAGTTTGTCTTGTTTATCTTCTCGGTCCTGTTTCAGGGAATTCTAGGTAGAACCCTATGGATGTAAACATGTATTTGAAACATGTTATGATTGATATGGTTGCAAGTGGTTGCAAGTGGTTGCTCGTGGATGCGCGAATACACATTAGATACTAGCTCGACTCGGTCACATTTCATATTGCATATGCACGAGTATTTATACTTGTTTATGGATGAAATCGAATGTATTATCATGCGGTTGTTGCATATGAATGAATGATTGTGCACGCATATAGTATCTATATGACTAGGACTATTTGCATACATGTTGGATTCATGGCACTATACATATTTTGCATTAGAAAGATTATTCAGGCCTGATCATTAGCATTAGCTAAGGAACATGTACACACACGTTTTGCATATATTCATACAGCATTAGAAATCATCTAAGGACAATGGTTGCTTGTGGATGATGTTTTGAGTAGATGGATGATGGATGGTAGGATATGTTCTTCCTAACTTGGAGATTTCGGGGACGAAATCCTAAAAGGTGGGGAGAATGTAACAACCCGTATTTTTCGATAACGTGTTAAGACGAGAATCAAGGCAGAATTTAATTTTAAATTCTGAATCAAGTAAAATGGGCTACGCCATTGCGTTCTTCTCGGAAAAATACGCGAAATAGAGTCTGAGTTTTCGAGAATCGGAGTCCGTATGACCAAGATATGGCCTCGCGAAGTTTCACGAAAAAATTCCCAAATTAAAGTATACTTAATTAAGTGAAATGGGTTGCGCAGAGAAATATATATATATATATTGATATATATATATATATAATTGAAAATTAAATAAATAAATATGCAAAAATGTTCAAAACAGCGAATTGGGAGAGGGGAATAACCGAACCGGCCGATTTTTGAGGTCGACCCAAGCCCGCTGGGTCGACTAGGGGTTAATCCAGGGTGTTTGGCTGTCAACCCGTGGGCCGATTCGCTCAAATGCAGATTTTGCATTTGGATGGTTCTCATGGTTCGTCTTTAATCTAAAGGCCCTAGATGGTTCCTACACTTGACTTCTTCCCCAAGACATGCTTTGATGGCTTGGATTGAATCTAGGTTTAATCCTATGGCCTAAAACACTTGCCTAATCTATAAATAAGACCCTAACCTATCCTAAATCCTCATTATTCATTCATGCAACTAAACTATGGCAAAATTTTACCTCTCATGGCCTCCACTCTCTTCATAAACTTTCTAAATGGTTTCTATGAGAGATTTTCCATGCATACAAGTGTTTTCAAGCTTGTATGAGTGTCATTAGCTTGCATTCAAGTCAAGTTTCTATCTTTGCATCATAAAGCAAGGGTTTTGATCATTTTGGCTCAAGGGTTTTTATGTTAGAGCTTGCATTTTGGGTCTATTTGATTGCATAAGGGCTTTGTCATATCTTTTGTGCCTTCATAGCAATGTAAGCCCTTTCCCTACTCTTAGATATTAACTATGAAGTTAAATGTTCATGTTGCAAGTTTGGGTTTGATCATTGAGTATGATACATGCTATCATGTCATGCAAGTTTATGAAGTCATTATCTTGATCTTGTGAGCTAAAAGCTACAACCTTTATGTTGAAATGTTGCATTAGGCAACATGAGAACCCTCATAACCTTTATGTCAACTTGCATATGAAGTCATAACCCTTATATGATGATATATGCGAGTTACTAGTCATCATTCCATATCTTTTGTCACCATGATTCGCTTATGTGCCAAGTTTGGGTTTATGCATGTTTTGAGGCTTAAGAATGTAACATGCAAGTTAATGAACACATTTGTGCCTCATTTGCCACCATGATTAACTTGTGGCTTAATATCCATTTTTGTCATGCCTTTGCCAAGTCTCTTCTTTTAATCCATTACGTTGTCGCGAACGTATATGCGAGTTTAAAAGCGTTGGGTTATGTTATGGGTAATTTCTAATGACATGAAAATACAACTTGAAAACATGACTTGAAATATAACATGGAAGTTGACATGTAAGTATGCATAAAAACATAAGCTTGGGAATTTACCTATTAAGTTAGGTCTACCCTTCGGAAATTTACCTATTAAGTTAGGTCTACCCAAATGCTTGAAAACTTGTAACATGTTTTGGGAAACATGATGGACATGACACTTAGATAATATAAGTGTGGCCAACTCGAGATTGGGTTGAGTTTGCAACGTAAAACTACCCGGAACCGACCGGCCTAACTAGTAGTTGCAAACAATAGGACCCAATGTGAGAAGTTGGTCATGTTGTGCTTGAACCCGAGGTTAGACCAAGTTGTGGTGTAAAGCTACCCGGAACCGACCGGCTTAACTAGTAACCACAACAAAGTCTAATGTGAGAGGTGAAGGTGCATTAAGTAATTAATGCCACATGATAGGGTTAAGTTAATTTGATTAATGACTCTTAACCAAATATGACATGGACAAATGGGTCAAGTAATTTGATTAGGCTAATGATACTTAACAAAACATGACAAGGTTGGGTAGGTTAAGTAACTTGATTTGCCTAATGACACTTAACCATTTTTATATGACTAGTGGATGGGGTTAAGTTAACCAACACTTAATCAATCCAACGCGATAACTTGGTTAGGTTAAGTAAGTTTTCTTAATGACACTTAACCGAAAAATACGGTTAACGAATGGGGTTAAGATTAGACTCAACTAGTCTAAACATGGAAATCGGATGGGGTTAAGTTAGCCTAGACTTAATTAATCCCACTTGGTAGTTTAATGGGGTTAAGTTAAACACTTAACTAATCTAAACATGATGAATTGATGTGGATAAGTGACCTATACTTAACCAATCTAACTCGTGAATTTATTGAGGTTAAGTTAACCTATACTTAACTGATCTAACGTGAAAACATGATAAGGCTAAATCACGAATCGCTTGAATACACTTGACCGATTTGACTGAGTAAATTGATAGGGTCAAGTTAATATATACTTAACCAATCTAGAATGATAATTGGACGAGGTTAAGTCGTGAATTGCTTAATACATACTTAACCAACGTGAGCATGGTTTGTAGGGTTAAGTCTTGGACTTGGATACTTAGCCAATTTTGACATGATTTGAAGACGGGTTAAGTCTTGGACTTGGATACTTAGCCAATTTTGACATGATTGGTAGACGGGTTAAGTCATGAACTTAAGTGACACTTAATCCATTATGTAAACCCTAGTTCTGAGGATAGGGGATAACCATAGTTAACAAGGATAACGGGAATAAGGCTAAGTGGTAAACCTTAGTTGAGGAATAACTAAGTAATGATTCTTAGTCAAGGAAATTTAGACCAGTTCATAGATAGATGAGTAACCTGATACGGTAGGTCATCGTTTAAGTATACGAGTAGGAGCAAGTATCTGATTTAGATAAAGGCTCCAGCGAACTGGGTAACGAAGCAGCGGCTTCGGGGAACGTGAGGGTGTTCTTGGTATCCCTCTATGAGCTGCCAGGTGATTATACCAGGCTCATGAGAGGTTAAGGTCTGCGTTAGAAGAACCAAGAGTATGCCTTGGTTGCTATGCGAGCGACCTAAAGACGGGGATGGATAGGGGATAGTCGATGATACACGGTCGTACCCTAGATAGCATTTCGTCAGACTACCTACCATCTTTGGTCAAGCGTGTACGTACGGAAAGGCAGAGAACACCCAATAGACCATAATTGCTATCTAATTATGGTTGCGGTAAGGCTAGGATTGTGGGTTGGCCAGTAGTGTGTTCTCATACAGGATTTATCCTGTCTTGTCTTTCACTAGTTGAGGGAGGGGTCGCGTGGGACCATAGCCACGTATAGAAAAACAGACCTTAGCATCTACATCGGCAGATAAATCGAAAGCTCCCGACCGAGTCCTGTATTTCTCGATCTGCCCTGTGACAGGACTCGGATGGAACGATGTGATACATGTGCATACAGTCATGGAAAACGATTCATGATGAATGCGTGGGAAAAAGGGCGCGGTTGACGGTTAGCGTAAATCCCAGTGGCCCTGGGTGGTTGAACCAAAACCGAGATACGAAAACGTGCAATAGGTAAGCGTAATCCCTAGTGGCCCTAGGTAGCATAAGTCCTAGTTGTACAAACGATAATTCATGTTGGAAGACCCTAGCTAGGTTTAGGGTAACAGTCCAAACCGATCTTAAGGATCATGGAACTATGTTAAAGTAATGTAGAATCTCATGGGAAAGCCTGTATGGTCTACGGCAAGGGACTGAACATTTACATGGAATAAAACATACAAGTTGAGTAACCTATATATGCGATATATTAGGTTGACATGAACCATTACACGACTTTTGAGTGAGGGTCATTCTTGGTTAACACATGATACGGTGGGGATACTAGTACGGTAGGTGCAGAGCTAAAATGCAGGATAGATATCATGGGACGTTATACGTGATAGATATCTTGGGGATATTATACTTGATAGAAACCTGACGATGTGATACCTTGTTTTATCTTGACATCGTAATTTATCATGACACCTTAGTTTATCTGAGTTCAGTAGTTCATCCTGTTATTTTGATTTAGCTTATCTATCTTGTCATCATGCTTATGTTCATCTCAGTTTCTCATGTCAGTTAACTTTACTAGTTTTTATGCTAATAGTAGATAGGGCTTACTCAGTCTTTTTGACTGACCCGTTTTGTTTCGCCTCTTTTCTTCCGTTCCCCCCCTAGGTTACAGGGAGGAAATACTGTTGTTTAGTTCGGACTTCTTCTGCTTGAAGGTCATCATGGATGGCTTGGACTTTTCTTGGCTAATGGCTACTTTACTGTTTTTACTTGGGGAATAATTTATGAAAATGTCTTTATGCTTCTTTACTATTGCAAGACAGGTTTTGATGTACTCTGATGTAAAAGGCTTTAGACCTTATTTATTCATGTTATGAAAGTTTGATTTTACTTCCGCTATTTTTATATGTTCTGTCTTGTGATATTTCTGTGCATGTTTACCAATAATGCCCCTCTAAAGCTAGTGCATTCCTTTGCGAGTGACCCTAGCGGAGGCGGGGTGTTACACAGAAGGATTAACAATAAACCCGAGGTAATTATAAAATATATCAATATCTTAAGAGCATTTTCTAGTTTGGAAGGGCTTCACATTTGATTCCAACTTAATGTTAAATAGTGCTGCCCTTGATTTATGTGAAAATATTGTATTGATTTGACGACTCATGTCGTTTATTTCATCTTCGTTGTGACATTGATACTTTAGGATGATTTTCTTCGTTGTGACATTGATACCTTAGGATGATTTTATTTTTTCCTTTTATATTTATTGCACGATCAGCATAAACTTGCTAACAATTTGAATACATAAGTTTTTTTTATCAAGTTTATCTTATTTTCTATATTCTTCCACTTCTGCTTGTTTATATGTTTTCATCATGAACGAGTTTTGTTTTATTTGCAGTGAACATTTAAAGCAAGAAGATCTGAGGGTATGTTTGCTTTCTTGTTATATATTTTGCTCAACACTAACGTTTCTAAGCAAAAAAAATGTTTATGCATGTAACATATGCATAATATTTCAAGTAAAACCAAGAAGCTATGTAGAAGCAGCGAATGAATTATCAACATTGTAGTGCATGATGCTTACATTTTTAAGCAAACAAACAAGTGGTAAAAATTAGTTTGGATGCTGAAGCAAATCATATATGTCTTCAACTGATGTTTTACGCTTGCTTTCCAACTTTGCTTCCTTTTTGGGTAAACATGTAATACTGTCCGATTTGTGAATTAAATTAAAGCTTAATGATAATGCTTATGCTATTTGTGAAATTCACCCGAAATTGGTGCTAAAGCGAAGGTGTTTATGCCAGAATGGGCAAATTTGTTACTTATTCGCTATAAACCAAGTTAGTTCCTTCATGCTTCGTTTGGAAATGTGATGGATGTAAAGATTCAATATTTCAGTTCATAAAGAGTCCGTATGTGATTTAACGCTCCACACATACACACATTTTTGTGTGTCACATGTTCAATTATATTGCTAATATCCATAAAAATTCTATCTAACAGTTAAAAAATCGCCATTCATTATCATAATTTATGGTTTACAATAGTGGATTGATAACAACATGTTGACAATGTATATTTCTACTCTAATAGACACTATTCTGAAGCAGCTTGATCTGAAGTACCCTACTCAGATGTGTAGGAATGACTTGTTGCTTGTAAACTATATTTTGAACCTTAGAAGTTTGTTTGAGTGCAGCCAATATCGAGTATAGGTAACCACAATCCTTGAATGACAAATTTTATGATTCGGTCTACTTATTTTTATGCAGGAGGATATCAAGCCTGTTTTAGTGAGCTTCTGGCACATTGTCCGGGATTGCAATTCTTGCATAGCACTCTTGAATGTCAAGAGAGAGACGTTATGCCTATCTAACCAACAAAGTAACATATTTTTTTGTAGTTATTAATTAACCTTCATTTTAAAGAATTTATCACTTGCATGCCCATTAACAGAAAGTCGAACATTTATGACCATTTTTGAGTCAGGATAAAACTTATTTAGAATATTATTTGTAAAGATTTTGCACTAGCCATCTTACTCTCAAGAACTAAAGCGTGAAAATGTATTCGCTACATGCGGCAATGACAACGGATGGGACTTTTTTTTTAATCTAGGCAAATGAATGAAGCCATTTATAAAAATCATTACGGGTGGAGATAAATGCATGAACCATTAATACATTCTATAGAAGGAATGTATTTAAATAATTTTGTAGCGTTTTTTAAAACTCAATTTTCTTCAGATTACAATAGAAATGGCTTCTGAATTCGCCGGTCCCACAGGTGTTAGATTTGGATCGACAGTAGTTCCAAAGGAGTTTATCTTTTCTAATGGATATCCTGTTGTCAGATATTTCAAGCACATTGTTTGAACCTGCTTCAATGGAACTATAATATTTCTCACGTTGGTGGTCATGCTTGTTTTGGGAAAAAGCTCTAAAAGTAAGTTTCCTATTATTACTTGAATTTATTTAAGAACATTATAGAACCTTGAATCATTGTTTAATTGATGCATATTTATTGCTTTTTTTCTAATTTACAGACTACACGTTTTATTTTTATGGCCTAATAGTGTGAAAAAAAATTGCTGCTTCACTATATTGTCAAAAGTTCATATCATGATTTAAAATTTTGCAATGTTTTTGGACACTCTATTATCCTTATTTAGATCACCCACGGAAAGTATTGATTTTTTTCTAATAATTTTGAACTTCTTATTTTTATGTTTTATCATGTATTATTGAAAGCTTGTATTATTAATCTAAACTAATATGTTGATTGACTTGGAAGTTTTGAGATAATGTTGATCTAAACTAATAGTCTTTGTAGCTAATATAAATAACAGTTATGATATGTCAAAGATCATAATCATATTTCAATTTGTTTGTGAAATAAAAAAGGAAAGAACAAAATTTCCAAATCACCTATATTGTTTTATTACATAGTGTAAAATCGATATCTGGTGCGAAAATCGATAGTAATACTATAATTATTTTTCAAGGAGGTTATCATATACAGTACAAATACTTATTTACCTGGTAGTAAGATGCATTAAAAATTAACATACAGTCATGTGCATTTGTAAATATGCATGCATTCTAGATATTTGTTATTAACAAAAGTACCCATTTTTAAAAGGAAAAATATATTTATATACGCAGCTTGTAATTTTGCACTAACATCCACGAAACTATATATTTATATATTCATCCTATAATGTACTGCACTAACATCTTCCTGAATTAACTAAATATCAATATGTATTATATTAGTAAAAGTAATAACAAATATATTTGTCTTTTGATATTATACACCTAACGGTCGGTTTTTCCTCCGTTATGCGGTTATACTAGTCATATATGTGCAGAAAACTAAAATTGTAGGATGTCATAGAGAGTCATATCTATTGCATGATATCGTAAACAAAGGATGGCGTAAACAAAAAAAAAGATTTTATGGATATCGCAAATCTAATGTCAAATGAAAAGTTGAAGCGACTGATCTGATCGGCAAAATGTTAATAAACGGGGCCAAGAGAAAGACCTAGGGCCTCGTGCTTGTTGTAAATTTCGGAGAACGTGAGCATGTTAGCAGCTGTAATTGTGTCAACATGCATAGCTGTGCTGAGCAGTAGAGGGCTGTGTAGGGTGCTTGCATGCGAGATTGCTGGTGTTTACATGTGTATTAAGGAATGTGTGGAACTGTGTGCTTGCGAGTCAAAATTATATATATATATATATATATATATATATATATATATATATATATATATATATATATATTGTGTGTTTAGGGGTGTGTCTATCTTGCATCATACATTATTAAGAGTGTATTGTTTAACATTTGAGAAGTTTCAGATTGTGTTCATATAAGTTTTAGTTGATGTTGGACATGGATTTGCACTCAATCTATAATTAAAAAAAATGTTTAGGTGATCATGCCAAGGATCAAATACTTTAACACATCCATAATAAATTGCATAAAAGTCTGCATGAGGTCCATGCAAATTGTAAAGTCTGGAGACAAGGATTTGAAAAATATTCTTTTCTCAAAAGTAGATTATCAATTAAAGCAAGGATACTTCCATAGTAACAAATGAATGGAAAGTATTTTGTACCCCTTGTTTTTTCGAGAACGATTTCAGATTTGCAGGTTAAGAAAATTTGAATTGAGATACCAGTAGTTATTGAGTGCACTTAACTAAGTTTTGAAAATTTTTGTAAGCGAAAACATCTTGACATAGCAATTGGTCATAATACATATTCTAAATTGAAACAAATATATGAAAATAAAAAATTGATAATTAGAAAATTTGATTAGATCCTTTATATTCTCCTAATTTCATTTTGAACAAACATAATGAACAGGAGTTCTTTCAAACAAACAATGAATAAAAAGAATAAACGAATAAACTGAAAAGGTGAAAAAATGAGATCAAATTATCCCAGGCATGTGAATATTTTTTGGTTACGGACTCAGGTTTAACACAGCTTTTTAGTTTTTTTATGCATAGCGACAATAAATTCCAATCCATAGAAAGTTTCAAAATATATGACAAAGTTTCGGATTTTTTGCAAAGTAGCTGAGTACGTCAGCTTTTCCAAATTCTTTGCAAAGTTTCAGAATTAACTTGAACAAAACAAAACAGATAGCAGACCTTGCAATACTTGGCTCTTCATAAAATAGGTTCTTTGTTCTTAGTACACAATCCTGTATTGTGTGATAACCAAACCTTGTAATGGTCTTAAGATATATTCTTTCAACCATTCTTTATGCACCAGCCTTTAAAGTACAGCAAGGTCAGATGAACACATAAATGTTTCTTCTATTGTAATCCATATGGTCGAGTCTTGCCTATTGCATTGTGATTTTAATCCTTTTCTTAGATTGGTTTACACTGCTTTTCAGATCATTAGTTGTTTTACTACTGAGTTAACATGTTGGTATGGATGCTATCCAAATGTTTTCCAGGTCGTTAGTTTTATAGATGCAAGTATTCTATTTTTTCTTTTTCTTTTTTGAATTAAGTATTCTAATTATATTTTTTAGGGGAAAAAATTGGCTTTGGTGTTTGACCATGTTTATGAACTAAATGCGGCAAGTTATCACCTTTTTACATCCTTGAGAAAGTTCCGTGTTATGCAGCTGATCTTTTTCTATTTGTGAACTGCATTATAAAATTTGAATGTGGCAAAACTCAAGTTCCCGCTTTTTGTGGCACCTCAAAACATATGATTGTTAAGCTTGCGCTTTGCTTTGTTTGTAGATCCTAACTTGTACTCGTGTGAATTGCAGGTTTTGGGATATATAATGTGCACGAGCTTAAAGGCCGAAGACTAAGTGATTTTTCATGTGTTTTTGTTTTGAAACTACATCCAGACTTCGTTACTTAGCTGTCAACTATGTCCAAACCTATTTACTTAGCTAATCAACTATGTATTTAGCCTTTTGAAATATAATGTTTTTGATATTAGATTTTTCTTTTTTGGGGCTATTGACAGTATTGTATTATGAATATTTACTGCTTAATTTTCCGTAACGTGCGCAAATCAAATTAGAGATAATGGTGCACTACAGAAAGGACATCACAGCTATAAAAAAGTGATATATATTAAACGTATTAATAGCGGAAATTGAACCTTATTGAAGCAAAGGGGAAACGCTATAAAACATCATATTATTAATAGCGGAAATTGACCCTTATTGAAGTAAAGGGGAAAACACTATAAAACATCATATCAAAACGCTATGTAAAACTTTTCATATTGGTGAATGTGTGCTATAAAATGTTTGATACAATAGCATTAATTTAAAGCTATGAGATATTCTGGGGCTATTATAACATGTTGATATATAGCATCGTCACTAATGCTATGGAAAGTTATTATAGCATTTTTCACCTGGTATTAAAAGGTAAAATCTGTTGTAGTGGGTTGGAATCAAACCGAAAAAGAAGGTTAGAGCTCGTCTTGATCAAGGTCCGCTTCTTAACAATGTTCACATTCCGGGGACACAGACTATATATATCACGACTTTTGGTTGCTCCCATAACCAGAGTGATAGTGAATATATGGCTGGTCAGCTCTCATCATTTGGGTATGCAATTAATGACAGCCCTAATGAGGCAAAGTTGTGGTTGATAAACACATGTAGTAAAATCTCCTAGTCAATCTGCCATGGATACTCTGATAACAAAATGTAGAAGTGCAAAAAAGCCTTTGGTTGTAGCTGGATGTGTTCCTCAAGGAAGTCGTGAACTAAAAGAACTTGAAGGCATCAGCGTAATCGTAGTACAACAAATAGATCGTGTTGTTGAAGTTGTTGAAGAGACATTAAAAGGGCATGAGGTGCGGCTATTAAGTTCTAAGACTTTACCGTTGTTATATCTTCCTAAGGCGAGGAAGAACAAATTCATTGAGATTCTTCTAATTAATGTTGGTTGCTTAGGTGCTTGCAGTTATTGCAAGACGAAGCATGCTCGTGGTCACTTAGGAAGTTACACGGTTGAAAGCCTCGTAGAACGTGTAAAAGTTGTTATTTCTGAAGGAGTAAAAGAAATATGGTTAAGCAGTGAAGATACCGGTGCATATGGCAGGGATATTGGGTCAAATCTTCCAATTTTACTTAATGCATTAGTTGCGGAACTTCCTTCTGATAGAGGCACCATGCTTCGTATAGGCATGACCAATCCACCGTATATACTGAAACACTTAAAAGAGATAGCAAAAATCATGTGTCACCCTTTTGTATATTCATTTCTGCATGTACCAGTTCAAAGTGGAAGTGACTCGGTTTTTGAGACAATGAATCGTGAATATACCGTTGTTGACTTCAGAACTATAGTGGATACTCATAATGAACTTGTACCTTGGATGATTATTGCAACTGACATAATATGTGGATTTCCAGGAGAAACCGATGAAGATTTTACCCAAACTGTCAACATCATCGAGGAGTATTGCTTCTCTTAAGTTCACATTTCCAAGTTTTACCCTAGACCAGGCACACCTGCTGCAAGGATGAAGAAAGTCCCTAGTACCGTAGTTAAAAACCGTAGTCGAGAATTGACTGCTGTATTTGAATCATTCATAACTTACAAAGGAATGGAGGGTTGAATTGAGAAAATTTGGATTACTGAAATTGCAACTGACGGGATTCATTTGGTTGGACATACTAAAGGATATGTTCAGGTACTCATAATTGCTCCAATGAGTATGCTAGGTACTTCAACTGATGTTAAAATCACATCTGTTGGAAGGTGGTCTGTATTTGGTGAAATTCTAGAATTCCGTGAACCACCATCAACAAAATTTACCCCACTAACTACCGCTCCGCAAAATTCTTGCGACAATCGTATGTGCTCCAGAGAGCCGGAACCTTGCAATAATACCGTACTGCAGTCTTTGCATAACTTCGGTCAGAATAGGTGTGATAATGAAGTCTTGTTGTGATAATCCCAATAACAAAGTTGTAAAAACTGGAACCATAAGAAGCAAAATGTTGATTAATTCTCTTTCGACCCTGATGACGAGGAAAGGAGTTCAATCAGATAAGAAATTTGATGAACATAAACTTCAGGGTGTAGATAAGCAGCAAAGAAACTGGCTTGGCAGGTTGGCCACTTTGGACTGGATACTGCTTGCTCGAATGTTGAGTAATTGCATCGTGATTGCCATGCTGATGTTTTTGTTGTATATCTGATACAGACTGTAAGTTCCTTATTCATTTGTGTGTTTCTAGTAATTGCCGCACCGGTGATTATCAAAACAAAAGGTGATAAATTTGAAATAATTTTACATATCTTATTTTATTTGGTTTCTTTTGGATCTTTGGCCCTATTTTGTAATGTGTAGCAACTGGTTTAGACATGCAGTTTTCATTTTTCTAAATAAGTAAAATTAAGGTCATAGTCACAGCAAAATTTGATATTATGCTTTTATTTGTTAGGTTGATACCATAAAGTAAAAATATGTGATAAACAGAATGATAGCGATATTATTCTATATCTTTCCCGAATCTAGTTTGATTGGGATGTGCTTCTGCATAATCAGGCAACTTTATTTGTGAAGCTAGAGCACCAATTATGTATACAAGGTTGAAAACCAAACTGCTACACATACATACCATGAATCAAATTATATACTAGTCTTTCAAAAGCAATACATGAATCACGTGTAGCCACTAGCCACCTACACAACCATAGGGGAAAAACATAATTATAAGTTTTAGCCATTTCTAGTAAACAACACAGTGATATATGAAAGCCTAACACATTCTTAGATAACTCAATCTTAGACGCATGTGTGAAAATACTTGTGTAGCTGATATAAATGCATTTTCAAAATCCAAAATTCAGAAGGAATGTAAATTCGTTAAAATATTGTCAGTTTCTTCTCATGAATATCACAAGTTTGAAAAACACAGAGGAGTTAGTTAATATAAATATCATTATCATATAAGGTAAAAAAGAAGTGTAGAAATAACCTCACACCGTAAGGAGCGGTTATAGGTTTCTAAAAAGATTACATGAACCAAAGTTTGAGAAATAGGAGGACCATGGAAGATAGATCAATGTATTCGGTGATTAATTAACAAGGAAAAAATATATTTAATAATTACTTACCAATAATTACTAATCAACCAAATAATAACGAACATCACATAAGAATAAAAAAAATCGCAGCCTACCAAACGAAAGGTTGTTAAATTAAAGCTATTAAAATACCTAAGAAATATTGGATGATTAAAAAGGAACTGACGAATGAGTGGGAGTAATCATGAAGGAAGGTTGGAGTTGAAACGATTTCAAATCTTAACGACATAATTAAAAATATAAAAGAAATCTTAATGGAGTTAGGATAAAAACATTTTTTGCTAACGTGGATGATGTACATCCATGTGATGTCTTTGTCACCATCAAATCATGTACGTTCTTTATCTTTTCTATTACATTCAATGCTTATATATTTACATACATATATATACACACAAATACATACATATACACACATATACACACACATACAAGGTTTTAAATCATGGATATCGATCATATTTCATCTCGGAGATTTTAGAGACCTGATCTCATATCGGGGGAGATCTCAGATGAGATGAGTCTAATTAGGGTGTTCGTCTCGGATTTCCATCTCGAGTCTGAAAGTTCGTATCGGAACAATCTCGGGGAATTAAAAACTAATATTCAGTAACTTAAACTTGAGTTGCAAAATTACTTCATTATTCTTAATTTATGAAACATCGTCATACTCTAAATGGTAATATCTTAAAACAAAAAATAGCATAATGCAAATAGATCATTGCTTACAACAGATGATACATGAACATGAATCATTTTTAGACATAAAACATAAAAAGGATCCAAAACATTAAAAAATTCAAGATGAGTATAACATAAAATACATAATTTCATAGGTAATATGTATGTAAAAAAGACAAATATGAAAATCATAAGCATTGTAGAACATATATGAACATACAGTACGGTCATTTAACATGCAAAATGTAAAATAACAGGGGATTATCGTGGTTAGATCTGATTTTTTTAGTTATTGTTCTGGTTCAAACCCATATTTTAATTTTAGCCAAAAAAGCTAAGATCTCGGACGATATTCCAATATCTCGTCTCGGTCGATATATCGTTCGATATCGCAATATCTCGGGTGATATATTCGAAAGGAGATTTACAGTGATATTTGTTGTTTCATTTCGGAAGAAACCCAAAACAAGATCTTGAAGACGATGTCGAACGATATTTTCGAGATTTGAAATAGTGCACACATATATATAGGGCAGCTATTTGAACACAAAATTAGATACAAATCATGAGACATAAAGCCTCGACCGTTGGATCATTTTGTCCTTGTATGAAGGGGTGGAATTCATGGGGCAATCTAATGATGGAGATCAATTGTGTCACCAACTGTGTCTAAATAGACTTCCCTATATATGTGTGTGTGTGTGTATATATATATGTATGTATAAGAGGACCGTTCAATGGTACTCCTGTTCTGCAACACCCCTTTAGCACCACTACCTTATCGTGAGCTACACTAATCTAAATTTAACAAAACTTTGTAGATGTTCAATCCACATATATATATTATGATCTATCCAAAATTTGAGTTTGTTCCGACATTCGTAACATTTTCAAAATCTTAGATCAATAATTCACTACTCAGACATTTATTCGAACCGTTAAATTTAAACATCAAATATACAATTCTACGAATGTCAAATTGAGCTCAAAATTTGAATAGATGAAAATATATATGTGGATTAAACATTTACAAAATTTTGTTCGATTTGGATTGGTGTAGCTTACGGTAGGTTAGGGGCACTAAAGGGGTGCTGCAAAACAAAGGTTCCTGGGAGCACTCCTCTTTATATATATACATACATACATACATACATACATACATACATACATATATATATATGAGAGCGTACAATGATGCCCAAAACAATTGAGCTCCCTTTTAACCCCCTTGTTTTCCACCACAAGTTCTCCCTCCCTCCTTCCACTTGTGGTGGAAAAGAGGGAGGCTAAAGGGGTACCCAACTGTTTGGAGTGTCGTTGAATCTGCCTCAAATATATATGTATATATATATATGTATGTATGTGTGTGTATGTGTGTATAAAGAGAGAGGAGCGCTCAATGGCACCCCAAATAGTGAGCACCCCATTTGCCCCCAATATAAACCAAGCATTCATATTAGAAAAAGTGAGTGGGAGGTGAGAGAATGAGTGGAGGGAGAGAGAAACGAGATATGTGGTGAAAATCAGGGAGCATTTAGGGGTGCTGCACTGTTTCAGATGTTTTTAGATAACATAATGGTGACATAAATTTAGATACAAAAAATTTCAACCATTAAATCTCTTGAATTCCACCATCCATGTAAAAACAAGCAAATATAATGATTCACAATTTGTATGCCTAGTTTAATGTTCCAATAGTCGCTACACACACACATAAATGCAACTATTAAACCTGAGTTTAGAGGAACTACTAATGATGATCGTACACATACATAAAACTACTCAATTATTTTCTATACTCATTCGTTTTCTTATTAATAATATACATGAAATATAGTACATTGATACGTTTTAAATCGAGATATAAATATATAACACAGTTATGCTAGTTGCACTCATTTCTCTTTCTTTCCCTTTCTTTGCTATCGCATCTTCTCTCTTTTTGTTTCTTGTTTTCTTTTGTCATCCTATCTCTTTTTATGAACTTCAACTTCATGTATTGGATTCGAGGGGAGGGGGGTCAAGGTTTGCAGAAAAGCAAATCAAAGTTCAGGAAAGTGACCAAGGGTTCTTGCTACCACGAATTTAGATATTTTCCTGTTATATTTTTTCTGTTAGTTTCTTATAAAGTTATTCCTATCGTCCTCCTTGTTACCCCTTTGTTTTGCAACTATTTTGAAGAGGTGCTAATTTTTCTAATATATCTATTGGAGTAAAAGTAATAAAATTAAGACTATTTACGCATCTCACCAACAAAACCAATTTGAAGCGACCCAAACTTCCCCGTAAAGGAAAGCCTAGATTGAGTTGAGAACACGACAAATCATAATACAAACAGAAGAAGATTTCATTGCTAATTACAATAATTTCATCAGAGTACAAGAATATAACAGAGTATGAATAATTTTTAGACATTGTAAAATATCAAAGATTAAAATAGATTACTTAGCAGCGAAAAATAATACATAACACAATTGAAAGAGATAAACGGATACAAAGCGTTCCGAATATAGCTCCAGCTGTAAACCAGGATCCTGTGAATATAATATCTGCACAACCAAAACTACTAGCTACCCGTGTGGAAAATATGGGCACCCAGAGTTTAGGTTAAAACAATAAACTCCAGGTCAGTAATGTGACTGGTGCGAGAACTAAAAACAGTTGTTTAAAACTTTTACTTTAAAAGTAAATCAAGGGACCACGCCGTATAACACGGAACGGGTCTCCTCCTAAGAATACCAGCGCATAACAAACAGCGCAATGCTTTTTAAAAAATAAAGCTATTATAAGACCGTGGTCCCATCACACAATGCAACATAAGCCGGAGGATAAGGATTTCCCTTATAATAGCCAAACATGCTTGGTATGTTTAAAACAAATCATTTGATACTATTATAAGTGCATAGTGTATAAAACAACTTCAAATATAAACGTATCAATCATAGATGGCACGGGTACCATATATCATGTTGCCAATACTAGGTTCTACAATCAAAACCGAAATGTCACGTATTGGGAGTTGGATTTCCATCTGTGAACCAAGGCAAGGGATCGTCCTTACCGCTTCAAGACAAACTAGCCTACCATGTCTCAGGCAAGTATTCAGTCAAGCCTTTGGATCGTCAGGGCCGACCAACTTGGTAGATTAAAATGCCTGAACAATACATTTCCCAGCCCTATAGGGCGTAAATTGGTCTGTATATCGACCAAACCATCCATCGGCCCCGCAGTGACCGATATAACCGAGGCGCCTCTCTATCCATCATCAACGTAAGTAAAATGTCTGGGCTCCATACCATGACACCACTCCTAGCTAGAAGGAAACGCATGTCCTCGCCAAAGTCCTCTCCCGTTTCTGGTTCACACCGGGGTGTGAGGCTCGCGAATTAACGCTATACATAAAGCTATGCTATATTAAAGTCGTGCTTTGATCATTAACCAAAAGACTCCGCTTTTCAATAGAAGTCTTGATCACTGCATCTCTACATGCCACACGGGCAGTTCACGCCTTGCGACTGATGTCTATCGATATATAACCTCTGAGCTCATACGTCTCAGATAAGGGTGTTAAGCAAGAGAATAAATTCTCCTCCACCAAACAGATATATATTTAATATAGATCAATCAACATGGAACAAAATCCAATGTCAGACACGCATCCATTTACAAGTCCATTATGGGTCTGAACGAAACCGGAGGCACCTTAATCCTCGTTCCATATGTCCAATACGGAAGAGAGGTCCTCATATATCCGGTCGATCTTTAAGTACGTCTAGACGATCACCACTTATTACCTCATCTTGGGTGTACAGCCCAATCAAGACATCAGTAATCATCCAAACGATGTGAAGACCTCCGGTCTTTAACCACCGTCTTCGTCGTTGACTTATCGTCGAATCAGTTATTCAGAATGGGTGTAAACCCGGCCTTTCTGAATAACTCGCGTATATAATAAACATGTGCTTTAAAAACACAACATACTTCCCATTCCAATTATGAATATTCTTTTATTTAAATATTCATATCCTTTGGGAAAGGTCCCATTAATTTTATCAAAGATAAATTCTTCAAATTTATTCTTTAATCTTCAATTGGAAATCAATTCAAACCAAATTAAGGTTTATCCAAACTAGTCGAGATTAGCGAACCTTACCAAAGTTATCATTTATTATATTTCCTAATCCCAACCTATTCATCTCGTTAAGCAAAACTGGTAATACTCCATATCTAACACCACGGTGTTATCGGTAAAATTATTTACCATTTCACGTTCAAATCTAATTAAAGATTTAACTATCACTTGGAGCAAAACAGGTGATACACTATTCTCGATCATTTCATGAATCCAATAAATTTAATTATCTCATTCATTTTCCATTCTAATTAAAAATTCATTAAAACTCTAATTCAGTTTTAATCTCAAAAAAATCATTACTGAATGATTATTCAAAGTTAAGAAATTAATCTTATCTTTAACTGGGTTAAAGAACTAATGTCATTTAAAACACAGTTCATGATAAACCCAAAATCCCATCCCATTAATTATGGAATCTTCATGAAAAACCGATCAATATATATAATCGATATAAACTTCCATATTTGATCGATAATATAAATGGAATAACAGCCAAGCCTTTTAAGTTTCATATATAGTAACAGTCTTCCTCCCCAGAAGTTCACTTCGATTATTACTAAATTGAATTCCATTCCATTCCAATTTATTTTAATAAATTGGAAACTTTTCTTTGGAAAATTTCCCTTAAATCTTAATTAAAAGATTTATAAATTTCAAATCACATTTCACTGTAAATCGGGTTAAAGAACGAATGTCGTTAAAAACACAGTTTACAATAAACCCAATTCACATCTCATTTTATTCTAATTAAATGTTAATTAAGTAGAAACCCTAATAATCTTAATTAAAAGATTTATTCTTTTCACCCGGGGTTCAAGAACGAATGTTATTTAAGACTCCATTCACGAAAAAACCAAAAATCCAAATTCTTTTATTCAATTCCAATTAAATATTAATTGATTGGTAAATTTCTCTAAATCTTAATTAATTTTTTTTCTTAACTGGGTTTAAGAACAGTGTTAACGAAGACACCATTCACGACAAACCCGAAATCAAATTCAATATTAAATACAAGGCTCTGAATAGAAATTATATCGGCTTATATTCAATATCAAATTCTGAAATCAAAAATATCGTGTTGGAAATAACGATATATAATATATCTTCCAAATTTCCATAACAATATCCGTATAATCACGAAATCCAACATCGAAATATTCCGAAGATGATTACGATTCAAATCCATTCCAATTCATATATTGGAAATTCTAGTTAGTTTAAAACCCCTTCTCAATCCAATTTATTTATTTAAAAATATTGGATTATAATTCTAGTTCATAACTAGTTCATTTCGATAAAAATATATTTTTATCTTTCTAAATATGGAATATTTCATCCCAATTCTTTCCCAATCTTTTATTATGATTTTACAAAAATTAATAATATTTTAAATAATTTTATCAAGGCCCATACAGTCGATTTCCGTATATGACCATCGAACTGCACTTACAGCGACCTTTTCCAAATTTTATTTGGACATAATTCCAAATTCAACCATTAGATTTCAAATCTCTTATATTCATTGGAAAGCCCTTTTCGATAAGAACTCAACGGTTCCAGTTTTAGGAGTATCCAACTGTTGGATCTCCCGTAATGTCCATTCGAAGTCAATGGTCGAAATTCGCAAACTGTCGCGCCGCGTTCTATTCAGGACATTAAATATATATAATATATATATTATATATGTTTTGTCGATTTCCATTTAAAACGTATTTTATAAATTTGTTTTAAAACGATTCTAACTTCATTTTAAATTTTAAATCAAAATTGAATTTTCCTTACCATTATAATATATAAATGATAATACTTTCAAACTATCAAATTTTGAATATTTTCTTTTTTGATATTCATTATAAAAATGAATAAAATCGATATAAATATCATTCGCGTCAAAATGGCTTTAATCTAATCAACATAGCTTCATATATTTGAATATTTTTGTGTCCATCCCAAATCGGACATCAAAATCATATTTTGATCCATTACCTTTTAAAATATTCCTTATTTTAAAATATTCATTATTTTAAAATATTTGTTCTTTCTGAATTGGAATCAGACACAGTCAATTACCATATAATTTTATTTATATGGATTTCATACACACATGTACACAACAATAATCAGACACAGTCAACCATCATCCAGAGTGCATTACACAACTGCATAAGCATTAAATATAAATAATTAACGCTTACAACAGTCTGTCAACCCATCGATTGACATACTACTAAATATTGGGATTCGTTTATGTCTAATATCATCGCAATACGCATGTGGGGTTTTCAAACAACAAACACTGATTATTATTTGTGCAGTTGGGCGACGTGTAAAATATATCGTCCCATTATATATCAGTCAAATGTGTGAACATAAACAAATCGTCCGATTTTTAAATGAATATTTATTTTATTCATATACACGTTAAAAATTATATTTTTAACCATAAAATATTTATTTCAGCGCATGAATATTTTATACATTCATTTATACAATAAAAATGATATTTTTATTATTCTAACATTTTTAGAAACTTTCGGCAGCATAACGGCGTGATATTAGAACCGGAATAAGGTCTAGCGTTATCCATCGCCTAATAATGGGTCGCGCCATATACATACCAATTCTAATCAATTCATTTTTCATCCCAAACCAAATTCAAACAAATAGAGCAATTAACCAAACAACCAAACAAACATGGTTTCAACTAAAGGTGTTGGTTGCTACTAAACACCGTCTGCATCCTAATATATATTTAATTAGAAATAAGATTTGAGTGAGAAGTTCTCACCTTTGGGATCTACTCCTCCAGTTTTATTTCTGAATTTCTGAACCATTTGGATTTGCCCGAAATTCTAACGCAATCTTTTCCACGCTGTTCATAGTAAAAATCACATTTTTAATATGATGTTTATATATTTAGAAATCATATTTTCATATGTATATATATATAAGATCACATTTTTAATTCGCTACATATATAAAAATAATATTTTTATATTCTCTATTATATAAAAGTCATATTTTTAATTCGCTACATATATAAAAAATAATATTTTTATATTCTCTATTATATAAAAATTACATTTTTAATTCGCTACATATATAAAAATTATATTTTTATATTCTCTATTATATGAAAATCATATTTTTAATTCGCTACATATATAAAAATAATATTTTTATATTCTCAAAATTAAATCTTTCCATTTATTAAAAATCATTTCTTTATTTTTGTATAAATCCAATCTTTATATGTATATATATATATTATTTTCAAAAATCAAATCTTTTTATCACTTAAAAATCTAATCTTTATAAACATAAAAATCTAATTTTCATAAACATAAAAATCTAATTTTTATATACATAAAAATCTAATTTTTATTATGAATCAATGCTATTATATATAAAAAAATATAAGACTTGAAAAACAATTTATAATTACAAAATTAACTAATTAATTACTTAAAAGAAAATAGAAAATAATTAAGAAAACTTACAGATCAAAAAGGGAGGAAGGGGGGTTTGCTCGCGTCGGAGGTGATGGCGGTGCGGAGCGGAGGGGCGGCGACGCTGTGGACCAACGGCGGCGGCGGTTTGGGTTTCGGGGGGGAGGGGGCTAGGGCACGCGGGTTAGGGAATTTAGGATGTGGGGGTATGAACGGCGGAAGGAGGAGATGAAGGGAGGGGAGGGGAACGGAGGAGCGACGACGCGGTGGGGGTAGGCGGCGACGATGGAGTCGACAAAGTCCTGCGCAATTTGTTTTTTTTTTCTTTTTTAATTTTCTTTGAAACCCGATGTCGGGTATGTGAAGGGAGAAAAGGGTTGACCCTTTTTATTTAATTTAATTTTTAAATTCCCAAAAAGTTACTTTTATTTTAAACTCCAAATCAAACTCACTGACTGTCGCCCCTAGCTAATTACCCTCATTCTGAACGCAATGGGATATGCCCCGTAAGCCAATTCGACTGTTTCAATCAGTTTTCATTTAAATTAAAATATAAATTAATATAACATTCAAATTTGATTTTAATGTACATTTTAATTTACCGGGGCCATATACGGACTCCAAAAATTCTAAAAAAATAAATCTAGCTAATTTTTGACGATACGGTCCTAAGAAAACAAATTTCGTCAAATTTCGAGACCGTTTGAAAAACGATTATTTTCCTCTCGATTAAATTCAAACTAGATTGACCAAACACGTTTAAATCTGCCACGCCCACATATTGATTCCAAAAATTATGAAAATTGGAATCTTGCAATAATTTGACATTCCGGGTCCAATAATAGTGGTCTCGTCAAAAACGGAGGTCATTTGCAAAATCGCTATTTTAAGGTATATATGTTATATAAATTCCATAGCGACTATTCTGAATTTTCAACTGAACACAACATTTTATTCCTGTTATGAAATCTAGATTTTTCACATTTGTTGGAACGATATTTTCAAACAGATTCAAATATATCTGGTTTTACTAAAATCTGGTTTATTTTGAATCATGTATATTCATTTGAAATTTGAAATCGAATTTTCAAACTACCGCGCAATTTTCATTTCTTTTTATAATTAAAATAAATATTTATATTCTAGTTTCGATTTAAAAAAAATTATACGTTTAAATTCTATTCAAAACAAATTTCTAGTCGTTATTATTTAAAATAAATCATTTTAAATATTCAAAATTAATTAAAATTACCAAAATAAAAATTTTAAATTGGTTTTGATTTTCCGGGCTGTTACAATCTCCCCCACTTAAAATCTTTTCGTCCTCTAAAAGGAACGGAGCTGAAAGTTGTTTAACTAATCAACTCAACTTTCATTCTGGCGTTTATTCTTCAACTTTTCAATTTCTAAGAATTTTCTAATTTTTCAAAAAATTGGCTAACACCCTAAATTTTCAAAAAAAAAAATCACCATAACCTCCTTTGTACGGGGGGACATTTAAAACCGCAACTAGATACACAGGGCCCTCATCATCCAAAAAGAAAAAGCCAAGTGGCTAGCCAATCGGCTCATAAAATCATCCAAACCTAATAAATTAGTAAACATGTACCTATTTGTCGGGCATAAAATTTTGCTCCTCTTCTCTAGCCTCCTTACTATGACCTGTTCAATATATGTACATATATATGCATGCAATTTCAATCAATTTTCAGTTCCATTCAATATTTGACTCAATTTGACTAAATGGTTCAAAATTTTAATTTATCAAACCAATAATCAAACAACACAACCAACAATCAGTTTGTTGATTATCGTTTCAAACTCATATCTTACATATATATATATATATATATATATATATATATATATATATATCCATTTTTGATGCCAAGTCACAACAATAGACCCTATCTAGTTTTGGTTCTCACACCAGTCAATTGGAAATATATAGACATCCCACTTTCGAAACTCGAACATAAATGCTTATGATGACGTGCCATCATCAGAATCATCTCCGAGCGACTAGAGAGTGATTCTATATCTATCTAGTATATTAAACTTCGAATATACGTTTGCAAGGCGTATATGCAAAATCTTTATATACTCAATTGTCCAAATTCAATCTAAAATACATATTCAAATACGCTGAATAAGGTTTAAATTTTCAAAACAAAATTTGTTTTTAATTTGTATTTTAAAACAACACTCTTCACACTCGTTCTAGGATACTACTGATCCTGTATCTAACGAGTCATTCTCATTGGATATTACTGATCCAATCTTTAATGAATTCTTTCGTTCGGTTCTAATGTGTCTTGTTCTCGAGCTCTATAAACCAAAGCTTTGACACCAGCTGAAGCGACCCAAACTTCCCCGTAAAGGAAAGCCCGGATTGGGTTGAGAATACGACAAATCAAAATACAAACAGAAGAACATTTCATTGCTTAATACAACAATTTCATCAGAGTACAAGAATATAACAGAATATGAATAATTTTTACACATTGTAAAATATCAGACATTAAAATACATTACATAGCAGTGGAAAATAATACATAACATAACTGAAAGAGATAAATGGATAAAGAGCGTTCTGAATATAGCTCCAGCTGTAAACCAGGATCCTGTTAATATAATATTTGCACAACCAAAATGACTAGTTGCCCGTGTGGAAAATAGGGGCACCCAGAGTTTAGGTTAAAACAATAAACTCCAGGCCAGTCATGTGACTGGTCTAAGAACTAAAAACAGTTATTAAATCTTTTACTTTAGAAGTAAATCAAGGGACCGTGCCATATAACACGGAACGGGTTTCCTCCCAAGAATACCAATGCATAACAAACAGCGCAATGCTTTTTAGAAAAATAAAGCTATTATAAGACCCAGGTCCCATCACATAATGCAATGCAAGCCGGAGGATAGGGTTTTCCCTTATAATAGCCAAACATGCTTGGTACGTTTCAAACAAATCATTTGATACTATTATAAGTGCATAATGAATAAAACAACTTCAAATATAAATGTATCAATCATAGATGGCGTGGGAACCATATATCAGGTAACGACCCGCATTCTACGCATTGAAGGATCGTAGAATATTTATTTCTTTCACATACGAAGTCGTATGATCATGTAACTTTGGGAGACGACTATTGGGGTCATTTCCATGTTCATAATTTTTGCCGATTTTTAAATGACCATTTCCCCCTAGCTGATACTGTTTTGGCCATAACTTTTGATGGGAAAGGAGTTTTGACTTGAAACCACTTCCATTTGCTCCGGATGATGGTTTACAATTCCGTTGAGTGGTTACACTAGCCAAACGGACTTACTGTTTGGGAGATATGGCTGAAACAAGTTTCAGATAGTGAAAAACAACTTGATTGGGCTTAACCGGGTGATTAACAGCTTGGCCCAATGAGGGATTTCAGGATTAGAGGTATTTGAGGGCTGCTAGGGTTAGGATTTCAGTTTTTCACCCATTTTCCAGCCACCACAAACCCTCTCTTCAAACTAACAATGGCCTTCAACCTCTAAAACATCCCCAAATCACTTTCTAATCAAGGATTAAGCTTAGCAACATCAAATTAAGAAGGAATAGCACCAAAGCAAGGTTAGAGCTGCTGTGTTGCATTGGGAACAACACCAAACAGAGATTTATTTTAGATTTGGTATTTTATTTGTGGCCAAGGTGAGTGATTTGCATAGTTTTTGCACTAATTACGGTTGATTAAGGGTAACTAGTGAAGATTAACGAAATTAGACATGATAAAATTTTGGAAAAATATTTATAAATTCGAAAATAATGTTTTAGTCCTCTGTTAGAAATTTGGTTTGATTTGGTTAAGTTTTTCTAATCATATCATTATATTTACCTAAACATGATTAAGGGAAGATATGGACTTTTGGCAACGTTTGATCCATTTTAATACATCATATTGTTGTTTTGATGTTTATAGTTGATTTTCTATGTTGTTATGACTGTATGGTATGCTTTGTGATTGATCAGAACAGTTAGAATAGTCGAAAAAGCCATCGTATGACGTAAAAAAGTAGCTGGAAAGTTGTAGGAAACGTGCAGGGTTTCAAACCGGATCAGATTTTTGGGCTCGGATCGGATAGGAGAACCAGGCAAGTGGACTCGATTCGGATTGGAACTGAGCATAAAAGGCTTGGCGAGAAGGAAGGCCATTTGCTTAGAGTTGGAGTTGGGCAGGGGATCGGATCGGAGAGACCAACAGGGGATCGAATCGGAAAGACCGACAGGGGATCGGATCGGAGAGACAACCAGAGGATCGGATCGAAAGCAAGAGCATGGAGATCGGATCGGACTAGAGTCAGGGAGCGGGATCGGATTGGAGGACCAAGTTTGAGCTGGAGTTGGAGTGAAGCCCCAAATCGGATCGGGACATCCATCGACTCAAACCAAGGCAGAGGCATCCGAACCGAACCGATGAGGACTGAAGCACTATGCACAACCAAACCGAACCGGATTGGAGCAGCGATTACGCGACGACTTTTCTGAAGACCAACTCCAATTCGACCAAAACCCGAGATGCAAAGGAAGTCCAAATAGGAAGTAGAGCTCAGGATCCAGTTGGGAACCAACGAGTTAACTTCATGAGTTGGGCTTTGCTGCAGGACGTGTGCTAAGGAGTTGTCTATATCTATAACTTTGGATCACTATGTGTAGGGAGTACGTGAATGGATTCAGGCCACAGTGGCCTAGGTACAACTAAAGAGCTATAGACCAATGAAGTGGGGTCATTTGTAAAAATTTGGTTATGACTCCATGGGATAAGCTTGGTAGTAGCAGTAGTTGTACAAGTTGAACTGGGTCTAGTGATTGACAGTGGTGGACATCGTATGATTTACGCACTGAGTGAGAGATGTGAGGATGATTTCTATGGTTGATTTGTTTTCCATCATTATGACATGCACATCTCCACCCCCGTTATCTTTACACCATCTGTTCAGTGGCACATTAAAGTATTGTACGGTATGTAGTGCTAACTCTTTGGTTGCAGGTCCAGGTTCAGGTATGGTTTAATATACCTGTCATTGTTCTGTTTAGCTACTTATCGCTTATACCAGACTTTTTGTCTGACCCAGAGTTTTATGTCTCTTCTTATTACTTTGGGTGCTCTCACGAGCAGACTAGAGACAGTTAGCTGGTGATGCACGAGTAGCTGTACCGGAGACGAGCAAAAGGCTTCCACGTATGATATATATGAATTCTCCCTGTGTCGCTGCTGGTCACTACTTTGGGAATTAGTAGTGCACCCTTCCTTTAATTCTTTTGTTTAGAGACAGTAATTTGGAAAGTTGTAATAAGCTGTATTTGGATTTCCGCTGCTCTGATGTTGATGTTGGTTTTACTTATCAGCTTATGCATTGTCTCACCTGTTTTATGTCAAGTATATTATTATTGTATTTTGTTCCATGCGTTGTGAGACATTCTACAGGATCTTTATTAGTTCATTCTCTTCTTTTCTTTCTTTGGCGACCGTTCTGTACTAGTCGGGCATGCGTACAGCGCACTTTCGGAGGAAATGTCGGTTGGTGCGGGGCGGGCTGTCACACTTGGTATCAGAGCTCTAGGTTGCGTAGTTAACCTAGGGAAGCACACCAGGGAGAGATAATACATATATGAGAGCACAAATTTGTGATTATTTTGGTTTTCAAAAGCTATATATTTATATATATACTATTAGTATACCTAAGGATGAAGTCGCACTGCACTGACACCACAAAGAGGATGGTTAATCGTTTTCTCTATACAGATTGAACGATGAGCCGATACACAAGAGGTGCCAGTAGAGGAGCCAATAATGGGAATGCTGCTGATACGAGGATGATGTTTAGTGACTTCATGAGAGAGACGCTTAGAGATGCTCAGAGGGCAGCTCCCAATGCGGGTAATGGTGGTGGTCCAATAGTGCAGGCGCCTAGGGCCGATTTCGCAAAGCTAAATAAGGATTATACGAGTCTTGGTGGGAAGCCGTTCCATGAAACGGAGTCGGCTACGAATGTTCAGGATTGGTTGGATAGCTGCGAGCGTATCTTCGAAGATTTGTGTATCGAAGATGCGATGAAGAGAAGGCTAGCATCCCGTCAGCTACAAGGACGGGCAATGAATTTGTGGAATGCTATAAAGGCAGCTACTCTTGAAGTTCAGATTACTTGGGAGTAGTTTAAGGTTCTCTTTAGCGATAAGTTCATTCTAGCTGCTCAGAAGTAAATACTGTTTAAGAAATTTTTGAAGCTAAAGCAGAATGGCAGAGCTGTCTTGGAGTATATTGCCGAATTCGACACTTTGTCGAAGTATGGGTTATCTCTTATTGATACTGCCGAGAAGAAGAATGAGAAGTTCATAACTGGCTTAGATCAGTACTTGGGCGAAAGGCTTATTAACCACATCGATGAGACGTTTGAATCGATTGTGGGCAAAGCATTGAGGTCAGAGAGTCTTTACCCTAAGTCAAAGACTGAGGTTTCATCTGTAGAGGAGCCGAAGCCGCAAGTAAGTGGTGGAGGCAAGATTGGTCCTCAGAATATAAGGAAGCAGAACCAGAATAAGGATGTCCAGAAAAAGAATAAGAAAGATGTATAGTGCTTCAGCTGTGGTAAGAAGGGCCATTATGCTAGTAATTGCCGGGCCAAGCCAGCGGATAGGAAGTGCTTCAACTGTGGCCAAGTTGACATCACAAGGACAAGTGTCTGCAACCCCCTAAAGAAAAGCAGATGGTGAAAGCATATGCCCTTAATGTTATTCCCTCTTCGTCGAATGCCCCAACTGCAGCGGATAAGGGAAAGAATGTCATTATTTAAGGTATGCTTTCTGTTTATGATGTTCCTGTTAGAGTTTTGTTTGATACCGGAGCTTCCAGTTCTTTCATATCTAGTGACCTGGTAGATAGGTTGGGATTGGAGCCCGAGATTGTCAATAGACCTTTAGTAGTGACAAACCCGATTGGTGGTTCAACTAACCTTAGCATAATTTGTCGTAATGTGGTCTTATCGAGTCATGGATGCATGTTTGTTTGTGATTGCTTTGATTTGGGCTTTACTGGGTTTGGCATTATTTTGGGAGTCGATTGGCTCCAAAGATACGGGGTGGTGGTAGACTGTGAGGGCTTTTTGGTGACAGCTAGAGCGGATGATGGGCGGAGGGTAGTGTTTGGTGGTCTACCCGGTGATGGGGTAATGGCTAGTTTTTTAAAAATTCCCTTGACATCCTGCATAGTGAGTTGTCAGGGTTGCCCATGGTTGGCCAGTATCCGGACGTCTTCGAGGAAGTGACCGGGCTTCCACCACAACAGAGATTGAGTTCTGTATTGATTTAGTGAAAGATACCATACCTATAGTGATGCCACTTCGTTGTATGGCACCAAGGGAGCAGCGAGAGCTCGGGGTGCAAGTCAACGATCTTTTGAAGAAGGGATTTATCAGAAGGAGTGTTTCTGAGTGGGGAGCACTAGTTATGTTTGCTACCAAGGAGGATGGTTCCCTTCGTTTGTGTGTAGACTACCGCGAGTTGAATAAAGTGACGAGGAAGAACAAGTATCCTCTACTGTGGATAGATGATTTGTTTGATCAGTTGAGTGGCGCGAGAGTATTTTCCCAGTTGGATCTCGCGACAAGTTTCCATCATCTTAGAGTGGAAGCTAAGAGTATAGTTAAAATGGCATTTCGGACGCCGTCTAGATTTTATGAGTGGTTGGTCATGCCATTCGGGATGACCAATGCCCCAGCATATTTTGTTGATCTTATGAATAGGGTATTCAGATATCAGTTGAATAAGTTTTTCCTTGTGTTCGTGGATGATATTTTGGTCTATTCGAGGACAGAGGAAGAACATAAGGAACATTTAAGAATAGTGATGGAGGTGATGAGAAAACACCAATTGAAAGCAAAGTTTTCTAAGTGTCACTTCTGGAGGAGAGAAGTGAGATTCTTGGGCCATGTTGTTTCAGAGAATGGTATTGCCGTGGACCCTGCGAAGGTGGCTACGGTACAAGATTGGTCTACGCCCAAGAATGCAACGGACATAAGAAGTTTCCTGGGATTAGATGGATATTATCGTAAGTTTATCCAAGACTTCTTCAAGATAGCAGCACCGTTGACTCAGTTGACCAAGAAGAATCAAGCCTTCGTCTGGGACGAAAGGTGCGAGAATGCATTCAAGAGCCTAAAGGAAAAGTTGACATGTGCACCAGTGTTAGTCATTCATAAGGGGACTGAAGAGATGATAGTATATACGGATGCATGTGGCACAGGGCTAGGTGCTGTATTGATGCAAGGAGGTAGGGTTGCAGCTTGTGCAAGTCGGCAACTGAAACCCCATGAGAAAAGATACCCTACCCATGACTTGGAAGTGGCTGCAATCGTATTCGCGTTGGAGATGTGGAGACATTATCTCTTGGGAGAAAGATTCGAGTTGTTTACCGATCATAAATCGTTAAAGTATCTTTTCTCTCAAAAGGATCTAAATCTCCGACAACAAAGGTGGTTAGAATTCTTAGCTTCCTATGATTTCGATATCGCATACACACCAGGAAAGGGCAATGCGGTAGCTGATGCATTGAGTAGGAGACATGCCAGTTTAGGGGCTATGTTTCTAGAATGGAAGTAACTGGAGTACATCGCTGGGTATGATTTCAGACCAAAGTGCGAATTGGATCCGGAAATGTTAGCAAGTTTGATGAGCAGACCCACTTTGATTGAGCAGATTGGTTCTAGTCAGAGGGACGATCCTAACCTATTGGAAATCATCTCAAAGTTATAGATGGGAATCGACGAAGAGATGAACAAGAATGGGCTTGATCGAGAAGGATGGATTAGGAAGAATAGAAGACTAGTTGTACCCAATGTCAATGGATTGAGAGATGAAGTGACTAGAGAATGTCATCACTCAAAACTGACTATACACCCCGGTGGTAACAAGATGTACCAAGACATGAAGCAGACCTACTTCTGGGAAGGGTTGAAAAGAGACATTGGGAAGTTTGTATCCAAATGCATGAATTGCCAGCTAGTTAAAGCTGAGCAAGAGAAGCCTAGTGGTTTATTGCAACCATTAGAAATTCCAGAATGGAAATGGGAACAAGATTCAATGGATTTCATTGATGGGTTATCAAGGACTAGATCAGGCCATGATAGCATTTGGGTGATTGTGGACCGATTGACCAAAAGTGCAAGATTTATACCCGTCAAGTCAAACAGGACGGCAGCTATGTTAGTGGAACAATATGTAAAGTGGGTAGTGAGATTTCATGGAATACCCAAAGGCATTGTGAGTGACTGAGATCCGTTTTTCACTAGTGGATTTTGGAAGAGCTTACAAGAGGCATTAGGATCAGAACTACATCTCAGTACCGCGTACCATCCTCAAACCGACGGACAGACAGAGAGGGTGAATCGAGTGTTAGAAGATCTCTTGAGAGCTTGCATATTGGATTTTTGGTGGATCATGGGATGACCATTTGCATCTAGTAGAGTTTGCATATAATAATAGTTATCAATCCAGTATTGGTATGGCTCCGTTTGATGCTTTGTACGGAAGACCGTGCAACTCACCGTCATGTTGGGTAGAAACTGGTGAGAAGTTTGTGCTTGGACCCGATGTGATAAGAAAAACTTCAGCTAAGATTAAGGTTATCCAACAGCGAATGAAGGCTGCCCAAGATAGGAAGAAGAGTTATGCCGATAAAAGGAGAAGAGAATTAAAGTTCTCTATTGGTGACTTGGTGTTTATCAAGATTTCTTCGTTGAAGAGCGTGACACGATTTGGCAGGAGAGGCAAATTAGCACCATGATTTGTTGGTCCATTTCCAGTTCTTGAGCAAATTGGGAATTTGGCATACGAAGTTGAATTACTAGAGAAGATGGCAGGAGTTCACAACGTATTTCATGTTTCCCAGTTAAGAAAGTTCGTACACGACCCAGATGTGACCATTTCACCTGATCAGTTGGATGATATCGAAGTTGAACCCAAGGCGGTTGGGAACCGCAAGCCTATGCGTATTGTTGGGAACGATACGAAGCAACTTCGAAGGAAAGCGGTGAATCTAATCAAAGTCCAGTGGGGCGAGAATGAGAATGACTGTACTTGGGAGACGGAGGAGAGCATTAAGAAGACATATCCGGAAATCTTCGCCCGGTAAGATTTTAATTTCGATTTAGTCTTTCCACATGCTAGGATAGGCTTGTTTGTTTGTTTGTTTTGCATGTTTGATTGTTTTATGTAGCTACTAGGCATGCGAGATCCTTTGTATGTTTTGGTTTAAGGAATTTCGGGGATGAAATTTCTTAAGGCGGGGAGAGTGTAACGACCCGCATTCTACGCATCGAAGGATCGTAGAATATTTATTTCTTTCACATACGAAGTCGTATGGTCATGTAACTTTCGGAGACGACTATTGGGGCAATTTCCCATGTTCATGATTTTTGCCGATTTTTAAATAACCGTTTTGCCCCTAGCTGATACTGTAAGGAGTTTTGACCTAAAACCACTTCCATTGGCTTCAGATGATAATTTACAATTCCGTAGCGTGGTCATTAGCCAAACGGACTTACCGTTTGGGAGATATGGTTGAAACAAGTTTCAGATAGTGAAAAACAGCTTAATTGGGCTTAACCGGGTGATTAACAGCTTGGCCCAATGGGGGATTTCGGGATTAGAGGTATTTGAGGGCTGCTAGGGTTAGGATTTCCGTTTTTCACTCATTTTCCAGCATCCACAAACCCTCTCTTCAACCTAACAATGGCCTCCAACCTCTAAAACATCCCCAAATCACTTTCTAATCAAGGATTTAGCTTAGCAACCTCAAATTAAGAAGGAATAGCACCAAAGCAAGGTTAGAGCTGCTGTGTTGCATTGGGAACATCGCCAAACAGAGATTTATTTCAGATTTGGTATTTTATTTGTGGCCAAGGTGAGTGATTTGCATAGTTTTGCACTAATTACGGTTGATTAAGGGTAATTAGTGAAGATTAATGAAATTAGACATGATAAAATTTTGGAAAAATATTTATAAATTCGAAAATAATGTTTTAGACCTCTGTTAGAAATTTGGTTTGATTTGGTTAAGTTTTGCTAAGCATATCATTAGATTTTCCTAAACATGATTGAGGGAAGATATGGACTTTTGGCAATGTTTGATCCATTTTAATACATCGTATTGTTGTTTTGATGCTTATATTGATTTTCTATGTTGCTATGACTGTATGGTATGCTTTGTGATTGATTAGAACAATTAGAATGGTCGAAAACGCCATCGTATGTCGTAAAACAGTCGCTGGAAAGTTGCAAGAAACGTGCAGGGTTTCAAATCGGATCAGATCGGATTTTTGGGCTCGGATCGGATAGGAGAACCGGGCAAGTGGACTTGATTCGGTTTGGAACTTAGCATAAAGGGCTTGGCAAGAAGGAAGGCCATTTGCTTAGAGTTGGATTTGGGCAAGGGATCGGATCGGAGAGACTAACAGGGGATCAGATCGGAGGGACCAACAGCGGATCGGAAGCAAGAGCGTGGACATCGGATCGGACTAGAGTCAGGAAGCGGGATCGGATCGGAGGACCAAGCTTGGAACTGGAGTTGGAGCGAAGCCCCGAATCGGATCGGGACATCCATCGACTCGAACCAAGGCAGAGGCATCCGAACCGAACCGAATCGGATCGGAGCTTCGATTACGCGACGACTTTTTTGAAGACCAACTCCAGTTCGACCAAAACCCGAGATGCAAAGGAAGTCCAAATAGGAAGTGGAGCTCAGGATCCAGTTGGGAACCAACGAGTTAACTTCATGAGTTGGGATTTGCTACGGGACGTGTGATAAGTGGTTGTCGATGTCTATAACTTTGGATCACTATGTGTAGGGAGTACATGAACGGATTCAGGCCACAGTGGCCTAGGTACAACTAAAGAGCTATAGACCAATGAAGTGGGGTCATTTGTAAAGATTTGGTCATGACTCCATGGGATAAGCTTTGTAGTAGCAGTAGTTGTACAAGTCGAACTCCGTCACTACTTCGATGGGTCTAGTGATTGAAAGTGGTAGACATCGTATGCTTTACGCACTGAGTGAGAGATGTGAGGATGATTGCTATGGTTGATTTGTTTGTCATCGTTATGACATGCATACCCCTACCCCCGTTATCTTAACACCTTCTGTTCAGTGGCACCTTAGAGTATTGTATGGTATGTAGTGTCAACTCTTTGGTTGCAGGTCCAGGTTCAGGTATGGTTTAGTATACCTGTCATTGTTCTGTTTAGCTGCTTATCGCTCATGCCATACTTTTTGTCCGACCCAGAGTTTTATGTCTCTTCTTATTACTCTGGGTGCTCTCATGAGAAGACTAGAGACAGTTAGCTGGTGATGCACGAGTAGCTGTACCGGAGACGAGCAAGAGGCTTCCACGTATGATATATATAGATATTCTCCCTGTGTCGCTGCTGGTCACTACTTTGGGCATTAGTAGTGCACCCTTCCTTTATTTCTTTTGTTTAGAGACAGTAATTTGGAAAGTTGTAATAAGCTGTATTTGGATTTCCGCTGCTCTGATGTTGATGTTGGTTTTACTTATCAGCTTATGCACTGTCTGACCTGTTTTTGGTCAAGTATATTATTATTGTACTTTGTTCCATGCGCTGTGAGACATTCTACATGTTTTTTATTAGTTCGTTCTCTTCTTTCCTTTCTTTGGCGACCGTTCCGTACATGTTGGGCATGTGTACAACGCACTTTCGGAGGAAATGCCGGCTGGTGCGGGGCGGGCCGTCACATATCATGTCGCCAATATTAGGCTCTACATCAAAACTGAAATATCACATATTGTAAGTTGGATTTCCATCTGTGAACGAAGGCAAGGTATCGTCATTACCGCTTCGAGAAAATCTAGCCTACCATGTCTCAAGCAAGTACTTAGTCAAGCCTTTGGATCGTCAGGGCCGGTCCACCTTGGTGGATTAAAATGCCTGAACAGTATGTTTCCCCACCCTATGGGGCGTAGAGTGGTCAGAATATCGACCAAACCATCCATCGGCCCTGCAGTGACCGATATGACCAAGGCGCCTCGCTATCCATCATCCACAAAAGTAAAATGTATGGGCTCCACACCATGACACCACTCCTAGCTGGAAGGAAACGCATGTCCTCCCCGAAGTCCTCTCCCGTTTCTGGTTCACACTGGGGTGTGAGGATCGCGAATTAACGCTATACACAAAACTATGCTATATTAAAGCCGTGCTTTGATCATCAATCCCAAGACTCTGCTTTTCAACAGAAGCCCTGATCACTGCATCTCTACATGCCACACAGGCAATTCACGCCATGCGACTAATGTCTATCGATATATAACCTTTGAGCTCGTACATCTCAGAGAAGGGCTTTAAGCAAGAGAATAAATTCTCCACTACCAAACAGATATATATATATATATATATATATATATATATTCAATAGAGATCAATCAACACGGAACGAAATCCAATGTCAGACACACATCCATTTACAAGTCCTTTCGGTTTCGAACGAACCAGAGGCACCTTATTCCTCGTTCCATATGTCTAATACAAAAGAGAGGTCATCGCATATCCGATCAATCTCCGAATATGTCTGGGACTTATTATCTCATCTTGGGTGTACAGCCCAATCAAGACATTAGTAATCATCTAAACGATGTGAAGACCTCCGGTCTTCAACCACCGTCTTCATCGTCGACTTATCGTCGAAACAGTTATTAAGAATGGGTATAAACCCGGCCTTTCTGAATAACTCGCGTATATAATAAATAGGTGCTATAAAAATACAACATACGCCTCATTCCAATTCTAAATATTCTTTTATTTAAATATTCATATCCTTTAGGAAAGGTTCCCATTAATTTTATCAAAGATAAATTCATCAAATTTATTCTTTAATCTTCCATTGGATATCAATTCAAACCAAATTAAGGTTTATCCAAATTAGTCGGGATTAGCGAACCTTATTGAAGTAATCGTTTATTATATTTCCCAATCCCGAACCATTCATTCCATGAAGCAAAACTGGTAATACTCCATATCTAACACCACAATGTTATCGATAAAATTATTTACCATTTCATGTTCAAATCTAATTAAAGGTTTAATTATCGCTTGGAGCAACTGGTGATACTCTATTCTCGATCATTCCATGAATCCGATAAATTTAATTATCTCATTCACTTTCCATCTAATTAAAGATTCATTAAAACTCTAATTTAGTTTTAATCTCAAAAAAATCATTACTTAATGACTATTCAAAGTTAAGAAATTAATCTTATCTTTAACTGGGTTAAATAACTAATGTCATTTAAAACACAATTCACTATAAACCCAAAATCCCATCCCATTAATTATGGAATCTTCATGAAAAATAGATCAATATATATAATTGATACAAACTTCCATATCCGACCAAAAATATAAATGGAATAACGGCCAAGTCTTTTAAATTCCATATATAGTAACAGTCTTCCTCCACAGAAGTTCACTTCGATTATTACTAAATCAAATTCCATTCCATTCCAATTTATTTTATTAAATTGGAAACTTTTCTTTGGAAAATTTCCGTTAAATCTTAATTAAAAGATTTATAAATTCTAAATCACATTTCACTGTAAATCGGGTTAAAGAATGAATGTCGTTAAAAACATAGTTTACAATTAACCCAATTCACGTCTCATTTTATTCCAGTTAAATGTTAATTAACTGAAAAATCTAATAATCTTAATTAAAAGATTTATCCTTTTCACACGGGGTTTAAGAACGAATGTTATTTAAGACACCATTCACGACAAACCCAAAATCCAAATTCTTTTATTCAATTCCAATTAAATATTAATTAATTGGTAAATTTTTCTAAATCTTAATTAAAAGAATTTTTTTCTCAACTAGGTTTAAGAACAGTGTTAACAAAGACACCATTCACGACAAACCCAAAATCCAATTCAATATAAAATACAAGGCTCTGGATAGAAATTATGTCGGCTTATATTCAATATCAAATTCTGAAATCGACAAATATCATATTGGAAATAACCATATATAATATATCTTCCAAATTTCCATAACAATATCTATATAATCACGAAATCCAATATCGAAATATTTCGAATATGATTTCAATTCAAATCCATTCCAATTCGTATATTGGAAATTCTAGTTATTTTAAAATCCCTTCTCAATCCAATTTATTTATTTAAGAATATTGGATTATAATTCTAGTTCATAACTAGTTCATTTCGATATAAATATATTTTTATCTTTCCAAATATGAAATTTTTCATCCCAATTATTTATTATTATTTTACACAAATTATTAATATTTTTAGTAATTTTATCAAGGCCCGTACAACAGATATCCATATACGGCCATCGAACTGTACTTACAACGACCTTTTCCAAATTTGATTTGGACATAATTCCAAATCCAGCCATTAGATTTCAAATCTCTTATATTAGTTGGAAAGCTCTTTTCGATACGAACCCAACGGTATCTATTTTAGGAGAATCCGACGGTCGGATCTCCCGCAATATCCATTTGAAGTCAATGGTTGAAATTCGCGAACTGCTATGGCGCGGCGCGGCGCGGTGCGTTCTATTCAGGCCATTATATATATATAATATAACCCAGAAAATCAGAACCAATTAAGCGTAGGGTTAAAGCAATGTACATGTGACGACCCTTAACATTTTTAGTGTAGGGTTAAAGCAGTGTACTAAGGTGATATGACAAGTCAGTGGGCTCAGTTCAGAAAATGTCTCCTATAGTGATTCTTTAACACCTTAACATATGTAGTAGTAGAGCACTATAGCGTAGGATCCACCTCTAAAGCGATATGACTACTCATGAGCACTATAGCAATAGAGCATTGGAGCACTAAAGTGATAGGAAGACTGTAACAATACAACACTGGAGTAGTGATAGGAATACTCACGAGTTCATCTTCCTCCTCCTCTTCCATCTATACACGAGTTTTTCGTTTTTTTCCTGCTTTTTGTTCGACCCGACCGTTTAGACCCTAAACCCAACATTGGTTCCCTAAAAACCTGCATGTTCTGTGCAATATTTAAAAACAAACACAATATCATTATACAAATAATACTAGGGATTCTATGTTCAGAGCAATATTGAAAAACAAACATGTTTCACAAAAATTGAATCGATAACTTACAAAATCGTCTACAACTGTGTTAATCCTATTCAAGCCCTCTTTATAATACTTTGACTGTTCAAGAGCTAATTGCCGCATACCCCTATTCATTTCCTATAGACTATCAACGGTGTAATGAGACGGAACTGGCGGTATATCCATCAAATGAGGAATGAGTAACGGATCATGTGCTCTCCATTGCAAGTTCCATCCAGGATCCTCGGCCCACTCACTTTGATATGGTTGTTGGTAAAAATGAGATGAGTAATTAACTTATGAAGACGTGACGATTGGAGCTTCAATTTCTGCCTTCAAAGCAGAAGGTCCGAAAAAATCCATATTACCGATACAGACTGAAGCATCTAGTAATGGACCAACATCTCTGCCCACTGAGCGCCAATACGTGTTGTAGTCCAAGTCTAGCTCTTTATATATATACTGTTGACAATCATCTTGGTATAAGACTTGTTGCAACTTCGTATATATAGAATATGTCATCTTGCAGGTCATGTGTGCAAGAGGATTAATGGGAATAGTCGCCCTGCTTGTAAGCTACCGCATACACCGCTCTCCTAAGTACATCTCATATGAGCTACCGGGTGGAACAATCAAAGACAACTGTTTCATCGATAGGTTGCGTGCATAGACAACCTCTACATTAGCGAATGTGACTAAATTTTGCCATGGATTCCAATTTATATGCGTTGTGTGGCGATGATCAATATGATACCGTGTGCTAGAGAATAAATGAGTCGAAGTATCATGCGTGATGAGCCTATTTTCTTTCTCTCAGGCTCTCAATCTCGGATATGAAGTTTGTTTCACCTTTTCTTTGACAATATATTCGCACCGTATTGTACTAAAAAAACCAGTACTGTAATAACGAAAGATGCAATATTAAATACTAGAATAAACCACTGAGACATAAAAAACATTGTGTTTACTATAGGTAACCATATCTGCAGTAGCTCAATGAAACCAATTATATGTCCTTCCTTAGTTATAGCAACATCCAAACTCTGTTAGAGGTAACCCATAATCGCCGAACCCCAATCGAACTGTTCCGCTAAGCATAAATCAAATACGGCCTCCAAATATCTCAGACTAATAGTGTCATTTGTTGTCCTAAAAAATAGAGTACCCATCGTATACAAATAAAAAATGTGGGCAATATGACTTTTGTTATCAATGGCCTCAAGATACTCGTCATGAAAGTACTTCACAAGATGCGATAAAGCAACATTTCCTATCCGAATATCTTTTGCCTCAAGAAGTGGCAATAGTTGCTTTGCATTTTCGAATTGCCCCCAGCTCTCATCATACGGTATCGTTAGATTATGCGTTCTCACGAAAATGGATGTCAGCATGGTAAAATCTAATGGTGTAAACCCGATCTCCGTACTAGGAAATAAAAGGTATGCGTAGTCGGCCACCAACGCTCAACAATAGCATGTATGCGTCTGTTATCAGAGTTTTTCAATTCAATGTCCATAAATTTTCCAAATATACTCACTATCGGATCTCGAATTTGCGGATACACTTTAACTTTCTTCCACCATTTCAATATTGTCGTAAATGCCCCATGACAACTCATCTTGTCACGATTCTGGTTATAAAACTAAATCAGTTACATAATCTTTTCGTATTGAATAATTCTATTTAACGCACTTTAAAACAAAAAATATACCGTAAGCTCTTTTCCATTATTGTAAATATGTGTAACTCCTTCTTGTAGACTCGTGATAGACATGAATGGAAACGTCGGACCAATTGTTGTCTTCTTCCTTGCTCCGTAGCCACCTTCTTCACTTTCAATAGTTTTTCGCCTTTTTCGTTAAACTTTTCTCCTACATAACCCACTCGCAGTGCTAGTGCCTTCAATGATTTCCTCTTCCATCATCAACCAATTCAACTAATTTGCTAAATCAACAAAAATGTCAAAAATGATGGTTTAAGTTGGAGAATGATTGAATTGATGGTCCTAAAGAGATGAGAAAGAGTAGATTTTGATTTGTTTTAAATTGTAGCAAAAATCCTTTGTTTTTCAAATAATTTTTGAACTAGGGTTTTGATTTTTGGGGGTTTTGAAGAAAATCGCGAGCTTCTGTTTACAGAGAGTAATGACTCTGTAAACAGCAGCTTACGATACTTTTTTTTTTTTTTTCGAACACTAAACGATTTTCTAAAAACAGTTTAGCCACTAAACGGTTTTCAGAAAACCATTTAGTGTCCAATTTAAAAAAAAATTATATAACTCAGCGTAGCCCCACTGATTGCTGGAACAGTGGGGGAATCAACGTTTAACATAAGCAATTCACGCTCAAAAACTGAAATACTGCTGGGAATGCTCTAACAAATGGACATAATTGCATAAGGATTAAAGATGAACAATTAACTGCTTGTTCAGTTGAATGTTCAATGGCAAAGCAACTATGATTTTTCCGATGGACATAATAGCTCATCAAGTCAAATGCTCAAGGCCAAAACAATCAGTTTTTTTAAAGCAATCGCTTGTCAAGTCGAATGCTTAAAGCTAAATGGTTTCAATTTTCTGAAGGATGTAAATGTTGGAGCTAAATTCTCATGATTAGAATGGTTTAATTTTTCATTAGAACTGTTTGACAGGTTGAATGCTGAAGGACGAAAAGGTTTCAATTTTTCGAGAGAGATAATCGCTTGCTTTGTTGAATGCTAGGTCATAATGGTTTAGATTTTTCCAAGTGAACCGCTTATTGGGAAATGCTCAGATCAGATTTGTCAGAATGGTCATGATTTTGCGGTGAAACCATTTATAGAGCCAAATGCTCAGACCATCACAAATTTGTTTTCGTAAATGTAAATGCTTGTCATTTGAATGCTCAGATATGCAGTTCTGCACCATCAAGTTTAAGACTTCTGAATATTGTATCTGCATGTTACCCCCTCTTATAGGCTTGTCAGTTGAGTGCTCAGAGCTGCACTGTTACATTGAAGGTTTTTGTTTTTTGCATATGCAAACGCGCCCTCTTAGAGTGCGGGGATTACATGCACGAAAGATTAGATCGTAGTTCGTGAAGCGAAGTTCTCATATGATTTCAAAGAATCACGAGGAGAGTGTGATTCTATTACATAAAGTCAATGATAAACGCATATAGTAAAATGCAATTTTATTGTAGAAAATAAAGATAACTAGCTTAATCTCGTAATGAAAAGTCTAAAGTTCGATAGATGCCTGCTGTAATCATGACTGTACCTGGAGCATGCCTAAGTATTAGAGATCTGAACAGACTCCCTGCATGTGTAAACAAGTTAGATAACACTTCCGATTTTTATTGAAGTTCAAAGAGGATATAGCTGGTTACTTAGCTTCCGATCTACATCTACTTCGGCCATTTTGCATGGAATACATTATGGTGGACTCGTTCTAGTGTTCGGTATCTCTTGAATTTCCTGCAGTTGTTGAAAGTAACTACATGGATTATTGTTGCTGTTCTATTTGCGATGCTATTGACGAGTGCATGACTGGAGTTTGCCTTGCTGAATCACCTCTTGATGACATTTTTTGATAATGACTTCTCGTTCGTGTCATGCAAAGGTCTCATGAAAATGGTGCTACGTAATGATTTTTCTTCCTTATTCATAATTTGGCTTTCAAGGTGTTTTATGATATGGATTCATGCTCCGAGCTGCAAATAAACGAGCTGAATGGATTCGTTCAGCGATGTATATGCTGTATACCATAGCAGTGGAGGACCATTACTGTTTCTAGGGCGCTTTCCTTTGCTGTCTTGATTGTTGACTTCCTAATGATTGTGCAGCTCGTCGTCTTGCGAGACTTCTCAGTAAATAAACTTTAATAGATTTCCATTAGTCCTAATCATTGTGCAGCTCGTCGTCTTGCGAGACTTCTCAGTAAATAAACTTTAATAGATTTCCAATTGGTTAATGTGAACTGTAGCTTCTTAGTATATATCCAGGATTTTAGTTGAACATTTCCCGATGTGGGACTTATATTTTCATCACTTCCCCTTCACGTGTGGCGTATTTGAGCCATCTACGTGATCATGCTATTTTGGATGGAGTGGCGCACGTATGGCGGTTAAGCGCATACGTATTAGTTGAACTAGTTGAATTAGTTGACCTGTGCTCTGATACCACTTTTGGCATTTTATAGTTTAGAGAGCTACATAGTTTGTTCACAAAACCAATTGGTTAATGTGAACTGTAGCTTCTTAGTATATATCCAGGATTTTAGTTGAACATTTCCCGATGTGGGACTTATATTTTCATCAGGTACTATCTCCGTCAAGAACACCAGTGAACTTCTGCATTTGGTAGCTTCTAACACTTTGACTGACATTCATATGGGTGTTATATCTGAGTAAATGATTCATGGGGTGAGTAGTCTTTCATATGCTTCTATCTGCTGTACTTTTGAACTCGGTATGATTTGGGCATTCATTATGTGGGTAACAAATTTCCTGGCTGTTGGGAAACAATGGTTAAGTCACGTACTTCGTCGCTTTCTTGAATACGATTCGGCAATCTGGTAAGAGGTGCAAACCAGTTCGTACTTCCGCCACCGCCTCTAGGATAAAATAGCCTTTGAAAACAATAATTGATTTGCTTGCACAACAAATCAGTGCAGATTTGCACGATCGAAATTTAGCACTGCTCGAAATTTTTTGAAGAAGAGAATATGTAATTCATTGTTTTTATCTCGTTTATAGCTGAAGACTATATATAGAACGGGAATTAGGGTTTTACTGAGTAGTGGGAGAAAAAATAGAACCTTGCATAATAAATTTCCATTAAAAAACAGTTTGAAAAAAGCAATGTTTTCTTCTCCAAAAATATAAGTGCCTACACCACAAAGCCAATGCCTAAAGCCCAAGCTCAAATTGGACTCGAGTCGGTCGCCCGCGCGTGTGGTGGTAATGATGCATGGTCTCCCTCCTCACAACAAAGCATATATTGGAAGCTCCAAGGTCCCAACATGACTTCTTAGAAACAAGTATAAATACTTGCTTCTTCCATATAGTCCCATGATGTAGGACTATTCACATATAGGAGACATTCACACTTATTCCAACATTTTTAATAATTCACCAAATGTTAATAATAAAACATTTTCAACACTGGCTCCCCCACTGAGTCTGACAAATCGTTTCGGTTTCCCTTGAGCATGCCTATGCTGTATCTTTTTTACAGTTTCTGTCATCATCAAGTTGAGTTTGATTCTACACTAGAGGAGTTAGAGTTGCATCAGGATGGAGTGAGGGTGCTCCCTCGGTCGACATGAAAGAGATCATTTCGATCAGCTTGTGATTGAACCTGACTGCCCCGGTCATCATTTTGAGCACCTCCCTGAAGATTCCAAGAGATGTTTCAAGAGAGTCGAAATTCATGATTTTAGGTGCTTGATCCAGTCAAATTTCGATCAATACAGTATTATGGCCGCTGGTTGCTCCAGTCAGTTTTTATTCAGTTTTATAGACTTGCAAGTTCATTTCTGGCTTTGCACATATGGTCTAGTGGTATGGTTCTGGGCCTATATGTTTGGTCCAACGTTTTTTTACTAGAAAACTATCTACTTTTAACTTGTTCCATAATGTGTTAAATTATGGATCGTCCAATTCAATCATATCCTTTAACATTAACCAAACAACTCTTCGAACAACATGAAAGAAAGTTAAATGGTGTCGCTTGATCGTTGGAACCTTCCTACCTGACGAGTGACGTGTTATAAGAGATATAGTTGTGATGTATAAAAATACTGCAACCATTCCTTTGACACAGATTTCTTTTATGGGCTGTAAACCGTTATCTAAACATTTGTTGTGTAGAAAGAAAGCGTTCGGAGAGAAAAATAGAGAATTGTAATTTAGTGCCTACCCTAGACAACATGAGAACCTAGGCCAGATGTAACGTCCAAGAAATTCGACTACTGGAATGTGGAATTAATTTAAGATATTAATATTAGGGTTAGAAATTTAAAATCGAATATATGGTTTGGTGTGTCAATTCAATATTTAATTCTGATTGGTGGGTAGAAATCAAATATTTATTATGTAATATCTTAATTGAAATTGGTTGGATACTTAAATCGAATTTGAAATTCGATGGGGAAAAATATATTAAGTGTTGAATTTAAAATAAATAAACAAACATAGTGGAATCAAATGGGAAAACTTATTGGTTAAATATATATATGGAAATTGATCTAGATATGTGTGTATTCGTATATATAAAGAAATTGAAACTTAACATTTCAAATTTAGAGGAGTTGTTTTGTGAACAATCGGTGAACCAGTAAATATTTTAAAATTTAATTAACGTCATATAAGAACAGAGTCAGATTCCGACCAAAATAAATTTATTAGGCTTAGAACGCGAGGACAAAAGGTACATATAACTTTTGTCATGGTCGAAGATTGGGCTGGCGGTATCAATTCAGAGCGTTACGGGAAAATTCACGGTAGACTTAATATTTAATTAACCCTAAATACAGCCTACCCCAGTAAAAATTCCGCTAACCTATTCTCTGAAACATGAGCCTAGGCTAAACCTACTGATGTTTACGTTGTTCTTATCTCAAAGCTTTGCTCCTATAAAAATGGCGTCTTTCTCCTAACCTTCCGAGAAAAATCGTTGCTTCCCAAATCTCGAAATCAGTTTTCCTCAATTGGATTTTAATGGCCTCCTCTAAAAAAAAAAAAAAAAAAAAAAAAAAAATAATTCGCTCCACTCTTGAAAACCCTAACACCACCAAATCCACCGGCTTGGGAAGACTCTTGCCCTTCTTGAATCGAAACCATCCCAGAGTCCAAATAAAATCATAGCTTCCTTTAATTCGCTTCAGAACCGAGTGAAAGAGGAGTTGAATACTTTCTATCATCATTTTGGAATTGCTGTTCGATGGGAAGGCGTAGCATCATCTTAGTTTGCATCAATTTGGAGAACGCAACAGTATGGCGAGCATTCACTTACAATTGACCATTTATTCAAGTCTACTAATTTCAAGAATCTGATTAACAGGGTAGCTAATATCCGATTGTTTAAACTGCCTATCCATATCATGTTCTTGGGTACAATATTCACCTTGGTTGCCACGTCAATGGTTGTTGTTAGAATATTGATTTGGTACCTTTTATGGTTTGAGAAACGTGCTTGTTGATGCCCACATTTTACTGTTAGGTCACCCAGTTGTTCATTCCCATAGGTTTGTCATTCTTGCGGAAATGTGTATACATATGTTAAATCGAGACCCTGCTAAATCATATAACTGCCTGCTTGGTATTTATGGTAACCCTGGCATCATTCTTGCGTCAGTGCATAAATACAGTCCTTTAACTATACCTTAATGATACCTTGTGTGCCTTTGCTACCCAATCTGAGCATGGAACTGCTCCATTGTCCTCTGGTTAGGCTATCTGCCCTACAGACTTGACATGGTTGAGGCTTGCATTCAGGCATACCTTTTGGCGCCTCATTTTGTGGCTTTTTCCATCACTGCACATCGACACTTATTGTGAACGTATATTGTACACCACGTGTGTGCCCATTTAAAACACACTGTCACTCAGAAAACTATTTGTGTGTGAAACTGAAATTAAACTTTGTTTTGTGAAACTGAGATTAAACTTTGTTTTGTAAAATTGAGATTAAACCTTGTTTGGTGAAATGGAACCTTACTAAAACCATCCAGTTTTTGTTCACTGAAACCATGCAGTTTTGTTCACTGAAACTATTCAACTTTGCACCATGGAACCATTCGGGTTGTTTCACTATAAAACATTCAGTTGCACTATTTTGTCACTATGAACCCACTTGTTTACATATGTGAAATGCTGAACTATGTCATTGTTGAATCATACTGACATTGTTGAACTATAATGGTCATGCTGAACTTTGTCATTGCTAAATCACTATATTGTGTTATTGAAACTAAATCACCATATGTGTGGTTCCTGAAAATAAGGCCAATAATATATCTGTCCCTGAATGGCCGATTATATATATATATATATATATATATATATATATATATATATATATATATATGTTGCCAGTGCATTTTCAATATGAATGTAAGGTCAGAGGTTAGTTTTGCATTTTTTGTTGTATTAACTGAACAATAGCATGAAATGCTTTATACCACCTGCATATATGCAGTAATGCATGTATAAATGGCTGACCTTGTTTTCTACACACATACGTTTTCATGTTGTTAAAAAAAAAAAAAAAACACTAGAACTTGACCTGCTTGTTCAATACACTTGTTGTCGAGTCGTTCGTTTTGTTTTGCTATCTTTGGCAAAGTCGTATTACTTCACCGCTTGCGCTTGTACATGACAGTGTGTTACCATTAAACTTATTGCTTGTATATGGCATTGTGTCACCATTAAGCAAAGTATTTTACTTAATGTCTCATACGTTTTAAACAGAAGTGTCACCACTAAACTGTACTTGAATATATAAATCCATATGTTGTTTCATTTTTGTTTTGTCCCAAGTTGTATGATTTTTGTGTAAACTTGAAAATACTGAATTTTTACCCCACTTTAGTCTTGCATGCTGACATGAATTGAACCATTTCAGTTATTGCCAGTTATGGAGTAGGGGTATTTTGAACATTTCTGTATTTTTGATCCCTAAATTTGAAAGCGAATGTTTAAGGAAATTATATACGTTTCAATTTGTTATCAGTTATTAAAACATGGGAACTCGTCTGTTGGATTTTGGCATACAGTGGGTATCATAAATAAGTTGACGATAGTATTGCACTGCACATTCCATTTTGCTTGCTTTTAGGATCGCACATATACCCATATTCCTGGGCATGCTTGGCCTTTCTGCTATGTATATTTATTATAGCCGACATGCCTTTATTAGTGCCTCATTTATTCAATTGCCATGTTATCGCAGCTGTTATGGTAGAATGTCTGATTATTGTAGCTGACATGCCTTGTTGCTACCTCATTTGGTAAACTTAAAATCACTATTCTGGGTCTGTACATTTGGCAATATCGCCTACCATCACACATGATACAGCCGGCCAGTTGCTCCTATTTTGTTCACGATTTATGTGTTTGGGACTTCACAAAACTACTGCAAATTTTCGTGATATTCCCAGAAGCTTATAATAGTGTTTTCCCCTAATCCCACTTGCTACTACACTTGTGCAACATCAACTGTTGTCGCGCCACATCTGTGAGTGTATAACGTGTATTGTGCTGTCGTGGAACCACATAAAGGATGCCTTATTTATTTATTCCCATTGTGCAAAAGGTATGGTTAGTCAAATTTGGATTGTTTACGGGATGTTGAGGCAGTGCACACACGTACTTGTACATGTGCGTATATGCATGCTCCCAGAATCACCTATGTTATTGTCTATATTCAGTTCGGGACGTTAAGGCTGTAATGTCCCGTATTTTTACGATATTATAATTAATTTATTTAATTATTTAAATAGTGATTCAAAGAATTAAATGGTCGTTAAATTAAATAATATTGAATATTTAATTAATATAAATAATAGAATAATATATTTAATATTCAAATAGTCGGAAATAGTGAATTGACGATATAGTGTGAACTGGATAATTCAAAATATATATTTCAGTTTAAAATTGAATTACGATAACGAATATATTTAAATAACGACAGTTTGAACGTATAATTATATTATAATTATAATCGAGCTCGAAATGGCGCGGCAGTTCGCAATTTGGCGATTCGAACTTTAAATGAATATACCAAGTCCATTTTAAATCGGATTTCTATGAAACAAGAAACTTTCGGAGCTGGTGAAGTATATTTTTCCAATGGAAGAGAAAAATCAGGATTTTATCGTGTAGATTTTGATTTATGCCCAAATCAAATTTTCGAAAATTCGCTATGGAATTCCTTTATAATTTATAGCGATTTATTTATATTTTAAAAGGATCTTTTTCAATATAAATTGAATATCGATTCAACCGGGATTTGAATATCGAGTTATAAATACAATTGGAGCTGTATGATATTCTATTGTGAATATATACAATAATATTTATTTTTAAATATTTAATTTAATTATTTTTAAATATATTTATATATTTAAATGGGTTACTTAGAGCTTTAAAAATAGCCAGTTTTGCAAACGAACTTCATTTTCGAAACTAATTTTGTTGGATCCGTAATATCGAAATATTTTTAGATTTCAAGTTTCGTGATTTTTGGAGTCAGTGTGTGGCCGTACGGATTTTTGATGTAAAAAGCAGTTAGTATTTTGACCGTTAAAAATACGCTGTGTGGGCAAACGAAGTCAGAATTCGACAAAACCAGTTTCGTGGGGTCCGTAATGTCGAATTGAAGGTTTATGTCCATTTTCATGATTTTTTGATATTGTACATGATCATAAAAATTTTAAAGAATAAATATAAACAACGTTGGATTAAAATTGAATATAATATTCGAATAAAAAAATATTATACTTATTTATACTTTTACTAACCCTAAAGTAATTCCTCCCTAAGTCAACAGATAAATCCGTCAACATATTCTCCCCAAACTCATCCATCGTGAGTTTCAAAATTCATTATAAAATGGAATCAAATCCTAAAATCATGATCTATATACTTAGATTCACCATCTGTTCTTCTTCAAGTTGGAATGGGTTACGTTGAACTCAATTCATTTTCGGGCTCGTCGGTGTTCTTCAGGAAACCTAGGGTTACGGTTTGCTACCGTTAAAGGCATCGATGAGGGGTGGAATCTAAAGAAGAAAGAGAAAGGGAGGAGTGACACTCCTAGTGGTGGTTATGGGGTCAAACTCGACGGCCTCTGGCGTCTGTGGCAGCGACTTAAAGTCCGTTGTTTAGGATGGACATTCAGGAGATTTGGTGGAGAGAGGGGGCAAGTGGTTTCTGGTGACGGGTCATCCTGGAATGAGGGTGACGATGGTGGATGGCTGGTGGCGACTGGCAAATGGTAGGCACTGCAGTTGAAGGTCAGTGTGGTAAAGAACTTCGATCTGGAAGTCGCAATTCCATGTTCCCAATACAGCTGAGAAGTGAAGCTCGAATATCGAAAATAGTATGGAGAGATAAATGGGATGGAGTAGGTATCGGCAGTGACCATTGTGGAAAGCAGCAGAGAATAAACTGTTGATTAAAATGGAAGTAGTGTTTGAATTTAACGGGGAAGGATGAAGGCAAATCACAACAGTGAAAGTGTGATGCAACAGTAGTAGGTAATTAGTGGGAAGAAGGAAGATTAAAGAAACAAATTAATGGTTAAGGGATTTTGTGATTTGCTAATCACGAGTATAGTTGGTTAATCGCCTCTTTGCAAAATGATGAATGGCAAAACTGAAATTCGTGATTCAATTCCTTGAAGAGCGATAAAACTTTTAGGTTAAGGTAAATTAATTAAAATAAAATATAGTCAATGGTAGTTGGATTTTAATATTCATTTACTCTTTAAAAAATGTATAATTTGCTCGTTCTTTATCAGAATCTATGGAAACAGGTCACGCCGGAATCGTAACGATGAGATGTACATTTTAGAACTGAGGTGGTTGAGAATTGAGCTACTGGAATTTCAGCGAAAAATCAAACGCTATTTGATTTTAAAATGAAACAAAAGCAGAATCGTCAATTGCAAATACCGTGAGTAAAACTCACTTACTCTATCAGTTTATATTTTTATAAAGATAATCTAGTAATGATAAATGTTGATTGACTACTGTGTGGTGATTGTTTGGTTGAATTGCTTATGTATTGGTTGAAATTATATATAACGATATATATATATATATATATATAAATCGTTAATAAAACATTGATTCTATTTATCAGAATATTTCATATTGAAATGAAATCGATGTTAATTATATTGTGTAACGTCTGTGGATGCAGGGAAACAGGTCAGAGGAATCCAATTGGATTCCTCAACATTTATTTTACTGTTTTTCATATATGGTGATATATGATGTGAAATAAAATCTGTTGTTGATGATGTGTGTTAGAATGATATTGATCAATGTTATTTGGTATTTTAAATACCATAAGAAATACTGGAATATAAAAAGGGAATTTTCAATATTATATTGAAAAATAAATATATATAAAATCAAAGGATTTTATAAAAAGAGATATTTATAAAATCAAAGGATTTTACAAAAAGAAATATTTTTAAAATGAACAGAATTTTATAAAAGGGATTATTTATATAATAAATAAGATTTTATAAAAGGAAATATTTGGGAAATAAATATAGAGAAATATAAAGGGAAATATATGTAAAACAAATGTAAAAGGAAATATTTGTTGAACAAATAGAATTGAAAGGGAATATTTATTTGGGAAATAAATAGAAAGATAAAAGGAATATATTGGGAAAATAAATAGAAAGATAAAAGGAATATTTATTTAGAAAATAAATAAGGTATCATAAAAGGAAATATTTGAAAAGTAAGTAGGATTATAAAAGGAAAAATGAGTTATTCGAATAGAATTAGTTGAGCATGAGTTATTCGAATAGAATTAGTTGATTATGAGTTATTCGAATATAATTAGTCGAGTATGAGTTAATCAGTTAGATTTAATCAATTAGAGTTAATCAGTTAGAGTTAATCAGTTAGAGTTAATCGATTAGAGTTAATCAGTTAGAATCAGTTATAGTTAATCAATTAGAGTTAATCAGTTAGAGTTAATCAGTTATAGTTAATCGATTAGAGTTAATCAATTAGAGTTAATCGAATAGAGTTATTCAAATAAGGGTTGATCGAGTTAGAGTTAGTCGAGTATTGGTTAATCGAAGAGAGAGAGACTATCGAATATAGTTTATTCGAAAGGAGTTAATCGAATATAGTTTATTCGAAAGAGAGATTATCGAATATAGTTATTCGAAGAAAGATGATTGAATATAGTTTATTCGAAGGAAAGAGTTATCAAATATAGTTTATTCGAAGAGGAGTTATCGTATAGAGATTTTTCGAAAGAGAATTATACGTTGAAATTCGATTATATCGAATTCGGGAAAGTACTATTCACATTCCATTTTTAATCAAGACTTATTTTTTATTAATAAATTAGTTGTTTATTTATTTATCCAAATTAATAAATAAGAGTTATATTTAAGTTATTATATTTCGTAAGCATGGGATCATAACACTATTGTTATTATCAAATGATTTCTGTAAAAGGAGTGGATTCGTAAATAGAATATGAGAGTTACGTAAGGAAGTTTGTTAAAGAATTAGAAGGTGAACTTTGTCTATTTCGAAGTTAGAAATGTTGTTCGGTTAAAGACTGAGAGGTAGTTATACCCCAACTTGATTGACTTCGTTTTTAACTAAGGAATGGTTATGGTTCGATAAAGATGGTTGGATAAGTGAATATACTTAATGTAACACTCCACGTCCATTAATGTCACTCACCAGGGGAATGCATTAACTTCCATGGAGGTCATAAGTGAATATAGAACAGAGAAATTACAACAAGACAGATAATAAATAGCACTTGAAAATCTAAAACTTCATTTTATTGCAGCGGAAATTAAATATGTCTGTTACATCATAAAACCATAGATCATAACCAAGTACAATATCCGTCTTCACAAAAACAAAATACATAATCCCATTACAATAAATAGCCATTAAAAAGAAAGATAACAAGCTGGACTTTACTTCTGCAGTCCAAGCTTTCCAAGAGATAAGCGATCCAACGAGACTCCACTAGAACTTGGCCCAACCTGAGGACCTGAAGGGAAAAAAGATGGAAAAGAGGGGGTCAGACATAAAGTCTGGCGAGTATGATAATTCTACAATACTATTATCAAAATAACTGGACTAAGGCATAAGCTGGAAAACAAGGAAATGTCTATGAAAGAGCAGATTAAGGACATAGACAATCGCTAAAGGAAACGTTATAGGCGCTCCTAAATACTAAAGGATAAACACTATACTGCACCACACCAGTCACCCTAAAGATTGATCCCACTTAGCTTCACTTAGAAACTTTCTTAATGGCTTTACGTACTCCTAGCAGACTACATAGGTGTCGCCTGCCCCTATCTCTACTAGGTGTACCCCACTTTCCATTTTTCGATCGGCTCCCTACTCGTAGATACCCGTGCTGGCCCCATAGTGGGGTGTATCATTCCCCTAAAGTGGCAACCCGATATAACGGAGATGCACGGCTTATACCTACACGATGCAACAACGTCTTACCTACCAGCCCGGGTCCACACACACATATGAAACCCGTTGGACTTGCGTTGCCACCGCTCCTTGTTTTGGCCTCTTATAGTCAAACCCAGTATGCGTGTCCCGTCCTCGACTTGGGTCGAGCCCACAAAGATACGTTTTGGGATACTGGTTGAAATGGGCCCCCATTATTTCCCACAAGCATTCCACCTAAGCTTGTCCCATTAGTCCATCCACTTAACCCACTTAGTCATGTTCATTTACATGTGTATTTGGTTAAGTCTAATCATAATTCAAATGCCTCTAAAGGCAACCACTAGATTCCTCATGCTACCCAAGGCACCTTCTTAACCCCCATGTCCCACCTTACATGATTATCTGGCTAAGTATTTCTTAATTCATTAAGGCCATAACCTCATAAAGACCTCTCACATTAGACTAGCATTTATGGCAGCTGGATTTGCCGGGCGGGTACGGGCAGTCTTATACCATAAAAGAGTCTAACCTCGTGTCTTTACAACTGTTATGCTTTAGTTTGGGCGTAGCACCTCTCACATTGGGCCGACATTTATGACTACTGGATTTGTCGGGCGGGTCCGGGCAGGTTTACGTCACAAACGGGTCTAACCTCGTGTCCTAAGCATTGATTATTATTAATAATCCACTTTCCCCAATTTTAATAATTCCCTACTTGAATTATTAATTAATTCCAAATTCAATAATGTCCATAATTGACTCAATTATGGTCATCCATTCAAGGCTTGCAAAGTCATACAAAATTGCACCCAATTTATTAATTCCTAATATCACCCCTACCCCACGTTTGAACGTTTATTCGCAAAATATATATTAGACTCGAATAGTCTAACTCATAGCATAAAAGAGATTATCACAATAACAACATGTATATATGACTAAACGAATCATAATAAGGGGTGAAACTTGCATATGTACAACTTGCATAGGATTATACATGTCATGGACCTAAAGATGTCAACTTGTTCATAATTCACATAATATGATCTCAATCAAATTTCATAAACTTGCATAGAACATGTGTGAATCAACATCATCTAATCTAACAATATGGGTTTTTATGGGTACACCTAACTCAATAGGATAATTCCCATAATAAAAGTTCATTTATTCATAGATTCATGCATATGGGTACACCTAACTTAATAGGCAAATTCCCATATTCAAGATCCAATTTAAATTGTGGATTCATGTATATGGGTACACCTAACTTAATAGGCAAATTCCCATAATCATGATCCATTTAATTTTTAGAAAAAGAAACATAAACTTTAAACATGATCCAATTCACATAAATAACAACATCATGATTTTACAACTTGTACGATTCAACACAACTTAACCTGATATCATTATCATATAACATATGAATTTCAACATATGTGTTAACATGAGATCTACAACATATATAAGATTTATGACATAACATAGCATGATTTACACATAGCATAGCATGATAGCATAACATAGCATAGCATGATTTTCATCATAGCATGGCATAGCATAGGAGAATTTACAACATACAATTTACAACATATGACAACATAATAACATAACAAGAGATCCATAATATAGAATTTACAATTACAATTCACATCACTTTCTTGTGATCCATTCATAACTTAATCGAATTATTTTATAATAACATTGTGAGAATCATCATACTCACAATTTAAAGAAGAGAAATAGAAAGAGTCTTTGATTTAATTTGTTTGTTGAGTAGATTTAGTTGTAGGCTAGGCTTTCTCCTTCTTCTTTAGTTTGTGACGGCTACGCGGAACTCCATGGCAACGGCATGTCGGTAGCTCTCCAATTTTTCAAGTGATTTAGGGTTAGAGTCTACCCACTTATTTATAGATGTTAGGATGCATTTAGGCCATTAGATTTACCCTAGAATAGATTAGAGCCATTAGATTTCGTCCAGCCTTCAAAACACAGCCCGAAAACCCAACCAGATGCACCCAGGTCACCTAGGCTCGACCAGGGAGGTCGACACCCAGGTCGACTCTAGTGTCGACCTGGCCCCCCCAGGTCGACTCCCAAGTCGACCCCCAGGTCGACCTGGTCTGGGCGGGAGTTTTCCCGCCTGCCTCCATTTCTGTGTTTTTGAAATCTGTTTTAAAATTTGAATTTTTCGTGAAACTTCTCGAGGCCATATCTCGGTCATACGAACTCCGATTCACAAAATTTCGGACTCTATTTCGCGTATTTTTCCGAGTCGAACACAATGGCGCAGCCCGTTTCCCAATATTCTTATATTTGAAATTAATTATTCTTTCATTTGTGAATATTAGTATTAACTGATTTACGGGGTGTTACATTCTCCCCTCCTTAAAGGATTTCGACCCTGAAATCTTCAAGTCAAGAAGAATGTTTAACCTAACATCCAATCAACCATCTACTCAATCATCAAACACTGGAATCCACTGTCCTTATAGACTTCTAATGCTTTTATGTTTAAATGCATGGTGTGTGTATATGTCCGTATCTAATGCAAAATCAGGCGGTCCACTGATTCAGTTGACCTCCTTGATGCAATTCATGATAGTGCCATGCATCCATTATGTATGCAAAAGATCCTAATTGCTTACATACTACTTCTATATGCGTGCACATCCATTCAACCGAATGCAGCATCTATATGATGGTACAACCATTATACATCCATTATACTAAATACATTCATTTATGCAATATGCAATATGTAGTGACTGAGCCGATCTAGTGCCTAAAGTGTGTGTATATATGCATCCACGAGCAACCACTAGCAAACACTTGCATCCATTTTGCATCCATCATACATAACATGTCTCAAACACATGTTTCAACCATAGGATTATCCTAACTAAAGGTCAAAGATACTAATGAGAGGACATACTAAAGATAAGATAAGATAAGCTAAGCGATAAAGGAGAAATTAAAAGACATACCCTCAAAAAGAAAAGGGTACAACAAACGCATCTTCTCTTCTGTCTCCCAAGTAGCGTTGCTCTCATCATCTCCCCATTGTACTTTAACCAGTCTGACCTCTCGATTCCTCAACTTTTTGATCTCCGACCCAAGAATGCATATAGGAGCTCGTCTAATTGTTGCATCACGCTCTATTTCCACCTCTTTAAGCAAGCTTGGCTCTACCACCTCCGCGGTCTTGTGCAAACACTTCCTCAAATGTGATCCATGGAATACGTCGTGTACTCCACTAAGTTTCTCAGGCAACTCCACCCTATACGCCATCTTCCCAATCCTGTCTTTTATAGTAAACGGCCCTACAAACCTTGGCACTAATTTCCCAACGGACCCAAAGCGAACAACATTCCGTAACGGAGATACTTTGATAAAAACCATGTCCCCAATGTCAAACTCAAGATCTGTCCTCCTCTTATCAGTATACGATTTTTGCCTATCTTTTGCTGCTTTCATCCTCCTTCGAATCAAATCAATTTTCTCCGAGGTTTCCCTAACCATATCGGGCCCGAGTAGGATTTTATCGGTAGATTCCCACCAACATGTAGGCGAACGACAAGGCCTTCCATAAAGAGCTTCGAAAGGTGCCATGCCAATACTAGACTGAAAGCTATTATTATATGCGAATTCTACAACGGAAGGTGCTCTTCCAATGTACCCCCAAAGTCTAGGATACAAAGCGTTAAAAGATCCTCTAGAATACGATTCACCCTCTCGGTCTGGCCGTCCGTCTGAGGATGATATGCGGTGCTCAAACATAGCTGAGTCCCTACCACCTCTTGTAAACTCTTCCAAAATTCGCTAGTGAAGATGGGATCACGGTCGCTTACTATACTAGAAGGAATACCGTGCAAACGAACTATCTCTTTAATGTATACAGAAGCCAACCACGGAGCAGTCCTCTTACTTTTCACGGGAATAAAATGGGCGCTCTTAGTAAGTCTATCTACTATAACCCAAATCCCCATATTACCCTTCCTTGACCTTGGTAATCCATCCACAAAATCCATTGAGACGCTTTCCCATTTCCATAGTGGAACTTCCAATGGGTGAAGCAACCCACCGGGTTTCTTTTGTTCCGCTTTTACTCATTGGCACACCAAGCATCTAGCGATGTACTCGGCCACATCCTTTTTCATACCGGCCCAAAAGAAAACCCGCTTCATATCTTTGTACATCTTGTCTCCGCCAGGATGAATGGTCATCTTTGAGAGATGAGCATCATCAAGAATGGCCTTCCTTAAGTCTTTGTCTTGTGGTACACAAAGTCTATTATCCCTTCGTAACCAACCCTTATCGTCTAGGGTATACCTACGAAGATGGCTAGACGACTCCCCTCCTTTGAGCTTTTCTACTATCTCAACCAACTATGAGTCGTCTTGCTGTGCCTCACCAACTCGTCCTAGAAGTGTAGGTCTAACCTCCAAGGATGCTAACAAACTAGGTACTAGGTCAACGGAGGGTCTAAAGTCAAACATGGAGATGAATTCTAAGCTTCGTCGTTCAACAAACAACGGACTCAAGGAAAACATTTTCCTACTTAAGGCATCTGCTACCACGTTACCCTTGCCCGGGGTATATGCTATTTCAAAATCGTAGGAGGCTAAGAATTCCATCCACCGTTGTTGCCTTAAATTCAAATCCTTCTGAGAGAATAAGTATTTTAATGATTTGTGGTCAGTGAACAGTTCGAATTTCTCACAAAGAAGATAGTGACGCCAAGACTTAAGCGCGAAAACAATTGCGGCTAACTCAAGGTCATGCGTAGGGTAATTCTTTTCATGAACCCTCAACTGCCTTCCACCATAGGCTATTACTCTTCCCTCTTGCATGAGGACCGCGCCAAGTCCCGTTCCACGAGCATCAGTATAGACGGTAAACGGTTTATTCCCGTCTGGCAGCACTAAGACTGGGGCTGAAGTTAAGGCTCTCTTTAAACGTTGGAACGCATCATCACAATCTTCATCCCACGTAAAAACCATGTTCTTCTTCGTTAACCGTGTTAATGGAGCTGATATTTTTGCGAAGTCTTTGATAAACTTCCTATAATAGCCAGCCAACCCGAAGAAACTTCTTACTTCGGTTACATTTTTAGGGACCTTCCAATCTTGGATGGCCACCACCTTTGCGGGATCCACTGCTATCCCTTCCTTGGAAACCACGTGTCCTAAGAACCGCACTTCTTTCCTCCAGAAGTGACACTTAGAAAATTTTGCCTTAAGGTTATGCGCTCGAAGGGTTTCCAACACTTCCCTAAGATGTAGGGCATGCTCTCCTTCATTCTTAGAAAAGACTAAGATGTCATCCACAAAAACTACCACGAATTTGTTAAGGTACTCCCTAAACACCCTACTCATCAAATCAACAAAATATGCGGGGGCATTTGTCAAACCAAAGGGCATCACTAGCCATTCATAAAATCCGCCCGGAGTCCTAAAAGCAGTCTTATCTACACTATCCTCAGCCACTCTCAGTTGATGAAAGCCAGTGGCTAAGTCCAACTGCGAAAACACTGAGGCGCCAACTAACTGATCAAAGAGATCGTCAATCCTCGGCAGTGGGTGTCGGTTCTTTTTAGTAAGCTTGTTTAGTTCTCTATAGTCCACACAAAGTCTAAGGGACCCATCCGCCTTTGTAGCAAATACTACTGGAGCACCCCACTCCGATATACTACGTCTTATGAACCCCTTCTCAGGCAACTCCTTCAATTGCTTATTGAGTTCCCTCCTTTCACGAGGAGCCATGTGGCGCACTGGCAAAGATACGGGTTTAGCATTATCCACAAGATAAATTCGAAAGTCTATCTCCCGCTCTGGAGGTAAGCCCTTCACCGCCTCAAACACATCCGGATATTCCCGGACCACCTCTACCGATCGCAGATTCTCTACAGACGCGTCAAGCGATTCAAGATAACTTAGCATAACGGAATTTATGGGATTACAAAAGATGTCGAGAGCATTACCAAGGCGAGTCACAAGCCTAACTACTCTCCTTTCACAATCAAGAATGGCCCCATTTCTAGATAACCAATCCATTCCTAAAATTAGCCCATAGCCCGTGAAGCCCAATACATAAGCATCACATCTAAATTCAACGCTAAGTATAGAGATTTTCAAATCCAAACATATCATGGTCAAATGAGCCGAACCCCCAATTGGATTTGAAACAACCAAGGGATCCTCTACTAAACTGGTGCTCAAGTGCAGTAATTCAACTAATGATGTAGAGATAAACGAATGAGATGCGCTAGAATCGAATAAGGTACGGACAGGATGATCAAACAGAAAAACTAAGCTTTCAACAGAAATTGTTCTACCTCTTTCTTGCAGCGGTGGGGCCGCAATAGCCTGAACTTGCCCCCTTGCCTGCCCTGGTGCCATAAGAGCCTGCACCTGTCCTCCCGAGGTAGACCCTGCCCTCTGCCCCTTCTTTGGGCAGTCCTTCACCAAATGTCCCGCATCTCCATAATGAAAATAACCAGTCTTCTTTTTCTTTCTACAATCTTTGCTGAGATGGCCAGGCGTCCCACAATTGAAGCATCTCTTCTTCCCTTTGCCATTATTGTTTTTACCACCCTTCTTATTTTGCTGTTGGGGTTTCTTCTGATCCCCTTTCTTTTCAACTGCCTTATCCTCATGCATAAGTGCCATTTCTACTAGCCTTTCAAAGGTGGCTCCCATAGGAATGTGGGTCATAGCCAACCCTTGCAACGGTTCATTCAAGCCTCTAACGAACCTCAAAGCTTTCTTCTCAGGCGTGTTCACCAACTCCAAGCCAAACCTCGCTAACTGATTAAATTTATTGACATATTCCTTCACTGATAAGCTCCCTTGCTTTAATGTCAGGAATTTTTCCATATTTAAATTCTCCTCTGCCTTTGAAAGAAACTTTGCCTCAAACCTTCGTCTGAAATCCGCCCATGAATCAACTGGACGTTCCCCGTTAGTGACCTCCCACCAAAACGAGGCCTCTCCCTTCATTAACCAAGCAGCTAAACGGACTTTCCTCCCATCTTCCACCTCAAAGATATCCAACAATTCCTCAGTCTCCTTAAGCCAGTCTCTGGCCTCCACAAACGTCTCAGTCCCTTGAAAAGTTTTTCCTCCCATAGCCTTAAATTCCTTGCACGTCTTTGCAAAAGTGTCAACACGAGGAGGAGGAGGAGGAGGAATGGGTGCAACTGGGGGTGGAGGAGCATCTGCTGGGCCTGCAGTGGTGGCCCTAGCCTCCAAATATCTCCTAAACCACCCTGGAACCGTCACACCTTCTGGGAGATTAAGATCTTCAGCCATGCTGAAATGAAAAAGGAAAGATTCAAAATGGAGAACTCGAAAGATAAAGATAAGGATATGGCTATTTGGGATTATGTTTTTCATAAAAACTCTCTCTAAATAACATGTTTTTGAAAGCACTTCTTCCAAAAATACTTTAGAAAAATATTTTTCTAAAAATTTTATCTGTTCGGGTAACCTTATGCTCTAATACCACGTGTAACACTCCACGTCCATTAATGTCACTCACCAGGGGAATGCATTAACTTCCATGGAGGTCATAAGTGAATATAGATCAGAGAAATTACAACAAGACAGATAATAAATAGCACTTGAAAATCTAAAACTTCATTTTATTGCAGCGGAAATTAAATATGTCTGTTACATCATAAAACCATAGATCATAACCAAGTACAATATCCGTCTTCACAAAAACAAAATACATAATCCCATTACAATAAATAGCCATTAAAAAGAAAGATAACAAGCAGCACTTTACTTCTGCAGTCCAAGCTTTCCAAGAGATAAGCGATCCAACTAGACTCCACTAGAACTTGGCCCAACCTGAGGACCTGAAGGAAAAAAAAGATGGAAAAGAGGGTGTCAGACATAAAGTCTGGCGAGTATGATAATTCTACAATACTATTATCAAAATAACTGGATTAAGGCATAAGCTGGAAAACAAGGAAATGTCTATGAAAGAGCAGATTAAGGACATAGACAATCGCTAAAGGAAACGTTATAGGTGCTCCTAAATACTAAAGGATAAACACTATACTGCACCACACCAGTCACCTTAAAGATTGATCCCACTTAGCTTCACTTAGAAACTTTCTTAATGGCTTTACGTACTCCTAGCTGACTACATAGGTGCCGCCTGCCCCTATCTCCACTAGGTGTACCCCACTTTCCATTTTTCGATCGGCTCCCTACTCGTAGATACCCGTGCTGGCCCCACAGTGGGGTGTATCATTCCCCTAAAGTGGCAACCCAATATAACGGAGATGCACGACTTATACCTACACGATGCAACAACGTCTTACCTACCAGCCCGGGTCCACACACACATATGAAACCCGTTGGACTTGCGTTGCCACCGCTCCCTGTTTTGGCCTCTTATAGTCAAACCCAGTATGCGTGTCCCGTCCTCGACTTGGGTCGAGCCCACAAAGATACGTTTTGGGATACTGATTGAAATGGGCCCTCATTATTTCCCACAAGCATTCCACCTAAGCTTGTCCCATTAGTCCATCCACTTAACCCACTTAGTCATGTTCATTTACATGTGTATTTGGTTAAGTCTAATCGTATTTCAAATGCCTCTAAAGGCAACCACTAGATTCCTCATGCCACCCAAGGCACCTACTTAACCCCCATGTCCCACCTTACATGATTATCTGGCTAAGTATTTCTTAATTCATTAAGGCCATAACCTCATAAAGACCTCTCACATTAGACTGGCATTTATGGCAGCTAGATTTGCCGGGCGGGTCCGGGCAGTCTTATACCATAAAAGAGTCTAACCTCGTGTCTTTACAACTGTTATGCTTTAGTTTGGGCCTAGGACCTCTCACATTGGGCCGACATTTGTGACTACTGGATTTGCCGGGCGGGTCCGGGCAGGTTTACGTCACAAACGGGTCCAACCTCGTGTCCTAAGCATTGATTATTATTAATAATCCACTTTCCCCAATTTTAATAATTCCCTACTTGAATTATTGATTAATTCCAAATTCAACAATGTCCGTAATTGACTCAATTATGGTCATCCATTCAAGGCGTGCAAAGTCATACAAAATTGCACCCAATTTATTAATTCCTAATATCACCCCTACCCCACGTTTGAACGTTTATTCGCAAAATATATATTAGACTCGAATAGTCTAACTCATAGCATAAAAGAGATTATCACAATAACAACATGTAAATATGACTAAATGAATCATAATAAGGGGTGAAACTTGCATATGTACAACTTGCATAGGATTATACATGTCATGGACCTAAAGATGTCAACTTGTTCATAATTCACATAATACGATCTCAATCAAATTTCATAAACTTGCATAGGAACATGTGTGAATCAACATCATCTAATCTAACAATATGGGTTTTTATGGGTACACCTAACTCAATAGGCAAATTCCCATAATAAAAGTTCATTTAGTCATAGATTCATGCATATGGGTACACCTAACTTAATAGGCAAATTCCCATATTCAAGATCCAGTTTAAATTGTGGATTCATGTATATGGGTACACCTAACTTAATAGGCAAATTCCCATAATCATTATCCATTTAATTTTTAGAAAAAGAAACATAAACTTTAAACATGATCCAATTCACATAAATAACAACATCATGATTTTACAACTTGTACGATTCAACACAACTTAACCTGATATCATTATCATATAACATATGAATTTCAACATTTGTGTTAACATGAGATCTACAACATATATAAGATTTATGACATAACATAGCATGATTTACACATAATATAGCATGATAGCATAACATAGCATAGCATGATTTTCATCATAGCATGGCATAGCATAGGAGAATTTACAACATATAATTTACAACATATGACAACATAATAACATAACAAGAGATCCACAATATAGAATTTACAATTACAATTCACATCACTTTCTTGTGATCCATTCATAACTTAATCGAATTATTTTATAATAACATTGTGAGAATCATCATACTCACAATTTAAAGAAGAGAAATAGAAAGAGTCTTTGATTTAATTTGTTTGTTGAGTAGATTTAGTTGTAGGCTAGGCTTTCTCCTTCTTCTTTAGTTTGTGACGGCTACGCTGAACTCCATGGCAACGGCATGTCGGTTGCTCTCCAATTTTTCAAGTGATTTAGGGTTAGAGTCTACCCACTTATTTATAGATGTTAGGATGCATTTAGGCCATTAGATTTACCCTAGAATATATTAGAGCCATTAGATTTCGTCCAGCCTTCAAAACACAGCCCGAAAACCCAACCAGATGCACCCAGGTCACCTGGGCTTGACCAGGGAGGTCGACACCCAGGTCGACTCTAGTGAGTACTTGCCCCCCCCCCCCCCCAGGTCGAACCCCAGGTCGACCTGGTCTGGGCGGGAGTTTTCCCGCCTGCCTCCATTTTTGTGTTTTTGAAATCTGTTTTAAAATTTGAATTTTTCGTGAAACTTCTCGAGGCCATATCTCGGTCATACGAACTCCGATTCACAAAATTTCAGACTCTATTTCGCGTGTTTTTCCGTGATGAACACAATGGCGCAGCCCGTTTCCCAATATTCTTATATTTGAAATTAATTATTCTTTCATTTGTGAATATTAGTATTAACTGATTTACGGGGTGTTACACTTAATGAGGGTAATGGTTTGAGTTGGCATAGTGATGTTTTATTTAAACATCTGTTTAAATGCTATGAAGGTGTTTTGGAAACGTTTTCCAAATAAGAATCAGAAATGTTTTCTAATATAGAAAATATGAGATGAGAATAAAAATGGAAATGTTTTCCAATGATTAATAACGTATATTTTCTAAATTTAGAAAATAAGGAATGTTGAATATATGGAAACAGGAAATAAATAAATTAACGAACTAAAGAGAAAAACGTTAAATGATGATTGATCGATAGAATTTCAATCTGGAAATAATATCGTTGTTTGCACACCTGTTTTTCTTTGATAGTTAAATCACCGACTATCAAAGTTCTTGACCACTTTTCTGTTGTCAATACGGAGAGACAGGGATCAAATATATTATCTGGAAACCACTCCGTGTGGCATTAGCGTTGCGAATCAAATATGATGAAGATAATTGAAGACGGAGTTATGCAAGGGTTGTCCTGTTTTCAGAATAGTGCCTTCGGTTTGTCCAGTCCCAGGACGACCTGTATGGAAGAATGTCTAACGGAGTATATTTAATAGATTGCGTAAGTTGATCTCTTCGAACGAATTTACATTTGGTGGCAGAGGAATTCGTTTCTCTAAGCTGTATAGCCATTGTTTTTTTGGGGAAATAAATTTGTGATTTGGCGGGCATGACGATGTGACATTCAAAGCGAATAATTGTGTGATCTGTCAGAGATAAGCGTGGCCTCTAGCCTCACAACCGAGAAATGAAAAAAATCGGGCAGGCAGCATGGCTAAGTGGTTGGCTACCAATTAGGGTGTATTATCACCTATCTAGGGATATTCATTTCATTCTTTAATATATTCAATGTTTTCCCATTCGGGAAAACTATTGCTGATCCCAACCGTTGGTGATATATATTCGATACACTCAAGCGAAATGAGTGGTCGGTCATGTGTGGCCGGGTTGCAAGATGTTCTTGTTGAACCCAATGTACTCCTCTCTGGAGTACGCTATCGGAAGGTAGTTCCATACCTTGTCATAGTTGGTAATCCATTATCCAGTAAGTGTTCACGGTTTTGATTGTATACTATATATATAAAACGTCAGATGAAAGCGTTTCTACTAGATGATTATTATATTGTGGTTGATAGACACTATCATAATATCAAATGAATTTTGATAAAAAGAATATTTTGGATTCTCATAAGGGAAAAACCCGTTTCGTTATACGGCGTGGTCTTATGAGATATCGTTTAATTGCTCAAACTGTTTTAAACTGTTTTACTCACACCAGTCCCATGACTGACCCAGGGTTTGTTTTGTTTTTTTTTACCTAAAATCTTGGGTGCCCAATTTTGTACGGGCAGTCAAGTAGTCAGGATTTTTCAGATTTACTTGGAAAGCTTGGAGCAGGAGGCCTTAGGAATATATAGTTATTATTTATTTCCGCTGTGTTGTTAGTGTTATACTCTGATAATGTTACTGTATACATATACTGATTTAATTTCAAAATTATATATCTATTATATGTTGTTCGTTCCGCTCTGAGATTCGTATTTACTCTGATGATGTATGTTCTTCTTCTTCTTCTATTCTAAGTTTCTATCTTATCTATTGTAACACCCCGTATGTTGAAAAACTTACTATAATATAAAACAGGGAAGAATTAAATTTAAAAATCTGAATCAGGGGAAACGGGCTATGCCATTGCGTTCGTATCGGAAAAATACGCGAAATAGAGTCCGAGTTTTCGAAAATCGGAGTCCGTATGACCCAGATATGGCCCGAAGAAGTTTCAGAAAATTTAAAAACAGATTTAAAAACAGAAATTTCAAATTTCACAAGTGGCGGGAAAATTCCCGCCAGACCCAGGGGGTCGACCTGGGGGTCGATTGGGGAGTCGACCTGCCCACCAGGTCGACTGGGGAGTCGACCCTAGTGTCGACCTGGGGGTCGACCTCCCTGGTCGAGCCCAGGTGACCTGGGTGCATCAGTTTGGCTTTTGGGCTGTGTTTTGGTGGCTAGGACGTGATCTGACGGCTCTAATCTGATTTAGGGTTAATCTAAGGGCCTAAAACACCTAACTAATCTATAAATACACCCTAAGACTACCCTAATTCATACTAAAAATAGCTACAACACCGTTATGCCGTCAAAATGCAACTTGAAGGAGCCTCCATCAATCTAAAGAGGAAGATAGCTTCTCAAATCAATCTCTAATCAACTCTAACAACTTAATCTTCTTCTTAGGAGTGCTAATCAACAAGTTGTGAGTTTTCTATAGCCTTAATAACCAATTGTTGAAATGATTATGATAGGATATAATGAGGTTATGGCTATGAATGTGGATCAATGCAAGATTATGTTATCATATGCTATGTGTTTGTGATGTTATGCAAGTTATGCAAGTTATGTGCTATATTTTCATGAAGTTATGCAAGTTATGCAAGTCATATGATACATGTTCATGATGTTATGCAAGTTATGCAAGTCATATGCTATGTGATCATGATGTTATGCAAGTTATGCAAGTCATATGCTATGTGTTTGTGGTGTTATGCAAGTTATGCAAGTCATATGCTATGTGTTTATGATGTTATGCAAGATATGCAAGTCATATGAGAAACATTGATCCATTATGACACCATGATATGCAAGTTTGGTGTATGATTATATGCTAGCTCATACATGATATGTTATGCAAGTTGGTGTATGATTATATGCAAGTTCATATATGACATGTTATGCAAGTTTGGTGTATGATTATATGCTAGTTCATACATGATATGTTATGCAAGTTGGTGTATGATTATATGCAAGTTCATATATGACATGTTATGCAAGTTTGGTATATGATTATATGCTAGTTCATACATGATATGTTATGCAAGTTGGTGTATGATTATATGCAAGTTCATATATGACATGTTATGCAAGTTTGGTGTTTGATTATATGCTAGTTCATACATGATATGTTATGCAAGTTTGGTGTATGATTACATGCAAGTTCATATATGACATGTTATGCAAGTTTGGTGTTTGATTATATGCAAGTAACATGTGCAAGTTTACACCTTAGTATGATATGCATACATATGCAAGTTAACCCCTTTGTATGTCATACATACATATGCAAGTTTACCCCTTTCTATGACATAAATAACTTATGCAAGTTAACCTCTTTATGACATATGTGATTCATGCAAGTTTGGGTTGATTATTTATGCTAGTTGGGTTGATGCTATATGCATGTTGACACCTTTAAAACCCATGTTAATGTTATGCAAGTTGAACCCATTGTATGTGTGATGAATCTTCCCTTTTATGTCATGTTAGCGAATTACGTGGGGAACGATGGGGTTAATATGCATGTTAATGAAATGGTGTGAAATTGGTATGATTATGCATACCATAAAGAGGATGGACAAAATTGAGTCAATTATGTACATCGTTAAAAATTGGAATTAATTACGGAAAATTAATTCGAAATATGGGGGTGATTAATTAGGTGTAATTAATCGACTAAGACACGAGGTTGGACCCTTTTGTAGCGTAAGACTGCCCGGAACCGACCGGCAAATCCAGCGGCTACAAATGATTGGCCCAATGTGAGAGGTCTTAGGCACAAACTAAATACGTGACAAGTGTATAGACACGAGGTTAGACTCGGTTATGGCGTAAGGCTTCCCGGACCTGACCGGCACATCCAGCTGCCATAAAAGATAGTCTAATGTGTGAGGTCTTTACAACGGTTACGTTCTTAATCAATTAAGAAGCACTTAACCATATTAGCATGTAGAGGGACATGAGGGGTTAAGTGGGTGCCTTGGGTGGCATGTGGAAAAATCCAGTGGTTGCCTTGAGTGACAATAGAAAATACGATTAGAATACTTAACCAAAGTTGAACATGTAATTAAACATGATTAAAGGGTTAAGTAAGTGCCTTGGGTGGCATGGGGAAAATCTAGTGGTTGCCTTGGGTGGCAATGGAAGATAAGATTAGAATACTTAACCAAAGTTGAACATGTAATTAAACATGATTAAAGGGTTAAGTAAGTGCCTTGGGTGGCATGGGGAAAATCTAGTGGTTGCCTTGGGTGGCAATGGAAGATAAGATTAAAATACTTAACCAAAGTGGGACATGTAATTAAACATGATTAAAGGGTTAAGTAAGTGCCTTGGGTGGCATGTGGAAATCAAGTAAGTGCCTTGGGTGGCATGGGGAAATCTAGTGGGTGCCATAAGTGGCAATTGAAATATGAGTAGATGACTTAACCAAACTTTTAACATGTAAGTGGACATGATTATTAAAAAGGGTTAAGTGGGATGCACTAGAAAAAAAATGACAAGCTTAGGTGGGTAGCTTGTGGGGGGGCCCATTTCACCCAGTAACCCATATGTATCTTATTGGGCTCGACCCATGTCGAGGACGGGACACGCGTACTGGGCTTGATTATAAGAGGCCAAAACGGGTTAGCGGTGGCAACGCAAGTCCAACGGGTTTCATATGCGTGTGTGGACCCGGGCTGGTAGGTAAGACGTTGTTGCATCGTGTAGGTATAAGCCGTGCACCATTTGTTGTATCGGGTTGCCACTTTGGGGAGTGATACACCCCATTGTGGGGCCAGCACGGGTATCTACGTTAGGGAGCCGATCGAATGGGAGTAGTGGGTACACCTAGTGGAGATAGGGGCAGACGGCACCTATGTAGTCAGCTAGGGGTACACGAGACTACTAATAAAATCACTAAGTTGTGGGTACACCTAGTGAAGATAGGGGCAGACGGCACCTATGTAGTCAGCTAGGGGTACACGAAACTACTATTAAAAATTACTAAGTACACTTAGTGGGATCAACCTTTAAGTAGGAATTACCCTTGGGTGGGTAGAACTGGTGTGGTGCAGTGTAGGAATTACCCTTGGGTGGGTAGATCTGGGGTGGTGCAGTGTAGTATTTATCCTTAGGTGGATAGGCGCGTCTTTACCGTTATCTTAGTTTATCCTAAGTCTAGTTGGCTGCTTAGTGTAGTCATTTATCCCCAGTCGTACCGTACCAGGTTTATATCATACCCTAATTACTTTAATGATTGTATTGTTAAAGTTATAGGGCTCACTAAGACTTATGTCTGACCCCGTTGTTTTTATCTTTTTCCCCAACCCTCAGGTTCTCAGAGTGGGCCTAGCACTAGTGGGCTTTGATCAGATTGCTTTATCTATCTTTTGGAGCTTGGACTCTTGAAGAAAAACTCGGTTATCTTTTCTATTATGGCTATTAGTATGTAGTGGGATTATGTACTTATGTTTTAACGAGATGGATATTTTGTACTTGACTCTTGTGGGTTTTTGATATGTAACCAAACATGTTTACCTTCTGCTGCAATGAAATGATGTTTTAAATTTCAAGTATCACTTATATCTGTCTTGTTGTAATTTTTCAGTTCTATATTCACTTAAACACTCCACCGAAGCTAAGGCATTCCCTTAGTGAGTGACCTTAGCGGGTGTGGGGTGTTACATCTATTCTCACCCTCTAATTTATTTCATGGACTATCCAGTGTTTTCGATGCTTGGGTAGTCGACATTGAGTTTATGTCGATAACCAGGATCGCGAAAAACTCGGGTCATTACAGCGGTATCAGAGCTTAAGGTTAAGTAATTACCTTGACTGTGTGGCGTGACTCAGTAGAGATAAGATTAGCAGTACCCTAGATTGAGTTCGAAGGTATATATGAGTGTGTATTAGTTATTCAATATAAAATGATTTTATATTGTGGAGCTTTGTTGGTTGAGTTGTTTATGAGTTCTGGTCGATCAGTTTGATCCACAGTATCGGTAGGGGTTTCTAAATACTCAAATACGATGAACCGACATAGTATGTTTTGAAAGGAGGGTAAATGATAAAAATTTACCCAAATCATATTTTGATATAAAAGTATGATTAATATTTGAAGTATTATCGTATATTGAATGTGTTGGTTGTGATCATAATCAGATAAGATTATAATTGAAACGGTCATGTAAATAACCAATCAAATTTCGTATAAATATTACAAAGTGAATTAAATCTGAATTTAAATCAGAATTGAAATTAAAACTCTGGAAATTTGAATAAATGCTTGTAAATGAATATGGATTGGATATAAGAGAATTTTAAAATCCTGGGAGATTTTAAATTGTTTTAAGGCATTGTAAATGGTATTTTGAAACGAGTTTCAAAATGGAAGTGTTTAGATACGGTTTTGAAAGTGATATAGTGTAGAACTCACTTCGATAGCAGGAAATAGATTCCGATGATGATCATGACATCATCGGTGTTTATTTTCGAGTTGTAAGTGATGGATTACTACCAAAATTTTTGTTTTTAAATTGTTTTATGAAAAAGCAGTTGTTTTGAATCCTAAAAGGGGATATCTGGTTTTAGAAAAACTAAAATATTGGAATATGCTTGGAGAAGATTGTTTGAATTAAAACAAATTAAATTAGAATTTATAAAAGCAAATAGAAATAGAAATTGAATTGAAACCAGTTAAGTGGTAAATGAACTGAGATAGAAAACATCGAATCAGGTTGGCTTGGAGATAATCCGAAATGAAATTAGACTGGTAAGTTAAGAGTTGAAATTAAAAATGGATTCTAAGTTAAGAACAGAATTTGTCTTGGGTATAACCAAATGATTTAGATGACACTGGTATATGCATAATTGGTAACACATGGAAAGGATATATTGATATGCCCGATAAAAAGGTACCAGTTTATATTATATATGGGTTTGAGATTTTTGATGACCCGAATTGGCAAGCCGCTTGGCTGTTTGATTTTCTTTTGGATTGAAGAAGGCCTAGAGAGGCGAGTTGGAGTTTGAGCTATTGACCAATACAAAGGACGTGCTGGCGAAATTTTTCGAAAAGTTAAGGTGTTAGAAAATTTTCAGGATTTATTGAAATTTTCATTAGTAGGAATAAATTAATAATTTAGTTGATATTAATTGGTACAGCGAAACTGAAGTTAAAGAAGTAAAAATAATTTTTAACCCAGTCAAGTGTTTGTTTTCTGCCTTAGCAATTTCGAGGATGAAATTATTTTAAGGGAGGAAGAATGTAATGTCCCGTATTTTATGATATTATAATTAATTTAGTTAATTATTTAAATAGTGATTCAGAGAATTATATGGGCGTTAAACTAAATAATATTGAATATTTAATTAATATAAATAATAGAATAATATATTTAATTTCGAAATAGTCGGAAATAGTGAATTGACGATATAGTGTGAACTGGACAATTCAAAATATATATTTCAGTTTAAAATTGAATTACGATAACGAATATATTTAAATAATGAAAGTTTGAACGTATAATTATATTATAATTATAATCGAGCTCGAAATGGCGCGGCAGTTCGCAATTTGGCGATTCGAACTATAAATGAATATACCGAGTCCGTTTTAAATCGGATTTCTGTGAAACAAGAAATGCTCGGAGCTGGTGAAGTATATTTTTCCAATGGAAGAGAAAAATTGGGATTTCATCGTGTAGATTTTGATTTATGTCCAAATCAAATTTTCGAAAAGTTGCTATGGAATTCCTTTATAATTTATGGCGATTTATTTATATTTTAAATGGATCTTTTTCAATATAAATTAAATATCGGTTCAACGGGGATTTGAATATCGAGTTATAAATCCAATTGGAGTTATATGATATTCTATTGTGAATATATACGATAATACTTATTTTTAAATATTTAATTCAATTATTTTTAAGTATATTTATATATTTAAATGGGTTATTTAGAGCTTTAAAAATAGCCAGTTTTGCAAACGAGCTCCGTTTTCGACGAAACTAATTTTGTTGGATCCGTAATATTCAATTATTGTCAGATTTCAAGTTTTGTGATTTTTGGAGTCAGTGTGTGGCGGTACGGATTTGTAATGTGAAAAACAGTCAGTATTTTGACCTTTAAAAATAAGCTGTGTGGGCAAGCGAAGTCGGATTCGACGAAGCCAGTTTCGTTGGGTCCGTAATGTCGAACTGAAGGTGTATGTCCATTTTCATGATTTTTGGATATTGTATATGATCATAGGAATTTTAAAGGATAAATATAAACAGCGTTGGATTAAAATTGAATATAATATTCGAATAAAAAAATATTATACTTATCTATAAATACCCATACTTTTACTAACCGTAAAGTAATTCCTCCCTAAGTCAACAGATAAATCCGCCGACATATTCTCCCCAAAGGCATCCATCGTGAGTTTCAAAATTCATCAGAAAATGGAATCAAATCCTTAAAATCATGATCTATATATACTTAGATTCATCATTTGTTCTTCTTCAACTTGGAATGGGTTACGTTGAACTCTATTCATTTTCGGGCTCATCGATGTTCTTTAGGAAACCTAGGGTAACGGTTTTCCACCGTTTAAGGCATCGATGAGGGGTGGAATCTAAAGAAGAAAGAGAGAGGGAGGAGCGATGCTCCTAGTGGTGGTTATGGGGTCAAACTCGACGGCCTCTGGCGTCTGCGGTAACGACTTAAAGTCCGTTGTTTAGGATGGATTCAGGCGATTTAGTGGAGAGAGGGGGCATGTAGCTTCTCGTGAAGGGTCGTCCTGGAACAGGGGTGACGAGGTGGGTGGCTGGTGGCGACTGGCGAATGGTAGGCACTGCAGTTGGTGGTTAGTGTGGTAACGAACTTTGATCTGGAAGTCGCGAGTCCATGTTCCCAATACAGCTGAGAAGTGAAGCTCGAGTATCGCAATTAGTACGGAGGGATAAATGGGATTGAGTGGGTATCGGCAGTGACCATTGTGGAAAGCAGCAGAGAATAAACTATTGATTAAAATGGAAGCAGTGTTTGAATTTAACGGGGAAGGATGAAGGAAAATCACAGCAGTGAAAGTGTGATGCAGCATTAGTACAAAATTTGTGGGAAGAAGGAAGATTAAAGAAACAAATTAATGGTTAAGGGATTTTGTGATTTTCTAATCACGAGTACAGTTGGTTAATCGCCTCTTTACAAAACGATGAATGGCAAAACTGAAATTCATGATTCAATTCCTGGTAGAGCGACCAAACTTTTAGGTTAAGGTAAACTAATTAAAATAAAACTTAGTCAATGGTAGTTGGATTATAATATTCATTTAATCTTTAAAAAATGTATAATTTGCTCGTTCTTTATCTGAATCTGTCGAAACCGGTCACGACGGAATCGTAAGGACGAGATGTACATTTTAGAATTGAGGTGGTTGAGAATTGAGCTACTGAAATTTCAACGAAAAATCAAATGCTGTTTGATTTTAAAACGAAACAAATGCAGAATCGTCAACTGCAAATACTGCGAGTAAAACTAACTAACTCTATCAGTTTATAAAGATGATCTAGCAATGATAAGTGCTGATTGACTACTGTGTGATGATTATTTGGTTGAATTGCTTATGTATTGATTGAAATTATAGATAACGATATGTATATAAATCGTTAATCAAACATTGATTCTGTTTATCAGAACATTTCGTATTGAAATGAAATCGATGTTAATTATATTGTGTAACATTTGTGGATGCAGGGAAACAGGTCGGAGGAATCCAATTGGATTCCTCAACATTTATTTTACTGTTATTCATATATGGTGATATATGATGCGAAATAAAATCTGTTGTTGATGATGTGTGTTAGAATGATATTGATCATTGTTATTTGGTATTTTAAATACCATAAGAAACACTGGAATATAAAAAGGGAATTTTCAATGTTATATTGAAAAAGGAATATATAAAAAATCAAAGGATTTTATAAAAAGCGATATTTATAAAATCAAAGGATTTTATAAAAAGAAATATTTTCAAAATGAGTAGAATTTTATAAAAGGAATTATTTATATAATAAATAAGATTTTATAAAAGGGAATATTTGGGAAATAAATATAGAGAAATATAAAGGGAAATATTTGTAAAACAAATGTAAAAGGAAATATTTGTTGAACAAATAGAATTGAAAGGGAATATTTATTTGGGAAATAAATAGAAAGATAAAAGGAATATATTGGGAAAATAAATAGGAAGATAAAAGGAATATTTATTTAGAAAATAAATAAGATATCATAAAAGGAAATACTTGAAAAGTAAGTAGGATTATAAAAGGAAAAATGAGTTTTCGAATAGAATTAGTCAAGTATGAGTTATTCGAATAGAATTAGTCGAGTATGAGTTAATCAATTAGAGCTAATCAGTTAGAGTTAATTGATTAGAGTTAATCAGTTAGAGTTAGTCGATTAGAGTTAATCGATTGGAGTTAATCAGTTAGAGTTAACCAGTTATAGTTAATCGACTAGAGTTAATCAAATAGAGTAAATCAAATAGAATTATTCAAATAAGGGTTGATCGAGTTAGCGTTAGTCGAGTATGGGTTAATCGAAGAAAGAGAGACTATCGAATATAGTTTATTCGAAAGGAGTTAATCGTATATAGTTTGTTCGAAATAGAGATTATCGAATATAGTTCTTCGAAGAAAGATTATCGAATATAGTTTATTCGAAGGAAAGAGATATCGAATATAGTTTATTCAAAGAGGTGTTATCGAATAGAGATTTTCCAAAAGAGAGTTATATGTTGAAATTCGATTATATCGAATTCGGGAAGTACTATTCACTTTCTTAATCAAGACTTATTTATTATTAAAAATTAGTTGTTTGTTTATTTATCCAAATTAATAAATATGAGTTATATTTAAGTTATTATATTTCAGAAGCACGGGATCATAACACTATTGTTATAATCAAATGATTTCTGTAAAAGGAGTGGATTCTTAAATAGAATCCGAGAGTTACGTAAGGAAGTTTGTTAAAGATTTAGAAGGTGAACTTTGTCTATTTCGAAGTTAGAAATGTTGTTCAGTTAAGGTCTGATAGGTAGTTATACCCCAACTTGATTGACTTCGTTTTTAACTAAGGAACGGTTAAGGTTCGATAAAGAAGGTTGGTTAAGTGAATATACTAAATGAGGGTAATGGTTTGAGTTGGCATAGTGATGTTTTATTTAAACATCTGTTTAAATCCCATGAAGGAGTTTTGGAAATGTTTTTGAAATAAGAATCAGAAATGTTTACTAATATAGAAAATAATAGATGAGAACAAAAATGGAAATGTTTTCCAATGATTAATAATGTATATTTTCTAAATTTAGAAAATAAGGAATGTTGAATATATGGAAACAGGAAATAAATAAATTAACGTACTAAAGAGATAAACGTTAAATGATGATTGATCGATAGAATTTCCATCTGGAAATAATATCGTTGTTTCCACACATGTTTTTCTTTGATAGTTAAATCACCGACTATCAAAGTTCTTGATCACTTTTCCGTTGTCAATATGGACAGACCGAGATCAGATATATTATCTGGAAACCACTCCGTATGGCATTAGCTTTGCGAATCAAATATGATAAAGATAATTGAAGACGGAGTTATGCAAGGGCTGTCCTGTTTTTTAAATAGTGCCTTCAGTTTGTCCAATCCTAGGACGACCTGTATGGAAGAATGTCTAACGGAGTATATTTAATTAGATCGCGTAAGTTGATCTCTTCAAACGTATTTACGTTTGGTGGCGGAGGAATTCGTTTCTTTTAGCTGTATACCTGTGGTGTTTTTGGAGAAACCAATTTGTGATTTGGCGGATATGACGATGTGACATTCAAAGCGAATAATTGTGTGATCTGTCAGAGATAAGCGTGGCCTCTAGCCTTACAACCGGGAAATGACAAAAATTGGGCAGGCAACGTGGCTAAGTGGTTGGCTGCCAATTAGGGTATATTATCACATATCTAGAGATATTCATTTCATTCTTTAATCTATTCGATGTTGTCCCATTCGGGAAAATGGTTGCTGATCCCAACCGTTGGTGATATACATTCGATACACTCAAGGGAAATGAGTGGTCGGTCATGTGTGGCCGGGTTGCAAGATGTTCTTGCTGCACCCAGTGTATTGCTCTTTGGGGTACACTATTGGAAGGTGGTTCCATACCTTGTCATAGTTGGTAATCCATTATCCAATAAGTGCTCGTGGTTTTGATTGTATACTATATATGTAGAACGTGAGATGAAAGCGTTTCTCCTAGATGATTATTATATTGTGGTTGATAGACACTATCATAATATCAAAAGAATTTTGATATAATGACTATTTTGGATTCTCATAAGGAAAAAACCCGTTCCGTTATACGGCGTAGTCATATGAGATATCGTCTAATTGCTCAAACTATTTTAAACTGTTTTACTTACACCAGTCCCATGACTCACCCAGAGTTTTTTTTGGTTTTTTTCTCTCTAAGCTTTTGGGTGCCCAATTTTGTACGGGCAGTCAAGTAGTCAGAATTTTTCAGATATACTTGGAGAGCTTGGAGCAGGAGGCTTCAGGAATATATGGCTATTGTTTATTTCCGCTGTGTTGTAAGTGTTATAATCTGATAATGTTACTGTATACATATACTGATTTTATTTCAAAATTATGTATATATTATATGTTATTTATTCCGCTGTGAGATTCGTATTTACTCTAATGATGTATGTTCTTCTTCTTCTTCTATTTTAAATTTCTATCTTATCTATTATCACCCTCTAATTTCTTTCATCGATTATCCGGGATTTCTGATGCTTGGGTAGTCGACAATGAATTTATGTCGATAACCAGGATAGCGAAAAAAACCCGGATCGTTACAGAGGCGGTACACACGTGTATATTTTATACACGTGCATACTCGCAAACGCCCGATACCATTCGTCCCTAGAAATAAATAGAACTGATATGAACATATACCATAACTGTTTATTTATATATATGTCATTAATGGTAAGATTAACTATTATATTTCAATTTACTTTGAAATTAATTTATTTGAATAAATGATTAATCCTGACACGAATATTTTTTGTTTTTTGGATGAAATGCTCGGGTCAGACCCGAGCATTTCAGATTCAAATTAAGATTTTTGCTCTGGATTAGAGGCTGGTAAAGATTGAGGATTTTTGAAGATGTGCGCACTTTGAAGATTCAAACCAGTAAATATTTTTTGTATTTAAAATCATATTTTATATTCCGTTGTATGGAAAATTCTTGTATCAAAAATTTGATTAATAAATAAAAGAATATTTTATTGTTCAATACTGTGTATTTTTGTTTGTTCTGTGTTTTTGGTGCTGATTCTGTTTTTAAACTCTATAAGCTAAATAATGATCTGTCGATTTGAACGTTTCAGACTGTTTTAATTACCATTTTGAAGCGGTGAAAAATGCGAGACGTTACAAGTGGTATCACTGCTTTGGTTTACTTAAAGCATAGCTTATCGGGTTTGAAATGAGTAAAATCGACAATAAAGAAAAGCGAATTTTGTAAATAAAAAGGTTTCGAAATAAAATTTTTGAAAAGGAAATTATTTTTGGAAACATTATATATTTTGGAAATTTGTATTTTGGAACTGATACAATGGAAATAAAAATCTATTTTGAAATTTGAATTTTTCTCGGAATCCCCAGTCTTCGAGTCTAGAGAGTTGTTCTTCGATTTGAATCTCGAATCCGTCATCATATGGTATCTAAGGAAGATAAGTACAAGAGTACTGACGAATTAATTTCTGTAATTGTGTGTTTTAATAATCAGAGATATTGAAATTAATTGGAAATAAGAATTCAGATGAGAATTTGAGTAGGGGAAATTTGAAATTGTTTCAAAGATGGAACGATTAATTTTATTCGAAATATAAGTTAATGGAAATAAATTCGGAAGAGAAATATAATTGGAATACAACTATGTTAAATTTGTTTAATTTTTCCAGAATTTGAACAGATAAATTATAATTGGTTTCGAACCAATAATGTACGATCGAATATATGAATTTGACAATAAGTTATAAATAGGTTGGTTAATTAACAGGAGGTGAATTGTAAACAAGAGTTGTGAATAAGGTGGAATATGAAGGAAGATTTTAAAGAGATTTGAACTAATTTAATGTGATGAGTCTGGATTTTTATAAAAGAAATAATATTTACCTTTTCTGGAAGTAAATAATGTTTGGAAGCAAAAATGTTGCGTATGAAGTTAGAGATAGAGGAGAAGGAGTTAACTAATGTCGTGGGAATATTCTGAAGTACAGAATATAAATCAAATGAGATTTTTCGAAGTTCAAAATATGGTATCGAATAACTGATTATTCGAAAAGGAGGTTATACGTGGAATCAATTATGTCAAATCTCAAGAGAATACTATTTACTCTCCATTTTAATTTAAAATTTAATATATTATTAGTAAATTGGTTATTTAGATTAAAGAATAAAATATAATTTTAAAGTTAAATATTTTGAAGGCGTGAATTATGGTTACAATCAACGATTATTGTAATAATAAAAAATAAAAATCTTAACTTGAATTTTAAAGTTACGAGAATGAATGTTTTGTTGGTATTCAAAGATTTGAACCCTATCTATTTAAAGTTTGACGATGTTGTTCAATTAGGGTTTGAGAGGTAATTATACCCCAACTTGATTGACTTCATTTTTGACTAGAAAATGATTAAGGTTCGATATTAAGATATGGGTAGGTAAAGTAAGCTAATAAGTGTCAATGCTTGCGTGGGAATAATGATGTTTTGTTTAACATATGGTTCAATCCTAATAACAAATTTAAAATGTTTCCCCCTGAGAATAAAGTATATTGTCTAAGAAAATAAAGATTTGTGAATATTTGAAAAAGTTTAGTGTTTTAATCGCATTATATGAAGTATTCGAGAATCTTGAATAGGGAAGACCAGTGTTTGTTTGATAAGCCAAGTTGGTAAATAAGTTAAAATTGATGTGATGAGTTTATAATTAAATTTAAATATATATATATACATATAATAAATAAAAGGGAATTACGGAAAAAAGAAACTGACGGGAGATTAGTTAGGTAGAATAATTTCCTGAGTATTGATCTGACGTTGGTTTTGGCCTTCGGGGTTGATACTTAGGTAGTTGTTCACTTGCTAATTTGCAGTCAAAGGATGTGAATATGGAAGAGTAATAATGCATGGATGAGGAATTATACGATTGAAAATTTTGAAATTTTAAGAGCATAAAAAATTTGAATTAAGTGATGAACTTGGTAAATGAAAAATTTGGAAGAAATTTGGTTTATAACCAATAGATTCGTAAATCTGAATTTGGAAAGATATCACATATCTGAATTGATTAAGTGATCAAAACTAGAATTTTGAAATTCGAGCGAAAATGGGAGGATATTCGATTTTAGATATTGGATATAGAAGTTTTTGGAACTTATATGGAAAAATATATATAGAAATATAGTGAATTCAGAAACTGTTATGTTGAAAGGAAATCGATTTGAGATTAAATCTTATATCACATAATTTATATAAAAATGAGATGTTTGGAAATATGATTTGGAAAGAAAATTTTATGTATGATTTATGAGGAGTATGAAATGAAGTACTATATGTACGTAGTAATATATGTTTTTCAAACCAAAATAAGGGAAGTACCATCCTTTTCCATGAATTTCGAGCTTAGTCGAAATGTGCTGCTGGTGGTAGTAGGTTGTCTGGACATAAAACTCGACTTGTCATTGTTCCTTGAAGAGCACGACCGTGTAGCGTAATTCGCAGGGCTGTAGATGGCCTACGGTGGACGGATGTTTCTTAAGGGAACCAAGCGTAACCATTGTGTCTGTTGCAATCTACAGTCGTGATAATGGCATAATCCGCAAAGCTGTGAAAGCTTACGGGTATGGATGTTGAGGGAATCAGGCGTAACCATTGTGTACCTACGGTCCACATGGCGTATCTACAAGTGGAAGAGATGTAACCACTAGAGTTACTAAAGGTAGAATGGAGCCATGAGATGTTTGAGATATCTTAGGTGATAGTGAGCCACCCGTTTGTTGCAGCATTGTGTCTTCATGACTGGATTTGTCTTCGTGATGTGAATTGTATTTGTGACTTGATTGATCCTCATGTCTTGATTTATTTTCTTGATTTGTTTTTGTGACCCTGAGATAGAGATGTCAATGCTCGATGACCTCAGATTTTCTTTTGATTCTAAATTATCTTCTGTTGATCTGTCCATGACGAAAATCGCAGGGAAGTGATTTCCTATGGATACGGATGTTTTCTGGGGGATTCAGACGAAACCATTGTGTATCTACGATTCATGAACAATCAACATATCAATATCATATTGGTACTTTCCGTATTTGTTTTTAAAGGAATTTTTGAAATATTTTTCATTGGGAGTTGAAATAAGGTTATTTAGTGCTTGGAGATTTTAGTTGTGCGTTTGGCCAGCGTATGCCTAACGTCTGTAAGAACGACAATAGACTTGTCAAATTTCGAGTTATAAAGTATTTTCGACTTTAAGAAACAAATCAATAATATGAAATTAAAATTTTACTTAACCTAATAAATTGAGACAAGATGATTTTAAATGGTTTTCAAGACCATGATTTTGTATCAATACAAATAATTTTAGATTTTGAAAATTTTCAAGTTTTGAATATATAAATTATCGGCTAGTAGAGAAGATGTTATTTACACTCTTCAGGGAGTGTTTGAAAAAATTGAATGGATTGAATGTAAGGAAAATAGTTTGAACTAAGATTGTAAGGAATAAGTTGAACGATGGATAAATAAATATTAATAGAGGAGATTATAAAGAAATTTGGAACAATTTGTAGGATTTGAAAAGATTAATTTTGAAAGGAAATGTGAATTTCCGAATAAATTGAATATGATGGATAACAAATAGGATCGATGATTTTAACATTGATATTTAAATTAGTGGTGGAAAGTATTCACCCAAATTCAGAAATTTGGAGTATACATTGATATAACTATAATGATCTCTTCATTTTTAGGATGAAAAGTTTTAAAGGGGGGAAGAATGTAACATCCCAGAAATTATACAAATGGATTGTGGAATTAATTTAAGGTATTAATACTAGGGTTAGAAATTTAAAATCGAATATATGGTTTGGTGTGTGAATTCAATATTTAATTCTGATTGGTGGGTAAAAATCAAAATATTTATTGTGAAATATCTGAATTGAAGTTAGTTGGATATTTAAATCGAATTTGAAATTCAATAGGGAGAAATATAATAAGTGTTGAATTTAAAATAAATAAATAAACTTAGTGGAATCAAATGGGAAAATGTATTGCTTAAAATATATGGAAATTGATCTAGATATGTGTGTATTCGTATATATAAAGAAATTGAAACTTAACGTTTCAAATTTAAAGGAGTTGTTTTGTGAACAATTGGTGAACCGATGAGTATTTTAAAATTTAATTAATGTCATATAAGAACAGCGTCATATTCCGACCAAAATAAATTTATTAGGCTCAGCATGCGAGGACGAAAGGTAAACTTTTGTCGTGGTCGGAGATTGGGTTGGCGGTATCAATTCAGAGCGTTACGGGCAGACTTAATATTTAATTAACCCTAAATACAACCTACCCCAGTAAAAATTCCGCCGACCTATTATCTAAACATGCGCCTAGGCTAAACCTACTGACGTTTATGTTGTTCTTATCTCAAAGCTTTGCTCCTATAAAAAGGGCGTCTTTCTCCTAACCTTCTGAGAAAAATCGCTGCTTCCCAAATCTCGAAATCAGTTTTCCCTAATTGAATTTTAATGAAAACCCTAATATCATCAAGCGGAAATCGTCGTGCTTCATCTCGCCATAAAATAGGCCTTTTTCACCTTCGCACCACCAAAGTCATCGGCTTGGGAAGCCTCATGCCCTTCTTGAATCGAAACCCTCCCAAAGTCCAAATAAAGTCATAGCTTCCTTCAGTTTGCTTCAGGACCAAGTGAAAGAGGGGTTGAATTCTTTCCATCATCATTTTGGAATTGCTGTTCGATGGGAAGGCGTAGCATCATCTTAGTTTGCATCAATTTGGAGAACGCTGCAATATGGTGAGCATTCACTCACGATTGATCATTTATTTAAGTCTATTAATTTCAGGAATCTAATTAATAGGATAGCTAATATCTGATTGTTTAACCTGCCTATCCATATCATGTTCTTGGGTACTATATTCACCTCGGTTGCCTCGTCGATTGCTGCTATTAGAATATTGATTTGGTACCTTTTATGATTTGAGAAACGTGCTTGTTAATGCCCACATTTTGCTGTTAAGTCACCATGTTGTTCATTCCCATAGGTTTGTCATTCTTGCGGAAATGGATATACATATGTTAAATCGAGACCCTGTTAAATCACTTAACTGCTTGCTTGGTATTTATGGTAACCCTGGCATCATCCTTGCGTCCGTGCGTCAACACCGTCCTTTATCTGTACCTTAACGGTACCTTATGTGCCTTTGCTACTCAATCTGAACATGGAACTGCTTTATTGCCCCCCGGTTAGGCTATCTACCCTATAGACTTGACATGGTTGAGGCTTGCATTCAGTCATACCTTTTGGTGCCTCATTTTGTGGCTTTTGTCGTCACTGCACATCGGCACTTATTGTGAACGTATATTGTATACCACATGTGTGCCCATTTAAAATACATTGTCACTCAAAAAACTATTTATGTGTGAAACTGAGATTAAATTTTGTTTTGTGAAACTGAGATTAAACTTTGTTTTGTGAAACTGAGATTAAACTTTGTTTTTTGAAATTGAGATTAAACCTTGTTTGGTGAAATGGAACCTTACTAAAACCATCCAATTTTTGTTCAGTGAAACCATGAAGTTTTGTTCACTGAAACTATTTGGCTTTGCACCATGGAACCATTCGGGTTGTTTCACTATGAAATATTCAGTTGCACTGTTTTGTCACTATGAACCCACTTGTTTACATATGTGAAATGCTGAACTATGACATTGTTGAATCATACTGTCATTGTTGAACTATAATGGTCATCGTTGAACTATGTCATTTCTAAATCACTATATTGTGTTACTGAAACTGAATCACCATATGTATGGTTCCTGAAAATAAGGCCAATAATATATCTGTCCCTGAATGGACGATTATATATAAATATATTGCCAGTGCATTTCCAATATGAATGCTAAGGTCAGAGGTTAGTTTAGCATTTTTGGTTGTATTAACTAAACCATAGCATTAATTACTGTATACCACCTGCATATATGTGGTAATGCATGTATAAATGGATGACCCTGTTTTCTACACACATACGTTTTCATGTTGTTGGAAAAAAAAGAAAAAAAACTAGAACTTGACCTGCTTGTTCAATACATTTGTTGCTGATTCGTTCGTTTTGTATTGCTATCTTTGGCAAAGTCGTATTACTTCACCACTTGCGCTTGTACATGACAGTGTGTTACCATTAAACTTACTTCTTGTGTATGGCATTGTGTCACCATTAAGCAAAGTATTTTACTTACTATCTCATACGTTTTAAATAGAAATGTCACCATTAAACTATACTTGAATATATAAATCCATATGTTATTTCGTTTTGTTTTGTCCGAAGTTGTGTGATTTTTGTGTAAACTTGAAAATACTGAATTTTTACCCCACTTTAGTCTTGCATGCTGACATGAATTGAACCATTTCAGTTATTGCCAGTTATGGAGTGGAGGTATTTTGAACATTTCTGCATTTTTGATCCCTAAATGTGAAAGCGAATATTTAAGGAAATTATATACATTTCAACTTGTTATCAATTATTAAAACATGGGAACTCGTTTGTTGGATTTTGGCATACAGTGGGTATCATAAATAAGTTGACGATAGTATTGCACTGCACATTCCATTTTGCATGCTTTTAGGATCGCACACATACCCATATTCCTGGGCATGCTTGGCCTTTCTGCTATGTATATTTATTATAGCCGACATGCCTTTGTTACTGCCTCATTTGTTCAATTGCCATGTTATCGCAGCTGTTATGGTAGAATGTCTGATTATTGTAGCTGACATGCCTTGTTGCTACCTCATTTGGTAAACTTAAAATCATTATTATGGGTCTGTACATTTGGCAATATCGCCTACCAGCACACATGATACAGCCGGCCAGTTGCTCCTATATGTCTGTATTCCTTGGCATGTAACATCGATCATTTGAATATGATGAATACTTATTTTGTTCACGATTTATGTGTCTAGGACTTCACGAAACTACTGCCAATTTTCGTGATATTCCCAGAAGCTTATAATAGTGTTTTCCCCTAATCCCACTTACTACTACACTTGTGCAACATCAACTATTGTCGCGCCACATCTGCGAGTGTATAACGTGTATTGTGCTATCGTGGAACCACATAAAGGACGCTTATTTATTTATTCCCACTGTGCAAAAGGTATGGTCAGTCAAATTTGGATTGTTTACAGGATGTCGAGGCAGTGCACACATGTACTTGTACATATGCGTATATGCAAGCTCCCAGAATCACCTATGTTATTGTCTATATTCGGTTCGGAATGTTGAGGCTGTACATACGTGTATATTAATATACACGTGCACACTCGCAAACGCTCGATAACGTTCGTCCTTGGAAATAAATAGAACTGATATGTACATATACCACAACTGTTTATTTATATATATGTCATTAATGGTAAGTTTAACTGTTATATTTCAGTTTACTTTGAAATTAATTTATTTCAATAAATGATTAATCCTGACTCGATTATTTTGTGTTTTTGCATGAAATGCTCAGGTCAGACCCGAGCACTTCAGATTTAAAGATTTCAGCTCAGGATTAGAAGCTGGTAAAGACTGGGGATTTTCGAAGATGTGCGCACTCTAAAGATTCAAACTATTAAATATTTTTTTGTATTTAAATCATATTTTATATTCCATTATATGGAAAATTATTGTATCAAAAATTTTATTAATAAATAAAGAAATATTTCATTGCTCAATATTGTGTCATTTATTTGTTTTGTGTTTTCAGTGCTGATTCTGTTTTTAAACTCTATAAACTGAATAACGATCCGTCGATTTGAATGTTTTAGACTGGTTTAATTACCATTTTGAAGTGGTCAAAAAGGCGGGACATTACACCAGAAAAAATTTCGAAGGCCCAAAAATTTATCCAAATTGCATGGTAGGTGAAAAATTAACATAAGGTAAACAAAATTGTCTTGCAGCAAGTGCTATTAGGACTCAAACTCTGATTGCAGGATAAGGAGTTGCATGTGCTACCACAAGACCAAAGTAATTTCACACTCAAGAAAACAAATACAAAAAATCAGTACCTCTTTCATTTACAAAACCCAAAATTTTGAGGCTCCCTCCTGTCTCCTCCAAGACCTGAGGACCTAGGCGACCACCTAGGTCGTCTATGCCCAGGGCCGGACCTGTTGTAGTTAAGGAATGAAGGTGGTGTGATTATATGGGAATGCACCATTGGTTGTTAACACATCAAAACGACAATGGACGTCCGTCAAGCTTCATTTTCCTCGCGTAGAGGGAACATACTAAAGTTGTTGAAGGAGACTGTAACTAGGAATTAAAATGGAACGGGTTGAGGCGGATTTTTTGTGCTTTAGACCCCAAACTGGGCTTTTCAGATCCTGCCCCATATCTGCTCTGTAGATCCTTTGTGAGTCTGAAATTTTGCCCCGTACCCGAAACCCGTAAAGGTCAGGATAGACACGATCTGCCCCATGATCCGTGAAATTATGTTCTAATGTACACAAATTTATGTATTTATATTTTTTATCACTAAACTATAAATTATATACAAATAATAATGTGTTTATAATGATAAGGGAATATAATAAATGAGTTGTAAGATAATAGTTTAAAATGTATGCATTTGTTATTTTATTACTATTATTGATGCGACTTAATACTATGAAACTTTTTTATAGTTTGCTGATTAAAAAATTATAATATTCCACTCATAACCACCTATACCTAAGAAAATTAACAAGTAATCATTATATTTATGAACTGTTTTAATGATGTTACAATAATGCAGGGCTGGTTAGCCGTGCTTGGACATGACTCAAGACCCAAACCTATCAAAAACGGGTCGTGAGTTTATCTGCTCCAAAGACCTAATGGGGCAAATCTAAACAGATCAAAACATGAATGCTTCTATTGCTTTTAAAAAAATTATGTGTGCATGTATGTATGTGTCACTGCATAGATGTGTGTTATCATACAAAATATACATTCGATTTTCAATTTTCAATTTTCAATTTTGCAAGCATCTGGAAAGGCAGTAACTATAAATTAATTTATACACCGTATAGTTTTTATTTTCATGTGATTTTCTTGGGTACCCATTTCCTTCGGAGGTACGCTGGATCTTTCACGTTGAGAAATTCTTGTGGTACAATGTCACTTGATATGTTTTCTTGGTTGCTCTTTTGTGCAGATGGGAACGTATCCTCTTGTTTTTTGTAATTCCAACTAGGGAAATGGGATAAAGTGTGGATTATATACATTTACAGGTTAGGATAATGGAATAAATGTTGAAAGCCAACATTTTCATGCATTTTTCTCTCTCCATTAGTAAATCAATCTATATTTTGTGTCCATTCTGCACAGGGTTTGCTTATGGAATTTGGGCTGCACACAACTCATATCCAATCCGGCTCAACCCACCAAACCGATCTAATCCACATAAATCTAACTCAACCCATTGTAGTTCGGATATGATATGAGTTACAATTTATAATCCATATTATATACGAGTCGGGTTTGATATTTTATTCAATCCAGCAATATTTTAACCCAACCCTATATTAAAATACTAATTTAATGTCAGCCCGCTTAAAATTAGAATAGTATAATCCTAGGATAATGTTTATGTATTCTATATTAATTATAAAAAAGCATATTTCATGTCAATCCAAACTAGATAGAATTTGACAAATATATACTAAAGTGCATTTTAATGTATTTTAAAATGAAACACTTGTTCTACTAAGTAGTAGATTAATTTCATATGACGTGTTTTACAATGAAATTTTAATAAAATATGTCTTATAATGAATCAGTTATTTTAAATGTATTATGATAGTTAAAATCAGATATGTTAGGCTGAATATTTTAATATTATTTTAAAAAAATCCCTTATACTCGGATTTTTTATTATATTCAAGCAACCCAGCCCTACTAAACCCGACCCAACCCAACTCCTATCCAACCTCATATAGGGTCGGATGCGGGTTTAACTACCTTAAACTCATACATATGTGGGTCAGATGAAGTATTTGATCTACCCCGACCCAACTCATACTTTGTGCAGCCCTATATGGAACTATTGATACGTTGTTATTGCATTTGTATGTTGAGATTGTATTGTCAATGTTATGTTTTTTCATGTTTACTACCCACAAACTCCTAAATGGAAATTACAAGAGAAATAAACAAAGAAATATAAATGGAAATAGGTAAAACAGCAAACACATACGAGTTTGTGGCGGTTCGACATTAACGAGCAATCGTCCAATTTTTAGTTTTCTTAATAACTTAAGAAAAGTGATTATAAATGTGAAAATGACAAAAAATTCGAATACAATGCTGTTTGCAATTGATAATAATGTTTTGAAGATGATGCAAAAGCCAAAAGTTTATTTTCTCATCTTTTGAGGGCTATTTATTGGTTGATTACATGTTCGGTTCGGCATGCCACATGTAAGCCAATCCGGCTATGTAGGAAGGTGGTGAAAGCGATCTTCTTACTATTAGAACACATCTTCAGAGAAAGAATCGGTTCGGATCGACATTGTTTGGTTCGATGTTGGACACATGGCGACCAACCCGATCTTAAGCAGATAGTAAAAGCAGTATTCTCGGAGTTGAAGTTTTTTTTTTGGAGAAGTACCAGGTGGGTTTGACCATGCTCAGATCGACAATATCGAACTGAAGCGTACCAAACCAAAATGACTGTTTTTGCTGATCCAAGGCCTGCTAGTCAAGCCAAAATATTATCGAACCAGAGCTAGTGTCGTTCCGGTATTCTCCAGAGTTTGGCTTAGTTGAACCAAGCTTCAATCGAATTGGAGGTGGGTTTGTCTTGCTTGATCTCTTTGATATGTGGTGGACGAACTTTGGGGACCTTAATCTTGTATGTCGATGACCTTGACGGTCGTTCCAAAAGGCAGGTCAATGCTAGCTGAAACAACACCACTATCTCATATAAGTGTTGACTTCTTTGGTTATGTACGTACCAAACTTTGAGTTGTATGTATCTTAATTATCTGAACATTTGAAATTCTTTCCACCGTGGCTTAATCAATGTGTTCTGCGATAATCTTTCTGTTACAAAGAATGCTTTTGATCAAAAGTCATAAAACACACTGTCCTTGTTTTGCAGAGAACACATATTCAATTCTGATGTTGCTGAGTTGGCATGTGAATTTACTCACACATGAAGAGAGGTTTAAAGAGTGGTTAAGGACTTTGTGTGACTCAAGTTCGAAACTCGAAATGTTATGCTAAGAGCTTACCACGTGCATACGCTAAGATCAACCATTTATGTGGTGCTCGCGGACCAGATTAGGTGCACGAAGAAGAGTTTTACTACTCTAATCGGTTTTTCTCCTGGACAAATTCTAATAAGATGAAATAATATTTACAAGGTCTATAATCGTAGGTAAGGATCAAGGCAGAGGTGAACGTGCTTTTCCTTTTAACGGTCCATTCGCAGCCTCAACGTGACACGTTCGAGAAGGTGCTCGCGTCCGACGTGTCGAACGCGAGCACTAAATACCATGATCAAATTGCCCTTTCGCGAGACGTTGGAAATCTATCCGTTGGCATCCGACGCGTCGGACGCCAATGGATAGATTTTCAACGTCCCGTTTCATCCGATATAAAACCATGCCCCCATCCCCCCTTTTCCTCCATCAACCCGAAAACACACCCAAACAGCCTAAAAAAAAAATTTACGCCATTTTTTCGGGATAAAAGGTATTTTTTTTATACCGTTATGTTTATTTTTAAATTCTCTATTACATATTTTTTTTTTTGAGTTTTTGTGAATTTTTTTTGGGTACTACAGATGTCTGTCTCTTCTACCACTGCTACTTCACACCCTGTTGCATACTGGTCGGAGAAACGTGACTCGGCAATTATAGATATTTGTGTGCAGTATCTAGCCGAGCGTGATTCTAGCATCAGCAACTACTATGCAACCGTCGCGGTAGCGATGAACGCCTGTTTTAATGTGGATTTTACAAATACCCAGATTAAAAATAAATGGGATAACATGAAGATGACATTTCGCGACTGGGACAGATTACTCAGGACACATGGCGGGGAAAGAGATGCAGTGTTCGATTATTTGGACGGGCCTGATGATTTCTAGGCTACCGGCACATGCAGATCGTACAGACGATTCAGGAAGAACCCCCGATGAAGTTCATAGAGCAAGACCTTCAATTTGACGGTTGTTTGCGTAAGCTTACTTGTGCGTACCAGATTTCTGATGTTGCGCCTCTTCCTGCACCTGCACCTCCAGTAGCACTCATGCCAGCTGCTTCGTTCACCGCTACCGATTATTATGGAGACTGGATGGCTATAGACGATCCTCCTTCTGGTCAGCCCTCTAGGCGCAGACAAGTAGAGCGTGGCAGCTCGAGCCGCATGTTTTTGACCAACCATATTCAGCGGCTTGCAACGAGCTTGTTCGAGGACATGTAAATGTGGAGTTATGGGAGATTTTGATGATTTTTCGTAATGACCAGAAGAATGTGGAGATTGTTGAGATACTTCCTGATGAGGGTATACGTGGATTTATTACAGCGGAGTTGAGCTCCTTACCACATCGTCGTCTATTTTAGCTTTTCATGTACTTAGTTTTAATTTCTAGTCTAGTTGTATTATTAATGTTTGTATTTCAGTTCTTGTATTGAAATGTTAGTCATTTTGTTTTGTGAAATCATTTTTAATTAATTCATGATAATTAATTTAACAATTAAAAACACCGCTCAAAAGCCCCACTCAAATACCACGTTTGCTGCTAAAAACATATTCCTCGCTCGTTACACTACCATATTCATGTACCCCGCTCAAATACCATGTTTCCTTTTGCAACCCTAAATACTTGAAAGTGTAATGCAAAGCAAATTTCAGGTGTTTCCATATGCACCGTTGTTCGTAGTGAAGTTAATAGGCCCCAAACACATGCAGTCGAAACATCTAAACAAGTATGGATAGCCATGCGCTATTTATTCGTTCTTGTACCCAATTACAGTTCATCCTAAGATTTTAATGGTGTCATCATCATACTCCAACAGAGGGCAGTATACCGTGTTATGTCATAATCATCGAATTAAATATTTGCATGCATGCGTACATGTTGGCTGGTTGTCGCTCACGTCATTATAACATGCAGACGAATCATAATATATTTAATGCTTTCTTGGCAAGTATATTTTCTTTCATGTTTTACCCTGTAATATAATATAACCTTGATCACGTATGACCAAATTAAATTTGATATTTGAATTTATTACATATTTACTGGGATTTGCTAAAGGGAGAATTGAATTAGACAATTTTTATTTTAATTCACACTTTTAGTAAGTTAATCCACATTGTTTTACATAATCGTTGACTTTTACTAAAATTAAAATTTTAATCAGTGTATCCAACTAAAAAAACTTATGTATTTTTTCTTCTTTTCAGTCTTCTTCTCTGCATTGTGCCTCATATACTTGTTTCTGCAATCCTACCATCAAACAATAGTGATTTTTCAATTCAGTGGTTTAATTCCTTGCGGTATAAATTGGAATTAATATGTTGAAAAAGTAAGACAATATTTGTCAATTATACAAACTACAACAAAAAACAAGCAAGTACATTCTTCATTAGTTTTTTTTTTTTTGCGTTCATCCTTTTATGATTTTCATTATTAACCAATGAATATTGCAGATGCGGTGTACCGACTACAAGCACACTGTGATACAATAGTTTATGATTTAGAAATATGGCAAGCTAACATTATATTCAGTGGATGCCCGACAAAATATTTTGTTTTTTAAGAAGTTAGTTGTCTACAAATGTCATTTGCATTGATGTGCTTACTTCTTCTTTGCTATGTTATTTTCCATTATTTGTGGCTATCGGTTTGTGTTGAAAAATTAGGAATGACTTATGTGTGAAATTTAGAATGGAAAGGATGAACATATAAGTAGATTGAAGCTATATTTTCTGTATCTCTTGCGAGCTGGTCATCCAAATTAGTATTTGTCAAGTTAGTTTTTTCTTCAATTCTGCGAATCTATACACAATTGTATGGTTTTGATTACTCATGGTTGTCGTATAGTAATGTAATATCCAGCTTCCTTCTTTTGTACATGTTTGTTGCATTCAATTGTCCTATAGAATGAGGCGTTTTGTAATGTCATGATAAAACAAGAAGCACAAAAATCAATTGTAAACTATATAATATGGTGAAATTTTTAAGTCCACTCGTTGATTAACTTACAAAATAGTTGTGTATTAACTTATTAAAGTAAAATGGTAGATTAACTTATTAAAACCATGGATTAGAATAAAAATTACCTATATATTTTTAAGGGAAAAGTTTGAAATCGGCTTTAAATTTATAGAGAGAAAAAATCATGCCTGGTTATTCCATTTATTTCATAGAATATTGGTAGTACCTGCACCTCACTTTCTCTTTCTTTCTTCCTTCCACATCATCATATATCATTTTTCGTATTCATCTAAGTTATGTAATCATTATAAATAATGATGTAGAATAAGTATATTTTTAGTAAAGAGGATTGGTAATGGGACTTCAATTTAAACAAAAAAGGTTATTTTTGTATTTTTTTTGAAAATTACTAATGGATGAACCGAAAAAGTCCCTTCTGCATTAAACACAAATAAACCTTGTCTGATCCTATGTTTCTGTAATCGTCTGTCTTCCGAAGATCAAATTCTTTCAAAAGTGATATATTATAAAACATTGTTTTTTGCATTTATTTTCGACATAGTGCTATCAAATTTTCCTTTATTTTCGACATAAATAAACCTTGTCTGGCCCCTATATTTCTGTAAATACGTTTGTGTACGTACGGTCATGTTCATATAATGACGGTAACCTGTTTTTCATGCAATTTTCACAGTCCTTAGCCTGTTAACAAGGGATGTCACAGTTATTATGATTTTCCTGCAATCACATGTATTGAAACTGATAATACAGAGTGCATATGAAGGCAATGCAATAGCCTGCTCTTATGACAACAATATAATACAAGTAGTATGAACATACATATAAAGGGCAATGTGCTTGTTATTTTTACTGCTTGTCTAACTGTCTTTGGTTAATTAATATATATTTGTAGCTGTAAACCTTGATTAATTACAGTCTTTGTTAGCATGGTTTCCAATCTTTTCATTGCATTATTTAGTTAACATATATTTGAAGGCAATGTGCTCCATTATTTCCCCAATATCATTCTAATCTTTTCATTGCATTATCTAGATGGTTGGTTTGAGAGATAATTACAGTCTTTGTTAGCATCGTTTGAAATCTATCTTTAATTAGTGTATTTCAAGTTTTTAATTAGTGTATTTCAAGTTTGGACGTAAGGTTATTAGCTTATCATGTCATTTACAAAGTGTCCATAATAATGGTACACTCGCAGCCTTGCAGGAGTTGTATCATTATAATGTTTCCAGTTGACTTCTTACTGGTCAGAGTGCTAATTATTTAGTAAAGGAGTTGATGCTTAAATGAAAAGCCACCTCATGCTATTTTAAATTTGCTGTATCAAACATTAATGGGCATGCTTTGAAAGCTAATAAAAATTTAATGGCATTCACGTTTAGCTTTAGCAATAAACTCAACCTTTAATAGTTATAGTGGACCAGTTTGAAATTGAAAGCTTTGAAAAGCTATTTTTCGTAGAATCCTATATAAAAGCGGAGAACACTACTTGGACTTCTTTATTAGTGCGAGGGGAAAAATAAAATAACAAATGTTCATTGAGGCAGTTGATACTGTTCTGATATGCTTATATACAGACTCCAGCCTTACACTCACACACTTATGGACATTGATTGCATCATCGGCTCAAGTAGTCTTACACATATTTAATTCAGAGTATTAGGAAAAGGGTCGTTTTAATTCACCATATAAATAATTTGAGTAGTAACTCGATCAGTTTCAACTATTTTGCGTGGGTACATCCACAAACATACGATTCATCATATAGTTCAAATAATAGTTTAGTTAATTTCAACCATCTATATGCGTAGATGTACGCATGTATGGAATGGATATTGAAACACAATTTAGCACAAGTATTGATCATATGATATGTTTTTGTCATTTAAATGGAAGGTGGAAATCATGTAATTTTTTTTTTTTTTTTTTTTTTTTTTTTTTTTTTTTGTAATGACCCGCCTTTTTAACTTTTAAAATTTGATTGTTATGTATCCACGGTAATCTTGTTTTAATATATAAGCACTGGAAAGATAAATTGTTGAAAGGAAAGTAGCAGAAAGCAAAACAAAATCTCACAATGTAATGAATAATCGATGAAATAAACATGATTTTTACAAAAGGTAACATAAATATGATCTTTACAAAAGTAAAGGATCTTTATATATGCAACAAATCAAAGTAACTAACCTATTTTAGCTTGAACATTTATAATAATCTGTCCTTACAGTTTGCTGATGACTATACGTATACGCCGCACAATAAGCGGATGATAGCCATGTGCAGTTACTACCATGTTGTTTCTGCGCTAAATCCCATAACGGATTAGCCATATTTTTTTCCAAATAGCCTCTAATATAGCCTTTTCTCTTTAAGCTTTGCTATATTTTGCTATTCCCAATATATCATGTTATTTCCGCTATATTACGTTATTCTGGTTATATCTTTATGAAAGAAATAAATTGAAAAATGAGATTTATATATTATGAAAATTATAAACTTAGGTTTTCTTAATTGAATTTTTAACATATATGTTTAGAAACAAAATACTCTAATATCCTACTAAGTTTAAATAGTAGTTTACATTTGTTCATAGATATATGCATATTTTTATTTAAAATTAGGAATGTACTCATTATAATTAAGTCGACTGCTAGTTTTTTATTTATTTATCATTTATATATTTATAGAAAAAAGTGGAAAATAGGGAGAAGGACAAAGTTAGCTAAAATTTTAGCCAAAAATATGGCATATTTTAAAATTGGGGAGAATGACAAATTGTAGGGTAAAAGTGAAAATGGGAGTAGGCCCCTGAATTCCACTTTTGCCTAAGTTTCGTCTTTCTCACCAATTTTAAAACTTGCCATAATTTTGGCTAAAAAATTTGGTAACTCTGTCCTTTAAAAGAAATTCCTCTTTATAAAAACATTAAAAAGTAGTTATATGTGCTATTTTAGGATCATCTGCTGTACCTGCTATGTCCTCACTTTGTCCCCGTAGGCCTATTTGGACCTCCACCGCTTTGTATCCCTAAGTGCCTTAACAACACAGAGATAACCAAATAGGGAAGTGCATTCTTTGCCGTTAGCTCGTCTCCTAAGCTTTAATGCAATCCAAATTTAATCCAGGAAATATGCTTAGTGAGCTCCGAGTATTATAGAAATAACGCACATGTTAGTTCGGAACACTAATGTGAGAAAACTCAAATTACAAAGAATTTATTTTATCTTCAAAACCTTTTGAAATTAAAGGTATATCGTATGATCTCATCATACAGAAACAATGATGAGTTTTTACCTTATTATAACCCAAAATATTTTCTTTATAAATCTATAATATTATAATAATGTGAAAATTAAATATTACAAATAGCCAAAATTCTTGCTTTTTATATTTCAACATAGATGGATACAACTAAGTTCTTAAAAGCTAGTACTGACAATTAGAATTGCACAATGACTGGATACTGGCATACCACCCGCTATCGTACATGTCTAGAAAATGGACCGAGAGTAAACCTATAGCTCTCTTCCAATATAGGACCAGCTTACTTCTTGCTGGATAGGTCGAGCATGTCATCATCTCGATTGTTTTGCAACCTTTTTTAGGTGGTCTCTCATGCACAATCGATTTTGTAAATGTATATTTATACGTAGAAGTGTGAAAACATACCATAATGGGAGGGTTTCATGTAGTCATCCCGCATCTTTCTTTCTTTTAATCATTCCTCTTTGATGAACCTTGAGGTTACAATTTTCTTTTCGAAGAAATATACATTTATAATGCTACATTGCACGGTGACAATGTATTGATAACATTTGTCCATATAAGTCTATTCACTAGCTGAACGAAAGATAATACATTATTTCCACTATATGATCCTTAGGATTAGTAGCAAGTAAATATTGCAATTCAAAGCTCCATCTTCGATTCTAGCATCTTCAAGATGTCTTGCTCGAAGTGGTTTCATAAACAGATTCAACGTCGGTCTCATTGAAAACAAAAAATGATAGTTTTTTCGGTAAACTGAACTCCAGTTCTTTTGAAAATAAATAGACAATAACTAAGAGCAAAGATCATTTACTAATCTTTAGATGGTTAGTTTCTTTATCATTTTCTTAAAGAGAACAAAATGAGATTTATATGTACAGCATAGCACAACTGATAGCAACTATACCATATAACGCACATGCATCCCTAGATATTTCGAAAGTAATGTTTTGGTCAAAATGTAGTCGTTGTTTATTTAACTAATAAACCAAACAAATAGCCAAACTATCCATAGATCTAATTTCTCATAGAAGCCACTAAGTCTCATCTAATTAATCTTTCGTTTGTAACGATCCAGAAATTTGGATAATTTTAAAATCTATGTTTTTATGAAACTTGGAATAACCGCGCATGGTTCTGGAAACACACACTCATTTTTAAATATGATTCCAAAAAGGTAATTTTTATTTTTATCCGCACATTTCGTTAGTTAATTTATCATTTTACTTTAATAAGTTGATCCACAACTATTTTGTAATTAATATTTTCATCAACGATCTCTCTGTGCAAATACTTAACTACATCAAGTATTCATGGATTGCTACTGGGTTAAAATTATACGCTTGACATTTACAATGTATTTAATAAGTATGCAACTATATAATTATAAATCATTTTCGTTTTGGAAGTGTTAGTGTTTCTATCTTTACTAGAAACAATGACGACACAGAAGACGTGACAAAATTTAATGCATTTCCCATATAGATTTGTTGTATTATGATAATACCATTTCATCAATGATCTCTCTGTTCATTATTTGACACCGCATCAGCAAATTTGCTGTAAAATGGAATAGCTATTAGCTTAGTCATGGAACGCATGTTCAAAATATGTTGCAACTAGTTGAATTACATCAAGTGCGTATGTACCTTGGTTAAAAATTGGTGTTCTTTCATGCTTCAAGTAACGCTGCCAGGAATGACGATTTAAGTTGCAAACCGAAACGACAATTTAGATATAGGCTTTCAGAAAGAAGAATTATACAAAGAAAATAAAGAAGAAAGAAAGATATTTAAAGTTTTTTAGGTGGATAAACTAATTAAAATTTAAATATTAATAAAAGTCAAAGATCCTACAAAATATGGTGGATTAACTAATTAAAAATGTGTATTAAAATAAAATTTACCATTAAAAAAAATATAATGATCGAAGAAAAGATTTATATCAGTTTTACCAACTTACCATATAGAGCGATTTGTCATATAAATATTAAAAATGAGATATTAATATTTTTTTACCAACAATGTAAATTTGAGACTTCTTGATATTATTTAAGTACAATTTTTAAATATGAATAGACATGTTTTAATTAATATAATGAAGTAAGAAAATTGTTTTGAATATGGTTTACATGAATGGTTAGTTTAGATAAAATGTCAAAAACATGACCGCAAAACATTTTTGTAGAAATAATTGTTTTAACCAAAATAAGTTGTACGAATGTTTTGCGATTAAATAGTAATATGTGAATATATTAACAAAGAGTAAAACCTCTCTTATTTTAACAAAAGATTAATTAAGCTAATGAAATGATTAATTAAGTTGAGTATAAAACAAAGATATCAAATCAAATATCTTTAAGATCTCATCATTACCTTATATCAAATCTCCATCAATGCACCTCTTATAACATAAAGCAAAAATCAAATCAAATCTCTCTTTAAATCTCATTATTACCTAGCACATCATTTCATATTTATGTGATGTAACCACTAAGTATGAAAAATGCAGTAGTAGTTTGTTGACACCACTTTCTATGGTGTCAACGTGACACTACAACCCTATTGGTGGAAATAAGGGGACCTCATATGGGGCCCCCTGAATTCCACCAATAGGGCCCGAGTGTTTGGTGACCCCACTAAAAGTGGTGTCAACAAACTCAGACTCTGAAAAATGAGCATTTTTAAACATCAACATTACCAACTTTCTAATCCCATTTAGTACCCATCCCATCTCATTAAAGTAACCATCATTTCATGTAAAAAGAGGATAAAATATTGCAAAAGTAAAAGAGTAACTTACATATTCAAGTGCTACTATAAATAGCTAGCCTACTATATCCTCATTTTCATTTATAAATTATTTCTATCTTCTCGCTCATTCTTAAAGCTCCATTTCTTTTTTAATGGCATCTAATATCTCCACCTTCTTCCTCCTCCTCCTTGCCTTACATCCATGGCTACCACCTCCCACACCCTCATCTACCTTTCCCTCCATGGCTAAACATCCACTTGAGCTTAAAGTCCATCCACCCACCCTACATCCCACCCGATCCATCCCTTGAGCTCCACCAACCCTACCCGATCCCTACCGCCTTCAAATATCTCACACCCGAGCGTAATACACCCAACCCACCTCCTAAAAGACCATACCCTCCACTTAAAACTCACACACCTCTACGACCAAAGGCGCACACTCTCCACTTCAATTAAAAAAATCAGAAAAGAAAAGTGAGGAAAATAAATGAGAGGAGAGAAAAAGAAAAGGAAAAGAGAAGCGAGGGAAAAAAAGCGGTCGTAACGTTAGTCGCGATGCGGAGGAAACTAAAACACATTTCTAACCATAATGTTTGACGGAGTGGAAAAAACAGTGAAAAAAATCTCACCGCTTTTATGTAGTTTAAGTATAGTCACCTTTACACTATATGATTTTATATCTCGTTTGATTGTTATTTAGTTAGTTATAATATTTGGTTATGTTTGGATTTATTTATAATCGGTAGTATGGATGAATAATGATTTCAATGGTGAGAAAAATCCCACAGCTTTTACTTAGTTTAGATGTATCACCATTATGCCCATATATTTTAATTAAGTAATTACACTGTATGCGGTTGCCTTATGGTTAGTTAGGATATGTGGTGATAATTTGGTTTGATTGTAAATGGATGAATAATGATTATAATCATTGAATGTTATGTTTGGATGGATGTATGTTGGTAATGATATTGATGTTGACAATGTTAAATTAGTGCAATGACCATTTTGATGATATGGTATACACATGAATTCAGTTTAAACCTTAATTCCATAGTTAATTAAAATCAAATTGGAAAATAGACATGAAATCAAATTTTGAATTTGGATGTGAAAATTAGTAGTTTTGAAACTAATGAAATATGGAGTTCAAAAGTGAAAATGGATTTGAAATTGGAGCTAAAATGGATAGTAAACCGAAAATCAAAAATTGAAAAAGAATAGTAAAATCGATTTGAAATAGTAAAATCTAAATTGAAGTTGAGTTTGATATGTAAATGGAGATTAAAATAAGATTTGAGAATTTGGTTAAGTTGGTTTAACTTTAATTTGAGTTTTGAAAAAGATTTAAGATTAAATAAGTAATATTTAAAAATAATAATAATATAGTAATATTATATTAGTAATGTAATGGAAAAATGGATGTACATGACTTAAATGGTTAGATAGGGATTTTAACGTGTTTTAAATATTTTGTTAATATAAATAACTTGTATCGATAAGTATTGACAGAAAATACATAATCAAATCCAAATTAGGCATGTCGCACATTGACAATAATCATTTCGCGCCGTAAAAGTTTGGTTTTGCGTATCGGACAAAGTATAGCTCAAATTTCGACGTGGTTTAAAGCTTCCAAACTACCTTATCCATGATTATAAGTCAAAGAAAAGAAATTGATAATCTAATTTATAGATTTTAAAATATGGAGAAAACAAATTTCCAAAGAAATCGTAGTTTAACAGTAAAGCGACCGTATTTAGAAATTGTTGAGAATCATCAATTTTAATTGAATAGAACTATGGAATAAAATTTATGTTATTTAAAAGAGATTGCAATTGTGAAATTTGAATTTGTAAATAATTCAAGTCAAATTACTAGTTTTGGCACTTTTACATTACTTCCCTTTCTACTATAAAATACAGTAACTCTTGAATTAATCTCTTAAGACAATGATTCTCTAGCAAAATAATTAATAATGTTTTTTTAATGCATAATGAAATGTTTTAATAATACTTTAGAAGATTATATCATCATTAACAAAAGAATATGCAGAAACGATTAGTACATTTGTTATATATATGAGAATCTTTTGACCGAGGAATGGAACGAATAAAAGGGAAAGCCCATATGCTCTATTAATTAAAGTAAAGAACCTAAATAGTTTAGAGTCGATCGAATAACTTGATCTCCTTATGATTGACGGGGAGACAATGTCTAGGTAGAGTTTGGAAAATTAGTTTTCTGCTCTCCCTGGCTATCTGGACCGACCTGAAGGAGGGAATTGTGAATTTGATTCATTCGGGTCTAAACATATGAATATAAATAATTTTTATTACATAGGAATAATCTGCTTATTTTATATTGAAGTCCGTGAAGGGAACTCGTCCTACTTGTGGAATTTAAAAGATGATCTCACCCTTATTCCGCCCACAACACTTGTTGAACACAGAAATTGATATTCAGTCAATCTAGACAAGTCTGTACGATTCGTATTTCCTACCAAAAATTATTCTAAAGGAATGAATTAGAATTATTTTTCGATAAAAATAAATGAATGGATTAAATGGTGATTTGCGGAATGAAAACAAATTATAAATTTAATTTCGAACTTTGGTTGAGAATGAACTTTCCTTTGTAATATGTAAATTAACTAAGATCGTTTAAAATGATATTAAAATAAAATATAAATAGGATTCCTTCTGAAATCATTGGAGGGAAATGATCAGGCTTAAATAAATTCGATATATCCATATTATCCAAATTTTATCGATAACTGGATTTTGAAGGAATTGGGGTCGGATTTGGCTAAAGGCTATTCGAAAACCACTTCTAACCAACTTACATTGCAAAGAAAGGACTACTTGCTGAGTAGGTCCATAAGCTATAATCTTTTGGATGTCGCGATCTAATAATTCTGCGCTATGGCAGTAGTTCCTTTTTTGTCTGGAAATTTCAAATTGCGGAAGCCCGGAGATAGGACTGTCAACGGATAGTGCCGTATCTGTATCCAAAACTATTTTCGGATAACGGATATCAGTATCCGCGGATACGGACGGATGTTAGATAATTAATTAATCCGCTAACAATTGATAATCAAAAAACATAGATTGAAATCCTAGGTTTAACATGATGATTTTTTAATGTCATGGATTATAAAAGTACAAAAAATCAATAAGTGAAATGATAATAAATAGTTTTGAGTAGTTAGTATGCATTAAACGCATAAAGTATAAACTATTAACTTAACAAAACAATAAATTATCATTGTTTATTATGCTAAAATACATATAAAATAAGCCACAATTTTGACAAAGACCAAATGGAATATTTTCGGATGTGGATTCCTTTGTATCCGCATCCGCATCCGTTTTTTCGGATATTGGATATATTCATTCTTTCGGATATGGATGCGGACAAATTTCGGATTTTTAAGGTATCCATTGCCAGCCCTACCCGGAGTTCCTTTATGACAAAAGGACTGCTTGTTGGTACCTTGGATCACAAATAAGGTTAATGTAGTAGTGATCTCTTGTTGTTGGGAGGATCTGCGATGATGCATGGGCTATGACTACTGTGGTTAGGGATGCAGTAGGATGTTTCCTTCAGTTTCATTCATACCTAGAATGAACTTGTATGGATATTTTTTCGACGATTGCATTTCTAAGATTTGGTACATTAACTTTCGCAAACTTACATCTTAACACCCTTTTTTGAGATGAACAAGCTAAAGAATTGTATTTTTTATGGAAGACAAGTAGTAGTCAACATAAATGGTAATGTGGCATTCAAAGATGATGAAGGTGTTGTGATATATGGGAAGTAAAGCGTTACCTCTTTTGAGCCTTGCAACAAGGAGATGACCAAAACAGGATAAATGAGACAAGGCTAAGTGGTTCGTAACCAAGTAGGGTATGATCATTCCTTTCTAGATAGAAGATGATATTATGGTATGAAGCCATGGTATTTTATTTAATTTGTGTATGGAAATCGGGCGCCTAGTTTGGTCGGTTATAGCCGAAGAATGATATATTTGGTACCATCCAGTTATAGAGGAGGTCCGACCTTATGTTGGTAGGCGGAGTAGTGGGGTTCTCAAGGACATCCCCTAGAGGTATGTCCATTATGGATAAGGAAGTTCCTTTGCTCAATCATTTGTATAGAAATCCATTCTCCAATCAAAACTTGCGATTTTTGATCATATGACGTAATAACCCAAAAATTTAATAATGATAACAATTTCGGATATTTAAATAAGTTTATTTACGGATGATTTTAAAGAATGTCATTAGAGATAATATCAAATGTTTCGATATATAAAATGGTTTAGTTATCATACGGGAAAACATGTCTGTGTGTTCGTGTGGGTGTGGTCTTTGCGAGACACTCTTTCCTTTAAAAAAGATTTTATTTCTAGAGGCTGATATATATAATATGATATTATCATTTATTATTGATGTTTTCGATGCTCGGGTCAGCTTCGAGTTGTTTCAAGTTTAGTTAAAGATGGTTAGAGTTTCCAGAGGAGAGCTGGAGATCTTCATCAGACATGTAGACGTATTCTATTATCCGCTATGTATGTTATGTTCGTGTTTGTTGTTATAAGAAATTGTGAGGCAAGTGTCATAACTGTTCAGGCTGAATCTAGGTTAGGCTCTGATATTGATATTTAAAAGTTTTCCACTGTAAAGAATATTGTTTAATATTATATATTATTCCATTCAACTTTGATTAAGATTTTGTTCTATTCTATTGTTCTTGCAGTGCCCCTTTAAAGATTCGAGGATATGTATAATTTGAATCAAACATTTGTGGTTTATTATTGTTTTAAAGGGTACATATTTTTAGGACTTTACATTGTTAATTAAATCTATTTATATAACTGGAAAACATTTCCATATGCTTATCTCATTAGTATAAGTATGTTCATAAATCACTAAATTTCAATTAATTAAAAATATATCAATATACTTATCTCAACAATATAAGTATATTCACAAAATATTATATTTTCAATACTTAGAAAATATATCCATATGCTCATATTACTGGTGTAAGTATATTCACAAAGGAAAATTATATTCAAACACCGCAAATTGCTTAGCCTACACCATGGGATTTTTCTATAAAATTTCAGGCCAAAATGACCTTAGTAAAAAAAAAATCAATTTTAAAAAATGAAAATGTATACAATTTTCCCTTGTTTGCATTATGTATACTTAATATAATTTCTTTTGTAAAGTTAGTATATTATAAATTAATTTATATCACTAGTTAAATTAATTTTATATTTCTTTTAAGGATTAAAATATATTCATATCGTTACAAGCAACATTTATATACAGTCAATTTTAATAGTTTTTTATTTAATTAAGTATAAAAATTAAAATTAAAAACTAACTACTAAAATTAATGTTATACAAAGTACTAAATTCTTCAATCTTTCATTCAAATCTAATCACGTTTAAATTTAACACCAAAATTTAACAAGTTTAACTTTCTAATATTTAAAAAAATAAGTTCAAATTTCCATCATTTAAAATTAAAAGTGATTTAAAAATAAAACAATCAAATAATTTAAGATAGTAGTGTTAAAATAAAAGTTGTTTTATTTTTTCTAGTTTTAGGTAAATATATTGTAATGATTCCTAGTTTTATGTAATTTAGTTTTAAGGTGAAAGAGAGGAAATGTGATGAAAATATAAAAGGGTAATTTTGTGAAAGACATGGTGTATAAAAAGAAATTTCTGGTGTATGCTATTTTATTTCATTTTACGGTGTATGTTAAGTAATTATAGGTGTACGAATAGAATTAGCCATTCACAAAACATTTTTATATTAAGAAAAATTATTAACTAATATAATAACTAATTATTCTTTAACGTTATTACTAAATAATTTATTTATTTTTAAATAAATAATTATCAATTTCCAACATCATTAATAACTAGTAGTTAACTTCTAAAAAATTATTAATTAAATAGATAACTATTTTTTAATATTTATTTACAAAGATTTAATTAAATTAAAAATAGATATGTAAGTACAGTTCAATATCCGATAATGGATCGTTGCTTACAAAATGATTGCGACTTTATCCAAGATGATATATCGTAAACTTTAGACCCGTCAATTTAAGCTATGAAGCGAAAGATCATAGTCTACACGATGGTTGTGTCGCTATCCTTGCAAATCCGTAGCAGACTATAGTTATAATTTATGACTTAGAAATATTTATTTGAATATGGCTTAGCGAATGTATGGGTACTTAAATAAACAACCATTAGTTCAGTTTTATCTTTCCAATTTATTATCTGATATTTACAGAATCCACATCTATGTGAATAATTTTCAACACTTAAATATCACTTGTTAACATATCGCTTATTCAATAATGGTTAACTGATGCACTGATCAACAACATATAATTAGATGTTTAAATCTCCAAAATAGAAAAATGAAGATTCATTCTGCTAATAAATGATCTACTAACTTAATTAGTGAAATGATGTTTTGTTCTGTTAAACAAGTGTCCACATGATCATATCTAATTTATTTTAACAACACTATTTATTTAGGCAACTTGATAACATAAATAAGTTATGATTAATTTTAAAATTCTATTAATTAATTAACATGATTATATTCGAACGTATTATAATCTTTTCAATTAAATATTAAGGAGAATCTTCTAATGGTGACCTTCAAAACCCTAATGGAGAATTCCAAAAACGTGATCAATAATCTCACTTCCTCTATCTCAAATCACGTTTCTTCTTCACTAAACGACAGATCAGATAAAAACAAAGGTGTACTTCCATCGTACAAGGAGATCTTGTTGCGGCCAGGTGTAAAGCGTAACGTTCCTCGAAATAATTTATTTAAATCTCGCATTACTCCTCAGCCGCCGCCTCGTATTTCGATCAATTACTTCGAAAAATTAAAAAACATCAAATCTGATAATGGTTGCTTCAGATGCGGCTCTCCAGATCACTGGGCTAGGAGCTGTCGAAATCCTATGGTTTGTTTTTGCTGTAACAAAATTGGGCATAAGGGTTTCAACTGCAAATTTCATCTCAAAATTCCTAAAAAAATGGAAAACCCTAAATCGCTCCCTCCTCTTTCGGCGGCGTTTTACCCTGACGATTTTAAAAAGGCTAGATCGATGGTTGTTCTCTCCATCGCTCGTGGTGCTTTCTCGATCAATGAAATGGAGACTTTATTGGGAACTCATTTTGGCAAGCGAGCGCCGGGCTGGGTGTGGACGGTGCGTAGATTTGGCGATGATTTCATAGCGAAATTTCCTCCCTTTTTGTTGACTGAAACATTTTACTACTCACTCTTCGACTCAAAGGGAGTAATTAATTTGAAGCGTTGGGGCCCGCAAATTGGGAGCATGGCGAAAAAGAGGATTGAAGTCTGGGTTTCACTTAAAAAAATTCCACTAGTGTGTAGAAGTGTTGATTCCCTCAAGTCGGCGTTGGCGGAGGTAGGTGAAGTGATTAGACTCCAGCATGGAGTGTGGAATGTAACCGACTTTTCCTCACTGAAGGCGTTGATGTGGATTGATGAGGATTTGGAGCTTCCTCCTTCGATTGTGGTTCCTGTTGAGGGCTTTTTCCATAATGTCTCCATTACGAAAGTCGACGGTGAATCCTCTGAGGAAGTGGACAGACAAGAACTTCGTAAAACGGTGTTTGTTAGAAGGGAGAATGGCAAGATGAAAGTGCTAAAGGCTAGAAGCGTTAGCGCTCCCACGGCTCATGTTGGGTTGGGCAGTAATTCTTTCGCACCAATTCCTGTTGACAGAGAAGATGATGTGATGGATCATAATGTTGCTAAGGATAAGGTGGAAGCTCTTGAAGCTGATGCTGTTGATGATGGTAATGAAGACACTGGTAGGGAGGAGAGTGGATTCGATGGCTTGAGGAATATTTTTGGAGAAGATAATGATGAGGACTTTGATCTTGGGGGGGATGATAATGATTACGATCTTGGTGGAGGGAGTAATGCTTTGGCCGTTTCAGATTCCGATGAACGCTCTTGTGCAACAAGCAAAAGAAAAGGCAAGATGCCAGTGGACTCCGGTGTGGTTATCCTAAGGAGAAGTGCTCGTGGCCTTCCTCACCCTCTGGAAGGTAGCGTTTTTATCCCTGCTATCCTTAATTCTTTATCTCTTGATCAAATGCATGCTGTTGCTAGTAGCTCTAGTTTTTTGTTAAATGATTCCGTTGCTAGTGATATTAGAAGTAAAGAGTTAGATAGGGCTGACACACCCCAATGATTGTTTTAACCTGGAATGTTAGAGGTCTGGGTAATTACGACAAACGTCTTAGAGTTAAAAATTATCTCAAGTCGGTCAAGCCCCGCATTGTGTTGCTTCAAGAGACTAAACTTGAAAACCCTGATTTTCTTATTTTTAAAACTCTGGGTCGCGGGGTTATTGATGAGTGGAGATTTATACCGGCCACTGGAAGTGCTGGAGGATTGTTCACTGGCTGGGATAGTAATTTGTGGACATTTAAACAAGAGATTTGCCAAACACATTTCCTACATGTTGCATTGGAATGTGTAACGACTAAGAAGCTTTATTTTTTCTCAAACGTTTATGGTCCAAACACTAGAAGTGAAAGGAAAACTTTGTGGAGAGAAGCGATGGAATTTCATAGTTTGATGTACGGCCCTTGGGTTATTGGAGGAGACTTTAATGTTACTAGATTTGGTTATGAAAGAAGTAACTCTGGTGCTAATCATTTTGGTGACATGGCTGATTTTAGTGAGTTTGTTGGGGAGTGTGAGTTGATTGACCTCCCTCTTGCTAATAGAAAGTTCACTTGGTCTGATGGCAGAACTCCACCGACACTTGTGAAACTTGATCGTTTTTTCATCAATGCTCACTTTGAGGATCTTCATCCTTTAACCGCCCAAAAAGGCTTATCTACGGTTATTTCCGACCATTGCCCTGTTGTATTAGATTCTGGAGATGCCATTAGGAAAGAGCCTTTTTTTAGATTTGAAAAAATGTGGTGCTTGGAAGATAACTTTACCGATTTGTTGTACAATAAATGGTCTGAATTTGGGGAGAGTGGTGATGCAGCGAGAACCCTTTATAATAAACTTAAACTTTTGAGGAAATTTCTTAAAAAGTGGAATACTGAGGAGTTTGGTCATATTAGAATTAAAAAGGAGAGGTTAGAAAAACTGATTCTTGAACTTAATATACTAGAAGAGGAAAGAGGACTCGATGATGTTGAAAGAGATTTGCTTCAGCAGCGAGAACGAGAACTCAACAAAGTTTTGGATCAGGAAGAGATTTTTTGGAGACAGCGATCAAGATCTCAGTGGCTGAAGGAAGGGGATAGAAATACAGCGTATTTTCATAGGGTTGCCAATGGTAGACGCCGTACCAATTTGATTCACAGTATTTGGAAGGATGGTGTGGAGATTTGTGAGCAACAACTTTTGATTGACACTTTCACTGAATATTATAAAAACATCTTCAGTTCTCGTGTTGAGAACCGTATTTCTATTGAATGGAGCAAATTGTATCCTGATGTAACTGATCTCTCGGATGTTGCAAGTGCTTTTTCTGAAGAGGAAATTCTGAATGCTTTGAAGGAGATGCCGGGTGACAAAGCACCTGGGCCTGATGGATTTCCCACCTTTTTCTTTCAACAATACTGGGGCATGTTGAAAAATGATGTTTTGCGTTTGTTTGACGAGTTCCACAATGGCTCTTTGAGGTTGGATTTGATTAGTTATGCTAACGTAGTTTTAATCCCCAAAAAAGAAGGTAATGTTTCTGCCGCTGATTTCAGACCGATTAGCCTTCTCAACACTAGTTTCAAACTAATCACGAAGGTTTTGGCCAATAGGCTGAAAACTAAGATGGATTCGTTGATTGACATATCCCAAACTGCTTTTATTAAAGGAAGAAACATTCTGGATGGTGCTGCGCTGGTTGGCGAAGTGATTTCTCATTGTGATAGATTTGACGTCCCTTGTGTTATCCTTAAGCTGGACTTCGCCAAAGCTTTTGATACAGTTGACTGGCGATTTATGGCTGAAGTGCTAAAGGCAAGAGGCTTTCCCACCAAGTGGATTGATTGGATTTCCATGATTCTTTCATCATGTAGATCCAACATTTGTGTTAATGGAGTTGCTGGCTCTACCATCCATTCTATGCGTGGACTGAGACAGGGCGATCCACTTTCCCCTCTCCTTTTTGACTTGGCGACAGATGTTTTTTCCAAAATTCTGAAGCTGGGTTGTGCAGAGGGGATTATTAGCGGTTTTGGCAGTGACCATGTGGTTGGGGGCATCAATTCTTTGCAATATGCCGATGACACCATCATATTCAGTAAACCTGACTGTAAATTCCTTGCTGCACTTAAATTTATTCTATATGCTTTTGAAAGTTTATCTGGCTTAAAAATTAACTTTCATAAGAGCAGTGTTTACACGTTGGGTTGTAGTGATGATTTACGCAGGTCTTGTGCTAAAATGTTTAATTGCAAGGCTGAAGTTTTTCCTTTGAATTATCTGGGTATGTGCATTCGCCCCCAGAAATTAATGAAGAAAGACTGGCAGCACTTGATCAAAAAGGTGGACACTAGACTGGCGAGGTGGAAAGGCAACTCATTATCCCGAGCTGGTCGTCTTGTGCTTGTCAATTCTGTCCTGTCGTCGATTCCATTGTACTGGATGTCCTTCTATCACTTTCCAGGTTGGGCGGTGGAAAAGATTGACGCAATTCGTCGTAACTTTTTCTGGACTGGTTCTAAAGAGACGAAGAAGCTAAGCTGTTTGATATCGTGGAACCAAGTATGCAAATCTAAAGAGCAAGGGGGCCTTGATGTTATAAACTTAAAGACAATGAATTCGGCTCTTCTTTGTAAGTGGTTGTGGTTTATGATTTCTGACAAGCACGCTTTATGGAAGGAGTGGATCATTAGTACATATTACAATGGTAATTTTGGTTGGAACACTGATTTTTCGAGATGCTCGGAGTTTTGGCGCAATGTCATGGTTCATGCACAGTGGATGAAGTTGGGTACTAAGATTGTGGTGAAGAATGGACACAACACATCATTTTGGTTGGATAGCTGGCTAATTAATGTCCCTTTGAGTGCGGAGTTTCCAGAGCTTTTTGGTATTTCTTGTAACAAAAACTTCACCGTTAGAGAGATGTATGATAATGATTCAGCGGGTTTCAAATGGAGATTGAATTTCTCAAGACTTGTGGCTGGTAATGCATTGATTCAGCTATGCAGTTTGTTCGAGTTGCTTGAAGCGGTGAGTTTGAATAATGAGCGGGATGATTTTAGTTGGATGTTGGAGGGGGAAAGGAAGTTGTTTAGTGTTCGTAGCATCTATAAGTTGTTTAATTTTGCTGGGGTTAGGAGGTTGGGGTTCGAGCTTATGTGGCGATTCAAAATCCCTGATAAAGTCAAAATTCATATGTGGGTCGTGATACATGGTAGATTGAATACAGTTAACAGAATTCGTCAGAGAGGAGTGCATGTTCTGGATGGCTGTGTTTTTTGTGGTCATGACGACGAGGACTACCACCATCTATTTTTGGCTTGTGACTTTGCTTTTTATATTTGGACAAAATGTTTGGTTGCGCTTTACCTTGACTTGCACTGGAGTGATTTCATTGCAGACCAATTTGTTTTTTGGCACACAATTTACCCGACCTTGCATGCCTCTCATGATAGTCTTCTTTTTGCTTTGTTGAACTTTGCTTACACTTGGTTGCTCTGGCATGAACGCAACTCCAGAAAATTTAACCGCGAATTGAAAGCCCCTAACAGTATTATTTACTCTATTCTTAATTTTGTCTATGACTGGGCAGGCATGGAGCGCAAAAGACACGTTGAGAGTATTGCAGACCGAGTTCGTAAGAGGGGGCGGATCACTGGTCCACGATGATGCTTACTGTTTCACTAGCATTTTGCTGTTTTCTGTTATGTTTAATGCTATGTAATGTTAACTATGATGTATGGCTCCTTTTGTATGGCCGTATGTAGTGATGGCCTGTTTTGCTGTTTTGGTTGTACATATATTGTAAATATACGCACGGTTACTTGATGAATGTTATATATTTTAGGCGTGAATCATGTTGATTCACTACCTTTTACTTCAAAAAAAAAAAAAAATTAACATGATTATATTCTATCCGTTTTAATATGACATAATTAATATTCAACAAAAACTGTTGGTGAACTACGTTATAATATGGTAATTATCGATACGAGTTCAGATTTAGTGCAATAACTCACATGTCAATCAGGTTAAATACGAAGAAGTTATGCATTTTCTAAATTAATATACTTAATATATAAATAAATAAATTGTTTATCAATTTTCTCACCAAAAAGACTTGGCAGACCCAATTTACAAGCACCTGTGTAAAGGCCTGAAAATTCATACCTTTCAGATCGACTATACACCACACAATTTCGATCTAAACGGAAAAAATCCTCGAAACATTTAACTAAGGGTATACGAGTAATAAGAACTGAACAAAAAAACTTTTATCATTATCATTGCAATAACTTTTGCATCAAAATACAGCTTATATCAGAGTACAATAATAAATACATGCACAACAGAAATATCTATATCAGAGTGTAACATGTACATAGCGGAAACATAAACTCTCAACGAAAGAAATAAAATGCTCTGGATACATCTCTAGCTTCAATCCTACAACTGATCCAAAAAATATCTACAAACCAAAACTACTAGGCTGCCAGTATGGAAAATTTGGGCAGCTAGATTTCAGGTGGAAGAATAATGAACTCTGGATCAGTCATGGGACTAGTGTGAGAACTATAATAGTTATTTACTTTATTTTAAAGTTGGATAAATCACAAGACCATGTCGTATAATACGGAACGAGTTTTTCCTCATGAATACCAAATCATAAATTACTCACGATGCTTTTTGAAAATGAAGATACCTTTAGACTCGCATCCCATCACACAATGCAATGCAAACCAATAGGAGCAAGTTTTGCCTTACGATAACCAAATATGCTTGATACGCGAAGGTCCCTTTTATTATTACTAGTGCATAGTGTGGAAATCACTTTCGAAAGTAAATGTATATATCTTAAAAGATGTAGGTACCCATATATTATGTCTACATACATAGAGTACAACTAAAACCGTAAAGGGTTCGTATTGGAAGTTGGATTCCATAAACGACCAAGGAAAAGAATACCCCTTTCCACGATTCGGAACACCTCTAGCGGGATGTCCTAGGATCAACATATTGCTCTTTCTGTATTGGTTGAGCCGACCCACCTACCACCTATACCAGGTGTAGTTTTGGTTTCTCTTGAACATAATGTCCCCCGGTCGCGCCTCATTCCATCATCCACTAAGTAAATTGTCTGGGCTCCATACCATGGCATCACTTCTTAACTAGAAGGAAACGTTAGTCCTTATCTCTGCTACACTTCATCCTTTTCCGGCTCATTGCCAGTTGTGAGGTCATGAAGTCACGTTTTACACAAAGCACTGCTTTTCAACAAAAAGCTTTGATCATCAATAGCTCATCACTTAGCATGCCACATTGTCATCTTATAACATATAATCGATAATCACTAACGTATCACCTTTGAGCTCATACGTCTCAAAGAAGGGTGTTAAGTGAAGAGAATAAATTCTCCTCCACCAAAAGAAATACATTTAGCAAAAATCCATCACATACTACAAGATACAATGTCAAACACACATCAATGCGAGTCCATTCTGGGTTGTGAACATAACCGGAGGCACCTTATTCCTCGTCCAATAAAGGAGAGAGGCCCTTGTAAATCCAGATAATCAATAGGTACGTCCGGACAACTGCCACTTCAAACCTCGTATTGGATGTACCTCCCTATCGAGACATCAACAATCAATCCAAATAATGTGGAGATCCATGGTCTTCAACCACCATCTTCAATATCTTCAATACTCGTCGTGTAGTTTTTCAGAATGTGTTGAAACCCGGTTTTTCGAAATAAGTAGAGCATCATAAAAAATCAATATTGATATGTAAACATGTCATGAGTCTCATTCCATTTCAGAATGTTCTTTTACTCAAATCATTCTTTACATCAGGAATTACTCCCTTAAATCTTATCAAAGATTTACATTCTTTAAACTTTCGTTTAAATCTTTTCTTGGAAATCATTTCAAAAGATTATACAATCTAATTTCACAAACTTAACTCAAATCAAGTTTCTACTCTTTATCAAGATTATTGAATCTCACAAAAATGGTACTTTCTCAAATCATTATCCCATTCCCATCTATTCATCCCATGGAGCAAAACTGATAGTACGCCATATCTAATACCCCTCGTATTTGGTAAGTTTGATTGCCTTTTTTCATTTCAATTCTGCTTAAAGATTTCAATTATCTTTATGGGACAACATATTTATCCCAAACCTAACCCATTCATTGATCTTTGTTTAGGGTTCATTACTTTATCTTTCTTGGATTCCCATCTCTAACCCAAAATCGTGCTTACCATTTCTTAATCTTATCGCTTATGCGAAAAACACGCTTATCCTCTTTTACGCGATTATTAAGCTCGTTCCCATTGTCGTTTGCTAGGGAAACCCTTTTGTTAAATCCTTATAGTTAAATTAAATAAAGATTTTTCTTCGACTAATCTTGGAAAATCATCATTTCCTTTATATAGGTTAAATAACAAATGTTATTTAAAACACCCTTCATAATAAACCCAAAATCATAATTTCATTTTAAATGAAATCTTCGCGGAAATCATATCAGCTTGTAATCGCTATGAATTCCTGTATAGAACTAATCCTATAAACGGAATAACGATAAAGCCTTTTAAATTCTTAAATAGTAAAGGTCTGCATTTATAAAGGCCCGTCTCAATTATCACTAAATCGATTTCCATTCAATTCCAATGTATTTTATTAATTGGAAAACTCAACTTTGAAAAAATTCATTAAATCTTAATCAAAAGATAGATTCCATAAACTTCATCTTTTAGTGGGTTAAAGAACGATGTTGTTGAAGACACCGTTCACGACAAACCCAAACTTAATTGATGTCAAATATAAGATTTAAACAGAATTTACATCCTCTTATATTTAACACCAATCCTCGTAATCGAGGAATACTATAACTGGAATAATGTTATAAACATCTTCCAAATACCTCAAATGGTAAACATCTACATAACGGTAATCAATACCAAATATCCAAAGATCATTTCTATCCAAATCCATATTCCAGTTAATCTTAATTAAAAAAATTCTCAAAACTCATCTTTCAAATCCAACAAACTAAAATTTGGAAATCTCTGGTTCATTTTTTTTTTAAATTCCCAAAACGTTGTTTTACCTTATTCAACAAGTTAGGATGAAAATACAAAAAATGAAATATTGTTCAAAACTTCATATTCCTTTTCCAAATCCCTTTAAAATCACTTAATATGATTTATCATAATTTTAATAATTTTTATATGCCATTTCGATCGATTTCTAATTACGGTCATCGAACTACGTTTACAACAGCCTTCTCAAAAATAGATTTAAATATAACTTGAAATCAATAAGTTGAAATTCCAAAATTCTTCTTTTTTTTGAAAGCTATTATTAATAGAAAACAAACATTTCAAGATTCAAGGAAATCCATTTAAATTGGATTAGTTACACACTTTTGAAGTTTATGGTTTAAATTCACGAAATGTCGTTGCGTGACACATCTTATTCATACTGTATTATTATTTAAAATAAAACTCGTCTGATTCAGTCCAAACGTATTTTATAAAATGTTTATATACTCGTTTTTAAAACGATTCTAACTTCAAATTCAATTATAATCCAAACTGAATATTCTGTATTGTTATAATATTAAAATAAAAATATTTTTTGAAACTAAATCTTTTGAAATCCAAACTTTCCTGAAATCCACTATAAAAATATAAATAAGATCACTGGAGCAATCATTTTGAGTTAAAAACGCCATTTATATATCTAACTCTAATTCACTTTTGAATTTACTATTCAAATTTTATTTTCAAGTAGAACAAGTCATTTCTAATTCAAAACTCTTTCAAGTCAATAGTTGTTTGAAATCACATCAATTTCATTTCCAAATCATTTCGGATATAAAAATCCAGTTTCTATTTTTATGTCTTATATGACTTAAATATATATAATTTCATTTAAAACTCCAATGGAACTTGACTCAATCAATTCCAAAATCATTTCATATTCATGGTGTCAATTATATGAACAATAAGAGTAACAGTCAGAAAAGTTCATCATCCATCAAGCAATAGTCATAAGATAAGCGCTATAAGTGTTAATGCTTAAATGTACATCAACAATAAATAAATAACTATAATAATCATCTATCATCCACAAAGCAACCATAGCAACCACATGCAACCAATATATAATCAACTGAAGATTATAATAACTATTCAAGTTAAAATGAGTTCTCACAGTGTGACGACCGATCCATCAAGTTTCAAATCGAAAGTTGACCAAAACTTCGCCAAATGGCAATATCGACGAAATCAACTCATCCAGTTCAACCACAAACATGTAATGAAATCACTAATAGCTTGAAAATCACAATTATCATCAATAATTATGTAAAATTTACCAAAATCATGAAAAATAGATAAATGATCAAAACAATGGATCTGACTTGCATAAACATATGAAACTATATGGAAATAACCGGTTTTAAGTTGCTAAATTAGATCCCTATGGCGATTCATATGAAAATATGCTTACCATTGTGTATATCTAGGTAAAAACACTTAAAAATGATGAAACTATGATCATACAACCCATATACTTGATTGAATCCGTGTGACTCACTAAATCTCTAAAATAACTTGAAAACACTTATATCTAGATCCGGACAGCGAAGAATTTACTCTAAACTCTTCGATTCGATGAAATCTCTCTTGGAATTGTGTAGATCTAGCTTCAAACGATGTGGATCTTCGATTTTTTAAGCTCTAATGGTGGAGAGGTATGGAAGATGGAGTAATGGAGGACCTCCAGCTCTTACAAATGAGAGAATGGAGAAAATAAACTATTCTCCATGCCTCCTACCCCCTATTTATAGCCTCCCACCAGCCCACTAATGGCCCTTCCGAAATCAGCCCACCATGGTTTACAAAGCCTGAACAACCAACTATAAAACAAAAAAACAACGATTCCTCCTAAGCCGTTGAACCTATTCTTTAATGGTAACCCCTTTATGGAATGGGAGACATCGTTTCCTTTCCAATGAGACCGATCTCAGTACTTGATTCGATCCGAGTCAGAAGTTATCCCTATAAAGGACTGACAGGGGGAAATGGTCACAAACAAAATTGGTCAAAATTATGGACATGTATCACATCCCCATAAACAACATATTAAAATATGATAATGTTCCAATCTTCAGGGAATAAAATAAAAATATTTTACGATCATTTGATACTTAAAATACAGGCTGTTACATTCTCCTCCCACCATTTAGGAATTTCGCCCCCAAAATCCCAAGAAAACACAAGCAACCATATAATTCCGCATGTCTATCATTCATGAGCAAGCAATTCTATTATCCAAACTAGCAGCCATTAAGTAATGCATCCATAGACTTATCCTAGCATGCAGAATTCTATCACAACAACAATCACAAAAACAATAAAAATGTACAATCGTCGTCATCCTCACTCCATAGCACCTTGACTAACCTAACCGTCTTTCCTCATAAGTAGTTTCGTGTCAATTCCAGAACGTGAAGCGGCTTATGAGGTTTCGTAACTACAGTCTCGACTCCTAGGTCTTTGTATTGCTCCGGAGATACTACCACATACGGATCATTCGCATATTTTCGTAGAAACTACTCACGAAAATCGTTATGCACACTCTACATCTTCTCGGGTAAAATTAATCTGTACGCGAGCTTTCCAATCCACTCACCTATCGGAAATGGTCCAACGACTCTAGTAGATAACTTTCGTTATCTCCCGAATCGAACCACATGCTTCAATGACAAAATCTTCACCAAAAAATATCCCCAATGTCGAATTCCAAGTGCTTACGACGCTTATTGGTATAACTCTTCTAACGATCTTGGGCTGTCATCATTCGTTATCGAACAATTTCAATACAATCAAAGATCATCTCATACCTAATTATCAACTTATCTCTAGTCTCCAACTAATATGCTGGGGAATTATACAATCTGCCATACAACGCCTCGTATGGTGCCCTCTGAATGCTCGACTAGTAGCTGTTAGCATACCCAAACTCAACTGGATGTTGATGGTCTTCCCCTGATCCTCCGAAGTCCAATCCACAAGCTCTTCGGAGATCTTCCAGTACTTTGTTAACCTTCTCAGTTTGACCATCAGTTTGGGGATAATAAGCCGTACTCAAACACAACTCAGTTCCCAAAACTTCTTCCAAACTCTTCCAAAATCCACTTATGAACAATGGATTTCGATCATTCACTACGCTCTTTGGGATACCATGGAATCTAACTATGCATTTTATATAAAGCTCGGCCCGCTTCGATGTTGTCCTAGTCGATCTAACAGGAATAAACCTTTCACTTTTGGTTAAGCAATCCACAATGACCCAAATCCCTTCATTTCATGCCCTGTCCTAGGAAATCCATTGATAAAATCCATCGATATCTGCTTCCACTTCCATGTAAGAACTTTCAATGGTTGAAGCAAACCACTTGGCTTTTTCTGTTCAGCTTTCACTAACTGACAGATCATACATTTGGAAATGAACTTTCCAATATCCTTTTTCATACCTTCCTAGGTAAGCTCGCTTCATGTTCAGATACATGTTGTTACCATCGGGATGAATTTTCAACTTCGAGTGATGAAATTCCCTCGGAACCTCGTCTCTTAATCCGTCGATATCATAAAAAACCAATCATCCTATCTTCCGAAGCCAACCTTCTCGATCGACCTCGAACTCTTTATCCCATGGTTCTAACTTTTGAATAATCCCGACTAGCTTTGCATCTCGCTTTTGGATCTCGCCAATTCTACTGATGAGGGTAGATCTTATCGATTAGCTTTCTTATATTTCAGGTTCCAACTCACACCGTGGTCTGAAATCAAATATTGCCAAGAACTCAATACTCTTCCATTATGAAAACATTGCTCCCAAACTTGCGTGTCTTTAACTCATCGCATCTGCCACTGTGTTACCCTTACCAGGAGTATAGGCTATACCAAAATCATATCATGCCAAAAACTCTAACCACCACTGCTGCCGAAGATTCAAATCCTTTTAGAAGAAAATTATACTTCAACAACTCGTGATCCATAAACAACTCGAATCAAACTCCCAACAGGTAGTATCTCCACATCCTTAGAGCAAGCATAATCACAGCCATTGCTAAATCATGAGTTGCATAATGCGGCTTCTGTTGTCGAATTGCATAGGCTACAACTCTACCCTTCTATATCAGCACTGTTCCAAGTTCAGTACCACATACATCGGTATATACCACCATCCCATCATTCCCACTCGGAATCGTCAAAACACAAGCACTAGTCAGTCTCTCTTTTAAGGGTGCTAAAGCTTGCTCACACTTTGCATCCTAAGTGAATACTTAGTTTTCCTTGGTCACCTTGTTAAGCTCCCATTAATCCGCACACAATCTCAATGAGCCATCCGCCTTGGTTGCAAACTCAACTGGTGCACTCTGTTCGAATACACTTCTTCGAATGAATCTTTTTTCCAAAAGGTCATGAACTTGCATCTCTAACTTTCATTGTTCCTTAGGAATCATCCGCCTAAGGGGCATAATGATAGGTCTAGCACCCTCGACAAAATTGATTCTAAACTTAATCTCACGATACAACGATAAATCTTCAACCTTCTCAAAGACATCGTCAACCTCACTTGCGATTCGCTTCGATGACAAGTCTTCCCATGGAATCTCAAGCGAATATAAACAACTTGCGAAGAAACCATCTTCGGACCTACATCGAATCACCACCATTCACCCTTCCACATTCCCGACCAGTATAAAATCCCAATGTGTACTTTCCTTTTATTTCCTTTTAATTTTGTTTTCTGCATCTATGGTTGATTCTATGATTGTTGATATCTGTGATTTGCATAACATTCTACTTAATCTCAAAAGATTCCAAGGAATTAACAAAATCCATTAGACACTATAACCTCCCTTTAGTGTTTAATTTGCCTTATGATCCTTAATCCACATCCCCGATAATTGGTATCAGAGCGTGGTTTTAAATGTTTTCATAATTTGAATTTTTGAAAAGTTTAAATGGCATTTTTTGAAGATTTCCATAACACTAGTTCAGAAGTACACATTTCATCATTTTCTTATAAGTATGCATTTAATTTTATTAAACAATCAAGTTATCTATCGAATCCATGTGTTGTACAGGAACAGATATGTTACATGGCTATTGATGATTCAAAACTTGATGGTCAAATGGTGCAAATTAAAAGAGATAAATGGATATTGGATAGTGGCTGTTCAAGGCATATGACGAGAAATCCTAACTTATTAAATAGTATAGTCTATGAAAATGGTGGAATGGTCAATTTTGGTGATAACTCGAAAGGATATGTGTAACAACCCGAAAATCTGAGCCAGTTTAAAAATTTTATTTCGGCAATTTTAGCGAATTTTGATTATTTAAAATGAATTATTTTAAATAAAAACGACGAGAAATTTATTTTGAATAAAATTCAATCGTATATAGTTATATAGATCGATGATAGAATATAAATAATTATATATAATTATAACAGGAATTGAAAATGGCGCGGTAGTTCGATAATTCGATTTCAAACTTCAATTCAATGTACCGGGTGCAAAACAATCCAGATTTTAGTGAAACCAAAAACATTAGGATCTAATTGTGAATATCTTTCTAACGAATCCGAAAAATTGAGATTTCATAACGAGAATCAAAAGATATGTCCATTTGAAAATTCTGAATAGTCGCTATGGAATTCAGGCCCTTAGAAATGGAAATTTTGCAAACGACCTCGGATTTCGACGAAACCACTTTTGTTGGGTCCGTGATGTCAAGTTATTACTAGATTCTAAATTTCATATTTTTTTCGAATCAATATGTGAGCGTGGCAAAGGAAAACGTGTTTGACCAGTTTCAGTTGACTTTAATCAACTGGAAAATGGCCATTTTTCCAACGGTCTCAGAATTCGACGAAACTAGTTTTGTTAGGACCGTATCGTCAATACGAAGCTAGAAAATATTTTTCGGGAATTTTTAGAGTTAGTATGTGACCCCAGTAAATTGAAATGCGCGTTCAAATTCAATATATAGAGCTATATGTTGATTTTGACGGAAACTGATCGAAACGATCGAATCAGCTTACGATACATATCCCATTGTGTTCGGAATGGGGGTAAAATGCTATAGACGACAGGCGGTGGGCCTCGTTTTGAGGTCGAAAATAAAAGTTGCTTTTTGATGGAAAATAATTAAATAATAAAATAAAACCCTCTCCTTTATTTCCCTGCCCCCCCGTTCGAATTCATTCCAGAAAAAAAAAGGGAGGGGATCGACGGAATAGCGCCCCCCCCAGCGGCGGCGCCGCCTCGATCTGCTCCCCCCCTCTCGCCTCCAACTCCCTCTCCTCCTCTATTCTCTCTCTTCTTCCATCGTGTGACCCCCTCGAACCCTAGCTGCCCACTTCCGCACCCTAAGCCACGCTGGGCCCACCTCCGACACCAAGACCCGCCGCCGCCGACTACAGGCAACGCCCCCTCCCCCTGCGCAACCGGCAGACCCCGACGCAACCGCCTGCGCCGCCCCTAGGGCCCACACCCCGCCTGCCACGTTCTCTTGCTTCCCCCTGCGCCCGATTCCAGCTATAAGCCTTCTGAATTTGTTAATCTTCCTTTATTTACTGTTTTTTTTATATATTTTATTTATTTATTTATATAACCTTTGTGTTTTAAAAATTGAAAATGAAGTATATATATGTGTTTTAAAATCTGAAAATAAAGTATGGATTTTTACATAAGAAGAGTCGTGCGATTTTTATATATTGAATAGCAAAGTAAAAATTCGATTTTTCTATATTGAATAGCAAAGTAAAAATTCGATTTTTCTATATTGAATAGCAAAGTAAAAATTCGATTTTCTATATTGAATAGCAAAGTAAAAATTCGATTTTTCTATATTGAATAGCAAAGTAAAAATTCGATTTTTCTATATTGAATAGCAAAGTAAAAAATTCGATTTTTCCATATGTAGTGAAAGCGGACAACGAAAGTGACAAGAGGCAAGAACGACGAAGATTTCTACCTCAGAAGAGCCGTGGGATTGGATTAGCTAATCTGTGAGAATTTCTCGCTCTTTGATTTAATTTTCTAGTTATATATACATACTAGGATGCAGACGGTGTTTAGTAGCACCCGACACCCGTCATCCACAGACCATGGATGGCTTGTTTGTTTAATTGTTTGGTTGTGTAGTTGGTTAGATTATTTGAATTGAATTGAATTGTTTGGCGAAATGAAATTGATTTGATTGATGTGTGAATGGCGTGGGCCTTCACTAGCCCGGGGATAAGGCTAGGCCTTGTCCCGTTTCTAGTATCGTGCCGTTATGCCACCGAAATTTTCTAAAAATAAGTTAGAAAAATAAAGATAACATTTTATTTAATAAATGAACCGAATAGAAAATTCATAGGTTGAATAAAATAGTTTGATCGTTAAAAATATAATTTTTAACGTGAATGTGAATAAATAAATATTCATTTACAAACCGGACGGTTTGCTTATGTACACCTATTTGAAGGACATTGATTAGGACGATAAATTTTACACATTGCCCAAATGCACAAATAAAAATCTGCGTTTGATTGCTTGAAACCCCACATGAGTATTGGGATGATATTTGACGTACACTAATCCCGATTGTTTAGTTGTACGTCGATCGATTGATTGACAGGCTGTTATAAGCGTTGAATATTTATATTTGATGCTTATACAGCGTAGAATGCACTTTGGATGATGGTTGATTATTCATCGTTGTTGATATATACATGTATTGTAGAAAATCCATATAATTAACATTATATGGTAATTGATTGGGCCTCATTCCAGTTTTAAAATAGAAATATTTGAAAAAGAAATATTTGAAATAGAATATTTGAAAATAGGAATATATGAAGCCGTATTGATTAGATTGACGCCATTTTGACGTGAACGATATTTATATCGGCTTTATTCATTTTATAATGAATATCGAAAGTGATTTCAAAATCTGATATTTTGAAAAGAATTGAATATAAATGAATTCGAATTGAAATTGAATATAAATAAATTCGAAATGAAATTGAATATAAATGAATTCGAATTGAAATTGAATTGAATTGAAAACGAACTGAAATTGAATTAGAAATCAATTTGAATTGAAATCAATTTGAATTTAAATCAATTTGAAATGAATTTAAAAATGAATTTAAATTGGAATATTCAATTTTGATTTGAAATTGAATATGAAGTTGAAACCGTTTTGAAAATGAATTTAAAACGATTTATAAAGCACGTTTTGAATTGAAATCGACGAAGTATATATTATATATTATATATATATATAATATAATGGCCTGAATAGAACTCGCCGCGCCGCGGCAGTTCGCGAATTTCGACCATTGACTTCGAACGGATATTACGGGAGATCCGACCGTCAGATTCTCCTGAAACCGGAACGTTGGGTTCGTATCGAAAAGAGCTTTCTAACGAATATTAGAAATTAGAAATCTAACGGTTGGATTTGGAATTATGTCCAAATCAAATTTGAAAAAGTTCGCTGTAAGTGTAGTTCGATGGCCGTTGATGGAAATCGACTGTACAGGCCTTGATAAAATTATTAAAAATAGTAATAATTTGTGTAAAATCATAAGAAATGATTTAGAAAGAATTGGGATGAAAAACTCCATATTTGAAAAGATAAAAATAGATTTTTATCGAAATAAACTAGTTTTGAACTAGAATTATAATTCTATTTATTTTTAAATAAATAAATTGTGGTTGAAATGGTTTTGAAAATAACCAGAATTTCCAATGATTGCATTGGAGTGGATTTGAATCGAAATTGTCTTCGGAATATTTCGATGTTGGAATTCGTGATTATACAGATGTTGTTATGGAAATTTGAAAGATATATATTTATATCGTTATTTCCAATACAACATTTGTTAATCGTAGAATTTGATATTGAATATAAGCCGATATATTTTCTATTCAGAGCCTTGTATTGAATATCAAATGTGATTTGGGTTTGTCATGAATGGTGTCTTCATTAACACTGTTCTTGAACCCAGTTGAGAAAAGATTAAATCTTTTTATTTAGATTTAATGAAGTGTACCAATTAAATGATATTTAATTGGAATTGAATTGATATTGATTTTTTGGGTTTATCGTGGACAGTGTTTTAAATAACACCCGTTCTTTAACCCGATAATTAATGGAATGTGATTTTGGGTTTATCGTGGACAGTGTTTTTAAATTACACTGATTCTTTAACCCCGTTAAAGATTAAAACTAAGTGGAGTTTTAATGAATCTTTAATTAGATTGGGAAAAAAATCAAGAATGGAGTATCACCAGTTTTGCACCAGGCGATAGTTAAATCTTTAATTAGATTTGAACGTGAAATGGTAATTGAATTTACCGATAACACCGTGGTGTTAGATATGAAGTATTATCAGTTTTACTTCATGGGATGAATAGGTTGGGATTGGGAAATTAAAATAAGTGATTACTTCGGTAAGGTTCGTTAATCCCGACTAGTTGTAATCGAAATTCAAAAGAAGATTCAAGGATAAATTTAAAGGATTTATCTTTGATAAAATTAATGGGAACCTTTCCCTATGAATGTGAAATTTAGAAACTAACTGTCGGTTAGCTAAGCAGAATGGTTTTCTGGATATTGATCTGATGTTGGTTTCGGCCTTCGGGGTTAATATTTGGGGAATTATTCTCTGGTTAATTTACGATTAGTGACTGATGAATTGGAATGAGGCGTACGTTGTGTTTGTGTAACACTTATTTAAAATATACGGGAGTTATTCGAAAAGACCGGGTTTATCCCATTCTGAATAACTTATACGACGATAAGTCGAAGATGAAGACGGTGGTCGAAGACCGGAGGTCTTCACGTCGTTTGGGTGATTACTGATGATCTTGATTGGGCTGTACACCCAAGAAGATGGAAACAGTTGGTGATCGTCCAGACGTACTTGGAGATCGATGGATATGCGGGGTACTAGGTGCCTCCGGTTTCGTTCAGACCCAGAACGGACTTGTAAATGGACTGTGTGTCTGACATTGGATTTTAGTCTGTGTGATTGATTTCTATTAAATATATATATATATCTGTTTGGCGGTGGAGAATTTATTCTCTTGCTTAACGCCCTTCTCTGAGACGTACGAGCTCAGGGGTTATATATTGATGGATATCAATCGCATGGAGTGAATTACCTGTGTGGCATGCTAAGATGCAAATGATCAAGGCTTCTGTTGAAAAGCAAAGTCTTGTGGTTGATGATCGAAGCACGGCCTTTGTGGCGTAGCTTTGTGTAACGTTTACTTCGCGAGTTTCACACCCTGGTTGTGAACCAAAAACGGGAGAGGACCTCAGGGAGGACATGCGTTTCTTTCTAGCTAGGGTGGTGTCAGTGACGTACCAGCCCTGACATTTATATACTTTTCACCTGTGTGGTTGTTGCTGTTGCGAGGCGCCTCGGTTTGATCGGACGATCCGGGTCCGATGGAGTCATTCGTTGGCTCGCTTACGCCCCAAAGGGCGGGGAAACGCAGCCCTGTCGCTCCAAGGGTCGATGCACTCTGACCCTGAGGCTCGGGCTAGAGAGTCTCGAAGACGGTGAGGACGATCCGTAGCCTCGGTTCACAGACAGAAACCCAATTTCCAAATACGTGACTTTGCGATTTTGATTGTATAACCTATATATGACGACATAGTGGTATGGGGCATTCATGCCGCCTATGATTGATACTTATGATTTGAAGTTGTTTTATACACTATACACTTATAATAGTATCAAATGATTTCTTTTAAACGTATCAAGCATTCTTGGCTATTATAAGGTAAAAACCCTATCCTCTGGCTTGCGTTGCATTGTGTGATGGGAATTGGGTCTTATAATAGCTTCATTTTTCTATATTTAGCATTGCGTTGTTTGTTTTATGCACTGGTATTCTTGGGAGGAAATCTGTTCCGTGTTATACAGCGTGGTCCCTTGATTTACCTAACTTTAAAAACAAAGATTAATAACTATTTTAGTTCTCACACCAGTCACATGACTGACCTGGAGTTTATTGTTTTAACCTAAACTCTGGGTGCCCTTATTTTGACATGGGCTGCTAGTAGTTTTGGTTTTGCAGATTTATATTCACAGGATCCTGGTTTACAGCTGGAACGATATCCGGAAAGCTTTGTATCCGTATGTCGGTGTTTAGTAGCACCCGACACCCGTCATCCACAGACCATGGATGGCTTGTTTGTTTAATTGTTTGGTTGTGTAGTTGGTTAGATTATTTGAATTGAATAGAATTGTTTGGTGAAATGAAATTGATTTGATTGATGTGTGAATGGCGTGGGCCTTCACTAGACCGGGGATAAGGCTAGGCCTTGTCCCGTTTCTAGTATCGTGCCGTTATGCCACCGAAATTTTCTAAAAATAAGTTAGAAAAATAAAGATAACATTTTATTTAATAAATGAACCGAATAGAAAATTCATAGGTTGAATAAAATAGTTTGATCGTTAAAATTATAATTTTTAACATGAATGTGAATAAATAAATATTCATTTACAAACCGGACGGTTTGCTTATGTACACCTATTTGAAGGACATTGATTGGGACGATAAATTTTACACATCGCCCAACTGCACAAATAAAAAATCTGCATTTGATTGCTTGAAACCCCACACGAGTATTGGGATGATATTTGACGTACACTAATCCCGATTGTTTAGTTGTACGTCGATCGATTGATTGACAGACTGTTATAAGCGTTGAATATTTATATTTGATGCTTATACAGTGTAGAATGCACTTTGGATGATGGTTGATTATTCATCGTTGTTGATATATACATGTATTGTAGAAAATCCATATAATTAACATTATATGGTAATTGATTGGGCCTCATTCCAGTTTTAAAATAGAAATATTTGAAAAAGAAATATTTGAAATAGAATATTTGAAAATAGGAATATATGAAGCCGTATTGACTAGATTGACGCCATTTTGACGTGAATGATATTTATATCGACTTTATTCCTTTTATAATGAATATCGAAAGTGATTTCAAAATCTGATATTTTGAAAAGAATTGAATATAAATGAATTCGAATTGAAATTGAATATAAATAATTTCTAAATGAAATTGAATATAAATGAATTCGAATTGAAATTGAATTGAATTGAAAACGAACTGAAATTGAATTAGAAATCAATTTGAATTGAAATCAATTTGAAATGAATTTAAAATGAATTTAAATTGGAATATTCAATTTTGATTTGAAATTGAATATGAAGTTGAAACCGTTTTGAAAATGAATTTAAAACGATTTATAAAGCACGTTTTGAATTGAAATCGACGAAGTATATATTATATATTATATATATATAATATAATGGCCTGAATAGAACGCGCCGCGCCACGGCAGTTCGCGAATTTCGACCATTGACTTCGAACGGATATTACGGGAGATCCGACCGTCAGATTCTCCTGAAACCGGAACCGTTGGGTTCGTATCGAAAAGAGCTTTCTAACGAATATTAGAAATTAGAAATCTAACGGTTGGATTTGGAATTATGTCCAAATCAAATTTGAAAAAGGTCGCTGTAAGTGCAGTTCGATGGCCGTTGATGGAAATCGACTGTACAGGCCTTGATAAAATTATTAAAAATAGTAATAATTTGTGTAAAATCATAAGAAATGATTTAGAAAGAATTGGGATGAAAAACTCCATATTTGAAAAGATAAAAATAGATTTTTATCGAAATAAACTAGTTTTGAACTAGAATTATAATTCTATTTATTTTTAAATAAATAAATTGTGGTTGAAATGGTTTTGAAAATAACCAGAATTTCCAATGATTGCATTGGAGTGGATTTGAATCGAAATTGTCTTCGAAATATTTCGATGTTGGAATTCGTGATTATACAGATGTTGTTATGGAAATTTGAAAGATATATATTTATATCGTTATTTCCAATACAACATTTGTTAATCGTAGAATTTGATATTGAATATAAGCCGATATATTTTTTATTCAGAGCCTTGTATTGAATATCAAATGTGATTTGGGTTTGTCATGAATGGTGTCTTCATTAACACTGTTCTTGAACCCAGTTGAGAAAAGATTAAATCTTTTTATTTAGATTTAATGAAGTGTACCAATTAAATGATATTTAATTGGAATTGAATTGATATAGATTTTTTGGGTTTATCGTGGACAGTGTTTTAAATAACACTCGTTCTTTAACCCGATAATTAATGGAATGTGATTTTGGGTTTATTGTGAACAGTGTTTTTAAATGACACTGATTCTTTAACCCCTATAAAGATTAAAACTAAGTGGAGTTTTAATGAATCTTTAATTAGATTGGGAAAAAAAATCAAGAATGGAGTATCACCAGTTTTGCTCCAAGCGATAGTTAAATGTTTAATTAGATTTGAACGTGAAATGGTAATTGAATTTACCGATAACACCGTGGTGTTATTTATGAAGTATTATCAGTTTTACTTCATGGGATGAATAGGTTGGGATTGGGAAAGTAAAATAAGTGATTACTTCGGTAAGGTTCGTTAATCCCGACTAGCTGTAATCGAAATTCAAAAGAAGATTCAAGGATAAATTTAAAGGATTTATCTTTGATAAAATTAATGGGAACCTTTCCCTATGAATGTGAAATTTAGAAACTAACTGTCGGTTAGCTAAGAAGAATGGTTTTCTGGATATTGATCTGATGTTGGTTTTGGCCTTCGGGGTTAATATTTGGGGAATTATTCTCTGGTTAATTTACGATTAGTGACTGATGAATTGGAATGAGGCGTATGTTGTGTTTTTGTAACACTTATTTAAAATATACGCGAGTTATTCGGAAAGACCGGGTTTATCCCATTCTGAATAACTGATACGACGATAAGTCGAAGATGAAGACGGTGGTCGAAGACCGGAGGTCTTCACGTCGTTTGGGTGATTACTGATGATCTTGATTGGGCTGTACACCCAAGAAGATGGGAACAGTTGGTGATCATTCAGACGTACTTGGAGATCGATGGATATGCGGGGTACTAGGTGCCTCCGGTTTCGTTCAGACCCAGAACGGACTTGTAAATGGACTGTGTGTCTGACATTGGATTTTAGTCTGTGTGATTGATTTCTATTAAATATATATCTGTTTGGCGGCGGAGAATTTATTCTCTTGCTTAGCGCCCTTCTCTGAGACGTACGAGCTCAGGGGTTATATATTGATGGATATCAATCACATGGAGTGAATTGCCTGTGTGGCATGCTAAGATGTAAATGATCAAGGCTTCTGTTGAAAAGCAAAGTCTTGTGGTTGATGATCGAAGCACGGCCTTTGTGGCGTAGCTTTGTGTAACGTTTACTTCACGAGTTTCGCACCCCGGTTGTGAACCAAAAACGGGAGAGGACCTCAGGGAGGGCATGCGTTTCTTTCTAGCTAGGGTGGTGTCAGTGACCTACCAGCCCTGACATTTATATAATTTTCACCTGTGTGGTTGTTGCTGCTGCGAGGCGCCTCGGTTTGATCGGACGATCCGGGTCCGATGGAGTCATTCGTTGGCTCGCTTACGCCCCAAAGGGCGGGGAAACGCAGTGTTCAGGATTTAAGTTTAACCCACATCGGTGGACCGGCCCTGTCGCTCCAAGGGTCGATGCGCTCTGACCCTGAAGCTCGGGTTAGAGAGTCTCGAAGATGGTGAGGACGATCCCTAGCCTCGGTTCACAGACGTAAACCCAATTTCCAAATACGTGACTTTGCGATTTTGATTGTATAACCTATATATGACGACATAGTGGTATGGGGCATTCATGCCGCCTATGATTGATACTTATGATTTGAAGTTGTTTTATACACTATACACTTATAATTGTATCAAATGATTTCTTTTAAACGTATCAAGCATTCTTGGCGATTATAAGGTAAAAACCCTATCCTCTGGCTTGCGTTGCATTGTGTGATGGGAACTGGGTCTTAATAGCTTCATTTTCTTTATTTAGCATTGCGTTGTTTGTTTTATGCATTGGTATTCTTGGGAGGAAATTTGTTCCATGTTATACGGCGTGGTCCCTTGATTTACCTAACTTTAAAAACAAAGACACCAGTCACATGACTGACCTGGAGTTTATTGTTTTAACCTAAACTCTGGGTGCCCTTATTTTGACACGGGCAGCTAGTAGTTTTGGTTTTGCAGATTTATATTCACAGGATCCTGGTTTACAGCTAGAACGATATCCGGAAAGCTTTGTATCCGTATGTCGGTGTTTAGTAGCACCCGACACCCGTCATCCACAGACCATGGATGGCTTGTTTGTTTAATTGTTTGGATGTGTAGTTGGTTAGATTATTTGAATTGAATTGAATTGTTTGGTGAAATGAAATTGATTTGATTGATGTGTGAATGGCGTGGGCCTTCACTAGATCGGGGATAAGGCTAGGCCTTGTCCCGTTTCTAGTATCGTGCCGTTATGCCACCGAAATTTTCTAAAAATAAGTTAGAAAAATAAAGATAGCATTTTATTTAATAAATGAACCGAATAGAAAATTCATAGGTTGAATAAAATAGTTTGATCGTTAAAAATATAATTTTTAACGTGAATGTGAATAAATAAATATTCATTTACAAACCGGACGGTTTGCTTATGTACACCTATTTGAAGGACATTGATTGGGACGATAAATTTTACACATCGCCCAACTGCACAAATAAAAATCTACGTTTGATTGCTTGAAACCCCACACGAGTATTGGGATGATATTTGACGTACACTAATCCCGATTGTTTAGTTGTACGTCGATCGATTGATTGACAGGCTGTTATAAGCGTTGAATATTTATATTTGATGCTTATACAGTGTAGAATGCACTTTGGATGATGGTTGATTATTCATCGTTGTCGATATATACATGTATTGTAGAAAATCCATATAATTAACATTATATGGTAATTGATTGGGCCTCATTCCAGTTTTAAAATAGAAATATTTGAAAAAGAAATATTTGAAATAGAATATTTGAAAATAGGAATATATGAAGCCGTATTGATTAGATTGACGCTATTTTGACGTGAATGATATTTATATCGACTTTATTAATTTTATAATGAATATCGAAAGTGATTTCAAAATCTGATATTTTGAAAAGAATTGAATATAAATGAATTCGAATTGAAATTGAATATAAATAAATTCGAAATGAAATTGAATATAAATGAATTCGAATAGAAACTGAATTGAATTGAAAACGAACTGAAATTGAATTAGAAATCAATTTGAAATGAAATCAATTTGAAATGAATTTAAAATGAATTTAAATTGGAATATTCAATTTTGATTTGAAATTGAATATGAAGTTGAAATCGTTTTAAAAATGAATTTAAAACGATTTATAAAGCACGTTTTGAATTGAAATCGACGAAGTATATATTATATTATATATATATATATATATATATATATATATATATATATATATATATATATATAATATAATGGCCTGAATAGAACGCACCGCGCCGCGGCAGTTCGCGAATTTCGACCATTGACTTCGAACGGATATTACGGGAGATCCGACCGTCAGATTCTCCTGAAACCGGAACGTTGGGTTCGTATCGAAAAGAGCTTTCTAACGAATATTAGAAATTAGAAATCTAACGGTTGGATTTGGAATTATGTCCAAATCAAATTTGAAAAAGGTCGTTGTAAGTGCAGTTCAATGGCCGTTGATGGAAATCGACTGTACAGGCCTTGATAAAATTATTAAAAATAGTAATAATTTGTGTAAAATCATAAGAAATGATTTAGAAAGAATTGGGATGAAAAACTCCATATTTGAAAAGATAAAAATAGTTTTTTATCGAAATAAACTAGTTTTGAACTAGAATTATAATTCTATTTATTTTTAAATAAATAAATTGTGGTTGAAATGGTTTTGAAAATAACCAGAATTTCCAATGATTGCATTAGAGTGGATTTGAATCGAAATTGTCTTCGGAATATTTCGATGTTGGAATTCGTGATTATACAGATGTTGTTATGGAAATTTGAAAGATATATATTTATATCGTTATTTCCAATACAACATTTGTTAATCGTAGAATTTGATATTGAATATAAGCCGATATATTTTCTATTCAGAGCCTTGTATTGAATATCAAATGTGATTTGGGTTTGTCATGAATGGTGTCTTCATTAACACTGTTCTTGAACCTAGTTGAGAAAAGATTAAATCTTTTTATTTAGATTTAATGAAGTGTACCAATTAAATGATATTTAATTGGAATTGAATTGATATTGATTTTTTGGGTTTATCGTGGACATTGTTTTAAATAACACTCGTTCTTTAACCCGATAATTAATGGAATGTGATTTTGGGTTTATCGTGAACAGTGTTTTTAAATGACACTGATTCTTTAACCCCGTTAAAGATTAAAACTAAGTGGAGTTTTAATGAATCTTTAATTAGATTGGAAAAAAATCAAGAATGGAGTATCACCAGTTTTGCTCCAGGCGATAGTTAAATCTTTAATTAGATTTGAACGTGAAATGGTAATTGAATTTACCGATAACACCGTGGTGTTAGACATGAAGTATTATCAGTTTTACTTCATGGGATGAATAGGTTGGGATTGGGAAATTAAAATAAGTGATTACTTCGGTAAAGTTCGTTAATCCCGACTAGTTGTAATCGAAATTCAAAAGCAGATTCAAGGATAAATTTAAAGGATTTATCTTTGATAAAATTAATGGGAACCTTTCCCTATGAATGTGAAATGAAACTAACTGTCGGTTAGCTAAGAAGAATGGTTTTCTGTATATTGATCTGATGTCGGTTTCGGCCTTCGGGGTTAATATTTGGGGAATTATTCTCTGGTTATTTTACGATTAGTGACTGATGAATTGGAATGAGGCGTATGTTGTGTTTGTGTAACACTTATTTAAAATATACGCGAGTTATTCGGAAAGACCGGGTTTATCCCATTCTGAATAACTGATACGACGATAAGTCGAAGATGAAGACGGTGGTCGAAGACCGGAGGTCTTCACGTCGTTTGGGTGATTACTGATGATCTTGATTGGGCTGTGTAAGGACCCGTAACTTCCCCGTGAAGGAAAGCACGAATACTTTGAGAACAACACACAAAAGGACGCAGACGGAAGAACATTTCATTTATTTTTACAACAATTCCATCAGATACAAGAATATACAGAGTATAAATGAATAAATTACATTGGATAAATATCAGAGATTACAATAAATTACATAGCAGCGGAAAATAATACAAAATACAACTGAAAGTGATACACGAATACAGAGCTTTCCGAGCATCGTTCCAGCTGTTAATCAGGACCCTGTGAATATAAATCTGCAAAACCAAAACTACTAGCTGCCCGTGTGGAAAATAGGGGCACCCAGAGTTTAGGTTAAAACAATAAACTCCAGGTCAGTCATGTGACTGGTGTGAGAACTAAAAACAGTTATTATTTTAACTTTAAAGAAGAGTAATTCAAGGGACCACGCCGTATGACACGGAACGGGTTTCCTCCCAAGAATACTAGTGCATATAACAAAACAACGCAATGCTTTTTGGAAAAATGAAGCTATTATAAGTCCCAGGTCCCATCACACAATGTAACGCAAGCCGGAGGATAGGGTTTTCCCTTATAATAGCCAAACATGCTTGGTACGTTAAAACAAATCATTTGATACTATTATAAGTGTATAGTGTCAAAACAATTTTCAATCATAAATATCAATCATAGACGGCATGGGTACCATATATCATGTCGCCATACTAGTTCTACAATTAAAACCGCAATATCACGTATTGGAAATTGGATTTCCGTCATGAGTCGAGGCAAGGGGCAAGCTCCTCTCCGCGTTCGAGACACTCTAGCAAATGTCCCAGGACCCCACTTTGATCCTTGGAATCGGCTGGGCCGGTCCTCTCTTACTTTTGAGGATTAGTTATTCCTGAACACACGTTTCCCGGTCCTTACAGACCTATATCCGAGGCGCCTCGTATCCAACAACCACACAGGTGAAAAGTATATAAATGTCAGGGCTGGTAGGTCACTGACACCACCCTAGCTAGAAAGAAACGTCGTGCTCTCCCAACGGTCCATCTCCCGTTTTTGACTCATACCGAGGTGTGAGGCTCGCGAATTCACGTTATACACAAAGCTACGCCACACAGGCCGTGCTTTGATCATCAACCACAAGACTTTGCTTTTCAACAGAAGCCTTGATCAATTGCCACTTACGCATGCCACATTGGCAATTCACTCCATGCGACTGATGTCCATCGATATACAACCTCTGAGCTCATATGTCTCAGAGAAGGGCGTTAAGCAAGAGAATAAATTCTCCGCCGCCAAACAGATGTATATTTAATAGAGATCAATCAACACAGAATAAAATCCAATGTCAGACACACAATCCATTTACAAGTTCGTTCTGGGTCTGAACGAAACCGGAGGCACTTTCCTCGCATATCCATCCTTCTCCAAGTACGTCTGGAAGATCACCAACTGATTCCCTCATCCTGGGTGTACAGCCCAATCAAGATCATCAGTAATCACCCAAACGATGTGAAGACTTCCGGTCTTCAACCACTGTCTTCGTCTTCGACATCTCGTCGAATCGGTTATTCAGAATGGGTATAAACCCGGCCTTTCTGAATAACCCACGTATATAATAAACAAATGTTACACAAACACAATGAACGCCTCATTACAATTCAGAATATTCTTTTATTCACAAAATCACATTCTTAGGGAAAGGTTCCCATTAATTTTATCAAAGATAAATTCTTCCAAATTTATTCTTCAATCCTCCTTTGGATATCATTTCTAACTAGTCGGGATTAACGAACCACACCGAAGTAATTATTTATTTTATTTCCTAATCCCAACCTATATATCCCATGGAGCAAAACTGGTGATACTCCATTCCTAACACCACGGTGTTATCGGTAAAATTAATTACCATTTCACGTTCAAATCTAATTAAAGATTTAACTATAGCTTTGGAGCAAAACTGGTGATACTCCACTCTCGATCACTTTTCAGATTTGATAATTTAAATTATCAATTCACATTTTAACCTAATTAAAGATTCATTAAAACTCCACTTAGTTTTAATCTTTTCAGAAATCGATATCTTGCCTTTAACTGGGTTAAAGAACCAATGTTATCTAAAACACGATTCACGATAAACCCAAATCACATTTGATATTAAATACAAGGCTCTGAATAGAAAATATACCAGCTTATATTCAATATCAAATTCTGAAACCAACAAATATCGTATTGGAAATAACGATATAAAATATATCTTTCAAATTCCCATAACAATATCTGTATAGTCACGAAATCCAACATCGAAATATTCCGAAGATAATTTCGATTCAACTCCAGTCCAATTCACTTATTTGGAAATATTGATTATTTTCAAAATCACTTTCTAATTCAATTTATTTATTTCAAAAATAAATTGATTTTAATTCTAGTTCAAAACTAGTTCATTTCGATAGAAATCTATTTTTACCTATTCAAATGTGGAATTTTCCAGCCCAATTCTTTCCAATTCACATATTATAATTTTACACAAATTATAGATATTTTTAATAATTTTATCAAGGGCCGTACAGTCGATTTCCAACAACGGCCATCGAACTGCACTTACAGCGACCTTTTTCGAATTTGATTTGGACATAATTCCAAATCCAACCGTTAGATTTCAAATTTCTAACATTTATTGGAATGCTCTTTTCGATACGAACCCAACGGTTCCGGTTTTAGGAGAATCCGACGGTCGGATCTCCCGCAACGTCAATTCGAAGTCAATGGTTGAAATTCACGAACTGCCGCGGCGCGTTCTATTCAGGCCATTATATTATATATATAATATATATAATATATATTTCGTCGATTTCCATTTAAAACGAATTTTATAAATCGTTTTAAATTCGTTTCTGAAACAATTCAACTTCTACATTCAATTTCAAATCGATTTGATTTCAATTCAACTCGAATTCATTTCAATTCAATTCCGATTCTAATTCGTTTCAATTCAATTCAATTCGAATTTACTTTCCATTTGATTCAATTCGAATTCGTTTAAAATTGATTTCAATTCAATTTCAGTTCGTTTTAAATTCCAATTTCAATTTAATTCAATTTGAATTTCAATTTAATTCAATTTGAATTTCAATTTAATTCAATTTGAATTCATTTCTATTTTATTCGATTTCAAATTCACTTTCTATTCGATTCGAATTCATTTCAAATTGATTCAATAAATTTTCCATTCAAAATATTAAATCTTGAAATCACTTTTCAATATTCATTGTAAAACGAATAAAATCGATATAAACATCGTTCGCGTCAAAATAACGCATCTCTAATCAACACGGCTTTATATTTCAATAATTCGTTATTCTATTCAACAAATGAATATTTGTTCTATTCAACACATGAATCTATATTTCTTTCAACACACGACTAATCTCAACACATGAGTACTGTCAACACATCACTATTTTTGTTATGTAAAATATTTTATAAAACTATGGTATCTATCGTTTGATTTTTAATTAGACTTCTACTGGGAAGTAGTTCTAATTTTAAATGTGATAAAGATGTAATTTATTTTATTTAAAATATTTTACTCAACACATGAATAGTTTCAACACATGATCATCGTCAACACATGACTATTTTTATATTCAACACATGAATTTCTATTATAATATTCATTGTTTTCCCGATTGGAATGAGGCCCAATCAATCACCATATAATGTTAATTATATGGATTCCATACAACACATGTATATAATAGCATTGAAAAATAATCAATCATCAACCAAAGTGCACTACACTGTATAAGCATCAAATATAGATATCTGACGCTTATAACAGCCTGTCAATCAATCGATCGACATATGTAATCAATCAGGATGAGTGAACTTCAAATTTCATCCCAACAACCGTGTGGGGTTTCAAACAATCAAACACAGATTTTATTTGTTCAGTTGGGCGACGTGTAAAATTTATCGTCCCAATCAATGTCCTTCAAATAGGTGTACATAAACAAACCGTCCGGTTTGTAAATGAATATTTTATTTTATTCACTTCCACGTTAAAAATTATATTTTTAACGATAAAATATTCTATTTCAACACATGAATTTCTATTCATTTCATTTACACAATAAAAATGATATTTTTATTTTTCTAACATATTTTAGAAAATTTCGGCGGCATAACGGCACGATACTAGAAACGGAACAAGGCCTAGCCTTATCCCCGGTCTAGTGAAGGCCCACGCCATTCACACATCAATCAAATCAATTTCAATTCACCAAACAATTCAATTCAACCCAAATCATCTAACTACTTTATGCAACCAAACAAACAAGTCCATGGTCTGTGGACGATTGTGTCGGGTGCTACAAAGCACCGTCTGCATCCTTGTATATATATATATCTAGAAAAAGAAGTTGAAGAGTGAGAAGTTCTCACCAATAGCTATCCAACTTCACGATACTTCATTGATAGAAATCTTCATCGTTATCCCATCTTCGCCATCTTCGTTGCCCGTAGTCACTATATATATAAAAATCACACATTTTTATATTTTGATGTCTTTAAAATAAAAGCCACATTTTTATTTCGCTATTCAATATATAAAAATCATATTTTTATTTTGCTATTCAATATATAAAAATCCCATTCAAAATATAGATTTCGCCTTTTTAACTATAAAGACTTCACCCTTACAAAAATATAGATTTCCTTGTTATGAAAATCACCTCTTTATTTCAACGTATATAAAATAAAAATCAGATTTTCATTTCGCTACATATACAAAGATGATATTTTTATATTCTCTATCCTATAAAGATTATATTTTAATACTTTCAAAATATAAAAATCATATTTTTAATATTTCTATATAGTAAAGACTATATTTTTAACCTCTTCATATAAATAAAAATCGCATAAATGTTTACCAAGGTCCCAACATAAATAAAACTGTAAAGAAAATAAATAGAAAATTAAAAACTCACTGTTAAAGGAAGGAGGGGGGGGGGGCAACAGCCGGCTTTGGGGGTAGGAGGAGCTGGAGGCGGTGGTTGGCAGGGCGGTGGTCGGCTCTGGGGCGCGCGACGGTCGGCGTGGGGTCTTGGGGGGTATCGCGTTTGAATTGAAGAGGAGGGAGGAGGTCTCGACGTGGAGGAGAAGGGGGAAGAGGGGCGGAGGTTGACTGCGAGGGGGAGGGAAGGCGGCGCCTGGCCTGCGGCGGCGCCAGGAGGCTGGGCGGCGGCCTCCTCCGTCTTCCGTCGTCTTCGTTTTCCCCTCTTTTTTTTCTTCTGAGGGTTCGATTTGAAATAAAAATAAAAAGGGGGGGCCAGGTTAAGAAGAAAAAGGAAAGGGAAATATTTTTTTTTTATTAATTTATTTTGCAAAAAGTTGACTTTTACTTACGACCTCTAAACGAGGCCCACCGCCTGTCGTCCATAGCGTTTTACCCCCATTCCGAACACAATGGGATATGTATCGTAGGCTGATTCGGCTGTTACAATCAGTTTCCGTTAAATTTACATTTAAATCACTTTATTGAATTTTAAACGGACATTTCGAATTACCGGGGTCACATACTAACTCTAAAAATTCCCGAAAAATATTTTCTAGCTTCGTATTGATGATACGGTCCTAACAAAACTAGTTTCGTTGAATTCTGAGACCGTTGGAAAAATGGCCAATTTCCAGTCGATTAAAATCAACTGAAACTGGTTAAACGCGTTACCCTTTGCCACGCTCACATATTGATTTGAAAAATTATGAAATTTGAAACCTAGCAATAATTCGACATCACGGACCCAACAAAAGTGGTTTCGTCGAAATCCGAGGTCATTTGCAAAATTCCCATTTTTAAGGGCCTGAATTCCATAGCGACTATTCAGAATTTTCAACTGGACATATCTTTTGATTCCCGCTATGAAATCTTGATTTGTTGGATTCGTTGGAAAGATCTTATCAATTAGATCCTAATGTTTTTAGTTTCACTAAAATCCGGATTGTTTTGCACCCGGTATATTCAATTGAAGTTTGAAATCGAATTATCGAACTACCGCGCCATTTTCAATTCTATTATAATTATATATAATTATTTATATTCTAACGACGACGTATATAAATATATACATTCGAATTATATTTAAAATAAATTTCTCGTCGATATTATTTAAAATAATTCATTTTAAATATCAAAATTCGCTAAAATAAAAATTTTAAACTGGCCCAGATTTTCGGGTTATTACAATCTCCCCCACTTAAAACTTTTCGTCCTCGAAAAGGAACAAAGTCGAAAGTGGTTTGATTAATAAGCTCTACATTCGATCTGGCTTCCATTCTCCAACTTTTCAGTTTCTGAGAATTTTCAAATTTTCAAAATTTTGTCTAACACCCTAAATTTTCGAAAAATTTCGCCATAACCTCCCCTGCACCGGGAGCATCGGGGAATTTCAAATAGCTTCCCCGGTCCTTCAGATCTCAAAAAGAAAAAGAAAAAGCCAAGCGGCTAGCCAATAGGCTCATAAAATCATCATCACCCAAACAAAACAGTAAATTATGTAATAAACATGTACCTATTTGTCGGGCAAACAAATTTTATTCTTCGGCTCTAGCCTCCTTGCTATGACCTGTTCAATGTAAGTATATGTATATGCAAGCAAATGCGACCAATTTCAATACAATTCAATATTTGATTATATTAGGCTAAATGGTTCAAAATTATCAAACAAATAAACAAACAACACAAACATCAATCAATTAGTAAATTAGAGTTTCAAATTCATAATTTTGATACATATATACAAAAAATCATGTTTTTGATGCCAATTCACAACAATGTATTCTAACTATATTAGTTTTGGTTCTCACACCAGTCTAATGGAAATATATAGGTATCACACCTTCGAAACACGAACATAAATACTGATGATGTGGCCACATCATCAGAATTATCCCCGGGTGTCTAGAATGTGATTCTATATTTATCCAGTATATTAAAACTTCGACTATACGTTCATGACGCGTATACGCGAAATCTATATATACTCGATTGTCCATATTCAAAATAAATAAATAATCAAATACGTATAAAGCGATTTAAATTTTTAAAACAAAATTGTTTTCATTTGAAAAATATACTCTTCACACTCGTTCTAGGATACTACTGATCCTATCTCTAACGAGTCATTCTAATTGGATATTACTAATCCAATATCTGATGAATTCTTTCGTATGGTTCTAATGTGTCTTGTTCTCGAGCTCTGTAAACCAAAGCTCTGATACCAACTGTAAGGACCCGTAACTTCCCCGTGAAGGAAAGCACGAATACTTTGAGAACAACACACAAATGGACGCAGACGGAAGAACATTTCATTTATTTTTACAACAATTTCATCAGATACAAGAATATACAGAGTATAAATGAATAAATTACATTGGATAAATATCAGAGATTACAATAAATTACATAGCAGCGGAAAATAATACAAAATACAACTGAAAGTGATACACGGATACAGAGCTTTCCGAGCATCGTTCCAGCTGTTAATCAGGACCCTGTGAATATAAATCTGCAAAACCAAAACTACTAGCTGCCCGTGTGGAAAATAGGGGCACCCAGAGTTTAGGTTAAAACAATAAACTCCAGGTCAGTCATGTGACTGGTGTGAGAACTAAAAACAGTTATTTTTTTAACTTTAAAGAATAGTAATTCAAGGGACCACGCCGTATGACACGGAACGGGTTTCCTCCCAAGAATACTAGTGCATATAACAAAACAACGCAATGCTTTTTGGAAAAATGAAGCTATTATAAGACCCAGGTCCCATCACACAATGTAACGCAAGCCGGAGGATAGGGTTTTCCCTTATAATAGCCAAACATGCTTGGTACGTTAAAACAAATCATTTGATACTATTATAAGTGTATAGTGTCAAAACAATTTTCAATCATAAATATCAATCATAGACGGCATGGGTACCATATATCATGTCGCCATACTAGTTCTACAATTAAAACCGCAATATCACGTATTGGAAATTGGATTTCCGTCATGAGTCGAGGCAAGGGGCAAGCTCCTCTCCGCGTTCGAGACACTCTAGCAAATGTCCCAGGACCCCACTTTGATCCTTGGAATCGGCTGGGCCGGTCCTCTCTTACTTTTGAGGATTAGTTATTCCTGAACACACGTTTCCCGGTCCTTACAGACCTATATCCGAGGCGCCTCGTATCCAACAACCACACAGGTGAAAAGTATATAAATGTCAGGGCTGGTAGGTCACTGACACCACCCTAGCTAGAAAGAAATGTCGTGCTCTCACAACGGTCCATCTCCCGTTTTTGACTCATACCGAGGTGTGAGGCTCGCGAATTCACGTTATACACAAAGCTACGCCACACAGGCCGTGCTTTGATCATCAACCACAAGACTTTTCTTTTCAATAGAAGCCTTGATCAATTGCCACTTACGCATGCCACATTGGCAATTCACTCCATGCGACTGATGTCCATCGATATACAACCTCTGAGCTCATATGTCTCAGAGAAGGGCGTTAAGCAAGAGAATAAATTCTCCGCCGCCAAACAGATGTATATTTAATAGAGATCAATCAACACAGAATAAAATCCAATGTCAGACACACAATCCATTTACAAGTTCGTTCCGGTTCTGAACGAAACCGGAGGCACTTTCCTCGCATATCCATCCATCTCCAAGTACGTCTGGACGATCACCAACTGATTCCCTCATCCTGGGTGTACAGCCCAATCAAGATCATCAGTAATCACCCAAACGATGTGAAGACTTCCGGTCTTCAACCACCGTCTTCGTCTTCGACATCTCGTCGAATCGGTTATTCAGAATGGGTATAAACCCGGCCTTTCTGAATAACCCACGTATATAATAAACAAATGTTACACAAACACAATGAACGCCTCATTCCAATTCAGAATATTCTTTTATTCACAAAATCACATTCTTAGGGAAAGGTTCCCATTAATTTTATCAAAGATAAATTCTTCTAAATTTATTCTTCAATCCTCCTTTGGATATCATTTCTAACTAGTCGGGATTAACGAACCACACCGAAGTAATTATTTATTTTATTTCCCAATCCCAACCTATATATCCCATGGAGCAAAACTGGTGATACTCCATTCCTAACACCACGGTGTTATCGGTAAAATTAATTACCATTTCACGTTCAAATCTAATTAAAGATTTAACTATCGCTTTGGAGCAAAACTAGTGATACTCCACTCTCGATCACTTTTCAGATTTGATAATTTAAATTATCAATTCACATTTTAACCTAATTAAAAATTCATTAAAACTCCACTTAGTTTTAATCTTTTCAGAAATCGATATCTTGCCTTTAACTGGGTTAAAGAACCAATGTTATCTAAAACACGATTCACGATAAACCCAAATCACATTTGATATTAAATACAAGGCTCTGAATAGAAAATATACCGGCTTATATTCAGTATCAAATTCTGAAACCAACAAATATCGTATTGGAAATAACGATATAAAATATATCTTTCAAATTCCCATAACAATATCTGTATAGTCACGAAATCCAACATCGAAATATTCCGAAGATAATTTCGATTCAACTCCAGTCCAATTCACGTATTTGGAAATATTGATTATTTTCAAAATCACTTTCAAATTCAATTTATTTATTTCAAAAATAAATTGATTTTAATTCTAGTTCAAAACTAGTTCATTTCGATAGAAATCTATTTTTACCTATTCAAATGTGGAATTTTCCAGCCCAATTCTTTCCAATTCACATATTATAATTTTACACAAATTATAGATATTTTTAATAATTTTATCAAGGGCCGTACAGTCGATTTCCAACAACGGCCATCGAACTGCACTTACAGCGACCTTTTTCGAATTTGATTTGGACATAATTCCAAAACCAACCGTTAGATTTCAAATTTCTAACATTTATTGGAAAGCTCTTTTCGATACGAACCCAACGGTTCCGGTTTTAGGAGAATCCGACGAACGGATCTCCCGCAACGTCAATTCGAAGTCAATGGTCGAAATTCACGAACTGCCGCGGCGCGGCGCGTTCTATTCAGGCCATTATATTATATATATAATATATATAATATATATTTCGTCGATTTCCATTTAAAACGAATTTTATAAATCGTTTTAAATTCGTTTCTGAAACAATTCAACTTCTACATTCAATTTCAAATCGATTTGATTTCAATTCAACTCGAATTCATTTCAATTCAATTCCGATTCTAATTCGTTTCAATTCAATTCAATTTGAATTTACTTTCCATTTGATTCAATTCGAATTCGTTTAAAATTGATTTCAATTCAATTTCAGTTTGTTTTAAATTTCAATTTCAATTTAATTCAATTTGAATTTCAATTTAATTCAATTTGAATTTCAATTTAATTCAATTTGAATTCATTTCTATTTTATTCGATTTCAAATTCACTTTCTATTTGATTCGAATTCATTTCAAATTGATTCAATAAATTTTCCATTCAAAATATTAAATCTTGAAATCACTTTTCAATATTCATTATAAAACAAATAAAATCGATATAAACATCGTTCGCGTCAAAATAACGCATCTCTAATCAACACGGCTTTATATTTCAATAATTCGTTATTCTATTCAACAAATGAATATTTGTTCTATTCAACACATGAATCTATATTTCTTTCAACACACGACTAATCTCAACACATGAGTACTGTCAACACATCACTATTTTTGTTATGTAAAATATTTTATAAAACTATGGTATCTATCGTTTGATTTTTAATTAGACTTCTACTGGGAAGTAGTTCTAATTTTAAATGTGATAAAGATGTAATTTATTTTATTTAAAATATTTTACTCAACACATGAATAGTTTCAACACATGATCATCGTCAACACATGACTATTTTTATATTCAACACATGAATTTCTATTATAATATTCATTGTTTTCCCGATTGGAATGAGGCCCAATCAATCACCATATAATGTTAATTATATGGATTCCATACAACACATGTATATAATAGCATTGAAAAATAATCAATCATCAACCAAAGTGCACTACACTGTATAAGCATCAAATATAGATATCTGATGCTTATAACAGCCTGTCAATCAATCGATCGACATATGTAATCAATCAGGATGAGTGAACTTCAAATTTCATCCCAACAACCGTGTGGGGTTTCAAACAATCAAACACAGATTTTATTTGTGCAGTTGGGCGACGTGTAAAATTTATCGTCCCAATCAATGTCCTTCAAATATGTGTACATAAACAAACCGTCCGGTTTGTAAATGAATATTTTATTTTATTCACTTCCACGTTAAAAATTATATTTTTAACGATAAAATATTCTATTTCAACACATGAATTTCTATTCATTTCATTTACACAATAAAAATGATATTTTTATTTTTCTAACATATTTTAGAAAATTTCGGCGGCATAACGGCACGATACTAGAAACGGAACAAGGCCTAGACTTATCCCCGGTCTAGTGAAGGCCCACGCCATTCACACATCAATCAAATCAATTTCAATTCACCAAACAATTCAATTCAACCCAAATCATCTAACTACTTTATGCAACCAAACAAACAAGTCCATGGTCTGTGGACGATTGTGTCGGGTGCTACTAAGCACCGTCTGCATCCTAGTATATATATATATCTAGAAAAAGAAGTTGAAGAGTGAGAAGTTCTCACCATTAGCTATCCAACTTCACGATACTTCATTGATAGAAATCTTCATCGTTATCCCATCTTCGCCATCTTCGTTGCCCGTAGTCACTATATATATAAAAATCACACATTTTTATATTTTGATGTCTTTAAAATAAAAGCCACAATTTTATTTAGCTATTCAATATATAAAAATCATATTTTTATTTTGCTATTCAATATATAAAAATCCCATTCAAAATATAGATTTCGCCTTTTTAACTATAAAGACTTCACCCTTACAAAAATATAGATTTCCTCGTTATGAAAATCACCTCTTTATTTCAACGTATATAAAATAAAAATCAGATTTTCATTTCGCTACATATACAAAGATGATATTTTTATATTCTCTATCCTATAAAGATTATATTTTTAATACTTTCAAAATATAAAAATCATATTTTTAATATTTCTATATAGTAAAGATTATATTTTTAACCTCTTCATATAAATAAAAATCGCATAAATGTTTACCAAGGTCCCAACATAAATAAAACTGTAAAGAAAATAAATAGAAAATTAAAAACTCACTGTTAAAGGAAGGAGGGGGGGCAACAGCCGGCTTTGGGGGTAGGAGGAGCTGGAGGCGGCGGTAGGCAGGGCGGTGGTCGGCTCTGGGGCGCGCGACGGTCGGCGTGGGGTCTTGGGGGGTATCGCGTTTGAATTGAAGAGGAGGGAGGAGGTCTCGACGTGGAGGAGAAGGGGGAAGAGGGGCGGAGGTTGACTGCGAGGGGGAGGGAAGGCGGCGCCTGGCCTGCGGCGGCGCCAAGAGGCTGGGCGGCGGCCTCCTCCGTCTTCCGTCGTCTTCGTTTTCCCCTTTTTTTTTTCTGAGGGTTCGATTTGAAATAAAAATAAAAAGGGGGGCCAGGTTAAGAAGAAAAAGGAAAGGGAAATATTTTTTTTTATTAATTTATTTTGCAAAAAGTTGACTTTTACTTACGACCTCTAAACGAGGCCCACCGCCTGTCGTCCATAGCGTTTTACCCCCATTCCGAACACAATGGGATATGTATCGTAGGCTGATTCGGCTGTTACAATCAGTTTCCGTTAAATTTATATTTAAATCACTTTATTGAATTTTAAACGTACATTTCGAATTACCGGGGTCACATACTAACTCTAAAAATTCCCGAAAAATATTTTCTAGCTTCGTATTGACGATACGGTCCTAACAAAACTAGTTTCGTCGAATTATGAGACCGTTGGAAAAATGGCCAATTTCCAGTCGATTAAAATCAACTGAAACTGGTTAAACGCGTTACCCTTTGTCACGCTCACATATTGATTCGAAAAATTATGAAATTTGAAACCTAGCAATAATTCGACATCACGGACCCAACAAAAGTGGTTTCGTCGAAATCCGAGGTCATTTGCAAAATTCCCATTTTTAAGGGCCTGAATTCCATAGCGACTATTCAGAATTTTCAACTGGACATATCTTTTGATTCCCGCTATGAAATCTTGATTTGTTGGATTCGTTGGAAAGATCTTATCAATTAGATCCTAATGTTTTTGGTTTCACTAAAATCCGGATTGTTTTGCACCCGGTATATTCAATTGAAGTTTGAAATCGAATTATCGAACTACCGCGCCATTTTCAATTCTATTATAATTATATATAATTATTTATATTCTAACGACGACGTATATAAATATATACATTCGAATTATATTTAAAATAAATTTCTCGTCGATATTATTTAAAATAATTCATTTTAAATATCAAAATTCGCTAAAATTGCTAAAATAAAAATTTTAAACTGGCCCATATTTTCGGGTTATTACAGGCTGTACACCCAAGAAGATGGAAACAGTTGGTGATCGTCCAGACGTACTTGGAGATCGATGGATATGCGGGGTACTAGGTGCCTCCGGTTTCGTTCAGACCCAGAACGGACTTGTAAATGGACTGTGTGTCTGACATTGGATTTCAGTCTGTGTGATTGATTTCTATTAAATATATATCCTGTTGGCGGCGGAGAATTTATTCTCTTGCTTAACGCCCTTCTCTGAGACGTACGAGCTCAGGGGTTATATATTGATGGATATCAATCGCATGGAGTGAATTGCCTGTGTGGCATGCTAAGATGCAAATGATCAAGGCTTCTGTTGAAAAGCAAAGTCTCGTGGTTGATGATCGAAGCACGGCCTTTGTGGCGTAGCTTTGTGTAACGTTTACTTCGCGAGTTTCGCACCCCGGTTGTGAACCAAAAACGGGAGAGGACCTCAGGGAGGGCATGCGTTTCTTTCTAGCTAGGGTGGTGTCAGTGACCTACCAGCCCTGACATTTATATACTTTTCACCTGTGTGGTTGTTGCTGCTGCGAGGCGCCTCGGTTTGATCGGACGATCCGGGTCCGATGGAGTCATTCGTTGGCTCGCTTACGCCCCAAAGGGCGGGGAAACGCAGTGTTCAGGATTTAAGTTTAACCCACATCGGTGGACCGGCCCTGTCGCTCCAAGGGTCGAAGCGCTCTGACCCTGAGTCTCGGGCTAGAGAGTCTCGAAGACGGTGAGGACGATCCCTAGCCTCGGTTCACAGACGGAAACCCAATTTCCAAATACGTGACTTTGCGATTTTGATTGTATAACCTATATATGGCGACATAGTGGTATGGGGCATTCATGCCGCCTATGATTGATACTTATGATTTGAAGTTGTTTTATACACTATACACTTATAATAGTATCAAATGATTTCTTTTAAACGTATCAAGCATTCTTGGCTATTATAAGGTAAAAACCCTATCCTCTGGCTTGCGTGGCATTGTGTGATGGGAATTGGGTCTTATAATAGCTTCATTTTTCTTTATTTAGCATTGCGTTGTTTGTTTTATGCACTGGTATTCTTGGGAGGAAATCTGTTCCGTGTTATACGGCGTGGTCCCTTGATTTACCTAACTTTAAAAACAAAGATTAATAACTGTTTTAGTTCTCACACCAGTCACATGACTGACCTGGAGTTTATTGTTTTAACCTAAACTCTGGGTGCCCTTATTTTGACACGGGCAGCTAGTAGTTTTGGTTTTGCAGATTTATATTCACAGGATCCTGGTTTACAGCTGGAACGATATCCGGAAAGCTTTGTATCCGTATATCTCTTCTAGTTGTGTATTGTATTATTTTCCGCTGATATGTATTTAAATGTAATTCAAATCTCTGATATTTCTGTGTAATATTCATTTATACTCTGTATATTCTTGTAATCTGATGTATTGTTGTAATATACAATGATATGTTCTTCCATCTGCGTTCTATTTTGTCGTGTTCTCAAAACAATTCGTCCTTTCCCTTCTCTTCGGAGACCGGGGGAGTTCGGGTCGTTTCATCGTGGTATCAGAGCTTTGGTTTACAAAGCTCAGAGAACAAGACACACTAGAACCATACGAAAGAATTCATCAGATATTGGATTAGTAATATCCAATGAGAATGACTCGTTAGAGATGGGATCAGTAGTATCCTAGAACGAGTGTGAAGAGTATATTTTTGTTTTGAAAATTTAAATCAATTATTCGTATCTGATTTTTTAATTCATATTGATTAGGACAGTCCAATATATAAAGATTTTGCGTATGCGCCTAGCAAGCGTCTATTCGAAGTTTTAATATACTGGATAGATATAGAATCACACTCTAGTCGCCCGGAGATGATTCTGATGATAGTTCGAACATCATCAGAATTGGTATTCGAGTTTCGAAGATGTGATATCTATATATTTCCTATTTACTGGTGTGAGAACCGAAACTAGATAGGGCTTATTGTTGTGATTTGACATCAAAAATCTGATTTTTGACTATATATCAAAGTTATGCATTTGAAATGATAACCAACTAATTGATTGATGTTTGTGTTGTTGATTATTGGTTGATTAATTAAAATTTGAACCATTTAGTTCATTTGAATCAAATATTGAATTGTATTAAAATTTGGTCGCATTTTCTTGCATATACATGTGCTTACATTGAACAGGTCATAGCAAAGAGGCTAGAGCAGAAGAATAAAATTGTTTGCCCGACAAATAGGTACATGTTTACTATAATTTACTGTTTTGTTTGGGTGATGATGATTTTATGAGCCGATTGGCTTTTTCTTTTTCTTTTTGAGATCAGAAGGCCTATATGGCAATTTCAGGATTTTCCCGTGGCTCCCGGTGCAGGGGAGGTTATGGCGAAATTTTTCGAAAATTTAGGGTGTTAGCCAAATTTTTGAAATTTTTGAAAATTCTCAGAAACTGAAAAGTTGGAGAATGGAAGCCAGATCGAACGTAGAGTTGATTAATCAAATCACATTCGACTTTGTTCCTTTTCGGGGACGAAAAGTTTTAAGTGGGGGAGATTGTAACAACCCGAAAATCTGGGCAAGTTTAAATTTTTTATTTCGGCAATTTTAGCAAATTTTGATTATTTAAAATGAATTATTTTAAATAAAAACGACGAAAAATTTATTATGAATAAAATTCAATCGTATATAGTTATATAGATCAACGATAGAATATAAATAATTATATATAATTATAAAAGGAATTGAAAATGGCGTGGTAGTTCGATAATTCGATTTCAAACTTCAATTGAATGTACCGGGTGCAAAACAATATGGATTTTAGTGAAACCAAAAACATTAGGATCTAATTGTGAATATCTTTCTAATGAATCCGAAAAAATTGAGATTTCATAACGGGAATCAAAAGATATGCCCAGTTGAAAATTCTTAATAGTCGCTATGGAATTCAGGCCCTTAAAAATGGAAATTTTGCAAACGACCTCGAATTTCGACGAAACCACTTTTGTTGGGTCCGTGATGTCAAGTTATTGCTAGATTCCCAATTTCATAATTTTTCGAATCAATATGTGAGCGTGGCAAAGGAAAACGTGTTTGACCAGTTTCAGTTGACTTTAATCGACTGGAAAATGGCCATTTTTCCAATGGTCTCAGAATTCGACGAAACTAGTTTTGTTAGGACCGTATCGTTAATACAAAGCTAGAAAATATTTTTCGAGAATTTTTAAAGTTAGTATGTGACCCCAGTAAATTGAAATGCGCGTTCAAATTCAATATATAGAGCTATATGTTGATTTTGATGGAAACTGATCGAAACGATCGAATCAGCTTACGATACATATCCCATTGTGTTCGGAATGGGGTAAAATGCTATGGACGACAGGCGGTGGGCCTCGTTTTGAGGTCGAAAATAAAAGTTGCTTTTTGGTGGAAAAAAATAAAATAATTAAATAATAAAATAAAACCCTCTCCTTTATTTCCCTGGCTCCCCCCGTTCGAATTCTTTCCGAAAAAAAGAAAAAAAACGGGGGGATCGACGGAATCGCGCCCCCCCCCCCCAGCGGCGGCGCCGCCTCGATCTGCTCCTCCCCCTCTCGCCTCCAACTCCCTCTCCTCCTCTATTCTCTCTCTTCTTCCATCGCGTGACCCCCTCGAACCCTAGCTGCCCACTTCCGCACCCTAAGCCACGCTGGGCCCACCTCCGACACCAAGACCCGCCGCCGCCGACTACAGGCAACGCCCCCTCCCCCTGCACAACCGGCATACCCCGACGCAACCGCCTGCGCCGCCCCTAGGGCCCACACCCAGCCTGCCGCGTTCTCTTGCTTCCCCCTACGCCCGATTCTAGCTGTAAGCCTTCTGAATTTGTTAATCTTCCTTTATTTACTGTTTTTTTATATTATTTATTTATTTATTTATATAACCTTTGTGTTTTAAAAATTGAAAATGAAGTATATATATGTGTTTTAAAATCTGAAAATAAAGTATGGATTTTTACATAAGAAGAGTCGTGCGATTTTTATATATTGAATTGCAAAGTAAAAATTCGATTTTTCTATATTGAATAGCAAAGTAAAAATTCGATTTTTCTATATTGAATAGCAAAGTAAAAATTTGATTTTTCCATATGTAGTGAAAGCGGACAACGAAAGTGACAAGAGGCAAGAACGACGAAGATTTCTACCTAAGAAGAGCCGTGGGATTGGATTAGCTAATCTGTGTGAATTTCTCGCTCTTTGATTTAATTTTCTAGTTATATATACATACTAGGATGCAGATGGTGCTTAGTAGCACCCGACACCCGTCATCTACAGACCATGGATGGCTTGTTTGTTTAATTGTTTGGTTGTGTAGTTGGTTAGATTATTTGAATTGAATTGAATTGTTTGGTGAAATGAAATTGATTTGGTTGATGTGTGAATGGCGTGGGCCTTCACTAGACCGGGGATAAGGCTAGGCCTTGTCCCGTTTCTAGTATCGTGCCGTTATGCCGCCGAAATTTTCTAAAAATAAGTTAGAAAAATAAAGATAACATTTTATTTAATAAATGAACCGAATAGAAAATTCATAGGTTGAATAAAATAGTTTGATCATTAAAAATATAATTTTTAACGTGAATGTGAATAAATAAATATTCATTTACAAATCGGACGGTTTGCTTATGTACACCTATTTGAAGGACATTGATTGGGACGATAAATTTTACACATCGCCCAACTGCACAAATAAAAATCTGTGTTTGATTGCTTGAAACCCCACACGGGTATTGGGATGATATTTGACGTACACTAATCCCGATTGTTTAGTTGTACGTCGATCGATTGATTGACAGGCTGTTATAAGCGTTGAATATTTATATTTGATGCTTATACAGTGTAGAATGCACTTTGGATGATGGTTGATTATTCGTCGTTGTTGATATATACATGTATTGTAGAAAATCCATATAATTAACATTATATGGTAATTGATTGGGCCTCATTCCAGTTTTAAAATAGAAATATTTGAAAAAGAAATATTTGAAATAGAATATTTGAAAATAGGAATATATGAAGCCGTATTGATTAGATTGACGCCATTTTGACGTGAACGATATTTATATCGACTTTATTCATTTTATAATGAATATCGAAAGTGATTTCAAAATCTGATATTTTGAAAAGAATTGAATATAAATGAATTCGAATTGAATTTGAATATAAATAAATTCGAATTGAAATTGAATATAAATGAATTCGAATTGAAATTGAATTGAATTGAAAATGAACTGAAATTGAATTAGAAATCAATTTGAATTGAAATCAATTTGAAATGAATTTAAAATGAATTTAAATTGGAATATTCAATTTTGATTTGAAATTGAATATGAAGTTGAAACCGTTTTGAAAATGAATTTGAAACGATTTATAAAGCACGTTTTGAATTGAAATCGATGAAGAATATATATTATATATTATATATATATATAATATAATGGCCTGAATAGAACGCACCGCGCCACGGTAGTTCGCGAATTTCGACCACTGACTTCGAACGGATATTACGGGAGATCCGACCTTCGGATTCTCCTGAAACCGGAACTGTGGGTTCGTATCGAAAAGAGCTTTCTAATGAATATTAGAAATTAGAAATCTAACGGTTGGATTTGGAATTATGTCCAAATCAAATTTGAAAAAGGTCGCTGTAAGTGCAGTTCGATGGCCGTTGATGGAAATCGACTGTACAGGCCTTGATAAAATTATTAAAAATAGTAATAATTTGTGTAAAATCATAAGAAATGATTTAGAAAGAATTGGGATGAAAAACTCCATATTTGAAAAGATAAAAATAGATCTTTATCGAAATAAACTAGTTTTGAACTAGAATCATAATTCTATTTATTTTTAAATAAATAAATTGAGGTTGAAATGGTTTTGAAAATAACCAGAATTTCCAATGATTGCATTGGAGTGGATTTGAATCGAAATTGTCTTCGGAATATTTCGATGTTGGAATTCGTGATTATACAAATGTTGTTATGGAAATTTGAAAGATATATATTTATATCGTTATTTCCAATACGACATTTGTTAATCGTAGAATTTGATATTGAATATAAGCCGATATATTTTCTATTCAGAGCCTTGTATTGAATATCAAATGTGATTTGGGTTTGTCGTGAATGGTGTCTTCATTAACACTGTTCTTGAACCCAGTTGAGAAAAGATTAAATCTTTTTATTTAGATTTAATGAAGTGTACCAATTAAATGATATTTAATTGGAATTGAATTGATATTGATTTTTTGGGTTTATCGTGGACAGTGTTTTAAATAACACTCGTTCTTTAACCCGATAATTAATGGAATGTGATTTTGGGTTTATCGTGAACAGTGTTTTTAAATGACACTGATTCTTTAACCCTGTTAAAGATTAAAACTAAGTGGAGTTTTAATGAATCTTTAATTAGATTGGGAAAAAAATCGAGAATGGAGTATCACCAGTTTTGCTCCAGGCGATAGTTAAATCTTTAATTAGATTTGAACGTGAAATGGTAATTGAATTTACCAATAACACCGTGGTGTTAGATATGAAGTATTATCAATTTTACTTCATGGGATGAATAGGTTGGGATTGGGAAATTAAAATAAGTGATTACTTCAGTAAGGTTCGTTAATCCCGACTAGTTGTAATCGAAATTCAAAAGAAGATTCAAGGATAAATTTAAAGGATTTATCTTTGATAAAATTAATGGGAACCTTTCCCTATGAATGTGAAATTTAGAAACTAACTGTCGGTTAGCTAAGCAGAATGGTTTTCTGGATATTGATCTGATGTTGGTTTCGGCCTTCGGGGTTAATATTTGGGGAATTATTCTCTGGTTAATTTATGGTTAGTGACTGATGAATTGGAATGAGGCGTATGTTGTGTTTGTGTAACACTTATTTAAAATATACGCGAGTTATTCGAAAAGACCGGGTTTATCCCATTCTGAATAACTGATATGACGATAAGTCGAAGATGAAGACGGTGGTCGAAGACCGGAGGTCTTCACGTCGTTTGGGTGATTACTGATGATCTTGATTGGGCTGTACACCCAAGAAGATGGAAACAGTTGGTGATCTTCCAGACGTACTTGGAGATCGATGGATATGCGGGGTACTAGGTGCCTCCGGTTTCGTTCAGACCCAGAACGGACTTGTAAATGGACTGTGTGTCTGACATTGGATTTTAGTCTGTGTGATTGATTTCTGTTATATCAGTTTGGCGGCGGAGTATTTATTCTCTTGTTTAACGCCCTTCTCTGAGACTTACGAGCTCAGGGGTTATATATTGATGGATATCAATCGCATGGAGTGAATTGCCTGTGTGGCATGCTAAGATGCAAATGATCAAGGCTTCTGTTAAAAAGCAAAGTCTTGTGGTGGATGATCGAAGCAAGGCCTTTGTGGCGTAGCTTTGTGTAACGTTTACTTCGCGAGTTTCGCACCCCGGTTGTGAACCAAAAACGGGAGAGGACCTCAGGGAGGGCATGCGTTTCTTTCTAGCTAGGGTGATGTCAGTGACCTACCAGCCCTGACATTTATATACTTTTCACCTGTGTGGTTGTTGCTGTTGCGAGGCACCTCGGTTTGATCGGACGATCCGGGTCCGATGGAGTCATTCGTTGGCTCGCTTACGCCCCAAAGGGCGGGGAAACGTAGTGTTCAGGATTTAAGTTTAACCCACATCGGTGGACCGGCCCTGTCACTCCAAGGGTCGATGCGCTCTGACCCTGAGGCTCGGGCTAGAGAGTCTCGAAGACGGTGAGGACGATCCCTAGCCTCGGTTCAAAGACGGAAACCCAATTTCCAAATATGTGACTTTGCGATTTTGATTGTATAACCTATATATGGAGACATATTGGTATGGGGCATTCATGCCGCCTATGATTGATACTTATGATTTGAAGTTGTTTTATACACTATACACTTATAATAGTATCAAATGATTTCTTTTAAACGTATCAAGCATTCTTGGCTATTATAAGGTATAAACCCTATCCTCTGGCTTGCGTTGCATTGTGTGATGGGAACTGGGTCTTATAATAGCTTCATTTTTCTTTATTTAGCATTGCGTTGTTTGTTTTATGCACTGGTATTCTTGGGAGGAAACCCGTTCCATTTTATACGGCGTGGTCCCTTGATTTACCTAACTTTAAAAACAAAGATTAATAACTGTTTTAGTTCTCACACCAGTTACATGACTGACCTGGAGTTTATTGTTTTAACCTAAACTCTTGGTGCCCTTATTTTGATACGGGCAGCTAGTAGTTTTGGTTTTGCAGATTTATATTCACAGGATCCTGGTTTACAGCTGGAACGATATCCGGAAAGTTTTGTATCCGTATATCTATTCTAGTTGTGTATTGTATTATTTTCCGTTGATATGTATTTAAATGTAATTTAAATCTATGATATTTCTGTGTAATATTCATTTATACTCTGTATATTCTTGTAATCTGATGTATTGTTGTAATATACAATGAAATGTTCTTCCATCTGCGTTCTATTTTGTCGTATTCTCAAAACAATTCGTCCTTTCCCTTCTCTTCGGAGATCGGGGGGGGGGGGGGTTCGGGTCGTTTCAATATGTGAATGGTATCGACAATGTTGATAACTCTAAATCTCGTACTATTCCTGATGTTTTACTAGGTAAGAATTTAAAACATAACTTACTTAGTATAAGCCAATTATGTGATAAATTCTATGAAATTAAATTTGAAAAAGACAAGTAATTTATCGAAGATATTAATTGAAACATAAATTTAGAAGGAATCAAAAAGAAAATTATGTACATCTTAAGTATGAAAATTTCGAATGACAACTTTTGTTTTTTTGGCCAATACAAGTGATCGTTGGATTTGGCATACAAGATTCGGTCATTTGAATTTCCAGCACGTATCTAGGATTTCTAAATTATATTTAGTGATAGGATTACCTAAAATAAATTTCAAATTAAATAATTTATGTGACCCCTACCAATTAGGAAAATTAAGAAAAAGTTCATTCAAATTAAAAGATTAGATTACCACTTCAAATTCATTAAAATTACTTCATATGGATTTATTTGGTCCATCTCAAACATAATCAATAAACCATAGTAAATATATTTAGGTAATTTTCGATGATTTCTATAGGTTTACTTGGAATCTATTTCTTAAGAATAAAAGTGATGCTTTTGATATATTTAAAACTTTTGCTAAGAAAATTAAAAATCTGTTATCTTTAAAAATTAAAACTATACATAGTGATCACAGTGGAGAATTTGAAAATGAATTGAGAATCTATAATAAAGAGGGAACTACTCATTAATTTTCTTTTCCAAGAACTCCTCAACAAAACATAGTAGTTTAGGTAAAAATAGGGAGATCCAAGAGCGTGCAAGAACTATGTTTTATGATAGTAATTTACCAAAAAAAATCGGCTGAAGTAGTTACAACTTGTTATATTTTAAATAGAATTTTAATTAGACCATTAACTAAAAAACTCCATATGAACCTTTTTATAATAAGAAACCAAAGGTTTCCTATTTTAGAATTTTTGGAAGTAAATGTTTATTTTAAATAATAAAGAAAATCTATATAAATTTGAGCCTAAATCACTACAACAAAAAGACACTACTACAACTTGTAATTTTACCACTGTCACAAAATGTCAGTTGTAATAGAGCTTTTTTTTACAACTGTTTAGTCAAAAAATATAATTGATTAGTTTTAAACAACTCTTTTATTTTGCAAGTTGTAATAGATGCCAAGTGTTCCTTTTGGCCAGTTGTAATTATTACTTATTTTTGACAATCCTTGTTTTCTTTCAATTGTAGTAGAAGTTTATTACAATTTTTTGAGGGGATATAAAAGATGTCTATTTTTAACAACTCTTCTTTTTGGCCAGTTATAATAAATATCTATTACAACTATTTTTGATGGTTGTAAAACATATTTGTTTATAATAGCTCTTCTTCTTTACTACTTGTAATAGATGTCTATTACATCTCTTTTTGACAGTTGTAGAAGACATTTGTTTTTCAACTACTCTTCTTTTTTGTCATTTATAGTATATATGACTATTAAACTTTTCTATTCTATCTATCTAATAATAATACTTAGTAATTTGTAATTAAATAAAAAATAAAAAATATTATTAATAATAAGTATCAATAATTATTATTTAGTAATAAATAAATAATATAGCTATTAATAAATATAAACCAATAATTTGAAATATGAAATAATGAATATAATTAAATAACAACTATTTAATAATAAGCAAAAAATGAGTAATCATCATTATCAAATAATTAATCATTAGTAAATAGAAATAATTTTTCATAATGATTAATTAATATCAATAGGTAATAAGTAATGAACAATATTTAATATCTAGTAATTAACTTTTGATAGATAATAATTCATTATTAAAAAATAATACTAATATGCAAAAAAATGAAAAACAATAACTACTAAATTAAAAATAACATTGATCATTTAACAATAATAATTAATATTAAATAATTAAGAAATAATAATTATTTAAAAATAATCTTTTTAATACTATTAAATAATTGATTTTATTAGTTAACATTAAGAAGTAATATTTAGTATTTAATATTCATAATCGATATTTAAATTCAATATTTAAAAGGTAATAATTCATAAATAATATATTATATTGGTTTTTGAAAACTAATATCAAACAATTTAAGATGAAAAATAATAGTTTTATTTAATATTCAATAATTTGTTAAAAATTTAAAATTTCTAAAATAAATTGGTCATAAATAATATTTAATAATTCTAGACGATAGTTTAAAATTAATAGTTTATAAATGAAAACATAGAAAGGTATTTATCTATAATTTTTAGAAAACAACTATTAATAAATGGTCCATTATGGTATCTCTAGAAATGACTAAACACATATTAAATAGTTTATTAAGTTATCCTACCCTATATTTTCATTCTCCTGCCTTGCAAAGGGTGAAAATTCTGGTGTTCCCTCCACTACAGCTTATTTTTTTTTGATAATTTCCACATACCACTTCATTTTCAAACACCACTTCCCCAAATTGAATCTATTTCCCAAATCGAACCTAGTCTAATAAATTGTGTTCCATCGCGATTTCCCTCTACCACCTCGTCCTTCTGCTCCACGTCCTCTTCCTCTCTTTTATTTCCTACCTTTGCACAGCGTTTTCGCCCTTAGGCAAAGTTGATCGTTTGTTAAAGCAGGAAAGCAATGGTTTCACGTTGTAAAAATTACTAGGCATCGCTGAGCCATGTATCACAGGGGGGTAGTTAGAAAATTTTGATTCAAATGCAACTCACGAGGGGTTATCACCGTGAGAGGAAATGATCAGAATCCAAACTTTATCTCCAAAAGACAGTGATGTCTCGGAGGAAGCTTAAATTCTCCAATAACTCCTACTCAAAATCGGTAGTTATATTCAAGTAGTATAACTTTTCTTGGTTAAAAATGTCTATTTTCTAATTTAGGTACTTTAACATTAGTTTGTTATAGTAGTTCCACAATAATAAGCTGATGATAGCTGTCGACTGCTTTAATATAATACTTCAGTTTCTTCATCGGTAGTTATCTTATCGGTAATAAAAATGAGAATGAATCTTAGTGGAACCTTAAAAAATTTAAGCCAACTATTCGTTATTCTTGTTTAAGTTATCCTATTTGAATATAATCTAATATGCATCAAAATTTTATAGCTTTAACTTAACGCAATACATTATACATATGCAAACATATTATTTGCAGCAATGTTGGCTGTTGGTTCAATTATTGCTTTTTTTTACCAGGATTCATCTTATGAAAAAAGAAAAAGGAAAGTACAACTTTTATGTTAAATCCCACCACCTGCTATTAAGCTATGAAATTAACAGAAGCACATGTAGGCTATTAATTGATTATCATTGGAAAATAACCTGAAGAGAAAAAGAAAGAAAGAAAGGAAAAAGGTACTCATCTCAATTCATACTTTTACGTACAAGATACAAGAGACCGTCCAATCAAATGTCAAATTAAGTAGTAGCAGTACTTGTAGATAGAGTCATAATATGCTATTGAAGAGATCTCATTTTTTTTTTTTATATGAAACATAAAAGACGGTTTAGGTTTTAGTCGCTCCTTCAGCCACTCCTTGGCCTTAACTGGTTAGCTTGACACATCTGTAAATTGAAATGCTTTGACGCCAATACTGAAGCCAGGAAGAACTTAGTTTAAGCTGGGGCTTTTTTTGAAGTCACTCCAAACAAGTCGTTACCTTCTCAGATAAAGGTTACAATTGAAAATCATGAATTTCTAGTTGATGTTATGTATAGGTGGAAACCTGATATTTGCACGTTGTGCAAAGCTTTTGGTCATACAACTGAATCTTGTTCTGAAACAGAAACTAATGTACCCTTACAAAAAATATCACTTCCCCGACCACCAGTTCGCGTCTGGGCACCTAAAGCCAAACAAGTTCCTATCGAGGTTATGCCTCCTGTTTTTCCAGACGTCCCTCCAGATCCTGATATCTCTTGGAATGAGCAAGAGACTGCTTGGGTGCATGCCCCTTATCGAATGCATTGTGATCCCGACAATATTTTCTATATTTTTTATAGATGGTGAAGTGGAAGATCCCAGTCGTCTATTCTTCAGGACAAATGGTAACAAATTGACTACGAGGGAAGATGGTGAAATTGTAGAGAACAATGAGGTTCTCATGAGTGACCTCTCATGAGATAGGAACCGTCTATTGGCTCCTTTCAATGTGGATGATTTGGCTCTAGCTTTTGGTCATATAAGCGTATTATGACTCCCTATACCGGCTCCTTTTAAGATGACGTAGTCTACACCGGTTCTTCTAAAGTGGTGTAGCTTTCCTAGTGTTTATCCTTTGTACGCAGTTATGTTGTTATTTTAGCTATTCTAGATACTGATTGGACATATCAAACCAGCTTTGTTACTCTATGCATGTGCAGAGTATTAGTCCTTTCTCTTAATAAAGGTTTTTGCGGTCACCTTAAAAATCGGCCGGCCTTTCCAAAAAATATATCAAAGACGGTGCAAGAATCTCAATCCTACAAAATTTTGATGTTTAATCCAAAATATAATGCACGGTTCGGATACAATAACTTGCAAGATTGCACTGATTTGACCATGACACTAAACTAACAATGTTTGGTAAAGGTCAACTGCGTTCATTTGCCCACATGTATAGCAGGTGACTCGTTTTTCTTATGAACGTAGTTAACTGTATTAGGTTTATGCCACCCTTCTGCATTTTTGTATATATAGTGTATACCAACTTTTATATATGTTAACAATAGTTCCATCTTCTCTACTAAATCACCATGTATAAGACCATAGGCTTTGTTTTGTTCTCAATCTAGGTTAGCTAATTCATTTACCTGTTTCGTTTAGTTTTTTTTTTTTTTTTTTACCAAATGCTTATTTCTGTATATGATATTAATTCCAGATTATTTCTACATCAATAAGCTTTGCAGCTAATCAGTTTGCACCACAAATTGCATACTAGAGGAAGATGCTGCCTCAAGCTTCCATGCCAACTGCAATTAGTGTCCCCATTAGTGATGTATCCCACCTTAGCACAAAAAATATTATTCTTCACTTACATATTACACCAGTCCTCTAGAAAGCTTGCAACTTAGCTGACGATCATATTACACACATTTAAATAACCTTCAAGATAATTAACAAAAACAAATCACTTTCTTCCTGCACCTTGCACTTAACCTGTTTAAACAACTTCACACTCATATATTATGCAAAAGAATATAAGCTTTACTTTCACTTGGTTTTGCAAACAGTGGAGTTCACAACAACATCAGTAACAATTCAAAATTCGTGCATGTTAGTATTCCCTTATATGAGTATTAAGAATGTTGGATTATGCTTCTTATATATGTTTATGTATTAGAATATTTTATCCTTTGCTGAAGATCAGAAGTAACACAGCTAGCATTCATGGTGAGCTATTATCATGGTCTAATTTCAGTCTGTTTAAGGCACATTAATCAATACTTTCATATAATTAACCTTCTACTTAGTTTGAAGTTAGATGCATCAGTTTGTTGCTCTATTTGGGATAAAGGCTGCTATTGGTGAGTGGAGTCGGCCACAGTTCCGTGGATGGCGCGGAGTGGGAAAGTACAGTTTCATTTTAGCAAAGAGTGCAGCTTTTGGTGGAGAAGGTGAATTACATATCCAAAATTATCAAAAGTTTGAAATTAATATGGCTTCTTATGAGTGACAATGTAACGGCTGGAAATTTTCGACTCCTCGAGAGTCGAAAATTCCGCGACGTTAGTGAAAGAATTTAGAAGGTGAGAAAGAAAAGATAGAACTAATAGAATAGAAGAAGAAGAAGAACATTAGAATCATCAGAGTAACACGAATCTCACAGCGGAACGAATAACATATAATATATAACATAGCTTTGAAGTAAACTGTTATATATATATATACAATAGCACTTATCAGAGTACAACACTTACAACACAACGGAAATAACTATAGGTATAAAATCTTGCAGCCTCCTGCTCCAAGCTCTCCAAGTATATCTGTAAATCCCGACTACTTGACTGCCCGTACAAATTTAGGCACCCAAGAGTTTAGGGAAAACAACACAGTAAACTCCGGGTCAGTCATGGGACTGGTATGAGTAAAATAGTTTGAAACAGGTATAGGATATCTCATAAGACCACGCCGTGAATACGGAACGGGTTTTTCCCTTATGAGTATCTGAACAACTTTGACAAGCAATATCATTGTGATATTATAATAATGTCTAAGTACAAATAGGTATCAATCTAGCAGAAACGCTTGCATCTCACGTTCTACATACATAGTATAAAATCATAAACCGCAGGGCGCTTATCGGAAAATGGATTCCAACAGACAAGGTATGGGAGCACCTTCTGAATAGTGTACTCTAGAGGTGATACACTCAGGTTCAACAAGAACGTCTTGCAACCCGGCCACACATGACCGCTCACTCATTTAGCTTGAGTGTCGCGAATATATTGCCACCACGGTTATAGGCCATCAAACCGTCATCCGAAGATACAGAATCAAAAAGAAGTATAAATATGAATATTCCCTAGATCGGTGACAATGCACCCTGCTTGGGGATGACCCAACTAGCCATGCTGCCTAGCCCAACTTTTGTTACTTCCCGGTGTGAGGCTAGAAGCTACGTCTATCTTCAGAACATCTGATCACCATTCACTTTGAATGCCACATCGTCATACCCGCCAAATCACAAATTGACTTATCCAAAAATAACACGGGTATATAGCTAAGAGAAACGAATTCCTCCGCCACCAAACGTGAATACGTTTGAACAGATCAACTTACGCGATCCATTGGATATACTCTGTCAGACCTTCTTCCATATACGTTGTCCTGGGACAGGACAAACCGAAGGTACTATTCAGTATATCCATCTTAGTCACTGTTATCTAAGACTTATGCAACAGCCCTTGCACTTTACTCCGTCTTCAATTTATCTTTGGCAGATATTGCTCGCAACGCTTATGCCAATACAGAGTGGTTCTTTGGATAATAATCCCACCGGTCTCTCCATATTAACAACGTTAAAATGGTAAAAACTTTGATAGTCTGTGATTCAACTATCAAATGAAAACATGTCGGTGTACAAACAACGATCTTATTTCCAAATGGAAATTCGATCGATCAATCATCATATGTTCATATTTCCTTATTTCATATATTTAGAAAATATATGTTATTAATCATTGGAAAACATTTCCATAGCTTATTTTCACGTCACTATTATTTCGCAACTATCAGTCCCTAACTGTAACTAGTATGAGAACAATTCTCTAAGTATCAATCCGGAAGGTCGAAACCAACATCAGATCATCACTTAGAAAACCGTTCAACTTCCCCTCTCCAGTTAGTTTCTGAATTTGCTTAACTCTATTTCTTAAATTCTTATCATGAAAACATTTCATTTTCTATGTTTAGAAAACATATCTGACTATATTTGGAAAACGTTTCCAAAACTCATTTACGGATTTCCAACGAACGTTGTATAAAACATCGTTACGCTTAATCCATTAATCGCTTATTACTTAACTATATTTCAAATCAACCTTTTCTATCGAACCACAACTATTCCTTTATCAATTCTGAAGTCAATCAAGTTGGGGTATAATTACCTCTCAGACCTTAATTGAACAACGTCCTTTACTGTGAAATAGATGAAGCTCGTCACTCACTTTTTCCAATCATCTGTTTACGCAAATTCTCGGATTCAGGTTACGAATCTACTTCTTATATGACAACGTTTGATTATAACTATAACGTTATAATTCCTACTTCTACAATATCTAACCTAAATTATAACTTTATCTCCTAACTCGAATAATTAAACGGACACCTAATTTCTTAATCAATAACTAAACCTTGATTTAAAACCCGGAAGGTAAATAGTACTTTCCCGAATTCGATATAATTGAATTCGACGTATTACTCTCTTTCGAGTAATCTCTATTCGATTAACTCTCCCTTTTTAATAACTGATATTCGATAAACTCTATTTCGATTAACTCCTATCGAATAACTAATATTCGAAAAACTCTTCTTGGTTGGCTCTATTTCATTAACTCTTATCGAATAACAAATATTCGATTTTCTTAAATGTGTCAATTCTTATCGAATAACTAACATCCGATTTAACTTATGTGGATTTAATCTTATCGAATAACTTATTCGATTAACTTAACTTGATTTTCTTAACTCGATTATCTCAACTCGATTTCTTAACTCGATTACTTAACTCGATAAATCTTAACTCGATTACTTAACTGGATAAATCTTAACTCGATTACTTAACTCGATAACTTAACTTAACCAAAATCGATTAACTCAACTCTAATCGATAAATCTTAATTTGATTTACTCCTTCGAATAACTCATTCGAATAACTTAATTGATTAACTCCTTCGAATAACTAATTCGAATAACTTACCTTCGAATAACTAATATTCGATTTACTCTAACTCGATTAACTTAACTCAAATCGATTTACTCCATTTCGATTCAACTTAATTCTAATCGATTTACTTAACTCAAATTGATTAACTCCTTTCGAATAACTAAATTCGATTAACTTCTCTAACTCTATTCGAATAAATTATGTTCGATTAACTCTTCGACTAACTCCGTTGGATTAACTAACTTCGAATAACTCCTTTGAATTAACTAACTTCGAATAACTCCTTTGGATTAACTAACTTCGAATAATTCCCTTGGATTAACTCACTTCGAATAAATAATATTCGGTAACTCTTCTCAAATGAATGACATTTGATTTCTCAACTTGAATAAACTATATTCGATTACTCTTTCCTCGAATACACTATATTTGATAACTCTACTTCGAATAAGTGATATTCGACAACTCTACTCGATTAACTCCACTTGGATAACTCTAACTGGTCAACTTTAACTGGTCAACTCTAACTGGTCTGCTTTAACTGGTCAACTTTAACTGGTCAACTCTAACTGTTTATCTTTAACTGGTAAACTTTAACTGGTTAACTCAAATGGTTTAACCTAACTTGATTTACTTGTCTTGATTAACTGAACAAATCCGCTTAGCTTAACTTAGTTAATTCACTTTGATTAACTCTAACTGATTTACTTAGTTTAACTCAGCTAATTCACTTTGATTAACCCAACTAATTTACTTCGATTAACCAATTAGTTTAACTTGACTAATTCACTTAGTTTGACGCAACTAATTCACTTTGATTTACCAATTAGTTTAACTTAACTAATTCACTTCGATTAACCGCTTAATTTATCTTAACTAATTTACTTTGGTTAACTTAACCAATTACTTTGATTAACTCGACTATCTTGCTTTGGTTAACCTAACAAATTACTTTGTTTAACTCTATTCGAATAAGTAATTCGAATCACTCTAATGTGTTTAACTCTATTCAAATATCAAATTCGAATAACTTATTTCGAATAACTAAATTCGATTAACTCCTTTTATTAACGTTTATTCATTTCAAAAGATTTCCTTTTTACAACGTTTATCCATTGATAAAGATTTACTTTTTACAACGTTTATCCATTTATAAAGATTTACTTTTAGTAACGGTTCTTCACTTTATAAATGTCCTTTTATTAACGTTTCTACTTCTCTATATAAGTCCAGACTTATATATATTCCATTTATCAACGATAAATAATTTATTTAATTTATAAAACATTATTTATAAATTAATCTACTTCAATTTATCTGTTTAAAACAGATTTCCTATTTAATATCTCATTTAAATCCATATCGTGTTATACCGTGTGCGAAGCACGTGTTTAAATCTATCCTTGTATAATTCTATTTATTTTCCGAACAAGTGTTCCTTTATTTATTCCCTAAATAAATATTCCTTTATTCCATTTATTTATAATCTAAATAAATGTTCCTTTATTTATTTCCTAAATAAATAAATGTTTTCATTTTATAAAATCCTATCGATTTTATAAATAAGATTTATTTTCAGTATAAACATTGAAAATTCCCTTTTGACATTCTAGTATCACCTACGGTGTTTAACGTGTCGTATAACAATGATCGGTATCATTCAAACATATGAAATCAATAACAGATTTCATAACACATCATATATCACAATATATGAAAAACGGTAAAATAAATGTTGAGGAATCCAGTTGGATTCCTCCAACCTGTTTCCCTGCATCCACAGATGTTACACAATAAAATATACATCAATTTCATTCCAACATGAAATATACTGATGAACTGAATCAATATTTGATTGTCGTTTATATATATAACTATATCTATGTTTCAATCAAATCTATTTAACAGTCCAAACTATCAATACACAGCAATCAAATCATTTAACACAGTTTATATAAAAATATAAACTGAGGAGAGTTAGTGAGTTTTACTCACATTTGCAGTTCATCGCTAAAGAACGATAAACTGTTATTTGATTTGAATCAAACAATTTATTTCGCCATAAATTCAAATGAGCTTCAATCCATTCCCAGTCAGTTCCAGTGCGTAGCCACCATCCATACAATCCCAACGCAACTCACGGTTCGATATTCTGACCATATATGATAAAGTTACGACTCTTTAAAGTTAACATACTATTTAGATTTTAAAAATAAAACTAAATTATTAAATCTACGGGCCTTCACCTTATTTCCTTCTATCCGGCCCATCATCAATACAAAAGCCCAGTTGCGCCCATACCTTCTTCCCAGTTCAGACTTCAGGACCGCTGCTTCTATTTTAAACAACCCCTAGCCGAACTCATCTCATACCAATTTCCACACAGAAAACTACTTCTTTATTAAACAAATACCATTATCATTAGGCCCCTCTTTCTATACTTCACAATCCCTTCACCCAAACATTCAACTCGATGTCTTCACTGTTCTTCATCTGTGTACACGCCTCCCCTCATTTAAATGCATTGTACTGCAGATCCCCATCAGCTCCTCTCGCAAACCATGTACAGAGGACCGAAAATGTGTGGCTCCCTTACCCCATCCCTTTCGCATCTTTCCCACCATACAACACGTCAGCTCACCGTAACCATGTTCATGCCATGCACTTCGTGTCCACCGAAACTCCTTTAAATACAAACAAACAAAGACCTTTCTTTCCTCACTTCGATCCGCATACCCACTCTTCTTATTTTCCTCACAAAGCTCCACACCTGATCATCCACATGGCCACGAGCTTCCCCATGCAAGCATGCTGGTTCACTTCCTTTACTTTACAATATGGACCATCTTTGATTTGATAGTCTTCACGTAATTAAACATGTAGAAAGCCTGTGCGCTATTTAATAACCAACGTTCCATGCTTGTGACTGACGATATGAAATGAACCATTTATATTCATAACGTATGGAGCATGGACCGTGATACATGCATGGAGACACATAAACAGTATTTACATCATGAGCATGTATATTTGTTTGGACCGTACGTCCACATTGAGATCAAAGCTGTACCATGCAACGCGCTTCCATGCATCACCGGTGACCCCCTTGATCTCGACTACATCTCCACGTTTCACCCAAGCTGCTGGTTCCCTGAACAATCCGAAACTGAACCATGCCATGCTTCCTCTGTTGCTGTTAAAACAAACAGTCCTTCTCTCGCGGCTGTCACATCACGTCAGACCCAGCAGACCCAAACAAACCCCTACTCACGCAATGCCTCACCCTCAAACTCCCTCCACAACGACGAAAACCAACATCAGCACCACCGTTGAAAACTCGTCCCTTGCGCTTGGGTTAGACTCAAAAGAAGGTGGCGGTAAACTTTAGAATGTCATTGGGAGCTTCGGTATGAAGTTTTCCAGGAAGCCCAAAATGAAAAGAGATGAAGACCGACAGTATTTAAATGCTCAGTTTGCTTGGTCATTAAGGATTAGTGTAGGTAGGACGTACACCCATCGACGTAGGCTCGCGGAATGATGCGCCAATACATGGAGTACGTAGCCTTACCCCTTACCAGTGAAGTAAACTTTGTGATGAAGGAAACTAATAATATCTCCTAGTCTGCACGTGAAAAGCTTGCGCCATTCATTACCACTTAGTTTAAGGCTTAAGGGTCTTTGTTTGTGGCTGAGATAAGAATGGGGACGTGGCCTTCTATTCAATCAAAGAATGAGTTAGGATATTTGTTTTAAGTTGTAAACTTTTAACATACTTCGTTAAATAAAATTATATCCACATACGAGCGTTGCGGACTGAGATAAATACACCGTTGAGATGAGCTCGGTGTCACGATCCCAAAAATGTAATAATACCGGTAGGTTAACTTATTCTGTGAAACCCCAAAATATTGATTACAGGGTGCAAAATACTTCAAATGAAAAGTTGCTTATTTAATTAATTAAAAATTACAGAAAAATTCTAAAAATTCAATTATCACTATGTCCCAAAAGAACCTTGTCTAAATTCAAACCCGATATTCAAATATATTGAAACCCCTTTTATAACGTAAATAAAGCGTTGCAAATTATAAAGGAATTCCACAGCGACTTTTCTGAAATTTGATTTGGACGTGAATCAAAATCTACATGACGAAACCCTGAACTTTCTCTTCCGCTAGAAAGATATACTCCACCAGCTCCACACGTTTCTTGTTTCACAGAAATCCGGCTTAAAATGAATCATGTACATTCAGTTGAAGTTCAAATCGCCAAATTGCGAACTGCCGCGACGTTTCAGGTTCGTTTTAATTATAATTATAAATTATAAGTTCGAATGTTTTACTTTAAGTTATCGATATCGCCAAATCGATATATAAATAATTAAATAAATTAATTATTCGACAGCTAACAAAACGCGCCATTACAGACTTCCCCCCTTAAAATAATTTCGTCCTCGAAATTGCTAAGTTAGAAAATGCTACTAACTCTACTAACTAGATTTAAAAATCCTTTTTGTTTACCTCTAAATTTCAGTTTCGACTGGACCCATTTAATTTTAATTAATTTATTAATTCATTTCCAACCAATTAAAATTTTCAAAAATTCTAAAAAATTTGTAACACCTTAAATTTTCGAAAAATTTCGCCATAATCTCCTTTGTACGGCTCAATACGTCAAACCACAACTCGCCTCTCTAGGCCTCCTCCAATCCAAAAGGAAATCAAAATAGCTAAGCGGCTTGCTAATTCGGCTCATAAAATCCAAACTCATATATGATATAAACTTGTACCTTTTTGTCGGTCGTATCATTATATCCTTTTGATCTGTTATCACTTCTGCATATATCATGGTCATTCCACTCAGTTTATATCCTCAAACCACATCATTCGCTTATACCCAAACCGAATTCCATTCAAACTCCAATATCAAATTTCAAACTCTTAACTGATCAACTCAATTCCAAATTCTTGACTTATCAATTTGGTTCCATTTTAGATTATCTCTAATCCAATTCAATTTTATTTAACTCGGTTCAAGTTAAATTTCAATTTATTTTTACCATCTCATTTTATTTAACTTCATTAGTTAAATTTTAATTCCAGAACTTAAGTTCCTGGGTTTCTTTCAAATCAATTTGAAATCATAATGCCAATTCAAAACCTTTGAATGTCTAAAACAACTTTTTTTTCAAAACAATTCAAAAACAAAACCTTTGGTAGTAATCCTTCACTTAGAACTCGAAAATGAACACTGATGATGTCTAGATTCATCATTAGAATCTATTTTCCAGCTATCGAAGTGAGTTCAATACTATATCATTTTCAATTTGAAAAACATTTTCAAAATCTCCTAGGAACTTAAAATTTCCTTATTTTAATTCCAAATCTGATTTAAATTCATATTTAATTCATCTTATTTCATATACTTTACTTATATGAATTCTGATTAGTTATATATAACCATTTCACATGTTATAAATCTTACTCGATTATAATAACAACCAACACTACCAATATATTATATCAAAATATATTCGGGTAAAATTGTTTCTTTTACCCTCCTTTCAAAACATACCGTGTCGTCCATCGTATTCGAGTGTTTAGTAACCCCTATCGATACAGTGGATCAAACTGATCGACCAGAATTCACAAACTACTCAACCAATGAGTCTCCACAATATAAAATCACTTTATATTAAATAACAAATACGCACTCGTATATATACACTCAAACTCAATCTGGGATATTACTAATCCCATCTCTATCGAGTTATGCCATAGAGCCAAGGTAATCACTTAACTTAAGCTCTGATACCAACTGTAACGACTGGAAATTTTCGACTCCTCGAGAGTCGAAAATTCCGCGACGTTAGTGAAAGAATTTAGAAGGTGAGAAAGAAATGATAGAACTAATAGAATAGAAGAAGAAGAAGAAGAACATCAGAATCATCAGAGTAACACGAATCTCACAGCGGAACGAATAACATATAATATATAACATAGCTTTGAAGTAAACAGTTATATATATACAATAGCACTTATCAGAGTACAACACTTACAACACAGCGGAAATAACTATAGCTATAAAATCTTGCAGCCTCCTGCTCCAAGCTCTCCAAGTATATCTGTAAATCCCGACTACTTGACTGCCCGTACAAATTTAGGCACCCAAGAGTTTAGGGAAAACAACACAGTAAACTCCGGGTCAGTCATGGGACTGGTATGAGTAAAATAGTTTAAAACAGGTATAGGATATCTCATAAGACCACGCCGTGAATACGGAACGGGTTTTTCCCTTATGAGTATCTGAACAACTTTGACAAGCAATATCATTATGATATTATAATAATGTCTAAGTACAAATAGGTATCAATCTAGCAGAAACGCTTGCATCTCACGTTCTACATACATAGTATAAAATCATAAACCGCAGGGCGCTTATCGGAAAATGGATTCCAACAGACAAGGTACGGGAGCACCTTCTGAATAGTGTACTCTAGAGGTGATACACTCAGGTTCAACAAGAACGTCTTGCAACCCGGCCACACATGACCGCTCACTCATTTAGCTTGAGTGTCGCGAATATATTGCCACCACGGTTATAGGCCATCAAACCGTCATCCGAAGATACAGAATCAAAAAGAAGTATAAATATGAATATTCCCTAGATCGGTGACAATACACCCTGCTTGGGGATGACCCAACTAGCCATGCTGCCTAGCCCAACTTTTGTTACTTCCCGGTGTGAGGCTAGAAGCTACGTCTATCTTCAGAACATCTGATCACCATTCACTTTGAATGCCACATCGTCATACCCGCCAAATCACAAATTGACTTATCCAAAAATAACCCGGGTATATAGCTAAGAGAAACGAATTCCTCCGCCACCAAACGTGAATACGTTTGAACAGATCAACTTACGCGATCCATTGGATATACTCTGTCAGACCTTCTTCCATATACGTTGTCCTGGGACTGGACAAACCGAAGGCACTATTCAGTATATCCATCTTAGTCACTGTTATCTAAGACTTATACAACAGCCCTTGCACTTTACTCCGTCTTCAATTTATCTTTGGCAGATATTGCTCGCAACGCTTATGCCAATACAGAGTGGTTCTTTGGATAATAATCCCACCGGTCTCTCCATATTAACAACGTTAAAATGGTAAAAACTTTGATAGTCTGTGATTCAACTATCAAATGAAAACATGTCGGTGTACAAACAACGATCTTATTTCCAAATGGAAATTCGATCGATCAATCATCATATGTTCATATTTCCTTATTTCATATATTTAGAAAATATATGTTATTAATCATTGGAAAACATTTCCATAGCTTATTTTCACATCACTATTATTTCGCAACTATCAGTCCCTAACTGTAACTAGTATGAGAACAATTCTCTAAGTATCAACCCGGAAGGTCGAAACCAACATCAGATCGTCACTTAGAAAACCGTTCAACTTACCCTCTCCAGTTAGTTTCTGAATTTGCTTAACTCTATTTCTTAAATTCTTATCATGAAAACATTTCATTTTCTATGTTTAGAAAACATATCTGACTATATTTGGAAAACGTTTCCAAAACTCATTTACGGATTTCCAACGAACGTTGTATAAAACATCGTTACGCTTAATCCATTAATCGCTTATTACTTAACTATATTTCAAATCAACCTTTTCTATCGAACCACAACTATTCCTTTGTCAATTCTGAAGTCAATCAAGTTGGGGTATAATTACCTCTCAGACCTTAATTGAACAACGTCCTTTACTGTGAAATAGATGAAGCTCGTCACTCACTTTTTCCAATCATCTGTTTACGCAAATTCTTGGATTCAGGTTACGAATCTACTTCTTATATGACAACGTTTGATTATAACTATAACGTTATAATTCCTACTTCTACAATATCTAACCTAAATTATAACTTTATCTCCTAACTCGAATAATTAAACGGACACCTAATTTCTTAATCAATAACTAAACCTTGATTTAAAACCCGGAAGGTAAATAGTACTTTCCCGAATTCGATATAATTGAGTTCGACGTATTACTCTCTTTCGAGTAATCTCTATTCGATTAACTCTCCCTTTTTAATAACTGATATTTGATAAACTCTATTTCGATTAACTCCTAGCGAATAACTAATATTCGAATAACTCTTCTTGGTTGGCTCTATTTCATTAACTCTTATCGAATAACAAATATTCGATTTTCTTAAATGTGTCAATTCTTATCGAATAACTAACATCCGATTTAACTTATATGGATTTACTCTTATCGAATAACTTATTCGATTAACTTAACTTGATTTTCTTAACTCGATTATCTCAACTCGATTTCTTAACTCGATTACTTAACTCGATAAATCTTAACTCGATTACTTAACTGGATAAATCTTAACTCGATTACTTAACTCGATAACTTAACTTAACCCAAATCGATTAACTCAACTCTAATTGATAAATCTTAATTTGATTTACTCCTTCGAATAACTCATTCGAATAACTTAATTGATTAACTCCTTCGAATAACTAATTCGAATAACTTACCTTCGAATAACTAATATTCGATTTACTCTAACTCGATTAACTTAACTCAAATCGATTTACTCCATTTCGATTCAACTTAATTCTAATCGATTTACTTAACTCAAATTGATTAACTCCTTTCGAATAACTAAATTCGATTAACTTCTCTAACTCTATTCGAATAAATTATATTCGATTAACTCTTCGACTAACTCCTTTGGATTAACTAACTTCGAATAAGTCCTTTGAATTAACTAACTTCGAATAACTCCTTTGGATTAACTAACTTCGAATAATTCCCTTGGATTAACTCACTTCGAATAAATAATATTCGGTAACTCTTCTCAAATGAATGACATTTGATTTCTCCACTTGAATAAACTATATTCGATTACTCTTTCCTCGAATACACTATATTTGATAACTCTACTTCGAATAAGTGATATTCGGCAACTCTACTCGATTAACTCCACTTGGATAACTCTAACTGGTCAACTCTAACTGGTCAACTCTAACTGGTCAACTTTAACTGGTCAACTTTAACTGGTCAACTCTAACTGTTTATCTTTAACTGGTAAACTTTAACTGGTTAACTCAAATGGTTTAACCTAACTTGATTTACTTGTCTCGATTAACTGAACAAATCCGCTTAGCTTAACTTAGTTAATTCACTTTGATTAACTCTAACTGATTTACTTAGTTTAACTCAGCTAATTCACTTTGATTAACCCAACTAATTTACTTCGATTAACCAATTAGTTTAACTTGACTAATTCACTTATTTTGACGCAACTAATTCACTTTGATTTACCAATTAGTTTAACTTAACTAATTCACTTCGATTAACCGCTTAGTTTATCTTAACTAATTTACTTTGGTTAACTTAACCAATTACTTTGATTAACTCGACTATCTTGCTTTGGTTAACCTAACAAATTACTTTGTTTAACTCTATTCGAATAAGTAATTCGAATCACTCTAATGTGTTTAACTCTATTCAAATATCAAATTCGAATAACTTATTTCGAATAACTAAATTCGATTAACTCCTTTTATTAACGTTTATTCATTTCAAAAGATTTCCTTTTTACAACGTTTATCCATTGATAAAGATTTACTTTTTACAACGTTTATCCATTTATAAAGATTTACTTTTAGTAACGGTTCTTCACTTTATAAATGTCCTTTTATTAACGTTTCTACTTCTCTATATAAGTCCAGACTTATATATATTCCATTTATCAACGATAAATAATTTATTTAATTTATAAAACATTATTTATAAATTAATCTACTTCAATTTATCTGTTTAAAACAGATTTCCTATTTAATATCTCATTTAAATCCATATCGTGTTATACCGTGTGCGAAGCACGTGTTTAAATCTATCCTTGTATAATTCTATTTATTTTCCGAACAAGTGTTCCTTTATTTATTCCCTAAATAAATATTCCTTTATTCCATTTATTTATAATCTAAATAAATGTTCCTTTATTTATTTCCTAAATAAATAAATGTTTTCATTTTATAAAATCCTATCGATTTTATAAATAAGATTTATTTTCAGTATAAACATTGAAAATTCCCTTTTGACATTCTAGTATCACCTACGGTGTTTAACGTGTCGTATAACAATGATCGGTATCATTCAAACATATGAAATCAATAACATATTTCATAACACATCATATATCACAATATATGAAAAACGGTAAAATAAATGTTGAGGAATCCAGTCGGATTCCTCCAACCTGTTTCCCTGCATCCACAGATGTTACACAATAAAATATACATCAATTTCATTCCAACATGACATATACTGATGAACTGAATCAATATTTGATTGTCGTTTATATATATAACTATATCTATGTTTCAATCAAATCTATTTAACAGTCCAAACTATCAATACACAGCAATCAAATCATTTAACACAGTTTATATAAAAATATAAACTGAGGAGAGTTAGTGAGTTTTACTCACATTTGCAGTTCATCGCTAAAGAACGATAAACTGTTATTTGATTTGAATCAAACAATTTATTTCGCCATAAATTCAAATGAGCTTCAATCCATTCCCAGTCAGTTCCAGTGCGTAGCCACCATCCATACAATCCCAACGCAACTCACGGTTTGATATTCTGACCATATATGATAAAGTTACGACTCTTTAAAGTTAACATACTATTTAGATTTTAAAAATAAAACTAAATTATTAAATCTATGGGCCTTCACCTTATTTCCTTCTATCCGGCCCATCATCAATACAAAAGCCCAGTTGCGCCCATACCTTCTTCCCAGTTCAGACTTCAGGACCGCTGCTTCTATTTTAAACAACCCCTAGCCGAACTCATCTCATACCAATTTCCACATAGAAAACTACTTCTTTATTAAACAAATACCATTATCATTAGGCCCCTTTTTCTATACTTCACAATCCCTTCACCTAAACATTCAACTCGATGTCTTCACTGTTCTTCATCTGTGTACACGCCTCCCCTCATTTAAATGCATTGTACTGCAGATCCCCATCAGCTCCTCTCGCAAACCATGTACAGAGGACCGAAAATGTGTGGCTCCCTTACCCCATCCCTTTCGCATCTTTCCCACCATACAACACGTCAGCTCACCGTAACCATGTTCATGCCATGCACTTCGTGTCCACCGAAACTCCTTTAAATACAAACAAACAAAGACCTTTCTTTCCTCACTTCGATCCGCATACCCACTCTTCTTATTTTCCTCACAAAGCTCCACACCTGATCGTCCACATGGCCACGAGCTTCCCCATGCAAGCATGCTGGTTCACTTCCTTTACTTTACAATATGGACCATCTTTGATTTGATAGTCTTCACGTAATTAAACATGTAGAAAGCCTGTGCGCTATTTAATAACCAACGTTCCATGCTTGTGACTGACGATATGAAATGAACCATTTATATTCATAACGTATGGAGCATGGACCGTGATACATGCATGGAGACACATAAACAGTATTTACATCATGAGCATGTATATTTGTTTGGACCGTACGTCCACATTGAGATCAAAGCTGTACCATGCAACGCGCTTCCATGCATCACCGGTGACACCCTTGATCTCGACTACATCTCCACGTTTCACCCAAGCTGCTGGTTCCCTGAACAATCCGAAACCGAACCATGCCATGCTTCCTCTGTTGCTGTTAAAACAAACAGTCCTTCTCCCGCGGCTGTCACATCACGTCGGACCCAGCAGACCCAAACAAACCCCTACTCACGCAACGCCTCACCCTCAAACTCCCTCCACAATGACGAAAACCAACATCAGCACCACCGTTGAAAACTCGTCCCTTGCGCTTGGGTTAGACTCAAAAGAAGATGGCGGTAAACTTTAGAATGTCATTGGGAGCTTCGGTATGAAGTTTTCCAGGAAGCCCAAAATGAAAAGGGATGAAGACCTACAGTATTTAAATCCTCAGTTTGCTTGGTCATTAAGGATTAGTGTAGGTAGGACGTACACCCATCGACGTAGGCTCGCGGAATGATGCGCCAATACATGGAGTACGTAGCCTTACCCCTTACCAGTGAAGTAAACTTTGTGATGAAGGAAACTAATAATATCTCCTCGTCTGCACGTGAAAAGCTTGCGCCATTCATTACCACTTAGTTTAAGGCTTAAGGGTCTTTGTTTGTGGCTGAGATAAGAATGGGGACGTGGCCTTCTATTCAATCAAAGAATGAGTTAGGATATTTGTTTTAAGTTGTATACTTCTAACATACTTCGTTAAATAAAATTATATCCACATACGAGCGTTGCGGACTGAGATAAATACACCGTTGAGATGAGCTCGGTGTCACGATCCCAAAAATGTAATAATACCGGTAGGTTAACTTATTCTGTGAAACCCCAAAATATTGATTACAGGTGCAAAATACTTCAAATGAAAAGTTGCTTATTTAATTAATTAAAAATTACAGAAAAATTCAAAAAATTCAATTATCACTATGTCCCAAAAGAACCTTGTCTAAATTCAAACCCGATATTCAAATATATTGAAACCCCTTTTATAACGTAAATAAAGCGTTGCAAATTATAAAGGAATTCCACAACGACTTTTCTGAAATTTGATTTGGACGTGAATCAAAATCTACATGACGAAACCCGGATCTTTCTCTTCCGCTAGAAAGATATACTCCACCAGCTCCACACGTTTCTTGTTTCACAGAAATCCGGCTTAAAATGAATCATGTACATTCAGTTAAAGTTCAAATCGCCAAATTGCGAACTGCCGCGACGTTTCAGGTTCGTTTTAATTATAATTATAAATTATAAGTTCGAACGTTTTACTTTAAGTTATCGATATCGCCAAATCGATATATAAATAATTAAATAAATTAATTATTCGACAGCTAACAAAACGCGCCATTACAGACAAGGGAAGGTCAATTTGAGCATGTGCTTTGCTTTGACATATCGGCTTCGATTTTCCACAATTGCTGCAACGAGAGAAATAAAATGCCCCAAAAATCTATCTTTTTGCAGTTGAATTCACACACGATAAAGTAAGCATCAAGTTTTTCTTTACTGATTTAATGCAATTGCAACTTGATCATAGGTTGGATCATGTGATCGATTGAATTGGATCGTGGTCCCTAATCTTGTAATTGTAATAAAATTTATAGATGGTGAACGATAAAGTGTTCCATAACATTGTGTCCTCTTCTTCATCTTCTCGGAAGCCCAGTGATTTGGAAGCTAATTTACATGTTTGACTTTTTAGGTATATAGCCTGACCATTGTTTAACTTACTAAAGTTTAAGGTTCTTCGTTTTGAAATTTAACAATGAACATAATTCTACGTATTGTATATATTCTGAAACAAAGTTTATTTCATAAGCTGATCACAAAATTAGTGTCTCTTCTTATGTGTATACTCTAAAACAAATTGCATGTATATATTCTGAAACAAATTTAACATTTAGGTAAACTTATTTAACATCTAATTTTGAAACAAATTTAACATATGAATTTAACGTAATTCCATGTATATATTCTGAAATAAATCTAACATTTAAGTTTACTTTTGGTGATTACAATATTTGTGTCTCTTGCCATGTGTATTATTTTGAAGCATCAAGTTCAACTTCCATGGCGGGGCTTACTCTTTTCATGTGCCATGGCTTTTCTCTACACCCTGCCTATTGGTATTATTACTGGAATCCCAAATCATGTATTTTTATTCTTTAAATTACTTGTCATGCTATCAAACTTATTATATGTGCAATTATGCATTTCTAATTTCTAGGTATTATATTTTCAAATTAGGCTACTGGATAGAGTATAATCACTGAGTATGCCATGGACTAAATATAAACTAGAGCCCTTCTTGAGATTTTTGACTTGAAGTAAGGGTAGATTGTTAGACACCGTTAGTTTTGTTGAACTATAATTCGGAATTATTCCTTGGGTATGTATTTATGGATTATATGTTGTATTACTGGCAATTTTATAAATGTAACTTTTATCTAGTGTTTTGTAATGTATGTTGGAAATTTGTGAATGTCATTTTGATTAGCTTTTAGAAATGTATGTCATTTATTGTTTTATGATAATATTTGTTTTAGTTCTTGAATTGTTTAACACTTCTAAATTTGTATTATAATATATAAGCTATAGTAAATTATTATTTTAATTTTTGAATTTATGTTGCAACTATCAAAAATAGATTAAAAATATTAAAGACAACTCATATTAACAGTTGTAAGGGTCTTATAACAACAGTTGTCGACTGTTACGTTAAACTTTGCTACAACTGCAAGTAGCAGTTGTAAAAATACATTTAACATGACCTAAAAGTAGTTGTAAAAATGTCTTTTACAACTGTCATGTGCTGTTGTTTATAAATATTTACAACTGCCATGATCAGTTGTAAAAGGAATCTTTTACAACTATCAAAAGCAATTGTGAAATAATGCTCCTCTATTATAACTCAAGATATAAGGACTGCCGAGCGGCAATCGTAATAGACCCATTACAACTGTTTTTAACAGTTGCAAAAGGCTTTTTTTGTTGTAGTGAATCAGATAAAGGAATTTTTATTAGATATTGAAACAGATGCAAAACATATAGAGTTTTCAATTTAAAACTAATACTAATAAAGAAACTCTAAATGCATCTTTTGACAAAAATTATAAAGATTTAAATCAAAAACATAAGGAAGATGAATGTGATAATGAAATTAAATGAAATTAATCAACCTAATAAAAGAATTAGACTGTTAAGAGATCATCCTGTAGAAAAATAAATTTAGAAGATATTGATGCAGTAGTTAGAACTTGAATTAAATTAAATAACATGAGCAATATATCATTTATATTAACTATTGAACCTCAATATCCAAAGGAAGCATCGTTTGATGATTCTTGGGTACTTTCTACGCAATAGAAATTGAATCAATTCACCAGAAATGATGTATGAGAACTTGTTCCCATATCAGAGGAAAAAACAGTAATAGGAACTAAATGGGTTTATAAAAACAAAATAAATGAACTTGGTGAGTCGTTAGTAATAAAGCACGATTAGTTGCTCGAGTATATTGTCAAGAAGAAGGAATATATTATGACGAAACCTTTACCCCCATAGCAAGATTAGAAGCTATTAGAATTCTACTTACTTTTGGAATCATAATAATTTCAAATTATTTCAATGGATGTAGAAAGTGATTTTCTAATGTATTCGTTAAAGAAGATGTTTATGTTAAAAAAACCCCATTATTCAAGGATGAAGAATTTCCAAACTATGTTTATTAATTAAATAAAGCATTATATGGATTAAAACAAGCTCCTAAAGCATGACATGATAGATTAAGAACTTGTTTACTACAATTAAATTTTGAAATTGGTAAAGTAGTTAATAAACTATTTATTGGTAGAAATGAAAATTATGTTCAATTAGTACAAATCTGTATAGATGATATAATTTCTGGATCAACAAATAATAAAATGAATCAAGAATTTTCTGAAATCATGACAAAAGAGTTTGAAATGAGTCATACGAGAGAACTTACTTTCTTTGTAAGATTACAAACTAAATAGTTAGATAATGGAACATTTATTAATCAAGTAAAGTATGCTAGAGATTTAATTAATAAATTTAACATGGTAGTACAAAAGGAAAATCCACACCTATGGCAACCAACGAAGCCTTAAGTAAAGATGACTCCTCAGAAGATGTAGATCAGAAATTATATTGAGGTACGATAGGTTCTTTATTATATATAACTGCGAGTAGACCAGACATAATGCATAACATTTGTCTCTGCACTAGATATCAATCACAACCTAATGAAACTCACTTAAAAGCCGCAACATATACTCTACTATATGTTAAACGTACATTAGAATTTGATTTATTTTATCCAAAAAACAATTCATTTGACTTAGTTTTATATTGCGATGTAGATTATGCTGGTTGTAAAAAAATCAAAAAAGTACAAGCGGAACTTGACAATTTTTAGGTCATTCATTGGTTTTCTGGTTTAGTAAAAAGAAAAACACCATTTCATTGTCAACTACTGAAGCAAAATATATATCTACTGCTTTGGCTTGTTCTGAAGTAATATAAATGCAACAAACTCTAACAAATTTTGAATTAAATATAACCAAATCACCGATTTACAACGATAGTATGAGTGCTATAAATCTATCTAAAAATCCAACACATCATGCCAGAACAAAACTTGTTGATGTGAGATATCATTTCCTTAGAGATAATGTAAATAAGGAAAATATTTAAATAGAGTTTATTAAAACTGGAAATCAAATTGCAGATATATTAACTAAAACCATTAAATGAAGCAACGTTTAAAAAATTAAGAAGAGAACTAGGCATTTGTTCATTAACTGAAGCAAATTAATTAAATATATTAGTATAAATATATAATAAAATATAATAAATTTTTTAATAAAAATTATATATATATATATGTTGACATATAACTGAAAAGTTTTAAATTTTAAAATTACCTCCAAGGTTAGTATTGGCTAGCTTTTGGACCAAGCCACCAAGGTTCACACACAAAGAAAATATGAAGCCTCGCATGTCAAAAACCCTCAAACACTCGATCATGGTCACGTTGTCCTCCTCGACTCGTAGTACCCATCCACGATCGCAATCCCCTACCTTGATCCGATCCCGCCGCACTAGCTCTCCACGACCCGACCTCATGAATCAAAAATATTAACCACGACTTGGTCTACCACGATTCGAAAACACTGGATCTGAGGACACCTGTCCATAACTGTCATATTGACCATTTCTTCATCAAGCCACGAACCAGTCCGAGATCCTCGGAATGTGTGCCACATATGACCACGATTCGCCTGTAGATGTCAACTATAAATAGCCCTGTGCTTGACGTTTCCAGGATCTTTTGGCAGTTCTAAGTGTTGTTTCCACCATTACTGTCTCTGCATTATTTCTTATCAATATTAATTCGAAATCATTGAGTGAATCAACATTGTAAAAGTGATATTGAGAGAAAATCCATTGGTTGTACTCGAATCTCACGTATAATCAAAGATATAAAGTGGACATAGGCTCGCTAACGCTGAACCACTATAAATCTTGTGTGTTTTCTGTGTTTTCTTGCATTTCTAGATATAAATCTCTACCAATTCAGATAATTTGGGTGTTAGAGCCACTTTTGGATCTAACATTTTAGTGCTTTCACTGAGAAAGAAGTCTCAGCATTTCAGATTGTTCTTCTATTGTTCGGATAGTCAAGTCCGAAGAAAATAGTCCAAAACTTCACTGTTTCAATTTTTGAAGATCCCAGCAAATCCAAAGTATTATGGTTGGAAAGAAGTCTAAGGAAGTACGAACTTCACAAGCCGACGAAGCTACAAACGAAGCTCGTGAAGACAACTTTTAGGAGCAGGTCGAGGTTGAACTGGAGTCCTCGGATCGTGGAGATGGAGGAGCGATTCGAACTAGAGCGGGTGCCACGAACCGTGTAGCTGAAGGCATAACAATCCGTTCCCAAGATAACTCCACCCTCCTTCTAGCCAATACTCCCATGACCCGAACCCGGGGGACCACCACGATCCGAACCCAGTGGACCACCACGAACCGACGCCAAGAGGGAACCACGAGCCAGCAGCCTAGGGGGACCACGATCCTAAATGACAATCAGACTACTACCCGACCTGGGAAGGAAATTATGGCTCATTTCGCTTGTGCTGGTACTTCTGCTCAACCTGGTTCAAGTTCCTTGTGTATAAGAGAAGATGAAGATAACCAGTTCGACCCTTCTGCTCCAATTACCGAAGGACATCTAGCCCGCATACTTGAAGCATTGGACATGCAAACTGATGAATTGGCCGCTCAAAGGCAGGAGAGCTCGTTGCTGCGTCAGAATATTACTGCCCTAGGCAGATGCATTGACGATATTCAAAGGCAGGCTTCACCTCCTCCAACTCACCCTTTATCCCCGTAACACACATCCTCGTCTAAAGAACCTTGCAGAAACCGGCGATGGCCTCCATTGGAAAGGGCTGAGAATATAGAGGCGCTTAATCAGCAAACCAATAACCGTAACTTAAATGAGCCCGTCCTACCGCCTAGGAATGGAGACGTTTTTGATCCTGCTCAGAATCGACCCATTCCTCCTGCTCGCCGCGCATCGCGGTAATAGGGGCAGGGGAGTTCTGCTCAGGACTCAGACCTCGTAGCAATACGTCAAAGAAATTCTGGGGAGGATCGCAGGGCAAGAAGTGTTGACCCCGAGTCCACCCAGACCCATGCAGATGTCTAAGCCATGATTAGGCAGGTGATGGTGGAAAGACGCGGACAAAGAACCGAAGATTGGGGTATAGGCCGCAGTCATTCACACTTTACCGATGATATTTTAGAGGTTCGATTTCCAAGGAAATTTAACATGCCACCTATGAACCGTTATGCGGGATGGGCTGATCCGGTCCAGCACCTGATGAGATATTCATGGTACATGAATGTAGTTGTCGCTTCCGACGATGTAAAGTGTAAGGCATTTCCGATATTCCTGGAGGATACAGCGTTAATGTGGTTCACCTGTTTGCCATCGCGATCGATCTCCAGTTTCACGGAATTAAGTGAACAATTTGCAAACCAGTATTGGCTACATACCCAGAGATCTAAGAATGTCATTGTGTTATCCCTCATTAAGCAACGTCTGGACGAATCTTTGAGGTCCTATCTAGATCGCTTCAATTTAGTAGTCACGGAGGTTAGAGATCCCCATGAACAAACTGTTTTGATGGCTTTGATTGACGGAGTGGATAAGGATACTGAGTTTGGAAGATACCTGGCCGGCAAACCGCTGTTAACTAGAGAAATATTTTATGAAAAGGCCAACATCTGCTTGCGTCGAGAGGAAATTTACGCCAACTGAAAGAGGAAGGGTACCGATAAGGAGGATATCCAAAGTAATGTGTCCATCAAGAAGACGGGAGATAGCTCAGGAAAAGTTAAAAGTTAATGTCGGGAACAAGAATCAAGGCAGTGGTCGCCAATCGAGGAACGATAATAACAACAATCGAAAGAGGAACCGAGGAAATAACTCTCAGAGAAGATCCAGGCCTAGGCCATTTGTGAGTTTTACACCGTTAAACGATACCCTGGAAAATATCCTTCTGGACAAGTACAATGTTCTCCAGTATAAGAGGCCTCCTCCAAGAGATTCAACGGAGAAGGAACATGAAACTAGGAAATTTTGCCTTTTTCACCAAACTCATGGTCACACCACAAATGAATGTCGTCATCTAAGATATGTGGTCCGAAAGCTACTCCGAGAAGGAAAGCTTGATGAATATAAGGTGATTCCTAGGGATAAAGGGCAAGCCGCACAAGCCCCGAACCAAAGCCAACCTACTGCCATACCAACGGTTCAGCAAAAAGGAAAAAATATTGTTATCAATACCATAGTTGGTGGGCTTCATCTGGCAGGGCATAGTGTCAGAGCTATGGATCAGTACGTGAATGTAGCTAAATAGCATTTTGAAGTAGGGGAATGTAGTAGTCTCGAGGATAATGCCCCGATTAAGCAACAGAAGACGATGTCTGATGACATCATATTTCGCGATCGAGAAAGTATTGGAGTCCACTCCCCAACTGAAGACCCATTAGTAATCACCGTTATCATCGGCGCAGCTATAATCCATAAAGTTCTAGTGGATAACGGAAGTTCAGTTAACATTCTGGTTAAGAAAACATTCGACCAAATGAAACTCGAGACGAAGGATTTGAAACCATGCGAGGGTTGGATACGTGGATTTAATGGAACCTCGACCACTCCGATAGGATACGTGGAACTTCCAATAACCCTTGGGGAAGGAGAACGCCAGAGAGTGAGGATCCTCTCCTTTGTGGTTCTGGATATTGAGTCGCCATACAATGCCTTCTTGGGCCGACTGACCCTCGCTAAACTCAGGGCCTGCATCGCACCCTGGTGCTTATTGTTGAAGTTCCCGACGGATGCCGATGTAGGTATAGTCAGAGGAGATCAAGTGGTTGCACGAGCATGTTACATTACGGAGCTGAAGTTGCTCCGCAAAGGAAGAGATGTGGAAACAAAGGGCACTTCTTCCCCTCCAAGGGAGGAAACGTCATAGCAACTAAAGAAAGTAACTCTGGGAGGGTCACCCAGAGAGTTGCCCGAGGATATAGATCCTAAAGAGGATGAAGATCCTGGGGGTAGAATGGCGACTCCCAATGAAGCGACTGTGGACGTACCAATCGATGATAGTGACCCAGAGAAGATCCTGAAGATTGGATCCCAGTTGGATCCTGTTCGAGCCAAAGAATTAACAAATTTCTTGAAAGCTAACTTGGATGTATTCGCTTAGACCCATGCGGACATGTGTGGAATACCTCCCTGGATTTGAGTCATTCATTAAGCATCAACCCGAAACATCCTCCTGTCAAACAGAAAAGGCGAATGCTTGGCCCAGAGAGGTCTGCAGCCTTGAAGGAAGAAGTCGAAAAGCTGAGAAGTAATGGGTTTATTAAAGATTCTACATACCCTGATTGGATTTCAAACCCGGTTTTTGTGAAGAAGGCCAATGGAAAGTGGCGCACATGCATTGACTTCTCAGATCTAAACAAAGTCTGCCCAAAAGATAACTTTCTATTACCTAGAATCGATCAGCTCGTAGATTCGACGGCAGGTCATGAGCTTCTTTCTTTTATGGATGCTTACTCAGGGTACAACCAAAACCCCATGCACGTCCCAGACCAAGAGCATACCAGCTTCATTACCGATCTGGGATTATACTATTACGTAGTGATGCCTTTTGGTCTGAAGAATGTCGGTGCTACATATCAGCGATTGGTGAATAGGATGTTCTACAACCAAATCAAGAAAACGATGGATGTATATGTCAACGACATGTTGGTAAAGTCTAGACAATCATCCGACCATACTGCTGATTTAGTGGAAATGTTTGAGATTTTACGGAAATACGGGATGAAGCTAAATCCTTTAATATGCTCATTTGGGGTAGCATCCGGAAAATTCCTAGGGTTCATCATCAGCTCACATGGAATTGAAAACAATCCATATCAAATTACAGCAATCCGAAATATTTAAGAACCAAAGCAGATTAAAGATGTGCAAAGCCTTACTGGAAAAGTGGCAGCACTGAGCAGATTTATCTCCAAAGCTACAGATAAATGCATCCCGTTTTTCAAGCTGATAAAGCGAGGCAAGCACAACTTTAAATGGACTCCTGATTATATAGAAGCGTTCCAGAATCTGTTGAATCATCTGGAAAGACCCCCGATACTGTCTAAGCCTGTGGATCACGAGGATTTGTTTGTGTACTTGGCGGTGTCATCCCACGCGATCAGTTCGGCTTTGGTAAGAGAGGAAGATAAGGAGCAAAGACCGGTGTACTATGTGAGTGAGAAATTGGCGGCCGCAGAACGGAATTATCCAAAAATAGTAAAGCTTGCGTATAGCTTACTAATCGCATCTAGAAAACTTTGCCACTACTTCCAGGCTCATCCCATTACTGTGTACACCGATCACCCACTCAAACAAGTTCTGCAAAGGACAGAAGCATCAAGAAGACTGCTTAAGTGGAATATTGAACTAAGTCAGTTCGACTTGAACTTCCAGCCCCGACGATCGATAAGGGGACAAGTATTTGTAGGCTTCATAGCAGAGTTTACCATCCTAGAAGATGATGTAGTAAGTGAAGAAGATGACCCACCAAAACTACTCCTTGACCCCAGTGCCTGGAAATTGTACACTGATGGAGCTAAGAACGATATACGATCTGGTGCCGGAGTGGTGCTTGAAACCCCAGAGAAACAACTAATATACTACGCTCTTAGATTGGAGTTCCATGCCACTAATAACGACTCCGAGTACGAAGCCCTAATTGCTGGGCTTAAGCTCGCAAAGGAATTGGAGGTCACGAAGCCGGACATCTTTTGTGATTCCAAGATAGTCGTGAATCGGGTCACTGGAGAGTTTCAGGCCAAGAGTCTGAGGCTGATATCATATTTGGAAAGAGTGAGGAAGTTGCTGGGCGGTTTTGATCACCACAGTATATCTCATATTCCTCTAACGGGGAATCAAAAGGCAGACAAGTTAGCGAAGATGGCTAGCTCTGATAATCGTGAAGATAAGGAGCTAATCCTGATTGAAGTGTTACAGTCTCCTAGTGTAGATCAGATGGAAATTGATTCGGTACTAGAGATTGAACCTGAGAGGGAGTCGTGGCTGACCCCTCTACAGAATTTTTTGATGAATGGAACTCTTCCAACAAAGAAAAGTGAGAGGCGTGCAGTTATCCGAAAGGCTTCCCGATATGTGTTGCAAAGTGAAGTTCTGTACAGACAAGGTTTCTCAATGCCCCTCCTCTGGTGCATCGCCCATGACGACATCAAACGTGTACTGAAAGAGGTCCATGAAGGTGAATGTGGCGACCACACTGGAGGGCAAACATTGGCAAAGAAGATATTGCGATACAGCTATTTCTGGCCCATTGTAAAAAAGGATGCAACCAAGTATGCACGACGTTGTGATGCGTATCAGAAGTTTTCCAAGATTCCTAAGGCACCTCCTAGCCAGTTGAAGACAATGATGAGCTTGTGGCCCTTTGCTGTTTGGGGAATGGATATTATTGGAAGCCTCACCATAGCTAAGGGCGGAGCAAAACTCACCATAGTGGTCGTAGATTACTTCACCAAGTGGGTCGAGGCTGAGGCATTGACCACGATCACAACCAAGCGAGTGATCATCTTTGTCGTCAGGAACATTATATGCCGATTTGGGATACCAAAAGTCATCATAAACGACAATGGAACCCAATTTCATAGCACCGAGTTCCGAGATTTCTACCAGAAGTATCATATCGAGAAAAGATATACCTCTGTGGCACATCCGCAATCGAACGGACAGGTCGAAGCGGCAAACAAAGTAATTAAATCTATTTTGAAGAAAAGTTTGAAGCGGGCCAAAGCCATGTGGGTTGATGAATTACCCTTGGCACTATGGGCCTACAGGACAACATACAATTCGACAATAGGTCATACACCATTTTCCCTCGCTTTTGGAGCTGAAGTGGTCATTCCGGTCGAGTTAGAAGTACCATCTCATCGAGTCACTTATTATGACCTAATGACCAACAATGAGCTACTCCTTGAGTCTCTGGATATGGTTGAAGAAAAGAGGGATGAAGCCGATCTACGTGCCTTGAGGCACAAGCAACAGGTTTCTCGGTATTACAACAAGAAAGTCCGAGCTCGAACCTTTGAACCCGGAGACTTGGTTCTGAAGCGCGTCTTTCCACCCCCAGTACATATGGGCCCGAAAAGGGAAGGACCGTACTCCATTTTACGAAGGCTTGATAATGGAACCTTCAAGCTAGCAATCGTAGATGGAGATGAAATCTCTAGAGTGTGGAATGCCCAGCATTTGCGGCCTTATCTGACATGAAATTGTCAGTTTTACTCTTTTATTTTTAGGACCATGTAAAAAGGCTCGACTTGCCTAGAACAGTCTGGTTACTTGAACAAAATATTATAAAGTGGACGTAGGTCATAATTTGACCGAACCACTATAAAAATATCGCGTGTCATTTACCTTTTCTGCACTGTTTCTTGTCTGCACTGTTTCTTGTCTGCTCTTTTATTTTAATTAAAATAAATCATTACCATTTCGAGGTTTGTTTTAAACTATGAAGCAATTACAAAACACTTAATTCAAAATGCCATTTATCAGATCGGAAGACTAATGGTAACTAAAGCTCCAAAAGGTGCGACGAGGTAAATCACACTACTACTTGCACTCTAACTCTCGAGATTAGGAAGAGATTATAAAGGACGCAAAGATAACATCCCCAAGGCATTAAGGTGCACCGCGATAAAACCACCTTGATAACACTCCACCTCGCTGAAGAATCGGGAGAGTATAAAGGTGCTAGAGACTTAGCGCCCCCAGAAGTCCTGCCCCGCTGAAGGATCGGTGATCATGCTGAGAACCGAGCTCGAACTCTAACCCGCTGAAGGATCGGGAGAGTATAAAGGAGCAGTGACACATGCCACTCAAGGGCTCCTACCCCATCACACGATTGGGGACAAGAGTGAAATAGGGGCCCGAACCACTCATTTCCGGGAATGCGGGGCAGCACACATATGACCCTAATCAATCCTCAATAAGCCCTGGCTAGGCACCATATTAATGATTGATTAGGGGGCATATACATATGACACTTTGCATTCATGAACACTATGCATTTACTTAGCGCACTAACTTTTCATTGATTATCATTCATGACCCCAGTATTTAGTTACAATTGTTTCAGTTATGATTTTTTTTAAGTTTTGTGATTCAAAATAATAAACTCTTTAGACATGGTAAACTTGCAGGCATGCGAACATACAAAAGAAACGAATTTTCAGTAACAAAATGTGGAATTACAAGAGTGAAGCTAAACAAAAGTGAGGGCCATTCTCACAACCACATTTTTTGGCCAGTGAAAAGCCTAAAAGCAAAATATGAACTAATAAATGCACTCTATTTACGCTTGGGAGGCGATTTTGATTTCTTTTCCTTCTTCTGTTTCTCCAACTCCTCTTTGTCAGCGTCAGTGCGATCACTCTTTTTCCTCTTCCTCTTATCGACAAGAGACTCCAGGGGAGAATTAGAAGGTTGGGAGGCAAGCTGTGAAGTTATTGAGCTGGAGGAGAACTTTATGGTCAACCCGGTTTTGGGGTCAACCTCCAAAATAGGAGGAATATATAGAGGGTCATGCTCCTCTATCTTTAAAACCAATTGTTTCTCTTTCTTAGCCTGCATATCAGCCAAGGTCTCGGTATAGTCATCCTTGATTTCTTCTGTGATGACTACATTATCCTCTTCATCTCTATGACCACCATCAGTGTCTTGCAAAGCCCCAATAACTTCGGCATCCGCAGGAGCATCGGTGCTTGGTACGACAATAACCTTCTCTCTTGTTGCGTCCTCAGTTTGCTTTGGAACCTCAGGCACTCCAGAACCAGTACTTGAAGGGATACTGGCTTTCTCTGCCTCTGCTTTCTCTTCCGTATCCATCCCGATCGGCTTGCCACCTATGTCATGAGAAGTAAATGTTAGCGATTTGGTAGATAAAGTGGTCGTCTCAGTTGTCTGTCCCGCAGTGCGATGACAAGTTATAACTGCTTGGACGAATTGTGGAGAGAATATAGAGATACCTTCAGCCGACTCCTCGCCCAAATTTGTAATAGCAGTACCAGCAACTGAGGGGAAAGGAGCTAAGGGGATCAACGGATCATCAGGATTGTATTCCTCGATTTCGGAGGCCTTGGGATCCACAACCAAGCTAGAGCCTTCGTCAATTTTATCTTTGCCCTTGAGCTTTGTTTTCTTTTTTTCAATCTCCTCGTGGATCAGACGTCTGCCTATCTCCAAAGCCTCAGGCTCTTCACCTTTGAGATAAGTCCGAATAAGCTATTTTTCATCAAACTCCTCAGTTTTCAATCGATGCTTTTCTCCCTCAACGATCATATCCCACACATTTACCAAAGTAACGTGATAATCCTGAATCCACGAGATGTCTCAGATCTTAATAACTTTGCCAAAGAAGTCGAATAGTAGTTCTTCGAATCCCTCTATCTCTTTTTTGGTTGAAGCAAGCTCATCAGCAGTTGCAGAGGCCGATTCAAGAGCGCTATTAACATTACTTTCAGCGATAGCTGCACGCTCTTCGGCTTAGATGAGCCGATCATTCAAGGATGCTTTTTCTTTTTCAACAAGAGTGAGACTGTCCTTTAAGCTCGCTTTCTCTTTCTCTCAGGAAGCCTTCTCAGCAGCAAAATGTTCCTGTACTGTTTTTGTTCGGCGTTGATTGACCTGAGGTCTTCCGCTTTTTTTTTAAAAGCCGAACGCTCTTGGCTATTTGAGCCGAGCTTAATGTGAAAGCACTTTTTAGCACTCTCAAGCTCTGATTTGTAATTTTCCGCATCTCGCTGAGCCAAAGCGAGTTGAGCTTGTGTATCCTCTAGTTCCTTTTCCATTTTGCTCCTGGCCCTACCGTCGTTGTTAATCTTCACTCTGGTTCTAGATGCTTCCATCTCTAGGTGGCGAATGGTAGCAGAAAGAGTGGCGGCATGCTTCTTCATCGCCCTGTAATGTTTGGCTACGTGACTCACTCGCCCTATGACCTCTACATCCTAGTCCTCGGGAACCGGTTCAAGGTCTGGAAAAAACATCAATCTCTCGAAGAAGATGTCGGGAAACTGCTTCCGCAAATGCTCAACTTGACCTCATTCTCGGAGGTGTAAATAACATCTTGTGTAGTGGTACTATCCAAATCGCGCTGGCTACAAGGGACAATAGCTATTCTTTCCCTTTCTAAATCCTTGCTTGGATCTTTGTTTTTATCTTTTGGCTCATGATGTTTCTTGGAAGACTTGCTATGAGAAGGTGTGCTTTTGGAGGAGTCAAGTCTTTGGGAAGCTGCTTACTCCCCGCCGGTTGCGCTAGACGACTATGGGATTTCCCAGCATCTTGCCTTGATGGAGAACGAGTTCGTGTAGAATGAGTTTGATAAGGATCACGGGGTCGATAACTATCTCTCCCCAGGCTATCACTGCGAGCATGTTTATAATAAAAAAGAAGCCTCGGTTTGCCCGCTCGGAGAGAGCGATAAGAATAGGATTGTTTACGAGGCATTTTCCCTGCAAAGAAAACAAATGTATATCAGAATCATGAATACTAGTGGTGTAGAAGTGTTGTGATGAGTGGTGAATGTGATTCGTGCATCCTGTATGATCCCCCCTAATAGACCAAGGCCCAGAGTCTGGCTCGTCTGTGTGCTTTCTTTATCCCCAACCGGAACATTCACCTCCTCAGAGATGGGAAAGAATGGTTCCTCCTAGAAATCTTCTTGTGTGTAAATGTCGTCTGGTAGAGGGTTCTTGCTCAGCTCTCCGAATATTTGTTCCTCTGTTAATTCATCATGAGTAGGAGGCTCAGCTGCTGGTGAAATCCTTACGGGAGATTGTCCCTCAGAATCCGGGACTTCTTTTGGCCCATCGGCTCGGACCTCACCTCCTTTATATACATTCAAATCCTCATCATCCTGATTGATCATTGGTGTGGGGCTCTTGTGAAGTTCAACGGTTTTCATGAACCCTGAGGTCCCTGCACCTTCAGCCGGGGGCATATATTTATAAGGAATACCACCTGCACCAAGTCTGAACCTTACATCCAGAAGACGGTGCTTGTGAAGATTCTCGTCGGTGATACATTTCTTGATTTTTAAGAAGTCTGATCTGCTTTTGAGGAGGCGGGATGTTGATCATCATATGAGCCCATGCTAAAGTATCAATTAATTCTTGCCAATATCCCCGCCAGGAAATTAAGAACATAAATCCAACTGAGCCTTCCGTTTTCGAGAAGCTATGATATGTATAAAGGAAAGAAACATGTAAGCACTTTGGTTACGTAATCGGATCATGCGTCTAGAGGTTTAAAGCTTACTTGATTGTAGCCACTTCCTTGCACACCCGGCTTGGTGTTTTATATATAACCAATCAGCTTTTGGATCCCCTATGCTACTGTGACCCTCTAATAAAACTTTCCTATTCGCTATCGATTCAAAGAAAGAAAAGTTTGGAGTCGCTGTGGAACGATGTTTGAAGAGATAATAGAATTTCAAATCTTTGAAAGTAAGCTCAGTCTGTAGAATTTCCGCATATGCAATGTATAAAGTGTACAAGGCTGTGTAGGCATTAGGATGAAGTTGCATAGGGGCAATGCGCAATTGTCTTATGGTCTCAACAATGATTGGTAGAAATGGAAGAATAGCGCCTACCCAGCTCATTAGCCTACTGACAGCCATATACCCTTCGGGGAAGAATGGGGTCTATCTCCCCCTTCCAGAGTCTTCACATCATCCCAAGGGATCCCGTGTCTCAAACATATTTTGTTAAGCTTTATATCATCTATTTGGAGGCCGGAGAATCAGCGAGTTTCTCTTCCTTAACTTCCTCAACACCTGAGATCTCGTCGAGAGCCCGATCATCTTCTTCTTCATCGTCTTCAAGAGATGTACTTTCAGAAGACGTCGATTCAATATCGGTGTCGGTCTCATAATCGGGGTCAGACTCTTCCTGATCTGAATATGTGGGAAGCACATTGGGATCATAGTGCTTTGATGACTCTGATTCTATATCTCTCTCTGACATTTCGGTTGACTGTCTATCTGGCATAACTGTGTTGGCAAGAAAACGTGAGAAGTTAGAATACAATTATTCGTTCCCCGTGTGTGTAACTGCAAGTGTGTGCCTGTGCATACATCAAAGAAAAGCATGAAGTTAGTTAAATAAGCAGAATAATGGACATTATATGATATTAGGTTATGCAGTTGTCTGTTTCAGAAGTTTCATGTTAAAGGCTTTAATACTAACTATCCCCAGATATATCAGGATTACATTGTATTTGTTAAGTCAACGTGGGTATTGGATCACCAGTCAAGTTAGATCAAGAGATATGGTTCGGATCGTTAAATGGCATTGGTTCGTGATGCATGACCAGAACGCGGGAAAAATCAGCCCGGAGAAAGGCCTTAGATCGTGGGACACTTTGGCATGTGACCCATTATCCTAACGGATCACAACAGACCCCCACGATCCACTCAATTTTCTACTCCCACGAATCGAGGCCCTCACGATCTCCGCAACCCGATCCGCTGTCCGGATTAACGCTCCATCTTTTATTCTAACCTTTCCATGTAACCATCACTACGAGTCGAGTTGACCCCCCGTCCACGGAACAATTTGATGGAGCTTGCCTTCTTCTTCACTATCGCTTCCCTTCCGATGCTCCTTGTAAACCCGCACCGTATGCGTTTTTTACGAAACCTCGCCCACGAGCCGACCTGACATGTTCCTCTTCTTCTTCCTCGTTTTTCCTCTCCATCCATGAACCCATGAAGTTGAACCCACAATCCTCGCTATCATCACCGAATTAATGAAAATTCAAAGGAGATAAAGAGGGGAGAGTTAATAAACAATTAAAATAGGAAGTGAGCACCACGTCATTACCTTTTTTATTGTAGAAAATCCTTTTTTTTGGAAAAAGTTAAATTAGGGTTTCGGTTGAGAAAGTGAGCAGCGACTGGAAGGAAAGAAGGAAAGGAAGGGAGAGGAAGGTCGTCAGCTTATATAGCTGAAGTGAAGACTTTTCGTCTCCCCCTTATTTGTTTTATTTGGGCTGTGAAGACCCTCAAACCATGAACGTGCAAGGAGGCCCATCACCGTACCGCAAGCGCCCCGCTTGGCCATAGGCCCGTGGTGACCGTCCCGATCGTGCTACATTACCACGAGTCAGGCCTTAAAAAAAAGGAGGAATTACTTAGCGAGCAAGGGTGATATCTTCTGGAATTCGGAAGATGAAAATCAACTAATAAATAAAGAAATGATTAGAGAATTAACTTGATACTTATACCAGTCCAGGGATGCAACCTTTAGAAGCGGTACAACATTTCAAACAGACACGACCACTGATTCACATCGCTTTGTGAAAAGATAGCTCAACAATTTCGAAGCATGTTCCATTCTTGATAAAACATACTTCGAGGGGGGCAAAATGTTGGCTAGCTTTTGGACCAAGCCACCAAGTTTCACACACAAAGGAAATATGAAGCCTCGCATGTCAAAAACCCTTAAACACTCGATCATGGTCACGTTGTCCTCCCCAACTCGTAGCGCCCATCCACGATTGCGATTCCCTACCACGATCCGATCCCGTCACACTAGCTCTCCACGACCCGACCTCGTGAACGAAAAAGTATTGACCACAACCTGGTCTGCCACGATCTGAAAACACAGGATCTGAGGACACCTGTCCACAACTGTCATATTGACCATTTCTTCATCAAGCCATGAACCAGTCTGAGATCCTCGGGAAGTGTGCCACATATGACCATGATCCGCCTGCAAATGTTAACTATAAATAGCCCTGTGCTTGATGTTTCCAGATCTTTTGGCAGTTCTAAGTGTTGTTTCCACCATTACTGTCTATGCATTATTTCTTATCAATATTAATTCGAAATCATTAAGTGAATCAACATTGTAAATGTGATATTGAGAGAAAATCCATTGGTTGTACTCGAATCTCACGTATAATCAAAGATATAAAGTGGACGTAGGCTAGTTAACACCGAACCACTATAAATCTTGTGTGTTTTCTGTGTTTTCTTGCATTTTTAGATATAAATCTCTACCAATTCAGATAATTTGGGTGTTAGAGCCACTTTTGGATCTAACAGTTAGTTATTGATCTTATTTAAACTCTCCACTTGAAAAATTCTTCTCTTCTCCCTCATTTTCTTTGTAATAAAAATTCTGAAACAACAAAACATTGGCCTCCACTTCAAATAATAACCAAAAGTACTCCTTTTTGTTTTCCTTGCCTAATCATGGTCTGATTCAACGATCTACGCATGCAAGGGTTATCAATTAGAGGAATCTATGAAAGATACCATGTAATTGCTCGCCGAAATTCAACTTCTACAACTCCAGATGTCTAAAGAACAAGAAAAGGAAAGGAAGATCGTTAGGAATCTTCAGAAATACATAATGGATAACCAAAATAATCCAGTTATTGTTGAAGATGATTCCTCCAATATTCAAGTTCAAAATTCTATGAAGGAAGATGAAGAAGTAGAGGTTGAAGAAGAAGAAGAGGAAGTAAAGGAAGAAAATAATGGAATAGATGAAGATAATCAAGTAATTTGCGTCGGCGAAGTTTGTTTTGACGAGGAAGGAAATGCGGTTGAACAAAATAGAGAATTCTACCTACATTACCCAAATTATCCAATTCTCAAGTCCTCTATTGTAAAATAATAATAATCAACAGTTAAGTTTCATATATTCGTATAATCTCTATAGTATGTAACTATTTATGTAAATATTCACTAAATGTTCTCGTATATTTGTAAACAAGAATTAGTATATTTTTAAACAACATATCACAATAATAAAAGTTCGTATTTATATGTTTACATTATAGTTTTCTAGAGTATATAAGGATAGTATTAGATTTTTGTACTTGGTTTGGATTAGAATAGTTTCAGGTTTATTAGTCTTAGTTTTAGATATTAGAACATTGTCTTAGTTTTAAGGGGAGTATTATAGTATTGTTAGGATTATATAGTTTTTTTTATGACAGAGGGGAATAATTATAAAATAGGGCTTAGATTAAGGAGTTAATATAGTATCAAAAGAAGTAAATGGAGTAAGGAGGAGTAGCTAAAGATCAAGACATCTGGTATAACAACCGGAATTTTGACAAACACATTCTTTTTCCAAAAATCCCAATCTATCGAAGCTCTAGTCGGCTTGTCTGGTATCCTATAGAAAAGACAGAGATAGTAAATATATCAAAGCTCAGTAAACATCTCACTACGGAATGGATAAAATATATTATAATCAAATATAGCCTTAACAAAGTAATAATACTGCCTAGCCAGTATCCAAAGCTATCAAATCCGTGCCATAAACCTAACACACGAGTATGTAATGAGGAGTGGGTCAGAACACAAAGTTCTGGTGACTGGACAAATTGTACATTCTGAAATAACTCTACATATACCATTCAGTTATGTTTTCTTATTTATTAGGTTATTTGAGTTAACAACACTCAAGGCTCTATACTCACGTTGTACCCATGTACTCCCTAGTAGATTAACCTAGTATAGCATATATGTAGCTATACCGAACATCTCAAGGTACTTCTTACAGTACCCTCCTCGTATGGTCTCCACCATCACGCTACAGAAGGGTATTCAACCTCCATCTTACGATGAACGACATACGAAAATCTATATCGTTGTGCCACATAATCGCATAGAACTACCATTGCTATGCCACATAAGCGTACAGATCGTCTTATCCGAACTACTTGGTCTAATCAAGTCTCAACACAGAGTGATGACCTACTGTCAATGATACATCATCTGGTACGTGTATCTAGACCCTCATACGCACATACTGTCTACTGTAGCCTGAGTCCCGTAATAGGGTTGCATTCAATGCACAGAAATCAGTCAAGAGCTTTCCATATCTGTAAAGGTCCACTTCACTAGTCCTACAATACAGATATCCAAAGTATGATCTGCTTTTCATGGTAGCAATGTCCCGACCCTGGCCCTTCCCTCAACTAGTGAAAGATTACATCAAGAGCTAAGTGACGTGCCCTTATCAAACAATCTAATATCCAAATTCGTGTGTTTCGCAACCAACGTATCGATAGTGAAAGATCAACGGTCTCTAGGTTTAGCTATAGTCTTTTCGCATCACACTTACTGCTAATGACATATATTCGACGATTACTATCATGTATTGGTCCTGACCCGCCTCTCCGAGGAAAACCACCAAATTACCAAACACAATCCGCCACTGCCTTTAGACTTCTAAACTACAGTTGCAGTCAAGATATACTCACCGGGTAGTACCACATAGACAAAACCTCTACGAGTACATCCTGAGCATGCACCGCACAAAGGACCACCACGGAGTACCCTACAACGTCCCTCAGAAATCGTGTGCTTCCCTTTAGTCCCGCAGAGCAATTAGAAAAAATAATCAGTTGGATGTGCTCCTCTTATGCCTCCCAACACCACGATGATCTACCCCATCTGGTTCTTCACCTTTGTACATGCGGACTAGTCCAAACGCATCACACTAACGTATTATTAGATCTACGTCTAATCATTTAATCACATGCTTGCATAATCTTATTAGATTGCTAACTAACTTGAGTATCCACAAATTAACTTTTCATTCAAGTTACAAGATTCATTAGCTCACAATTGGCTGCTTACTTTCTTATTTCAGCCTTATGCCGTCGGAGCGGTCTTCCGCTTATTGTTTACTATGTTTACTAGACTTAGTACTCATAATTATAAGTCTATTAATAATAAGCCTACTTTTTTATTTCTTATTTAATCATAACCTTGTCTTACACTGTTACAACTTTTATTGTTGTTTACTTATTAACTTAGTTATCTTAACTAAGGTTTACTGATAAGTTCTCTTTTCATTTATTATAACCCATGTTATAATTCCACTTGTCCCTAGGACTAGCCTGCCTATTATATTACGTTTCCATTCAATTAGTTAATTATAATAGGTTATACACCCATTCATCACATTTTCCCCTTGGTTCCTTAATATTAACCAAACTTTTGTTGTTGTAACATCCATTTATTTACCATCTAGAATATTCTCATTATTTCAAGAAAATATTTCACACAACTCATTAGATAGATTAGCGGAATGATGTAAAGACACATTTTTGTAAAGAACGTGAATCAAGATTCGTAGTTGTAAGCTATTTCTTTTATTTTCATCATGTACATACATATATCTTTTTATTTGATTAATGTGCAATACGGTAAAAGAATCCTTATTTCACACTAATCCCTTTTTGCTTTCTTTTCTTTCAACTACATTCTTAGTAATTTTATCGTTACGGAAATGTATCAATTTTCACAAATCCATCTAACCCAATCCACTATTGATTTCCCTTTTTATTTTTTGAGTTAGAGTTTAATTCCAATTTTCATTTACCATTTTCAATTACTGTAATTTTTTCCATATTACTGTCAAACTAACATGTTTTCCAAATTACTGTCAAATTAACATGTTTTCCAATTTACTATCAAATTAACATGTTTTCCACTTTTACAGTCTATGATTCCCAAATTCCAATATGCCCAAAACTTCCCTTTTTAACCTTCTTTCAGATTATTCCAATTTATTATTGAATAGTAATCTCAAGACTATATGCATAACTATTATCAAATTTCACCATTTCTTTGTTACAGTAATTATTAACCCAAATAGAAAATTAATTGGACAAATTACAACAACAAAATTCTCAACTTATTTTAAATAGGATTCGACACAATTACCTCATATTATATTTATTTAACATGTTAAGAATAACGGGGAATGTAAACGGTAAATATATTGTTATTCAAAAGGTATAATTCTAAATTCAGTCACCTGAATGCTTTCCAATCCTTGAGTTTGACTCAGGACTGTGATTCGGTGGTTCTCCTAACTGAATCTAGTATTAAAATAACCACAGATTTACAAATACGATATTAAAAGAAGAAAAGAAGAAAGAAACCTAAATAATTCATATTCATAGGATTTACCTCACATTGATGAGAAATTTGAACGTCTATATTGTAGATCTTCTTTCTTTGTATTCAAATCTTGAATCGGAATTTCCTAAAGCTAATTTTCTAATTTATGAATGATTTGGAGAAGAAAGAAAATGAAGGAACCTTGACGTCATCTTAGAAAGTATGAGTTGGAGGCTAGGCTCTTCTTTTCTATTTATAGATGTACAGGAGATTCTGGTCTGTCAGATTTTACAATATAAAATGTGAACTGCTTAAAAAAGTCAATACTCTAGAAAACAAGTTTGGCCCCGGGTGGGTTGACCCATGTGTCGACACACGCAAAGGTGTGTCGACCCTATGGTCGACCCATGGGTCGACCCATGTATGCCTAGGGTCAACCCAGAGCCTGGGTTTAAACGTGATTTCTACGGCTGTTAATTTTATGTTTAACGTTTGTTTTATTTCTTAATATTGCTGATATGAATTATTATTTTCCTCTTATAAAACATGTCTTATTCAAATTTTGAATTTGTGTGCGTATATACGCATACAACCTTTTAAGTCTTTATTCGCCAATAACTTTCCCATACAGAGTCCGTTTGCGGCAAGTCATATATCAAAACGAATTAGAATATTACCACGAACACAATAGTATATGCTTTGGGGATAAATCATGAAATCGTAAATTATCGATATTTTCATCTAATATTTATATAAAATACAGGGTGTTACATTTTCCCACCCTTAGGAAATTTTGTCCTCGAAATTTGTAAGGATAAAATTAAGTAATTCCTCGCATAATTTACAACAATCATGTGTACATCCTATTTTTCAACCATTTGTGCACTTGTGCAAAGTGTAATACATCACAAAAATACAAGAGTTAATGAGTTCCTAAGCGGTACCTCCAATATCAATGCAAATTTTCTTGAAAACTTTTTGAAAACATGATGCACACATCCTAAATATACTGGCAATTTCAATATGAATGCAATATTTTGAAAATCAAAATACTTTTTCATCCAATTTTTTCCCACACTCTTACAGAGCAAGAGCATAGTTCATCCAGTTTTTGTGCATCCAAAAACATATCAACTAACTTTAAGTATTCAAATTACAGAAAAGTCTAATTTTCTAAACTTGACTTCTTATGTTACAAAAGGTAGAAAATATAAAAACTTCACATCTTCTGTTTTTCTTTTATGTACCTTTTCTATCTATACTAGGACTTTATGTAACTACTATATAAAGATTTCCTATCTTCCTATACAAGCACAATTTACATAAGAAATTTTTCTTTGTTATAAAATTTCTTTTCCAACTTGCTTTGGAAAAATCCTATTTTTTCTATTTTCCGATATTTTACACTTTTCTCAATTGTCATATTTGTTGCTTTATTGGATTTGTTGTTTTCTTTTAGTTACATCATCACCTAATTCCTAATCTTATTCAACTTAATCCACCGATCGAAACATAATTTTAAATAAGCCTTCTAATTCTTTCAAAACTAAAAAGGGAAAACATACACACTACATAGCTACTACCAAGCACTAAGAATCCTAGGACCATGTCCCATTGACAAAGAAAAGTCCAAACCAAAGGATCTAAACATTTCGCTCGCCCTCTACCGTTTACTTGTCAAAACTAAACCTTGTTGTGTACTAACTATCTTTTCTAAGAAACAACCTAGGCTCTACAGTGCTTATGCACTCTACGGGAATTTACTGCTATTCCAAAATAAGACTTACTATTTACTTTATTACCTCATAAATTTCCCCCATCATTCCTAGGTACTAATATTTACCTACCCCATGATTTAAAACATGGTTTGGCCTCACCATTTCATTTTACTTCCATAAATTAAAGGCTTCATAACTTTATTTTTCTTCATAAAAACTTATTTTTTCCAAACCATAAAAATATGACATTCGTAAAAAAGGCTAAACTTTTTCTTTGTCAAATCATAAAAACTGGAGTAGACATAGACAATTATTTCTCAATTAATTTTACAACAACTCTTTTTTTATTATGCCTGTTCAATTACTAATAACTAGGTGCAAACATCTACTCTGTTTTGAATTTTTAGTAACTTATTTTTTCCACGCACCAAAATTTATGTCAAAAAAATTATCAAAAATTATTGTCAAAAGAATAGAGATTTTCAAAGAATAAAGATTTTCATAAAAATATTGGTTCTTAGGCCTCAATGCTACTAGAGGGTAGCTTTCTCTTGGATGTGATCCTTCTTTAAATAATGTACATCTCTTCTAAGATTGGATTCTGAAAATATCCTGTTCGAATGAATTGAAGGGTGCATTTTGTTCCTCTTTGCTATATTTGAAGACTGTTGCTGAAGAAAACATGCTTTTTGGGTTTCTCTATGGGAGAATTTCCTTTACGAAAATGGCCTTTTATTGTTTGACTTTGAAGAAAAAGGGAAGCTAAGATGAAGTATCTTTGTTTTGTCTAGAGTTTTATTACTCTTGACATCCCTTTGATGCAGTATTCTCTTTTGGTCCATCCTTGATTATTTTGGTGCTAACAATATTGTATATTACCTAACCAAAAGGGTAATAATAAAGGGGAAAACTTACCATTTGAACACACCATTTTCCATTGTTGGTTAATTTCTCGCTATTTGAAGTAGTTAAATTAAAATAATTTTATTGTTTTAAAATCCAATTTGAAATGATATGTATATTTATGTATAATAGTTTTACCAAAAATACATATTTCAAATTTACTTTGGATTCACTCGGATTCGAATTTGCTTTGATCGAAAAAGAATAATTTATTAGGTGTCGCGTATCATTTTCCTAGGAAAACATCTGATCATTGCTTATGCGATTAATCCAATCATCACAAAAAATCACAACTTATTCCCCAAATTTAACCATGGGAAACACATTTTTCATTAAAAAATTCAAAGGTATTATCCAAAAATATTTATAATCTAAATTTTCTGAAATAAAAGTTATCATTTATTTTCTCTATAAATCATCTGAAATAACAATATACATACGTCGTTCAAGGTAAATTAAATTAAGCTTTTCGAATGAAATCAAGGTCATTTTTATCAAAACATATAAATATCTTTAAATAATAATATTATTATTATCTTCTAATTTGTTAACACAAAAATAGGCATTAACACCTGATTTTTGCAAAATCACAACCCCTCTCAGGGGAAATAACACAGATAATGTGAAATAAAAGAAGAATGAAAGAAATAGTACGAAGAGAGAAAGGCCACAAGGTTTGTAGTCTTTTAATCATTAGTAAAACCTTTGTTCTCTTTGAATATCTTTATCGCTTTACTTGCTTCAGATACAATGCTTTTGAGCACAATAATTATGAATATAAATATAATTATCTCCAAAGTAAATATACAAATTTCACAAGTATCTCCAATTATCGTAGTGGATCACGATAAGTTTAGGTGAAGAGTGCTTATTGTCCTTGGAGTTATAAATTGTTGAGGATGGTTATGGCAGAGTTATGGTAGGTAGAAATCAAATCCTTCTTCTATAGGTGATTTTGGGTCATTTATAAAAGTTCATGTAGGTATTTGTTAGGCCAAGTTACCACCAGAGTCAACAGGGTAGTAGAAGCCACACCCCAAGTTTCCAATCAAAATAGCATAATGCTATAGACCGGTGTCAGTCCGTAGGCTATGAACAAATGTCGATCTATAGACTTAGGCTATTTTGCCTTGCGATCTTCATATCTTATTTACATAACTCTTCCGATCCCTCTTGCAAAGTTTTGTTTGGTTTTTTCTTCATTTGGTCATAATTGGAGCTCCATTTGTCTAATATGTATGGTTTTAGTTCAGTCCATCGAGTCATCATAGCTAGACACATCTAATTGACTTGCAACTTTATAGGTAGACTATGTTGGAGATTATGATAATCGTGACATAGATGATGAACTGCCACTTTGCTATACTATGGACCAGTGCCTGCCCATAGGTACGGACCAGTGCCGACCCTTTGGACATTTTTGCTCCGCTCTCTTTGAGTTGAGTTTTATGCTTCTCTTGAACTAGTTTGTAAAGGTTGGTTTAATTTGACGAAATTTCATCTTTATTTTTCATGGATATTCTTTTCAGGTTTAAAACCGAGTTAAATTGCCCCTCGGAGTTCATTTTGTTGAAAACCATATATGCTCTTGACTAATATGCCGATAAACTCGATATATGTGTTGCGAACTAAGGTAGTTCGTTTCTTCTTAAGCCATGTCATTGATTGTCAGTCCATGACCTTAAATTTCCAAGTTAAATTGCACAGCTTATACTAACCTTTGAATCTTGATCTAAACTAGTTTACATGCATCCAAAGGTTTTGTAGTTGGCAAACATAAAGTTTCATGACCCGGGTTATCAACCTGATGGACCTATACCGGTCCATAGGGCATGGACTGACCAGTCCACTGGGCATGGACCGATACCTCTCCTCATACTTAGAAAATTTTCAATGGAAAATTTTCTGTGTATGTAAGAGGTCCGGTCCATGACTTTTTTTATTCTTTCCAATTTGTCCTCTTTTTAGGGTATAGTTCATTTATTTTAACAATCAATCCCCAAGTTCACCATCAACTTCTCAATCACCATTGATCTTCTAACCCACCGTCTCCTTTTGTGGCCTCTTAGCATTATCATCAACCTACCATGAAAATTACTTAACCTGGTTTGACCCAATTTCCCTAATTTTTTGGCCAAACCCTAGTTTAACTATCGTCGTTCAATCACCTACTCCAGAACGACCTCTGACCATCCTAGCCTTGTTGCATGCTCCATGAGCATTACCCTCTTATTAAATTGACACACGACCAGACAAACCATTTTGCTATGAATTTTGCTTTAGATTTGTGCTTAAACATTGAATATGCAATTTTTGGTGCTGTTCTTATGACTTTAGTCTAGACTTTGATGAAATCTTGGACTTGGTCGACTGCATAATTCAAATTTGACTTAACTTAGTAACCAAAATAAATTTTGAAATAATTTCGCGGTTAAAACCATACCTTTGATTTTTAAACAACTTGAGATTTCAATCTGAGCATGATTTAACTTTGGATTAACTTAAAGCTCCAGCTCGAGCACAAGAAATGAAAAGGACTTGAATCTAGATTTGCAATTGCACGACTTGATGAATATGAACTTAAATTTGAATATCTTGACCATTACAGACTAACTGGAATGTACTAGACTTGTAGACTGGACTTAAACTGCCTTTATTTCAGAAAATGATACTTATATCCTCGAGTCAGTTTTCAAAATTGTCAAATGTTCATTGTCATCAATATTGGCTTTATTAACTTGGAACTATATAGCCTGAAGTTTGCGGCACTTCTGATAGCTTTAATGTTGGTTTGACCAAGTCCGATTAGCCAAGGGAAGCGTAATTAAGCTTGATTTCCAAAGTTCTTCACATAGAATATTCACACATCCAATGGACCAATAACAAAGATCGTCCTGTACTTCTTTTGATGATAGATTCATTGTCGGTTTCTCAGGTCTATAGCGAGTAAATCTAGTCAAAAAAGGTATGGGAAACTCTTTTCGGCTCAAGTGGGATATCTTCATGAGATGATTCCATTTTATTGGATAAAATTCATGGAAATACTACAACACTCACTTGTCCTTGGATGGTGCTTTGGATTTATTGATCGACACATGTCGACTTCGAGTTCCGAACGTTATTGGTCAAGCTAACAAAACACATAGGAAACATGTCCACCTGATTGTTTTGAATACAAGCTTTCCTATGGAGTCATTGATCCAAATCGCTCAAATTCCATAGAAGGTGACTCCTCCAGAGTTGGGTGAACCTTAGCTATGCTTCCCACGTTGTTTCATATTTGAGGTTCTGCTCATATTCCTGCGTAGAGAGCCATAATTGTGATGGGGTGAACAGTCGACTTATATCACCCTGTACTTAACTTATTCCTCCTATGTCCGAGAGATGTCCGTCTATAGTTACCCAGGGATGCTTAAGAAAGTTTGTATATGGTTCAAGATCCTTAAGAGCATAGTGCAGTAGCCGACTACAGATGAAATGGTTGATACTTGGTTGGCCTCTACCTAATTTTATTGCTTGTCATTGTTATATGCATTTGAACTCGACCATCTTTTTTTAATTCTATACTATAGATGATGCTGCAAGAGCTGGGAATTTCGCCCTATCAAGTTCACACTAATATCTATGCCTTGTTGATCAGTTTATATGTGCTTTTTATATGGGTTGTAAAGCGTAACTTAAACTTAAAGTCCTCTAAGATACCAAGAAATAATAGAATCTGTAATATCTCCTGAATGAATAGAGAGGCCTTGGTAATCCATTTTGAAGCCTCCTCTTTTATGTAAAAGTAAACTACATAGTAATCTACTAAAGGAAATTTAAGAGTTCCAGTACCGTATGAAAGATTCTAGTGGCCTGACCGATAGGCTTACTACGAAGTTAGGAAAATTTGAATGACAAGAACCAACATATCAAAGAATGGAGTTTTTTCAAATGGTCTTTCGAACTTCAACCAGTCGATCACAATCTCCTGTTTTCTATAGGATTTCACTTTTGGAGACTAACAAAAGGTACATATAGGAATTATACTACATAAACAGCCTTATAAACCGAGTTACCACTTTCACAACTAGAGGGTCTATAAGGGCTAAACTGTTTTAGGATTTTAAACATACTTTTGGCTAACATTTTGGCACTAGAAGGAGATCCCAACCTCCGGTAACCTGTAAACATTGTTATTTATAAAAACTCTTCTGGCGAATGTTGAAGCGCCTTTTAACTTGGTCGTTACCTCTCAGATTTCTATGAAGCAAATTACTCAGGACTTGAGTATAAGATCGCATGGACTTGAATTTATTGATGGGAGAAATAAACTAGCTTAAAGCGTTTTCGATTAACATGTTATCCCTGGGTCAGTAATGCCTAGTTCGGCCCATCCCCTCAACTACCTACCTTCGGCTCGAAGGACCCTGTCCCAGCGTAGCCGGGTCGACATAGAAGCACTTAAGGAACTTCACCACCCTTGGTTCTAATCGAACACCCAACCATATCAACCAGAGTTGTACTGAACTGAACCCTAAGCTTCATTCTTACGGCTATTAACTCGGTCAACTCTTAACCAACTCCAACTCCAGGATTTTCGGATTAAATTGTACGTGTTCTGAGCGATTCGAGGAAGGATATTTCTCACATGGTGGCTTGGTCTAACCGTCTCCCCGAATAGCTAGACACACGGCTAGCCTGACCAGGATGCCTGCCACGTGGCACACCAATCCAAAGAGGTAGATTTCCTACAAATACACATTTCGAAAGCTGGAAAAAGGACTTTTCTTTTTTGATTCTCCAAGCAAGGAAATACAGGAAGGGAGCTCAAAACCTCATTATTAACGCAGGGATTTTATGTTGCATCACTTTTATCTCTACGTTTCTTACACGAAAACAATTGTAACCTATAATCTACAGTATAAACAAAGATTATTGAGTGGAAATATGCTTAGATTAAGCCAAACCACTGTAAAAAATCTTTCATGTTCCCTGTTTTTACTTTATTTCTTGCATTCTATTACTGCGACTATGAGAATATTTTGTGATTGGTGCATGGATTGCACACTTTTAGGGTTGATCGTCAAGAGTTTCACTTTTCGATGTCAACACTTTAGTTTTCCAGGAAGGGGGAATGCTACATCAACTTATGGTTTCAAAGGATTTAGATATCTCATCTTTGGATTAAGGAAAGTGAAGCGGAAGAATGATGGAGTATCTTCCCACATTCAAGCTACTGGCAATGCAGACAATGAGGAAAGCCATAAGGCTTCCTCTCATGGTGATCCCTCTGTCTATCTGACAAAGGAAGAGATGGATAATATGCTCATGGAATTGAAGACATGGATGGAGAAACACGACGAGCTTCTCCGCAAACATGAAGAAATGATGAATTCCTTCTTTGCACGATTTTAAGGATTACAGTGACCAGGAGGTCCAAAGTTGCAAGAAGGAGTTGGCATGGGCAATGCAACAAGGATGGAGGCAACAACTCTAGACCGGCCAAAACTTGGGTAGGTGTAACCTATGGTCTGACCAGTAGCCGATACCAACCCGAGTTCTATTGGAGATAACCGCCCCACACTCAATGTGCTACATCACATCACTGCAACTTATGACGATCGAAATGGAAAAGTTGGCCAGGCACGAGCCATCGTGGCTTTGAACGGAATAGGTGCAACACAATCGCGAGCTTGGCTTGACATCGACCCTGCTTGGTTCGATTATATCGAGCCGGGGCCTTGGTTCACCACCAAGCCAAACCTGGTTGTACGAGATAGGCTCTCACCTTCTTCTAGATTTCATGCTGATGGGCATTAGCGCTGGATTTAGTAATTGGAAATAACTTTTTGGAGATGAAAATTAGATTGCCAACATAATTCGACGCTTCACTAAAAGCAGAAAATCTCGAGACGACCTGGATAACATCAACCATAGACCTTTCACGTGAGGCATTAGGAATTCCTGCAACCTGCCTTACTTTAAATTACCATCTTTGGAGGCATACAACAGCAGGTCCGACCCTGCCATACATCTGATGCGCTATTTGTGCCACATGGAAGTACTATCGGTGTCGGATAATGTCATGGCAAAGTAATTCCCCCTGTTCCTAACTGGCATCGTTGCTATGTGGTTTCAGCAGCTCGAATCTCAATCAATCAATAGCTAGAATGCATTGGTTGTTCACTTCATTGAGCAATTAAGGGTCCACATTGCTTGGCCCAAAATCGTAACGTGTCTTATTTCCATTAAGCAGAGGTCCAGAGAGACCTTGCGCTCATTTCTGAAAAGGTTTATTGCGGATGTAGTGTCGATAGATCGACTTGAACCATCTAGGGTACTCATAGCTGATGAGTTCGGCATCTTTGTTATAAAGGACTTCAAAATCTCTTTTACATCGTAATTTGCCCAAAGGTCTTGGTTATTTCTACTCTAAGGCAGACTGGTTTTTACGGCAAGAGGATGCTAATATCAAGATGGACGATCTTGGTTTTTACACAACAAAGGATGGAGAACCATCCAATTTTTAAGAGAATAAGGGCAAAGGAAAATCCCCGGAGAAGAATGACAGGAATGTACGGCTCGGGAGAGATCCCAAATTCGATAGGTATATTGAGCTTAATTCCACATTATTTGTAACACCCATATTTTAATATGCAGTAATTTTAGTAAGAAGATAATAAAATGAATATTAATTAATTAAATATTCAGAATTAGGTAAACAGACTGTACCATTGTGTCCGTTACGAAATTTTGGTTCAGATAAACTCTTGGTTTTCGTAAATCGGATTAAATATGACGCAGTTAGGAACTAAAGAAGATTGGACTAAATAGTATATTATATATATACTAATTTAAAACGAAATAGCTTAGAAAAGCAATTGTAAGTGGGCGACACAGGGCCGTATCTGTGTCGACACAGGGATCGACCTAGGTCTAAGGTCGGTCGACGTTAGTGTCGACCCAGGTCAAAGGTGGGTCAACCCACCTGCATGCAGGACAGATTCCTACAGTTGAATCTGGACTCTTTTATTTGTCAAATACATATGCTGACTTGGCTCGAGGTGTACGATTGGATTTATAAACATAAGTTATCCCCTTTTTTTAATTGTTTTCTTATAAGCCAAGTTATAATTCTCACTTGTCCCTAGGACAAGCCTTAACATATTATTCTATCAGCAGATTTCAGATTTCCAAGTTTATAGATTACTTAATTTATAATTAAGTATTACTTCTTACTTTCCATAAAATTTCCCCGTTTCTCTAATTATTACAACCTGCTGGTTTCAATTTCCCCCAAGTACTGATTACTTAATTTAAAATTAAGTGTCACTTATCTCATTCCACCGGTTATATCATGTTCTTACTAGTTTATTATAACCTGAGTTATAATCTTCACTTTTCCCTAAGAAAAGTTCACCTATTATACAACATTCTCACTAATGTTATCAATTTATAATAGGTTATTATCATTCCCCATTTATACCAAATAATTTACTGTCGTATCTTTCTTTCATTCAATTCCATTTATTACCATTAATTTCAATTAAGACTTTTATCAGTACGGCTATTTATATATTTATATATATACACACACACACACACATGTACCAGACCACCCACACTAAGCCTACAACCTATGGATGCTGGATATGCTGGGAGGGACCGTGCAGATTTCTTCCACAAGTCGGACTTAACCTCATGTCTTGGAACATTTCATGTTTATGCACTTAGACCCATCACATTAGATTCGCCAATTGTGGTTGCTGGATATGCCGGGCGGGTCCGGGTAGACTTCTGCCACAAGTATAATCTAACCTCGTGTCTAAGTACATTACAGTTTCTAATTACTGTAATTCTAGGCATGTTCATTCTTTAATAATTATTCCTATTTCATTATAGGTTTTCATGCCCCTTTTTCCAAGTCATATTTACTAACCCAATTTAAGATCTTTAAACATAATTTGGTCGATGCCCCAATCCATATTTATTTATTCAATTTTATATTAACATGAAACCATATAATTATATACTTACTCCAATTATTTCATGTATACATTTGGGACAAATTGTCATGTAACAAGAACAGTCACCGTTGATACCCATATTCTAACAAATTCATTACGTGTAAACTTTTTAGCACTTCAACTAATTCAATGTATGAATTTTTCTAAATGTTCATATTAATATTATAACATGTAAACATTCCAACATTTCAACTGATTCATATTAACAATTTGATGGTATATCATGCTAATCATTCCCGCATGTCATATACCACTTTAATCATTATTAGCGTATGTTTAGGCATCTTAACATGTCATATTCCAATTCGTCATAATGGGGAACGCTAAACGGTAATATACCATTTTCTAAAATAATATGGTTTAAATCCACTCATCTCGTAAGCTTTCCAAATCCTGGATGTAGTCCAGATCTACCCTTCCATGGTTTTCCCCTAATTAGATCTAGAACCTAACAACCATGGATTTTATAATTTTTTCTAAAAGAAAAAGGGAAGAGAAGGGAATTAAAAAATAGACCAGATCTAAGAATTACCTCATTTCGATAAGAGATCTAAAATTAACGTAGATCCATTCTAGAAAAATAGAAAAAGGGATTGCTGATGTAGAATCCTAGATCTCCAAGCTTGAATAACTCTAACAGGTTAAAGAAGAAGAAATTGCTAGAACAAACTACGTTGGAGCAGCACTTCGTCGTCGCCATTGAATTATGTGAATAAAAAAATGGGTCTAGGGTCTTATTTTTGGGTGTAGCGGACGAACCATACCCTTAGATCTAAATCTAAAACACTAAAATTGACCACGTTAGAAAAGAATGTTCTAGATCCGCGGGTGGGTCGACCCCTAGGTCGACCCCACTGTTGGTGGGTCGACCCATGGGTCGAACCCCAACGGGCAAAATTCCCTCTCAACTCCCCACCTTGCGAAATTTTGATTTTTGAACTGATTTTCGAATTTTCTGGATGTATTTATTTAATATATATATATATACACACATATAAGCTCCTTATATGTATTCAAACTTCTAATGCTCATAACTTCTTTATGTATGTACGATTTACGCAAATCAAGTGTCTATCTTGACTAGAATTTCGAGAATGACGCAATGGCGTAGTCCGTTTTACTTAGTTCTGAATATTTAATTAAGTTATTCTTATTTTATTATCTTAAGTTAAAAATGTGGGGTGTTACAAAGATCGAGGCTATGCAACATAGGAACTTGAAGATAAGTTTCGCGCTTCTTACCCTTTACTCTTTGAGAGCACATTCTTCATTTCATTTCTAAGCTTTTAAATTTGATTCTGTTTTCCCTATCATTTAAGTATGTTTATCCTATCGTTCGAATCTCGATTCTTAAGTAGAAGCTTATGGTTGGACACATATGTTTGAGACATGTTATGCTTGTTGGTTACAAATGGATGCAAGTGGAAGAAAATACACACACATTAGGCACTAGATCGGCTCAAGCACTTACATACTGCATATCGATGTGTGAGCATTAATTTTCAATGGATGAAAATGGTTGAATCATCACATGGATGTTGCATTTTGGTGAATGATTGTGCACACATATAGAACTTATATGTATCATTAGGACTCTTTTTCATTTCGTACTCGATACATGGCACATACATAAATTGCATAAGGTGGTGGACTGAATAAGTCGACCTCCTGATTTTTGTATTAGTGTAGGGACATATACACGTAAAAACTTTGCATATGTTCATACAAGGCATTAGAAATTTTAAGGAGAATGAATGCCAGTTGTTGATGGATGAGCAGATGGGCGTAGGTAGTTGTTAAGTAGTAACATTCTTCTTAACTTGGAGATTTCGAGGGCAAAATCCTTTGAGTGAAGAATGTAAAATTCCATATTTTAATACACAGTAATTATATTAAGAAGATAATAAAATAAATATTAATTAATTAAATATTCAGAATTAGGTAAAACAAACTTTACCTTTACAAAATTTTGGTTTAGAAAGACTCTTGGTTTTTGTAAATCGAATTAAATATGAAGAAGTTATGAACTAAAGAAGATTGGACTAAATAGTATATTGTAGACAATAATTTAAAACAAGATAGCATAGAAAAGCAATAGTAAGTGGGCGACCCAGCACCTTATCTGGGTCGACACAGGGTCTGATCCTGGTCTAAGGTCGGTCGAACCTAGTGTTGACCAAGTTCTAAGGTGGGTAGACCCACCTGCATGCAGGACAAATTCCTACAGTTGAATCTGGACTCTTTTATTTGCCAAGTACATATACTGACTCAGCTTGAGGTGTAGGTTCTATTTATAAACCTAATATATAATGATTCAAAATCATCCTAGCTAATCTATAAATAGGCTGGCAGCCTCACCATTTTCTTACACACAAACATTCTTCATTCTTTTTCCTCTAAGCTATTTTTGAATAAAAATAAGAAGATGTTGATGTGCTGCCAAAACATAGATTAAAGGGGATAATTCTAGTTTTTCTACGACAACAAAAAAATTCTAAAGAGACATCTTTCTGGACCTTGACCAAATCACTGTGATCTCTAGTTATTTTTAGATCTACTATTTAAACAGTATTTTGACAGTAATGATTTTGACCGGAAAAGCAACAATGTTTATATGTGTATACGTTATTGTTTTACTATCAATTATCTATTCAGGTTACAATTATTATATGTTCATGTATACACCTTTTCTTTCATATCGTATTTTCTGTATTTTATTTATTTATAGTGTTTTCTATGCCTATTTATTCGGATTGGATCTGTTTCTCCTTTTCCTTTTTATTTTACGCTGAGCCTAGGCCATCAAGTGCTTAGACCATCGAGTGCCTAGGACATATCTATTAGAATTGCATATAAATTGGGATAAAATAGAATAACTTGTGTTGATAGTAAGGAGAATTGGGCATATTATAAATTGACAAACTTTGACTGTAAATTTGGGGTAATAACCTAAGGGAAGAATATGCAAACATTTTAATCTAAATAGATTGGACTAATTTAATATCAAGTAAAAGAAGTTAGGGAAAAATATATGGATCAGATGTAATTAAGTAAAACTGGTTACCATAATCTATGTATATACATCTAGGTAGGTTTTTGTCCGTTTTGGGGGAGGGGTTGAACATAGAATAACATTTATAGGAAATGTCATTTACAACCATGCTTATTAATGAACTTAAACCTGCTAAGTTATACCTATTAACTGATAAGCTAAGACGTCCCAAGTCTTGATGTTTATACCCGGTTTTGGGACTCTTGAAAGCCTAGTTACTTTGGGGCACAAGCCTAAGGGGTGCCTTATGCCAATATTGTTATGTGGAACCCGTATCAGTCAGTATCCCTATAGGTATCATAGACTGGCCTCACACTAGCTAGGAGCTAAGGCACGCTTTACTGATCTAGATTGTAAGAGGTTCAAAAGGATGGAAGGTGGTTATGGGCACATTCCAGCGGAGTCATGAGCATGCATGGGTCCAATAGGGGAAACTAAGACACCGCAACACCAACGAATAGGTCTATGTCTTATAAGTTGACGGATTAGGGACTGATATCCCTTCTGTTGTTGCTTGCACATGATATTTGCGTAGTAGGGAGACGATCACATAAGTAGTAATTAGGGTAAAACCTAATCGTGATATTCTAGTAGTTGGTGCAGAAACTTATTCTTGGGATATGAATGGGAAGCTTACTTGATCTTTGTCTTGCCTTGTTATCTCCTTTACTTCGTACTTGCATATTTTAATATATTTCTATATCTGGTACCATTTATCTGTCTTGATACTCCTTATCTTATGCTAAAATCACTGGAACGTGCCAGAATTTATGTCTGACCTATTTTGCTTTTTCTTCTCGCACTTCCTTGCTCCCCTCAGGTTCTCTGAGTGGTGGTGGACAGTAGTTGTGATCGTGATTCTATTCATCTTGGATTTGGATTACTTCCATTTCCATGTATTACTTCAGTTTATTTTATGTTTTATTGTAATGGCATGTGAGGGAATATTATTTCATGGTTTTGCATTCTGTTGATTTTATGAGACAGATGTTTATGACATTATGACATTGATGGTTCATTTGGAAATGTAATGTTGAGTTTTATTTGAAATAGAAGTTTGAAGTTTTTCCGCTGCATTTTTATGTTCTGTCTTGTTACAATTAGTATCTGTATTAATATTCTGCTTCATAGAACTAGATGCATCCTCATATGGGTGACATTAAGGGATGTGGGTGTCACATTTGGTATCAGGACCTAAGGTTACAAGATCAGAGAAAAAGTTATGAAAAAAAAAAGAATTTTTCAAAGTAAATATTTTCGAATAAAACCGATTTTTGACAAACATATCCCCTTAAGTCATTTACAATATTCCTTCGATCCCTTTCTGTATCCTTATTTCATCCCTTTTTAAGCATGTCTGGGGTTTCTAATTTCCCCGAGGGCATTCCCATTTCAACATGGTTCCGCAGATACGTAGAGGCAACGACACCTGTTGAAGTGCAAGGTGATGTCCCACCCCCAGCTGCAGCCACAATAGCTCCACCTAATCTTGTAGTCAACATTTCTAAGCTTTATAAGGTTTATGTGCATGGGACGCAAGTAGTTTTGTGGTACTAAGAGTTTTGTAGAGGCGCGTAATTGGATTAGAGAAATGGAGAATGTGCTTGATTCGTTGGAGCTCGACGACAAAAGGAATATTCAATGGTCCGCTTGGCAACTAAAAGCGGAAGCTTTATGCTGATGGGGGGTGACTCAGGCGGGGTACACAGTAGCCACTTGGGAGGAGTTTACACTAGGATTTAAAATGAAATTCTTGTCACAAGCTGAGGAAGGAATACAAATGGAGAAATTTTTGAATTTGAAACAAGGAGATATGTCATTAAAGGAATATGTCAATAGTTTCAATCAGCTAGCAAGATTCAGTATAGAATTGGTGAATACGTCCCATAAGAAGGCTTTAAGGTTCGCGAAAGGATTAAACCAACCACTGCAAGGACTAGAATGAACCATATACCAATGGGAGATACTTTTGAGAGGCTAGTTGACATGGCTTTGATGCACAAGAATGATAAAAAGGATAATAAAGAAATTAAGATTGAGTAGGAAAAACCAAAGGCTAAGAAAAAGAAATGGTGCCCCAAGAAGTAAGCAGCAAAAAAGGAGGAAAACCTGACAAGGCGCAGATCATGACAGAGGTTAAGTGCCATGGCTACGGAAATTTGGGGTACTTTGTGAGAGACTGTAAGAAGATGAAGAATGCATGTTTCAGTTGTAGTTAAATTGGACTTTTACAAGATAATTCCGCAACAAGGAAGGTCAGAAGGCAAGATCGTCTGAGGACAAGTTCATGCTCTGGAGGTTGGTGGACCGGATCGTGGTAAGAAATCACCGTTGAAGGTTTGATTTCTCCTTTTTACTCTCATATTCGGACTCTCTTAGATTCTAGTGCTTCTCATTCATTCATATCCAATTCTATGGTAGATAAACTACACATAGACACTAGTATTGTTTCTGATCCTTTTGTAGTATCAAACCCATAGGAGGAACGACACATTTATGTACGATATGTAGGGGTTTGATAATTTTTGTTATGGGCATCGAATTTGAATGAGATGATTATGTTCTTGGCTTTTTGGGTTATAGATTAATTCTATAAATGGAATGGCTAGCCATGTATGGTGTCATTATGTGAGAGGAAACTTGTTAGACTTCTAACGTGCCATGGTAGAACTCTCGAAATTTCTTGTGACCTTGGGGCATTGGTTATGCTCAGTTTCCTAGATTCTCTGGATGCTTTTTTTGACGATCTTCGATCCCTACCCATAGTTAGTGGCTATCCTAATGTGTTCGACGAGGTCAGAGGACTATCTATCAGATGAGATATAGATTTCCGGATTTACATAGTGGGGAATGCGAAGCTAGTCACTTTACCAGTGCACCACATGGCTCCTAGGGAGGGGAGGGTTCTCGGCAAACAAGTAGGTGACATATTGGAGAAAGGATTCATTAGACGAAGCATATTTGAGTGGGGGCTCCAATTTTCTTTGCAACCAAGACAGATGGCTCGTTCCGCCTATGCGTGGACTATTGAGAATTGAATAAACTTACCAAGGAGAATAAGCACCCACTTCCGAGGATTAATGACTTATCTGACCAACTCGTAGGTGCTTCAATTTTCTCATAGTTGGATCTATCCATGGGATTTCATCAGCTTAGGGTAGTAGATGAAGTATTGACAAGACGACTTTCTACACTCTGGACGGTTTCTTTGAGTGGTTGGTCTTGCCTTTTGGGCTACCAATGTGCCTACATACTTTGTGGATTTAATGAGTCGGGTGTTTAGGGAGTATCTAAACAAGTTAGTGGTGGTTTTCGTGGACAATATTCTGGTTTTCTCGACGAGCAAGGAAGAGCATGCCAGACACTTAAAGGAGGTTCTCAGCACTCTCAGATCGCATTAGCTTAAGGTTAAATTTTTTAAGTTTCATTTCTAGAGAAAGAAAGTAAGGTTCCTAGGGAATGTATCTTTCCAAGGATTGAATAGCAATGAACCCCGCTAAAGTTGTCGTAGTTCAAGATTGGAATGTCCCTAAGAATGTGACGGAGGTTAGGAGTTGCCTTTGACTGGTGGGTTATTACAGAAAGTTAATTCAGGACTTTACTCAAATATCAGCTCCGCTCACCCATCTGATGAACAAGAACTTGGTTTTCGCTTGGGGCATTGATTAAAAGGATGCATTCTGGAGGTTAAAGAAGGCTCTGACATCAACCCTTGTTTTGACTCTTCCCGGTGATAGCAAGGTGTTACAGTCTGCACAAATGCTTGTGGCACGGGGTTGGGTGCCGTGTTGATGCAAGAAGGTAGAGTAATCTGCTATAGAAGTAGGAAATTAAGATTTTATGAGAAGAACAACCCCACCTATGACTTGGAGTTGGTTGCAATAGTGTTCACACTTAAGTCTTAATGAAACTATCTACTTTAAGAGAGATTTGAGTTAAAAAAGGATCACAAGTCTCTCAAATATTTGTTCTCACAGAAGGATATTAATTTAAGGCAACAACGATGAATGGAGCTCCTTGTGTCCTATAATTTTGAGATAACTTATACCTTAGGAAAGGGTAACGTGGTTGCGGGCGCAATGTGTAGGCATTGGATGACCTTGAGTCCTCTATTGGTAGAGAGGCAAAGCTTGGAGTTTATCTCGACATTTGATTTTAGGCCATTTATGAATTTTATATTTGGGTTTTGGCATCATCAGAGGTGCGACCTACTCTTACGGAGTGCATTCGATCCACGTAGTGAGAGGATCATCAACTAGTGGACATCTTAGCTAGACTCGGTAGAGGATAGACCTCTAGTCGCCTAGCTAGATATTCGGTGGACAAGAAGGGGTGGCTAAGACGAGGGGGAGATCGTGTGTTCCCAGAGTTGGAGATTTGTTGAGATTAGTTCTTGAGGAGGCTCATCACTATAGGATGACTATCCATCTAGGCAGTGACAAGATGTACCGAGATATGAAGTAATTTTTTTCATTTGACTGGAATGAAAAAGGATGTTGTAGAGTTTGTGGCCCGATGTTTTATTTGCCAGCAAGTTAAGGTTGAACAGAGGAAACTTGGCAGATCGCTTTAGCCTTTGGATATCCCACAGTGGAAATGGGAGAGCGCCTCTATGGACTTCATTAATGGACTGCCCAGATTGAGGAAGGGAAACATTAGTATATAGGAGATAGAGGACAGACTTACGAAGAGTGCTCGCTTTATTCCAGTCAAGAGCAAAAGGACAACAACTAGGCTAGCATCGGTATACCTTAGAGAGATAGTCTGACTTCATGGTGTACCTTCCGGTATATTAAATGACCATGACCCTATCTTCATGAGTGATTTTTGGAAGAGCTTGCAAGAGTCATTAGGTACACGTTGCAATTGAGCATGGTCTACCACACTCAGGCCGATGGACAGACTGAGAGGGTCAATAGGGTTCTTGAGGATTTACTGAGACTGTGTATTCTAGACTTTGGAGGGATTTGGGAGGAACATCTCTCATTGGTTGAGTTTTCATATGGTAATAGTTATCAATCGAGCATAGGGATGGCGCGCTTCAAGGCACTTTATGGACGACCTTGCAGATCATCGACATGTTGGTGGGAGTCTATAGACAGACTTCTACTAGGGTCTAAGACGATAACGGAGCTTCTTAGAAGATAGACCTTATTCATAAACGGATGAAAGAAGCTCAAGATAGACATAAGCCATAAACCGATAGGAGAAGGAATGACCTGAAATTTGAGGTAGGAGATATGGTCTTTATCAAGGTATCGCCTCTAAGAAACACTGTTCACTTTTACGTAGTAGGGAAGTTGGCACCAAGTTTCGTAGGACTGTTCATCATAGTTGAGAGGATAGGCCAGATGGCCTAAAGAATTAGACTACCAGAGAGGCTGGAGAGAGTTTAAGATGTGTTCCATGTTTCCCATTTGAGGAAGTGTCTACAAGATTCAGTAGAGGTAGTTGAGCCAAGTATGCTTGAGGATGTTGAAGTTGAGAAGGAGGGGTCAGTTAGGAAAGTTCTTACCTATATTCTTGGATCGGAAGTTAAGAGACTATCCAAAAAAAAAAAGATGAAGCTAGTGAAGGTGCAATGAGGAGAAGATTGTGACAACCCAAATTCCAACAGATCGAAATTTTTTCAGAATTCCAATCCATCGAAACTCAAGTTGTTGTGCTCTAGTATCCTGCAGAAAAGACAGAGACATAAAATATGTCAGAGCTCAGTAAATATCTCACAGCGGAACGGATAAAATATAGTATAATCAAACATAGCCTTACCGTATTATTAATACTGCCTAACCAGTATCCAAAACTATCATGTCTCTGCCACTGATCTAACTTGCGAGTATGTTATAAGGAGGTGGTCAGAACACAAATTCTGGTGATTGGATTTAAACTATACACTTGGATAATCCTACATACGCCATTCAATCATATTATCTTATTTATTAGGTTACTTGGGTTATCAACACTCAACGCTTACACACCCATCATACCCATTTACTTCCCAGTGGACTAACCTAATATAGTATGTATGTAGCTACCCCTAATATTAAGGTACACCCCATGGTCCACTCGCACGGTCTCTACCATAACTCTATCGAAATATACGCAGTCCCTCATCCTATGCCGTAGTGACGTATGGATCTCTATATAATAAAGTTACGTTCCGCATATATCTGTTATTACTATGCTATGCAAGCGTGTGGACTGCCACCATTGTTCGAATCAGAATTCATACCGGAGTAATTTCCTCAAGTCTGCAATACACCACCCAGAGCCGACATGCATGTGTCTAGACTGTCCACCCTATGTATCTTCAATTGTAGCTCGGTGCCTCAATCGAACGTCCTCTAATGTGCACCGAGTTCCATGGCAGGGCGATACAAGAAAGATGGAACTCGGTCGGGGGCTTTTCCATGTCTGCACAACCCCATCTTAAAGAGCCTCTATAGATATTCCTAGGGTCTGTTTTCATGGTGGCTATGGTCCCACCTAGGTCTCTCCCTCAAATAATAAAGACTACAAGTGTTAAGCGACGTGCCCCTAACAACAACCAATCTAAACATCCATTTGGTGTCTCCCCTCAACCATCGTACCTCAATACCAAAAGGTGAATGGTTTCTTGGGTTTAGCTCTAGTCTTTTCGCATCCCACTGGCTGTCGATGATTAGTATCTGACCATCCACTATCTTTGTTGGCCCTGACCCCACCTTGCTTTGAGGCAACCGCCGAATCACCCTGGTGTCACCGCGTCACAGCATTCTGACTGCATAGCTACATCTGCAATCAAGGCCCATTCACCTATTAGTTACGCGCAGACCCAACCTCTGTGACTACTATAACGTCCCGCCTTTTTGACCGCTTCAGATTGGTGATTAACCTAATTTAAAACGCTCAAATTGACGGACCCTTATTGGCTTACTGAGTTTAAAAAACAGAACCAACACAGAAAACACAAAATAAATAGATAACCTAAGATTGACAGTGAAATAAAACTTTCATATATATATATATATATATATATATATATATATATATAAAAGAAATTTTGATATAGGAATTTTCAGTACAGCGGAATTTTAAGAATACAATTTGAAAACAAGAAAAATCTTTACTGTTTGAAAACTTCAGAGTGCGCCATCTTAGGAATCCCCAGCTTCGCCAATCTTCTAATCCTAAGCTGTAATCTTTAAACTTTAAATCTGTACTTCTCGGGTCTGACCCAAGCATTCCATGCAAAAACATAAAACACACGAGTAAGGATTAATCATTTGTTCAAGTAAACAATTTCAATTAAAACACTAAAATATAATAATTTTTCCTAACCTATAATATCAAGTGTAAGATGTCAAGTATACACGCATGTAGTACCCAAACAATATCAGCTTAAAGCTGCCAAATATATGATTTCAAGTCACATATATTCAGTTTAAAAGGGGTGGTATGCATGCAATTCTTTCAGCAAGACATGGTCCATGATCAATATTATGTCCGAACTTAAAATGCAACAATAGGAGAGAACTAGCGTAGTCAAAATTCAAAACCAAAAGGAGGAATATAGCAGACCTGTAACACCCCGTATTTTCTGTGAACGTATAAGTAACGAATTAAAATATACTTAATTTTTAGGAGAAGAATTAAGGAAAACGGGTTGTGCCATTGCGTTCGTCTCAAAATTCTGCTTGAGATAGAGTCCGAGTTTGCGTAAAATGGATACCGTATGAAGAAGATATGAACGAACGAAGTTAGGCAGAAAAACCGGAAATAGGCCAGAATACACTGGCACACTAGTGAAGTGGGCCAGTACAAAAATACACTGGCGCACCTGCCAAGTGCGCCCATACCAATCCAGCACAGATTTCTGGAGTGGTCTATGATGATGTGTCTTCTTCTGAGTGGCTGGATGACCTGTCTTCGAGCTAGGTGGTTCTAATAACTTCTGGACTGATCTGAAGGCTCTAAATCACCCTATTCTCCTATAAAAACACCCCAAACCTCACTTTCTCTCCACACAATTTCATTCTGCCTATACTCAGCCTCTATAATAAATAAATAAAATAATGGCGTCGCTTCTCTGCTGGGATCAAAATCAGAACTAGTGCATCTTCTTCCAAATCTGAATAAGATTAAAAGAGAACTACTGCAACTCTTCTTCTATAATCCAATCAAGGCAAGTGTAGTTATTTTCTGATATGAATTTTAATCATGATCTTGAAATGAATCTGTGATTATGTCCTTTTTCTATTTATCAGATCTGTTCTTTTGTTTTATTATTCTGTTTGTTCTGTATTTCTTCCTCCTTTCTTTCTTTTTGTTTGATAGCCAGGCTACCACGAGCCTGAGCCAGATCTCATAAGAGATGAACGCATAAACGCAAAATTTGGGAAGAATATTGAATGAGGCATATTTGGGCATAATTGATTTGTAACTAATTTGAGGATACAATGCTTGTTGTAATTTTGGACATAAATTCGAGGCATATTGTATAAGACAATCTATAACTTGGAAGGAGGGGATTATTGTGACTTAGAACATAAAGAACATAGGTTGAACTTAGAACATAAATCTGAGACATATAATTGGGCATGTTGTATTTAAAACATAAGGTGTATTTAACATATGTCTTGAATTTTGAGGCATAAAGAATATTGGACATATGACTTGGGATTTGTTGCGTAAAGTTTAACTGTGAACATGTAACTGATTTGGATGCATAGTACAAGTTGTAATTCAAGATCTAGATCTGGACATACTATATATATTATAGTCTGAAATTTGAAAAAAAAAAGAATTAATTTGCATTTAACTTAGGTGTAAAGATCCATATTAAGATTGGATAATTATTAAGTGTGAATACACCTAAGTAAAGGGGGGGTTTTTGAATATGTGACATGCATTGTAATCAATGGCTATATTTGGCATAATTTATATGTAAGGTTTTGGAGAATATTCTGAGCTATGCAAGTTTAACTAAAAATTGGGACATATGTTATATGGTGGATTATGACCATAATTTGGGCATATAAGTTTAGGCTTACCTTATGAATTAGGCAAGATATGTGAATAGGACTTTAAGGAATGTTTAAATCGGAAAAACTGTTATCTGCTTATTGTGTTAAATTTGCCTAATCTGCTAAACCAGTTACCTGTTTAATCTGTTGAATTGCCCAAACTGTTACATATGTTGAATCGCCTAATCTGCTAATTTTGCCTAATCTGTTAAATCTGTTGAGTTGCCTAATCTGCTAAATCTGTTGAACCGCCTGAGCTGCTAAATCTGTTGAAAAGCTGAATGATTGTAATTTATGTAAAACATGTTAATTTGTTTAATCTGTTGCGACTTGAAAAGAAGTCAAATCTGCTAAATTGACATAATTAGTCTGATATTTGTATAGTTTGTAATGGAATAAACTGGTTAAAATAAAAATGCTGAGACACGAGGTTAGACTCATGTTTGCGGTAGAAGCCTGCCCAGACCCAACTGGCTTAACTAGCAACCGCAAACTGCTAGTATAATGTGAGAGGTTGTAGGCATAACTAAAATATGCTTAGACACGAGGTTAGGTCTGGCTTGTGGCAGAAGTCTGCCCAGAATCGCCCGGCTTATCCAGCGGCCACAAGCTACCGACCTAATGTGAGAGGTATGCGCATTAATATTTAATTAATACAAATCTGAGATAAATATGATGTCTAAAACGTGTTGGGTAGATAAGGCTAAACCAACTGGACTGATGAATTAATAAACATGTTTCGTGAATCTGTAGGCCCAATACAAAGTTAGACAATCTGTAAGTCTGTTGAAACTATACATCTGATCCGTTAGTCTGAAAACCTGTTGACTTGATTTTTTTGGTTTGTGAACTAGTTGATTCTGAACTCTATAGGCCTAAAACTTGTAAACAAGTTAATCTGAAATCTGTTAGTCTGGGGACACAAGGTTAGGAGGGAAAATACTTGTGTCATCTGTTGTTTGGGACCCATATTAGTCAGTAACCCTTTCTGGTATCAAAACTATGACTCAACAGTAGGTAGGGTCCGGGCACGCTTACTGAACTAATTATAAGTTGTTTATTCTGAGAATGGCGAGGGGTGTTGATGGTGCGTTCCAACCAGGTCATGTGCGTGCATGGATCCCGATCTGCCTCTGAGGATGTAAGACGCCGTGACATATGTAAATAGGTTTGTGTCATTTAAAGGTTGCCACTTTGGGGAGTGATACACCCTTCTGTGGGGCTGGCACAGGGTATTTATGTATTAGGGAATCGATCACTTGGGGGTAGATTTAGGGTACACTTAGTTCTGTCTGTTTCCGTTGGGGTACCGTCTGTTTCTGTTGGGTGGTAATACCTGTCTGTTTCTGTATGGTACCATCTGTTGGGGTGGTAAAGGCCCATTTACTAGTGTACACCTAATTCTAACATTCTGTTTCTGTAGGGATTATTCAGTTTCCGTCTCTGATTCCGTTTGTGTACCTTCTGTCTATTGGGGTGGTAAAGGCCCATTACTGGCATTCTGTTCCTGTATAGATTATTCTGTTCCGTTTCTATTTCAGTTTGGACATTAGGGTAATGCCTAATCCTGTTATACTAGTATTAGTGCGGAGAAGTAAAATATAAGTAAGAAGCATAACTTGGGCTATATCAATCCGTTTCTTCTGTTTAGCTTAAGTATATCAGTTACTCATGTTGTTGTTGTCTGTTATCCAGCTTTATTTTCATGTCATGATATTATTATCTGTTCATATGCTGAAAGTCACTGGATTTGCCAGACTTTATATCTGACCTTACTTGTTTTCGCCCCTTTTCTTTCGTCCCCCTCCCCCCCTCCCCCCCCCCCCCCCCGGTTTTTTTAGGGTGGAAGTATAAGAGCTTGATTCGGATTTTCTCTACTTGAAGTACCGCCCGGCCTTGGCTCTATCTTTCCATGGCTGTTTATGTTGGGGATTATGATTTTAAAAACTACGCATTCTGAAGGCTTTTGTACAAGGCTGATATTTTGTACTTGAATTTTGATATTGTGATTTGAAAAGATGTAACCAAACTTACTTCGGTTTCTGTTGTAATAAAGTTATTAATTTTTCAAGTACTGTTTTATCTGTCTTGTAAATTTCTGTTCTGTCTACTAAAACGCTCCATCAAGGTTAAGGCATTCCCTTTGTGAGTGACCTTAATGGAGGTGGGGTGTTACAAGACCAACATATGATTCATATACACGTGAAATTTATCCAACCAAATTAACATCATAAGGAAGTCAACCACCTTTCCAAACAGTAGAAGTAAGGATTTTGTAGTCATTACGGTGCAAGTGAAAGAAGCTCTGCAAATAATGATTACATGCACGAAGCCGCTTACATATGTACGCATGCGAATTCATGACCATTAGTATTTTAATTAAATCCCATGGGTATGTAAAGAGTCCATCAAGCAAGTGACTATTATGAATATAATTGTGAGAAACTGTACACAATAGTTACATATGATCAAACCGGGTGATGTAGACATACTAGTTCGAAGTGGCCAATCTAAGCAAGGGGTTCAGCAAGGAAAAACAAAAGCAAAATAAGGGGTTCAACAAGGTAGAAAAAAATGGAGTTAAACATCTCTGTTTGGACATTTTACCCATCTATTGTTCTATTACCCAGTTCTTCTCCTATTACTTTTTGAGAAACAATGTTTGAGTGACATTATCACTAGTCCATAAGAGTTGAGTCATAGTATTCATTTGCAGTTCACCTTTTGGACACCACTCTTTGTTTTTAGTCCTTCATTAATTCCGTTTTTGGTCCCACTAACTCTTAAGAACATACGTATAGATAGACTCATGTTAATTATGTCATGCTACCAGTGTTGTGTTGGACTATTATTATTTTAACGGGACAAGCATTGGAGCTCCCATACTGTGGCTTTCATACAGTGTTGCTGACCATTCATTTTCAACACCTAATCCATATTGATGTAATATATTTTCACATTCATTTTATTATATACCAGAATTGGACACAAAGATTTACATTCAAAAACTATAATAAGTAAATAAATGCAGTTTATGACATCCAATACAAACAAGAAGACTTAAAATCAACACTCTCCAAGAATTTGCCACATACAGATCTCTTTGGTTTGTCACCTAATGACTTTCAGTTTATAAATTGGCTTACTATATCATCATTTCCCAATTGATTCATGCACATTACTTGTCGCTCATATCCTAACTATCAGGTGACGGTAGGGAATATAACCAAATGTACAGGCCCCAAAATAGTGGGATTTAAGTTGATCAAAATGAGGCAAAAACATAGGTTTGGCAGCTAAAATACTAATTTTTTTAATATAGCTGCTTAAATAACATGGCAGCTACAATAATAGGACAGTTCTATTTAATCCATCCAAGTGGGTATACTAGATTCCAGTATCTAACCATTAACATTCTAGGTACCCAATGCTCAAAATATTAATATAATGTTTGAACTAAAATTGTCTTTTCTGTTATAAACTTATTTATTTTCGCATTTTGTTCCAAAATGGAAATTTCCTAATAATCTCATCATTGTTCACATACTAATATGTGTCATAATGCATTTACAGGAGTGCGAGGTTACATATATGTCAATAGGGGAGACATCCAGCTGCATCATCCTTTTATAAATAAACAGTTTTATATATACCATTTAAAATGTGCTAGTACATGTTGCTGGAACAAAAACTGATAATCTAGTAACATTGTCTATTGCCAATTATTTTGTATCGTATTTGCCACATAATGAAATTTTGACACCATCATTCAATGTAGATGCTTCCACACGGGTTACACTATTAATCAAAGAACGTATTATAACTAACAAATTTTTTAATTTTAATGTACATCCTTAAATGCAAGTACTACACGACTAAGCACTTGCAACCACAATTTGGCATCTATTTTATGGGTTCAACTCACACCAATCATCAAATCCGACTAACCAAATCATAATCCGATCACTCTCGTTGCTTTCATACTTTTTAGACCTTCTTCGTAGTTAAAGGAAAATGCGACTATCACACTGAGGACTTTATTCTCCAATTTTATGGGTTTTAAGTGAATTTCCAACATATTTGGGAAATATTCAATTCTACATATAAGGCAAGCTATTGAAATGCAACTTCAAGCAGGAAGACAAACAAAAGTTTCCAGAATTGAATCTGAAATTCGTGGTATTCAATCATAGCAACAAAGGGGTGAATCACGCAACAATCAAACAAGGCAATGGTTAAACATTAAGACCATTTGCCATCAAAATTCTGATTTAAACTAAAATTAGTCTACTTGAAACAAAGATCAATCGTGAGTGAGTTAACACTCACCTTTGGTGATGGCGAGGCAGAGATTTTAGTTAACACACATGATGGCCACAGTTGCTAAGGGTAATGGTGGCGACTGGAGTTGATTCAAGTAGCACTTACAGGCTAATTGCATGAAGCGTCAAAGTTAGATTTTGTTGGGAAGGGTTGAGCCGGCACGATGTATGAAGGAGACATGGACTTCGGATTGTTTCGATTTGGGGAAAAACGAGTCTTTGATATCGGCGATCGATGGAGCTCGCACAAGAGGATGAAGGCGGCCATCGTTCTTCAATTTGAGGAGGACGATTTGATTTTGGGAAAAAGGAAAAACCTCGATGGTTAAAAGAATAAAAAGAGGGAGAGGAATTGGATTTGGTTTGAGGCAGGAAATGATTTTTTTTTTGCTTAGGGAAATGGACGGGGAATTGATTTTTATAGAAGAAAACCAGCGGAGACAAGAACGACGTAATGTCATAGCTTATAGGGTATAGGTGAATAGGTTGGTGTGTAATTAGCTAGGGTAGGTTATATTTGTGTATAAATTAATATTAATTCTGCCGTAATTACCCTGAATCGTTTTAAAATCGTACCACCAACACAATCCCTGAACGCGACAAAAATTATACGTATCACTTCGTATCTGCAGTCTGAACCCAATAAATTATTCTGATTGTACTTTGACTCGATTTTTATACGTCATTGTTTTATTTTTAATTTATTTATCGGTCCACTGATTTTATTTCGTTTTGTTCAACAACTCCATTTGTTAAATTAAATTTCTTTATACACACGAATACACAGTTATCCAGACGAATTTCCATATATTTTAACAAATACAATCTTTAATTCATTTTAGTCGAATGTAAATACCCAATTCGAATACTCAACCAAACTCAGTCCAAATATTCAACAATATTATTTGATTATCAACCAATCATCTAGAATTAAATATCGAATTCAATTCATATAATAAATTTGATTTTTTTTCCTAACTCCCATATCAATATAAAATTGACCATTAATAGTTAAATTTTTAATTAATCACATATTTCTGTTGTCGAAATTTCTAGGACGTTACTATTTCCCCTATAAAAAATTTCATCCTCGAAAAGGAGAAATTGTTAGAGTTATATCTATGTATACTTCAAATTTTAATATCTATGTGAAATTCTTTCACAACTAATTTAGATATCGATATTTAAGTCATTGATCTTCTCTGTTTACCATCATATTCAATTAATTTAAAAAAAACAAATTTCTTCTTGAATTTTCAAATTTCTGCATATGTAGTTGTTCACTTATCCATCGTTGCACTTGTTTCTTGCAATCCAATTCCAACCAAATTTTCTTACATTAAATTCTAATCTTCCCCAACACTCATATGAGTCTATATAACATCTCCTCTTCAAGTTATAAATTGTTAGCATGAAAATTTCCCAAAATCTGAAATCCTTTATATAACACGAAATTTGTGTAGAAAATACTTGTATTATTATTCCAAAATTCGCTTTCTTAACATATTTATTTATGTATACCTTAATTTCAAATTATTTATTTAAAAGTATTCGATAACTCAAAGTTTGACAAGTCTATTGTCGATCTCGCAGATGTTAGGCATACGCTGGCCAGGCGTACGACTAAAATCTCCAAGTAATAAATATCCTTGTTTCAACTACCAGTGGAAAATATTTCAAAAATTCTTTGTTAAAATAGATACGGAAAGTACCAATGTGTGTAGATGTGTTGATTGTTCATGAATCGCAGATACACAATGGTTTCATCTGGATCCCCTAGAAAACATCTATATCCGTAGGAGATCTCTTCCCTGCGAATTTCGTCATGGACAGAAAGGAAGATATTTTCAAATCAAAAGAAAAGCTGAAGTCACTAAGCGTTGACTGCTCCATCTCAAATCACAAAAAACAAATCGTGGAACTATGAAGATACTTCAAGTCACAGGGATCAATCATGTCACAAAGACAAATCAATTCACGAAGACAAATCTAGTCATGAAGACACAGCTGCATCAAACAGGTGGCTCCACATCACTAAGATATCTCAAACATTGCATGGCTCCATTCTACCTTTAGTAACTCTAGTGGTTACATCTCTTTCACTTGTAGATATGCCATGGGGACCGCAGGTACACAATTGTTACGCCTGATTCCCTCAGGAAACATCCATACCCATAAGCTTTCACAGCTCCGTGGATTACGCCCTAATCACGACTATAGATCGCAGCAGACATAATGGTTATGCTTGGTTCCCCCAAGAAATATCCGTCCGCCATAGTCCATTTACAGCCCTGCGAATTATGCTACACGGTCACGTTCTTTCATACAACTCGAGTTTTATGTCCGGACAACCGACTACCACCAGCAGCACATCTCAACTGAGTTCGAAATTCGAGGGAGAAGGAAGGTACTTTCCTTATTTTGCTTTAAAAACATATAATACTATATATATAGTATTTTTTTTTCATATACCATATAACTCATACCTATGTATATTGACATAAGATTTTTTTCAACAAATTCACATTTCCCAAAACGTGTTTTTCAACATCTCATAATATTGGTTGTAAAATCAAAAGCTCTCTCCAAATTTCCAATTAATCGGTCCATCACTTAATTCAGTCTGACCGATTAATATTCCTTTATTATTATTATTATTATTGGAATTTATTAACTATCAGATTTCATATATCCTTGTATTAACAGACCCGAATTTAAATTCAAATTCTATTTAAAAAAATTCCAAACAATTCACCAATTTTCTAATGAGATTAATCACTAAGTTTATTCAAAAAATTCTCCTTATTTCGGATTACAATATTTTACTTGCTCTTGAACACATTTGAGTTTTAATATCAATTTAAATCTCACTGATCAAATTCGACTTATTCAAAAATCAGTAACTCGACCTTTCAATTCATAGTTGGAAATTTCAAATTCAATCTTCTCCTCAACATCTCTTAAGGTGTATAACCTCCAAATCCTGGTATATTGGATTATCCTTCAGCCCAAATGAATTCCGGATTCTATTTGATTACTCAAAAAAGCTGGTATATATTACTAATGTTGATTTTTAAAATAGCTAAAATAAATTTTCAAAATTTCTGGAGTCGAATTCTAAAATCTTATCAAATAATTTCCTTAATTGCAATTAAGTTGACATGTACTTTTCCTACCCTATAGCTTCATTTTGAATACACACCATTTATCTTTTCAACGGGTTTTCAATTATAACCAATATGATAGGTTATTATATTTCACTATTTAAATTCGCTCGGTAAATGGAATACACTCCCTTTTTACCTTATTTAATGGTTTAACGACTTCAAACTTATTCAAAATCTGTTTATTTATTTTACTCCTATCTCATTCCGATAGATCTCGCAAACAAGAAGACGAGAATATACCTATCAAAATTTTCATTTTCTGAACTTTTCATTATTTCACAAATTTTCATTAATTGGGATCTACAATCATTGGTGATTGTATGTCTCTTGATCAGTAGTCCCCATCTTTGCATAACCGTCTTCACGGTATTCATCACCCTCATTTATCATAATTTTTGAAACTATACGATCTCCAATCAATCTGTTTACACCATTATCATTTTTTCCTTAATTCCCTTTATTTTCATTCTTGAAAATATCACTATATATATATTTAACTAAATGGTTATACATTTTATCACACATTTCTATCCTTCCACATTCACAAACTTCGGCCGTCAATTAGCAAGCGAACAACTCCCTAAGTATCAACCCCGAAGGCTGAAACCAACATCAGATCAACACTCAGGAATTTTTCCACTTAACTAATCTCTAGTCAGTTTTTTAATTTCTTAACTCCACTTCTTAATTCTTATCAATCATTATTTACGAAATACTCGGATTCAATTTACAATTCCACTTCTCTTTACATTCTATCATCCTTCGTTTTCGACGTACGACTCTCTTTCTTCAGTTCTTGTCATTCTGATTCATGTTAACCTCTCACTATCCTTTGAAAACATTTCCACTTATTATATTCATTTTCTCCATTCTTAGAAAATCATTTATTGTCACTGGAAAATATTTCCATATATTCACAAAACTTTATTTTCTATAGGAGATATACTTCATTCTTATGATTAACATTTCCAAATTCATTATTTGGATTAAGCCGATGTTAAATAAAACACCAATATTCCCACTTAACTATTAACGCTCACTAACCAACTTCACTTAATCAATTCTTGCTATTGAAGCTTAAACCATTTCTTAGTCAACAATGAAGTCAATCAAGTTGGGGTATATAAACCTCTCAGACCTTAACTGAACAACATCATCAACTTTGAAACAGATTAAATTCACCACTTTAAACACCAACAAAACATCTATTCTCGAAATTTCTGACTTTAAGTTAAGAATTTATTTCCTTTACAATAATTCACGCCTTCAAGATATGTAACTTTTAAAAATATACTTTATTCTTTAATCTGAATATATAAACCATTAATTAATAACATTTCAAATTTTTAATTAACACAGAAAGTAAACAGTATTTTTCTGAAATTTGACATAGTTGATTTGCATAAATAACTTTCTTTCTAATCATTTCATATTCGATAATATATTTCGACTCCGGAAAATCTCATTTGATTTGAACTTCAGAATAATCGTACTACACTAGTCAATTCCATTTCTACTATTTCCAATTTCGTTCGCAACATATTTTCTTTCACATGCTTTTTTTCAAAAAAAGTGCATATTAGTCCTTTTATCGAAATATGAACTCATCACGTCCAAATTAATTTGATCGACTGAAATCTCTTTAAAATCTTCATTCATATATCACTTTATTTGCAGTTCTCGTTAACAATTCACTTCTTGTTAATTAATTAACCATTTTAAACCTCACTATCAAATTCTTGTATTCGATTACACATTATTGGTTTGAAACCAATTATTATTTATCCTGTCAATTTCTGAGTAACAAAATTCGATATAGCCGAATTCCAATTATAACCTTTCTTATTTTATTTCATTCATTTATATTCCGAATGTCAAAATAAAATCCATCACTTCATCCTAAAATGGTTTGAAACTTTCCCATTTCATTCAAATTCATATCTGAATTTTTATTTCAAATAAATTATGTTATCTCAGATTGCCAAAATTCAAAATTCAAAATTTACATAAATTTATTAGCCGATTCTCTTATACTTATCTTTCTTTTATATCATCCAATGATGAATTCTAGATTCAAATAAAAGGGGACCTACTGAAGATTAGCTCTCGCAAGATGGATCCAAAGACTGGGAATTCCAAAAATTTCAAATATCAAAATAGATTATCGTTTCCGCTGTATCAATTCAAAATACCAATTTAAATATATATATATATATATAATATTCCCAAAATAATTCATCTTTAAAATTTTATTTGTTAAAAAACACTTTCAAAATTTATTTTTTTCAAAATTCTTTTTTATTTTCAAAATCCATTTTTCTAGTGTTGATTCTTCACATTTAAACCCGATAAGCTACGCTTGAATAAACCAAAGCTCTGATACCACTGTAACGTCCTGCCTTTTTGACCGCTTCAGATTGGTGATTAACCCAATTTAAAACGCTTAAATTGACGGACCCTTATTGGCTTATAGAGTTTAAGAAAACATAACCAGCACAGAAAACACAAAATAAATAGATAACTTAAGATTGACAGCAAAATAAAATTTCATATATATATATATATATATATATAAGAATTTTTGATAGAGGAATTTTCAGTACAGCAGAATTTTAAGAATACAATTTGAAAACAAGAAAAATCTTTACTATTTGAAAACTTCAGAGTGCGCCATCTCAGGATTCCCCAGCTTTGCCAATCTTCTAATCCTAAGCTGTAATCTTTAAATCTGTACTGCTTGGGTCTGACTCGAGCATTCCATGTAAAAACATAAAACACTCGAGTTTGGATTAATCATTTGTTCAAGTAAACAATTTCAATTAAAACACTAAAATATAATAATTTATCCTAGCCTATAATATCAAATGTAAGATGTCAAGTATACACGCACGTAGTACCCAAACAATATCAGCTTAAAGTTGCCAAATATATGATTTCAAGTCATATATTTCAGTTTAAAAGGGGTGGTATGCATGCAATTCTTTCATCAAGACATGGTCCATGAGCAATATTATGTCCGAACTTAAAATGCAACAATAGCAGACAACTAGCATAGTCAAAATTCAAAACCAAAAGGAGGAATATAGCAGACCAGCATACGAAACATATACACGTGAAATTTATCCAACCAAATTAACATCATAAGGAAGTCAACTGCCTGAATAGGTTTATACCCACTTCCAAACAGTAGAAGTAAGGATGTTGTAGTCATTACAGTGCAAGTGAAAGAAGCTTTGCAAATAATTATTACATGCACGAAGCCGCTTACATATGTACGCATGCATATTCATGACCATTAATATTTTAATTAAATCCCATAGGTATGTAAAGAGTCCATCAAGCAAGTGACTATTATGAATATAATTGTGAGAAATTGTACACAATGGTTACATATGATCAAACAAGGTGATGTAGACATACCAGTTCGAAGTGGCCAATCTAAGAAAGGGGTTCAGCAAGGAAAAACAAAAGCAAAATAAGGGGTTCAACAAGGTAGAAAAAATGAACTTAAACATCTCTGTTTGGACATCTTACCCCTCCATTGTTCTATTACCCAGTTCTTCTCGTATTACTTTTTGAGAAACAATGTTTGAGTGACATTATCACTAACCCAAAAGAGTTGAGTCATAGTATTCATTTACAGTTCACCTTTTGGACAACACACTTTGTTTTTTGTCCTTCATTAATTCCATTTTTGGTCCCACCGACACTTATGAACATGTATAGATAGACTCATGTTAATTGCGTCATGTTACTAGTGTTGCGTTGGACTATTATTATTTTAACGGGACAGGCATTGGGGTTCCCATACTATGGTTTGCATACAGTGTTGCTGACCATTCATTTCAACACCTAATCCATGTTGATGTAATATATTTTCACATTCATTTTATTATATACCAGAATTGAACACAAAGATTTACATTCAAAAATTATTATAAGCAAATAAATGTTGTTTATGACATCCATTGCAAATAAGAAGACTTAAATCAACACTCTCCAAGAATTTGCCACATACAGATCTCTTTGGTTTGTCATCTAATGACTTGCAGATTATAAATTGGCTTACTATATCATCATTTCCCAATTGGTTCATGCACTTTACTTGATACTCATATCCTAACTTGCAGGTGATGGTAGGGAATATAACAAAATGTACAGGCCCCAAAACAGTGGGATTTAAGTTGATCTAAGTGAGGCAGAAACATAGGCTTGGCAGCTAAAATACGAAACATTTTAATATAGCTACTTTAATAACATGGCAGCTACAATAATAGGACAGTTCTATTTAATCCATCCAAGTGGGAATACTAGATTCCAGTATCTAACCATTAATATTCTAGGTACCCAATGCTCAAAATATTAATATAATGTTTGAACTAAAATAGACTTTTCTGTTATAATATAATTTATTTTCGCATTTTGTTTCAAAATGGAAATTTCCTAATAATCTCATCATTGTCCACATACTAATATGTATCATAATTCCTTACATGTATTTTTATGCATTTACAGGAGTGCGAGGTAACATATATGTCAATAGGGGAGACATCCACCTGCATCATCCTTTTATAAATAAACAGTTTCATATATACCATTTAAAATATGGTAGTACATGTTGCTGGAACAAAAACTGATAATCCAGTAACATGGTCTGTTGCCAATTATTTTATATCGTATTTGCCACATAATGAAATATTTACACCATCATTCAATGCAGATGCTTCCACACGGGTTACACTATTAATCCAAGAACGTATTATAACTAATAGATTTTTAATTTTGATGTACATCCTTAAATCCAAGTACTGCACAACTAAGCGCTTGCAAACACAATTTGGCGTCTATTTTATGGGTTCAACTCACACCAATCATCAACTCCGACTAACCAAATCATAATCCGATCACTCTCGTTGCTTTCATACTTTTTAGATCTTCTTCGTAGTTAAAGGAAAATGCTACTATCATACTGAGGACTTTATTCTCCAATTTTATAGGTTTTTAAGTGAATTGCCAACATATTTGGGAAATGTTCAATTCTACGTATAAGGCAAGATATTGAAATGCAACTTCAAGCAGGAAGGCAAACAAAAGTTTCTAGAATTGAATCTGAAACTCATGGTATTCAATCATAGCAACAAAGGGGTAAATTATGCAACAATCAAACAAGGCAATGGTTAAACATTAAGACCATTTACCATCAAAATTCTAGTTTAAACCGAAATTAGTCTACTTGACATAAAGATCAATCGTGAGTGAGTTAACACTCACCTTCGGTGATGGCGACGCAGAGATTTTAGTTAACGCATGTGATGGCCACAGTTGCTAAGGGTAATGGTGGCGACTCGAGTTGATTCAAGTAGCACTTACAGGCCAATTGCAAGCAGCGTCAAAGTTAGACTTTGTTGGGAGGGGTTGAGCCGACATGATGTATAAAGGAGACATGGACTTCGAATTGTTTCGATTTGGGGAAAAACGAGTCTTTGATATCGGTGATGGGTGGAGCTCGCATGACGGGATGAAGGCGGCCATCGTTCTTCAATTTGACGAGGACGATTTGATTTTGGGAAAAAGGAAAAACCTCGGTGGTTAAAAGAATAAAAAGAGGAAGAAGAATTGGATTTGGTTTGAGGCAGGAAATGATTTTTTTTTGCTCAGGGAAATGGACGGGGGAATTGATTTTTATAGAAGAAAACCAGCGGAGATAGGAACGATGTAATGTCATAGCTTATAGGGTATAGGTGAATAGGTCGGCGTGAAATTAGCTAGGATAGGTTATATTTGTGTATAAATTAATATTTATTCTACCGTAATTACCCCGAACCGTTCTAAAATTGTACCGCCAACACAATCTCCAAACGCGAAAAAAATTATACATATCACTTCGTCTCCGCAGTCTGAACCCAATAAAATTATTTTGATTGTACTTCGACTCGATTTTTATAAGACATTGTTTTATTTTTAATTTATTTATTGGTCCACTGATTTTATTTCGTTTTGTTCAACAACTCCATTAGTTAAATTAAATTTCTTTATACACACGAATACACAATTATCCGGACCAATTTCCATATATTTTAACAAATACAATCTTTAATTTATTTCAGTCGAATTTAAATATCCAATTTGAATACTCAACCAAATTCAGTCCAAATATTCAACAACATTATTTGATTATCAACCAATCATCTAGAATTAAATATCGAATTCAATTCATACAATAAATTTGATTTTTTTCCTAACTCCCATATCAATACAAAATTGGCCATTAATAGTTAAATTTTTAATTAATCACATATTTCTATTGTCGAAATTTCTGGGATGTTACACACAGCCTAATACATCTGCCATCACACAGAGGACTACTAGGGGCACCTTTCGTACCTCCGGAAGCCGCGTGCTTCCCCTTCTAGTCCTTCTTAGCCATCATAACATCAAATGAATGTGCGCTCCCCTCGTGCCTCATAACACCTCGATGATCTACACCATTGGGTTATTCACCCTCAAACGTACGGACTAGTCCAAGCGCCTCACTTTAATATGTTGTTAGAGCCTACGTCTAAACATTCTTTTACGCGCTTGCCTTTCCTCACCAGGTTTACATTTAACTTGGTTGTTCCCTTTTATATTGAATTCTTATTCAAATTACCAAGTTTCTCTTGCTTATTAATTTCAGTCATATAACTTAACCCATTTAAGTTTATTAATAAGCCCACCACATGTTATTCTCTGGATTGTGGTCCAAGGTCTGTAATCCATAATCCCTTTTTATTATTGTTTGATTTCAAGGTCATAATAACATGTTCTAATATGTTATTAAGTATCTCTTAGTTCACAAGTTTTCCAATTAACATGTCACTTACCACTTATGATTAAATATAACTTATTTAATTTCATAAGATTTCCTCATTCTTCTTACTTAATAATAATTCCATTTCCACCATCTTTACAACTTATCGTTGTTTACTTATTAACTCAGTTCTCTTAATTAATGTTCACTAATAAGTTTTTCTTTCCATAACTTATGCTGTTCTCATCCGTAGATTTCATACTCTCGTTCTCACCAATAACTTAATTTACAATTAAGTCCAATTTATCTCTTAACATAAGTTATCCCGCTTTTCTTATTGTTTTCTTATAACCCAAGTTATAATTCTCACTTGTCCCTAGGACAAGCCTTAACATATTATTCTATCAGCATATTTCAGATTTCCAAGTTTATAGATTACTTAATTTATAATTAACTACTACTTCTTACTTTCCATAAACTTCCCCCTTTCTCTATTTATTACAATCTACTGGTTTCGATTTTCGACCGAGTAGTGATTACTTAATTTAAAATTAAGTGTCACTTATCTCATTCCACCGGTTATATCACGTTCTTACTAGTTTATTATAACCTGAGTTATAATCTTCATTTTCCCTAGGATAAGTCCATCTATTATACAACATTCTCATTAATGTTATTAATTAATAATAGGTTATTATCATTCCCCATTTATTCCAAACCATTTACTATCGTATCTTTCTTTCATTCAGTTCCATTTATTACCATTAATTTCAATTAATACTGTTTATCTATCCAGCTATTTATATATTATATATATATACATGTACCAGTCCTCTCACATTAAGCCTACAACCTGTGGATGCTGGATATGTTGGGCGGGTCCGGGCAGACTTCTTCCATAAGTCGGACTTAACCTCGTGTCTTGGCACATTTCATGTATATACCCTTAGACCCTTCACATTAGATACGCCACTTGTGGTTGCTGGATATGCCGGGCGGGTCCGGACAGACTTCTACCACAAGTGTAATTTAACCTCGTGTTTAAGTACGGTTACAGTTTCTAATTACTGTAATTCTAGGCATGCTCATTCTTTAATAATTATTCCTATTTCATTATAGGTTTTCATGCCCCTTTTTCCAAGTCATATTTACTAACCCAATTTAAGATCTTTAAACATAATTTGCTCGATGCCCCAATCCATATTTATTTATTCAATTATATGTTAACATGAAACCATATAATTATATACTTACTCCAATTATTTCATGTATACATTTGGGACAAATTGTCATGTAACAAGAATAGTCACAGTTGATGCCCATATTCTAACAAGTTCATAACATGTAAACTACTTTTTAACACTTCAACTAATTCAATATATGAATTTTCCAACATGTTCATATTAATATTATAACATGTAAACATTCCAACATTTCAACTGATTCATATTAACAGTTTAACATTATATCATGCTAATCATTCCCACATGTCATACACCACTTTAATCATTACTAGCAAATGTTTAGGCATATTAACATGTCATATTCCAATTTGTCATAATGGGGAATGCTAAACGGTAATATACCATTATCTAAAATAATATGGTTTAAATCCACTCACCTCGTAAGCTTTCCAAATCCTGGACCTTGTCCAGATCTACCCTTCCATGGTTTTCCCCTAATTAGATCCAGAACCTAACAACCATGGATTTATAATTTATACTAAAAGAAAAAGGGAAGAGAAAGGAATTGAAAATTAGACCATATCTAGGAATTACCTCACTTCAATAAGAGATCTAAAAGTAACGCAGATCCATTCTAGAAAAATAGAAAAAGGGATTGCTGATGTAGAATCCCAGATCTCTAAGCTTGAATAACTCTAATAAGTTGAAGAAGAAGAAAAGACTAGAAAAAACTACGTCGGAGCAGCACTTCATCGTCGCCATTGAATTATATGAATAAAACAATGGGTCTAGGGTCTTATTTATGGGTGTAGCGGAGGAACCAGGACCCTTAGATCTAAATCTAAAACACCAAAACCTACCAAGTCAGAAAAGAATGTTCCAGATCCATGGGTGGGTTGACCCCCAACGGGCAAAATTCCCTCTCAACTTCCCATCTTTCCAAATTTTTATTTTGAACTGATCTTCGAATTTTCTGGATATATTTATTTAATATATAGTATACATATATGCTCCTTATATTTACACAAACTTCCAACGCTTATAACTTCTTTATATGGTGTCCGATTTACGCAAACCAGGTGTCTATCTTGACTAGAATTTCGAAACAAACGCAATGGCATGGTCCGTTTTACTTAATTATGAATATTTAATTAAGTTATTCTTATTTTATTATCTTAAGTTAAAAATGCGGGGTGTTACAAAGATCGAGGCGATGCGACATAGGAACTTGAAGATAAGTTTCGCGCTTCTTACCCTTTTCTTTTGAGAGTACATTCTTTATTTCATTTCTAAGCTTTTGATTCTGTTTTTCCTATCATTTAAGTATGTTTATCCTATCGTTCGAATCTCGATTCTTAAGTAGAAGCCTATGTTTGGAAACATATGTTTGAGACATGATATGTTTGTTGGTTACAAGTGGATGCAAGTGAAGAAAACACACACGCATTAGGCACTTGATCGGCTCAAGCACTTACGTACTGCATATGGATGTGTGAGCATTAATTTTCAATGGATGAAAATGGTTACATCATCACATGGATGTTGCATTTTGGTGAATGATTGTGCACACATATAGAACTTATATGTATCATTTGGAATCTTTTTCATTTCATACTGGATACATGGCACATACATAAATTGCACTAAGGTGGTCGACTAAATCAGTCGACCGCCTGATTTTCATATTAGTGTAGGGACATATACACATAACAACTTTGCATATGTTCATACAAGGCATAAGAAATTTTAAGGACAATGAACGCCAGTGGTTGATGGATGAGTAGATGGGCATAGGTAGTTGTTAAGTAATAACATTCTTCTTAACTTGAAGATTTCGAGGACAAAATCCTTTGAGTGGAGAATGTAACATCCCATATTTTAATACACAGTAATTATATTAAGAAGATAATAAAACAAATATTTAGAATTAGGTAAAATTGACTTTACCTTTGCGTCCGTTACAAAATTTTGGTTCAGATAGACTCTTGGTTTTCGTAAATTGAATTAAATACGAAGAAGTTATGAACTAAAGAAGATTGGACTAAATAGTATATTGTATACAATAATTTAAAATGAGACAGCATAGAAAAGAAACGGTAAGTGGGAGACCCTGCACCTTATCTAGGTCGACACAGGGTTTGACCTAGGTCTAAGGTCGATCGAACCTAGTGTTGACCAAGTTCTAAGGTGGGTCGACCCACTTGCATGCAGGTCAGATTCTTAAAATGGAATCTGGACTCTTTTATTTGCCAAGTACATACGCTGACTCAGCTTGAGGTGTACGGTTCGATTTATAAACCTAATATCTAATGACTAAAACTCATCCTAGCTAATCTATAAATAGGCTAGCAGGCTCACCATTTTCGTACACACAAACGTTCTTCATTCTTCTTCCTCCAAGCTATTTTATGAGTAAAAATAAGAAGATGTCGGGTGCTGCCAAAACATATATTAAAGGAGATAATTATAGTTTTCATACAACAACAAATCTAAAGAGACATTATTCTAAATGTTAATCAAATTACTATGAGCTCTAGTTATTTTAGATCTTTTATTTAAACATTATTTTGACAGTAATAATTTTAATTCGAAAAGTAACAATGTTTATACATGTATATGTTATTGTTTTGCTATCAACTATATATCCACTTTAGAGTTAATACATGTTTATGTATACACCTTTTCTTCCTTATTCCCTTTTCTGTCTTTTATTTATTTATAATATTTTTTGTGCTTATTTATTCAGTTTGGATATGTTTTCTCCTTTTCCTTTTTATTTTATGATGAGCCTAGGCCATCGAGAGCCTAGGCCATGTCCGTTAGAATTTCATATAAATTGGGATAAAATGGAATAACTTGTACTGAAAATAAGGGGAACTGGGTGTATTATAACTTGAGAACCTTTGACTATAAATTTGGGGTAATTACAAAAGGGAAGAATTTGCAAATATGTTAATCTAAATAGATTGGACTTAATTTGATACTAAGTAAAACATGTTAGGGAAAAATATGTGGATCAAATGTAATTAATTAAACTGGTTACTGTAATATACACACTCACATACACATCTGGGTATGTGTTTGTTTGTTTTGGGGGGATGAGTTGTACACAGAATAACTTTAATTGGAAACATCATTTACAACCATGCTTATTAATGAACTTAAGCCTGCTAAGTAAAACGTGTTAATTACTAAGCTAAGAGGTCCCATGTCTTGTTGTTTATATCCGATTTTGGGATTCTTAAAATCCTAGTTATTTGGAGGCACCAGCCTAGGGGGTGGCTTGTGTCAATCTTGCTGTGTGGAACATGTATCAGACAGTATCCCTATTGGTATTATAGAGGGGCCTCGCACTAGATAGGGGCCTGTGCACGATTTGCTGATTTGGATTGTAAGAGGTTCAAAGGATGGAAGGTCGATACATGCGCGTTTCGGTGGAGTCATGAGGGTGCAAGTTTTCAATGTAGGAAACTAAGACACTATAACACTAGAAAATAGGTCCGTGTCTTATAAGTTGACGGGTTACGACTGATATCCCATACTTCTTTGGTTGGCACAGGATACTTGCGTAGTAGGGAGCCGATCAAATGGGTAGTAATTAAGGTAAAACCTAATCCTGATATTCTAATAATTGGTGTAGAAACTTGTTCTTGGGATATGATTGAGAAGCTTACTTGATCTTTACCTTGCCTTGTTATCTCCTTTACTTCATGCTTGCATATTTCACTATATTTTCATATCCAGAACCATTTATATGTCTTGATACTTCTTACCATATGCCTATGCTAAAAATCACTAAAACTCACCATACTTTATGTCTGAACTATTTTGATTTTTCTTCTCCCTTTTCCTTTCCCCCCTAAGGTTCTCAGAGTGGTGGTGGACAGTGGTTGTGATGGTTATTCTATTTAGCTTTGATTTGGATTACTTCTCTTTCCATGTATTATTTCAGTTTCTTTTATGTTTTATTGTTATGGCATCCAAGGGAATATTATTTTAAGGTTTTGTACTCTAATGATTTTATGAGATAGAAGTTTATGACTATGACATTGATGGTTCATGTGAAAATGTAATGTTGAGTTTGATTTGAAATAAAAGTTGGAAGTTTTTCCGCTACATTTATATTCTATCTTGTTACAATTAGTCTCTATATTATTATTGCAGTTCACGAAACTTAATACGTCCTTATATGGGTGACATTAAGAGACGTGAGGTGTAACATTATTGGATATATACCTAGACATTTGAGGATCAGATGAGGAGAGTTGCTTGAATACGTCAAGCAACCAACAGTGCCATCACTGGCGCCACCACCTCTTCCTTCCTGGAATGGAAACAATCTTGGACCGAGCAATCAAGGGATCATCATCAACTATTCTAGATGAAATCATCATGGATTTTTTTCATTAATTTGGAATAATATATGTTTCTCTTTATTTTAGGATTTTTGGATGGCTACCTCGACTCGCATATATACGAGTGTTAGGATTTAATCCTTAGACATGATTTATTCTCGACAATAAAACCATTCAACGAATAAATGGCTAAGTTGAAGTTGTTGATATCAAGATTTTGATTAATGCCAACAAAAGAAGTTGAAATGGAAATCGTGTTATAGAGATAAGTTTTTATATGTATATAAGTCGAGTTATGTTAGAATCATGTTAAAATCTATCCTTAAGTGTGTGTGTGCATATTCACATGGCTTTAAAAAAGCCAGAAGTGTACAGAATAATCTCTACCAGTCGACTGGTACAGAATTGACCAGTCAAGTGGTCAGAGAAAATTTGTGCACAATGGCTAGTTTTGAAACATGTTTTTATTTATATGATTTAAAGTTTAATTCAACCAGTCAACTGATGATTTTTTTACCAGTCCACTGATTCGACCCAAACTATTTTATGAAGAGCCAACATCTTTCATGAAGAGATTCCTCTTCAATAATCAATGGAAATGGACAAAACTTTTTATAGAAACTCTTCATGAAGAAATGCTACTCTTTTACTATTATATAAACACACCAAACATGGTTTTCAAAACACTAATTCTAAATATATTCTCTCTATTTTCTGAAAATAACTTCTATATACTTTGCAAACAAAAGCTCTCCAAATTCAAGTTACTTATTGAATCCTTGATAATATTTTTTCATATATTGATTCAACAAGTAACTAGCTTCCTTCAAATCTTTACAAGCATTTCAAATACTCAAGGATAATATTATAGGAAGGGTGTACTTAAACCGTTGACTATCCGTGTTGATTCAAGAACACAAAGCAGAATTCAAAACACTTGTGTTTATTGAAGTCCTGCGTAGTTGCTTAGGCGAGAGGCATCCTTGTTGGGGCTCGTGTGTAATGACCTATTCCTCTGGGTTAAGAGAGGGCATGATAGTGCATTCCGAAGAGGAACTTCGAGACTTGACGTAGGGCGGGAAGTCCGAACCAGTATAAAATTCCTGGTGTCACTTTACTTTACTTATTGCTTTTATTTACTTATTATATATCATATCAGTTCTTGTATTAGCTAGTTAGTATATCATCTGCATTTCCGCTATATCAATATAGATCCTACTTAAGTCATACACACCAACTTTTCAATTGGCATCAGAGCTAGAAAATCATTTAACCGTAAAACCATTATCTGATACATAGACATTATGGATAATGACACTAGTACCAGCAATAACACCGGATATTCTGAATGCCAATCCACTGCTACAACACATTTCTTTAATGGCATAAATTATAGTAACTGGGCTACAATGAATAAGGATATACATGCAAGAAAATAGTTTTGATGCCTGGAATATCACACAAAAAGAGTACACACAACCTACTACAATATTTACAGAATGGTCTGCATCTGAAAAAGTAGAGGATAGTGCCAATGCTATAGCTATGTACATGTTGCATTGTGCTTTCGACAGAAATGAGTTTAACCGGATTTCTATGTGCAACACAACATATGAAATCTGGAGAACACTCAAAATTATGCATGAAGGTACTAAGAAGGTTAAACAAAGTAAAATATCTATGCTTAAGAATCAATTTCAAAATTTTAAGATGAATGAAAATGAATCCACAAATGATATGTATTCACATTTTCGAAACATTTATCACTCTTTATTAGGATTAGGAGAAAAGTATTCCGATTTTGATATAATGTCAAAAATTTTGAATTCTTTAACGGACGAATGGGAGAGAAAAGTAATGGCAAACTAAGAAGCTAATGATCTCTCTGCCATGAAACCAGAAGAATTGATTGGTAATCTAATGTCTTGTGAAGTAAATTTGCAGGCGAAGAAAGAACAGGTATAAGATAAGAAAAAAATTAGCCTTCCATGCTAAGAAAGAAGATTCTGATTCAGATGAAGAAGATTTTGCATTTATAGCCAAGAATTTTAGAAAATTTTTAAAATACAGAAAAGGTCAAAGCAAAAATGTAAAGAAGAACTCATCAAAAGAACTTGACCCTGCTCTAGTAGAATGCTTCAACTATCATAAGATTGGACACTAACAAAAGAATTGTCCAGAGTTGAAGAAACATTGCAACAGTGAGAAATCAAAGAGATGAGCATTTTCAGTCACTTTGGACAACTCGGATTTATCTTTTGAAAGTGACAGTTATAATGGACAAGCTAACGTATTCTTCATGGCTAAGGATAATGATGTAAGTGATTTTACTTTCGATGAATTAGTAGAAATTAATACTGAAATCTTAGAGTCTAGGAAAATGTTTAAGTAAATTTTTTTAACAAACTAATGATGATAAAAAAACCAGATTTTGAAAGAGATCTTTTAAAAGATGGAAATTAAATTTTAGAAGAAGAAATTAGAAAATTACAACAATCTCTCTCAATAAAAAATTCTCAAATTTCTACGTTGTGTCATGAAATCGAGACTCAAAAGAATAAAAATGATTTATTGGTTTCTGAAAACCATGATTTAAATACTAAATTTAAAATCATAGAGTTAGAAAATTCTAGTTTGAAAATCAAACTGAAAGCATTTCAAAAAATGTTAATAAATTTAAAAAAGGTAGAGAGAATTTATCTAAAATATTAGAAAACTCTCAACCGGTGTTTAGTAAAAAATGGACTAGGTTATGATAAAAATAAATCTAAGAGAAAATTTATTTCTAAAAATTCCAATATTAAACCGAAAGTTTCTAATAGTAGGTTAAATATTCCTACTAAGAAAAAACTCTCAGGAAATATTGGTATATGGATTCCGAAGAAAAATAATGTTCTTATTAAAAATAAATATATTAAAAACTTTTTAGATTCTGTTTATTATAATAGTAATTAATCTTTTAAAAAGGAACCTAAGCCCTCTTGGGTTTGGCTTCCTAAGAGTTAACCCTTAGGACCCTGACGGGGGAAGTGGTTACCAATGAAATTTTTTAAATTATTTTTTGCAGGTCCCACTCAACAAAAACAGAGGAAAATGGATGCTAGACAGTGGTTGCTCAAAACATATGATAGGAGACAAGGAAATGCTAACAAATATCATTTACTCAAAAGGAGGAACTGTCACATTTGGAGATAATTCCAAAGGATACATCATCGGCAAAGGCGATGTGAGCAATTGCGGTATATCTAATTCACCTCTTATTTCAGATGTTTTATTTGTTAAGAATTTAAAACACAATTTATTAAGTATTAGTCAATTGTGCAACAAAGGTTTTAAAATATCATTTTCTGAAAATAAATGTAGTATTTCTGATTCAAATCAAAATCTTATTTTTGAAGGAAATCGAGACAAAATACATATATTTTAATATGCCAATTAATAATAATCCAATTATGTGTTTATTAGCCAAAGACAATGATCCTTAATTATGGCACAAACGATTTTGCCATATTAAATTTAAAACTATCAACAAGATATCTAAAAATGATCTGGTAAGAGGATTACCCAAAATAAAATTCAAAACTGAAAATTTATGCGATGCTTGTCAACTCGGAAAGTTAATCAAATCTTCTTTTAAATCTAAAAAGGTGATATCAACCTTACAACTACTTGAATGACTACACATGGATTTATTCGGACCAACTCAAGTTCAGTCCATAAATCATAGCAGATATGTGTTCGTAATTATTGATGATTTCTCAAGATACACTTGGACTATGTTTTTAAAGAATAAAAGCGATACTTTCGATATCTTTAAGATTTTCGTCAAACAAATTCAAAACTTTAACAAATTTAAAAATAAAGAACATACGAAGTGATCATGGAGGAGAATTTGAAAATGAAAATTTTCATTTATTTGTCAAAAGAAAGGAATTTTTCATAATTTTTCTTTTTCTAGAACTCCTTAACAAAATGGAGTTGTAGAGCGTAAAAACAGAACTTTGCAAGAATGTGCTAGAACGTTGTTAAACGGAATTACACTGCCAAAACTTTTTATAGTTGAAGCAGTTGCAATAGCTAGTTATGTTTTGAATTGTGTTTCTATTCGACCTCTTACTAAAAATGCTCCATACGAACTTTTTACTGGTAGAAAACCAAATATATCTTATTTCAAAATTTTTGGTTCAAAATGTTTTATTTTAAATACAAAAGGTCAGCTTATAAAATTTGATTCAAAATCTGATGAAGGAATATTCTTAGGATATTCTGAGCGTAGCAAGGCTTATCGTATTTTCAATAAGAAAACCGGTAAAATAGATAAATCACTTCATGTGTCATTTGACGAAAATATTATTCAGAATTTTGTTAATTTAGATATTCTGAAAAGTAATACTTCACATGACAATGATTTTGATATATACAGGGAAGTTGAAAACATTGTTAATAATAACACAGAGAATAATACTACAAAAACTCAAGATAACATCATTAATCAAAATATTCCTATTAATGAAGTTCGATCTCCATGAAGAATATTACGAGACCATCCAACCCAAAATATTATTGGAGAAACAACTTCAAACATAAGGACAAGAAGTCAACTTAATTTAGTAAGTAATGTAGCCTTCTTATCAAATATTGAACCCAGAAACCCTAAAGAAGCATCTACAGATGAAAATTGGATAATTGCAATGCAACAAGAATTAAATCAATTTGAACGTAAGGAAGTCTGGGAATTAGTACCATGACCAACTAATCAAACTATTATTGGAACAAAACAGGTTTACAAAAATAAAGCAGATGAATTGGGTAATATCACTAGAAATAAAGCTAGACTTGTTGCACAAGGTTACAATCAAGAAGAAGGCATAGATTATGAAGAAACTTTTGCTCCAGTCGTATAACTCGAAGCAATTCAAATACTATTAGCATCTGTGTGTCATCACAACTTTAAACTATATCAGATTGACGTTAAAAGCACTTTCTTGAATGGTTATATTAAATAACAAGTATATATTGAACAACCTCCACTATTTGCTCATGAAAATATCCTGATCATGTTTTCAACTGAAAAAGGCAATATATGGTCGGAAACAAGCACCTCGTGCTTGGTATGAACATCTCAAAACTTATTTATTAGATTCAGGATTTCAAATTGGAAAGGTTGATCAAACACTTTTTATCAAGAAAGATAATAAAGATATTCTAATAGTTCAAATATATGCAGACGACATTATCTTTGGTTCAATGTAACGAACCATATTATTCTGGTAATTATTTAATTTATTTTATTATTTAAAATATTGATTTGCATTTAAATATTTGAATTTAACGATTTTCCTTTGAATATATTATTTAAATAAATAATAAAATAATATTTTAATTTTCAAATGGTTGGAAAATGTCGTGTTTGCAATATAATGTGAATAGGCAATTTAAAATGGTTTTATTTTAGTTTATTTTGAATTATATTAACGCGTTCGTTTATTTAACGACGTTGGAACGTTTAATTTATAATTTAATTATAAAACGAGCTGCAACGGCGCGGCAGTTCATAATTTGGCGTTTTGAACTTTAAATTGCTGTACAGGAGCCAATATAAGTCGGATTTTCTCAAAACAAGAAACGTTCAAATCTGTTAGATAATATTTTTCTAACGAAAGAGAAAAATCGAGTTTTCGTGTCGTAGATTTTGTTTTATGTCCAAATCAAATTTCAAAAAGGTAGCTGTGGATTTCGTTTATATATTATACCGATTTATTATATAAAATAAAGGATTTTTAATATTTATAATATCGTTTTGGCTTGGATTTCAGCCCAGGTTCTTTTATTATGGTAGTATACGAAATTCTGGTCATGTATGGCCAATTTCAATATTTAATTAATATTATATTGAGGTATTTTAAAATTGGTTTATTTTATTTGAATTGGGCAGTTATAAAAGGGACTTTTTTCAAACGACCTCAGTTTTCAACGAAACAAATTTTGTTGGGACCGCAGCATTAAATTATTGTTAGATTTCAGGTTGCGCGTCAATCGGGGTTAATTTGTGAGCATGGCAAGATAAAATGCAAATAAAAACGACCGTTTAGACGTGAACGAGCGCCATTTGAGCAAATGGACTTGGAATTCAACGAAACAAGTTTCATTAGGACCGTAATGTCAAGTAATACTATGACGTCAACTCCGTTGCGAATGGAGGTTGTATGTGAGCGCAAGAGCGAATAAACGATGTTCGAAATTGCGATAGACACGAAATAAATATCGTTAGTCATCATCACGCGTCACGTCAACTTAAATTATATTATTTCCATTTATAGATATACCTATATGCTCAGCCTAAACCAGAAAATCCCATCCCCAAACCCATTTTTGTCCAATATTTTATAGAAAACACCCCGGTTACAAAATAATTTATATCTCCAAATCTAGAAGGAATTTATGGCAGCAACCTTAAGCAAAGTTGTAGATCCAGTCGAGGCCGACCTTCACCAAAAATCCCAGGTCCAACGGTCGCCTGAATTCGCCGGAAATTGCGAATTTCGATGAAAAATGAGTTTCGTTCTTTTAAGTTTTTTGGCATTTTGGAGTGTCGATTGATACTAGGGCAAAGCCAATCTTGTAGAGGACAAAGAGGTGGTGGTTTTCACCTTTGGGTCGACGGTCAGAAAGTTCCTGTGGTGGCCGCGAAAAGGAGTTGAACGGAGATGTTCATTTTTGGGTTTTGTTTCAAGGCAGCGGACGGATTTGGGGGGATTTCAGGGAGGAGGAGGTCAAATCAGACGAAGGGGCTGAAGGTGATAGAAGCGTGGTAGCGAGAAGCTTCGATTGGTGGTGGTTAGGGGGTGTCAGGTGGCCTGAGGCGATGGAAACCTGGGTTTGAATGGTTTCTGTTCATTTGGGTTTTCCAGGCGGCTGAGGGAGTGTCTGGCGTCGGCGTCAAGGGAGTAGGGGCACAGTGGACAGGCGGTGTCGGCGGATGGTCGTAGGTGGTCCCAGCTCCGTCATAGGCAGCGCGGTGATGGTTATTGGGGATCGTGGTTTGCAAAGTCGAAGGAGGTATTGGGGAGGATCGGGGAAATCACGATGGCAATACAGAAAACGCTTGGACGGGAAAAATGGTGCTGGCGTGGCCATATTAGTGGTAAGTAATTAGTTATTTTTTTTATTTATAATTAGTTAACTTAATTTAATTATCGTTTAAACTATATAAGCTTGTAACGTTCATAACAAATTCGCATGTTAACGGATTTCAGCGAAATTGGGTTCGTGGAGACGAGCACTACGCGTACAAACTGGTTGGGTTGCAAACAGAGACCGTTGGAATTTCATGTGATTTTAAATGTCCGTTAAAAATTATATGAAACAAATGCATCAACCGTCAACGGTATTAATTGGTGAGTTAATTCTCACACTTTTCTGGACTGCTCTGATGTGATGAATCCACATAAGTAAAAATATTACTAAAAATATATATATATTGGTTGATTGGCTGCATTGGTTGCTTATGGTTGATTTGATGTTGTTTTTAATTAGATTATCGTCGTTAATTTATTTAAAAATTATATGCTATCATGCATAACAATCTATGATACAGAGAAGGACAGGTTGGAGGGATCCGACTGGATTCCTCAAAATATCATGTGTGTTGTTTATTTTTATATTGTGTACACATGAACTGATTAAACCCCAAATTAACACCAAAACCTGTTTGAATGATAATGGTTGAATGTATGTGATCGTTGATGTGATTTCTTTTAATCAATCGACTGTATAGATTAAGTGATTGGCAGTGAGGGCCTACAATCTATTGTTTTCAAGATATCGTTTTGCCGTCAGGCGAAATGATGTAGTTTTAAGTTATAAAATTTATTTTATAACTAAACTAAAGTGTTGAGTTCATTTTATTTATAGAAATGAAAATAAGTTTATAATTATCCTTACATGTTTATAATCATGATTTAAATAGAGATTAGTAATATTTTATAACAAGGATTCTATGTCATTCACGAACTGCAGTCAAACTAACCTACGGGTTAGTGAAAGGGAATAATTGTTTTTATAAAACGATTAACTGATGTTTTAAATTAACTAAGTTATTTAATTAATTTAAGGAAGAAATGACAAAGTAAATCAGTTAATGGTCAACTGATACATACGGTTAGCGAAAATCAACCGTTTTAATTTGAAACTTGACGATTCGATTAATTTGATTTAAATTAACCAACTCGAGGGTTTTTCGAAATATTCATTAACGAATGTTATTAGAAGCTATTTAATCCTTGATTAACTATAAATTTTAAGTGATTATTGAATTATTTGCTTATTTTTAAAAGTTAAGTGTTATCGAATAACCTTTATAAAAGGATTTTTGATCCGAGCTTACATATGAAATTAGTAAAAGTGGTTTATAAGTGATTAAGGAGATTTTGACAAGATTTTTAACAAGTTAAAATGGAGGCGATTATGAATAGGATGGTTAAATGGATTAGTGGAAAGGATATTGGATAGTTGAATAACGTAAGTAAAGAGATTAGAACGAAATTACCAATGTAAGATATGGATTATATAGATCATATGGAATTCGAATAGTGATTAAGGTTGGAAAGTTTACTCGATGAGGGAAAGGGGAATTAACATGAAAAGCGGGTTTTCAAATGAAAGAAAATGGTTTATTAAACTATAATAAATGGATATGGGGATAATATATTGGATTGTTGAGATAGTTTAATACTGGTTTTAAATTACAAGCTTTTATCTATCTTGAAATAAGAACGTTGTCGACCAAGGTCTGAGAGGTAATTAGAATACCCCAACTCGAACGGCTTCGCTATTATCGAGAGATGATATTTGTTTTTAATGGATACAGAGGTGATCATCGAGTTGTTCGCGATCAATGAAATTTATCATTCTTTAAAATAACCTTTTAAATGGATTTAACTATGCTAGATTTAGTTAAATGGAAATATAATTTCTTTTAATTAATTATAACCAAAGCATGTACTTTTCAATTGGAGTTCTTTTCTGAAACGAGATGAGGCTAGAAATGAATTAGTATGGTAAAGATTTGAAGTTTAATTCAAATCATATAAACAAGTATGAAAAAGGGTTTTAACCAAACTGATGATTTTAAAAAAAAGTGTTAACCTCAGGGCTGAATTAAGTAAAATAGTTTAATCGAAATAAGAGAGAGACTTTGGAAATTTATCATATGTCGTTTGAGTAAAGTAGAAATATAACGATTTTTCTAAATGGTAATGGAAAAGGGAAGTATGTTTACAAAACCATAGCGATATTTTCAAATATAAGAAAATATGAAAAAGAATTTGAGAATATATAAATGGCGTTTCCACGATAAGGAAATAAAAGATGTTTTCATAAAATATGGTAATATTCTTTGACAAAGGAAATTAAAAGAGAGTGTTGAGTAACGTTTTCAGTAACGAAGCCATAAGACTTTTTATAAGATTAAAGTTATGAAATCAATTACAAGAAATCGATAAAATGGTTTGATGAAATATTTCATGTAAAATGACCTGAGCTGCCAATCTACTTAGATACACTGTTCTGATTTGATAGTTAAATAATCGACTATCAAAATCTGGCCTTTTATCGATTGTTGGTATGGAAAGACTGGGATCGAATTTATATTCGAAAACCATTCCGACTAGTAAATACGTAACCTTGAAGATATCAGGAGATGGTCGAGATGGAACATTGAAGACCGTTGATCTTCAAGAGCGGAAGAACTACTCGTTAAATTTCTCTGGCTAGCTACCAGAGTTATGATGACTTGTGATTCTGTCGTGATTGGAATCTTCGGATTGCAAGGACTTCTTGCTACTGATCTATAGGGTGATACCTAGGATGTGGTAGGAGAGTGTCTTCGGTTCATCTTGTTCCTGGATGACTTGTATCGATGGATGTCTAACAGAGTATTTCCAGAAAGGTCACGTACATTGATTTCTTCAACTGTACCAAGAGTGAAGGCGGAGAAGGAAACATCTTTTAGCTAACACGTAATGTACTGTTATAGGCGTCAATTAGTGATTTTGATGGATCTGACAATGTGGCATTCGAAGTGAATCTGATGTGATGATAACACGTAGCCTCAAGCCTCATCAACCGGTAAATGACAAAAATCGGGCAGGCAGCATGGCTATGTGGGTCGCTCCCATTAGGGTGTATAATCACCTATCTAGAGATTTTCTATTTGCTTCTTTAACCTATTTCGATGCTTTCCTTTTCGGGAACCGGTGGTTTGAGCCCAACCGTTGGAGATATACGTTCGATATACTCAAGCGAAATGAGTGGTCGGTCATGTGTGGGCTGGGTTGCAAGACGTTCTTGTTGAACCCAATGTATTCGCCTCTAGAGATACACTGTTGGAGGTGGTCCCATACCTTGTCATAGTCGGAATCCAATCTCCAATAAGCGCCCGCGATTTTGATTGTATACTATATATGTAGAGCATGAGATGCAAGCGTTCTGCTAAGATTATTATTTATTTGTGGATGGATAGACATTATTATAATATCACAAAAGATATTGATTTCAAAAATGTTTTGGGTTATAGTAAGGTAAAAACCGTCTGTGTTTATGTGTGTGCTGGTCTTACTATTATCCTTTTATTTAAAAAATAATTTTCCAAAGTTATACAAGTTGTGTGTTCTGTGAATTTATCACGGAAAGTATTCCAGACTGACCCGGTGTAATTTGCTTTTCCTCAAATGTGCCCGTGTCAGACCGAGTATATTTCCAGGTTAGGTTTCGCTTGGAGTTTCAGGAGCTGGAAGCAGGAGGCTTCACCATTAGATATACGAAGTTTATTTCCGCTGTGATTGATGTATGTTGTACTCTGATAAATGGTATGCACATATACAGTTTCTTTTATAAAGAGATTTGTTATATTATATTTCTTCGTTCTGCTGTGAGATTCTGATGTGTTCTTCTTCTTTCTTCTATTCTAATACGGGATTTTTGACAAGTTATACGGGATTATGTATTGTTGTTGAAAATTCGAGCGTCGAATTTTTCCGGGCCGTTACAGTTGGTATCAGAGCTATTGGTTTATGGATAACCTTGGCTCTGTGGCGTAACTCAATATATATGGGGTTAGTAATACCCTGGATTTTGTTGGGTGTATATATGAGAGCGCATATTTGTAATTTGTTATAAAATATATTTTTTATCTAGTTTTGCCCAGATTATATTTTTTATGTGAATATATTTTCTCAAATGATTATAATATAGATTTGTTGAATAACTTGAATAAGAATTCGAATTGGAACATTGAACTAAAATAGAGATTTCACTTGTGAAATCGAGTAAGTGATAATTGGATGGAAATTAATCCAATATAAATCAATTGATGAGAAACCAAAGTAAAAGCAAATGAGAAATATTATGTGAATCAAAATGGTTTGGTTGAATTGTTATGCCTTAGGTGTTTGATATTGGATGATTTGTATAGAATTCATCAATAGCCGATTGAAAACCAATCTAGAATAATTGAATTGAAATTATTGAGAAGGATCAAAGTATAATGTGGAAAACAAGGAATTGTTTGGTTGAAATAAATGGCATGGATATAGATTGAATATTGGTTGGAAACCAATCTAAAATAAATAAGTTAGATAAATTAAACCAAGATTAATTAAATTGGATGGATATTTAAACAAATAAATCAATTGCTAAGTTTTGGTTGTAGTTAAATCCATCAGAATTGAATAAAGTGGTATGATTATTTCAAATTGTTTGGAATAAATGGTATGGAGGATATGAATATTTGGATCTGACTAACAAACTAATGAATTTCATTGGAGTTGAGAATAGGTACATAGTTAATCCAAGAGAATTCTGGAGTAATTTGAATCCAGTTGGCTTGTTAATTAAGCAAGCACAAGTATATATATTGCTTATCGCTTAATAGTGCTCGCAAAAAGGTATGCCTATGCAAAATATAAAATTTTGGTTTTTATTTGGGTTTTAAGTTTGGATTTTTGGATTTTTCCAATCGTGTTGGTCGATGTATATATATTTCTTGAACCTGCAATATTGCAGATGTCCCTCCATGCAGGGGAGAGTCTGCCAAAAAATTTCCAAAATTTAAGGTGTTAGAATTTTTTTTTTTGAGATTTTTGGAAAATTTTTGTTATTTGAAATAAATTGGGTTTAAAGCCAATTGGGCTAGAATTGAAAATAAAACCAAGTTTTTATTAAATATTTTTGTCAAAGTAATGGGTTTACAGTATTTTTCTAACTTAGCAATTTCGAGGATGAAATTATTTTAAGGGGGAAGGAATGTAACGACCCGTATTTTTCTGGTAATTATTTAATTTATTTTATTATTTAAAATATTGGTTTGGATTTAAATATTTGAATTTAATGATTTTCCTATGAATATATTATTTAAATAAATAATAACATAATATTTTAATTTCCAAACGGTTGGAAAATGTCGTGTTTGCAATATAATGTGAATAGGCAGTTTAAAATGATTTTATGTTAGTTTATTTTGAATTATATTAACGCGTTCGTTTATTTAATGACGTTTGAACATTTAATTTATAATTTAATTATAAAACGAGTTGCAGCGGCACGGCAGTTCGTAATTTGGTGTTTTGAACTTTAAACTGCCGTACAGGAGCCAATATAAGTTGGATTTTCTCGAAACAAGAAACGTTTGAATCTGTTAGATAATATTTTTCTAATGAAAGAGAAAAATCGAGTTTTCGTGTTGTAGTTTTTGTTTTATGTCCAAATCAAATTTCAAAAAGGTCGCTGTGGATTTCGTTTATATATTATATCGATTTATTATATAAAAGAAAGGATCTTTAATATTTATAATATCGTTTTGGCTTGGATTTCAGCCCAGGTTATTTTATTATGGTAGTATATGAAATTCTGGTCATGTATGGCCAATTTCAATAATTTATTAATATTATATTGAGGTATTTTAAAATTGGTTTATTTTATTTGAATTAGGCAGTTATATAAAGGACTTTTTCAAATGACCTCAGTTTTCGACGAAACAAATTTTGTTGGGACCGCAACAGTAAATTATTGTTAGATTTCAAGTTGCACGTCAATCAGGGTTAATTTTTGAGCGTGGCAAAATAAAATGCAAATAAAAACGACCTTTTAGACGTGAACGAGCGCCATTTGAGCAAACGGACTCGGAATTCAACGGAACAAGTTTCATTAGGACCGTAATGTCAAGTAATACTACGATGTCAATTTCCGTTGCGAATGGAGGTCGTATGTGAGCGCAGGAGCGAATAAACGATGTACGAAATTGCGATAGACACGAAATAAATATCGTTAGTCATCATAATGCGTCACGTCAACTTAAATTATATTATTTCCATTTATAAATACACCTATATGATCAGCCTAAACCAGAAAATCCCAACCCCAAACCCATTTTCGTCCAACATTTTCCAGAAAACATCCCGGTTACAAAATAATTTATAACTCCAAATCTAGAAGGAATTTGTGGTAGCAACCTGAAGCAAAGTTGTAGATATAGTCGAGGCCGACCTTCACCAAAAATCCCAGGCCCAACGGTCCCCTGAGTTCGCCGAAAATCACAAATTTCAATGAAAAATCAGTTTCGTTCTTTTAGGTTTTGTGGCGTTTTGGAGTGTCGATTGATACTAGGGCCAAAGCCAATCTTGTAGAGGACGAAGAGGTGGTGGTTTTCACGTTTGGGTCGATGGTCAGAAAGTTCCTGTGGTGGCTGTGAAAAGGAGTTGAACGGAGATGGTCATTTTTGGGTTTTGTTTCAAGGTAGCAGACGGATTTGGGGGATTTTAGGGAGGAGGAGGTCAAATCAGACAAAGGGGTTGAAGGTGATAGAAGCGCAGTGGCGAGAAGCTTCGATTGGTGGTGGTTAGGGGGTGTCAGGTGGCCTGAGGCGATGGAAACATGGGTTTGAATGGTTTTCGTCCATTTGGGTTTTCCAGGAGGCTGAGTGAGTTTCTGGCATCGGCGTCAAGGGAGTAGGGGCACAGTGGACAGGCGGTGTCGGCGGAAGGTCTTAGGTGGGCCCAACTCCATCGTAGGCGGCGTGGTGATGGTTATTGGGGATCTTGGTTTGCAAAGTTGAAGGAGGTATTGGGGAGGATCGGGGAAATCATGATGGCAATACAGAAAACGCATGGACGGGAAAAATGGTGCTGATGTGGCCATATTAGTGGTAAGTAATTAGTTATTTTTTTATTTATAATTAGTTTACTTAATTTAATTATCGTTTAATCTATATAAGCTTGTAACGGTCATAACAAATTCGTACGTTAACGGATTTCAACGAAATTGGGCTCGTTGGGATCGTGGAGACGGGCACTACGTGTACAAACTAGTTGGGTTGCAAACAGAGACCGTTGGAATTTCATGTGATTTTAAATGTCCATTTAAAATTATATGAAACAAATGCATCAACTATCAACTGTATTAACTGGTGAGTTAATTCTCACACTTTTCTGGACTGCTCTGATGTGATGAATCCACATAAGTAAAAATATTACTAAAAATATATATATTGGTTGATTGGCTGCATTGGTTGCTTATGGTTGATTTGATGGTTGTTGTTAATTAGATTATCATCGTTAATTTATTTAAAAATTATATGCTATCATGTATAACAATCTGTGATGCAGAGATGGACAGGTTGGAGGGATCTGACTGGATTCCTCAGAATATCATGTGTGTTGATTATTTTTGTATTGTGTACACATGAACTGATTAGACCCCAAATTGACATCAAAACCTGTTTGAATGATAATGGTTGGATGGATGTGATCGTTGATGTGAATTTTTTAATCAATCGACTGTATTGATTAAGTGATTGGCAGTGAGGGCCTACAATCTATTATTTTCAAGACATCGTTTTACCGTCAGGCGAAATGATGTAGTTTTAAGTTATAAAATTTATTTTATAACTGAATTAAAGTGTTGAGTTCATTTTATTTATAAAAATGAAAAGAAGTTTATAATTATCCTTATATGTTTATAATCACGTTTCAAATAGAGATTAATAATATTTTATAATAAGGATTCTATGTCATTCATGAAATGCAGTCAGAAACTAACCTACGGGTTAGTGAAAGGGAATAATTGTTTTTATAAAACAATTAACTGATGTTTTAAATTAATTAAGTTATTTAATTAATTTAAGGAAGAAATGATATCGTAAATCAGTTAATGGTCAATTGATACATACGGTTAGCGAAAATCAACCGTTTTAATTTGAAACTTGACGATTGGATTATTTTGATTTAAATTAACCAACTCGAGGGTTTTTCGAAATATTCGTTAACGAATGTTGTTAGAAGCTAGTTAATCCTTGATTAACTATAAATTTTAAGTGATTATTTAATTATTTATTTATTTTTAAAAGTTAAGTATTATCGAATAACCTTTATAAAAGGATTTTTGATCCGAGCTTACATATGAAATTAGTAAAAGCGGTTTATAAGTGATTAAGGAGATTTCGACAAGACTTTTAACAAGTTAAAATGGTGGCGATTATGAATAGGATGGTTAAATGGATTAGTGGAAAGGAAATTGGATAGTTGAATAAAGTAAGTAAAGAGATTAGAATGAAATTACCAATGTAAGATATGGATTATATAGATCATATGGAATTCAAATGGTGATTAAGATTGGAAAGTTTACTCGATGAGGGAAAAGGGAATTACATGAAAAGCGGGTTTTCAAATGAAAGAAAATGGTTTATTAAAGTATAATAAACGGATATGGGGATAATATATTAGATTATTGAGATAGTTTAATACTGGTTTTAAATTACAAGCTTTTATCTATCTTGAAATAAGAACGTTAGCGATCAAGGTCTGAGAGGTAATTAGAATACCCCGACTTGAACGGCTTCGCTATTATCGAGAGATGATATTTGTTTGTAATGGATAGAGAGGTGATCATTGAGTTGTTCGCGATCAATGAAATTAATAATTATTTAAAATAACCTTTTAAATGGATTTAACTATGCTAGATTTAGTTAAGTGGAAATATAATTACTTTTAATGATATATAACCAAAGCAAGTACTTTTCAATTGGAATTCTTTTCTGAAACAAGATATAGCTAGAAATGAATTATTATGGTAAAGATTTGAAGTTTAATTCAAATCATATAAACAAGTATGAAAAAGGGTTTTAACCAAACCGATGATTTTAAAAATAAGTGTTAACCTCAGGGCTATATTAAGTAAAATAGTTTAATCGAAATAAGTGACAGACTTTGGAAATTTATCATATGTCGTTTGAGTAAAGTAGAAATATAACGATTTGGCCAAATGGTAATGAAAAAGGGAAGTATGTTTACAAAACCATAGCGATATTTTCAAATATAAGAAAATATAAAAAAGATTTTGAGAATATATAAATGGTGTTTCCACGATAAGGAAATAAAAGATGTTTTCATAAAATATGGTAATATTCTTTGACAAAGGAAATTAAAAGAGAGCGTTGAGTAATGTTTTAAGTAACGAAGCCATAAGAGTTTTAATAAGATTAAAGTTATGAAATCGATTACAAGAAATCGATAAAATGGTTTGATGAAATATTTCATGTAAAAGGACCTGAGCCACCAATCTACTTAGATACATTGTTCTGATTCGATAGTTAAATAACCGACTACCAAAATCTGGCCTTTTATCGATTGTTGGTATGGAAAGACCGGGATCGAATTTATATTCGAAAACCATTTCGACCAGCAAATACGTAACCTTGAAGATATCAGAAGATGGTTGAGATAGAGCATTGAAGACCGTTGATCTTCATGAGCGGAAGAACTACTCGTTAAATTTCTCTGGCTAGCTACCAGAGTTATGATGACTTGTGATTCTGTCGTGATTGGAATCTTCGGATTGCAAGGACTTCTCTCTACTGATCTATAGGGTGATACCTAGGATGTGGTAGGAGAGTGCCTTCGGTTCATCCTGTTCCTGGATGGCTTGTATGGATGGATGTCTGACAGAGTATTTCCAGAAAGGTCACGTACATTGATTTCTTCAACTGTACCAAGAGTGAAGGCGGAGAAGGAAACTTCTTTTAGCTAACACGTAATGTATTGTTGTAGACGTCAATTAGTGATTTTGATGGATCTAACAATGTGGCATTCGAAGTGAATCTGATGTGAAGATAAAGCGTAGCCTCAAGCCTGATCAACCGGTAAATGACAAAAATCGGGCAGGCAGCATGGCTATGTGGGTCGCTCCCATTAGGGTGTATAATCACCTATCTAGAGATATTCTATTTGCTTCTTTAATCTATTTCGATGCTGTCCTTTTTGGGAAACGGTGGTTTGAGCCCAACCCTTGGTGATATACATTCGATACACTCAAACGAAATGAGTGGTCGGTCATGTGTGGGCCGGGTTGCAAGACGTTCTTGTTGAACCCAGTTTATTCGCCTCTAGAGATACACTATCGGCAGGTGGTCCTATACCTTGTCATAGTCGGAATCCAATCTCCAATAAGCGCCCGCGATTTTGATTGTATACTATATATGTAGAGCGTGAGATGCAAGCATTCTGCTAAGATTATTATTTATTTGTGGATGGATAGACATTATTATAATATCAGAAAAGATATTGATTTCAAAAATGTTTTGGGTTATAGTAAGGTAAAAACCATCTGTGTTTATGTATGGGCTGGTCTTACTATTGTCCTTTTATTTCAAAAATGATTTTCCAAAGTGAAACAAGTTGTATGTTCTGTGAATTTATCACTAAAAGTATTCTAGACTGACCCGGTGTAATTTGCTTTTCCTCAAATGTGCTCGGGTCAGACCGAGTATATTTCTAGGTTAGGTTTCGCTTGGAGTTTCAGGAGCTGGAAGCAGGAGGCTTCACCATTAGATATACAAAGTTTATTTCCGCTGTGATTGATTTATGTTGTACTCTGATAAATGGTATGTATATATACAGTTTCTTTTATAAAGAGATTTGTTATATTATATTTCTTCGTTCCCCTGTGGGATTCTGATGTGTTCTTCTTCTTTCTTCTATTCTAATATTTCTTTCTTTTTATTTCTCATCCTCTAACTTTTTTCTATTAACAGTCTGGGGTTCGATACTTGTATTTTTGACAAGTAACGCGGGATTATGTATTGTTGCTGAAAATTCAAGCATCGAATTTTTCCAGGCCGTTACATTCAACCAATGGTAATTTATGTCAAGAATTTTCAAAAAATAATGGCTAATGAATTTGAAATGTCACATATGGGAAAACTATGTTACTTTCTAGGATTGCAAATTGAGCAACTGTTAGATGAAATTTTAATTAATCAAGAAAAATATTGTACTAATTTGATAATGTTTTAGAATGGATAATACGTCAAGTAAACCTACACAAATGAGTACGACGACACATTTAGATAAAGATGAAAATGGTAAAAGTGTCGATCAAAAGCTATATAGAAGCATGATAGCTTCACTTTTATATTTAACTGCAAGTAGACTGGACATTATGATGAGTGTTTGTTTATGTGCTCGTTTTTATGCTAATCCAAAAGAATCACATTTGAGAGCAGTTAAACGAATTTTACATTATCTTAACAGTACTAATGACTTAGGATTCTTCTATCCAAACGATTGTTCCTTTGAATTAGTCTTATGTAGTGATGCTAATTTTGGAGGATCACGAACGGATCGTAAGAGTACAAGTGGAACATGTCACTTTATCGGTAAATCACTTATATCTTGGTTCAGTAAGAAACAAAACTATGTTTCACTATCAACATGCAAAGCTGAATACATATCTGCTGCATTAGCATGTGCTCAAGCTATATATATGCAGCAAACATTAAAAGATTTCAATGTAAAATTGTCTAATTCTACAATTTATTGTGACAATACAAGTGCAATAAACTTATATAAAAATCTGGTAAATCATTCCAGAACTAAACACATTGATATCAGACATCATTTCTTGAGAGAAAATATTGAAAAACAAACAATTAATTTAGAGTTTGTAAATTTAGAAAATCAAATTGCTGATATCTTTACTAAACCCCTTTTAGAGAACTCATTTATAAGACTCCGATGAGAGCTATGAATTGTATCCTTTAAAGAACTCTAAAAGTTATTTGATTACTCTGTGTTCATTATAACTATTTACTTTTTAATAGATGAGAAAGAGGGAGAAAAAATTTTGAGTTTACATATATTCTATGCATTTAATAATGAATCTATTGAGAATATATGTGCTATGCTCTTAATATTGAATTTATTGAGAATAAATGTGCTAACATTTTGTTGCAGGAATCAAAACGTTAAGATTATAATTTTATCGTACTAACAAAATGTTGCAGAAACTCAGGGGGAGAAAATTAGATATGTTGTCATCAATCAAAAAGGGGGAGAATGTTGATATCAAGATTTTGATTAATGGAAACAAAAGAAGTTGAAATGGAAATCATGTTATAGAGATAAGTTTATACATACATATATATATATATATATATATATATGTATGTATATTTATATATAAGTTGAGTCATATTAGAATCATGTCGAAATCTATCCTCAAGTATATATATATATGTGTATATATATTTTCTTATGGCTTTAAAAAAGCCAGAAGTGTACAGAATAATCTCTACCAGTCGACTGGTACAGAATTGACCAGTCGGCTGGTCAAAGAAAATTTGCACACAACGGCTAGTTTTGAAACATGTTTCTATTTATACGATTTAAAGTTTAATTCAACTAGTCAACTGATGATTTTTTAACTAGTCGACTGATTCGACCCAGAAACTATTTTATGAAGAATCACCATCTTTCATGAAGATATTCCTCTTCAATAATCAATAGAAATGGACACAAATTTTTATAGAAACTCTTCATAAAGGAATGCTACTCTTTTACTATTATATAACACTCCAAACATGTTTTTCAAATCACTAATTCTAAATATATTATCTCAATTTTCTGAAATTAACTTCTATATACTGTGCAAACAAAAGCTCTCCAAATTAAAGTTACTTATTGAATCCTTGATAATACTTTTTTATATCTTGATTGAACAAGTAACTAGCCTCCTTAAAATCTTTACAAGCATTTCAAATACTGGAGGATAAGATTATAGGAAGGGTGACTATCCGTGTTGATTCAAGAACATAAAGCAGAAGTCAAAACACTTGTGTTTATTGAAGTCCTGTGTGGTTGCTCAGGCAAGAGGCATCTTTGTTGGGGCTCGGGGGTACTGACCTCTTCCTCCGGGTTAAGAGAGGGCGTGATAGTGAATTCCGAAGAGGAGCTTCGGGATTGCACTTAGGGCGGGAAGTCTGAATCCGTATAAAATTTCTGGTGTCACTTTACTTTACTTATTGCTTTTATTTACTTATTATATATCATATCAATTCTTGTATTAGCTAGTTAGTATATCATCTACATTTCCGTTGTACCCATATAGATCCTAGATAAGTAGTACACACCGACTTTTCAGAAGTACCCACGTATGAGATTGGAATTCAGTCCTTAGGCGTGCTCTGGATTCAACGATAAACCAATCAGGCTTTGTTTTGGTTATGTAATAATTTTTGCATTTAATAAAATGGATTTCCAAGCATAGATTATGCTTGATGGAACTTAAATAATCTTGTTAGGACGTGACAAGATCTCTTAATAAGGATAAGAGTATGGCTCATACTCGGTATAAACCTCCTGTTATGAATTATACCTGCAATATGGATTAATTTTTCAGGATTTGATGAGAAAACTCAATCACAACTCGAGTATAGATTATGCTCAATTTGGATTTGTGGGTATGGATTATTCCCGAAGGGTTGGGTTATCTTGTTAGGTCTTAACAAGACAACTCAGCCATGGATCGATTATACTCACTATGTTTTTTCAAGCATGGTTTATGTTTGGAATTGCTAAATAAAAATGTTAGGATATGGAAAAACTATTCAGTTGGTTTATTTGCAAGTATAAATTATATCGTAATTGGATAGGCTCGGCGAGGACATGGTTTTCTTGGATTTCTTTTATGAAACAATTCTGTGTGATCATCAGATTTCTGGTCTTTTGATCTTCTTATAATATGGTCCGTTGCAACCATGGATTTCTATTAATATGATCCAAAGTGGTCATGGATTTTCTGGTTCTCTATTGTCATTTATTACGATCCGGCAAGATCGTGGATTTCTATATTATTGATTTCTGGCTAATGGATTATTCAGTACACATATTCCTTTTTCAAGAAAGATATGTTCTAGGGTCCAAAGTGTTAACAAGCCTTTTAACAAGGCCGTCACCTCTCGGATTTCAGGGAAGCAATTTACTCAGGACTTAGATATAAACTCGCATGGACTCAGATTTATTGATGGGAGCGACAAGCTATCTCAAAGCATGTTGGATTAACATGTTATATCCCGGGTTGGTAATGCCCAACTCGACACATCTCCTCAACCACCCACCTTTGGCTCGAAGGACCCTGGGTCGGCGTACCCGGATTGACTTGGATGCACCCAAGGAGCTTCATCGCCCTTGGTTCTGATTGGAGCCCCTTGGGTCAGCTTCCCTGGATCGACTATACTAACTGGGGTCATATAGACCCGAACCCTGAGCTTCATTCAAACAGCTAATAACTCGATCAACTCCTAATCAACTCCAACTCCAGGATTTCCAGATCGAAAGCTATGTGTGCTAAGCAATTTGAGGAAGGAAATTTATCACATGGCGGCTTTGTCTTACCGCCTCCCTAGATAGCATGGATCGCATGATACATGGCCAACCCGACCTGAGATAGCTGCCACGTGGCATGTCGACTCGGGGAGGTCGATTGCTATAAATAAACATTTTGAAGGATGAAAAAAGGAATTTTCTATTTGGACTCTTCAAGCAAGGACATTGCAGCAAAGGGAGGCCAAAACACCATTATCAACGCAAGGATTTTGTGTTGTATCACTTCTTTCTCTACATTTCTTTTAAGAAAACAACTGTAACCTATAATCTATAGTATAAACAAAGATTGTAAAGTGAACATAGGCTTGAATTAAGCCGAACCACTATAAAAACTCTTATTTGTTCCCTATTTTTACTTTATTTCTTGCATTTTGCGACTACGCCTACGAGGATACTCTATGATTGGTGCGTGGATTGGGTACTTTGGGGTTGATCGTCAAGAGTGCCACTTTTTGACGACAACAATGAAAATTGAAATTGATCATAAACATTAGCAAACTTAGCAAGATTCACGAAGGGCTGATTATCTTTTAAGAGAAACTTCTTATGAACTAAAATGTGGAAACTATGATATAGGAAAAGTTCTCATGACACGAAAGGGCACTTCTAAAGGGTTAAACATAAGGCCAAAAGAGAATAATGGATACCTTCACAGTCTAACAAAGGAAAATAGATATTAACTCCTTTATGTTATTCATAGAGAAATAATAATAGAGAATTAATGATGACACTAGATCGTTCTCTTCAGGATGGAAAGCATTACTATGTACAACAAGATAGCAATCCAGCAAAGGTAATAGATCAAATTGATTTAATCATGGGTCTTCTGATTCGCTTATACTAGAGCTAGACTATATGGACTAAAGATTCTATGAGGAACAAATGCAAAGAATGAAAGCTTTGAGTATATTTAATCAAAAAAGGTCAAATCCTATGATCCAAATAAGTGAAGCATAAACCCTTTCCATTCTGGGTTAAAGCCTCTTTTTACTTGCAAAAGGAATCTAGGGAAAGATAATGATTTGTTTTTAAAAATTAAGAATGCCTTTCGATGTTATTCTAAAGGAACTAAGTTTGAAGGTGAAATGGTAAGAGACTATAATGCTTTCACACAGAAGTGGAAAGCAAACATCATAGAATTTGAGTTTTTCCATAGCTCTCGAGGAGTCCTCGACAGGAATGTAATGCTTTAAGAAAGCTTTGTTTCTAATTATGAAATCCACTGGAATCTTAAAAGGGGGATAATTGTAGATGAAAGTGAGGAAACATTGCTAAAGCCAATGATAGAAAGGACAACTTCTAAAGGAAGCATCAAAGTCAAAAATGATAAAGGAATTCAATTTGGCCATGTCAATAGAGAACATATACCTACTCACAAAAGTAGGATTGGAATATTGACTAACAAAAAAGAAACAACCTAATTTTGAAAGAACACAGTTAAATATTATTTCCACCACCAAATGGTTAATGGTCATGAATGAACTACAGTAAAGCAATTGAAAGAACAACCAATTACTTCATTAAACAAGGAAAATTGAATCAACTTATAATTAGATGTTGAATAAATTTAAAAATTAAGCTTTATTTCGAAATAATATCTTTTATACGATTTATAGGTAAAAGTCTACTTAAAATGAGAAATTATGTAAGGTTGGGGTGAAATACCCTTCATTTATGGAAAACTTTAAATGTCCTTAACGCAATCAAGGCGCTTACTAAAAGGGAATAGGGGTAAGCCCAGTGATATGTGCCTGACACCTACTAGATTCCTTAGGATACCAAGGTTCTTCCCCAAAGAGGAAGGAAGGCAAGCCTTTGGAGATGTGCTTGGCTCCAAACCCTAGGTATATCCTAGGAACCTCCTGGAGTGAGGACAATAAGCCTGGGTACATGGGCCCAACACCACAAGCCGTAGGTATAGCCTAGGTGCCTCATGAGCAGAGGAGGGTAAGACTAAGGACATGCGTCTGGTTCTATATGAAATAGGCTCTGTTTGGGATGTGGATTAAGGATCTTAAGGCAAACTAAACACTACAGAGGGTGAATAGTGTTTTATGGGTTTTATTAAATTCTTGAAATCCTTTTGATTTAATAAGAACATTATGCAGATCACAGATACCAACAACCACATAATCAGTCGCAGATGCAGATAATTAAAATTAAACATAGTAAAAGAAAAGTACACATTGGGATTTTACACTGGCTCAAAGTTACCTTCCATCTAGTATATATAGGACCTGACCACACCTTTCTCATTTTCAGTTTTGGAGGATAGACTCGATATAACTTCATCTTGCGATCTTGGATAGCAAAAAACCTATAACTCTTGAGTAGCACTTGAATTTCAGAGAAAATTTTATAAAGAATTGAAATAGAAAGAGATTAATGTAATTATATTTGAAAATCAGCAGATAATAAGTATAAAATTCTGAAATTTAAGAAGAATAATTGAGAGAGAAGAAAGGAAGAAGAAGTTAATGAAAAATTGGTTAAAAACAGAGTATAAAAGTCTATTAATAGTTTCCCAATATTTAAATCCTTCCAAAATAGTTTTGAATTCAAAAGACACAATTTTTCAAAATTTAAATTTGAAAACAAACTGTACATATGTCGACATATAAGAATGCATATTTCGACATGCCTTAGATAAAGTTCAAAAAAATATATTTTGAATTAAGGCAAAGGTTTACCTGTTTTTGGTCCCAGGCAACTTAAACTGAAATACATGGCATATACGGACTCAAAATGACTTGAAATTTTGGGGGAACACTCAAAAGACATAAAAGAAGTCTCATGAAAAGTTTCATATGATTTAGAGTTAACCTCATAGGTCGGCATTGACCCATGCACCATGGGTCAGACACGTCCCATTTACATTGGGCCCCACATCATGAGACGCATTTGGTAGGTCTCTTACGTCATTCATAAGATATCCCCAAAGTTTCGTGTTGATTAGACAAGTATTGAGTGAATTATGGATGAATCATTGCTAAATTATGCTCGTTTCATGGGCAGAATCCGAACACTGTGGAGTGACCCAAATGGCTTGAAATTTGTATGAAAGTATATTTTACTCATCTATAACATATGTGTGAATTTTCAGATCATTTGGTTAAGTTATAAGAAAGCCATGTATTAATCTTCCATCTCAAAAATGAATAAACCACAAATTGGCTAACTCCGTGGACCGGTAACAACCCATCATGGGTCAGTACCGACTCATATAATTAAGGTATTTCTCCACACTATTTTGAGGGATATGCCAACATGCAATTCCCAGGCTTCTAACAAATGGTCTTGGCCCAGCTCCTTCTTAAACACCTTTAAATACAGCATGATCTCCAACTGAAAAGGGGATCCAATCTTTGCCATACCAAGACGTTGTCAAAGCTCTGTCAGATTAGAACATCTCTAAAAGCCATTGATCATCTCCAACAGTAAGACTTCATCTCCAGATGCCGTTACTCTTCTTCTACAACAAAGCTTCTTCTTCAAAGATAGTACACCTAGGTCACCTATGATGATTATCATGATTCTACGATAATCAACAATACTAGTGATGATCTATTAATCTCTACTTTGGTGAACTATGTAATCATCCATAATATATTGTATTTAGCATGGAAAGGATCATAAAAAAAGATATTCAAAGTGGATGTAGGCCATAACAATGGCTGAACCACTATAGTAATTGCCTCTCTCTCTCTCTCTTTACTCTCGGTTTCTTACCTTTTTCCATTTATTTTAATACATTCTATAGTGTTTTCCTCATAAAGGGGTAGTGCTTTGTCTAAAATTTGGTGTTAGTGCTATTTTTGGTGTTAACATTTGGTTCTTTCTTCGAGAACTGATTCTAAGGCACATACTAGGACTATCTACTATAGATTCTCATGATCTAGAAGTCAAATCTGCCAAATAAGCTATGAGAAAGGTTGTAACTCAGATCTTCAATTCACATCGCGATATGCTCTGGTTCAGATTGGTTAAAAAAGCCATGAAGATTTGGTAAGATAGATCTATTTTAAAAGCTATGAAAATTTGTTTAGGCAAACCTATTATTAAACTTATTATCACGCATTATGTCAGATCTAAAACTCTTGCGATTAAAAGGCCAATTTCAAAGTCTGGCTTGGAGAAGAAAACGTAGGAAGTATTGAAGGAATTAAATCTGCTCTTGTTCAACCTTCCAGTTTGGAGGAATTAAAAAGAGTATCCTTCAGATTGAAGTTAATAGAAGCTTGAGTCTAAATGGATTTACCACAAATTTTTGGAAGGTTCACTAGAAGCAAATAGAAGAGGATTTCTTACTTGCAATAAATCATGCATTTGAAAAACGAAGTTCAATAACAAAATTACATCAAATATATATGCAGCAGGATGTAGTGCCTAAGGATTTGGTATCTCATAATTGAAAAGCTGTTGTAGCGCATCATAACATATGTGAAAGTTCTGTATTAATGAGGACACTTCCCAAGTCATAGCTGAACAGAAACTTCTAGTCATCTGAATGATGTCAGACCACCATGAGATTTCATATATATATATATATATATATATATATATATATATATATATATATACTTGAGGAAGTTTGAAAAGTAAACTTGGAAAATTCAGGCAAAACATATGCTAAGATGATAGAACGGTACCGACCTATCGCTCATGGGTCAGTACTGAACCATAAAGATCAACATTATAACATATCCGACTTCATTTTCCAGCTAACCAGAACTTTGACATTACCTTAGAAAAATAAATGTTTTCAAATCTTCTAAGTAAAAGGGTCGATACCGGCCCATCCATTACTCTCCAACACCGACCACAGAAATAGGAGTAATGGCTATTCCAACTTCACTACTGGGTATGGCCACGTCCACCCATTGCATCCAGGGAAAATAATGCAAAAAGTAAGCTACATTCATGGGTTGGTACCGACCAATAGATGATAGGTCGACACTGACCCGTAAAATTAATTCATGTTGAAGTGCACCTCTCCATGGAAATTTTATTCTATGGGACCACTATATGGATTGTTCAAAGGGGGCATAGTTATTGCAAGGAACAACGGGACGGAAAGATAGAGAATAATTGAAAAGGGTAAGCTTAGAAGACAAGGAAGAATTTATCTTCAGAGAATCGGACAACCTAGCCCTTAACCCTTCTACATAGTATAAGGCTATCACGAGAGACCTGCACTAATAACCAATTGGCTAAAGCCAAAAGGGGGAAGAAATTCTTGAAAACATGAATAGCTGAAATGTGTACCAAGGCAAATTGTCAACTCAAGTCTCATAATGAAGACTCGGGAAAGAAGGAAACAAGAGGGATGAATAAATGAAAATTCTTGCCTACCTAAACTTTGTTCACCAATAATATCTCAATAACACGTCTTAATAAGCATATTACATTAGTTGTCTTTACTTACAATAACACAGTTGATCTGAAGTTGTTTACATTGTGCAGGTATCATAGGTTATGGCTAGAGCATTGACAATTGCTGTTGTTTGATGTAAAGCTCCCACGAATCGTCCAAGATTGGAAAAATCCAAGTGCCATGTACAACTTGAAGCTTACCTGACATTGCATAACTAATGGAAGAGGGGCAAAAGCACATCATTGCAAATGTTACATGCCATGTGCAAAAGAAGAAAAGCGGTACTAGCATTCTGGATATAAATTAAATAAATGGTCAAAATGCGCCAAAAGAATGAAGGAGCTATAGGTTCTTAGAGACCTTCGGTTGAACCCACTCCGCTGACACCCAGCAGAAAAGCAAAGTTGAGAATAATAGTAGGTCAAGGAAAAACGACAAAGCATTTGGATGCTAAATTTCACCATCAAACCTCTGGGGTTGAACATCTCTTCCTCTGGCGTGCTACAACAAATGCCAGAGCATATAAGTGAAAAGTCCATGAACAAAACTGTCAAGCTTGCGACATTAGGTGGAATTACTCGCATTCCTAAGATTAGTGTATCAAGATGCAACCTTGTCATGCGATACCATCTTTGCAATAAAATCAATGTTGGCCAAAGACGAATAACATCGTAAAGCAGCAACATTGTCCTACAACTGTCGACGCTATAGATATTATCTGAAGATTTCCAACATCAAAACTTGCGATGTCGTCCTAAGATTGTCAACATTACTACCAATCATGTTCATATACAAGCCGCTCAAAGCCCTTCCACATACAGAGGCACTTGAAGACCTCACCCAAGATGAGGCATGCAAAAAACCTTAATCTTATGACGCACTCAATATACATTTTGTTGAGTTCGGCCTCGAGAAAGTGACTAGTGCAAGCTAGTCTCAACCTCGAAAAAAGGAACATGACGATCAGTGAACAATGAGTGAAAAAGACCTCATCATCATGAGGCACTCTCGATATACATCGCGACGAGTCTGGCCCCAAGAAATGCGATCCCAACTAGGCCACACGACCACCAATACAAATGGAAGGCAAAAAGAACTCGTCTTTAAGAGGCACTCTTAATATATATGTGGCTATTCAAGCCCGGAACACGCAATCCTAGCCAGGCACCATGACCATCGATAAAATTGAGGGCGAAAATGCCTCGTCCTTACGAGGCACTCTTGTTACATCACGCCGAGTTCGGCCCCGGGAAACGCGACTTGTGCCAGTCAGTCCCGACCCCGATTAAAGCCACATGACCATCGATAAAGATAAAGTGGGTAAAGATCTCGCTCCTACAAAGCATTTGATAGGTACTGTGAAGAGTCTGCTACACAAGGGTGTCTGTTGAATTATCAAATAAACACAGCCTAGGAAAAGCACCAACCACTGGTGACTAATTAGAAATCCCGAAAAGCAAAGGCATGAAATGAATGGTAAAGTTAGGAAAAAAAATTCCACTATTCTAAGCCAGCATGTCCAAAAGAGAGATCGCAACTCCTAAGAAAGGATTATCATCTGTAAACCAGGGTAAACGCCTCTGCAGACATGACTCCGAAGATAAACCCCTATCACACAAATTCAAGATTCCTCAATCGTATGAATCAAAATTTCCTAGCGAGGAGACGTGGTTGTAACCCGGATCGAAGTCCAACCTTTTTAACAAGCACACTCAGAGTCACCAAAAAACAAGCATTCTTACCCATAGTTCTAAAAGGCTCCTCTAGTAGACAAGCCAAACAACCATCCCTAGAAAACCAAAATTCGTCCCCTAGAAGACATGATGCCTTAACCATCATAGACCAAAGTTTGGCTGTCCCAATGGCCCGTCTTCTCGAAACTTTCGGATAAGCGATGCTCGAAAGATGTTTACGAAACATAACGTAACTCAAAATCAATGGAGCAATCTCAAACCCTCCAAAACTAGGATCGAGAATACCCATAGCAATAACTTGAAGCCTAAGAGATCAAGGAGGTTAACGAGACCAATAATCACTATAAGCTGCAAGCGACAACCAATGTACATAGAGTTTAAGTTCATCCTAATCCAATATAACCCATGGTATGGGGGCAACGTTACCCATAATGATCTCAAATGACATTAGGATAAAGCATCCATAGGCCTATCCCGACATTGTGATGAATAGGAAGCGCAACAGTAAAGAATAATGTACTATAACAAAGTAGAAGGCTGAAAAGTACAAAGATTAAATGGGTGCAAGGAAGTACGACAAGAAAAAGCGATCCTATTTGCATATAGCATCACTTTATAAAGGTGCAATCAGCTCAAAGATAAAGGCCAGTATCCCTGCATCTCTAGTTAAAGAAGACACTACAAGAAAATAAATGCAACTGACACGTATGGGAATACAGAAACTTAAACTAGATAATGGAAAGCCGTACAGCAAGCAACAACATCCTATTACCCTGCTGCATGTATATACCAACTCCTAGTTATCTAGATGGCATGAACTAACGCCTGCATAGTCCCGTCCAAGAAAAGGTGAAATACACATTATGCATGACTGTGAAATAAAAGAAAACAAGTCATGGAAAATTCAAGACATGGTGTGATGTGCGCGAATTTTCCTATGACATGAGGGATAGTCTATACACCAGAAATCAGGAAGATGAAGTTTAGATGAAGTGTACCGCAATCGTATTACTTCCGGAAAAAAATTCAGCATCGATCCAAATATAATAAAGGACACAAGCTAATTCAACACTATCTTAACCCAGCCGAATTAAAAAGGTAGAGATGTTAAATCTAGACAAAATGAATAAGAGTGAATGATTGAATTATGAAGCTCAACTCACTTAACCCCCTCACTTTAGTCGAGCCAGTGTCCAAAAGCAGTCTGCAACATTCACTGCCTCCCAAATGAAACCAGTATAGTCTCACCAATGGAAACAGAGATAATGAAGTACGACCCATAAAAAACTAAAGGCTATCTTAGTCCCTCTCACAAGCCTCTTTTAATAGTTCCGCTCAGGTCATCTCAAGGAACTCTCCCCACGCTTAGGCTCTTCTTAAGTCTCCTCTGTGACCTTCTCCTATGTCTCCTTGCTCGCATTCACTGTAAGTCCTTTATATCCAATTTTATCACTATTTCCTCTTAATCACATTAAAGGGCCATCCAAGCTTGATAATGCAGCAACTTTTTCCAAGTAATACTAGTTGAAATTAGAAATATGGATGGTGCTAACAAATGCATTGGATATAACGAATGACAGCTGAGATGGTAAAAATAACGCCAGTCTTGACGAATTCAAAAGATGGTAGGAAGACATCGAACTCCGAGGACTTCTATCACTAAAGAAGCAATATGTTATTTCATCGATGGATCTTAATAAATTAAAATCATCAAGCTTATATGTGGAAAAAGGATTGTACACTAGTGAAATATAAGTACGAGCCTTGGTATCAATAAATAGATCCCATAGCCGAATCAAGTGTCTGCATGCTACCAAATTTGAAATTGGAATGTAGCCATATCCCTAACTCTAAAATTATGAATGAATCGTATGGCGGTTCAAAGACTGGCATCACACTGGAGTGTTAGTTGAAAGCAAAGGGCCATATAATCAGTTCCCGAAAACGTGAATAGACTTCAGAGAAAACAACCAAGATAATATGCAACATTAAGAAGACGCTCCAAATCCAAACTACCCATATGCAAATCACCAGACAGAGTAACTGGGATATAATTAAGGTTGTAGTGATAAGGTGGAAAAGAAGCAATCAATATAAAATGGTCAATAAGTAAGAATACTAAATTATGAGGGTCTGAGCAGTCATGCAAAATAGGCTGGGGGACTATTAAATAAATTTTTAGAGTACCCATTCTCCCGACATAAACAAGAGCTCTTGTAGTCATAAAGATTAACTTTCCCAACTAATGAAAACATGTGAAATCAATCAAAACACTCATATACAATGAAATATGACACATAAGCATGTTGCTTGAAAATCATTACTATGTAATTTAATAAATTGTTACATATATAATTAAGTCACATGCACAAGCATTTGTACCCAAGACACAAAACCCATGAAAATTGTGCAATCGTAATTACGTTAGAAAAAAAGCTGACCTCTTATTACTAAGTTCTTTTATGTACAGGATATACTACAAGCACCACATGCGTGAAGCATCATACTATCCTAAACCATGGAGAGATAAAAATATAAGTCTGCTTTGACCATGGCATAATGGGCAAGCAAACTCAAAGAATTTCAAAATCTATGCTTCGAACTTCAAACTCCAAAGAAAATGTAGTAAACCCACTGCATGGACGCCGAAAAGTGAGGAATCACGAGAGGTTAAGCCAAAGTAAACCAAAGTAAATTGAAAGGCATAAAGCATTGCGTAGCACCAACCCTAATAAGGAATAAAGAGCATACTCAGGCGAAGGCTAACGAATAAGCCACCTCCTAATAGTTGACCACTATATAAGCCCAGAAACCAAACACCTAGGGGATGAGCTCCATCAACAAAATTTAGCATGCAATGTATGAAGTGGAATGGTACACCTTGAATGTTGTTCAAAGTTGCATAAGCTACAATAGGACCTCATCTTAAGTGGAGAAAGTTTTGTTCCATTGGAAATGAAAATGAATGGAAAAAATTCGTTCTAAACAACGATGTTCCACATTAAGGCTATTAGGTACATTTTATTTTTCAATTACGAGCCTGTATGAATGATGCTTGGAATCCAAGAAATGTCGACAAATAGTCGCCATGTGGATTCTTTGTATCGGATGGGGTATACACAATGTGTTATTTAGGCAAATTAGGTCCATTGCTCTCAAATGCCATGAATGTACCGTCCTATGTAGATAACACATTACGAGCAACATGAAGTAATTTATACTTTAAATTCTAAGTATCTCTTTCAAAACTTACCTATTGTTAATACGGAAATGATCATGGTGCCTTCGTCTAAAAAGACACGGCAAACCCTCCTTTATAGGGGCCCACTAATGCAAGAGAGCGGAAAAGATGGTCTTGTGAAATCATCGATTGTATTAGGTTCCAACGAATCTTTGCACTTGGGTCTGAATGAGTAAAGGGACTAGGCCAAATTTACAGAAGGGGAGAAGTGAGGCCAAGAAAAGAAAATTTTGGTCTTGAAGCTATAGGCATTAAGCTAAAGCACAGTCGATCTTCACTACTAACTATGAACATTATGAAATTCAAGTATATCCTCCCTCCAACGACGACAGTCCAAAAAGTCAAAAAATAGAGAAATTTTACACTAATCAAAGAACGTGACAAAATCTATGGAACAAATGTTATGTTGCAATGGGAAGATGAGAAATTTCAGTCAAGCATAGTTAAGAATGCATTAGGTCCCTACTAAACTTAAGCCAAGGCTCAATCGACCGTCGATCATTGTTAAAAGTATGGATAGATCCTTTCAAATGCGAAGCAACGAAGTTTAGCCCCATATGAAAGGAGTGGAAAAGAAATGAAAAATGGACACATCATTATATTAGTGTGTTTAAGCAATGACAAGTTGTGAGATTGAAAGCAAATTAGAAGCAACACTAATCTCAAAATTGATCACACATCAAGTTCTGACACATTCAATTGAATTCGGGCTCTCCGTAACTCGATTAGCTGCAATAATCGCAGAATACCCTACCAGAGGATGGATCATAATTCCTAGAAGACTAGAGAAAGCCTATGACCTGACTAGAAGGAATAGCCACAACGACGGCCTAATCAAAGACTGCACCTTTAATGCTGCAAAACTATTCCACTTAACACGGTGCAACCATTTAAGTGAAATAGCTACAACACAATTCCAAACTCCTGAAGCATATCTCGTAAGAGAGGACAAATGGAGGAGTAGCCTGGTTCAAGCATAGCAGCAATGGTGAGGAATAAAATCAGGTGGGGGATGATCCACAACTTTACCCTAAGTTAACATTGTACATCGTCTTCAGGAATCCCGAACTGAAAGCAACATACCAAAGAATTCGACGTGCAACCACAGAGGGACATCTCTTTGGAGAATTCGAAATGAGCCTAATCATTAGGCCCGAAAAGTCAGACGCATACCTTGTCATGGTAATGCTCTTTCAATAAGATCATGAGAGGTGACCCCGATATGCACAAAGGAGTACGTGGTTGAAGTCGATTCAACTTTGAATTGAGTAGATTTGTTCCCTCTAGAATGTTTGCGGGTCAGATATTTCAATGCCACCCTACTCAAGGAAGCTCATACTCAGAAAAGTTAGGTTCATTAAATGTGCTGGTGCATTAAGAGAAGGACTCCATAATTGAGATAGGATACACTTCATCTGACTATCAGGACCTGGTCAGATATTGTCAAAGCAATCAAAAATGCTATGAGCTTCAAATTGTGGAGTTCCGAGGCATTAGAGATAGCATAAGCATGTTTCCTCATCCTAAAATACGATTCAAGGACATAATAGCCATCTTCCTGGTCAAAGCAGCTCAAATATAGTCCATATGCATTAAATAGATCTATAAAGCTATACGACATAGCAGATAAGTTCAAGTCCAAGGCTAATCCATTTCGCATTCTTGAATTGAAGCATTGATACAATCTTAACTGAGCAACCTTTGGAATTAATCTTCAAATCACCTAAAAATCCAAAGATATGGGGTAAAACGCTCGATAGCATTCTAGATTACAGTTCAATATAAATGGATTGTCGGTTTGAATTCGAATCTGAATATAAGTCATGCCATTGACCAAGACCACATTACGATCAAACTTAAGATCCTGAGAATGGCACATTTTACACAGTAAGCCTTACGATCAAAGTAGTCAGGTACAATTTCAAAATAAACCCATGAACGAAAAATGTATAGAATTCAAGGAGGAAACGACTATTGTTTGCCAATCGAATTCAATACGTCGACTGGGACATCTCGCCAACATGACCCATACTTTTCAGTAGTGTAGTTTATACCATTTTCTCTTCTATTTTGTGGAACTTACCCATCATCGGTTGGAAAAGCCAATTACGGATCCGGCGCCACAAGTGCTTCATAAAGCTTTCCCATTTAATAGCACCATGGATAAGCAAAGGCAATACAAAAAGGGAAATGATGTAAGTGTGCTCGGATTAACATGGACACCATTCAGCGATCCCAAGGGAACGACCAGACTCCAATGCCAACCAAAATATATCCTAAGTGAAATATAAACCATGACATTGATCTAGAATAAAAGTCCACCAAATGACGTAAATAGAAAGAATCAAGACCAAAACACAAGAAGTGAGAAGGGCTTTCCTCAAGAACTCCTTAAAAGCACAATACTTGATATTGAATCATTAGTTTATTCTTTCGATCCCACTCGACTTAACCATCCTACACGTGATCTAGCCGCCAATCTAAAGAACCTCAAAAGGATTGAGGTTGAAGTTGCAGTGTTGTCACAAACAAAGACTATCCAGATCAAAAAGTGCAAGTAATCATCTAATAAGCCAAAGATAATACTTCAGCAACAAGAATATATTTTATTTATTAACAAATTCAAGATATCCAACCAACTAAGTCTGGAAACTTTGTGCAAAAACGAGTTCGAACCCTTAGGTCCAATACTTATGGTACCATTTCCAAGCCTAAGCTAGCCCCCAGGGCCATGTTATGAAAATTATAAAATATGGTCCATAAGCGTGGAACTTTCAACGATCCATCAATAATGATTTCCTAAGGAAGGTAAACTTCTCGATTCCAGAGGATTTAGTTGCAAAGCATGATTAAGTCATTATTCCAGAGCATATCATGTTTATAACAAAATGTACTCTGGGGGAAAATATTTATTTGGTCTTGGACCTAGGCAACTTGAACTAAACATACAGGGCACTTATGGACTCGGAATGTCTTAAAATTTTAGGGGAACACTCACAAGACATAAAAATGGCTTAACCTCATAGGTCGGTAATGACCCATGCTCCATGGATCGGATATGACTCATCTATAGTGGGCCCAACATCATGATACACATATGGTAGGTCCCTTAGATCATGCAGAAGACATCCCTAAAGTTTCGTGTCGATCGGACAAGTATTGAGTGAGTTATGGATGAATCGTTGCTAAATTATTCTAGTTTCGCGGGAAGAATCCGAAGATTGAGGAGTGACCCAAACAACTTGAAATTTATGTGAAAGTTCGCTCTACTCATCTATAATACATATGTGAATTTTCAAATCATTTGGTTAAGGGATAAGAAAGTTATGTATTGATCTTCCACCTCAAATATGACTAAACCACAAATTAGCTGACTCCATGGACCAGCATCGACCTATGCAGTTAAGGTATTTCTCCACATTATTTTGAGGGATATGCCAGCATGCAATTCCAAGGCTTCCAACTAACGGGCTTTCCCAACTCCTTCCTAAACACCTATAAGTACAATATTCTCTTAAACTGAAAAGGGGATCCAATCTTTGCCATATCAAGACGCTGCCAAATCTCTGTCGGAATAGATCTTCATATACAAAACCCATTGCTTATCTCCAATAGAAAGACTTCATCTCCAGCAACCATAACTCTTCTCCTCCAACAATGCTTCTTATCCAGATATAGCAAATCTAGGTCACCTTGGATGATTATCGTGATTCACCGATAATCAACGGTACTAGTGATAATCTGATAATCCCTGCTTTGGGGAACTTTGTAGTCATCCATAATATATTGTATTTGGAATGGCAAGGGTTATAATAAAGGATATTCAAAGAGGATGCAGGCCTTAACAATAGCTAAAGAACTATAAAAATTGTGTGTGTCTCTCTCTTTACTTTCTGTTTCTTACCTTTTTCCATTTATTTTAATATGTTCTATACCATTTTCCCTGTAATGGGGTGGTGCTTTCGCTAAAATATGGTATTAGTGATATTTTTGGCGTTAATAGCAAATAGTGATTAAATAAATTATGATAATTCTTAAGTTTGAACAAAGTATATATTAAAATTTTCAAGTAAAAAAATATATTAAAAACATATATTAAGATGATTTTAAAATGAATAAAAGATATATGTATAGTGATATAGAAGTGTATATATATATATATAACTATGAACAATTTTTTTATTATTAAACTTAATAAATATAAGTAACGAAATTGAAACATAAGTAATTATAATAAAGCTTGTATTAAATCTATAATTTAGAAACATTTGAATTAGGAGTTAAAATATATTAAGAAATAATGTATAATTTGAAAACAGTAGTTAAAATAAATTTCCAAAGTTAAAATATATTTAAGAATAAAGGGATATAGATTTTAAATAAGGGAGAGATTTTGAAATCATTTGAAAATAGATTGAAAACAAAGAAGTAAATTTGAAATCATTTTGAAAATAGTGTGAAATTTTTTTGGAATAAGAATTCATTGCTAACTAGAGTTTTAACAAAAAATCTAGATACAATTATTTTTATTTCTTGAATTCTTAATGCTCACAAGTTTTGTATCTTGAACTCTTATTCTTTGAAATCTTGATTTTGTAAACTGTGCAATCTTCAATAATCAGTACCTGCATACATTTCCTATATATACATATACATATATTCCGGATAATAGTGTTAGTATATATTTTATAGCAATAATATTTGAAAGTTAGTTGCTGTCATCAAAACCACCATCGTCGACATCTCAATCCCTAAAAATATCCCTTATTTGATGATGATGACCATGGTTTATAAAAATATTCATACTTGATGTCTTGATTCTCCAATTATTCCCCCTTACTCCATTAACTCCTTACTGGACTATAATACTCCCTCTAAAACTAGGACATAGTTCTAAAAACTAAGACTGATATGATTCTAATATCTTAAACTACTTAAAATTAAGACAAAATATAATAACTAATAAAGTAATAACTTACATGAGTATAATTATACATTCAAAACCACTACATACATTCAAGCAATCTGTCAATCCAATCCAAACCAATCTTAAAGTTAGTTATTTACAAATTCAAATCTAAGTGCAAAGCAATCCAATCAAATCACATAAAACTTTGAAAAAAGTTCATACATTTCTGGGAATTTCTACTCATCCATCACCACCGAAGATTGGATCAGATTTTATAGCATCCCAATCTTCGTTGTCTTCGGTGAGAGTTGTCCAGTGATGTGTTGTCTTCGTCTTTGGAAAGAGAAGAAATCATCCATCGAATTGCACAAAAATGCTTCTCTTGTTTTTTTTGTCATTCGTATTCGGCTTAACTCTAAGTGATGCTGGTTCTGAAGGATAATAGAGAGAATATTGTTGAATAGATTAATATTTCCACTCAAATTATGGATTCAGGAAGCCATGGATTTGATATTATTAAGAAATAATGAAAGAAAATGAAGGAGGAATAAATAAATGAGTATTTCTGGAAGAAATAGATATAGATGTAGGCTGTGGAATTCATCTAAAATGAATAGACACTAGTTGGTTAAAGCTATTTTTTAAATTTAAACAAGTTTGAATATCTAACTGTTATATGTCAAAATATACATAAATGTATGTCAACATATGTTTAGTAATTTTTATTTTTGAAGTATTATGTGATTTATGCTTTGCTTTGCCTTATATATACTTGTTTTATTACTTTTATGATTATTCCAATGATGTTTACGAAATAATTAACAGAAATATAAAGCTTCATTGATACTAATGATGACGATGCATTTATTTAGTACTTAGCATTAAATAGAAATATAGAACATGAAATGAAAGCAAATACAACACAATAATAAACTTCGAATACAGCTAAGGAGGATGAGGATGAAGACAATCCAAGTTTTCTTCCAACTTTCCTAAAGAACTTTCTCAATTTAGTACACATCTTTAAAAATTTCTTAATAAATGACCTTTTCAGTGCCTTTTGGTTTTTGGCTAGAATCCTTTGACTTTCAATGAGTATTTTCTTGAAGTGTTTTTGGTGTTAGCAGGAAACTCTATACTTTCTAAGGAAGTATTTTCTTCTTCTTCCTCTTCTTTGATATCCATTTGTTCACCTTCTTCTTCATGTTCCATTCTTATTTGTTTTTCTGCAAATGTTTCATACGGATGAAACATAAGTGTGATCTTCATAAGAGATATATTTCTGGAATTGAAACCTTTCTAGAAACAAACTCTTCGCCTTTGAAATATACTCTAAAATATTTGAAAATACAAGTAAGATAATGTACACGATATAACGTATTTTTTTAATGATAAATCTTTTGGTAGAAATCTACTTAAAATCACTTGAGCCCAATTTATGTCGTAGCTTCCAATAATTGCAAAAAGTTCCTAATAAAATTTCAATATTGGGTTATTAAAATTTCTCCATCATGGAGAAATGATATGTTGAAGAAGTTAATAATTCTTTCCTTAGGAAGAAATCAACATTTTTTGAACTCCAAATGCTCATCACTTTCAAAAATATGGTGAAAGGCCTTAAGATTATTTTCATTAGTTTTAAAATCTGTGAGATCCACTACTGTATTTTTACAACCCAAAACATCACAAATCAAAATAATCTGAGTTCCTTTTACACTACTCCATGTGTCACTTTCATTTCATTGATAAGAATCACGATTCAAGTTTGCATAAAACATTTTAACAAGATTCTGGTAGCAAATTTCATCATTCTACTGAGAATCAATTAAACTTAAAATTCCACTTTGATGGAAAAGAGATAGAAGTTCATAAGAAGCAAAACCAATAAAAATTGCAAATTCCCCATATCTACTTTACCAAAGTTTGCATAGCTTATAAAATCTTTGATAGCACCTGGGTTATTGTAAATGAATCCTTTGGTGCTCTTGGTCAGCCTCATTGTGCATGGTGTGCTTGAGGAAACCATTAGAGAGTTGTTTTGAAGAGTATAGGATAATGAAGATAAGTTTTAATTTTGAATTAAAGGTATAAAGAGATGATAGGAATATGTAGTTAAATAATGAATCAAAGGACATGCTTTGTAGTCAAAAGATATCTTTTCAGTACATTGGATTTGGTGAAAAGGTGGTAGGAAATTCAAAAGTTCGAAATTCAAAGTGTAAACTTCAAATTTTCATACATATGTCGACATATGTGAGATGGTATGTCGATATACCTTCTGATTTTTTCAAGTGACAATTGGTTTTGACTTCTTGATTAATTCATATCTTATATTCTTATCTAATTATTTCTTAGGATAATATTTATCATAAAAATACTTTTTATATTATTATTCTGTTAAATAATTAATATTTTAAATTTCAAATTCAAATTTTGAAATTTTGAATTTAAAATTTCAAATTTTCAAACAAAGAAAACAAAAAAGCAACCATTCAAACAATTCAACCAAAAATTTATTATAAAGGCGTACCTATTTTTTGATCTGTTCTTCAATTTCTTCTGATTCATGAATTACTGTGAAGCACATAATTGCATTGTTCGTTTCTTGCTCTTCGTCGATTGAAGATGAATCAGAACCATTTAGAGTTTCTACATACGTTATTTTCTCTTCTTTGATGAATTATCATTTGAATGTTGATTTTGTTTCTCTGGATAGAGATAGAATCTTTTCAGGTGGCTTGCTTCGTCGCAGTTAAAGCATTTGACATTATTCGAGACTTCATTACTTTTCAAAGATTTTCATTGCTCATTCCTCTTGAAATTATTATTTTTGCTATATCTAAGAAGTTTTCTGAAATTCCTTGTCATTAAGGTTATTTCTTCATCACCATAGTTGTTTGAGTCAGAATCTTAGATTGTTGCATTAAATGCTATTAATTTAGTTTCTGATGACTTATTTTCTTTCCTTCCTTGCATCTCGACTTGAAACGACATTAAATTTCCAATTAATTCTTTAATTTTCATTGCACCGATATCATTGGCCTCTTCAATTGCAAGAGTCTTTTAATACTAATCTAAAGTTAATGAATTCAGGATTTTTTTGACTTGATCTTCCTCGGAGTACGTTTTTCCTAATCCATTGCTAAATGCACGATCTCTTGGAACCTATAGTACATATCAGAGATAGACTCATTCTGATTCATTTCAAATAATTTAAACCGATTGTTTAACAAAGTTATTTTGGTCTGTTTAACTTTGCTTGTTCTCCAACGAGTCACTTGCAAAGTTTTCCATATTTCATATGTAGGTTTACAAACGGATACCCCATTAAATTCATTTCTATCTAGTGAATATAATAAAATATTCATTACTTTAGAGTTATTTTATGTATTGGCTTTTAGATTATTAGTCCATTATGCAAAATTAACAGTGGGTTCAACATAGTAAGCTTGAGTGATATTCCAAATGTCTAATTTTATATATTGTAAATCAATTTTCATTCTTCAAGCCCAATATGCATAATTACTACCATTGCATTGTGGTGGTCTAACAATGACTGACCCTCTACAATTGAACTATTTAGTATTGACAATTTCATGGTTGGTTGCCATTTAAACCTTCACAAAATTTAGATTATGAAAATTTTGAAGACCAATGCTCTGATACCAATTGTTGTGGATGAATATTAAGGATCTTAAGGAAAACTAAACACTAATCGAGGTGAACATTGTTTATGGATTTAATTAATTTTCTGGAATATATTTAAGTTAATCAGAATGTTGTGCAAATCACAGATATCAACAATCACATAATTAATCATAAATGCAAACAATAGTAAAAACTAGTAAAAGGAAAGTACATGCCATGATTTTATACTGGTTCGGAGTTACCATACATCAAGTCGATTTATACGGGGCACGACCACACCTTTCTCAGCATCAGTTTTGGAGGATAAACTCGATATAACTTGATCTTGCGTCTTTTGGTTACAGAAATCCTATAACTCTTGTTTAGCACTTGAATTTCAGAGAGAGTTTGATAGAGAATTGAAATAGAAAGAGATTAGTACAATTCTCTTTGAAAATCAACAAAATAGAAATATAAAATTTTAATAATTTAGGAAGAATAATGGAGAGAGAAGGAAGGAAGTGAAGATAATAAAAAGTTAGTAAGAAATCAAATTTAGAAGCCTATTTGTAGTCTCCTAACAGTCAAATCCTTTCATAATAGTTTTGAATTCAAAAGGCACAACTTTTCAAATTTTGAATTTGGAAGCAAACGGTTCGTATGTCGACATATAAAAATGCATATGTCGACATGACTTTAAAAAAGTTCAAAAAATAAAATTTTGAATTAAGGCAAATAAAGGTTAAATAAATTGTGGTAATTCTTGAGTGAAAACAAACTATATTACTTTATATTATAATAGAGTTTTCAAGTAAAACTATATGTTAAAAACATATATTAAGATGGCTTAAAAATGATTAAAAACTATATATATATTGATGTAAAAGTATATATATAAAACTATGAATATGAGAAATATATTAAACTTAATAAATATAAGTAAGGAAATCGAAAACATAAGTAACTATAATAAATTTAGTATTAAAACTATAGTTAAGAAACATTTGAATTAGGAGCTAAAATATATTAGGAAACAAAATATAATTTCAAAACAGGAGCTAAAATAAAATTTCAAAAGTTAAAACAGATTTAAGAATAAAGAGATATAGATTTAAAATAAAGGAGTAATTTTAAAACCATTTGAAAATTGATTTAAAAAAGAAGAAGTAATTTTGAAGTAGTGTGAAAAAGTTTGAAATAAGAATTCGCTGTTAACTGAAGTTATAACCAAAAAAAAAAAAAAAAATCAAAGCACAACTACTTTTTTTTTTTGAACTCTTGAATTCTTAATACTCATGGGTCTTGTAACTTTAACTCTTCTTCATTGAAATTTTGATTCTCTAAATTATACAGTCGTCAATAATCAATAACTGCAAATATTTCTTGTATACACACACATACATATTCTAGATAATAATGTTAGTGTATATTTTATAACGATAGTATTTGAAACAAGGTTGTTTTCATTAAAACTATCATCATCAACATCTACATCCCTAACATACTCTACCTCTAATTTTTACAACAAGCCATGCCTTTGCTTCGGCTAAGAAAGCCCTTCCACTGCTCTAAGGATGAGGGTGCTCGGCCCCTGCTTATGCCTCAACCCGTAGAATGAAATGAATGTTTATATAGAACACTAAAAGAATTTCCTATCTCCTATAAAAGAAGAACATAACCTATCTATGATTTAAGTAAAAAATTAAAATTCATAAACAATTCAATAGACTATTAAACACAATAAGTTTTTATAACACTAACAAATATGCCCTCGTATATATATACTCTCAGACTCATTTCATGGTCTCGCTTACCCAATCTTAACGAGTTACCCCACCAGAGCCAAGGTACAAAGTATATTTGAGTTAAAAAAATCCTATCGGTAGGAAAGTTATAAAATCCTTACCTTACAAATGCTAATAGGTAAAATTAAATATAGCAAAAATATAGGAAACTTCTAACCCTACTCCATGAGCTCCACATCCAACAGAAGCCAACCTGTAAGCAAGCTCGATCTGACCCGAGCATTGTAATGAAATAACACATAGATCAGTCCGGGATACCAATACGAGAAAACTCAAGTTAAAGGGAAAATACAATAATTCTATGAGACCTCGCCGTTGATCGCAGAACGGGTTTTTACCTCACAAGAAAAACATATATCTAAGCATCAACACATAACAAAATCACTAAAACAGCGAGGAAAGGGTGTCATATGTAAAAATTTGCCAATATAAAAGTAATATCATAACAACACCTCTATTTAGAAGAGCACACGACACTTCTCGATGGAAAGAAAGAAATTGGTACAAAAATTTGGATCAAACAAGGAAAAGGTTATTTTTCCCGAATTGATGGAATAGCACCGCTACTGTGGAGTAGGCCACATACAACTTTATCCAATCATATCATGGATGCAAGTAACTAAACACAAGTTTTTATCTTTCCAATAAAATTAAATAGAAAAACTCATAAATTCAGAATCATATGAATAGAATGAGAAATTTTCCAACAAATAACTAGGTGGGTGCGCCCACCGAATAATATACCTCTAAAATATACTTGAGAACTACACTATTCTCGAAAATGTACTAGCTGGGCCCCGCAAACATTACCGAGTATTTGAGTATTTCACATCTTGTGTGCATACTACCGAACCGACCTTAGAGTAGATGAGAAATTACAATAATGGAAACAACCCCACATAGCTAGATGTCCATCACCTTTTTGGATTTAGTCATTTACAACAAAGGATAACAACGCTCAAAAAGCAACAAATCATTTTGATTTGACGATACAACTCAAGAAAGCTGAACCAATAATTGTTAAATAAACTATCATGAATATTCAAAATGATCATATATGAAAATTAAATCACGTTCTTTTACTATTATTTATCGATCCTAAATTTACACAATCTTTGGGTTAAAAATAAAGTAGGACAAGTTGAGGTAGTGTTACCCCTAGGCATCATCCAGATAATGTTTTCAAACTTTGAGATAAGGGAAAGTTGTTGTACTTCGACATCTAGTGATATGATTATAACCATATTTTTTCCATACAAGCGATATTGTTTATGGAAATTTCTTTCTATATGCGTATTGAAAACATTTAAACTTCAAAACTTGTACTTGCGCTTGGTTTTTACATTTCAGATATTTGAACGAAAACATTTTCAAGGATACACTTTGAAATAATAGTTTAAAAGGAATTATTATTATTCTATGTGTATTTAAAAGAAAAGTTGAAACCAATGTTAATTTAAAAATCTATTTTGATAAAACCCATCATATTTTGCGCTTAGATTAAATTTCAATCCATTTCTATTTGAAAAGGGCAATCTTAATTAAAACTATCATTTATGAGATCTTAAGAATATTATTTTGAAGATAATTTATTAGGTTTAATTACTTTAACATACTTAAAGTAAATATCGAACATTAAGAAAGAAAAATTATAAAATTCCTTTTATAACTTAAAACCCATATTTTAATATTCTCGAGGGAAAATAAACCAACTATAAAAAAAAATTAACTCCTTAAACAATATTAATTATCCCATGAAATAATTAATCCCATTTATGATCTTTTATAACCAATTAGTTGCTTATTTGCAAACCAAGATTAAATTGATTCATTAAGTTTTAAACCTTCTTTAAACCAGTTAATTATCCTTAAATCCTTTATTTCTGATCAATTAAAGCAGTGTTATATATTTCATTAAATCAACTCAACTACATTTTAGAACATTCTAATGGAAAGAGACTAATTAACCAAATCCCATTAGTTAAAATAAGATGTTGGAGCCAAGGAGTCATTTACTTTAAAAGATTATCAAATTTCAATTGATCATTTGTTTAAAGTCATTAATTAAAATAAAGTTTTATTACTAAATTTAATTATGACTGATTAGAATGAATAATCAAACTTTTGTTCATTACTTATATGCAAATTCAGACTCAAATTGCCATTTGTTAAAAAAGATGATCAAATGTCTTTATTATTAACTCGTGTAATAAGTAAATTTATAAATATCCTTAATTAAAATAATAATTTTATTCAAACATGGATTCTGTTAAAACCCAAGCTTAAATTAAACATAGTGTTTAATTTACTTCAATCAACTACTACAAAAAAACATATGAAAATACGCATTAGTAAATGGAGGCGAAAAATAAGGATAAGCAAACAAAGGCAAACAGAATATAAATATTTATATAATCTAATTCATTTAAGATAAATCTACCCCTTAAAAGCAGGTAATCTCCAAGGTCATCCGTTCATAGACAAGCTGACAACCATCAACGAAGCAATAAATCAAACAAATTAATGTTGATTTAATAATAGATATTTATATTATACGATCATAATAGCACCCTAGAAAGTGTGAGTACCAACTCACTAGTCATTCGATTGATGATTTCACGTCTTATAATCTAATTTTAAAAAGATGTTTAAAATTAAACAAAATTCCAGTTATCCCCAAATGAACTCAATCCAACTCGAACATGTAGTATTCGTCGATACGATTCCCACGCAACTGATTTGAATCAAATCTGACCTTGTAGGAGAGAGATATTGAATTCATATAAGTTAACGATTCATTTAAATAATTAGACAACGAATCACCTTAATCTATCTAGACTATATTATAATTACCGAGTTAACAATATGGAGCTTATCCGATTTTGTTTTCTCCATTCTTCTCGTACAAATTATGTTTCAGCATTCTTATGGCTCCCTTTTATATTTCTACAGCCATCCTTCCATTGTCCAAGAAATTGGCTTGCATGTTTTCAAGCCTCTATTTACGACGGTTTTTATAATTTCCTCCGAATTCGTCTTTGAGGCTGTTTTCTTTCATCCATTGGATTATACTGAACCATTGTTTCCCTGATCTCGATGCGGTAAAATCTCTAATGATAGCTTTCATCAATCAATTTTTTTTATTTTTGTTTACACTTAAATTGATTTCGTCTATAAAGTAGTTGATTATTATATAGGATTATGTAGTCCAGTTAATTTTTGATGGGTGATTGTATCGTCATGTATTGCTCTCTAACTTACTGTAAATATAGAACCCAGGTTCATGTCCCTGCCCTTTTCAAAACGATAATAGGGGTATGGATAGTGGTTTGGCTGCCAAAACCGTTTAATTGTTTTGTTACGTTGGATTATATCAAACGGTCATGAAAGGAAAGAGGAACTTTGAGTTCGTTGATGGATGGGCAGAGGCTAAAGTCTAAACTGCAATAGCTCCTTTAGGATTTAAACAATCAACACAGCCTATGTCTCAAAATGGCTTCGTCTACAATTGTTTAAATTTTATTAAAAAAAATTTGACTATAATATTGTTTAAAGTCATTTAATTTTCACAAATAATGACTAGCTATATAAATATTAGAAGACTTAGGGTAATCCAAGATCACTGAAATTTTGTTGCTTCAGATTATCATCAATTATTAAATAAGTATATGATGTAAATACTTGATTATGCTTCACTACTTCTTTCCCAAAAAAAAGTGAAGCAAATTCAGTTTACATTCTTCTTCCATTGCAGGTGCGCTGGAACGGTTTTCTAATAACATATATGCATTCTCATATTCAGCATTTGATGGGTCCAACCATTTCCCCTTAAGTGGATCCTCATCAAAAGGTAATTTACCATCAATAACAACCATTTATATAGTGTTTCCGAGGAATGTTGAGTTATATTAGGCAATAGTTTTTATTCAGTAAGTGTATATGTTTACCATCCTCTTTAGATGAATTTATATTTGCAAGTGTAAAGATATGTACTTGCAGAAACATATGGATCCAAGAGGTTAGGTTCCAGTAAATTTGATTACTTACTTTTGATATTTGGGATTGTTAAGTAATATCTTCGGCTATAGTATGTGGATTGTTACATCCCATATCAAGGTTTAAATAAAATGTATTTATATCAAATCATTTCTTCATTTTTAGAATGTAACAACAAGTTCGAAAACAATAAACTAATCACAATTTGTAAAAGGAAAGCAAGATTAATGATAACAAAGGACCACAAAATGTGTTGCCTTACATCAATGGCTTATGTTGAATATAATGAACTTTTATTATCTAGACACCAAGGAGGGCTTTTACATCAACTTTTCACTGGGTTGATGTTAAAATGACAAAGCTTATTTTTTCATCGATGGCTTAAGTTGCACATGAAAAATATGGTAAATGAGAAAAATGTATATTTCCTTTTCTAATTGCTTGAAAATCCTATCCTTCCTAATTCAATGTATCTCACTTTTGTTTCCACCAAATATATTTGACAAATTGCATATGTTTGTAAGTTTCAGACATTGTGCTTAAGTTATCTCCATTCCTGATGCATTTACTGTTGGAAAAATGATTCATTTTTATAAAGTTGAATTATTTAAAAAAAAAGGATAAGTGTGAGGTGATTCATATATGAATAGTCCCATATAATGAGACTATATGAAGGAAAAAAAACCAGTTTTTTTTATTTGACTTGGTAAAAAAAATTGAGATCCATTATTTTAGATCTGAACCGACTTCCTCTACAAGTATTACCACATTTATTTTTTGCCGAACTACTCAGACAAAAATACCTTTTTCTTATCTCTCTCTTCTTTTTCCTCCACCATTAAAAGTTCTTCAAAAACAAAATCAGAACGAGCAGTTAAATTTAAATCTAAAGTGCAAATCTGAATTGGTTTGTTGTACAAGCAAATCATTTATTTTTCTCAGAAGGCTGTTTTATCCCAGAGGCGGCGGCGACAAGTACGAACTGGTTTGAACCACCGACCAGATTGCCGAATCGTCTTCAAGAAAGCAACCTAGTCCGCGACTCAGCTATTGTTTTCCAACAATTTGAAGACGATCTCGAAACAATGGCTGCAACCCTAACTTGTTTGAAGGTGCCGCCATCTTCCTTTATCTACTCAACGCTTTGAAATACTCAACGCCTTGAAATCTTACTCAATTTGTAACTGCGACTCTTTACTATCTTCTCTGGCAATGAGATATCGAGCAAGTGGAAATGGAACATCAAAGAGGAATCGATTAACTACAGCCAACTCAAGTACTTTGAAACTAAGTAGCGAACTTCTTCGCATGTTTATTACTGGCGTCAGAAGAAAAAGTAGAAAGATTTGAGGTCAAATCCGGATTTGTCGTCATCTACATGAAATCAGGGTTAAAAGGTGGACAATTTGGTAGGCATGGAAGGTGGCTTCACGCTGCAGTTACATAGTGGCATCATGAAATCCAAGTTTGAGAGAAATGGATCGATGGGCTGCAGTATTCTTTATTGTTGTGGCCCCCACCAGGATGAGCATCAGAGAAAGGTAATATAATTTTTTAAACCCTTTATAATGCATGCTTAAATTGATAGCTGATTGTGCCTAGTATTATGGAAAATTCACTAGAAAGGTATCAGGTATTAGGTAATTAACATATTCTATTTTGGCTTGTTAAGTACCAACATAGAGGTTTCTTGGCTATGCCTTCTTTTTTCAACGAGCTTAAGTCACATTCTGAGTTGCATTTTAACCAGAATCCTTTAGAAAAATAAAAATAGAAGCCAAAAAGGAAGCTTATATGCATGAATTTCATTGGATATAGAATGATACAAACTATAAGTTACTGTTGGTTGTAATTGATCCAATAGCCTTAAAGAACTGTAAACATGTCATCTTTGTAGTTATAAAATGGTATCATGGTGGAATTTGGTTTATAAAACTTCGAAATTTGATAACTAATCATGAACCCTGCTCATTATCTTGTACTGTAGTTTTGGGTCACACTAATCACTTTGCTTGAGTCCTAAGAACGTGCATTATTTGATTAGAACAATGTTAACTGACTGAACCGAAGTGTTTTTTGAACTCAAGTGTTTTGATAACTTGGTTTATGTAGTCTCTATATATGATGATTAGATTTACCGTGTAAGTTGTTTACCATTAATATAGTCCACAAGTGTGGTGGAATGGTACAAATGCAGAAAATAATATTTTATGTGAATAGCTTATGTTAGTCTATGAGTTTACGTATATTTTTCTATAAGAAAAATATAAATTTTCAAACATATTAACATCTCAAGCAATAGTTAGCCTCCAAAGCCGGTCAGTTGAGAATAGAATGGGAATCCACAAGAAAACCATAAAGGACAACAGCAACCAACCAAAAAGAATGATTCTGGACAGTTGCTTCTATATTACAACTGTGGAAAAACAGATCATATGGCACGACAATGTCGGAACAGGCTAAGCCCTGCACCGCAGGCAAACCTAACTGAGAAGCCTTTAACGGCTACGACTACTGAGATTCACTTTGATGGTGGATCAGAGGGTTGGTGGGTAGACACTGGTGTTTCTCGCCATGTCTGCTATGATCGTGATATATTCACAATATACACGGCTGCTGATAATCAGAAAGTGTTGTTGGGAGATCCTCACACAACTGAAACTACAGAGATTGGTAATGTGAAAATAAAGCCTACAATTAGAAAGACATTGTTCCTTAAAGGTGTGATGCATTTGACATGTTTGAAACATTAAAAACTGAAATTGAGAAATAAAAAAATTAAGAGAATTCATAGTGATAGAGGAACAGAATATGAATCTAGTTTATTCTGATTTTTTTCTTCTTCATAAATTACATGGTCTAGTACATGAGAGAACTGCACCATATTCACTTGAAATGAACGGTAAAGCTAGAAAAAAAGGATCTTACCGAATTAGTAATTGCCATTTTATTAAATTTTGGTGCAGCAAAACATTGATGGGTGGATATTTTAATTGACTGCATGCTATGTTTTGAATATAATCCCCTTATCTAAGAATAAAATTTCACCTTATGAAATTTTAATTGACTGCATGCTATGAAATTTTAAAGAATTATAAAGGCGTACCTATTTTTAGATCTGTTCTTCAATTTCTTCTAATTCATGAATTGCTGCGAAGCACATATTTGAATTGTTCGTTTCTTGCTCTTCGTCGCTTGAGGATGAATAAGAATCATTTAGAGTTTCTACATACGCTATTTTCTCTTCTTTGATGAATTATCATTTAAATGTTGATTTTGTTTCTTTGGATAGAGACAGAATCTTTTCAGGTGGCTTGCTTCGTCGCAGTTAAAGCATTTGACATTATTCGAGACTTCATTATTTTTCAAAGATTTTCATTGCTCATTGCTTTTGAAATTATTGTTTTGCTATGTCTAAGGAATTTTCTGAAATTCCTTGTCATTAAGGCTATTTCTTCATTACCATAGCTGTTTGAGTCAGAAACTTAGATTGTTGCATTAAATGCTATTAATTTAGTTTCTGATGACTTATTTTCTTTCCTTCCTTGCATCTCGACTTGAAACGACATTAAATTTCCAATTAATTCTTTAATTTTCATTGCACCGATATCATTGGCCTCTACAATTGCAAGAGTCTTTTAATCCTAATCTAAAGTTAATGAATTCAGGATTTTTTTGACTTGATCTTCCTCAGAGTACGTTTTGTTATCACAGAAAACCCTAATTCGAAAATTGGGTTTACAGAAAATTAGAAATATGGTTAGGAAAGTTTACCAGTTTGTATTCCGATTACAGGTTTGATTGTCAACTCCGAGTCCAGCACTTTGTTGTTCCCTTAAAACAGATTTGCTCCCCCTACGGCGCGGTCGGGTTGAAATGAGAAACTGCTTCCCAAGGTGAAACGGAATCTGGTTCGCAAGGCTGCGCTGGCGATGCGAACGACGACCAACTCAAGAAAAGAATTAAGAACAGTACGGGAGGGAGAAGATGGCCAGAGATTTTATTTTTCGGTGAAGGAAACTGTTCTGACTCCATCTTTATATATATCTGAAACGGGTGACGATTTGAATCAATGGACGCATCGTTTGGAAAGGTAGCGACCCGTTTTCAAACGTTGCAACCATTTGAATTCGTATCCGCTTCGCAAAAAACCCATGACCGTTAAGCCCAGTACTTTCGGCCCGCTAATGCACAGTGTAGCAAAAATATAGTTCCGGCCCGCTAATGCACAGTGCACAGTGCACATTGCAAAGTGCTAAGTGCCTACAAGACGCCTCAAACGCCCATTCGCACACGCGTACGGGAGCGGGCGCGGGCGCGGGCACGGGCTCGGGCTCGGGTTCGGGTTCGGGTACGGGTGCGGGTGCGGGTGCGGGGTGGTGCGGTGCACCACCCCTTGGTCTTGCATCCCTCTATTTCACCTCTCTCATATCCTTGTAATTAATATAGGGTAACTACCCTAATATATAAGGACCTATAACCCTTAGTCTTACAAGATATGGGACTATTACCCTGCAACTCATTTATTTCTAACAATCCCCCACATAAATGAGTAATTCTTTAATATGTTCTTAACTTATTGAAATAATGTTGTATCGGTTAAAGTAGCACTATGGCCTTGAACTTTCCTAGTGTTTATCTATTTGACTTACTAGCGAATCAGTAGACTTGTAAATGTCCTTGAACTGTAAGCTTTTTGCATAGGTCAAGATAGCAGATAACACACAACATGATTTCTAAACTTCCTTGGTTCTCTGTTTGTGTTCGTTTTTGCCATGAACACCCGCTTGGTCTCATGAGTGTTTAAAGAATTCGACCTTACAATTCTTTTTGAAGCGGCACCTTCACACTCACGTAGGTGATTCTATAAAGAGTATCCCGTAATACTCCACTTGGGTCTTTTATAACACCACAGTATAGACATCATTAAAAGCTAAGCTTATCCTATTCTCCGATGGGTCGTGCACTGACTTATCATAGGAATGGTTTGTATTTTAACAGTGCCATTAAGTTTTTCTATAACTTAGTTGTCCCTTTGAACCTAGATCTTGGGATCTCCAATCAACTAGGTGGGGTTTCCGTTTTAGAAAACTTTTAATTCATAGGTCTTAAACCCATTCCCATTGATAAGGTTTGAACTTTCTCTCTTGGCAAGCCTTTGGTAAGTGGATCCGCTATGTTATCCTTTGACCTTACATAGTCTATAGTGATAACTCCATTAGAGAGAAGTTGTCTTATGGTTTTATGTCTTCGACGAATATGCCGTGACTTACCATTATACAATGTACTATTTGCCCTTCCTATAGCAGATTGACTGTCACAATGTATACATATTGGAGGTACAGGTTTTTCCTAATTTGGAATGTCTTCCAAAAAAACCCTAAGCCAATCTGCTTCTTCTGCGGCTTTATCTAGAGCAATGAACTCCGATTCCATTGTCGACCTTGCTATGCAAGTCTGTTTGGATGATTTCCATGAGATTGCTCCATTTCCTAATGTAAACACATATCCACTTGTGGATTTTGTGTCATTTGAGCCAGTTATCCAATTTGCGTCGCTGTAACCTTCTATCACTGAAGGATAATTTGTATAATTTAAACCAAAGTTCTGTGTATATTTTAGATATCCAAGAACTCTTATTATCGCTTTCCAATGATGTTTACCAGGATTGCTGGTAAATCTACTAAGTTTACTTACAGCATATGCGATATCTGGTCTTGTGCAATTCATTACATACATGATACTTCCTAATATGCGAGAATATTCAAGCTGATATATACTGTCACCAGTGTTCTTAACCCAATTTTGATTCATATCTACTGGTGATTTTGCAATTGTTATATTGTATTGCTTGAATTTTTCAAGTATCTTGGCTATGTAATGTGATTGGGATAATACATATCCCTGTGGTGTTCTTGCAATTTTGACACCCAATATTACATCAGCTAGTCCTAGATCTTTCATATCAAATCTAGAGGACAACATATCTTTTGTTGATGTTATTATGGCTTTATTATTGCCTATGATTAATAAGTCATCAACATAGAGACATACAATGACATATCCAATATGTGTGTATTTTATATAAACACATTTATCTGATTCATTTATTTTGAATCCATTTGATAACATAGTTTCATCAAATTTCTCATGCCATTGTTTTGGTGCTTGTTTAAGACCATAAAGTGATTTAATCAATTTACATACTTTGTTTTCATTTCCTGGGCTTACAAACCCTTCAGGTTGCAGCATGTATATTTCTTCCTCTAACTCACCATTCAAAAATGTCGTCTTTACGTCCATTTGATGTATTTCAAAATTTAGTATAGACGCGATTGCAATAAGCATCCTAATGGATGTTATTCTAGTTACTGGTGAGTAAGTGTCAAAATAATCCAGATCTTCTTTCTGTCTGAATCCTTTGATTACTATACGAGCTTTATACTTATCTATTGAGCCGTCAGCCTTGAGTTTTTTCTTAAATATCCATTTATATCCTAGTGGTTTTGATCCTTTAGGTAGATCCACTAGTTCCCATGTATGGTTTTGTAAAATGGATTCTATTTCACTGTTGACAGCCTCCTTCCAGTATGGAGCCTCAGGTGATGACATTGCTTATTGGTAAGTAAGAGGTTCATTTTCTATCATATATGCATAGAAATCGGGTCCAAAGGTTTTCGAAGTCCTTTGACGTTTGCTCCTTCTGGGTTCTTCTACCTCAGTTCCAACATTTCTCTCATTCGAATTTTGATTAATATTTTCCTCAGGAGTATATGTATCTCTTGACCTCTTTTGAACAATCGTTTCAGTACATGTTTTTAGAGGATAAATGTGTTCAAAGAATCTCGCATTTCGTGACTCGATAATGGTGTTTTCATGAATGTCATCAACTTCAGATTTGTACACCAAAAATCGATATGCACTACTATTATGAGCATATCCAATGAATATGCAATCTATAGTCTTTGGTCCAATTTTGACCTTTTTCGGTTTTGGTATTTCTACTTTGGCAAGACACCCCCACACTTTTAAATATTTGTAGGATGGTGGTCTATTTTTCCAAAGTTCATGTGGAGATTTAAAGGTATTTTTCCGAGGTATTTTATTCAGTATATGATTAGCTGAAAGTATTGCTTCACCCCAGAAATTATCTGGTAATCCAGAACTGATAAGCAGAGCATTCATCATTTCCTTTAGGGTACGATTCTTACGTTCTACTATTCCATTTGATTGAGGAGAGTATGGTGCCGTCGTTTGATGGATTATACCATTTTGAGCACAAAATTCCTCAAATGGGAATTCATATTCACCACCTCTATCACTTCTTAATGCTTTTATCCTTTTGTTTAGTTGATTTTCAACTTCTTCCTTGTATTGTTTAAACATTTCGAAGGCTTCATCTTTACTCCTTAATAGGTACACATAACAGTACCTAGTGCAATCGTCGATGAATGTGATAAAGTATCTTTTACCTCCTCTGGTTTGACACAATTTTAGATCACATACATCGGTATGTATCAAATCTAAAGGTTCAGTGTTCCTTTCAACATTATAAAAGGAGGTTCGAGTCATTTTAGCTTCTGTGCATGTTTCACATTTATAATTTGAGTCTATGACAAATTTAGGTATAAATTCTAAGTTTATCATTTTCCGCAAAGTATCAAAGTTAACATGACCTAATTTGTTATGCCATATATTAAATGACTCGGCGATATAAATAGAAGATTCCACTTTATTCATATCCTTTGGTACAATAGTCATTACATTCATTTTGAACAGACCATCACTAATATACCCTTTACCCACATATACTCCATTTTTAGACAATACAAAACTATCAGAAACAAAGACCAACTTGAATCCATTCTTGCTCAGTAGTGATCCCGAGACCAAGTTCTTCCGAATGTCTGGAACGTGGAGTACGTCATTCAAAGTGAGTTCTTTACCAGAAGTCATTTTGAGAACCACTTTTCCTTTGCCTTCAACCTTTGACGTGGAGGAGTTTCCCATAAAGAGTTGCTCTTCTTGTGTCGCAGGCTTGTAGTTGGAGAACATCCATTTGTTGGCGCAAATATGTTTTGTGGCACCAGTATCCACAAACCATTCCTTCGTGTTGCCAATCAAATTGCATTCGGAGATCACAGCAGATAAGTTCATTTCTGAAATATCATCCGAGAGCCTATCACATTCAGTAACGTTGGCTTCGTCTTTCTTCTTCTTTGGTCCTCTGCACTCAACTGCTTTGTGACCTTTCTTGCCGCAATTATGGCAATTTCCTTTGAACTTCTTAGCCTTTTTCGCATTCGGATTATGCTCCCTTTTTCTTTTGTTGTTTTTGTCGGACTTGACCACATTTGCTTTGGCTACCATGGTGTTTGTTGCCTTCTTTTCAGATTTTCTGTTATCTTCCTCGATTCTGAGACGAACAACCAGATCCTCCATGGACATCTCCTTGCGCTTATGCTTCAAGTAGTTTTTTAATTCCTTCCATGATGGAGGTAATTTTTCTATTGCTGCAGCGACTTGGAAAGATTCACTCAATTCCATTTTTTCATCATGAATTTCATGGAAAATGACTTGAAGTTCTTGAATTTGGCTGACAACTATCTTAGAGTCGACCATTTTGTAATCCAGAAATCTTCCGACTATGAATTTCTTCATGCCGGCGTCTTCAGTCTTATATTTCTTTTCCAGTGCCTGCCAGAGGATCTTTGCGGTTTTGACTGTACAATATACATTGTATAGAGTGTTGTCAAGGCCATTCAGTATATAATTCTTGCAAATGAAGTCTGAACTCTTCCAGGCAGTGAGCGCTTCGACTTTTGTGGCGTCAGGCTCGAGTTCATCCACTTTCGGAGGGTCCTCTTCAAGGTACTTGGCCAGTCCTAGTGTGGTCAAGTAAAAAAGCATTTTCTGTTGCCAACGCTTGAAATCCACACCAGTGAATTTCTCTGGCCGTTCCCCATGCGAGAAAGGTACATGTTGAGGAACCAAAGTACCGGTCTGAGCAGGAGGGACAGTGGGCGGTACGGGTTGCTTGTTTGCCGAGCTGTTACTGTCTTGAGTCATCGTCTGCAAGCAGTTGACTTCAATCAGTAACACGTTTTATACACAAGCACAAATCTGTTTTAAGATTGTTATCACAGAAAACCCTAATTCGAAAATTGGGTTTACAGAAAATTAGAAATATGGTTAGGAAAGTTTACCGGTTTGTATTCCGATTACAGGTTTGATTGTCAGCTCCGAGTCCAGCACTTTGCTGTTCCCTTAAAACAGATTTGCTCCCCCTACGGCGCGGTCGGGTTGAAATGAGCAACTGTTTCCCAAGGTGAAACGGAATCTGGTTCGCAAGGCTGCACTGGCGATGCGAACGACGACGAACTCAAGAGAAGAATTAAGAACAGTACGGGAGGGAGAAGATGGCCAGAGATTTTATTTTTCGGTGAAGGAAACTGTTCTGACTCCATCTTTATATATATCTGAAACGGGTGACGATTTGAATCAATGGACGCATCGTTTGGAAAGGTAGCGACCCGTTTTCAAACGTTGCAACCATTTGAATTCGTATCCGCTTCGCAAAAAACCCATGACCGTTAAGCCCAGTACTTTCGGCCCGCTAATGCACAGTGTAGCAAAAATATAGTTCCGGCCCGCTAATGCACAGTGCACAGTGCACATTGCAAAGTGCTAAGTGCCTACAAGACGCCTCAAACGCCCATTCGCACACGCGTACGGGAGCGGGCGCAGGCACGGGCACGAGCACGGGCTCGGGTTCGGGTTCGGGTACGGGTGCGGGTGCGGGGTGGTGCGGTGCACCACCCCTTGGTCTTGCATCCCTCTATTTCACCTCTCTCATATCCTTGTAATTAATATAGGGTAACTACCCTAATATATAAGGACCTATAACCCTTAGTCTTACAAGATATGGGACTATTACCCTACAACTCATTTATTTCTAACACGTTTTTCCTAAGCCATTACTAAATGCATGATCTCTTGGAACCTACAGTGCATATCAGAGATAGACTCATTCTGATTCATTTTAAATAATTCAAAGCGATTGTTTAACAAAGGTATTTTGGTCTGTTTAACTTTGCTTATTCTCCCATGAGTCACTTGCAAAGTTTTTCAGATTTCATATGTAGATTTACAAACGGATACCCCATTAAATTCATTTCTATCTAGTGAATATAATAAAATATTCATTACTTTAGAATTATTTTATGTAGTGGCTTTTTGATCGTTAGTCCATTATGCAAAATTAACAATGGGTTCAACATAATAAGCTTGAGTGATATTCCAAATGTCTAATCTCTCATATTGTAAATTAATTTTCATTCTTCAAGCCCAATATGCATAATTACTACCATTGCATAGTGGTGGTCTAACAATGGACTGACCCTCTACAATTGAACTATTTAGTATTGACAATTTCAGGGTTCGTTGCCATTTAAACCTTCACAAAATTTAGATTATGAAAATTTTGAAGACCAATGCTCTGATACCAATTGTTGCGGATGCATATTAAGGATGTTAAGGAAAACTAAACACTAATCGAGGTGAATAGTGTTTATGGATTTAATTAATTTTCTGAAATCTATTTAAGTTAATCAGAATGTTGTGCAAATCACAGATATCAACAATCACATAATTAATCATAAATGCAAATAATGATAAAAACCAGTAAAAGGAAAGTACATGCCATGATTTTATACTGGTTCGGAGTTACCATACATCAGGTCGATTTACACGGGGCATGATCACACCTTTCTCAACATCAGTTTTGGAGGATAAACTCGATATAACTTGTTCTTGCGTCTTTTGGTTACAGAAATCCTATAACTCTTGTGTAGCACTTGAATTTCAGAGAGAGTTTGATAGAGAATTGAAATAGAAAGAGATTAGTATAATTCTCTTTGAAAATCAACAAAATAGAAATATAGAATTTTAATAATTTAAGAAGAATAATAGAGAGAGAAGGAAGGACGTGAAAATAATAAAAAGTTAGTTAAAAATCTAATTTAGAAGCCTATTTGTAGTCTCCTAACTGTCAAATCCTTTCAGAATAGTTTTGAATTAAAAAGGCACAACTTTTCAAATTTTGAATTTGAAAGCAAACGTTCGTATGTCGACACATAAAAATGCATATGTCGACATGAGTTTTAAAAAGTTCAAAAAATAAAATTTAGAATTACAGCAAATAAGGGTTAAATAAATTGTGGTAATTCTTGAGTGAAAACAAACTATATTACTTTATATTATAATAGAGTTTTCAAGTAAAACTATATGTTAAAAACATATATTAAGATGGCTTAAAAATGATTAAAAACTATATATATATTGATGTAAAAGTATATATATAAAACTATGAATATGAGAAATATATTAAACTTAATAAATATAAGTAAGGAAATCGAAAACATAAGTAACTATAATAAATTTATTATTAAATCTATAGTTAAGAAACATTTGAATTAGGAGCTAAAATATATTAGGAAACAAAATATAATTTCAAAACAGGATCTAAAATAAAATTTCAAAAGTTAAAACAGATTTAAGACTAAAGAGATATAGATTTAAAATAAGGGAGTAATTTTAAAACCATTTGAAAATTGATTTGAAAAAAAAGAAGTAATTTTGTAATACTGTGAAAAAGTTTGAAATAAGAATTCACTGTTAACTGGAGTTATAACAAAAAATCTAGGCACAACTACTTTTTATTTTTGAACTCTTGAATTCTTAATACTCATGGGTCTTGTATCTTGAACTCTTCTTCTTTGAAATTTTGATTCTCTAAATTATGCAGTCGTCAATAATGAATAACTGCAAATATTTCTTGTATACACACATACATATATAATGTTAGTATATATTTTATAACGATAGTATTTGAAACAAGGTTGTTTTCATTAAAACCATCATCATCAACATCTACATCCCTAACATACTCTACCTCTATTTTTTAGAACAAGCCATGCCTTTGCTTCGGCTAAGAAAGCCCTGCCTCTGCTCTAAGGATGAGGGTGCTCGGCCCTTGCTTATGCCTCATCCCGTAGAATGAAATGAATGTTCATATAGAACACTAAAAGAATTTCCTATCTCCGTACAAAAGAAGAACATAACCTATATATGATTTAAGTAAGAAACTGAAATTCATAAACAATTCAATAGACTATTAAACATAATAAGTTTTTATAACACTAACAAATACGTTCTCGTATATATACTCTCAGACTCATTTCATGGTCTCGCTTACCCAATCTTAACCAGTTACCCCACCAGAGCCAAGGTACAAATTATATTTGAGTTAAAAAAATCCTATTGGTTGGAAAGTTATAAAATCTTTACCTTACAAATGCTAATAGGTAGAATTAAATATAGCAAAAATATAGGAAACTTCTAACCCTACTCCATGGGCTCCACATCCAATAGAAGCCAACCTGTAAGCAAGCTCGATCTTACCCGACATTGTAATGAAATAACACATAGATCGGTATGGGATACGAAAACGAGAAAAATCAAGTTAAAGGGAACGTACAGTAATTCTATGAGATCTCATCGTTGATCGCGGAACGGGTTTTTACCTCACAAGAAAAACATACATCTAAGCATCAACACAGAACAAAATCACTAAAACAACGAGGAATGGGTGTCATATGTAAAAAATTTGCCAATATAAAAGTAATAACATAACAACACCTCCATTGAGAAGAGCACACGACACTTCTCGATGGAAAGAAAGAAATTGGTACAAAAATTTGGATCAAACAATGAAAAGGTTATTTTTCCCGAATTGATGGGATAGCACCGCTTACTATGGAGTAGACCACATACAACCTTATCCAATCATACCATGGATGCAAGTAACTAAACACTGCGAAGTTTTTATCTTTTGGATGAAATTAAATAGGAAAACTCATAAATTTAGAATCATATGAATAGAATGAGAAATTTTTCAACAAATGACTAGGTGGGTGCGCCCACACCTCTAAAATATACTTGAGAACTACACTATTCTCGAAAATGTACTAGCTGGGCCCCGCCAACATTACCGAGTATTTGAGTATTTAACATCTTGTGTGCATACTACCAAACCGACCTTAGAGTAGATGAGAAATTACATTAATGGAAACAATCCCACTAGCTAGATGTCCATTATCTTTTTGGATTTAGTCAATTACAACATAGGATAACAACGCTCAAAAAGCAACAAATCGTTTTGATTTGACGATACAACTCAAGAAAGCTGACCAGTAATTGTTAAATAAACTATCATGAATATTCAAAATGATCATATATGAAAACAAAAACACGTTCTTTTACTATTATTTATCGATCCTAAATTTATACTATCTTTGGGTTAAAAATAAAGTAGGACAAGTTAAGGTAGTGTTACCCCTAGGCATCGTCCAGATAATGTTTTCAAACTTTGAGATAAGGGAAAGTTGCTGTACTTCGACATCTAGTGATATGATTATAACCATATTTTTTCCATATAAGCGATATTGTTTATGGAAATTTCTTTCTATACGCGTATTGAAAACATTTAAACTTCAAAACTTGCACTTGCGCTTGGTTTTCACATTTTAGATATTTGAAGGGAAACATTTTCAAGGATACTCTTTGAAATATTAGTTTCAAAGTAATTATTATTATTCCAAGTGTATTTAAAAGAAAAGTTGAAACCAATGTTAATTTAAAAATATATTTTGATAACAACCCTACATATTTTGCGCTTAGATTAAATTTCAATCCATTTCTATTTGAAAAGGGCATTCTTACTTAAAACTATCGTTTATGAGATCTTAAGAATATTATTTTGAAGATAATTTATTAGGTTTAATTACTTTAACATACTTAAAGTAAATATCGATCATCAAGAAAGACAAATTATAAAATTCCTTTTATAACTTAAAACCCACATTTTAATATTCTCGAAGGAAAATAAACCAACTATAAAAAAGTTATAACTCCTTAAACAACATTAATTATCCCATGAAATAATTAATCCTATTTATCTTTTATAACCAATTAGTTGCTTATTTGCAAACCAATATTAAATTGATTCATTAAGTTTTGAACCTTCTTTAAACCCGTTAATTATCCTTAAATCCTTAAATTCAGATCAATTAAAGTAGTGTTATACATTTCATTAAATCAACTCAACTTCATTTTAGAACAATCTAATGGAAAGAGACTAATTAACCAAATCCCATTAGTTAAAATAAGATGTTGGAGCTAAGGAGTCATTTACTTTAAAAGATTATCAAATTTGAGTTGATCATTTGTTTAAAGTCATTAATTAAAATAAAGTTTTAATACTAAATTTAATTATGATTGATTAGAATGAATAATCAAACTTTTGTTCTTTATTTATATGCAAATTCAGACTCAAATTGCCATTTGTTAAAAAAGATGATAAAATGTCATTATTATTGTAACAACCCATATTTTGAATAACATGTTATAACGTAAATCAAGGCAGAATTAAATGTTAAAGGGAAATGCGCTGTGCCATTGCGTTTGTCTCGGAAAAATACGCGAAATAGAGTCCGAGTTTTCGAGAATCGGAGTCCGTATGACCCAGTTATGGCCCATAGAAGTTTTCAGAAAAATTCCAAGTTCAAAAACAGTTCAAATTTCAAATCTTGAGCCAAACAGACTGGGCGGGAAAGGTTCCCGCCTAGCCCCCAAGTCGACTGGGGAGTCGACTTGGGAGTCGACACACCCCAGTTGGTGTCGACTGCTAAGTCGATACCCCTGTCGACCTGGGTGGTCGGGCCAGTTTGGCCTGGTGCACCTGCTGTCCCCTTTGAGTCATGTTTTGAGGCCTGTGACGAGATTTGATGGCTCAGATCTAAACTAGGGTTAATCCTATGGCCTAAACTAACCTAAACTTCTATAAAAAGACCCTAAGACCTGGCCTAAAACCCACACAAATCAATCCTACAACTAAGTGCTGCCAGAATGCTCCCTAATCATGGCCTCCATCTTCATCTTGAGAGCTTCTAAGGCAAAAAGGAGCCATCTTTCTTCATCAAATCAAAGGAGATACTTATTCTCAAGGCTATTTGTGTTGCTACATCATTCCTAGAGCTTCTACAACATCTCTATCTTGCTCTATTTGGTTCTAGTTCTCATAGCCACGCTTTGTAAGCCCTCCTCTACTCTTAGACCTAAACTATGAACTTAATATGACATGTAGCAAATTGAAATTATACTCTTAGACCAAAAGAGACGGCTGAATAGGTGCACCAGTTAAGTTCAGGCGGACCATGGTCGTGCACGTTAAGTCCGGAGTTGAACATGGGCACCGGTAGGTTTAGACTGTGTGTGCTTGTTTTGTTTCTGTGGTTTACACCCTAGGACTGGATACACCCTAGGGTGGACCTTGCACAGTTAACTACATCCCATGATTAAGCCGTATGACACCGATACACGACGAGTTAGGCTTATAGGGAGCCGATCGACTAGACCGAGTAGTTGGACCTTGATTTAGGTCATCTCATGAGTTTGGGCCAAGGGATCATTCCTTGTTTATACTTGACATGGATTGGAATACTAGTACACCTGGTGCAACTTAACCTTGTATATGCGATGCCACTCTCGTTAACTTTTCACCATGCCAGTTATCATCCTATGTTTCATCTCTGTTTTACATGTCCAGTTAACTTTATTAGTTTTTATACTAATAGTAGGTAGGACTTACTAGTCTTTTTGACTGACCTATTTTCCTTTTGCCTCTTTTCTTCCGTTTCCCCTTCCCAGGTTCTCAGGGTGGGAACACTAGCACCTAGCTTGGATCTTTGGCTTGCTTTTTCTGTCAGCTCATGTACGGTTTGGACTTGAGCTTTGCTATGGCTACACCACTGTTATCTTTGGGGAATAATTTACTTATGTATTTTTCAGTTTATGTTTTCTAGACTTGTAGTAGCTGGAAAAATGATGATTAAGTACTTTGATGTAACTTGACTATGGTTTTGAAATAGTAATTTTATCCGTTGCTTTATTTACTCTGTTTTACTCATATGTTCTGTCTTGTGATATCTTCATGCATGTTTACCTTGTCCAACACCCCTCCAAAGCCAGTGTACTTGCAAGAGTGACCCTGGCGGAGGTGGGGTGCTACTATTATTAACTCGTGTAATAAGTAAATTTATAAATATCCTTAATTAAAATGATAGTTTTATTCAAACATGGATTCTGTGAAAACCCAAGCTTAAATTAAACATAATGTTTAATTTACTTCAATCAACAACTACAAAAAACATATGAAAATACGCATAAGTAAATGGAGGCAAAAAACAAGGATAAGCGAACGAAGGCAAACAGAATATAAATATAAATGAATGGATGAATGCAAATGATATATGAACACAAAAAAGGAACAATTAATTTCTTATGAACCACGCGTAAATGTGTATATTTCGGACGATAGTTTTCGTTAAATACACTCTGCTTTTCCTTTTATATTGTCCCCTGCAATAAAATGGTTATTTATATGCATATATAACAGATAATTTAATTTAATTCATTTAAGATAAATCTTCCCCTTAAAAGCAGGTAATCTCCATGGTCATCCGTTCATAGACAAGCTGACAACCATCAACGAAGCAATAAATCAAACAAATTAATATTGATTTAATAATAGATATTTATATTATACGATCATAATAGCACTCTAGAAAGTGTGAGAACCAACTCATCAGTCATTCGATTGACGATTTCACAAATTTTTATCTAATTTTAAAAAGATGCTTAAATTAAACAAATTTCCAGTTATCCCCAAATGAACTCAATCCAAATCGAACATGTACTATTCGTCGATACGATTCCCACGCAATTGATTTCGATCAAATCTGACCTTGTAGGAGAGAGATATGAATCCATATAAGTTAACGATTCATTTAAATAATTAAACAACGAATCATCTTAACCATTCTATACTATATTATAATTATTGAGTTAACAATCCTGCTCTCACAGCCTTTTTCCTTAATATTAAACTGAAGGCTTTCTCTCTTTTATTCTATTTTTATCTTGCCACTTCCGCTCTTCTCTACAGTTAAAAATTAAATAATTAAACAAAAATTTTAACTTTCGTCTTCCTGCTAATGGCGTCCTTCGCCCCCACTAAAAAATAAATAAATCGGTCAAATTCTCCCATACTCGGTTATATGGAGCTTATCCGATTTTGTTTTATCCATTCTCCTCGTACAAATTAGGTTTCAGCATTCTTATGGCTCCCTTTTATATTTCTACAGCCATCCTTACATTGTCCAAGAAATTAGCATGCATGTTTTCAAGCCTCTATTTAAGATGGTTTTTATAATTTCCTTCGAATTCGTCTTTGAGGCTGTTTGCTTTCATCCATTGGATTATGCTCAACCATTGTTTCCCTGATCTCGACACGGTAAAATCTCTAATGATAGCTTTCATCAATCGGTTTTTTTATTGTTGTTTACACTTAAATTGATTTCGTCTATAAAGCAGTTGATTATTATATAGGGTTATGTAATCTAGTTAATTTTTGATGGGTGATTGTATCGTCATGTATTGCTCTCTAACTTACTGTAAATTTAGAACCCAGGTTCATGTCCCTGCCCTTTTCAAAATAATAATAGGGGTACGGATAGAGGTTTGGCTGCCAAAACCGTTTATTTGTTTTGTTACGTTGGATTATATCAAACGGTCATGAAAGGAAAGAGGAACTTTGAGTTCATTGATGGATGGACAGAGGCTAAAGTCTAAACTGCAATAGCTCCTTTAGGATTAAAACAATCGACACAGCCTACGTTTCAAAATGGCTCCATCTACAATTGTTTAAATTTTATTAAAAAAAATTGACTACAATATTGTTTTAAATTCATTTAATTTTCACAAATAATGACTAGCTAAATATTAGAAGATTTAGGGTAAAATGATGATTTCCAAGATCACTGAAATTATGTTACTTCAGATTATCATCAATGTTTAAATAAGTATATGATGCAAATACTTGATTATGCTTCACTACTTCTTTCCCAAAAAAAAAAAAAACAGTGAAGCAAATTTAGTTTACATTCTTCTTCCATTGCAGGTGCATTGGAACAGTTTTCTGATAGCATATATGCATTCTCGTATTCAACATTTAATGGGTCCAACTGTTTCTCCTTAAGTGGATCCTCATCCAAAGGTAATTCACCATCAATAACTACCATTTATATAGTGTTTTCGAGGAATGTTGAGTTATATTAGGCAATAGTTTTTATTCAGTAAGTGTATATGTTTACCATCCTCTTTAGATGAATTTATATTTGCAAGTGTAAAAATATGTACTTGCAGAAATATATGGATCCAAGAGGGTTAGGTTCCTGTAAATTTGATTACATACTTTTGATATTTGGGATTATTAAGTAATATCTTCTGCTATAGTATGTGGATTATTACATCCCATATTGAGGTTTAAATAAAATGTATTTATATCAAATCATTTCTTCATTTTTAGAATGTAACAACAAGCTCGAAAACAATAAACTAATCACAATTAGTAAAAGGAAAGCAAGATTAACGATAACAAAGGAACGCTTTACCACAAAATGTGTTGCCTTACATCAATGGTTTATGTTGAATATAATGAACTTTTATTATCTAAACACCAAGGAGGGCTTTTACATCAACTTTTCACTGGGTTGATGTTAAAATGACAAAGCTTATTTTTTCATCGATGGCTTAAGTTGCACATAAAAAATATGGTAAATGAGAAAAATGTATATTTCCTTATTTAATTGCTTGAAAATCTTATCCTTCCTAATTCAATGTATCTCACTTTTGTTTCCACCAAATGTATTTGACAAATTGCATATGTTTGTAAGTTTCAAACATTGTGCTTAAGTTATCTCCATTCCTGATGCATTTACTGTTGGAAAAATGATTCATTTTTTCTAAAGTTGAATTATTTAAAAAAAATGGATAAGTGTGAGGTGATTCATATATGAATAGTCCCACATCATGAGACTATATGAAGGAAAAAAACCAGTTTTTTTTATTTGACTTGGTAAAAAAAACCGAGATCCATTATTTTAGATCTGAACCGACTTCCTCTACAAGTATTACCACGTTTATTTTTTGCCGAACTACTCAGAAAAAAACACCTTTTTTCTTATCTCTCTCTTTTTCTTCCTCCACCATTAAAAGTTCTTCAAAAACAAAATCATAACGAGCAGTTAAATTTAAATCGAAAGTGCAAATCTGAATTGGTTTGTTGTGCAAGCAAATCAATTATTTTTCGCAGAAGGTTGTTTTATCCCAGAGGCCGCGGCGACAAGTACGAAGTGGTTTGCACCACCGACCAGATTGCCGAATCGTCTTCAAGAAAGCGACCTAGTCTACGACTCAGCCATTGTTTCCCAACAATTTGAAGACGATCTCGAAACAATGGCTGCAACCCTAACTTGTTTGAAGGTGCCGCCATCTTCCTCTATCTACTCAACGCTTTGAAATACTCAACACCATGAAATCTTACTCAATTTGTAACTGCGACTCTTTCTACTATCTTCTCTGGCATTGAGATATCGAGCAAGTGGAAACTGGAACATCAAAGAGGAATCGATTAACTACAACCAACTCAAGTGCTTTGAAACTAAGTAGCGAACTTCTTCGCATGTTTATTACTGGCTTCAGAAGAAAAAGTAGAAAGATTTGAGGTGAAATCCGGATTTGTCGTCATCTACATGAAATCAGGGTTAAAAGGTGGACAATTTGGTAGGCATGGAAGGTGGCTTCGCGCTGCAGTTACATAGTGGCATCATGAAAACCAAGTTTGAGAGAAATGGATCGATGGGCTGCAGTATTCTTTATCGTTGTGGCCCCCACCAGGATGAGCATCAGAGAAAGGTAATATATTTTTTAAACCCTTTCTAATGCATGCTTAAATTGATAGTTGATTGTACCTGGTATTATGGAAAATTCACTAGAAAGGTATCAAGTATTAGGTAATTAACATATTCTATTTTGGCTTGTTAAGTACCAACATAGAGGTTTCTTAGCTACGCCTTCTTTTTTCAACGAGCTTAAGTCACTTTCTGAGTTGCATTTTAATCAGAATCCTTTCGAAAAAGAAAAATAGAAGCCAAAAAGGAAGCTTATATGCATGAATTTCATTGGATATAGAATGATACAAACTATAAGTTACTATTGGTTGTCATTGATCCAATAGCCTTAAAGAACTTTAAATGTAACACCCCACATTTTTAATATAATTAAAAATGAAATAATATTTATGAAAATATGCTTAGATAGGTAAATAATGGTGATGTATAATGAGAATTAATTAATACATGGAAGAGAAGAAAAATTAATTCGATAATAGTGTGTGTAACGGAGAAGATAGTAAAATAAGGATATTTAATTTAAATATCAGGAATTAAGTAAAATGGACATCACCATTGCGTTCCTCTCGAAATTTTGCATGAAATAGAGTCCAAGTTTTCGAAAATCGGAGTCCGTATAAAGGAGTTATGACCTTCTGAAGTTTCAGCGAAAAACCAGAAAACAGTCCAGCCCAGAACTGAAAAAAAAATGACCAGGTCGACCCCTAGGTCGACCATAGGGTTTACGCCCAGGGGGGAGGTCGACCATAGTCTCGATCATAGTGTCGACCCCCCTTGGGGAGGTCGACCTTTAGCGACCTAGAGCGGGAATTTTGGTCCAGAAGCGGGAAATTCGCCCCAGAAGCTGTCCAGGTTCATTTTTGAGCACCTGGATGAGTTTATGGACCTGGTACGTTGGTCTAACACCTATATAAACATCCTAGGCTCATTGTAAACTCCACAACAATTCATGGCAAGGCCATATCTCTCTTCTAACTTGATTTCTTCTTCCTCCTCAAGCTATTGATCTAAATAAATCTTAGATCTATTCTTCTCTCTTTTCTCTACAACATCTATTCTTAAAATTAAAAAGAATGAGATCTAGAATTACTACAACCATGAATAAAAATAAAAGAGGCTTAGATCTAAATCACTACGCAAAGAGGAATTCAGATCTGCAACCTACGCCGCATATGAAATCAATGATAAATTGAATTGGTCATTAAATCAATCAAAGATGAATCAGAAGCAACAATAAGAGGGAAATCAGTTCGAAGATTAATCTCGTTCCCATTTTGGAGATGACAAACACTGTGAGTGGATTCATAATGCACTTTTTGTGTAAAATTATTATTTATCGTTCAAACATTCCCTATGTAAACATGAAATGAAATTATTGAATCCATAATGTTTAATATTATCATGTGCTCGATATTAATTATTATGCCTACGATTATGTACCTCCTTTTATTCTTTCCCTTTTTGATTTTTAATAGCTAGGCTATCTCGAGCCTAGATCTATCATAAAATAAATACGATTGAATGATTATTGCAAGCGAAAAAGGTAAACGCTTGGTTTTGGGCTATGACATGAACTGGAGGGTTTGGTTATAAATTACAAAGAGGGTTGGGCGCAATATAACATTGACAAAACCTGAATGCGTAAACCAAATTTAGAATTATACGCATGAACATGATTTGGGGTTTGGCGTAGAATTGACATCATTGATTTAAGCATGAAATTGACTTATGGATTTGTTAATGGGCACATATCTCTAGAATAAAACCTGTATTATAACTTGAATTTGGATAAGAACACAAACTAGATATGAATTGATATCTGGAATTTGACATGAACTTTACATCTAGAACTTTAACATGAAATTGACGTGAATATGAATTATGAATTTAATGATAGATGTAACCTGTTAATGGGATTACAAGCATGGATATAAATTGGGTTTTTGGGTAAAGCTTGGATTTAGAAAATTGACACTTGACATCTAGATTGAACTTGATTCTTGAATTATGGCACTATTGAAATGCATTGAAAAAGAACATGGTTGAGTAATTTGTGTAATGTAAATATGGACAAGATTATGAAACTTGAAATATGACATTTAGAATATGCTTATGAACTTGACATCTAAAACGAATGCGAACATGGCATGAATTGGTAGTTGACATTTATAAGAACATGCTTGTAAGTTGGGTAATTGGCATAACATGAACTTAATATTTTTTGATATGATTATGAACTTGACATATGCCAATTAGAATAGACATGAACCAAACATGAAACGTGGCTAACTCGAGGTTAGGATGAGTTTGCGATGTAATCCTGCCCGGAACCGCCCGGCCTAACCAGTGGTAGCAAACAATAGGTCCTAATGTGAGAAGTTAGTCATACCGCGCTTGAAACCCGAGGTTAGACTGAGTTGTGGTGTAATTCTGCCCGGAACCGCCCGACATAACCAGTGACCACAACAACAGGTCTAATGTGAGAGGTTGTGGTGCATTAATAATTAATTAATGGCACATGATTCGTAGGGTTAAGTCATGAATTCAAAGACAACACTTAACCAAATTTGTGAATGAACATTATAAGGAGATGGGGTTAAGTCGACACGAACATATGAACAAAACTTAACCAAAAACGGAAATAGGGAATGTTAACTACCTATTATAAATCGAAGTTGAAATAGGCGAAGGGTTAATTAGGGGGTAAACCTGTCCTAGGGACAGAGAAAGACTATGACTTAAGATGTAATGTAAGACCTGAAGGGTGGGATAACCTATAATATGGGGTAAGCTAAGTAAGAACTGTGGGAAAACACCCATGCGCTATCACCGAATAAAAGAGAACTTCAGTTATGCTCGAATTCATGGGAGAACCTTAGTCAACAAGTAGAATTATAAAGCGAGAATACGTGGTCTGATGTCTAAGGTAATGAGAATTGACTAGTAAAACAATGAGAATGATAACTAAGTAACAAGCCTTAGTTAATAGGAACTAAGCAGTAAACCTTAGTTAAGAAAACGGTCAAGGACGGGAACTAAGTTGTAATCCTTAGTTAAGGGGACAAAGTGGTAAACCTTAATTAACAAGATTAACGGGAAAGGAAACTAAGTGGTAAAATATAATAAACTCTTGTCAGACCATAATATAAACATGAGAAACTGGACTAAGCTAAATAAGATAAAGAATAGCCTAACTAACAAGAAAACAATAAATTCAGTAAAGCAAAAAAACAAGACGGGGGAAAGAAAATGAAAATCTCAAGAAAAAGATGAATAAATATGAAATTATTTCAAGATAAAGTCGAAAATACGAAAAAGAAATTTTCTTATGTGGTTGTGCTTGGATAAGGAAATAGAAAATCTTAATAGAATAGTTATATAAAAATCCAAGTACAATTAGAAAAGAAAAACGGAGGATGTGAATTTTTCCGTTTTATACATTTTCGTAACATAAGAAATCGAATTTGGAAAATCAGATTTTTCTAAATCTCGAATTAAAAGATTGTTGGTAGGGTTTTGGATGTGAAAATTGGACGAACTATGCTCTTATTCTATAAGAGTATGGGAAAATTTGAATGGAAAATGTTTTGATTTTTCAAAAATATTGCATCCATATAGAACTGCAAGTATATTTAGGATGTGAGCATCATGTTTTGAAAAGTTTTTTAAAGTTTGCATACATATAGGTGGATCCAAATTAGGCATACATGCTTTACTATAATGTATTTCACTTTGCACATGTGCACAATGTTGCAACAATTGGATGAACACTAATTGGATGTTGCGAGGGATTATCTATTTTACTCTTATCGAATTTCGGGGACGAAATTCTTTAAAGGTGGGAGAATGTAATACCCCGCATTTTTAATATAATTAAAAATGAAATAAAAATTATGAAAATATGCTTAGATAGGTAAATAATGGTGATGTATAATGACAATTAATTAATATATGGAAGAGAAGAAAAATTAATTCGATAATAGTGTGTGTAACGGAGAAGATAGTAAAATAAGGATATTTAATTTATATATCATGAATTAAGTAAAATGGACATCACCATTGCGTTCCTCTCGAAATTTTGCATGAAATAGAATCCAACTTTTCGAAAATCGGAGTCCGTACGAAGGAGTTATGACCTTCTGAAGTTTCAGCGAAAAATCAGAAAACAGCCCTGCCTAGAACAGAAAAAAAATGACCAGGTCGACCCCCAGGTCGACCTCCCAGGGGGGAGGTCGACCATAGTGTCGACCCCCCCCTCCGGGGAGGTCGACCATAGTGTCGACCCCCCCCCCCCTCTGGGGAGGTCGACCTGTAGCGACCTGGAGCGGGAATTTTGGTCCAGAAGCGGGAAATTCGCCCCAGAAGTTGTCCAGGTTCATTTTTGAGCACCTGGATGAGTTTTTGGACCTGGTACATTGGTCTAACACCTATATAAACATCCTAGGCAAATTATAAACTCCACAACAATTCATGGCAAGGCCATGGCTCTCTTCTAACTTGATTTCTTCTTCCTCCTCAAGCTATTGATCTAAATAAATCTTAGATCTATTCTTCTCTCTTTTCTCTACAACATCTGTTCTTAAAATTAAAAAGAATGAGATCTAGAATTACTACAACCATGAATAAAAATAAAAGAGGCTTAGATCTAAATCACTGGCAAAGAGAAGGAATTCAGATCTACAACCTACGCCGCATATAAAATCAAAGATAAATTGAATTGGACATGAAATCAATCAAAGATGAATCAAAAGCAACAAAAAGGGGGAAATCAGTTTGAAGATTAATCTCGTTCCTATTTTGAAGATGACAAACACTGTGAGTGGAGTTATAATGCACTTTTTGTGTAAAATTATTATTTATCGTCCAAACATTCCCTATATAAACATGAAATGAAATTATTGAATCCATAATGTTTAATATTATCATGTGCTCGATTTTAATTATTATGCCTACGATTATGTACCTCCTTTTATTCTTTCCCTTTTTGATTTTTAATAGCTAAGCTATCTCGAGCCTAGATCTATCATAAAATAAATACGATTGAATGATTATTGCAAGCAAAAAAGGGAAACGCTCGGTTTTGGGCTATGACATGAACTGGAGGGTTTGGTTATAAATTACAAAGAGGGTTGTGCGTAATATAACATTGACGAAACCTGAATGTGTAAAACAAATTTAGAATTATACGCGTGAACATGATTTGGGGTTTGGCGTAGAATTGACATCATTAATTTAAGCATGAAATTGACTTATGGATTTGTTAATGGGCACATGTCTCTAGAACACAAACTTGATATGAATTAACATCTGGAATTTGACCTGAAGTTTACATCTAGAACTTGAACATGAAATTGACATGAATATGAAATATGAATTTAATGATAGACATAACCTGTTAATGGGATTACAAGCATGAATATAAATTGGGGGTTTTTGGGTAAAGCTTGGATTTAGAAAATTGACACTTGACATCTAGATTAAACTTGATACTTGAATTATGGCACTATTGAAACGCATTGAACATGAACATGGTTGAGTAATTTGTGTAATGTAAATATGGACAAGATTATGAAACTTGAAATATGACATTTAGAATATGCTTATGAACTTGACATCTAAAACGAACGCGAACATCGCATAAATTGGTAGTTGACATTTATAAGAACATGCTTGTAAGTTGAGTAATTGGCATAACATGAACTTAATATTTTTTTACATGATTATGAACTTGACATATGCCAATTAGAATAGACATGAACCAAACATGAAACGTGGCTAACTCGAGGTTAGGATGAGTTTGCGATGTAATCCTGCCCGGAACCGCCCGGCCTAACCAGTGGTAGCAAACAATAGGTCCTAATGTGAGAAGTTAGTCATATCGCGCTTGAAACCCGAGGTTAGACTGAGTTGTGGTGTAATTCTGCCCGGAACCGCCCGGCATAACCAGTGACCACAACAACAGGTCTAATGTGAGAGGTTGTGGTGCATTAATAATTAATTAATGGCACATGATTCGTAGGGTTAAGTCATGATTTCAAAGACAACACTTAACCAAATTTGTGAATGAACATTATAAGGAGATGGGGTTAACTTGACACGAACATATGAACAAAACTTAACCTAAAATGGAAATAGGAAATGTTAACTACCTATTATAAATCGAAGTTGAAATAGTCGAAGGGTTAATTAGGGGGTAAACCTGTCCTAGGGACAGAGAAAGACTATGACTTAAGATGTAATGTAAGACCTGAAGGGTGTGATAACCTATAATATGGGGTAAGCTAAGCAAGAACTGTGGGAAAACACCCACGCGCTATCACCGAATAAAAAGAGAACTTAAGTTATGCTTGAATTCATGGGAAAACCTTAGTCAACAAATTGAATTATAAAGCGAGAATATGTGGTCTGATGTCTAAGGTAACGAGAATTGACTAAGTAAAACAACGAGAATGATAACTAAGTAACAAGCCTTAGTTAATAGGAACTAAGCAGTAAACCTTAGTTAAGAAAACGGTCGAGAACGGGAACTAAGTTGTAATCCTTAGTTAAGGGGACTAAGTGGTAAACCTTAGTTAACAAGATTAACGGGAAAGGAAACTAAGTGGTAAACCTTAGTTAAGAACAACTAAGTAATAATTCTTAGTCAAGGAAACTGAGCCAGTCCATAAATAGATGAATAACCCGATACAGTAGATCATCGCTTAACAAACACACGAGGAGGAGCGAACGTCTATCTGATTTCGTAAAAGGCTCCAGCGGACTGGGTTACGAAGCACGTAGCTTCAGGGGACGTGAGGTTACTCTTGGTATCCCTCTATAAGGTTGCAGATGATCCGCCTGGACTCACAGAGGTTAAGGTCTGCGGTAGAAGAACCAAGGTTATGCCTTGGTTGCAGTATAGGAAACCAAAGACTAAGGTGGACCAGCGTGAGTTGTCGATACTTTGTTTAGCCCTGTGATAGCATGTCGTCGACTACCTACCATCTTTAGTCAATCGTACTACGTATACGGAAAGGCAGAGAACTCTCAACAGACCATATACTTACTATCTAGTTATGGGTGAGGCTAGCCAATAGGAAAGTGGGGCATAGATGGCAGGAGTACAGTTCTCGTGCTTGATTTTCTTGGATTGCCTTTCATTAGTTGAGAGAGGGGTCACGTGGGACCATAACCACTGGTAGAAAAACAGACCTTAGCATCTGCATCGGCAGATAACTTAAAGCTCCCGATCGAGTTCTGTATTTCTTGATTTAGCCCTGTTACGGGACTCGGGCCGCACATATAGTGTACATGTGCATGTAGACATCGGAAACGATTTGCGATACATACGTGGGTAAAGTGCGCTATTCGACAGGTAGCATAATCCCTAGTGGTCCTAGGTGGCATAAACCCTAATCGAATCTAGAAAACGTTCAATAGGTAGCATAATCCCTAGTGGTCCTAGGTGGCATAAATCCTAGTTGAACACTCGATAGTTCATGATAAGGAAACCTAGCCAGATCGAGGGTGGCAGTCCAAACGATTTCAAGAATGGTGGCACTACGTTGAAGTAGTATAGAATTACATGATAAAGCCCGTACGATATACAGCAAGGGACTGTACATATACATGGAAAGTATTATATGAGTTGGTGAAAAATTACATATACGATGTATTAGGTTAAGTCTACTTGTAAGTGGACGAGAATGACATGGGTTTGGCCTTGGGTGCTAATATTGTGAATAACCTAGTAAACAAGAAATTATAACTGAACGGTATATGTAGGGTTACACAAGAGTTTATTATATCCAGTCACACAAAACTTATGTTCTGACCCCTTCCTCACAACATGCGCAGGTTAGGTTCATGACAGAGATAGTATTGCTAGACTACTGGCTTGACAGTATTATTATTAAGGTAATGCTATTTTGAATAAATTATATTTTATTCCTTCCGCTGTGAGCTGCTTTTCGAACTCTGACATGTTTCTTTCTCTCGGTCTTTTCTGCAGGATACCAGAGCACCCAACTCGGGGTCCGATGGATTGGATTTTGAAAATTTTGGTCTGTCGAAACCCGAGTTGTTACAAAACATGTCATTTTTGTAGTTATAAAATGGTATCATGTTGGAATTTGGTTTATAAAACTTCGAAATTTGATAACTAATCATGAACCTTGCTCATTATCTTGTACTATAGTTTTGGGTCACACTAATCACTTTGCTTGAGTCCTAAGAACGTGCATTATTTGATTGGAACAATGTTAACTGACTGAACCTAAGTATTTTTTGAATCCAAGTGTTTTGATACCTTGGTTTATGTAGTCTCTATATGTGATGATTAAATTTACCATGTAAGTTGTTTACCATTAATATAGTCCACAAGTGCGGTGGAATGGTACAAATGCAGAAAATAATATTTTATGTGAATAACTTATGTTAGTCTATGAGTTTAGGTATATTTTTCTATAAGAAAAATATAAATTTTCAAACATATTAACATCTCAAGCAATAGTTTGCCTCCATAGCCGGTCAATTGAGAATAGAATGGGAATCCACAAAGAAACCATAAAGGACAACAGCAACCAACCAAAAAGAATGATTCTGGACAATTGCTTCTATATTACAACTGTGGAAAAACAGATCATATGGCACGACAATGTCGTAACAGGCTAAGCCCTGCACCACAGGCAAACCTGACTGAGAAGCCTTTAACGGCTACGACTACTGAGATTCACTTTGATGGTGGATTAGAGGGTTGGTGGGTAGACACTGGCGTTTCTCGCCATGTCAGCTATGATCATGATATATTCACAATATACACGGCTGCTGATAATCAGAAAGTGTTGTTGGGAGATCCTCACACAACTGAAACTGTAGAGATTGATAATGTGAAAATAAAGCTTACAATTAGAAAGACAGTGTTTCCTAAAGTTGTGATGCATTTGACATGTTTGAAACATTAAAAACTGAAATTGAGAAATAAGAAAATTAACAGAATTCATATTGATAGAGGAACAGAATATGAATCTAGTTTATTCTGTTTTTTTTTAATAATTACATTGTATAGTACATGAGAGAACTGCACCATATTCACCTGAAATGAATGGTAAAGCTAAAAGAAAGGATCTTTACCGAATTAGTAATTGCCATTTTATTAAATTTTGGTGAACATTGATGGTTGGATATTTTAATTGACTGCATGCTATGTTCTGAATATAATCCCCTAATCTAAGTTTAAAATTTCACCTTATGAAATTTTAAAGAATTATAAATCCAATGTGTCATACTTTAGAACTTGGGGTTGTTTAGCATATGTTCGCATTCCAGACCCTAAGAGAATAAAATCGGCAAGTAGTGTATATGAATGTGTATTTATGGGCTATGCTATTAATAGCAAAGCATACCGATTTTATGACCTAAATGCACAAAATATAATTGAATCAAATGATGTCAATTTTTATGAAACAAAATTTCCTTTTAAATTAAGGAATAGTGGGGGCACATTAAGTATGCCTATTAGAACAGAACTTAATAAAAGTTCTGAAACTGAACCTAGAAGAAGTAAAAGCGCAAGAACCGTAAAAGATTTTGGTTTGGATTTTTGTGCTTTTACTTTAGAGGAGGATCCCTTAAACCTCCAAGAGGCCTTATCTTCTTTAGATGCCGATTTTTGGCAAGAGGCTATAAATGATGAGAAGGATTCTCTGGAATCCAATAAGACTTGGCATTTAGTAGATTTTTTCTCTGGTTGTAAATCTATAGGTTGTAAATAGGTGCTTAAAAAGAAATTAAAACCTGATGGCACTATTGATAAATATAAAGCACAATTAGTAACTAAATGTTTTATGCAAAGAGAAAATATAGATTTCTTCGACATTGTTTTTACTTGTAACTAGAATTACATTCATTCGGGTATTAATCTCACTTGCTTCTAATTGTTATATATTAATACACCAAATGGATGTTAAAACCACATTTTTTAAATGGTGAATTAGAAGAAGAAATTTATATAGACCCGCCTGAAGGATTTGTAGTACATGGTCAAGAACATAAAGTATGCAAATTAGATAAATCATTATATGGTTTAAAACAAGCGCCTAAACAATGGCATGAAAAAAATTGATAACTTAATCATTTCTTATGGTTTTAAAGTTAATGGAAGTGACAAATGCATTTATTACAAATCTAAGAATGACATTTGCACTATTATATGTCTTTACGTAGATGACCTTCTCATCGTTGGGTCAAATATTCATGCCATAAACTCAGTCAAATCCTTATTAAATGCCAATTTTGATATGAAAGATCTAGGTAAGGCGAGTGTAATCTCTGATATTAAGAATACTAGGTAAAATTTGGGATTTTCTTTGGATCAATCTCATTAAATTGAGAAGACTCTAAAGAAATACAATTACTTTGACTGTAAACTTGCATGTACACCATATGATTCCAGTGTAAAGTTATTTAAGAACACTGGTGAATGTATAAGATAGTCTGTTTAAGCGAGCATCATTGGCAGCCTTTGAATGCCATTGATTGTACTAGACCCGACGTTATCCATGTTGTGGGATTATTATGCATGTTTTTCAGTAGACATAGTATAGAGTGTTAACATGCTAATGAGAGAGTTATGAGATACCTATACTAAACTATGAACCTTGGATTACATTATGAAAAGTTTTAAGTTGTAGTTGAAGGATATTCTGGTACAGGCTGAAATGCTTTATCTGCTGATTCTAAAGTATTAGTGGCTATATATTTAGCATTGCTGAAGAAGCTGTCTCTTGGAAACCCAAGAAACAGACTATTTTGACTCAGTCTACTATAGAGACTGAGATACTAGCCACATCTAGTTAAGAAGTAGACAACTAAAGAAATCTGCTACATCCCCATAAGGGGAAAACCGACACCAGTGGTGTAATCGATTGCGATAGTACCGCAGCTATTGCAAAAAGTATAGAACCGTTGTTATAACGGTAAAAGACGATGTCGTAAGTACAATACTGTAAGAGAACATCACATACATAGTGATGAAAATTTGACGACTATTGAAAGAAGGACAAAACCGATATTACAACGGTAAGAAATGACAGTCGTATGCACAGTATTGTTAGAGAACATCACATACTAAGTGATGACAATTTGGCAGATCCTTTGATGAAAGGACTGACCTGAAAGAAAATCCTTAATGATTCTAAAAGAATGGGACTATTGCTCGGAGATTGTGGAATCACGCACAATGGTAACCCGACCTAAATGACTGGAGATCCCAAGAACTAGGTTCAATGGGTAAAAACAAGTTGTGTAGTGATAGTAGATGAACATGCTAAATTTATATATTAAGAAGCATGTATTCCTGAAGTGATTAGAGGACGAGTTAATAAAAACTCTTAATGAGATATATACTCTATTTGGAGTGGAGTACCTACCTTCAGGAGTGCTCTTGATAGACTCACCTGTGTGAATGTGGAAATGTTGTCGTTTCCTATGAACTTTTGGGCAAAACTTCTAGAGCGTTCACTAAACTGGGATAGACGTGCATGACCATTAATGCACGGGCTTATTTGATTGCACTATAGAAAAGGTTGTGTGTGGTCTGATGTTAGGAATAGAGTTCAAAACTACATGCCACTCTAGTAAAATATGAACCTTATTCACTATGCAAAGGTTCAAGTCGGATGACACCTTTGTTTATGCACAATCTTATGTTTCTAGAAACTGCTCAAAATTTTTTTTTTTTTTAAATTCAAGTGGGGGATTGCTGGAAAAATGATTCATTTTTTATAAAGATGAATTATTTAAAAAAAAAATTGGATAAGTGTGAGGTGACTCATATCTGAATAGTCCCACATCATGAGACTATATGAAGGGGAAAAAACCAGTTTTTTTATTTGACTTGGTAAAAAAAATTGGGATCCATTATTTTAGATCTGAACCAACTTCCTTTACAAGTATTACCACGTTTATTTTTTGACGAACTACTCAAAAAAAAACAACTTTTTTCTTATCTCTCTCTTCTTCTTCCTCCACCATTAAAAGTTCTTCAAAAACAAAATCAGAACGAGTAGTTAGATTTAAATCGAAAGTGCAAATTTGAATTGGTTTGTTGTGCAAGCAAATCAATTATTTTTCTCAGAAGGCTATTTTATCTCAGAGGTGGCGGCGACAAGTATGAACTGGTTTGCATTACCGACCAGATCGCTGAATCGTCTTCAAGAAAGCGACCTAGTCCGCGACTCAGCCATTGTTTTCCAACATTTACTATTGTGTAAATAGAAGTTGGCTTAAATAAATTTTCGTCTACCAGCAAAAATCTACGCGTTAATTTTGTAACGAATGGTATACATTTTAGAGATAAGATTGCCATTTCTTATGTTCATTTCTGAAGATGTTTATTTCTGTTTGATGCAAATTTAGTTTCCACCTCTGTTCTTCAGTTATTTCATAGCACCATTATAGAGGAAAACAATCTCTGTACTCATTTAAAGTGTTTGGTATCCATTTTTTCCCTTTCTAACTCATTACAAATACAAGATCTTACTGAAAACCATGTTAGCCTAAATCAAATTGATTTACAATGTTCACATTCAACTAACGGAAACATTGTACATAAAAAAGTTACGGTAAGAGCTGAAGTAATCAGAAAAAAGAAATCTTTTCAAGCAAAGCGCGCATATTTCCGAACAAAAACTAAATTATTTAATTTAGAAAAAAATGTCAGTATTTAAATATTTAAACCTTACAAAGTTTCATCTTAAAAAAAAAAAAAATCTTCATACCCTTACTTTTTTTTACTAAACTGAAAGAGAGATGGAAATAAGGCGCATAACGTTAACAGTAGTAAAGCAAACTATACATTTATGATAATAATCTGCTTTATGAAGTCAAAAAAACATCTGAATAAACAATAAACATCAAACAAAAAATTTTGTATTTCCCTTAAAGTAGAGATACTTAATACTGAATTTAAATAATCTCACTTATGACAAAAAATATTTTATTTTTTAATAAACAATTTCAATATATTGGAGTTATTTGGAATATTAATGTGTATTCTAAAGATGAAAATTATTAGAAGCCACGGTTTATCGAAATTATTCAAAATTGCCGATAAAAACCTCATCTTTGAATTATGATCAATTATTGTTGACTAATTTTGATATTTACACATAACTTACCATCATATATAATGAATACTGGGATAAGGTCCTTACTTCGTGTCCATGTATTGGAAACTAATTCATTAATTTAGTATAAAAAATTCTTTGTTTGCATAAAAAGTTGGCATCACCCAAATGTTCTAAAAATAACTCAAATGAAGAAACTAGATGTAAAATGAGGATTGAAACAACAAAATTGCAGTAAAAATGGGAAAACATATTTACGGCGGTTCGGCATTGTACAACTTACTTCCACTTTGAAGGTTTTGTTACTTTATTACTGGATTGATGATTATAAAGTCATTGATATATGTAACTCTACATGTACATCTATAACTCTACATGTACATCTAGGATTTTTAGATAATATCACAAAAAAACGGATACATGCATGTTTTTAAAGTAGAGAAAATGTAATTTTCACTTTTCGTGCTATGTGAATGTTTTTATGATACAAGACAATTTTAATGTCAAGCATGTTTTCATACATTTGATTAAACATGGCCTCAAGGTTGTGTGGGTGTGTGTGTGTGTGTGTGTGTGTGTGTGTGTGTGTGTATATATATAAGACAAATTTAGGATTGCACAATTGACAAAAATATTTTGTTAGTGCATATTTCGTTAGTGTTTGTTGTTTCCTATGTGGGATAGCTGTAGGCGTAAAGTATTATTGTTTTTTTAGTTAAATACATTACTGAAAGTAGCTGGAAACTTAGCATTATACTTTAGTATACATGGGATTTTTTACAGTAAATAATTGGCAATACTTTAGTCATCTGACTTTGATTTAAATATTGCCATCTTCTGATCTCCTTTAATTATTTTTATGCTGCAGGACATCATTTGAAAAATGTATGTTGCATATTTTAATATGGAACATAAAGATTTGGCCTAAAATCATTTTTGTTTTGTTTTGTTTAGACTGGTTGTCGACTTTAGTGTCTTGGTATCTATGAGATATCTATCTTAATTTTGCTGTTGTGAGAGAGCTGCTTGACAAAAATCATTTGAACAAGAAGCAAGGTCCAAAGTTCCACCATGAGATATATGCTGTAATTTTCCTGAAAACTAATTGAGAAAAAATAGGAAAGAAAATCGTTCTTGGCTACCATACTGTTATTTATTTTATCATTGACTTGGTTGATCTTGTGCCATTATGTGCAAATTTTAGGATATAGCAATCTGACCAATTGATATTTTAATCTATTAGGGTGTATATTTAAGTTCTTTAACTGCAACTGTATTGATTTTTTTAAAACTATCTTTTCAGTTCTATATTATATCATAAAGATCATATCTTAGCATTTTTAGATCTGGTGCAAGTATCTCATTTTTCTTTCATAATATTTTATATGTATTAAGTTTGCTAATCATATCATGTTCATGGCAGCAGTGTATCATTTTCTGCCTTATTTTTTAAAATTATGATATCATATCTTAAGGTAAAATGTCGTAAATGAAGATATTGATTAGGCAGGGACAATGATTTACTCACAATGAATGCAAATGAATTATGTTCTTCCATCCTTTCACTTATAATGTTTCAGTTGGGTCGATTTTAAAATCTAAAACTTAGAGCGAGATATCTGGCATTCTCTTATATTGTAGATGTTAATATATTTAGTATGCCTTAAATAAACTTATAGAGCATAAAATTTCACTATTTGCATGCTCAATGTAAAAGAGGAACCAAGTACGAAGCGTCATTTCAAAACCACTGGATCTACAAACTGACGTACGTACAAGTGAACATTTACATCATTATATTTATAAATTCTTCAACAGGTCAACAATGCTTAAATTTTGAAGCATAACTGCACATGTAAATATTTAAATGAATATATATATATATATATATATATATATATATATAGAGAGAGAGAGAGACAGGTTCAAGAGTACCCTAAACAGTGCAGCACCCCAAATGCCCCTCAATCTCCACCAAGTATTTCCTTTTCTCTCTTCTTCCACTCACTCCCTCTCTTCCCACTCACATTCTTTAATATAAACGGGTGGTGGAAATCAGGGGGCATTTGGGGTGCTCCATTTTTGAAGTACAACCAAACGCTTGCCATATATATATATATACATATATATATATACATATATATATAAGAGTAAAATTTTCAATTTACTTTTCAGTGTTTTCATAATAAATGCATTTAGTTTGTCGAAGAAAACAAAAGTTGAAAACCAATCAAGACACAACATTTTGTGGATGATGTCCAGTCAAATAAAGAAGATGAAATAATTGTTTTGTTAAAAACAATTTCATCAACTTGAGTGTTTTTTATTGGTTAAATAGAACATGCAAAGGTTTTCAATTTTGGTTTCATTACAATTTAAGGCACTATTAATTTGGTTATACTACAAACTGGTAATGCCAAAATTATTTATCATATTTTACCCATGTTACGTCTTGTACTATTTTTCTACAAAATTAAAGATAAATTCTTAGAAAATTTACCGCTAATCAACTTATGTTAATATCTGTATGCATAAAACAAGTTCAATTTATCTATCTATTTATAAAATATAAAGGATCCAAATTTTCTCTTCTAATTCATTATTTTATCATATGACATTCTTTCCATAATTCAAGAAATAATTTACGTATTTTATTCAGCTGTATTTATATCTCAATATATTTTATGTCTCTTTGTATAATTGAATGGGTTATGAAAATTCATAGGCGACGCATATTCATGGTTATTACCAAATCTTGACAATCTTATGCAACAATGAGGCAATTATCGTGATCCTATACAAACTTTGTTACTATAACGTTGCTATAAACTCTTTTATAATTTACGATTGGTTTTCAGTAGTTATAAATTAGAGAAATTATTAAGGGATGAGGAGGAGAGTTATTAGAGAGGAACAATTGCAATTTTTATTGATGCAAAACATGATACAAAGAGCACATATATATAGTGCTATGAGCCCAACGGCTAGTACAAAATATACTGAGACGACCCAAAATCCCGTTCAGACGGAAACAAGGGTTATCTTTGGAATATAACACAGAAACAGATAATAGCAGAACAAAAATTAAATAATTACACCAGATAATGAACTATAGAATATACTGGATACAAGTAATCATTAGAGTTACACAGTATACAGGATCTTACTTAGTACAAATACAGTTCAGCTATACATAAATGTCTACAGCGGAAATAAACAAAATATGTACAATAGGAGCTGAACAGCATAAAAAGAGATAAATGATAGAATCCATCTTCAGCTCCATCTATCCAGAAAGAACCAGCTAAACCTGAATACAAGGCTGCCCGTGTAGAAAAAGGGGCACCCGAGTTTGAAAGTGAAACAAACTACGAGTCAGTCATGGGACTGGTATGAGAAATCTACTCAACACACATATAATTTGGCTAATCACAGGACCACGCCACTTTCGTGGAACGGGTTTACTCCATTGGATTGCCAGTGCTTTCAAACAAATATTTCTTTTAAACATCGCTATGCTTTTTATAAAAATGAAGCTATTATAAGACTCAGTTCCCATCACACAATGCAACGCAAACCGGAGGATAGAGTTTTTACCTTATAACGGCCAAAATATGCTTGATACGAATAAAACAAAGGCATTTGATATTATTGCTAGTGTTTATATGTTTTGAAAACAATTTCAAATCATAACTATCAATCATAGACGATATGAGCGTCCCATGCCACTATGTCGCCAAATATATATATACAATCGAAACCGCACCGTCACGTATTTGGAAATTGGATTTCCGTCATGAACCAAGGCAAAAGATAGTCCTTACCGAATTCGAGACGCTCTAGCCCGTGTCCCAGGACCCAGACACAGGTGGGCCCTTGGATCGTCAGGGCCGGTCCACCGATGTGGATTAAAATGCCTGAACAATACGTTTTCCCGCCCTTTGGGGCGTAAACGAGCCAACGAATGACTCCATCGGACCCGGATCGTCCGATCAAACCGAGGCGCCTCGCAACAGCAACAACCACATAGGTGAAAAGTATATAAATGTCAGGGCTGGTAGGTCACTGACACCACCCTAGCTAGAAAGAAACGCATGCCCTCCCTGAGGTCCTTCTCCCGTTTTAGGTTCATACCGGGATGTGAGGCTCGCGATTTTACGTTATACACAAAGCTACGCCACACAGGCGGTGCTTTGATCATCACCACAAGACTTTTCTTTTCAACAGAAGCCCTGATCACTGCATCTTAGCATGCCACACAGGCGATTCATGCCATGCGACTGATGTCCATCGATATACAACCTCTGAGCTCGTGCGTCTCAGAGAAGGGCGTTAAGCAAAAGAATAAATTCTCCGCCGCCAAACAGATGTATATTTAATAGAGATCAATCAACACAGAATAAAATCCAATGTCAGACACACAGTCCATTTACAAGTCCGTTCTGGGTCTGAACGAAACCGGAGGCACTAAATACCTCGCAAACCCATCGATTTTCACGTACGTCTGGACGATCACCACTCATTATACATATTTCGGGATGCCTCCCAATCAGGACCTCGGTTAACATCCAAACGAGGTGAAGATCTCCGGTCTTCGACCGTCGTCTTCATCTTCGAATTTCAATCGTCGGTCAATCATTTGAAATGAGAATTAACTCGGCCTTTTCAAATAATTCACGTATATTTAGAATTTCAAATCAATTTATTTTAATTGTTAAATTATTCGACAACACCAATTGTGTTCTTTAATGTAATTTTCACACCAAACACATTCAACCATCAAAAGCCACATAAATCAAGCAAATTCAGTTTATTTCCATTCCATATCGCTTATGATATTTTATAACTATTTATCGCTATTTTTATTTATTTTAAAATAGCTAATTTATTCAAACGACGCTTCGGGCCATAAAGCGGCCGTGGCGCTGTTTTTCTTCAGATTTGATTTACACATATCTGAAAATCTAACCATTGGATCTTCACAAAATTTACATCATTAGAAAGGTCTTTTCAAAACGAATCCAACGGTTCCAGTTTCGGGAAAATCCGACGGTCGGATCTCCCGGTACAATCGTTTGAAATTTCGATTTCAAAATACGAACTGCAGCGTCGTTATTCGATTAAATATATAATTATATTTATATATATATATAAATATAATCGCTTCTGGCGCTGTTTTTCTTCAGATTTGAATTAAACATTCCAGACAATCCAACCGTTGGATTTTTATAAGGTTGGTGCCGTTGGGAAGATATTTCCAAGGCGAACCCGACGGTTGAGGTTTCGGGAAAATCCAATGGTCGGATTACCCGCATTAGTTGTTTGAAATCACGATTTCAAAATACGAACTGCACGGCCTCGTTTCGTTTTAATTTTATTTATATTTATATAATTATATAAATATAGTTCATTCAACAATTTCAATATCGTTTTCACTTCAAATATTTCACTAACGCCTTAAAATTTTGGAAAATTTCGCCATAACCTCCCCTGCACCGGGAGCATCGGGAAATCTCAAATAGCTTTCCCGGTCCTTCTAATCTCAAAAAGAAAAAGAAAAAGCCAAGCAGCTAGCCAACAGGCTCATAAAATCATCACCCAAACAAAACAGTAAATGTGTACCTATTTGTCGGGCACAAAATTTTATTCCTCTTCTCTAGCCCCTTTGCTATAACCTGTTCAATGAATATGCATGTACATATATATACAGTTCTTACCATTTATCATTTTCTATTCAACTTCATATTTGATTTCTATTTGGTTTAAAAACACCATTCATTCTAATGTTACATGTATAGGCAAAATCATATCATTAGCTAATTAATGAATATTTCAACTCATATATGTTTATTTGAACGAGTGGCTATTTTTAACACTTCACATTTCAACGATTCATGCATACAATAAAAATGTGGTTTTTTTATTGTAAAACAACTCATTTCAAAACACTATTATTTTGATATATTTCATATTGGTGATAAAAATAGGATTTTTATCATAAAACAATTTCTTTTAAAACGAGATTATTTTACACAGTTCATATAGTCGATAAAAGGTGATTTTTTTATTATCAAACAATTTATTTCAAAATATGAATACCATTCAACACATGAATTTCAATTCAACGAATGAATATCGATTTAACACATGAAGGTTTTCTATAGTTTCTATATATAGATAGAAATGTGATTTTTATATTTAAAACGCGAATACCATTCAACACATGAATTTCTAATCAACGATTGAATATCAACTCAATACATGAAGGTTTCCTCTTCAATGAATAAATATAGTTTTAGCAAATGAAGATAATTCAAACATACGAATATTATTCAAAATTTCGGCAGCATAACGGCAGGGTAGTTAAAACCGGGACCGTCCCTAGTACGGCTCCTCGCTCTACCTTAAAACCTCGCGGTTTTTGACAATGGGGATCATGCATCTAGTTCGCACGCAGGCGGCATGTATATATTTATTTCATTTCCCCAAACTAATCCTATGTGGTTTCAACCAAATATTTCTCAACCACAAACGGGTATTTTTCAACCTCAATCAATCAATATCAACCATAAACAATCCCAAACAATCATTCGCTATCAATCAATTTTCACCCAATTTCAACCAATAAATATCGTCCATGGTTTGTGGACGAGGGGCGTATATATATATATATATATATTATATATAGCGATTCACTTTTATTTCAACACATAAATATATATAGAAAAAGAAATTGAAGAGTGAGAAATTCTCACCAATAGCTATCCAACTACGACTCTTCCTTTATAGAAATCTTCGCCAATCTCGCCTTTTGTCACTTTCGTTGCCCGTATTCTCTACATATGTAAAAATCGAATTTTTACTATGTTATTCAATATATAAAAATCGAATTTTGACTTCGCTATTCAATATATAAAGATCATATTTTTATTATGCTATTCAATATATAAAAATCGAATTTCAAAAATATAGATTCCGCCTTTTCAAAAATAAAGATTATATTTTTAATATTCCTATGATGTAAAAATTATATTTTTATTACTTTAAAAATATAAAAATCATATCTTACTTCTTCTACTTAATAAAAATTCCGACTTTTCTATTTCAAAAATATGATCTTTTCTATCCAAGTTCAAATCTTTTTCTATTTAAAGTTCAAATCTTTTTCTATTTAAAGTTCAAATCTTTTTCTATTTAAAGTTCAAATCTTTTTCTATTTAAAGTTCAAATCTTTTTCTTTTTATATCTTAAAATTAAAATCAGTTTTTAAACCCTTCAAAAATCAGAGTTTAAACCTTTTAAAAATTAGAATTTAAATCTTTTAAAAAATCAGATTTTAAACCTTTTAAAAATCAGAATTTACAGAATTAAAATTAAAATAAAATAACAACAACTTACTGTAATCTGCGAAGAAGGGGGGGTCGTCAGGCTCGGCGGCAGGAGGAGGAGCAGGTGGTGGCTTTAGTGGTCTCGAACGGGGGGCTCGCGAATTGGGGCGTCGCGGTGCTTCAGGGGGGTGGGGCGAATGCGTCGCGAGGGGGGGTTCGGGTGCGTCAAGGTGGAGAGGAGCGGGATCGGAGGGTGGAGCGGTGCACGACGGTCGTGGGTTGAGCTTCGGTGGTGGGCGACGAGCGGGAAGGCAGCGAGGGTTTTTTTTTTCTTTTTTTTTTTTTGACTGTCGGTTGACCAAGAAGGAAAGGGGAGGGAGAGAATATAAGGGGAATTTAATTATTTATTTAATTTAAATTTTTTCTTCTTTTTTTTTTATATAAAGTTGACTTTTCATACGACCTCTAAATGAGGCCCACCGCCTGTCGCCCATAGCGTATTACCCCCATTCCGAACACAATGGGATATATATCGTAGGTTGATTCGGCTGTTACAATCAGTTTCCGTTAGATTTACATTCAAATCACTATATTGAATTTTAAGCGTACATTTCAAATTACCGGGGTCACATACTAACTAGAAAAATTCCAAAAAACTATTTTCTAGCTTCGTATTGACGATACGGTCCTATCAAAACTAGTTTCGTCGAATTCTGAGACCGTTGGAAAAATGGCCAATTTCCAGTCGATTAAAATCAACTCAAACCGGTCAAACGCGTTTTCCTTTGCCACGCTCACATATTGATTCGAAAAATTATGAAATTTGAAACCTAGCAATAATTTGACATCACAGATCCAACAAAAGTGGTTTCGTCGAAATCCGAGGTCGTTTGCAAAATGTCCATTTTTAAGGGCCATAATTCCATAGCGACTATTCAGAATTTTCAACTGGACATAGCCTTTGATTCCCGCTATCAAATTTCGATTTTTCAGATTCGTTAGAAAGGTATTCACTAACAGATTTAAATATTTTGGGTTTCACTAAAATCCGGATTGTTTTGCACCCGGTACAGTCCGACAAAGTTTGAATTCAATTTTTGAAACTGCCACGCCATTTCAGGCCTTGTTTATAATTATAATTAATTGTATTCGTTTTCAATTGTCGATTCAAACTCAGTTTTCATCGTCATTATTTAAAATATTTATTTTAAATATTTAAAATCCATTATTTTAGCCAATTTAAAAAAATTTAAATTGGTTCAGATTTTCTGGGTCGTTACAATCTCCCCCACTTAAAACTTTTCGTCCCCAAAAAGGAATAAAGTCGAAAGTGGTTTGATAAATCTACAATCATACAACAACCAATTTGTTTTTAACCTTCAAAAATATACTAATCAAATCTTATACCCTTTAAAAATCATTCAGACTATATAATTAAAAGTGCACATCTATGAAAAGAAAATAACAATAGAATAGAGAATTAAATGGTAATGCAAAGTGTGGCAAATGTACCTTGCACCGGAGTCAATCAGAGATATCTACTCGGCATCTGGGGTAAGCTTTCTGAATGCTCTCCTCCGTTTCCCAAGTACAATCTCGTGGATCTCCACTCCACTGCACTTTGACTAAGCGAACTTTCTTGTTCCTCAGCTCTTTGGTTTCTTTGCCTATTATCTTTAGCGGCTCTCTTCTCACAGCTAATTCTGGGGTTATTTCAATGTCATGTTGAGCTGCTTCTTCCACGATCAAGTATGGATCATGAACGTGCTTTCGAAGTTGAGATATGTGAAATACATCATGAATCTCAGGCAACCAATTAGGCAGTTTGACCCTATAAGCGAGTGTTCCGATCCGTTCCAGAATAGGAAACGGACCAATGAATTTGGGTGCAAACTTTCCAGTTTTACCGAACCGGATAACTCCTCTCATTGGCGATACTTTCAAATATACATAGTCGCCAACTTCAAAGGATATATCTCTTCTTCTTCTATCGGCATAGCTCTTTTGTCGGCTTTGAGCGGCGAGTAATCACTTCTTAATAAAATCGACTTTGTCGGCAGCTTCTCGAATCATATCAGGACCCAACACAAGTCTATTTCCAGGTTCGACCCAACAAGCAGGAGATCGACACGGTCTACCATACAATGCTTCGAATGGCGACATTGTCAGACTCGCCTGGTAGCTATTGTTATAAGAGAATTCAGCCAAATGCAGATTGTCTTCCCATGATCCACCGAAATCAAGAACACAAGCCCGCAATAGTTCTTCTAAAATGCGATTCACCCTCTCAGTCTGACCGTCTGTCTGAGGATGATAAGCGGTGCTTAGGTTTAACTTCGTTCCGAGTTCTACTTGAAATGCTTCCCAGAATTTGCTAGTGAATATTGTATCTCTATCACTGACTATACTGAGCGGCACTCCATGTAGTCTAACTATTTCCCTGAAGTAAATCTGCGCCAGACTCTGAGCGGTTCTACTTGATTTGACAGGTATAAAATGGGCGGTCTTCGTGAAGCGATCTACGATCACCCAAATACTATCATTCCCTTTTCTGGTTCTGGGCAGACCATCAATGAAATCCATAGAAATATGTTCCCACTTCCAGCCAGGAACTTCTAGCGGTTGTAATAATCCAGCCAATTTCTGCTGGTCGCTTTTGACTAGCTGGCAAGTAGGGCATCGACTCACATATATCGAGATGTCTCTTTTTAACGACTTCCACCAGAATGTGCGTTTGATATCGTTATACATTTTATTCACACCTGGATGGATACTGAGCTTAGATTTGTGACATTCATCCAGTACATCCCTTCTGAGTTCAGGAATGTTAGGGACACAGATTCGACCTTCTAACCTCAGAATCCCTACGCTGTCTAGCTGGAAATCCGAAGCATTGCCTTCACGAATTCGCTGAATCATTCCTTCGATAAATTGGTCCTCTTCTTGGAGAGCCGATATCTTATCAATCAACGAAGTCGCAATGATGAAACTGGCGATCATTTCATTCTTTCGGCTTAACGCATCAGCCACGACATTGGCTTTCCCGGGCGTATATATAATTTCAAAGTCATATGCTGCAAGAAACTCCAGCCAACGCTGCTGCCTCAAATTTAAGTCCTTCTGAGTGAACAGATACTTTAACGACTGGTGATCTGTAAACAGTTCAAATCTCTCGCCCAGAAGATAGTGTCTCCAGATCTTCAAAGAGAATATGATAGCCAATAACTCAAGATCATGAGTTACATAGTTTTTCTCGTGCGGTTTCAGTTGACGGCTAGCATAAGCAATCACTTGGCCTCTTTGCATTAACACTGCGCCAAGGCCTTCTCTAGAAGCATCAGTCCAGACTTTTAAATCCTGGTTGCCATCGATGATGGTTAACACTGGAGCAGTCGTTAGTCTTAACTTTAGCTCTTCGAAAGCTTCCTCACTTTCTGGAGTCCATTTGAATTTAGAATGCTTCTTTGTAAGCTTCGTTAAGTGACCAGATATCTTCGAAAAGTCTTTAACGAACTTTCGGTAATAGCTAGCCAATCCGAGAAAACTGCGAACTTCAGTGGGGGTGCTGGGCTGTTTCCAATTCTGAATAGCTGTGATTTTGCTTGGATCCACAGCGATTCCTTCTTTCGATACTACGTGGCCCAGAAATTTTACTTCATCTTGCCAGAAGATACACTTGGAAAACTTTGCTTTCAATACATTCCTTCTCAGAATTTCTAGAGCTTGTTCCAGATGCTTTTCATGCTCGGCCTTTGATTTAGAGAAGATTAGAATATCGTCAATGAAAACCAGGACAACTTTATTCAAAACCCCTCTGAACACTCTGTTCATCAGATCGACGAAGTAAGCGGGAGCGTTAAATAAGCCGAATGGCATTACTAACCACTCGTAGAATAAGTCGGGGCCTCTGAACGCTGTCATTGGAACACACTCTTCGGCAATTCGAAGTTGATGGAAGCCTGTAGCTAGGTCCATTCGTGAGAATACTTGTGCTCCATTTAATCGATCTAACAAATCATCAATCCGCGGCAATGGATATTTGTTCTTTATTGTCTGTTTGTTCAGATCACGATAATCCACACATAGACGTAGAGTACCGTCAGATTTTGGGACAAATACCACGGCTGCACCCCAATCAGAGAAACTAGGCCTGATCAGACCCTTCTATACTAGCTGTCATGTTTGATTGTCTAATTCCTCCTTCTCTTTCAAGGACATTCTTCGAATAGGGTGAACACCCGGCCTTGCATTCGGAATTAAAGCAATTTTGAAATCTATCTCTCTCTGCGGAGGTAAGCGAACAACTTCTTCGAACACATCCGCATAGTTCTTGACGACAGGAATATCTTTGATGAGGTCAGGAATATTCTCTGTGACTTCAGGAACATTTTCAATTTGGGCTGGAGAAATATTCAAAGCTGCCCAGAAGTCTTTTCTATTAGCATTCTGACCTTCACAGGGAATGGTTATATAATCACCTGATTTAATCTTCGCCTTTACGACTCTGTCGGCGCATTTAACTTCAGCTTCATATTTGGTCAACCAGTCTAACCCCAAGATAAGATCAAACTATTTAAAATTCATGACGGCTGCGATGGTAGGGAACCGATAACGAGAGAAAGAAACCGGCACTTCACAAACCCAACTGAGATCAATGGAACCCCCAACCGGATTCTGGACAGTCATGGGTTCCTTCAGCTTTTTCAAATTCAAATCCAGTTTCTTAGCTGCATCTTTGGCAATGAAACTTCGTGACGCGCCAGTGTCAAACAGTACTTTAACTGGGATGTCTTTGACAGTTAGCGTGCCTTCTAAAACATCTGGCCTTTCCTGAGCAGACAAAGATGCAGGTACTTCTGCCATTTCATTCACTTGTACTGCTTCAGATTTCTGAGATAGCGGGCAGTTTTTCTCAATATGACCAGCTTGATGGCACTTCCGGCATTTCCTACCTTCTCGAGCCTTCCCACCGGGTTTGAATCCACCCTTGCTTCGTTTCTTTAAGGGCCCACAATTTATCGACAAATGCCCCTTTTGACGGCAATTATTGCATACGGAAGTCATGGCAGGTTCCTTTTCAGATCTAGCCCTTTTTCTCTTGGTACTGGGCTTCTCATTGGCCACAGACCTCGTACTGGCTTCTGGAATACCAGTTTCCGACTCTTCTTTGTCACTACAACGAACTTCTTCTTCGTCGCGTAACATTCCTTTCTTATGGAGATCTTCATACTGATAAGCCATGTATATCATTTCAGAGAAAGGAAGCTTCACATTCCTCATTACACTATTCTGATATCTTCTTTGCAGGCCATGAATAAATCTCAGATTTTTCCTCTTTGGATCTTGAATCAGATGAGGAGCAAAGTGAGCAAGTTCGTTGAATTTCTTATGATATTCTGGGATGGTCATATCACCTTGTATTAGATAAGAAAATTCATCACATAATCTCTCGGTTGCTTCGGGAGGAGTAAATCTTCCTAGGAAAATCTCTTTGAATCCATCCCAGGTGATATCACCTTCTGGATTATCTTTGATGATCGTTTCCCACCATATTAAAGCTTCCCCATTGAGCGCCCAAGATGCTACTAATCTGTAACACCCCACGCCCGCTATGGTCACTCACTAAGGGAATGCCATAGCATCGGTGGAGTATTTTAGTGAATATAGAACAGAAAAATTACACCAAGATAGATATAAATAGTACTTGAAATTTAAAACATCATCTCATAACAGCGGAAATAAACATGTCTGGTTACATCATAAAACCATGATAAAAGTCAAGTACAATATCCGTCAAAATAAAGAAGTACATAATCCCACTCTCTCATACAATAGCCATGACAAAAGAAAAGATAACTGGATAACTGGAGCTTTACATCTACCCAAGCTCCCAAAGACTGGAACAGCAATCCGATCAAGCTCTACTACGGCTAGGATCCACCGTAGGACCTGAGGGTTGGGAGAAAGATAAAAACAACGGGGTCAGACATAAGTCTGAGTGAGTCCTATAACTTTAACAATACAATCATTAAAGTAACCAGAGAAGACATAAACTTGACCTACGGTAATACCTGGGGATGAATGGCTACACTAAGTAGCTTGGTAGACTTAGGATAAACTAAGATAACCGTCAGGACACATCTACCCACCCAAGGATAATTACTAACTGCACCACACCAGTCATTCCTACTTAAAGGCTGATCCCTTCCAAGGACTTAGAAAATTTCCCCAGTAGTTTCATGTACTCCTAGCCCACTACATAGGTGCCGTCTGCCCCTATCTCCACTAGGTGTACTCAGTAATTCTTACCCAGTAGTTTCGTGTACCCCTACATAGGTGCCGTCTGCCCCTATCTTTATTAGGTGTACCCACTACTCCCCATCGATCGGCTCCCTACCGTAGATACCCGTGCTGGTCCCACAGTGGGGTGTATCACTCCCCTAAAGTGGCTACCCAATACTAACGGTGCACGGCTTTATATCTACACGATGCAACAACGACTTATCTACCAGCCCGGGCCCACACACGCATATGAAACCTGTTGGACTTGCGTTGCCACCGCTAACCCGTTTTGGCCTCTTATAATCAAGCCCAATATGCATGTCCCGTCACTCGACATGGGTCGAGCCCACAAAGATACGTTTGGGATATTGGTTGAAATGGGCCCCCAACAAGCTACCCACCTAAGCTTGTCATATATCTAGTGTATCCCACTTAACCCTTTAATCATGTTTAATTACATGTTTCCACTTGGTTAAGTATTCTAATCGTATTTTCCATTGCCACCCAAGGCAACCCACTAGATTCCACATGCCACCCAAGGCAACCATTAAATTTCCACATGCCACCCAAGGCACCCACTTAACCCCTCATGTCCCACTACATGCTATTATGGTTAAGTGTTTCTTAATTAATTAAGACCGTGATCTCCCATAAAGACCTCCCACATTAGACTGGCTGTTATGACCGCCTGGTTAAGCCGGTAGAGTCCGGGCAGTCTTACGTCATAACAGAGCCTAACCTCGTGTCTTTACTTTAATCACGTATTTAATTCATGGCTAAGACCTCTCACATTGGGCTGACATTTGTAGCAACTGGTTAAGCCGGTCGGGTCCGGGCAGTTTTACACTACAAATGAGTCCAACCTCGTGTCTTAGTCGATTAATTACACCTAATTAATCACCCCTATATTAATTATCCCTAATTAATATCAAGTTTTCCATAACACGGGTAGACCTAACTCAATAGGTAAATTCCCATGGGGTAGACCTAACTCAATAGGTAAATTCCCACTTATGGTAATTTATTTTTATGGTATGCTTAATCATACCCAATCATTCATTTATTAACATATTTACCAACCCCATCGTTCCCCACGTAAATCGTTCTCATTTCATGACATAAATAAGGGGAAGATCATCACAAATATCATGGGTTTAGCATACAACTTTGTCATGGGTTAAGAGGATGTCAACTTGCATATATGAACATATATTAACCCAACTACATATAACCCAAACTTGCATATTATCATACACATGATTTGCATAACATGTTGCATATGAGCTTGCATATTATCATACACATATCTTGCATAACATGTTGAACTTGCATATAGGCATTCTCATAACTTGCATAACATGTTGAACATGCATTTAAGCATACTCATAACTTGCATAAGCATTCACATACTTGCATAAGCATCCACATACTTGCATAAGCATTCACATACTTGCATAAACATGCATAACTTGCATATCATGTCATTTAAGCATATACATATCTTGCATAAGCATTCATATACTCGCATAAGCATGCATAACTTGCATATCACATAAATCTTGCATTTAAACATATACATGACTTGCATAAGCATCCATATACTTGCATAAGCATGCATAACTTGCATATCACATTAAACTTGCATTTAAACATATACTTAACTTGCATAACTCACTTTGTTAAACATGCATAATTCCACTCATTAAATATGCATAAATCCACTTGTTAAACATGCATATATCAACTTGTTAAACATGCAAAAATCAACTTATTAAGCATGCATAAACCAACTTATCAAATATGCATAAACATAGAACAACATAGAGTAACATATCATTATACATGATTCAAACTCACTAATCCGCATTTAAGACCATAAGTCTCATTACACCCAATCTACTTACTTTAACAATTGATGTTAAAGTGATAGAAACTCACCAAACTCAAGATTAGCAACCTTATGAAGTAGAATTAGTTGCTAACTATGAAGATAATGATGATTAAAGATTGATTAGAGAGTGATTAGCTTGCAACTTCCTTCATAAATTAGTGGAGGCTCCTCTTAGGTTTTAATTTGGCGGCATGAGGCCATCATTTCTATTTTTGGTAAGGATTAAGGGGGGTTTAGGGTGTATTTATAGATTAGGTGAGTTTTTTAGGCCCTTAGATTAACCCTAGATTAGATTAGGACCCTTAGATTTCGGAAATCACTAGAACCAGCCCTCCTAGCCAGCCTGAAACCCAACCTGGTGCAACCTGGTGCACCCAGGTTCAATGGACGGCGCGCCCCTGTCGACAGGCAAGTCGACAGGCAAGTCGACACCCCTGTCAACAGGCTGTCGACAGCCCTGTCGACATGGGTAGGGCGGGAATCTTCCCCCCTGACCCCGCCTGTTCCATCCCACAATCTAAAATTTTAAATTTTTAAATCTGTTTTAGTTTTGAATTTTCTGCAAACTTCATCGGGCCATAACCGGGCCATACGGACTTCGATTTTTGAAAACTCAGACTCTATTTCGCGTATTTTTCCGAGACGAACGCAATAACGCAACCCGTTTCCCCTAATTCCCACATCTGAGATTATTTATCCTATAATTAGTGAATTTTAGTATTAACTAAAATTCGGGGTGTTACATTCTCCCCTCCTTAAAGGATTTCGTCCCCGAAATCTCTAAGCTAAGGAGAATGAATATCCTACCATCCAAACATCCATCTACTCAATCCATCAAACATGGGCATCCATTGTCCTTAGAACAATTTCTAATGATGTATGAGCATATGCAAAGAGTGTGTGTATATGTTCCCTATCTAATGTATGAACATATGCAAACCATGATAGTGCCATGCATCCATTATGTATGCGAAAGAACCCTATCGACACATACAATATCTACATGAGTGCACAATCATTCACCAAAATGCATCATCCATGTCATAACACAACCATTATACATCCATAAATATATTTTCCTACACACAATTTTATGCAATATGCAATATGAAGTGACTGAGCCGATCTAGTGCCTAGAGTGTGTGTATATGCATCCACGAGCAAACACTTGCATCCACTTGCATCCATCAACCATAACATGTCTCAAACACATGTTTCAACCATAGGTTTACCCTATTAAAGGTCAAAGGTACTAACGAGAGGACATACCAAAGATAAGATAAGTACTAGACAAGCGATAAAGGAGAAAGCAAAGACATACCCTCAAAAAGAAATGGGTACAATGAACGCATCTTCGCTTCCGTCTCCCAAGTTGCGTTGCTCTCATCTTCTCCCCATTGCACCTTGACTAGTTGAACCTCTCTGTTTCTCAACTTCCTAGTCTCTGACCCAAGGATGCGAGTAGGAGCTCGTCGAATAGTCGCATCACGCTCTACCTCTACATCTCTAAGCAAGCTCGGCTCTACCACCTCTGCCGTCTCATGTAAGCACTTCCTCAGATGTGATACATGGAATACATCATGAACACCACTAAGTCTGTCGGGCAACTCCACCCTATATGCTAACCGTCCAATTCTTTCCTTGATAGGAAATGGCCCAACAAACCTCGGTGCTAACTTCCCAACGGATCCGAAGCGAACAATGTTTCTCAACGGAGATACCTTAACAAAAACCATATCCCCAACCTCAAACTCAAGATCCGTCCTTCTCTTGTCCGCATAAGATTTTTGCCTATCCTGCGCTGCTTTCATCCTTCTTCGAATCAAATTGATCTTCTCAGAAGTCTCCCTAATCATATCAGGCCCAAGCAAGATCTTATCCGTAGATTCCCACCAACATGTAGGTGATCGACAAGGCCTTCCATAGAGAGCTTCGAAAGGAGCCATACCAATACTGGACTGAAAGCTGTTATTATATGCGAACTCCACCAATGGAAGATGCTCTTCCCATGTACCTCCAAAATCTAAGATACAAAGCCTCAAAAGGTCTTCTAGAACACGATTCACCCTCTCAGTCTGGCCGTCTGTCTGAGGATGATATGCGGTGCTCAGACACAATTGAGTCCCTACTGCTTCTTGCAAACTTCTCCAGAACTCGCTAGTGAAGATAGGATCTCGATCACTCACTATGCTAGAGGGTACCCCATGTAATCGAACTATCTCTCGAAGATATACAGAAGCTAGCCATGGAGCAGTCCTCTTACTCTTCACAGGTATGAAATGGACGCTCTTAGTAAGTCTATCTACCACCACCCAAATTCCTGTATTACCCTTCCTCGATCTGGGTAACCCGTCAATAGAATCCATCGAGACACTATCCCACTTCCATTGCGGAACTTCCAATGGGTGAAGCAACCCACCTGGTTTCCTTTGCTCCGCCTTCACTTGCTGGCACACCAAGCATCGAGCTACATACTCGGCCACATCTTTCTTCATACCGGCCCAGAAGAAAACCCTCTTCATGTCTTGGTACATCTTGTCCCCACCGGGATGAATGGTCATCCTAGAACGGTGTGCGTCATCAAGAATAGCCTTCCTCAAACCCTCGTCTTGCGGTACGCAAAGTCTACCGTCTCTACGCAAGCACCCCCTATCGTCTAGGGTGTACCTACTCAAATGGCTGGACGACTCCCCCCTTATGAGCTTCTCTATCAACTCAACCAACTGTGGGTCGTCCCTCTGGGCTTCCCCAATTCGCCCCAAAAGAGTAGGCCTAACTTCCAAGGAAGCTAGCAAACCGGGTACATAATCAATGGAAGGTCTGAAATCAAACATCGAGATAAACTCCAAGCTTCGTCGTTCCACGAACAATGGGCTCAAGGACAACCTCTTCCGACTCAAGGCGTCTGCCACCACGTTACCCTTGCCAGGGGTATACGCTATCTCGAAATCATAGGATGCTAAGAATTCCATCCACCTTTGTTGTCTTAGATTCAAATCCTTCTGAGAGAATAAGTACTTCAATGATTTATGGTCAGTGAACAGCTCGAATCTCTCACCAAGAAGATAATGACGCCAAATCTTAAGTGCAAAAACAATAGCGGCCAGCTCTAAATCATGGGTAGGGTAGTTTTTCTCATGTGCCCTTAACTGCCTTCCACCAGAGGCTATTACCCTTCCCTCTTGCATTAAGACGGCGCCAAGTCCTGTCCCACAAGCATCGGTATAAACAACAAATGGCTTGCTCCCATCTGGCAACACTAAAACTGGAGCAGTGGTTAAAGCTCTCTTTAACCGTCGGAACGCATCATCACAATCTACGTCCCATGCAAAAACAAGATTCTTCTTTGTTAAGCGGGTTAATGGGGTTGATATATTCGCGAAGTCTTTAATAAACTTCCTATAATAACCCGCCAACCCCAAGAAACTTCTTACTTCGGTAGCATTTCTAGGAACCTTCCAATCTTGGACTGATACTACCTTCGCGGGATCCACGGCTATCCCCTCCTTGGAGACCACGTGCCCCAAGAACCGCACTTCCTTCCTCCAGAAGTGACATTTAGAGAATTTAGCCTTAAGGCTATGTGCTCGAAGAGTCTTCAACACTTCCCCAAGATGTAGGGCATGCTCTTCTTCACTCTTAGAAAACACTAAGATATCATCCACAAAGACCACAACGAATTTATTAAGGAACTCCCTGAACACCCTACTCATCAAGTCAACAAAGTATGCAGGGGCGTTCGTCAACCCAAATGGCATCACCAGCCACTCATAGAAACCATCCGGAGTTCTAAAGGCAGTCTTGTCTATGCTATCCTCAGCCACCCTCAACTGATGAAACCCTGTGGCTAAGTCCAACTGAGAAAATACTGAGGCGCCAACCAACTGATCGAAAAGATCATCTATTCTCGGCAATGGGTGTCGATTCTTCTTTGTGAGCTTGTTGAGTTCTCTATAGTCTACACAAAGTCTGAGGGACCCATCCGCCTTCGTAGCAAATACTACTGGAGCACCCCACTCCGATATGCTCCGTCTTATGAACCCCTTCTCAAGTAACTCCCCTACTTGCTTATGGAGTTCCCTCCTCTCACGAGGAGCCATGTGGCGCACTGGTAAAGATACCGGTTTAGCATTATCCACCAAATATATTCGGAAGTCAATCTCCCGCTTCGGAGGTAAGCCCTTCACCTCCTCAAACACATCCGGATATTCCCGGACCACTCTCATAGATTGCAAACTCTCGACCGAAGCGTCAAGCGATTCAAGATAACTTAGCATAACAGAGTCCATGGGATTACAAGAAATCTCGAGAGTGTTACCCAAGCGGGTCATGAGCCTAACAACTCTCCTTTCGCAATCAAGAACGGCACCATTACTGGATAACCAGTCCATGCCCAAAATCAACCCATAGCCCGTGAAGCCCAACACAAAAGCATCACATCTAAACTCAATGCTAAGTATAGAAATCTTCAAACCCAAACATATCATGGACAAATAAGTGGAGCCCCCAATTGGGTTTGAAACAACCAAGGGATCATCTACCAGACTGGTGTCTAAGTGCAGTAACTCAACTAATGATGATGAGATAAACGAATGCGATGCGCCTGAATCAAACAATGTACGGACAGGATGGTCAAATAGAAAAACCAGACTTTCAACGGAAATAGTTCTACCTCTCTCCTGAATCGGTGGAACCGCGAGAGCCTGTACTTGCCCCCTAGCCTGACTCGGTGCCATAAGAGCTTGCACCTGTCCTCCTGAGGTAGATCCCGTCCTTTGCCCCTTCTTAGGGCAATCTTTCACTAAATGCCCTGCTTCGCCACAGTGGAAGCAGCCGGTCTTCTTCTTCTTGCGACAATCCTTGCTTAGGTGGCCAGGTGTCCCACAATTGAAACACTTCTTCTTCTTGCTCTTGCCACCGTTTCCTTTCCGACCTTTGCTTTGTTGTTGTTGTTGAGGTCTCTTTTGATCTCCCTTCTTCTCGGGTGCCTTATTAGCATTAGGACCCTTCTCTTCCTCATACATGAGTGCCATGTCAACTAGCTTCTCAAAGGTGGCCCCCATAGGGATGTGACTCATAGCCAACCCATGCATAGGTTCATTCAAGCCTTTCACGAACCGCAAAGCCTTCTTATCCGGTGTATTCACCATATCTAGGCCAAACCTTGCCAATTGATTAAACTTGTTAACATATTCCTTCACCGTAAGATTTCCTTGCTTTAGAGTCAAGAATCTTTCCATATACAAGTTTTCCTCCGCCCTTGAGAGAAACTTTGCCACAAATCTTTGCCTAAAATCCGCCCAAGAGTCAATGGGGCGTTCTCCATTAGTGACCTCCCACCAGAATGAGGCCTCTCCCTTAATTAACCAAGCAGCCAACTTGACTTTCTTTCCTTCTTCCATCTCAAAGATATCTATCAACTCTTCCACCTCCTTAAGCCAATCTCTAGCCTCCACAAAAGTTTCAGATCCTTGAAAAGGTTTCCCTCCCATAGCTTTAAATTCCTTGCAAGTCTTAGCAAAAGTATTCGTGCGAGGAGGAGGGGGAGGAGGAAGATCGGGTGCTACGGTTGGTGGAGGAACATTTGCTGGACCCGTAGTGGTGGCCCTAGCCTCCATCAATCTCCTATACCATACTGGTATCGTCACACCCTCCGGAAAATTAAGATTCTCGGCCATGCTGAAACGAAAAAGGAAAGATTCAAAACGGAGAATTCGAAGGATATAGATATGGCTATTGGGGATTATGCTTTTCTTCCAAAAACTTTTCTCTTAAAAGACATGTTTTTGAAAATATCTTTTCCAAAAATGTTTTAGAAAAATAGTTTTCTAAAAATTTTATCTGTTCCGGTAACCTTTGCTCTGATACCACGTGTAACACCCCACGCCCGCTATGGTCACTCACTAAGGGAATGCCATAGCATCGGTGGAGTATTTTAGTGAATATAGAACAGAAAAATTACACCAAGACAGATATAAATAGTACTTGAAATTTAAAACATCATCTCATAACAGCGGAAATAAACATGTCTGGTTACATCATAAAACCATGATAAAAGTCAAGTACAATATCCGTCAAAATAAAGAAGTACATATTCCCACTCTCTCATACAATAGCCATGACAAAAGAAAAGATAACTGGAGCTTTACATCTACCCAAGCTCCCAAAGACTGGAACAGCAATCCGATCAAGCTCTACTACGGCTAGGATCCACCGTAGGACCTGAGGGTTGGGAGAAAGATAAAAACAACGGGGTCAGACATAAGTCTGAGTGAGTCCTATAACTTTAACAATACAATCATTAAAGTAACCAGAGAAGACATAAACTTGACCTACGGTAATACCTGGGGATGAATGGCTACACTAAGTAGCTTGGTAGACTTAGGATAAACTAAGATAACCGTCAGGACGCATCTACCCACCCAAGGATAATTACTAACTGCACCACACCAGTCATTCCTACTTAAAGGCTGATCCCTTCCAAGGACTTAGAAAATTTCCCCAGTAGTTTCATGTACTCCTAGCCCACTACATAGGTGCCGTCTGCCCCTATCTCCACTAGGTGTACTCAGTAATTCTTACCCAGTAGTTTCGTGTACCCCTACATAGGTGCCGTCTGCCCCTATCTTTATTAGGTGTACCCACTACTCCCCATCGATCGGCTCCCTACCGTAGATACCCGTGCTGGTCTCACAGTGGGGTGTATCACTCCCCTAAAGTGGCTACCCAATACTAACGGTGCACGGCTTTATATCTACACGACGCAACAACGGCTTATCTACCAGCCCGGGCCCACACACGCATATGAAACCCGTTGGACTTGCGTTGCCACCGCTAACCCGTTTTGGCCTCTTATAATCAAGCCCAATATGCGTGTCCCGTCACTCGACATGGGTCGAGCCCACAAAGATACGTTTGGGATATTGGTTGAAATGGGCCCCCAACAAGCTACCCACCTAAGCTTGTCATATATCTAGTGTATCCCACTTAACCCTTTAATCATGTTTAATTACATGTTTCCACTTGGTTAAGTATTCTAATCGTATTTTCCATTGCCACCCAAGGCAACCCACTAGATTCCACATGCCACCCAAGGCAACCATTAAATTTCCACATGCCACCCAAGGCACCCACTTAACCCCTCATGTCCCACTACATGCTATTATGGTTAAGTGTTTCTTAATTAATTAAGACCGTCATCTCCCATAAAGACCTCCCACATTAGACTGGCTGTTATGACCGCCTGGTTAAGCCGGTAGAGTCCGGGCAGTCTTACGTCATAACAGAGCCTAACCTCGTGTCTTTACTTTAATCACGTATTTAATTCATGGCTAAGACCTCTCACATTGGGCTGACATTTGTAGCAACTGGTTAAGCCGGTCGGGTCCGGGCAGTTTTACACTACAAATGAGTCCAACCTCGTGTCTTAGTCGATTAATTACACCTAATTAATCACCCCCATATTAATTATCCCTAATTAATATCAAGTTTTCCATAACACGGGTAGACCTAACTCAATAGGTAAATTCCCATGGGGTAGACCTAACTCAATAGGTAAATTCCCACTTATGGTAATTTATTTTTATGGTATGCTTAATCATACCCAATCATTCATTTATTAACATATTTACCAACCCCATCGTTCCCCACGTAAATCGTTCTCATTTCATGACATAAATAAGGGGAAGATCATCACAAATATCATGGGTTTAGCATACAACTTTGTCATGGGTTAAGAGGATGTCAACTTGCATATATGAACATATATTAACCCAACTACATATAACCCAAACTTGCATATTATCATACACATGATTTGCATAACATGTTGCATATGAGCTTGCATATTATCATACACATATCTTGCATAACATGTTGAACTTGCATATAGGCATTCTCATAACTTGCATAACATGTTGAACATGCATTTAAGCATACTCATAACTTGCATAAGCATTCACATACTTGCATAAGCATCCACATACTTGCATAAGCATTCACATACCTGCATAAACATGCATAACTTGCATATCATGTCATTTAAGCATATACATATCTTGCATAAGCATTCATATACTCGCATAAGCATGCATAACTTGCATATCACATAAATCTTGCATTTAAACATATACATGACTTGCATAAGCATCCATATACTTGCATAAGCATGCATAACTTGCATATCACATTAAACTTGCATTTAAATATATACTTAACTTGCATAACTCACTTTGTTAAACATGCATAATTCCACTCATTAAATATGCATAAATCCACTTGTTAAACATGCATATATCAACTTGTTAAACATGCAAAAATCAACTTATTAAGCATGCATAAACCAACTTATCAAATATGCATAAACATAGAACAACATAGAGTAACATATCATTATACATGATTCAAACTCACTAATCCGCATTTAAGACCATAAGTCTCATTACACCCAATCTACTTACTTTAACAATTGATGTTAAAGTGATAGAAACTCACCAAACTCAAGATTAGCAACCTTATGAAGTAGAATTAGTTGCTAACTATGAAGATAATGATGATTAAAGATTGATTAGAGAGTGATTAGCTTGCAACTTCCTTCATAAATTAGTGGAGGCTCCTCTTAGGTTTTAATTTGGCGGCATGAGGCCATCATTTCTATTTTTGGTAAGGATTAAGGGGGGTTTAGGGTGTATTTATAGATTAGGTGAGTGTGTTAGGCCCTTAGATTAACCCTAGATTAGATTAGGACCCTTAGATTTCGGAAATCACTAGAACCAGCCCTCCTAGCCAGCCTGAAACCCAACCTGGTGCAACCTGGTGCACCCAGGTTCAATGGACGGCGCGCCCCTGTCGACAGGCAAGTCGACACCCCTGTCGACAGGCCTATCGACAGCCCTGTCGACATGGGTAGGGCGGGAATCTTCCCGCCTGACCCCGCCTGTTCCATCCCACAATCTGAAATTTTAAATTTTTAAATCTGTTTTAGTTTTGAATTTTCTGCAAACTTCATCGGGCCATAACCGGGCCATACGGACTTCGATTTTTGAAAACTCGGACTCTATTTCGCGTATTTTTCCGAGACGAACGCAATAACGCAACCCGTTTCCCCTAATTCCCACATCTGAGATTATTTATCCTGTAATTAGTGAATTTTAGTATTAACTAAAATTCGGGGTGTTACATAATCTTTTCTGGTCGTCCCTCAGCTGGAAACGCTCAAATATTCTTTCTGCAGAGCTCACCCAAGCTTGAGTTTGAATAATAGATTCATTGCCCAAGAATTGTGCTCCACCCAGATTTTGATATCTCTTAAATCGAGTCTCTAGATCGGATTCTGCATTTCTTCTGTTTCTGGCACTCATTTTTCTAGTACTTCTGCAATTAGCAGAACAAGTGTCAGGTCACAGAAAAGATAATTTAAAACAAAGAAACACATACTTGAATGTAAATGTGCCTATCGAGGTGCAATTTCATTCTGCTTTACTCACACTAGGATATTGCTGATCCTATCTGTATAGAGTTACCCGTCCTAGAACACTACTGGTTCTATTTCTGACGAGTTCGTTCAAATGTTAAATTCCAGAACTAAGCTTAACCAAAGCTCTGATACCACGTTGAGACGACCCAAAATCCCGTTCAGACGGAAACAAGGGTTATCTTTGGAATATAACACAGAAACAGATAATAGTAGAACAAAAATTAAATAATTACACCAGATAATGAACAATAGAATATACTGGATACAAGTAATCATCAGAGTTACACAGTATACAGGATCTTACTTAGTACAAATACAGTTCAGCTATACATAAATGTCTACAGCGGAAATAAACAAAATATGTACAATAGGAGCTGAACAGCATAAAAAGAGATAAATGATAGAATCCATCTTCAGCTCCAGCTATCCAGAAAGAACCAGCTAAACCTGAATACAAGGCTGCCCGTGTAGAAAAAGGGGCACCCGAGTTTGAAAGTGAAACAAACTAAGAGTCAGTCATGGGACTGGTATGAGAAATCTACTCAACACACATATAATTTGGCTAATCACAGGACCACGCCACTTTCGTGGAACGGGTTTACTCCATTGGATTGCCAGTGCTTTCAAACAAATATTTCTTTTAAACATCGCTATGCTTTTTATAAAAATGAAGCTATTATAAGACTCAGTTCCCATCACACAATGCAACGCAAACCGGAGGATAGAGTTTTTACCTTATAACGGCCAAAATATGCTTGATACGAATAAAACAAAGGCATTTGATATTATTGCTAGTGTTTATATGTTTTGAAAACAATTTCAAATCATAACTATCAATCATAGACGATATGAGCGTCCCATGCCACTATGTCGCCAAATATATATATACAATCGAAACCGCACCGTCACGTATTTGGAAATTGGATTTCCGTCATGAACCAAGGCAAAAGATAGTCCTTACCGAATTCGAGACGCTCTAGCCCGTGTCCCAGGACCCAGACACAGGTGGGCCCTTGGATCGTCAGGGCCGGTCCACCGATGTGGATTAAAATGCCTGAACAATACGTTTTCCCGCCCTTTGGGGCGTAAACGAGCCAACGAATGACTCCATCGGACCCGGATCGTCCGATCAAACCGAGGCGCCTCGCAACAGCAACAACCACATAGGTGAAAAGTATATAAATGTCAGGGCTGGTAGGTCACTGACACCACCCTAGCTAGAAAGAAACGCATGCCCTCCCTGAGGTCCTTCTCCCGTTTTAGGTTCATACCGGGATGTGAGGCTCGCGATTTTACGTTATACACAAAGCTACGCCACACAGGCGGTGCTTTGATCATCACCACAAGACTTTTCTTTTCAACAGAAGCCCTGATCACTGCATCTTAGCATGCCACACAGGCGATTCATGCCATGCGACTGATGTCCATCGATATACAACCTCTGAGCTCGTGCGTCTCAGAGAAGGGCGTTAAGCAAAAGAATAAATTCTCCGCCGCCAAACAGATGTATATTTAATAGAGATCAATCAACACAGAATAAAATCCAATGTCAGACACACAGTCCATTTACAAGTCCGTTCTGGGTCTGAACGAAACCGGAGGCACTAAATACCTCGCAAACCCATCGATTTTCACGTACGTCTGGACGATCACCACTCATTATCCATATTTCGGGATGCCTCCCAATCAGGACCTCGGTTACCATCCAAACGAGGTGAAGATCTCCGGTCTTCGACCGTCGTCTTCATCTTCGAATTTCAATCGTCGGTCAATCATTTGAAATGAGAATTAACTTGGCCTTTTCAAATAATTCACGTATATTTAGAATTTCAAATCAATTTATTTTAATGGTTAAATTATTCGACAACACCAATTGTGTTCTTTAATGTAATTTTCACACCAAACACATTCAACCTTCAAAAGCCACATAAATCAAGCTAATTCAGTTTATTTCCATTCCATATCGCTTATGATATTTTATAACTATTTATCGCTATTTTTATTTATTTTAAAATAGCTAATTTATTCAAACGACGCTTCGGGCCATAAAGCGGTCGTGGCGCTGTTTTTCTTCAGATTTGATTTACACATATCTGAAAATCTAACCGTTGGATCTTCACAAAATTTACATCATTAGAAAGGCCTTTTCAAAACGAATCCAACGGTTCCAGTTTCGGGAAAATCCGACGGTCGGATCTCCCGGTACAATCGTTTGAAATTTCGATTTCAAAATACGAACTGCAGCGTCGTTATTCGATTAAATATATAATTATATATATATATATATATATATATATATATATATATATAATCGCTTCTGGCGCTGTTTTTCTTCAGATTTGAATTAAACATTCCAGACAATCCAACCGTTGGATTTTTACAAGGTTGGTGCCGTTGGGAAGATATTTCCAAGGCGAACCCGACGGTTGAGGTTTCGGGAAAATCCAATGGTCGGATTTCCCGCACTAGTTGTTTGAAATCACAGTTTCAAAATACGAACTGCACGGCCTCGTTTCGTTTTAATTTTATTTATATTTATATAATTATATAAATATAGTTCATTCAACAATTTCAATATCGTTTTCACTTCAAATATTTCACTAACGCCTTAAAATTTTGGAAAATTTCGCCATAACCTCCCCTGCACCGGGAGCATCGGGAAATCGCAAATAGCTTTCCCGGTCCTTCTAATCTCAAAAAGAAAAAGAAAAAGCCAAGCGGCTAGCCAACAGGCTCATAAAATCATCACCCAAACAAAACAGTAAATGTGTACCTATTTGTCGGGCACAAAATTTTATTCCTCTTCTCTAGCCCCTTTGCTATAACCTGTTCAATGAATATGCATGTACATATAAATACAGTTCTTACCATTTATCATTTTCTATTCAACTTCATATTTGATTTCTATTTGGTTTAAAAACACCATTCATTCTAATGTTACATGTATAGGCAAAATCATATCATTAGCTAATTAATGAATATTTCAACTCATATATGTTTATTTGAACGAGTGGCTATTTTTAACACTTCATATTTCAACGATTCATGCATACAATAAAAATGTGGTTTTTTAATTGTAAAACAACTCATTTCAAAACACTATTATTTTGATATATTTCATATTGGTGATAAAAATAGGATTTTTATCATAAAACGATTTCTTTTAAAACGAGATTATTTTACACAGTTCATATAGTCGATAAAAGGTGATTTTTTTATTATCAAACAATTTATTTCAAAATATGAATACCATTCAACACATGAATTTCAATTCAACGAATGAATATCGATTCAACACATGAAGGTTTTCTATAGTTTCTATATATAGATAGAAATGTGATTTTTATATTTAAAACGCGAATACCATTCAACACATGAATTTCTAATCAACGATTGAATATCAACTCAACACATGAAGGTTTCCTCTTCAATGAATAAATATAGTTTTAGCAAATGAAGATAATTCAAACATACGAATATTATTCAAAATTTCGGCAGCATAACGGCAGGGTAGTTAAAACCGGGACCGTCCCTAGTACGGCTCCTCGCTCTACCTTAAAACCTCGCGGTTTTTGACAATGGGGATCATGCATCTAGTTCGCACGCAGGCGGCATGTATATATTTATTTCATTTCCACAAACTAATCCTATGTGGTTTCAACCAAATATTTCTCAACCACAAACGGGTATTTTTCAACCTCAATCAATCAATATCAACCATAAACAATCCCAAACAATCATTCGCTATCAATCAATTTTCACCCAATTTCAACCAATAAATATCGTCCATGGTTTGTGGATGAGGGGCGTATATATATATATATATATATATATATATATATATATATATATATATTATATAGCGATTCACTTTTATTTCAACACATAAATATATATAGAAAAAGAAATTGAAGAATGAGAAATTCTCACCAATAGCTATCCAACTACAACTCTTCCTTTATAGAAATCTTCGCCAATCTCGCCTTTTGTCGCTTTCGTTGCCCGTATTCTCTACATATGTAAAAATCGAATTTTTACTATGGTATTCAATATATAAAAATCGAATTTTGACTTCGCTATTCAATATATAAAGATCATATTTTTATTATGCTATTCAATATATAAAAATCGAATTTCAAAAATATAGATTCTGCCTTTTCAAAAATAAAGATTATATTTTTAATATTCCTATGATGTAAAAATTATATTTTTATTACTTTAAAAATATAAAAATCATATCTTACTTCTTCTACTTAATAAAAATTCCGTCTTTTCTATTTTAAAAATTTGATCTTTTCTATCCAAGTTAAAATCTTTTTCTATTTAAAGTTCAAATATTTTTCTATTTAAAGTTCAAATCTTTTTCTATTTAAAGTTCAAATCTTTTTCTATTTAAAGTTCAAATCTTTTTCTTTTTATATCTTAAAATTAAAATCAGTTTTTAAACCCTTTAAAAATCAGAGTTTAAACCTTTTAAAAATCAGAATTTAAATCTTTTAAAAAATCAGATTTTAAACCTTTTAAAAATCAGAATTTACAGAATTAAAATAAAAATAAAATAACAACAACTTACTGTAATCTGTGAAGAAGGGGGGGTCGTCAGGCTCGGCGGCAGGAGGAGGAGCAGGCGGTGGCTTCAGTGGTCTCGAACGGGGGGCTCGCGAATTGTTGCGTCGCGATGCTTCAGGGGGGGGATGCATCGCGAGGGAGGGTTCGGGTGCATCGAGGTGGAGAGGAGCGGGATTGGAGGGTGGAGCGGGGCACGACGGTCGTGGGTGGAGCTTCGATGGTGGGCGACGAGCAGGAAGGCAGCGAGGGTTTTTTTTTTCTTTTTTTTTGACCGTCGGTGGACCAAGAAGGAAAGGGGAGGGAGAGAATATAAGGGGAATTTAATTATTTATTTAATTTAAATTTTTTCTTCTTTTTTTTTTATATAAAGTTGACTTTTCATACGACCTCTAAACGAGGCCCACCGCCTGTCGCCCATAGCGTATTACCCCCATTCCGAACACAATGGGATATATATCGTAGGTTGATTCGGCTGTTACAATCAGTTTCCGTTAGATATACATTCAAATCACTATATTGAATTTTAAACGTACATTTCAAATTACCGGGGTCACATACTAACTAGAAAAATTCCAGAAAAATATTTTCTAGCTTCGTATTGACGATACGGTCCTATCAAAACTAGTTTCGTCGAATTCTGAGACCGTTGGAAAAATGGCCAATTTCTATTCGATTAAAATCAACTGAAACCGATCAAACGCGTTTTCCTTTGCCACGCTCACATATTGATTCGAAAAATTATGAAATTTGAAACCTAGCAATAATTTGACATCATGGATCCAACAAAAGTGGTTTCGTCGAAATCCGAGGTCGTTTGCAAAATGTCCATTTTTAAGGGCCTGAATTCCATAGCGACTATTCAGAATTTTCAACTGGACATAGCTTTTGATTCCCGCTATCAAATTTCGATTTTTCAGATTCGTTAGAAAGGTATTCACTAACAGATTTAAATATTTTTGGTTTCACTAAAATCCGGATTGTTTTGCACCCGGTACAGTCCGACAAAGTTTGAATTCAATTTTTGAAACTGCCACGCCATTTCAGGCCTTGTTTATATTATAATTAATTATATTCGTTTTCAATTGTCGATTCAAACTCAGTTTTCATCGTCATTATTTAAAATATTTATTTTAAATATTTAAAATCCATTATTTTAGCCAATTTAAAATTTTTTAAATTGGTTCAGATTTTCTGGGTCGTTACATATACCAAATATGTATGAGCCTAACGGCTAGTATTAAATATAACAAGTATGCATGAGCCTAACGGCTAGTAGATAATGACAAAGCATGCTAAATATGATAAAACGTGTTCACACTCTAACGGCTCTATTGTAACGGCTCTATTATCTTCATTATGCCCCCTCAGTTCGAACTCGGGGTTCCTTGCTCATTCTGGCTTCCGCCTGCACTGATAACATGAAGTTCCTCTCTCATTCTGATAAAATTTTTGGTCGAAAGGGCCTTTGTGAGAGCATCTGCTCTCTGATAGTATGCGGGCACATGACATATTGCAAGTCTTCCTGATTGCGTTCTTTCTCTCACAAAGTGGAGATCAATTTCAAGATGTTTCATCCTTGAATGTTGAATAGGGTTTAGAGATAAAGATACTGTGCTCTTATTATCGCACCAAATGACCGGCTTTCGTCTTGGAGTGAAACCAAGCTCCTCCATCAGTGATTCTATCCACATGATTTCGGCTATAGCGCTTGCCAGTGCACGGTACTCAGCCTCTGTGCTAGATCTTGATGTGGTCTGTTGTTTCTTCGTACACCAGGAAATGATATTGGAACCGAGGTAAACGCAGTATCCTGAGACAAACTTTTGATCGTCAATATCGTTGGCCCAATCGGCATCGCTAAAGCACTGTAAGTTAAGTTCCTTTTCTGAATTTAGGCGTATGCCGTAATGTTTTGTGCCTTGTAAGTATCGTAACACTCTTTTTAATGCCATCCAATGTTCTGATAAAGGGTTCTGCATGTATTGACTGAGTTTATTGACGCTGTAGCATATGTCTGGTCGAGTAATAGTTGTGTATTGTAACGCTCCTATTATGCTTCTATATTGTTTGGCAATGTCGATAGCTTCTCCTTTATGCTTAGATAGTCTTAGGTTACAAATCATAGGCGTAGGTAATGGGTTTTCCTTGTGCATATTTGCCCTTTGCAGTATTTCAGTGATATAATTTTGTAGGGATAATATTAATTCACCATTGTTTTTCCTAATCACTTGTATTCCAAGAAAATTTTTTAGTTCCCCCAAGTCTTTAATGGCGAAATTTTGATCCATCTTGTGTACGATTCTGTTTATTTCTTCGTTGTTGTCTCCTGTTATTAGCATGTCGTCAACGTATACTAGAATGAACACAATTCCATGTATGCCCTTCTTCATATATAGAGAATTGTCCGAATTAACTTGTGAGAAACCCATGTTAGACAAAGTTGACTTTAGCTTTTCATACCAAGCTCTCGAAGCTTGTTTTAAGCCATATATTGCTTTGTGTAGTTTGCATACTTTATCACCGGTACCATTTCCTTCAGGCTGTTGCATGTATACCTCTTCAGTCAATTCCCCATTCAAAAAAGCATTGTTGACATCCAGTTGCCTCACATTCCATCCTTTTTTTAGAGCAATGGTTAGTATAATTCTGATGGTTGTGGGTTTTATGACTGGAGAAAAAGTTTAATTGAAATCAAAACCAAATTGTTGCGCGTAACCTTTTGCAACCAGTCTGGCCTTGTATTTGTCAATAGATCCATCTTCTTTTCTTTTTATTTTGTATGTCCACCTACAACCAATGACATTTTTGTGTTTTGGTTGAGTCACTAAGCTCCAAGTGATGTTTTTTATGAGAGCTTTATATTCAGTGTCCATTGCCTCCTTCCATTTGTTTGATCTTATAGCCTGAGTGAAATTCAATGGTTCGATCTCACTGGCAGAAATATTATATACTTTGGGTTTGAAGATTCCTCTCTTTGACCTGGTGATCATGTGATGTCCAGTTGATTGTGGTGGTGTTTGCTGTTGTGTATCATTGTTGCTGGTAGTGTCAACATGGTTGTTGTTTTCTGTATCTTCACTATATTGCATGTTTTGATGTACGTTTGTATCTTCTGAGTCATTGTGTGTCTCATTGGTTTGCTCATTTGTTCGATCCATAGTTTCTTCCTGGGTGTTTAAATTGCTTGTACGTTGTTGCTCTTCATTTCTATCAATTGAAGGTGGTTCAGTAATGAATGGCTCGAACCGTATGTTATTGTTTATGCTTTGTTCCCCATCCTTTTTGTCGATTTGCTTTTCTGCATAAGGAAACTTGTTTTCATCAAATATCACATGTCTAGAAACATATATTTTTTCATTTTTGTCCATGCACTTATAACCTTTTTGGTTTAGTGCATACCCGATGAATGTGCATGGGCTTGATCTCATACTTAGTTTATGATTGTTATAATCTCTCAAACATGGAAAACATAGACACCCATAGGCTTTCAAAAAACCATATTCTGGTCTAACATTGTATATCATTTCATGAGGGCTTTTATTGTTTAAGACTTTGGTTGGCAACTTGTTAATGAGGAATACAGATGTGTAGAAAGCTTCATTCCAATATTTCATGGGTAATGAGCTTTGTGATAACAAAGTTAGACCAGTCTCTACTATGTGTCGATGTTTTCTTTCAACTAAACCGTTTTGTTCGGACGTATGCGGACAAGTTAATCTATGTTTGATCCCTCTTTTGAGAAAGTAATTAGTTAGAGGTTTAAACTCAGCTCCCCCATCTGTCTGAACAACCTTAACAGTACTGTTCATTTGTTTTTCGACATGAGTTATAAATTGCATAACTGTATTGCAAACTTCTGATTTAGTTTTCAGCATGTATATCCAAGTATATCTAGAATAAGCATCCACAAAAGAAAGATAATACCTGTGTCCCTGATATGAATTTAGAGGCGCAGGTCCCCATAAGTCAGCGGCTATAAGTTCCAGTGGCTCATTATAGCTGGTTTCAGAATCACTAAAAGGGAGCTTGTGGCTCTAGCCGAGTTGGCAGTGCGTGCATGTGTGTTTGATAGGTACATTTTTATAATGAATGTAATTATTACGTAGAACAGTCTTAACAGTTTCCAGATTAGGATGTCTTAATTTTACATGCCAAGAATTAATCACGTTACATTCACTGCTATTATTGTCATAATCAACGTTGTTGCAACTATTCCTAATACAGTCATTGTACCAGAATTCTCCACTTGAGTTTGCAGTCTTGAATTTGTATAAACCATCGTATAGGTTACCTCGAAGTAATATTTCATGATTTAGGGAATCTTTAACTAAACAAAACTTAGGATGAAATTCAAAGTAAACATTATTGTCGTTGGCAAATTTTGATACACTTAACAAATTTTTATTAATCTTAGGTACCCTAAGAAGATTGTTTAATTTGAGTTGTCTTTTCCCAAAAATAGTCCCTTTGCCTATGTGTGTGATACTAGCAGTACTACCATTACCCATATGCAAATTTCTCATACCTGAGTAATTTCTGCTCCCAATGGTTAAATTTTGAAGATTTCTAGTTATGTGGTGAGTTGCTCTTGAGTCAGGGTACCATTCTTCGAAGCCATTGTCTTCATTTTTTACTTCATCGTCATCTGCAGCATTATGTCTTCGGTTTGCATTATTATTATTTTGAGTTGAATTCCCTGTTGTTGCCATATTTGCTTGTGCTCTTCTTTGTGAAGAGTAATTTTGGCTTGCCTATTGTCTACCTGTGTCTGAATTATACCTGAAGTAACATTTGTTCGCCATGTGACCAAACTTTTGGCATATTTGACATTTCACACGATAGTTGTTGTTATCTCCTTGTATGTGCTTATTTCTGACTGTGGTATAATTGGCAGAGAACTTATTTTGTGTTGTTTTTCTTTGGTCGATTCTGCCTTCATGAGCAAGGAGTGCTGATCGAACGAACTGTAAATCAGGTAAGGTTTGTTGTGTGGCTAGCACAGTTACTAGAGATTCGTATTCTTCATCTAATCCACCAATAATAAATAGGATTTGCTCATTGTCGCTGATCTTATGGCCAACAGCATTTAGTTTGTCACACAGATTTTTAATTTTTCCTAAGTATTCTTTCATGCTTGCCTCCTTTTTTCTAGAATTTTGCAATTCCCTTCTATATTGCATGATTCTAGCAGCTGATTGTGAACTGAAAATTTGTTCAACTGTTTTCCATATTTCATAAGACGTGCTACATCCAACTATTTGTGATAATAAATTTGAACTTACTAACGATAGGAGCCATGAGGAGAGGAGGCTGTCTTGTTTTTGAAACTTTGTGTAGTCTGTGTTAGGCACAATTTCTCCTTCCGAATTGGTTATCGTCGCTGGTGGGACTGTTATTGTCCCATTAATGTACTGCAGTAAATCATACCCTCTTAAAGCGATCTCTACTTGATATTTCCATAGAATGTAATTGTCTTCGTCTAGAGATGTTGTGATAATTTGGCTTTTTGGTTTAATCAGGTCATGATGGTTAGGTGGAGCGCTGTACCCCATACTTCCTGAAACAGCGGAGGTTACTTCATTGTTGTTGGCCATAAAACAAAAACAACTTTCTGCTGGATGATTAAGCCTTTCGGCACTTTGGCTCTGATACCATATTAAGGGATGAGGAGGAGAGTTATTAGAGAGGAACAATTGCAATTTTTATTGATGCAAAACATGATACAAAGAGCACATATATATAGTGCTATGAGCCCAACGGCTAGTACAAAATATACCAAATATGTATGAGCCTAACGGCTAGTATTAAATATAACAAGTATGCATGAGCCTAATGGTTAGTAGATAATGACAAAGCATGCTAAATATGATAAAACGTGTTCACACTCTAACGGCTCTATTGTAACGGCTCTATTATCTTCATTAGAAATAATTATTTGTAATGATAATAATAATAACAGATATTTCTACCATGCAATAAATAAAAGAAATTGATTATTTTTAATTTTAATTAGTTTGAATTAAAGGTTACTTAAGCCGAAAGTCAATTTGATGAGAGAATAAGCTACATACCAAGTCATTTTATTTTAATTATTTACTCACTTAAGTATCTTTATTTTATATTAGGTTCATACAGCGTAGATGTTGCTTTTGATATTTAAAATGTATTACAAAATTAAAATTAAGCCATTTCTTTTTCCTCACTTTTAATTTCAAATTTCACTTTCATGTTTATGTTTTATTAATCTGACCACGTATTTAGGGATCCTCATTTATTTTGAAGGCGGTAACCAGTTTGTTAATACATATATACCAAAATAAGTTTTTTATCATATTAAATTAAGGTTAAATTAATCTTTGTTTGAAACAGAGAAATATAAGTACATATAAAAAGAATACATGTTGGAAAAAGAATATGAAATAAAAATTTATTTAGATAATGAATTTTGCACTATAATTTGCGAAAATTATCAATGTATAAACAATATTTGCTTTCTACCTTTACCGACCATTATTGAAATTCGTTAACATTTAAGTTTCAAATATGTGTTTTTGAAACGTATTTTTAAATGTCTTACATTGCCTAAACCACCATTCTAAACTTATTTTGGTAAATTCGAATGTGATCTTTCTTTAACCAATCTAGGCCCTTAATATTTACATGACATGTTGTATTATTTAATATACCATGTAATGTTCACATGCAACACATTTTTAGAGTTATCATTGAATTTTCGAAGATATTAAGCAAGATTGAGGGATTTTGCCTGAATTTTTATGAAATTTATTTTATATTATGTCCTTTTTTTTGCAATTTGAAGATGTTAATAAATAAATGTAAAATTAAGAGGTAATTATACATAATTGTTATAAGCGAACAATTTTTATGTATGATGAATCATATTAAATATTATTATGAAAAAAATGTATATGAAGCAATTTTTTTTAAGTTTGATCAGTTTGATTTTAAAGTACTTTGAGAATTGATAAATAACTCATATTAATAAGACAAGTAATATTAATTCTCTTTAACATTAGTAAATTAATTTAATTAATACGGTACCAATCTTTTTTTTAATAAACATTTGGAATTAAAACACTATGCAGTAACATGTAGTGTTCTATAAATAAAAGACTACGACTTAGAGATAAAGCCATCCATTGTGGTCATAGATGAACAATTTTTAAACAGTAAAAATCATATCAAATGTATTTTTTATGCAATAAATAAAAAAATTAATTGTCTTTTTGTTTGATCAATTTCTATTAAAATAATATGGGAATCGTGTTCTAATTCACTTTAATGACAAAATTAAGTACGTAATAGACCTCTTTTGCTTTGATCCATCAATTAGTTGATGTGTTATCAGTTAACTCTTTTTATTTATTTTCATTTATCAGTAATCAATAACATTTAACATACATAACACAATGCGAGAACAGATTTACCAAAAAGTGTTTTGTAAATTTAAAAAATGTTTCCTCGACATGACTAATGTATGCACCAAAGGAAATAGTAATATAGGATCTCATTTTTTATTTTTAACACTTTACAAAAGATTAGTGAAAAAGTTGAAATTTTTTAAGAATAAACATAAATGTAAATAAGTTTCTTTAACAAAAACTTTCCAATCGAATATTAGGGTAACATTTGTTATGCTTTCAACGCAATGCTATAATATTGACGTATGATTACAAAATGTTTTAATAATTAGCTTTGTCAATTATATTTACTTATGTCATTCAGACTTAATACGGTGTCCAACTTACGCAAACTAGGTGTCTATTTTGACTAGAATTCCGAGATGGACGCAATGGTACAGTTCGTTTTACTTAATTCTGAATATTAAATTAAGTTTTCCTTAATTCATTGTGAACAGTGTATTTCACACTAATTATTCTTTAATTCATCATCTTTAGTGTCGTTAAAATTCCAGGGTGTTACAGTTAAGGACCGGGATGATGGTGATGGTGGGTTTGATGATAACAACCCTGTTTTACTATTATTATAAAATATATACTAACACTATTGTATAAAAATATATATAAAGGATTTACATATAGGTATCTTATGCAAGTATTGATTTTGTAGACTGTACAGTTTAAATATTAAATATTACAAAGAAGGAAAGTTTAAGATTAAAGACTCACGATGTGACAACCGCCCATAACTCCCACATTTAATAAGAGGAATAATTCGTTGAAAGGTATGCCAGGAAGCTATGGACGATCATCAAAGTAAGATAAACACAAGCAGAACTTGTCGTATAACTCACAACGCAGAGATAAAATATAATAGTACATATATAACAAGCATTAATAGTGAAGCATAATGGGTGGAAACTTAAACTTTCATATCAACTAGGAAGATCCATACATCACTGGAATACATCGTAAAAGTCTATACAAAATGCCTCGCTATGGGTCACTCAGAGAACCATACATCAACATAATAGTGGAAACAAGAAGTAGTAGATAGTAGCAAGTAATACGTAAGCCGGTTGTCGTCGCTCAGCAACATCGTGTCATCAAGATCTATCACCTTTCACCTGCTCCTTAGCATGCCCATCCACAGTATAATGGATGAACGACCCAAGGTAACAAGACAAAACAAAAAACCTCGAGTCAGACAACAGTCTTAATGAGCGATAAAATAGCTATCTAACATCATTAATAAAGTATATGAGAAATGGATAGATCTATCATGCAATCTACCGACTCAACAACAGAGAAGAACACAAGCCCATCTCCCCCACATCAGATAGTGATGGCCTTTACAACAATAATAATAAAAAACACAGCAGATATAGTAACCAGTTATCCTGCGTAAACCATCCTAATCGATATTAACATCCCCCAAGCGCAAGACCCGAAGGCCTAAACCAACATCATACAAGCACCCAATAGATGACTCCTTCGACGTCGGACAATCTACACAAGAAGATCCAAGCAAAACAGTCATCATCTATGACTCTGGCTATCACTACTTATCATGCTTTGAAACCATCGTTAATCGTATGACTAGATGACTTTGCCATCTGTCAAGGTTAATGGTAACCCCGGTTCTAGTCAGACTACTGCACATCCTATGTACATTTGCCTCCTAGGGACAACTAGGCATTTCATCGATACCTCGGGTACTCGACTAGTCACACTAGTCTTTTAGGCATCCCTATTATACCTCTTCTTTGAATCTGTTAGAACCTACAACAACGATAATCTCTCAGCCTTCATTATCTCTAGCCATCCAGCCTGATGACGACCCATAAGCTCAAATGACTTCTCGAGCAACCATTATCCACGAACTCACCACTTTGAGTTGTCTTCACATTCTTTGCATTTTGACGATCAACAAACACTTCGAACATTCCTCCTTGAATTCATTTTGAAGCCACAACCATCATCAAACCAAAAACATACATCGTTTAGTCGATATTTGATTCACACCGTTTCAGCCTTTGCTATGAATCTTAATCACATCAATTCATCTTTATTCACAGCATTTGGAAATGCTAAGGTTCCCTATACGGATCCACCATGGATCGACTAGCTCGATCCATCAACATGCGCCTTGTTCGATCCTCTCTTTTCATGTGTGCAAGGCCACCCGATCCATCACAAGAAATTTGACTGATCCATCCTCAACACAGCGTTATAAAGCGCTGTTGATCCAACATATTGCCAAGTGCCGATCCATACAAGCTCCAGCCTTCTGATCCATGCTTGCGCCTTGACTAATACATGCAAAATACAATGCCTGATGCAGTATCTCGCGATGTGTCGATCCATCACATTTTTTGATCAATCCATAGCATTTTAATGCTGCCACAAAATTCGATCCATGCCAAATGTTCTATCCACCAATCCAACAACTCACACATGTCTGATCTAGGCATTTCAACAATGTTGATCCATCCTCTTTCATGTATGTCGATCCATCTAAGTTCACTCCCGATCCATGCCACATTGCATTACCGATCCACCACTCAAACACGTCGATTTCCCACGTCCGATCCATATGATTTCCCACATTCCAATCCATTGATTTTCCACATGCCGATCCATGCTTTTCTCGGCAAACAAGTTAGGCCGATCCATCCAAAAAGCAAGCAACTGATCCATCAATGTTCACGCACACACAATGTTGAGACAAGATTTTGATCGATGCCAACATATAAAGTTGCAATGAAGATCATTTCATAGAGATAAGGTTTTATATATATTTTTACTTTGAGTCGTGTTAGAAATATGGTAAAATCTATCCTCAAAGTATAACACGAATGCTCATATCTTCATTGCTGAAATCTGTATATTTGAGGAATTGAAAAGTCATAGAAAAAGCCGAAGCGGTCCAGGCTCCGACCAGGAAAGAGTGCAGAGTGATATAGACTATGACCGAGGTCCTCCGGTCCATATCCAGAAAACGGTCGACCGCTCGAAAAGGACCGGTCGACCGGTTTTACTGTGTTTGCACATAACGGCTATTTTTTTGATTCTTTAAATTTCCAGAAAGTTGACCAGTCGACTGGTGATTTTCAACCAGTCGACTGGTCCCGAACAGCAAGCCTTTTTATGAAGGGTTGCTTCCATTCATCAAGAGTTTTCTCTTCAATTTTCAATGGAAATGGATGCAATCTTTTGTAGAAACTCTTCATGAAGGAATGCAACTATTCTATACTATAAATAGACTTGAAATCATACTTTCAAATCACCGATTCTTGCTCTAAATTCTGATCTTACTTTGTAAATACTCTTGCATTCTAAAAGCTATCAAATATTTCAATTTCTTATTGAATCATTGAAATTATTTCACATCTCTTGATTCAATAAGTAATATACTTCCTTCAATCTTCACATACACATTTTATACTTGAGGATAAGATTATAGGAAGGGTGTACTACAAGTGACAAATCTGTGTTATTAAGAACACAATTGTCAAACTACGGGATTATTCATCTTGGTTGAAGTCCTGTGTGTGATCAGGCAAGTGTTGAAGTTCTCGGTGTTGTTAGAGGCGTGAAATCCTGTTCGGCTGCTCGGGTAAAGTCTTGTGTGGGTAAGCTTGTAGCCCGTGAAATCAAGTGGGTAAGCTTGTAGCCCGTGAAATCAAGTGGGTAAGCTTGTGGCCCGTAAATCAAGTAGTGTTGTATACTTGTTCCTCCAGGTGAAGTGGGGTTGTTAGTGAAAATCCAGAGAGAGGTCTGGGACTGGACGTAGGACGGTGCTCCGAACCGTATAAAAATACTTGGTGTGATTTTTCTATTACTGCATTTACTTATCTGTGATATTTCTACTGTGAGATCTTTCTTAGTATATATCATATATTCCGCATATCCATATTACTGATCCTGCCCAAAGTCGTCTATCGAAACTTTCATTTGGTATCAGAGCACGGTCATCACACAACTATAACACAGTTATTTGATATATTCTAGTAATATGGAAAATAACCCAAGTGGTAACACTAACACCACTTACAGTGAAGGTCAATCAACACAAAGACCTCCTTTCTTCAATGGTCTAAACTATAGTTATTGGGCAACACGTATGGCTTTTTACATGCAATCAACTAACTATGATGCTTGGAATGATACTCAGAAAAAAATAGTCAATCCAATGATTGGGTATACAGAATGGACGGTTGCTGAGAAAACCGCAGCTGATGTTATTGCAAAAGCAATTAATATGTTGTTTTGTGCATTAGATCAAAACGAATATAACCGTGTTAGTATTTGTACCACTGCTTATCAAATTTGGCAAACGCTAAAAACTATTCATGAAGGTACTAACAAGGTTAAACAAGCAAAAATAGCTTTGTTGAAAAGTCAATTTCAAAATTTCAAAATGAAGCCAAATGAAACTATCAATGAGATGTATTCACGGTTTCAAACCATTCATCATGCACTTATCGGATTAGGGCAAAAATATTCTGATTTTGATGTAGTTTCGACAGTCCTACATTCTCTGACTAATGAATGGGAAGGAAAAGTATTAGCGATTGAAGAAGCTAATGACCTTTCTATCATGAAGCCAAATGAATTGATAGGAAATCTAATGTCCTATAAAGCAAATTTGCAGGCTAGAAAGGAACAGAAAGAAGAAAAGAAAAATGTAGCATTTCATGACGGAAAAGATGAAGATGAATCAGAATATGAAGATGAAGATTTAGCTTTTATTGTAAAAGGTTTCAAAAAATTCTTGAAACAACGAAAAGCTAGTCGATATAACAAAAGGAATTCTGGTTCAAATAAACCTTCATCATCAGCTATAGAATGTTTTAACTACCATAAAAAGGGGCACATGCACAAAGATTGTCCAGAGCAAAAGAAGAAGTCAGAAAATGACAAATTCAAATACAAGAAGGACAAATCAAAGAAACGGGCATTCTCAGTGACATGGGATGATTCAGACTCATCTTCATCTGATAGTGAAAGTGACTCAGACAATGAACAAGCTAATATATGCTTTATGGCTAAAGAAGATGAGGTACAAATTCCGACTTTTGAAGAAATTCTAGATATAAATGCTGAGTTAATGTATAAATTTAAAGATGTAAAACGACAATGCAAGCAAGCTCAAGCTGATTTATGTAGAGCAGAGTTTGAACGAGATATGTTAAAAGGCGAGAAGATAATATTAGAAGAAGAACTTGAAAAACATCAAGAATCATCATCTAATATTGATTCTCAATTATCTCTTTTGAGTCAAGAATTTGAAACTCAAAAAGGGAAAAACGATGCTCTTACTGCTGAAAATCATAAACTTACGACAAATGTCAAAACTCTAGACCTAGAAAAGGCTGGTTTACAAACTAAGTTAGATAACATCACTCAAAATGTTTCTAACTTCAACAAAGGTCGAGAAAATTTGACAAAGATTATTGAAAATTCACAGTCTGTATCAAATAAGCAAGGGTTGGGATATAAGAAACAAGGAGCTCAGAAATGTCATTCTTACAAAAAGAAGAATGTAAAAGCCAAGAAGAATTCTAGTTTGTTATATTCCAAGCCAAAACCAGTTATGAATTTTCAAAAGAAAAATGTCAAGACTATCAAAATATGGGTTCCTAAAACAAATAATAATTTGGTTAGGAACAAATATATTCAGCAGTTTATAAATACCGTGCATCATAATTCTAATTATATATATATAAAGGGGATACCGGACCCGTATGGGTTTGGACTCCTAAGACCTAACTCTTAGGACCCCACAAAAAGTGGGTACCATGGACTTAATTGTATTTTTTGTAGGTCCCACTTAAGAAAAGAGGAAAGTGAATATTGGACTAAAGGTGCTATAATTATTTGTATTCTCTACTACTCTCGATTACTTCGCTTATTGTGGTATTTATTCTTTTTAATCGATGACAAAGGGGGATAAATATTTTCTCTTATGATTATTCATATCATTCATGTTACATATACTATCATGTGCTTAACATGGTAATAGTATATGTGTGCTAACATTTGTTAATGCAAGAATCAAAAGGTAAGATTATTTATATTATGAACTAACAAATGTTGCAGAAATTCAGGGGGAGCTTTATATTCAGAGGGAGAAAATCCAAGGTGTTGTCATCAATTAAAAAGGGGGAGAATGTTGAGACAAGATTTTGATCGATGCCAACATATAAAGTTGCAATGAAGATCATTTCATAGAGATAAGGATTTTTATATATTTTTACTTTGAGTCGTGTTAGAAATATGTTAAAATCTATCCTCAAAGTATAACACAAATGCTCATATCTTCGTTGCTGAAATCTGTATATTTGAGGAATTGAAAAGTCACAGAAAAAGCCCAAACGGTCTAGGCTCCGACCGGGAAAGAGTGCAGAGTGATATAGACTATGGACCGAGGTCCTCTGGTCCATAGCCAGAAAACGGTCGACCGCCCAAAAAGGACCGGTCGACCGGTTTTACTGTGTTTGCACATAACGACTATTTTTTTGATTCTTTAAATTTCCAGAGAGTTGACCAGTTTACTGGTGATTTTCAACCAGTCGACCGGTCCCGAACAGTAAGCCTTTTTATGAAGGGTTGCTTCCATTCATCAAGAGTTTTCTCTTCAATTTTCAATGGAAACGGATGCAATCTTTTGTAAAAACTCTTCATGAAGGAATGCAACTATTCTATACTATAAATAGAATTGAAATCATACTTTCAAATCACCGATTCTTGCTCTAAATTCTGATCTTACTTTCTAAATACTCTTGCATTCTAAAAGCTCTCAAATATTTCAATTGCTTATTGAATCATTGAAATTATTTCATATCTCTTGATTCAATAAGTAATATACTTCCTTCAATCTTCACATACACATTTTATACTTGAGGATAAGATTATAGGAAGGGTGTACGATAAGTGACAAATCTGTGTTATTAAAAACACACATTGTCAAACTATAGGATTATTCATCTTGGTTGAAGTCCTATGTGTGATCAGGCAAGTGTTGAAGTCCTCGGTGTTGTTAGAGGCGTGAAATCCCGTTCGACTACTCGGGTAAAGTCCGGTGTGGGTAAGCTTGTAGCCCGTGAAATCAAGTGGGTAAGCTTGTAGCCCGTGAAATCAAGTGGGTAAGCTTGTGGCCCGTAAATCAAGTAGTGTTGTATACCTGTTCCTCCAGGTGAAGTGAGGTTGTTAGTGAAAATCCAGAGAGAGGTCTGGGACTGGACGTAGGACGGTGCTCCGAACCAGTATAAAAATACCTGGTGTGATTTTTCTATTACTGCATTTACTTATCTGTGATATTGCTACTGTGAGATATTTCTTAGTATATATCATATATTCTGCATATCCATATTACTGATCCTATCTAAAGTCGTCTATCGACACTTTCACACAACTCCGACTAAATCCATACTTAAATTCAATTTGATTCAAATTCGTGCAATTTCAAACTTCTATTCAACAACAAAGTCACCCAGTCATAAATAAACATCAATACATCAAATATTATCATACCAACATATAGAGTTCATCAAATCATGAAAAAACCATGAATGAACAAAATAATGGATCTAAACTTGCATAACATGCGAATTAATATAAGAATTACCAATTTAAGTTTCTAGATTTGATCCTATGGTGATTTGAATGAAAATATACTTACCTTGATATAAATCATTGTGAAAACAACTTGAAATAATGAAAATATGATCAAACAACTCATATACTTGATTTAATCCATGGAGAGATGCTTATTACTCACCAAATTCAAGAAATAGCTTTAATACAATGATATGCAAATCCAGACAGCGAAGAATGATGAAGAATGGTAATGCGATCTGCCTTTCTTCAATGTTGATCTTCAATATCCTAATCTAGATATATGAAATTAACGGAGTGGAGAGGTATTTATTTGGAATCTCAAACCCTAACCAAATAGAGAAACGAAGAAACCAAACAATTTTCCTTGCCTCTACCCTCCTATTTATTGCCATAAAACCAGCCCACTAATGGGCCATACAAAATCAACCCACTAATGACTAGTTAGCCTATCTAGAAATTGTGTAACACTAAAATGTCTATTTCTCCTAAAGCGCTAAACCAAATCTTTAATGTGATCACTTTACGGAATTGGCAACACCATTTCTTTTCCAAATGAAATCGATTCCAGCACCTGATTCGATCCCATCCAAAAGGTATGCCCTAAACAAAAACAACTTGGGCAAAATGGTCACAAATAAAATTGGTAAAAATTTTGGACATGTTTCACACCCCCATGAACAACATATCAAAATATGGGAATGATCCAACCCTCGTGGAATTAACTAGAAATATTTTATGATCCTTTGATATGTAAAATGCTGGTCATTGCATTATCCCCATTTAGGAATTTCTCATACGAAATTCCAAGCAAACACAAGCAACCAGAAAAAATTCTGCATGCCTATCATCCATGAGAAACCAATCTATCGTCCCAACTAGCATCCATTAAGCCATGCATCCATAGCCTTAACCTAGCACATGAAATTCTAACTAATAGTACAAGTTACAATGGTGTAAGAGTTACACACTATTAATGGGTCATGTCGATGAAGATTTCTGGATGGATCGTCTTAATACTTTCTTCCGCTTCCCACGTGCAATCGTCGTTATCCTTGCTCCGTTGTACCTCGACTAGCTTAACCATCTTATTTCTAAGCTGTTTCATGTCATTCCCTACAATATAAAGTGGCTTACAACGTCTCGAAACTAGGGACTCGACTTCTAATTCTTCTGAGATACCACCACATTCAAATTGTGCATGCACTTGCATAGAAAAGATACATGAAAAACATTGTGAACACTCAACATCTTCTCTGGTAAATCCAATATATGTGAGCATTCCAATTCGCTTAACTATCGGAAACAGTACAACGAACCTCGGAGCTAACTTTCCTTTACTTCCGAACCGAACAAAATTCCTCAAAGGAGAAATCTTCACGAAAACCATATCGCCAATGTCGAATTCCAAATCCTTACGACGCTGATCGGGATAACTCTTCTGACTATCTTGGACTTCCTTCATTCGTTGCCAAACAATTTCAATACATTCAGAGGTTTCTCTTATCATCTCGGGCCCAAGTATCAACTTATCTCTAGTCCCTAACCAACATGCCGGAGAATTACACGGTCTACCATACAACGCCTCGTATGGTACCATCCCAATGCTCGACTGGTAACTACTGTTATAAGTAGACTCAATTAGATGTAGTTGGTCTTCCCATGATCCCCAAAAATCCAATACACAAGCTCTTAGTAGATCCTCTAAAACTCGTTTATTTCTGTAGATTTAACTATTAGTCTGGGGATGATAAGCCGTACTTAAATCACAACTCAGTACCCAAAGTCTCTTGCAAACTCTTCCAAAATCCATTTGTATACAAGGGATCTTGATCACTCACTATGCTCTGCGGGATACCATGGAATCAAACTATCTGTTTGATATATAGCTCAGCAACTTTGATGTTGTCCTAGTCGATTTAACATGAATAAACCTTGCGCTTTTGGTCAAGCAATCCACGATGACCAAAATCCCTTCATTTCATGCCCTAGTTCTAGGTAATCCATCGATATTTGGTCCCATTTACACGTAGGAACTTCCAATGGTTGAAGCAATCCACTTGGATTCTTTTGTTCATCTTTGAACAACTGACAGTTCATGCACTTGGAAATGAACTTTCCAACATCCCTCTTCATCCCTTCTCGGTAGTATGCTCTTTTCATGTCCTGATGCATCTTATTACCACCAGGATGAATCATCAACTACAAATGATGACATTCTCTCAGAACCTCATCTCTTAATCCATTAATATCATGAACAACCAGTCATCCTTTCTTTCGAAGCCAACCATCTCGATCAACTTTGAATTCTTTATCTTCTGGTTCCTACTTCAGGATAATCTCGACAAGCTTTTCATCCTTCTTTTGGCTTTTGCCAATCCTTTCAACGAGATTAGGTTTTGTCGATAAGCTTGCTAAAATTTCAGGTTCCAACTCACACTGTGGTATGAAATCAAACCCCGCTAGGAACTCGAGGTGCTTCCATTCCAAAAACATAGCTCTCAAACATGCATGTCTTCTACTTAATGCATCTGCAACCGTGTTACCTTTTCCTAGAGTATACGTTATACCAAAATCATAAGATTACAAAAACTCTAACCACCTCTGCCACTGATAATTCTAATCATTTTGGGAGAAAAGATATTTCAATGACTTGTGATCCTTAAACAACTCGAATTGAACTCCCAACAGGTAATGTCTCCACATCTTCAGAGCAAATACGATCACTGCCAACTCCAAATCACAAGTCAGATAATTCCTTTCATGCAGCTTCAGCTATTGACTCGTGTAGGCCACAACTCTATCCTTTTGCATCAACACTGCTACAAGTCCGATACCACATGCATTGGTGTATACCACCATATCTTCATTCCCACTTGGAATCGTCAAAACATGAGCCCTCGCCAGCCTCTCTTTCAGGATTCCAAAAGCTTGCCCACACTTCGCATCCCATGTGAACACTTGGTCCTTCTTCATCAGCTCTGTTATTGGTGCAGTTATCTTGGAGAAGTCCTTTATAAACCGACGATAATATACTGCCAATCCAAAGAAACTCCTAACGTCCGTTGCATTCTTAGGTTTATCCCAATCGTGGATTGCTGCCACCTTAGCGGGATCCACCACTATTCCATTTCCAGAAACAACATAGGCTAAGAACCTCACTTCACTCTTCTATAAGTGACACTTCAAAATTTTAGCTCTCAGCTAATGCTTTCGCAAGATTTCCAAAGCAATTCGCAAGTGTGTCTTATGCTCTTTCTCTTTCTGAGAGTAAACCGGGATATTGTTCACGAACATAAGCACGAACTTGTTCAACTGATCTCTGAAAACCTTATTCATAAGATCCACGATATATGTTGTTGCATTGGTCAACCCAAATGGCTTCACCAACCACTCAAAGAAAGCAGTTGATGTCCTAAAAGCTCTCTTCGGCACGCTATCCTTCGCCCCTCTCAATAGTGAAATCCTATTGCCAAATCAATTTGAGAAAACACCCTAGCCTCGTGAATCTTATCAAACAAGTCATATATTCTTGGTAATGGATACTTATTCTTCTTGGTCACCTTGTTCAGCTCACGATAATCCGCACATAATCTTAAAGATCCTTCAGCCTTGTTGCATACACAATTGGTGCAGCTCATTCGGACATGCTTCTCCAAATAAATCCTTTTCCTAAAAGGTCTTGTACTTGCACCTATAACTCTTGTTGTTCCTTAGGCGCCATCTGCCTAAAAGGCATAATGATAGGTCTAGCACCTTCGACCAAATCGATCCTGAACTCAATCTCGCGATGCGGCAACAACCCTTTAGCCTCATCAAAGACATCATCAAACTCACTAGCGACTGACACGGATGACAAGTCCTCTCATGGAATCACAAGCGAATACAAAAAGCTTATGAAGACCCAGTCTTCGGGCTTACATCGAATCACAACCACTTGCCCATCCACATTCCTGAATGTCACCTCGAGCTTCTTGCAATCCACTTTTTTTTTCATACATCTTGAACCAGTCCTTACCCAAGATAATCCCAAACCCAGTGAAGTTCGATACAAAGTAATCACACATAAAGGAGCAACCATGACTTGATAACACAAGACCACGACAAAGCATACAAAGGTTGGATGAACATCCAACCGGATTAGTCACAACCAAAGGTCTATCACATATCTCGGGTTCTAAACCGAAACGACACATATGCTCATTGTAAAGAATGCGATGCTCCAATATCAAACAATACTCGAACTGAAACACCTCCAACAAAAAGCGTACCTTGAACAACAACACTCACTTCAAGAAAAGTGTCTATCCACAATACTGGAAGACAACATTTTGGGCTGATTGTTTTGGTTGAACCTTATTTGTAAGTAGGAAGATTGTTGTTGTTCTTAAAACAACATGGAAAAACGTTGTGTAATTAACCACCCCAAAAGTGATTGGTGGACTTTCAATTAATTTCAAAGGCCATAGTTTTTTCCTATTTCCCTCTTCTGTTTCCTAACTTCTTCTATTTTCGCCCTTCGCGTAATTTGCTTTCCCATCTTCGCTTCCCCATGAAAAAACTAAAATTCATATTCCTTCAGAAAGATCCACCTATCTTCGCTTCTTCATGCATCTTATCTTCTTTTATTTCCCAATCGAAAAATTCTATGCATCAGTCTTTGTGCTTTCAAGAGCAAAGGTTAGGTTTTACTCTGTTTTGTGATTTCGTATATAATTTAAGCTGAATCGGATTAATCCTTTTACTTCATTTTGTTCGTTCAATGGATTGTGATTTTGCTATTGTTATATATCCATTTCTCACAGTTTTGATTGTATTACAGTTCATGCAGCCAGTAGCCAGGTATGTTCATGTAATCGAGCTTACTGAAGCCCTTCGGCTTTAGATGGAAGTTCAGGTAATCACCATTATATATAACACTTTAACAATGCAGTAAGTTAACATTTTGGTTTTAATGTCTTTCCTGGGTGTTACTGTATTTATTGTAGGTTTTTAGATATTTTTTCCAATATTGGTTCTAACTCAATTCTTATTTGTACTGGAGAATAGTTAACCAATTTTTTTTGTTTGTAGATATTACTCTATGTACCACCACTTTCAAGGCTGTTGGGTTTGTTTACTTTGGTTGAATGCGCGACTTACAAGTTTGGAGGACACTCACTTGCAGACCCTGACGAGCTGTGTAACCTGGTGAGTTTTACTTCTTCTTTGATGTTTACTAGACAAAATCTTGTTGCATATACTTTTATAAAAACTTTTCCATTACTTTATCGAATACATGCTTAATGATCTCACTTGGATGATTATTTTTGGCACAAAATTATTTGTTATTTGTCTGATAATCACTTGGTGAACTCTTGGCTATGGAGATGTTAAAATAGGGAGCTTAGTACTATTATTTTCTATGATATTTGTTATGATAAACAACTTGATAGTGGCTATTTTCTTTCAAGTGATTGCCTAGGATATTTGCTATGTCAAACTGTGTAACAACCCGAATTCCGATAGAACAATTTTTTTTTCAAAATTCTAATCCATCGAAACCCGTGTTGGTTGCTCTGGTATCCTACAGAAAAGATAGAGATATAAAATATGTCAGAGCTCAGAAAATATCTCACAGAGGAATGGATAAAGTATAATATACTCAAAGTATAGCCTTACCATATTAATAATACTGCCTAACTAGTATCCAAAGCTATCATATCTCTGCCACAAGTTTAACCTGCGAGTATATTATGAGGAGGGGGTCAAAACACAATTTCTGGTGACTGGACTTAAACTATACATTTTGGATAACCCTACATATATCGTTCAATCACATTTTCTTATTTATTAGGTTACTTGGGTTAACAACACTCAAGGCTTACACATGCGTCGTACCCATTTACTCCCCAGTGGATTAACCTAATAAAGTGTGTGTGTATATATATATATAGATATCTCCAAATTAAGGTACACCCCATGGTACCCCACTCGCACGGTCTCCGCCGTAATGTCACAGAAATATACGCAGTCCCTTATCCTACGCCATAGTGACATACGGACCTCTATATAACAATGTTATGTTCCATACAGAACTGCCATCGCCATGCTACATAAGCACACGAACTACCACCTTTGATCGAGTCAGATCATACAGTAATGGCCTAGAGCCTACGATACACCATGCAGAGAAGACATGCATGTATTTTGACTTTCCCACGTATGTATCACCAATCATACTCGATGTTTTAACTGCATAACCTCTAATGTGCATCAGTTTCGTGTTAGGGCTGTACAGGAAACACGAAACTCAGTTAGAAGCTTTTCCATATCGGTATATACCCGCCTTTAAGAGCTTCAAAATACAGATATCCTTTTAGGTCTGTTTTTCATGGTGGCTATGGCTCTACCTCAGCCCCTGCCTCAACTAGTAAAGACTACTAGAGCTAAGCGACTTGCCCCTAACAAACAATCTAAACATCCAGTTGGCATCTCCCCTCAATCACTGTGCCTCGATAGTGAAAGGGTGATGGCGTCTTGGGTTTATCTCTAGTCTTTTCTCATCTTACTGACTAACGATGACGAGTACCCGACGATCTACTATCCTAGTTGGTTGTGACCTCTGCCTCCCTATTTAGGCGACCGCTGAATCATCCTAGTTTCACCTTGTCACAGCTTTCTGACTGTAAAGCTACTTTTTGCAGTCAAGCCTACTCACTGGATAAATACGCACTGACCCAACCTCTGCGTGCATAGCATAAACATCCACCCCGCACAGAGGATTACCAGGAGCACCTTACGCATTTCAGGAAGCCATGTGCTTTCCCTTCTTGTCCTTCAAAGCTAACATAATAATCAGATGGATGTGCGCTCCCCTCGTGCCTCATGACACAGCGATGATCTACCCTATTGAATTATTCACCTTAAACGTGTAGACTGGTCTAAGCGCCTTATCTTAATATGTTGTTGGACCCTATGTCTAAACATTCTATTATGTGCTTGCTTTACCTCATCAGGTTTCTAGTTAACTTGGTTATTCCCATTCACATTAACTTCTTATTCAAGTTACCAAGTTCCTCTTACTTATTAATTTCAGTCATATAACTTAACCCATTTAAATTTATTAATAAGTCCACAACATGTTATTCTCTGGATTGTAATCCAAGGTCTATAATCTACAATCTCTTCATATTATTCATAGCCCAATAACATGTTCTTACTTAATACATAATTAAGTATATCTCAATTCACATGTTTTCTATTTAACATGTCACTCATTATTTATGATCAAATATAACTTATTTCATTTCATAAGTTTGCCACATTCTTTCTTATTTAATCATAGTTCCATCTTATACTATCACTGCTACTTATCATTGTTTACTTATTAACTTAGTTCTCCTAACTAAGGTTTACTAATAAGTTTCCCTTTCCATAAACATAACTTATGTTGTCCTTATCCATAGATTTCAGATTCTCATTCTTACAAACAACTTAATTTACAATTAAGTATAACTTGTCTCATTACATAAGTTATTCCATTTCCTTTATCTTCTATTAAAACCTAAGTTATAATTTCCACTTGTCCTTAGGACAAGTCTACCTATTATATAACATTATCATTAATGTTATTTATTTATAATAGGTTATTATCATTCCCCATTCATTCCATTAATCACAATTAATGCTATTTTATCAATCCTGCTATTTACATATATATATATATATATATATATATATATATATATATGTTTATGCACTAGACCACTCACATTAAGCCTACACTTGTGGATGCTGGATTTGTTGGGCAGTTCCTGGCAGACAGACTTCTTCCACAAGTTGACTTAACCTCGTTTCTTAGCACCATTACATGTATGTTTACAAACTAGACCTCTCATATTAAATTAACAACTTGTGGATGTTGGATTTACCGGACGGTTCTGGGCAGACTTCTACCACAAATTGAATTTAACCTCATGTCTAATTGTAGTCACAATTTTCTATTTACTGTAAATTTTCTATATAATTTGGGCATGTCCATTCTTTCAAATTTCTCCTATAATCTATATTTTACATGTCATCATATTAAGCCCATTTTATGTCGCATGTTCTTTCTAACATGTAATTAATTCTATTCTGATCATCTAATCATGTTACTGTTCAAACCTAATAAATAAACATGTAATTTTCTTAATTCTATAGTTAATAATTCAAGTACATAATATGCCATAAGTTAATCATGTAATTAGAACATGTATGTATACAACAGTAATCGCTACATATATTTTAACAAGTTTTCATTTCAACATGTGAACATTTAAGCATATTAAACGTTTCAATATATAAATTTTTCAACATATTAATATTTCAACATGTCATATAAGCATTTCATCACTTTAATCATTCTAGCAGATTTACATTGCATATTAACGGGGAATGTTAAACGATAATATACCATTATCAAAAATGATATAACTTAATTCCACTCACCTAATTTGCTTTCCTAATCCTGAATCTGGTCCACATATAGTATTCCATGGTCCTCCTAACTGAATTTAGAACCTAGAAACCATGGATACATAATTCTTACTAGAAGAAAAAGGGAAGAATGAAGAGAAAATTGAAATAGACTTGATCTAAGAAATTACCTTACTTTGAATATGATTCTAAATACCTTCTTATGAATATTCATTCTTTTCCTCCAGATCTTGATTTAGAATTTCCTAAACTAATTATCTTATTTTTCTAAATAGATTTGAGGATGAAGAAGAATGGAAGAGTATAGACGTTGTCTTAGAAATATGAGATTTAGGCTAGGCTCTGCTATCCTATTTATAGGTGTTTAGGATCTTATCGTACACACAGCGCTGAGTCAGCATTGAACCCAGTTATGAAAATAGTCCAGGTTCACAGTGAATCTAGCCGGATCTGGGGAGTGTCGACCCCCCTATAGGGGTGTCGACCCCCCTATGGGTCCCGCGAGATGTTTTGGCGCAGAAATTTGATTTTTGAATGTTTGAATTTCTGGAATTTATTTAACTGTTATATTCACATGTAATTTTCTTATACATATAAAAATCTTCTAATAACCATATTACACGTACATATATATGCACAACTTTTATTTTGATTTCAAAATTCAACCGGTGCTGTACCGTTATGTGATTCTTGCCATATTTCCTTGATTGTAGCCTTATCTTGAACTTTATCTCTTGTATATATATATATATATATATCAACACATGTACGCGTATATTTACATATACATATGTTCTCCTACACTTCCCTATATGTATACTTTTCCTTATATGAGCGTTTATACATATTTTCTCTTTAGAACATGTGTTATTTTAGTCATTCCCCTCAAATCAAAAATATGACGCCGGCGGGGATCGAATTCTGTACCTCTTGTATGCAAGCTACATGCTCTAACCAACTAGACTACAAGGCTTGGAACAGTGGTAATTATTGTTCTCTTCTTACTTCTCTTTTTCATGTTTGTTACAATATTTCGATTAAACCATTGCATGAATCTTTTTCTTTTATTTCTCTTTATTATTAATGCGTAATATTTGTAAATCAGTGCATGCAACATATTTACACCGAATGCAACCAATCCTTTCTTTCTTTTAATGCATGCATTACATTTTTATTTGCATTTATCTTTTCTTCTTTTTTAGTGCATGTATTTATTACATGCAATCACATATTATCTTTATTTTATTCTTCAGATATATATTTATGTCTATGCATATATATATATGTACATGCACACACTTATGCATTATTTAATTATTAAATTGTCACAAAATGTAGGGTGTTACATTCTCCCACCCTTAGGAAATTTCATCCCCGAAATTTGACAAGGGTAAAATAGATAATCTCTCGCATAATATCCATCCATCATGTGTGCTCCAATTTTTGCAAACATTGTGCACTTGTGCAAATTGAAATACAACAATAATAATACATGTATGCCTAAGCGGTACCTCCTATGTCTATGCAAGTTTTTCAAAAATCCTTTTAAAATATGATGCTCACATCCTAAATATACTGGCATTTCTACATGAATGCAATAATTTGAAAATCAAAATACATTTTCATACAAAATTTCCCACATTCTTGCAGAGCAAGAGCACAATTCATCCAATTGTTGCATCCAAAATCCTACCAACCAACTTTATTTTTCGAATTTCAGAAAAATCTAATTTTCTAAATTCGATTTCTTATGTTACAAAAAGATGGAAAACGGAAAATTCCACATCTTCCGTATTTCTTTTATGTGCCTTTTTCCAACCGTACTTGGATTTCATGTAACTATTTATAAAGATTCCCTATTTTCCTATCTAAGCACAGTCTACATAAGAAAATTTTCTTTGTTACTAATTTTCATTTTCATCTTATCTTCGAAATTTTTATTCTTATCGTCTTTTCTTAGAATTTGTCATGTTTTTCGCTTTACTGAATTTGTTGTTTCCTTTTTAGTTGTACCATTCTTAGCTTACTTAATCATCTGATCTAAGTTTAGTTTTCAAATAAGCCTTCTAGTCTTTCGACTAAAACAGGAAAACAGACACTCTACACAGCTACTACTAAGGACCAAGAATCTCGGGACTATGTCTCCCATAGACAACAAGCTTGAACCACGGGATCAATGACAGGTTTAGGAGTTGCCCTTACTACCCAACACGAACAAAATAACAGAACGATCCCAACAGAAATGCAATAACAGATAGTACCCCTAACATGAAAATTATCAACAGGATCTAAATACTTATTTACCCTTTACTATATAGTAGTCACCACTAGTCCTAGCAGTGTACCAACAGTCATTTCAAGCAACACCCTAGTCTTTTCAATGCTTACGCATTTTACGGGAACTTACCATTATTCCAAGATAATTCCGACTATTTACTTTGGAGCCTCAAAACTTTTCCCGTCTACCGTAGGCACTAATCCTTACCTACTCCATACTTTTTAAAACACAGTTTGGCCCTTTTTTATTTAAATTTTCTTCTAAAAATTTAAAAGTGTCAAAACTTTATTTTTCTCATGAAAAACTTACTTTTTCCAAAACATAAAAGCATGCCATCTTAAAAATATGTAAATCATCATTTTTTTTCAAATTACAAAACTGGAGTAAATACGAACAACTATTTTCTCATTCTAGTTTACGACTTGTTCTTGCATATAAGGTCGGCTCAGTTTCTTACTAAAAGGTGCAAACATCTACTCTATTCTTAATTTCTACAACTTATTTTATCCCCCAGACAAAATTCTCTTGTTAAAACAATTTATCAAAGATGATTGTCAAAAAAATAGAGACTTCAAAACATTCTTAATTTCTTACACACACGTCGTACCCATTTACTACCCAGTTGATTATCCTAATAAAGTATATATGTAGCTACCTCCAAATTAAGGTATACCCCATGGTACCCCACTCGCACGGTCTCCGCCGTAACGCCACAGAAATATACGCAGTCCCTTATCCTACACCGGAGTGACGTACGGGCTTCTATATAAAAATACTACGTTCTGCATAGAACTGCCATGGCCATGCTATGTAAGCATACGGAGTGCCACCTTTGATCGAATCAGATCGTAGAGTAATCTCATAGAGCCTACGATACACTACCCAGGGAAGACATGCATGTATCTAGACTTTCCCACGTACGTATCGCCAATCGTACTCGATGGCTTAACCGCACATAACCTCTAATGTGCATGAGTTCCGTGGCAGGGTTGTACAAGAAACATGGAACTCAGTCAAGAGCTTTTCCATATCTGTACAGGCCTGCCTTTAAGAGCCTCAAAATACAGATATCCTTCAGGTCTATTTTCATGGTGACTATGTCCCCACCTCGGCCCCTTCCTCAACTAATAAAGACTGCAAGAGCTAAGCGACTTGCCCCTAACACACAATCTAAACATCCAATTGGAGTCACCCCTCAACCACCGTGCCTCTATAGTGAAAGGTTGATGGCGTCTCGGGCTTAGCTCTAGTCTTTTCGCATCTCACTGGCTGCCGATGACAGGTACCCAACGATTTACTATCCTTATTGGTCGTGACCCCTGCCTCCCTGTTAAGGCGACTGCCAAATCACCCTAGTGTCACCTCGTCATAGCTTTCTGATTGCAAAGCTACTTTTGCAGCCAGGGCAACTCACCGAGTAGTTACGCGCAGACCCAGCCTCTGCGAGCACGACCTAAACATCTGCCACTGCACAGAGGACTACCAGGAGCACCTTACGCGTCTTAGGAAGCCGTGTGCTTCCATTTCCGGTCCTTTGGAGCTAACAAAATAATTAGATGGACGTGCGTCCCCTCGTGCCTCATGACACCGCGATGATTTATCCCATTAGGTTATTCACCTTAAACATGAGGACTGGTCCAGGCGCCTTATCTTAATATGTTATTAGACCCTACGTCTAAACATTCTATTATGCGCTTGCTTTACCTCATCAGGCTTCCAGTTAACTTGGTTATTCCCATTCACATTAACTTCTTATTCAAGTTACCAAGTTCCTTCTGCTTATTAATTTCAGTCATATAACTTAACCCATTTAAGTTTATTAATAAGCCCACAACATGTTATTCTCTAGATTATAATCCATGGTCACTAATCTACAATCTCTTAATATTATTCATAGCCCAATAACATGTTCTTACTTAATACGTAATTAAGTATATCTCAATTCACATGTTTTCTATTTAACGTGTTACTCATTATTTATGATTAAATATAACTTATTTCATTTCATATGTTTGCCTCATTCTTTCTTATTCAATCATAACTCCATCTTATACTGTCATTGCAACTTATCGTTTAGTTCTCTTAGCTAAGGTTTACTAATACGTTTCCCTTTCCACAAACATAACTTATGTTGTCCTTATCTGTAGATTTCAAATTCTCGTTCTTACAAATAACTTAATTTACAATTAAATACAACTCGTATCATTACATAAGTCATTCCATTTCCTTTATCTTCAAGTATAACCTAAGTTATAATTTCCGCTTGTCCCTAGGAAAAGTCTACCTATTATATAACATTCTCATTAATATAATTTATTTATAATAGGTTATTATCATTCCCCGTTCATTCCATTAATCACAATTAATGCTACTTTATCAATCCTGTTATTTACATATATATATATATATATATATATATATATATATGTTTATGCACTAGACCTCTCACATTGAGCTTACACTTGTAGATGCTGGATTTGTCGGGCGGTTCCGAGCAGACTTCTTCCACAAGTTGACTTAACCTTGTGACACACCATGTCTGTTAATGTCACTCACTAAGGGAATGCATTAAGTTTCATGAAGCGTTACAGGTAAACAGACACAGAACAATTATAAGATAGATACAAATAAGATAGCAGCGGAAATTTTTAAATTATTATTTCAAACATAAATCATAATGTCGTAGTCCATAATATCATAAGTCACAAAAACCATTACAATAAAACAACTTCTGTCTTGCATCATCAGAGTACATAAGTATATGAAAAACATAAATTACCAATTAAAAAAGTTAAGCCATAGTAGAGACATGAATTTGAGCCATACTTCAGAAGTAGCTCCTAGCAAGATGATATTTGAGTCCTGACTAAGCCCGAGTGTTTCCTCCTTGAGAACCTAGGGGGGAGGGGCGAATGGAAGAAAGAAGGAGAAACAATAAGGGTCAGACATAAAGTCTGGAGAGTCTAGTTACTTTTAGCCAGTAAATAAATGAAAGTAACATGATAGGCATATAAAGCGGATAAGAGACATCACTACATAAATGGAAGGTGTGACAAAGTAGACAGGGTAAGGTGTATGTGCTTCACTAATGATTACTCTACACTATTACTAGTATAACTAAAATGAGATGATCCCTTCCACTATAAGTTGGTAGACTTAGGGCATACGTCCGAGTGTACCCTAACCACTACCCTAATCGATCGGCTCCCTACTCCGTAGGTATCTTGTGTTGCCCCCATAGTAGGAGGTATCATTTCCTAAAGTGGCAATCCTTAAGGTGTTCACAACCATATCTATTGGTATCACGGTTGTCTTATCCCCCTCTGCCCGGCTCATGCATGCACATGGCCCGGTTTGGATCTCATATAATCAATCAGTAAGTGTGCCCCTTCTCTGCCTAGTACGGAGTTCTTTATTTGATACCTACTTCGGGTTTTTGACTGAAATGGGTCCCACACAATATGATACAAGCTCTCCCCTTTGTCTTGTATCCCCACTAGGTTTTTCATTGACTATGTATACCCTTAGGTGTCTTTAATTACATAGCCCTATATTAGTTATGCTTACCCAAAAGAGTGTCTTTAATTACATAACGTTATTATATTTTCCACCAGTTATGTATACCACTAGATGTCTTTAATTACATAACCTCATTGGGTCAAGTTCGTAGGCCTGTATGTAAATATTGCCCACCCCCACTAATTTACTTAACCCACCCAATATCCATCCAATTTTACATAACCCTAACTTAAGTTTATAAACATACAACCCTTATGGATTAAATTAGGTTAAGTAGTCGAATTCATTATCATGTCCAATTATGGTTATAATGGGCTAGACCTCCCACATTAGTCCTACAACATATGGATGCTGGATATGTCGGTCGGGTTCAGGCAATCTTATTCCACAATTGGGTCTAATCTCGTGTCTTAGCCCGATTCGTATTTACATACTTAATTAGACCTCTCACATTAGGTTCAACATTAGCGGCTGCTGGATATGCCGTTCGGGTCCGGGTAGACTTCCACCGCTAATGCAATCTAACCTCGTGTCATAATTACAATTACAATTCCTAATTGTAATTACTAAACATTCCATTTTTATCCAAATCTACCAATGTCATTATAGGTGGTTATTTCTATGTTTCCCCATTTGAATTATGTGTCCAATTCAAATAAAATATGACATAAATTATGCCAATTATAAATCCCTTTTCACCGTTTCTTAACTAACGTATTCGCACGTATTTTAGCGGCATTGAGGCTATAAAGTAGTCTATCCATAACAATGAAAAAGGGAATATGACAAAGGTGATAGTTTCAACATATCTTAGAATAAACTAGCATGATAACAAGGTAAATGGACATGTAATTAACATCATAACAAGGTGGACATAAAACTGATGAACTTGTGGCAACTATGATGTCAAAGTAAGCATAATGAGATCTAAATTAACCATTTAGGTGTCCAACTATTTAGATCTAGCATAATTAGGGTGTCATGGTAACATGGTTAGATCTAAAGATGGCTTCACATGTCAAGTTTACAACATATCTAGATTGATCACAATATGACAAATGAAAAGGGGATTTACATAAACAACTAGATCTAGCCAATGTTACAACTTTCCAATTTAATAGATTTACATTCACCACAAGATAGTTACAAGTCAAGACCCACATGGACAACATAATTGAACAACCACAATTATATTAGATCTAGGGAAATAGATCTATCATGACATAATCATGCTTTACAACATATCCAATTTACAGTCTTTCGCAATTTACTTTTATTTATTTAAGCCTAAAACCAATCTAGAAACACACAGCGTTAGGTTTAGAGAATTGAGAAAGAACGGACCTTGAATTTCTGAATTTGATTTGCAAAGTATGTTATTGTAGAAAATGGTTCTGTCTCTGTAACGACCCAGATTTTTCAAACAATTTATTTTAAATATTTAATATGGTTTTAAATATTGAATTGATAATATAAATGAATTTTATGTTTAGCTATTGATTTAATAATCAATTTTGATTTAATATCGAATATATTAAATTATCGTAATACGAAATATAATTGAAATCGAAGTTAATACTGAATCAAAACAATTCAGATGATCAATATATATTCTATTTGAATATAGACGACGGTAATAATAATTTATATTCGAAGAATTTATTTGTTTTGAATTTAATTCATATAAATTTAATATGGTTATTTTATATATACGTTCGAATTGAATTTTTTAGTCTATTCTGTTGAGTCCAGAATAGTGTAATTACATTAGAACGACGGTTGGTACGCTAAAATAGCGGTTCACGGTTTTTTATTGTGAACCCCGAGATATTTATAATGGATAAGATCGAAATCGAATCGAAAATCAAATCGATGTCTGTTTAAAAAGAATAAAAATCTCTTCATATCAAATCGAATTTAATCGAAATCAAATCGGAATCTATTTAAAAAGAAACAAAATCTCTTTAAATCAAATCGCGGTTAAATCAAAATCTAATCACAATTAATAACAGTGTACTTTACGCAGTGTAAATTCCTTAACCACTAAGTATTCTTCTTCTATAAATGGTGACGCACTCCTCTTTCTCTTCATTTGGTTCTTCAGTAAAATCAATGGGAAGCTTCAGCAAACATATAATAAAAGATGTTGCTCCAAAAATAAAAGCAGAAACTATTTTCACTCCATTTTTATTTAAAACCCTGAACCCATCTTTTTCCTTTCATATCAGAAATTCGAAGGCCTCGTATCAGATTGAAATACCGCACCCCCTTTTTGTTCTTTCATTCGAAAGATACTGCCTTTCTCTTCTTTCCGCCAGTCAATGAAAATCGAATCAAAATCAGCAAGCTCGATGACCAGAGGAGAGATGCTCGCGGAAAGAAGATCGCGATTTGAAGCCGCTAGGTCTTCGAAAGGCCGACGTCAAGCTGGGGGTACGCGATCTCCATTAGTGATTCGCGATATGTACTGTTGTCGAGTGGGTTGAGAGCTCGTTCAACGCTGGGTGGAATGGAGTCGCTACTATTATCGTAGCCTGTCGCAGTTGCAGGAGGGAGTTTGATTGTCGATGGTGATGTTCTTGGAGAGGCTTTAACGAAGTAGGAGGTAGGGTAGGAGTCACCGCGAGATGCAGTAGCTCTAGCGAAGGTCTGAGATGGTCTGGTGAGAAAATTGTCGTTGTTGATTCACTGTAGGGTGCGATGCTTCTGTGCAATGCCACTGTTAGATGTTGGAATTCGAATAGAAGTCATGGCTTTTGGATTTTTGGAGAAGTGGGTTTTTAGCGTCATGGTGGGGGATGTGAAGTTCAGTCACTGAACTCTGGATGATGAACGAAGTATTGTGATAAGTCCAACAGTGATGTATACGGGGCTCCTGGGTAACTGAGATGGAAGGGACGTATGGTCAAGGGCACGGTAAATGGCAGTCAAGCATGAGGACAGTTTGGATCTGTAGTGATAAGACGATGGTCTGATAATATGTGATGACCCCAAACCCAGTACCGACGGAGACAAGGGTAATCTTTGGAATATAACACATAAATAGGTAATAGCAGAACAGAATTAAAAAAATATACTAGATAATGTACAAGTAATACACTGGATAAACGTAATCATCAGAATTACACAGTATACAAGATCATGCTTAGTACAAATACAGTTTAGCTATACATAAATGTCTACAGCGGAAAACAAACAAAATATGTACAACAGGGGCTGAACGTCATAAAATAGATAAATGATAGAATCCATCTTCAGCTCCAGCTATCCAGAAATAGCCTGCTAAAACCTAAATACAAGGCTGCCCGTGTAGAAAAAGGGGCACCCGATTTTGCATGTAAAACAAACTACGAGTCAGTCATGGGACTGGTATGAGAAATCTACTTAACACATTATAATATGGCCAATAACAGGACCACGCCACTTTCGCGGAACGGGTTTACTCCATTGGATTGCCAGTACTTTAAAACAAGCAAATCTTTAAACATCGCAATGCTTTTTATAAAAATGAAGCCATTATAAGACTCAGTTCCCATCACACAATGCAACGCAAACCGGAGGATAGAGTTTTACCTTATAATGGCCAAAATATGCTTGATACGAATAAAACAAAAGAATTTGATATTATTGCTAGCGTTTATATGTTTCAAAAACAACTTCGAATCATAACTATCAATCATAGATGGCATGGGTACCATATATCATGTCGCCATATATAGGTATACAATTAAAACCACACAATGTCGTATTTGGAAATTGGATTTCCGTCATGAACCAAGGCAAAAGATAGTCCTTACCGAATTCGAGACGCTCTAGCCCGTGTCTCAGGATCAGAACACATCAACCCTTTGGATCGTCAGGGCCGATCCACCGATGTGGATTATTACGCCTGAACACTACGTTTCCCCACCCTTTGGGGCGTAAGTGGGCCAACAAATGACTCCACCGATCCCGAATCGACCGATATATCCGAGGCGCCTCGCAACAGCAACAACCACATAGGTGAAAAATAGTATAAATGTCAGCCAGTTCAAGCACCGACACCACCTCTAGCTAGAAGGAAACGCATGCCCTCCCTGATGTCCTCTCCCGTTTCTGGTTCATACCGGGGGGTGAGGCTCGTGAATTCACGTTATACACAAAGCTACGCCACACAGGCGGTGCTTTGGTCATCACCACAAGACTTTGCTTTTCAACAAAAGCCTTGATCACTGCATCTTAGCATGCCTCACAGGCAATTCACACCATGCAACTGATGGTTATCAATCACAAAGGATGAATTCCAATGTCAAACACACATTCCATTTATAAGTCCATTCTAGGTCTGAACGAAACCGGAGGCACTATATACCTCGCATACCAATCGATCTCCACGTACGTCTGGACGATCACCACTCATTATCCATATTTCGGGATGCCTCCCAATCAGGACATCGGTTACCATCCAAACGAGGTGAAGATCTCCGATCTTCGACCACCGTCTTCATCTTCGATTTCTTATCATCTATTCAGTTATTCAGAATGGGATAAACCCGGTCTTTCTGAGCAACTCGTGTGTATAATAAACATGTGCTACACAAACACAAACACGATACGCATCATTCCAATTCATCAGTCACTAACCGTAAATCAGTAAGAGAACGATTTCCTAAATATTAACCCCGAAGGCCGAAACCAACATCAGATCAAAACCCAGGAAACCATTCGACTTAGCTAACCTTCAGTTAGTTTCTAAACTTCACGCTCCATATCGTTTATAATATTTTATAATGATTTATCGCTATTTTTATTTATTTTTTTATAGCCAATTCATTCAAACGACGCTTCGGGCCATAACGTGGCCGTGGCGCTGTTTTTCTTCAGATTTGATTTACACATCTCTGAAAATCTAACCGTTGGATCTTCACACATTTAATATCATTAGAAAGATCTTTTTAAAACGAATCCAACGGTTCCAGTTTTGGACGGTCGGATCTCCCGGTACACTCGTTTTAAGTTTCGATTTCAAAATACGAACTACAGCGTCGTTATTCGATTTAATTTAATTATATTTATATATTTATATATATAAATAAAATCGATTCTGGCACTGTTTTTCTTTAGATTTAATTAAACATTCCAGACAATCCAACCGTTGGATTTTTACAAAGTTGGTGTCGTTGGAAAGATATTTCCGAAGCGAACCCAACGGTTTCGGTTTCGGGAAAATCCGATGGTCGGATCTCCCGCACTAGTCGTTTGAAATCACGGTTTCAAAACATGAACATTTGATAAAAATGATATTTTTATCCAACAGACATTTATTTCGACACTTCACTATTTTTAACAATTCATGTATATAGTAAAAATGTGATTTTTATTGTAAAACGATTTATTTTAAAACACGACTATTTTATATAGTTCATATAGATGATAAAAATAAGATTTTTATCATAAAACAATTTATTTTAAAACATTAATACCATTCAACACATGAATTTCTATTCAACGAATGAATTTCTATTCAACACATGAATGTTTTCTATAGTTTGTATATATATAGTAAAAACGTGATTTTTATTGTAAAATGATTTATTTCAAAACGTGACTATTTTATATAGTTCATATAGATGATAAAAATATGATTTTTGTTATAAAACAATTTATTTTAAAACACGAATACCATTCAACACATGAATTTCTATTCAACGAATGAATTTCTATTCAACGCATGAAGGTTTTCTATTCAACACACGAATATAGTTTCAACATATGAAAATAATTCTAACACATGAATATTATTCAAAATTTCGGCAGCATAACGGCAGGGTAGTTAAAACCGGGGCCGTCCCTAGTACGGCTCCTCGCTCTTCCTTGAAGCCTCACAGCTTTTGACAATGGGGATTTCATGCATCTAATTCGCATGCAGGCGGCATATATATTTTTTCATGTCCACAAACTAATCCTATGTGGTTTCAACCAAATAATTCTCAACCGCAAACGGGTATTTTTCAACCACGGTCAATCAATTTCAACCACAAACAATTTTAATCAACCATTCGTAATCAACCAATTTTCACACCAATCACAACCAATAAATATCGTCCATGGTTTGTGGACGAGGGGCATATATATATAAGCATTTCATTATATTTCGACACAAATATAATTTTTACAACGCATATTGTTGGCTCGCTTTTTGACCAAGCCATCCAGGATCATTCATAAAAGGAAATCAGGAAACCAAGTCCCCCAAGAAAGTGGAAGGATGGATCGCACGCCTTCGACTCGCCCCAGAATGGATCGCGTTCTATCGACTCGCCCCAGAATGGATCGCGTTCTATCGACTCGCCCCAGAATGGATCGCGTTCTATCGACTCGCCCAGGAACGGATCGCTCCCATCTCGTCGACGAGCGTCACCTCCAGGCGATCCGACCCCTTGTAACGAACCGAATCCCCTGACCCGTTCAACCACGAGCTGGTCTTCAGCGATCCGAATCGCACGGATCTGACGACACCTGTTCACAACGGCTAGTTTGATTGTTTCTTCGATGGCTGCGATGCGATCCGAAAATCTCGGGATTCGTGCCACGTGTCCGCGATCCGTCCGACAAAATCAGCTATAAATAGCCCAGAGCTTGGCATTTTTCGGGATCCTTTTGGCAATAGTGAATACTGAATTCGCCATTGTTGTCAAACCACTGAAATATTGAGAGAAATCACTGTTGTACTAGCTTTTAAAGCATAATCAATAAGATATAAAGTGGACGTAGGCTCGTTAACGCCGAACCACTATAAATTCTGAGTGTTATTTTCTTTTTCCTTATTCCTCATTTAGAATTCTCTACAGTTTATAACAATTTGGGTGTTAGGTCCAAATTTCGATCTAACATTTTTGGTTCTTTCACTGAGAATCTCAGCCTTAAAGTTTCGTCATTCATTTTCTTGAAGATTCCAGCGATTCGGATATCATGGCTGGAAAAAGATCTAAAGTTTCGCAGACCAACGAGACGATCGAGGAGAGTGTGCACGAACTGGGCAACGAAGAGGTTCTGGATCGCGGAGCGCGGGGGGCGATCCGATCCGATGAAAACACCTCGTTCCGAGTCGATGAAGATGAGACGATCCGCGCTACTGAAGGGGTTGTTACTCGATCCCGAGGCAACGCCTCGCAGCCTCCACGCACCATGACCACGAGTCGATCCCAGGGGGGCGCAGCGAACCGCCCTCCACGAACCGCAGCTACCCAGACTGATGGTCAGAACACAACTCGACCTGGAAAAGAACCCATGACCCACTCCTATCGTCCTGGAACCTCTGCTCGACCCGGTCCGAGCACTATGCCCATAAGAGAGGGTGATGATGACCATTATGATCCTGCTGCTCCTGTTACTGAGGGGGATCTTTCCCGTTTTGTCGAAATGTGGGATAGGTTATTTGATGAGTTAGCCGCCCAAAGGCAGGAAAGTTCTATCCTACGGCAAAACCTGACGGCTATGGATAGAAGACTTGATGAGTTAACAAGGCAAAGAGCATCGCCAGTTCGTCCACTCACTCCAGCATATTCCTCTTCATCTGAAGAATCGCCAAGACCTCCGCGGCGACCGTATGAAAGAGCTGAAAACATAGAACAGCTTCGGTTCGGGACCCTGCCCTCACAAGAAGAAGAAGAACTAGGGGCAAGACCCACAAACCGTAATATGGTTGGTCAAGCAACGATCCTCAGGACTCGAGGCGTGAACAGTCCTGTACATGATAGGCCACCTCAGCCTCGTCGCCGTACACATACTCATCATAACAGGGGGCAGCGACGCCCGGTCCAAGCCCCAGATTTTGTGGCTACTCCCCGAAGAGAGATCAGAGAGCCTCGTCGGGCCAGAGGCACTGATCCTGAACCTCCTTTGACTAGTGCAAACGTTGCAGCCATGGTTCACCAGATTTTGGCCGACAGCCGTGGACAGCGGAACGAGGATTGGGGGATTGACCGTAGTCATACTCCTTTTACTGACGATATTTTGGATGCAACTTTTCCAAGGCGTTTCAACATGCCGCAGATGAACCGATATGCAGGAAGATCTGATCCTGTTCAACACCTGATGAGGTACTCTTGGTCGATGACTGTTGCCGCCGCTTCTGATGCAGTTAAGTGTAAAGCGTTTCCCATATTCCTGGAAGACGTGGCTTTGCTATGGTTTACTCGCCTGCCGGCAAGATCGATCTCCAGCTTCAGGGAACTAAGCGAGAAGTTCGTAGAGCAATTCCGTATCTATGCACAGAAGACGAAAAGCGTGATCGATCTATTTCTTGTCAAACAGCGACCAGGCGAAAGTCTAAAGATGTACCTGGATCGTTTCAATTTGGCCGCCACTGAGGTCAAAGATCCTTATGAGCCGACCATTGTCGCAGCACTAATTAATGGAGTGGATAAGGATACTGAATTGGGGAGGTACTTGGCAGGCAAACCACCCCACACCAGAGAATTATTCTATGAGAAAGCCAATGTACATCTACGCCGGGAAGAGGTGTACGCGAACCGAAAGCTTAAAACAACTGATAAGGAAGAAGTTCAGAGCAATGTCGCCATCAAACAGACCGGAGACAGCTCGGGGAAAGTTGAGGTTAACGTCGGAAATCAGAACCAGGGTGGTCGCCGACCGGGTAACAACAGTAACAATGCTAATGGCAACAGCCGGAAGAGGGGCCGAGGGAACGACTCCCAGAGAAGGACTCGTCCCAGGGCCTTTGAGAGTTATACACCCATAAATGATACTCTGGAAAATATCTTCATGGATGCGTATGAAGTCCTCCAGAATAAGAGGCCGCCTCCTAGAGAGTCGACGGAAAAAGAGCGTGAGACAGGGAAGTTTTGCCTCTTTCATCAAATTCACGGCCATTCGACGAATGAATGCCGTCACCTGAGGGACGTAGTCGAAAGGTTGCTTCGAGAAGGGAAGCTAGACGAATATAGAGTAGCGCCTAGGGACAGGGGGCAAGCAGTGCAGGCCCCGAATCAGAATCAAAATCAACTTGCTGCTAGGCCAACTGCTCAGCAAAAGGGAAAGAATATTGTAATCAACACCGTGATCGGTGGACTTTACCTTGCTAAGCACAGTTCCAAAGCTTTAGATCAATAAGTCAACGCAGCCAAACAACACCTCGAAGTGGGGGAGTGTAGCAACCCCGAGGACAGTGTTCCGGTGAAGCAGCAAAAGATGATGACTGATGATGTTGTTTTCCGAGAGCGAGAAAGCATTGGGGTCCATGCTCCAACTGAAGATCCACTTGTAATCACAATACCCATTGGGCCAGCCACTGTTCATAAGGTACTGGTGGATAATGGGAGTTCCGTTAATATCCTTTTCAAAAAAGCCTTCGACCAGATGAATCTTGAGATAAAAGACTTGAAGCCCTGCCAAGGATGGATTCGTGGATTCAACGGAGCATCCACCGCACCTATGGGTTACGTAGAATTGCCAGTTACACTTGGGGAAGGAGAACGCCAGAGAGTGAGAATCCTTCCTTTTGTGGTTTTGGATGTCGAATCGCCATACAATGCCTTCTTGGGCCGGCCGGCCCTCGCAAAATTCAGAGCCTATATAGCCCCCTGGTGCTTGCTATTGAAGTTCCCCACAGAAGCCGGCGTTGGTATCGTCAGAGGGGATCAAGTTGCTGCGCGAGCATGTTATGTTGCCGAATTGAAGTTGCTTCGCAACGGCGGGGATATCAAAACTAAAGGCACTCCTCCCCCTTTGGGGGCGGAAACCTTATAGCAATCAAAGAGGATAATTGTTGGAGAGTTGCCTAGAGTGATGCCCGAGGATATAGATCCCAGAGAGGACCAAGAACCCGGGGGCAGAACGGCAACTCCCAACGAAGCAACTGTGGATGTGCCAATCGATGACAGTGATCCGGAGAAGGTCCTTAAGATTGGATCCCAGTTAAGTCCGACTCTTGCCGAAGAATTGACGGCTTTCTTAAAGAACAACTTGGATGTATTCGCTTGGACCCATGCGGACATGTGCGGGATATCCCCATCAATCATGAGCCATTCTTTGAGCATTAACCCCAAACATCCTCCAGTGAAGCAAAAAAGGCGGGTGCTGGGCCCAGAGAGGTCCGCTGCCTTGAAAGAAGAGGTTGGGAAGCTGAAGAGTAATGGATTTATCAGAGATTCAACTTACCCAGATTGGATTTCGAACCCAGTCCTGGTAAAGAAGGCCAACGGGAAGTGGCGAACGTGTATCGACTTCTCGGATTTAAACAAAGCTTGTCCCAAAGATAGTTTTCCATTACCTCGAATTGACCAGTTGGTAGATTCGACGGCAGGTCACGAGCTTCTTTCATTCATGGATGCTTATTCAGGATACAATCAGATTCCGATGCATGTTCCGGACCAAGAGCATACTAGCTTTATCACTGATCTGGGATTATATTGTTACGTAGTGATGCCCTTTGGCTTGAAGAATGCAGGCGCTACGTACCAACGTTTGGTCAACAGAATGTTTTATAACCAAATCGGGAAAACGATGGAAGTATACATCGACGATATGTTGGTTAAATCCAAGCAATCCTTTCAACACACTACTGACTTGGCAGAGATGTTCGGCATTCTTCGAAAGTATGGGATGAAACTCAATCCCACCAAATGTTCATTCGGTGTTGCTTCTGGAAAATTCTTAGGATTCATTGTCAGTTCGCGCGGTATCGAGATTAATCCGGACCAGATCACGACAATCAGGAACATTCAGGAACCTAGGCAAATTAAGGACGTGCAAAGCCTTGCTGGAAAAGTGGCCGCACTAAGCAGATTTATCTCCAGGGGTACGGATAAGTGCATCCCATTCTTCGAATTAATGAAGCGGGGAAAACGCCACTTTAAATGGACACCTGACTGCGTGGAATCGTTTCAGAACTTACTCAGACACCTGGAGAAACCTCCAATTCTATCTAAACCAATAGACCACGAGGATTTATTCGTGTATTTGGCAGTATCATCTCATGCAATCAGCTCAGCATTGGTAAGGGAAGAGGAGAAGGTCCAAAGACCTGTGTATTACGTGAGTAAAAAATTAACAGCGGCAGAGCGAAATTATCCACGGATAGAAAAACTGGCGTATAGTTTACTGATTGCCTCCAGAAAACTTCGGCACTACTTTCAAGCACATCCTATTATCATATATACTGATCACCCACTCAAGCAAGTTCTACAGAGACCAGAGGCGTCTGGAAGATTACTCAAATGGAATATTGAGTTAAGTCAATTTGACTTGAACTTTCAGCCCAGACGATCAATTCGGGGGCAAGCGATCGCTGACTTCATAGCAGAATTCACTGTTCCTGAAGAAGACATAGCAAACGAAGAAGTGGAACCCTCAAAATTACTTTTCGACCCTGATGTCTGGAGATTATATACTGATGGTGCTAAAAATAACGAAAGATCCGGCGCCGGAATAGTGCTTGAAACCCCTGAGAAACGATTGATAACTTATGCCATCCGAATGGAATTTCAGGCCACTAACAACGATTCTGAATATGAAGCTCTGATAGCCGGATTAAAGATTGCAAAGGTGCTAGAAGTCACGAAACTGAACATCTTCTGCGATTCCAAGTTAGTTGTGAACCAAGTTACTGGGAGATTCCAAGCTAAAAGTGCAAGATTGATTCTATACTTAAAGAAAGTGAGAGAACTGCTGAATGAGTTTGATCACTACAGCATATCTCATATTCCGCGGTCAGAAAATCAGCAGGCAGACAAGTTGGCAAAGATGGCTAGTTCTAACGATCCTGAAGTGATAGGGCTAGCCCCCGTTGAAGTACTTCGGTCTCCCAGCATTGATCAGATGGAAATCGACCTAGTACTAGAGACGGAACCAGAAAAGGAGTCGTGGATGACCCCTATAAAGGATTTCCTAATGAATGGAGCGCTTCCGACCAGGAAAAGCGAGAGGCGAAAAGTGATTCGTAAAGCCGCCCGATACGTACTGCAAGGCGGAGTCCTTTATAGACAAGGGTATTCAATGCCCCTCCTTCGGTGTATAGCCCACGATGACGTCAAACGTGTGCTGCAAGAAGTCCATGAAGGTGAATGTGGCGACCATACCGGGGGGCAAACTTTGGCAAAAAAGATATTACGGCATGGTTACTTCTGGCCTACCATAAACAAGGATGCAGTGAGATATGCACGACGATGTGATGCATGCCAGAGATTTTCAAAGATACCCAGAGCGCCTCCGAGCCAGTTAAAAACAATGATGAGCCCGTGGTCATTTGCTATGTGGGGAATTGATATCATTGGAAGTCTCCCCATAGCAAGGGGTGGAGCCAAGTTCGCCATTGTGGCTGTAGATTATTTCACTAAGTGGGTCGAGGCAGAACCACTAACTACAATCACAACTAAACGAGTAATCAACTTCATCGTGAGAAACATCATCTGTCGATTCGGGATTCCAAAAATTGTGATAACCGACAACGGAACTCAATTTGATAGTGCTGAATTCAGAAACTTCTGCCAGAAATACCACATCGAGAATCGATACACATCTGTGGCACACCCACAATCGAACGGGCAAGTTGAAGCTGTAAACAAAGTAATTAAGTCCATTCTGAAAAGAAGAATGAAGCGGGCTAGAGCCATGTGGGCTGACGAATTGCCCTTGGCACTATGGGCCTACAGGACGACATATAAATCAGCAACAGGACATACCCCGTTCTCCCTTGCTTTTGGAACGGAAGCAGTCATCCCGATTGAGATAAAGGTACCTTCTCATCGGGTGACCTATTATGATCCAATGTCTAATAACGAATTGCTTCTTGAGTCCCTGGATATGATCGAAGAAAAGAGGGATGAAGCCGACCTGCGTGCTCTGAGATGCAAACAACAGGTCGCCTAATACTACAACAAAAAGGTCCGAGCCCGAACCTTGGAACCCGGAGACTTGGTTCTGAAACGTGTCTTTCCACCCCCAACTCATATGGGAGCGAAGTGGGAAGGACCATATTCTATTCTCAGCAAGCTTGATAACGGAACCTTCAAGCTGGCAACCGTAGATGGAAAGGAGATCCCCAGAGTGTGGAATGCCCAACATCTACGGCCATATCTAACATGAGAAGTTTCAAATCTATTCTTTTGTTTTGTAAAAAAAAAAAAAAAAAAAAAAACTATGTACAGGGCATGACTTGCCTAGAACAGTCTGATTTCTTAAAGCAAGAGGTTATAAAGTGGACGTAGGTCATGATTCGACCGAACCACTATAAAAATACTGCGTGTCATTTACCTTCACTGCGTCTTTATTTATTTGCCTATGAAAAATCGGTGTGAATATTGCAGGTACCCGAAGTTCAGTGCCGACAGTTCCTATCGTAAGCTAATCAGAGGAACCCAAAGCCTTGGTAAATGCTCTAGCTGCTTGTCCGACTGGTTTTAATCCTCGGAGCTTGGATTACAATGTAAACCTGAGACGAGTTTGAGGAGCATTCATGGTCGCAGACGGCTGAGTTCGAACTCTAACGCTCCAGAGAGAGAGAGAGAGTATAAAAGCGTCTCCGATTGAGCGCTGAGAAAGAGCTTCCTTCCCGCTGAAGGATCGGGGAGCGAATGAATCGCTGAGCTCGAACTCTAACTCTCCGGAGAGAGAGAGAGCATAAAAGCGTCTCCGATTGAGCGCTGAGAAAGAGCTTCCTTCCCGCTGAAGGATCGGGGAGCGAATGAATCGCTGAGCTCGAACTCTAACTCTCCAGAGAGAGAGAGAGTATAAAAGCGTCTCCGATTGAGCGCTGAGAAAGAGCTCCTTTCCCGCTGAAGGATCGGGGAGCGAATGAATCGCTGAGCTCGGACTCTAACTCTCCAGAGAGAGAGAGAGAGAGTATAAAGGCGTCTCCGATTGAGCGCTGAGAAATAGCTCCTTCCCCGCTGAAGGATCGGGGAACGAACGAATCTCCAAGCATAAAACTCTAACAATTGATTAGGGGGCATCACGCACTCCTATGCGAATACTAAACTTTGATATAACAAGTATAACATAGCACGAACATTCTTCTTCCTGTTGATTGACTGACTTATAATTATTAATAGCTGGCTAACGACTAAATGTGGAAAGTTTCTATGAATACAGGTACACAATGATGTAAGAAGAAACAAATCCTTGTTTATGTACTGCAAATCAGCAAAGTGAAAACAAGTTAGAAACAAAAGTGAGGGCCAGTCTCACAATTACACTCCCTGGCCAGTGGGAAGCTTAAAAGGCAAAATATCAGTAAACGTCCTATTTGTGCTTTGATATCTTCTCTCGCTTCTGCCTCTCCAGCCTCTCCTTGTCGGCTTCAGATGGATCCCCCTTTTTCCTTTTCCGCTTGTCCACGAGGGGAGCATCTGACTCCTCTGAGGCTTCCTCTCCCCCATCTTTTCCCTTGCTTCTGCCGGAGAGGGAAGCAGGGAAGTCATCAGGGTTTGCAAAGTGAAGTTGCCGGCTGATGGACTTGGACTGGATTTTCATAATCATCCCAGTTTTGGGATCGAACTCTGCGAGAGGGACCATATCCAAAGCCTCATCCCCCGCCTTCTTCAAAGCCAACTCTTTCTCTTGTCTGGCTTTTCTGCTGGCCAGGGGTTCCTCATCATCATCATCATCGTCGGCCTTCTTGGTGCCGGTGATATCCTCTTCATCATCCACATGCCGACCATCCAAGTCTTTTAAAGCCTCGATAGTCTCAGCATCTTTGGGTACATCGGCGCTAGGCACCGAGATGCTTCCTTCAGCTGTTGCGGCCTCGACTCGCTCTGAAACATCGATTTCAGCACCCGGCAGGACGATCCCCTCCTCCACCTCTCTCTCTTTTCCAACACCCTTGTCGGCGGGCTCGCCACCTGCATTATGAAAGACACACATTACTAATTCAATGGGTTGCCCTGTTAGACGACGACAATTCGTAATCGCTTTAGCAAATTGTTGGGAATAGAGAAAGGTACCTTCAGCAGATACTCCCTCTTGAGTAGAACCGGATGTTCCAACAGCCACGGGAGTTAAGCCTAAGGGGATCAGCGGATCGTCAGGATGATACTCCTCGACTTCGGAAGTTTTAGACTTGGCGGCGGAGCTGGAACTTTCGTCAATTTTGCTTTTGCCTTTAGCATGGTTCTCTCCTTCTCCATTTCCGTCAAGATTAAGCGACGGCCCTCTGCCAGATCCTCAGGCTCGTTGTCCCTTAGGATGCTTTTCATCAATTCATCTTCATCGATCTCTTCGACCCCTAGTCTATGTTTTTCGCCTTCCACGATGGCATCCCACAAGTTGGCCAAAGTAACATGATAATCCGGGATCCATGAGATATTGCGAGTTTTAAGAACCTGATCGAGGAAGTCAAAGATCATCTCCTCAAACCCCTCGATTTCTTTCTCTCTTTCAAGGAGTTTGTGGTTGGAGGCAGTGGCCATTTCAATGGCGCTATCAACGTTCTTTTCGGCAAGAGCTGCCCGTCTCTCCGCATCGGCCACCTGATCATTCAAAATCACTTTTTCCGCCTCTGCCAGAGCCAACCTTTCTTTTAAGCTTGCTCTTTCCGCCTCCCAAGCAGCCTTCTCCATCGAAAAATGGCCTTGTGCCGTTACCAATTCGATGTTGGCCATTCTGAGGTCTTCAACTTCCTTTTTTAAGGCCATTTTTTCCTGGCTATTGGAATCCAGTTCTAAATGAAAGCGCTGCTTGGCATTTTCTAATTCAGTTTTATAGTTTGCGGCGTCTCTCTGTGCCAGAGCGAGTTGGGCTTGAGCGTCTTCCAGATCCTTCTCTAATTTCGTCCTAGCCCTTTCATTATTTTCGAGTTTTTCTTTAGACCTGTGAGCTTCTATTTCGAGTGTCCGAATGACCTCCGAAAGATTAAGTGCGTGCTTTTTCATCGCCTCGTACTGCTTGGCCACGTGACGGACATGGCCGATAACTTCTTTATCCCAGTTTTTAGGAACTGGTTCCAAGGCAGGAACAAAGACCATCATATCGAAGAACATTCCTGGAAATTGTTCCCGTAGCTTTTCCAGCCTACCTTGGATTTCAGGACCGTGAACATAGTCCCGTGAACCGGAGGCAGCTAATTCTGGTTGGCTGGTGGGGACTATGTTGCTTCTCTCTTGCTCAGTGTCTTTGGATGAATCCCTGTCCCCGTCTTTGGATTCGTGACGCCTTTTTGACGACCGACTGTGGGAAGGCGCACTCTTTGGAGGAGTCAACTCTTTTGGAAGTGTCTTCCCCCCGGTCGGAATTATTGGACGACTCGAAGGCCTGGTAGAGGTTGATTTGGGTGGAGATCGAGGTTGCGAAGAGCTCGGCTTGTGAGAAGGACCGCGAGGGCGCTCAGTACCCGAACGAAGGCTGGGGGTGCCTTCGCGAAGAGAACGGAACGAATAAGATTTCCTGCGTGACATCGCTCCTGCAAAAAAGAAAAGAAGAGCATATTATCACATTGAATATCCACGACATAGTAGCGCACGATCAGGCAGTGTGTGTGAGGTGTGCATCCCATATAATTCCCCCTAACAGACCCGGGCCTGGAGACAGGCTCGTCTGGCCCGTTTCACGTCCCCTTGTTGAATCAGCCGTCTCTTCGGGAGCAGAAAAGAAAGGCTCCTCGCCGAAGTCTTTTTCCGTGTATTCAATGTCGGGCAGAGGGATTTTATTCAGCTCGTCGAATAACTGTTCTTCTGTCAATTCGTCGTCACCGACAGTTTCCATTGGAGCAGAGGTAGGGATTTCCTTCGACGCATCGCCACGGGACTCATCCCCCCTGTATACATTCAAGTCTTCGTCGTCTTGGATGACTATCGGAGAAGGACTTTTGTGAAATTTGGTTGTCTCCACCGCTTGTGAAGTTCCCTCTCCTTCCGTCGGGGGCACATATTTATAAGGTTTGCCGCCGGTTCCAAGTCCAAATTTCCTATCCAAGAGGCGATGCTTGTGAAGGTTGTCATCCGTAATGCATTTTTTAATCCTTAAAAAGTCGGATCTGCTTTGCAAAAGAATGGATAACCGGTTGTTGTATAATGCACCCTCTGTTTTCGGGAAGACATGATCTGTTTAAGACAAAGGAAAAAGCGGAAGAGTGTTATTACTTAGACTCCCCAAGCAAGATATTCAACTAGGCGATCAAAATTTACTTGATTTGAGCCATCTCCGTGAGCATCCAGCCTGTCTTCTTATGTAAAACCAGTCAGACTTAGGATCCCCGATGTTGCTGTACCCGTCATACAGAACTTTCCTGTTCGCCACTGATTCAAAAAAGGAAAAGTTGGGAGTTGCAGAAGAACGGTGCTTGAAGAGAAAGAAGAACACCAGGTCTCTGAATTTGAGTTCGGCGTGCAAGATTTCCGCGTAAGCAACATATAAAGAGTATAGAGACGCGTAGGCGTTTGGATGAAGCTGCATCGGGGCAATGCCTAATCGTCTCAGAGTTTCAATGACAATTGGAGGGAACGGAGGAATAGCTCCTACTAGGCACATTGTCCGACTGATCGACATATACCCTTCCGGTGCTGAATGGGGTCTGTCTTCGCTTCCAGGTGTTAAGACATCGTCCCAAGGAATGCCGTGTCTTAAGCAGATTCTCTTGAGTTTTATCTCGTCGAGCTTGGACGCTAAAGAGTCAGAGAATTTATCTATCCCGACTGCGCCTGGAATTTCGTCCGGAGCTCGCTCATCAGAATCGGAGTTGTTGCTGGATGACGTGCTTTCTGTCGGATCCGATTCTGTGGCTTCATATTCGGACCCAGAATCTTCACCTTCTGGATTGATTGGAGGAATTTGAGGATTATGCTGTTCAGGAGTCTCGGATTCCGTTTCGGCTACAGATCTTGAGGAAGAGTGGTCGTTCGACATTGCTGCTAGGACGAGAAAATATGAACGATAAGATCAACACTACCCGTCCCCCGCGTGTGCAAGTGCTGCTGTGTGTGTTTGTGTGTGCGCATTATTAAAAATGATAATAAAACATGAAAGCAGTCAAGGTTATTAAAGGCCGTTAGTCGTCATATGCAGTCAAATCATGAAGTCATTTAGTCCAGAGAGATCAACGTCAAGGCTCTATCCTAACTGTCCAGAGTTTTGTAGCGACAAGGCGCTGATTAAAGACTGAAATTTTTTCGTATCACCAGCCGTGAGACGGATCGCATAGCAGAGGGATCGCCCCCTTCGACTAGCATAGCAGAGGGATCGCCCCCTTCGACTCGCATAGCAGAGGGATCGCCCCCTTCGACTCGCATAGCAGAGGGATCGCCCCCTTTCCGAATCGTAGAGCAGAGAGTCCGCCCCTCATCGAATCGACGGACGAAGGGGAAGCTCCCTCGCGAACCGTTGCAACTGCCGTGATACGACCCTTGGTTGCCATCTCAATCTTTCGTCTCGCCATTTGCTTCCGTCCTCAATCGTTGACCATGATCCGAGTCGACCTTCCTACTTCTGCATCCTTCTTCTTCCTCATCTCCTTCCCGTCCTCAAGTCCAGAGCTCCACGCTCAGTGGACATGGCGGCTTGGTGATTTATTCGGAAAATAGCGGATTTATTTTTGTTTCTCTCTGGAATCAGCTGTAGAAATTCAGGAGAGTAGTAGGAGAGTGCTTTCTATAAAGTTACCTGTCTAAAAACTGAGAATTCTTGGATTTTCGAAAGTTTTAAAGGGTTGGATTCGTTGTTCGATGGCTCGCGCGAGACGATTCAGCAGAGAGGAGAAAGAAGGAAAATGAAGAGGGGAGCGTCGGCTTATATAGGCAAAGAAGGTGACCGTTCGCCTCCTCTCCTTTGTCTTATTCGGACCACGAAGCGCCCCACAGGCCGCGATCCAGAGATGAATTCGCAAAGAAGCCCACGGACTGCTTTGAAATGATGGCCCACAAAACTCAGAGCCCGATACGACTCGAAGGAAGATGTGCCCCGTGTCGCACAGGACCCTGGGAACTCAGCACGAGACGAGCAGATGACCGAATCAGATCGTGTTGTTCTATGACGATCCGATTCATCAATGTGTCAATTTGAACCAATGTGACTGTAAACTTGCGTCCCGTCAGGAGATAGTCAATAAGCATCTTCGAAGCATGTTTCACCATCAATAAAACATACTTCGAGGGGGCAAAATGTTGGCTCGCTTTTTGACCAAGCCATCCAGGATCATTCATAAAAGGAAATCAGGAAACCAAGTCCCCCCAGAAAGTGGAAGGATGGATCGCACGCCTTCGACTCGCCCCAGAATGGATCACGTTCTATCGACTCGCCCCAGAATGGATCGCGTTCTATCGACTCACCCCAGAATGGATCGCGTTCTATCGACTCACCCAGGAACGGATCGCTCCCATCTCGTCGACGAGCGTCACCTCCAGGCGATCCGACCCCTTGTAACGAACCGAATCCCCTGACCCGTTCAACCACGAGCTGGTCTTCAGCGATCCGAATCGCACGGATCTGACGACACCTGTTCACAACGGCTAGTTTGACTGTTTCTTCGATGGCTGCGATGCGATCCGAAAATCTCGGGATTCGTGCCACGTGTCCGCGATCCGTCCGACAAAATCAGCTATAAATAGCCCAGAGCTTGGCATTTTTCGGGATCCTTTTGGCAATAGTGAATACTGAATCCGCCATTATTGTCAAACCACTGAAATATTGAGAGAAATCACTGTTGTACTAGCTTTTAAAGCATAATCAATAAGATATAAAGTGGACGTAGGCTCGTTAACGCCGAACCACTATAAATTCTGAGTGTTATTTTCTTTTTCCTTATTCCTCATTTAGAATTCTCTACAGTTTATAACAATTTGGGTGTTAGGTCCAAATTTCGATCTAACACATATATAACTTATATATCGAACGTACAACTTATACAATGCTTATACAAGAGGTGTACAATGCTTATATAACTCATACATCGACTATATAATTTATACATCGTCGTTTTCCATCGTTTATAATTTAGAAATCTCACACTGGGTTCCACTCCAATAAAAATAGCAGAAGGCTCAGAAAAATTTGCGGTCTCTTCTAGAATGTAGAAGACGTCCACACGAGTCCATTGTCTCTTGTTTCACTGAATTTCGTCAAGAAACGAAAAAGATATGATTTTTACAGTGAAATAAAAAACCGTAGCGCTATAGAATAGTTGTAATAGAAATCACCCATTACCTCGTTATTTTCTTCAAAACTAGGTTTTCACTTTTCGATCAAATGGTGCAGCGAGGCGTCGATCGGGTTGTACCACCGCGGAGAGCCTCGAGTGGTGCGCAAATGGGTGGTGGTGGCGCTAGGTGTGATGGCGCCTAGAGGTGGCGGCGGCGGTTCGAAGTCATCGACTTCAGGAGGTCGATTCGGCCTCGACACGTAATCAAAAAATCCAACCTTTATATGGATTTGAAGATCTCGGGGAGCTCTACAAAATCTTCAACTGGAGGAGGGGCTAATTTTGTGTGGATTGATCGGAAAGTGGGCGGGAAAGTTTGGAGGGTTTATCGCCGTGCGATTTGAGCTGTTAGGGAGAGAGATGGAACGATGGCCAATAAGATTTTTCCATTTATTTATATATTTTTAAATTTCGAAAATACCCTCTTTCACACACGAACCCCAATCCAGACCCGACGACTGTCGTCCCTAGCTAAATACCCCCATTCCGAACACAATGGGATATGTTTCGTAGGCCTATTTGACTGTTTCAGTCAGTTTTCCTTCAAATTAAAATATAAAACATTCAATATTCGATTTGAACGTACATTTCAATTTGCCAGGGCCACAAACTGATTCGAAAAATTCCAGAAAAATAAATCTAGCTATGTTTTGACGATACGGTCCCATCAAAACTAGTTTCGTTGAATTCTGAGGTCGTTTGAAAAATGGCCCATTTCTGGTCGATCCAATTTAACTGTAATTGACCAAAACACGTTTTCCTTTGCCATGCTCACATAGTAGCTTCAAAAATTATGAAATTTGAAACCTAGCAATAATTTGACATCTCGGATCCAACAAAAGTGGTTTCGTCGAATTCCGAGGTCATTTGCAAAATGGCCATTTTCACGGGCTATATAAATTCAATAGTTACCTTTCTGAAAATTCATTTGACCATAACTTTTGCTTCCTGCTGTGAAACTTCGATTTTCCTGATTTGTTAGAAAGATATTCACTAAAAAATTTAAATGTTTTTGGTTTCACTCGAATCCGTTTTGTTTTGCACCCGGTACAGTTAGTCAAAGTTTGAATTCAATTTTTGAAACTACCACGCCATTTCAGACCTTGTTTATAATTAGAATTAATTATATTTATTTTCAAACATCGATTCAAACTTACTTTTCATCGTTATTATTTAAAGTATTTATTTTAAATATTTAAAATCCAGTAAAATAGCCAATTTAAAAAAAAATGGTTCAGATTTTCCGGGTCGTTACAATCTCCCCCACTTAAAACTTTTCATCCCCGAAAAGGAAAAAAGTCGAAAGTGGTTTGATTAATCAACTCTACGTTCAATCTGGCTTCCATTCTCCAACTTTTCAGTTTTTGAGAATATTCAAATTCTTCAAAAAATTGGCTAACACTCGGAATTTTCGAAAAATTTCTCCATAACCTTCTTTGTACGGGGAGGGGTTTGGAAATTTATTAGGCCGTATTAGGTACCCAATAAATCCTATAAAGCATACACATATTTATAATGATATATTCTGGTGTTTACAGGGGAGCGTGTATAGATAATAACTCCAGAGAATAAATTCTCGTCGCCCTGTCAAAGCCTGAGGGAGTGTGTATTTTTAATTTCTCCAGAGAATAAATTCTCGTCACCTCGTCCCGTGTGGGAAATAAATGATCCATGTGCCGTATCTAATAACTAGAGAGACGTGATTATTGTCAACTCTAGACCCGTGTGGTTTTTTTTATTAATCTGGCAATTTATCGTTACAATTATATATGGTCCATATCAATCATCAGTTCAACCTGTAATATATAGTCATCGCCATACAAGCCTCTCGCTCGTATGGTAAATCTTCAACCTCGTCACACAAGCTCCAAATGCTTATGTGGTATATGATGAAGTATGCCTATCTTCAAGAAGTATGCCATGTAGTGTAGTTCAAAATTAATTGTTACTATCCTGTGGCAACATTTATTATTGCACACAAAACAACCAGCACTCCGTATCCAATGGCATTCACAGGAGTTGATATAATAATAAAATTGCGCATCCAACTCATTAAGGTTTACCTATTTGTCGGGCACGCAAATAAATTCCTTACTCAACAGCTAATCCATATCATGTTCAAACATATATAATGCACATGTATATATTTCTACCTATTTTTAAATCCGTTCAATGTGTGATTTAATTAACTATCATTCTAATAATTTAATTAAACAAATCCACTGTCACACAACTCAAACAACCAGCGATTTGTTTTTAACTTTTCAAAATCATACAAATTAATTCATATACTCTTTTTAAATTAATCAGACTATAGAATTAAAAGTGCATATCCATGAAAATAAAATAACAACAAAGTAGAGAACTAAATGATAATGCAAAGTATGGCAAATGTACCTTGCACCGGAGTCAATCAGAGATATCCACTCGACACTTAGGATAGGCTTTTTGAATGCTCTCCTCAGTTTCCCAAGTACAATCTCGCGGATCTCCACTCCATTGCACTTTGACTAAGTGAACTTTCTTGTTCCTCAGCTCTTTGGTTTCCTTGCCGATAATCTTTAGTGGCTCTCTTCTCATAGCCAATTTTGGAGTAATTTCAATATCCTGTTGCGCTGCTTCTTCCACGATCAAGTTTGGATCATGAACGTGCTTTCAAAGTTGAGATATGTGAAATACATCATGCACTCCAGGCAGCCAATCAGGCAATTTAACTCTATAAGTGAGGGTTCCAATCCGTTTAAGTATAGCGAATGGACCAATAAATCTGGGCGACAACTTCCCAGTTTTGCCAAATCGAATCACTCCTCTCATCAGAGAAACCTTTATATACACATAATCAACAATAGAAAAAGCGAAATCCCTTCTTCTCGAATCAGCATAGCTCTTCTATCGGCTTTGAGCGGCGAGTAATCGTTTCTTAATGAAATCGACTTTGTCGGCAGCTTCGCGGATCATATCTGGTCCCAATGCAAGCCTATTTCCAGGTTCAACCCAACAAGCAGGGGATCGACACGGTCTACCATACAATGCTTCGAATGGTGACATTGTTAGGCTCGCTTGGTACCTATTGTTGTATGAGAACTCTGCCAAATGCAGATGGTCTTCCCATGGTCCACCAAAGTCAAGAATACAAGCCCGCAATAGATCTTCTAAAATACGATTCGCCCTCTTAGTTTGACCATCTGTTTGGGATGATAAGCGGTGCTTAAGTTCAGTTTTGTTCCCAATTCTACTTGAAATGCCTCCCAGAATTTGCTAGTAAATATTAGATCTCTATCACTAATTATACTGAGCGGCACTGCATGTAGCCTAACAATTTCCTTGAAATAAATCTGCGCCAGACTCTGAGCAGTTCTGTTCGATCTGACAAGTATGAAATGGGCGGTCTTCGTGAAGCGATCTACGATCACCCAAATACCGTGATTTCCTTTCCTGGTTCTGGGAAAACCATCTATAAAGTTCATGGAAATATGTTCCCACTTCCAACCTAGAACGTCCAGCGGTTGCAACAATCCCGCAAGTTTCTGTTGGTCGCTTTTGACTAGTTGGCAAGTAGGGCATCGTCTAACATATAAAGAAGTGTCCCTCTTCATCGACCTCTACCAAAAAGTGCGTTTGATGTCATTATACATTTTGCTTACCCCTGGATGGATACTTAGATTTGACTTGTGGCATTCATCTAGTACTTCCTTTCGGAGCTCAAAAATGTTAGGAACACAGATTCGACCCTTTAGCCTTAGAATCCCATCATTATCAACATGGAAACTCGAGGGCTCGCCTTTCTGAATTATCTCTCTGATCTTCTGAATGAAGTGATCATCCTTCTAAAGAGCAAATATTTTATCTATCAATGAAGTCGTGATAATAAAACTGGCGATCATTACATTCTTTCGGCCTAGCGCATCGACCACGACATTGGCTTTCCCTGGAGTGTATAGAATCTCAAAATCGTATTCTGCAAGGAACTCTAGCCAACGTTCATGCCTCAGATTCAAGTCTTTCTGGGTGAACAGATACTTTAACGACTGGTGTTCTGTAAACAGTTCGAAGTTCTCACCCAAAAGATAGTGTCTCTAGATTTTCAAAGCGGACACGATAGCCAACAACTCAAGACCATGAGTGACGTAGTTTTTCTCGTGCGGCTTCAGTTGATGGCTAGCATAAGTGATCACTTGACCTCTTTGCATTAACACTGCACCCAGGCCTTCTCTAGAGGCATCTGTCCAGACTTTCAAGTCCTAATTGCCGTATATAATCGTTAACACTTGAGCCGTTGTTAATCTTAACTTTAGCTCCTCAAAAGCCTCCTCACTTTCTGGAGTCCACTTGAATTTTGAGTGCTTCTTTGTAAGCTTCGCTAAGTGACCAGATATCTTCGAAAAATCTTTAACGAACTTCGAGTAATAACTAGCCAATCCGAGAAAATTGCGGACTTATGTAGGAGTACTAGACTGTTTCCAATTTTGAATAGCTGTGATTTTACTTGGATTCACAACAATTCCTTCTTTCGATACGACATGGCCAAGAAACTTCACTTCATCTTGCCAGAATATACATTTGGAAAGTTTAGCTTTCCATACATTCTTTCTCAAAATTTCTAGAACCTATTCCAAATGCTTTTCATGTTCGGCCTTTGATTTAGAGAAGATTAGAATGTCGTCAATAAAAACCAAATCAAACTTATTAAAGACTCCTCTAAATACTCGATTCATCAAATCGACAAAGTAAGCTGGAGCGTTACATAAGCCGAACGACATTACTAACCACTCATAGAATAAGTCTGGACCTCTGAATGTTGTCATAGGAACACACTCTTCGGCAATACGAAGCTGATGGAAGCCTATAGCTAGGTCCATCCTTGAAAATACTTGTGCTCCATTCAGACGATCCAACAAATCATCGATTCGCGACAATGGATATTTATTCTTTATTGTCTGCTTATTCAAGTCTTGATAATCCACACATAGTCGCAGAGTACCGTCAGACTTTGGGACAAACACCACTGCTGCCCCCCAATCCGAGAAATTAGGCCTGATCAGACCTTTCCATACAAGCTGTCAAGTTTGATTGTCCAGTTCTTCTTTCCCCTTTAGAGTCATTCTCCGAATAGTGTGCACTACTGGCCTTGCGTTCGGAATTAAAGCGATTTTGAAATCAATTTCTCTCGACGGAGGTAAGCTGACAACTTCTTCGAACACATCTGCATAATTCTTTACGATAGGAATATCTTTGATGAGGTCGAGAATATTCTCTGTGACTACAGGAATATTTTCTATTTCAGCAAGAGAAACATCCAACGCTGCCCATAAGTCTTTTCTATTAGAATTCTAACCTTTACAGGGAATGGTTATATAATCACCTGATTTAATCTTCGGCTTAACTATTCTGTCGGCGCATTTGACCTCAGCTTCATATTTTGTCAACCAGTCTAACCCCAAGATAAGATCAAACTCTGTAAAATTCATGATGATAGAGATGGTAGGGAACTTATAACAGGAAAAAGAGACAGACACTGCACAAATCCTGCTAAGATCGAGAGAACCCCCAACCGGATTATGGACAGTGATGGGTTCTTTAAGCTTCCTCAATTTCAAATCCAACTTCTTAACTGCATTCTTGGCAATAAAGCTTTGTGACGCGCCTGTATCAAACAGTACTTTAACTGGAATGTTCTTGACAGTAAGCGTGCCTTCTAAAACATCAGACCTTCCCTGACTAGCTGAGGGTCCTGAAGTTTCTGCCACTTCATTCACTTGTACCATTCCAGACTTCTTTAAGAGCCAGCAATCCTTTGCAAGATGACCAGTCTGATGGCGTTTAATGCAATCTCTATTTTCTTGAAAATTCTTCTTGGATTTAGATCCACTCTTTATTCGTTTCTTTAAGGGTCCGCAATTTATCAACAAATGCCCTTTCTGATGGCAGTTATTGCATATGGTAGTTATTACTGGTTCTTTCCCAGATCTGGCCCTTTTCCGATTGACTTTGGGCTTCTTTCTTACCTCAGACATCGTACTGGACTTAGGGTGATCAGTTTCAGACTCACCTTTATTACTAGAATTGACTTCCTCGTCGTAACGCAACATACCTTTCTTGTCGAGATCCTCATACTGGTAAGCCATGTATATCATTTCAGGAAAAGGAAGCTTCACATTAGTCATTACACTATTCTGATATTTTCCACTATTTTGATATTTTCTTTGCAGGCCATGAATAAACCTCAAATTCTTCCTCTTTGGGTCTTTAATCAGATGAGGGGCGAAATGAGAGAGTTCGTTGAATTTCTTATGATATTCTGGAATGGTCATATCTCCTTGTATCAGATAAGAAAATTCATCACATAGCCGCTCAGTTGCTTCAGGAGGAGTAAATCTTTCTAGGAAAATCACTTTGAATCTATCCCAGATGATATCACCTTCTGGATTATCCTTAATAATAGAATCTCACCAAAACAAAGCTTCGTCTTTGAGTGCCTAAGATGCCAGTAATCTTTTATGGTAATCCCTTAGCTTTAAACCGTCAAAGATCTTCTCAGCAGAACGAATCCAAGCTTGTGTTTTCATAATAGATTCTTCACCTGAGAACGGTATTCCACCCATATTTCGATACTTAATTAATAGGGCCTCAATATCTGGTTATGCATTCCTTATGTTTCTGATACTCATTTTTCTAGTACTTCTGCAAATAGCAGATCAAGTGTCAGCTCACAGAAAAGATATTTTAAAACATAGAGACAAATACTTGAATGTAAATGCTTCTATCAAGGTGTTATTTCATTCTGCTATACTCATACTAGGATATTACTGATCCTATCTGTAATGAGTTATTCGTCCTAGAACACTACTGGTTCTATTTCTGACGAGTTCGTTAATATGTTATATTCCAGCACTAAGCTTAACCAAAGCTCTGATACCAAGTTGTGACGACCCCAAACTCCGTACCAACGGAGACAAGGGTAATCTTTGGAATATAACACATAAACATGTAATAGCAGAACAGAATTAAATAAATACACCAGATAATGTACAAATAATATACTGGATAAACGTAATCATCAGAGTTACACAGTATACAAGATCATACTTAGTACAAATATAGTTCAGCTATACATAAATGTCTACAGCGGAAAACAAACATAATATGTACAATAGGGGCTGAACATCATAAAATAGATAAATGATAGAATCCATCTTCAGCTCCAGCTATCCAGAAAGAGCCTGCTAAAATCTGAATACAAGGCTGCCTGTGTAGAAAAAGGGGCACACGAGTTTGCAAGTGAAACAAACTACGAGTCAGTCATGGGACTATGAGAAATCTACTTAACACATTATAATATGGCCAATCACAGGAACACACCACTTTCGCGGAACGGGTTTACTCCATTGGATTGCCAGTGCTTTAAAATAAACAAATCTTTAAACATCGCAATGATTTTTATAAAAATGAAGCCATTATAAAACTCGGTTCCCATCACACAATGCAACGCAAACCGGAGGATAGAGTTTTACCTTATAATGGCCAAAATATGCTTGATACGAATAAAACAAAAGAATTTGATATTATTGCTAGTGTTTATATGTTTCAAAAACAACTTCGAATCATAACTATCAATCATAGATGACATGGGTACCGTATATCATGTCGCCATATATAGGTATACAATCAAAACCGCACGATGTCGTATTTGGAAATTGGATTTCCGTCATGAACCAAGGCAAAAGATAGTCCTTACTGAATTCGAGACGCTCTAGCCCGTGTCTCAGGATCAGAACACATCGACCCTTTGGATCGTCAGGGCCAGTCCACCGATGTGGACTATTATGCCTGAACACTACGTTTCCCCGCCCTTTGGAGCGTAAGTGGGCCAACGAATGACTCCACCTAATTATGTATATTAAATTAATTATTATTTAATTTATCCTCTTTAATGTTGTTAAAAAAATTCGGGGTGCTACATTCTCCCCTACTCAAAGGATTTCATCCCTGAAATCTCTCAGAGAAGAATGCATGTCCTACCATCCATCATCCATTTACTCATCCACCAATCACTGGCATCCATTGCCCTTAAATATTTCTAATGCTTATATGAATACATGCAAAGGTGTGTGTATTTGTCCGAACATTAATGCGAAGATCAGCGGTCTACTGATTCAGTTGACCTCCTTAATGCAATGTATGGTAGTGCCATGAATCCGTTATGTATGCAAATTATCCTATTATAACATGTAAGCTCTATATCTGTGCACACTCATTCGTCCAAATGCAACATCCATATGTTAATATATCCATTTCCATCCATAAAATAAAATAAAATGCACACACATCCATATGCAGTATGAAAGTGATTGAGCCGATCTTAGTGCCTAATGTGTATGTATATGCGTCCACTGGCAACCACAGGCAAACACTTGCATCCACTTGCATCCATCAAACATAACGTGTCTCAAACACTGTTTACATCCATGGATTCCCTATCTAAAGGTCGAAGATTCGATCGATAGGTTACAAACGGATGATAGAAACAAGTACGAATAAAAAGCTTTGGAAATAGAAGTTAAGAACATAGTCCTAAAAAGGAAAGGGTATGAAGTGTGATCTCTGCCTTCGGTCTCCCAAGTCGCATCCTCGCTGTCTTCTCCCTTTTGCACTTCTATTAACCTAACCTCTCTGTTGTGCAATTTCTTAACCTCTGATCCAAGTACGCAAGTCGAAACTCATCCAATCATTGATTCCTTCTATACTTCTGTTTCCTTTCACAAGTTTGGCTCCGCTACCTCGAATTCCATACATTTTATTGCTGCTTGGATGAATAGTTATCTTAGAATGGTGGGCTTCCTCAAGGACTGTCTTCAATAGGTTTCCCTTCCTGATATGATTCACCTATCAAACCTTTTCTCAAGTAACTTCCCCACTTGCTTATCAAGTGCCCTCTCTTCTTTTAGGAGCCATATGGCACACAGGTAATGCAATTGGCTTTGCATTGTCCACCAGGTATGTACGGAGATCAATCTCTGCCTCGGGGGTTAAACCCGAACCTCATCAAAGACATCAGGATACTCACGGAATACTGGTACCGATCGCAGATCATCGATAGATGCCTCAAGAGATTCTAGGAAACAAAGCATGACAGACCCTTGCAGGTCCCAAGAAATCTCGAGGGTCCTCTCATGACAAGCCAGAAGCCTAACGACCCTCCTCTCACAATCCGAAATGGCACCATACATGGCTAGCCTACCCATCCCTAGAATCATACCATAACCCATGAAACAAGATGTGCATCGTACTCAAACTCGATGCCTAACACAGATATTCTCAAACCCCGACAAATCATATATAAATGAGCCGAACCACCAATGGAGTTTGAGGCAACTACGTGATACACTACCATACTAGTAATTAAGTGTAGAGATTCAATCACAAAACTAGATATAAATGAATGTGAAGCGCCAGAATCAAAAAGTGTTCCAAGAGAAATTAAACCTTCCACGGAAATTTTTCTACCTCTATCAGGAGCACCGATCGCGAGAGCATGCATCTGCCCTCCAAAAGTTCATATCCTTGTCCTTGTTTCTTCGAGCAATCCTTAATAAGATGCCCGACCTCTCCACAAGCGAAGCAAGCAATCTTCCTTATATCTTTAACCTTGTCATTCTTTTCTCCTTTCTTCTGTTGTTGTTATTGCTGCTATTGTCCCTTCTTGGGCTACACCTTCTCATTTTGCGTTGCTTCCTCAGCCTTTACCTCCTTCTTTTCTCCCTTGTCCTCCTCGTGCATCAGGGCCATATCGACAAGCTTTTCAAAAGTGTCCCCCATTGGAATATGGGACATGCCTAGCCTATGAAGGGGTTCATTCGGCCCTTTAGCAAACCGCAAAGCCCTTTTGTGCGGTGTATCCACTAACTCTAACCCGTACCTTGCCAGTTGGTTGAACTTGTTCACATACTCCTTCATCGTCAAGTTTCCTTGTTTTAGTGCTAGGAACCTCTCCATCTGTATGCTTCTCTTAGCTTGGGAAAGAAATTTCATTTCGAACCTCTGTCTACAATCTTCCCAAATTTCCACTGGACGTCCTGCTTAGGTGATTTTCCACCAAAATAAGGCTTCACCCTTTAGTAGCGAAGCAGCTAACTGAACCTTCCTTCTATCCTCTACTTCAAAGATTACGAATAAGTCCTTGGTCTCCTTAAGCCAGTTCCTAGCTTCTACGGATGTCTTATTCCCATGGAATGGCTTCCCTCCAATAGCACAGAAGTCCTTGCAGATCTTGGAAAAGTTATCAGCTCTTGGAGGGGGAGGAGGAGGAATAACTGGTGCAGCTGGGGGAAAAACATCTCTTTGGCCTTTGGCAGGCGCTGTGGCCTCCAAATACATACCGAACCATCCGGGTATTGTGACGCCCTCTAGGATATTAGGAATGTTGTGTTCCCCTGGACATGCTGGAAAAAGAAAAAGGAAGAAATTTAGATAAAGGACCGAAGGATATTACATATGGCTTCTTGGATAATATTTTTAAAACTGACTTTTCTTTTTGAAAATTCTTTCTTTTAAAACTCATTTTGATAATATTTTTCAAAAAATTTTGTCTAATTTGGTAACCTTCAGCTCTGATACCAAGTATGAACCCCACGTCCGTTAGTGCCACTAAATAAGGGAATGCATTAAGTTTCATGAAGCGTTATAGGTAAACAGACACAGAATAATTACAAGACAAATATAAATAAGATAGCAGCGGAAATTTTTAAATTTTTATTTCAAACATAAATCATAATATCATGGTCCATAGTATCATAAGTCACAAAAACCATTACAATAAAACAACTTCTGTCTTGCATCATCAGAGTACATAAGAATATGAAAAACTTAATTCCCCAATTGAAAAAGTTAAGGCACAGTAGAGACAAGAACTTGAGACATACTTCAGAAGTAGTTCCTAACAAGATGATATCTGAGTCCTGACTAGGCCTGACTGTTTCCTCCCTAAGAACCTTCGGGGGGGAGGGGACGGAAGAAAGAAGGAGAAACAAAATGGGTCAGACATAAAGTCTGGCAAGTCTAGTTACTTTTAACCAGTAAATAAATAAAAGTAACATGATAGGCATATAAAGTGGATAAGAGAGATCACTACATAAATGGCAGGTGTGACAAGGTAGATAGGGTAAGGTGTTTGTGCTTCACTAATGATTACTCTGGCCTATTACTAGTATAACTAAAATGAGATGATCCCTTCCAGTATAAGTTGGTAGACTTAGGGCATACGTCCGAGTGTACCCAAACCACTACCCTAATCGATCGGCTCCCTACTCCGTAGATATCATATGCTGGCCCCATAGTAGGAGGTATCACTTCCTAAAGTGGCAACCCTTAAGGTGTGAACAACCATATCTACTGGAGTCACGGTTGTCTTATCCCCCTCTGCATGGCTAATGCACGCACATGGTCTAGTCGATTTGCACCGCCCACACCGTCCGTCTCATTTGGATCTCTTATAATCAATCAGTAAGCATACCCCTTCTCTGCCTAGTACAAAGTTCTTTATTTGATACCTACACTGGGTTACTAACTAAAATGGGTCCCACACAATATGATACAAGCTCTCCCCTTTGTCTTGTATCCCCACTAGGTTTTTCATTGACTATGTATACCCTTAGGTGTCTTTAATTACATAGCCCTATATTAGTTATGCTTACCTAAAAGATTGTCTTTAATTACATAACGTTATTATATTTTTTCCAACGATTATGTATACCACTAGGTGTCTTTAGTTACATAGTCTCATTGGGTTAAGTTCGTGGGCCTATATGTAAATATTGCCCACCCCCTCTAATTTTCTTAACCCACCCACTACCCATCCAATTTTACTTAACACTAACTTATGTTCATAATCATACAACCCTTATGGATTAAATTAGGTTAAGTAGCCCAATTCATTATCATGTCCAATTATGGTTATAATGAGCTAGACCTCCCACATTAGGTCTACAATATGTGGATGCTATATACGCCGGTCGGGTCTGGGCAGTCTCATTCCACAGTTGGGTCTAACCTCGTGTCTTAGCCCGATTCGTATTTACGTACTTAGACCTCCCATATTAGGTTCAACATTAGTGGCTGCTGGATATGTCGGTCGGGTCCAGGTAGACATCCATCACTAATGCAACCTAACCTCGTGTCATAAGTACAATTACAATTCCTAATTGTAATCACTAAACATTCCATTTTTATCCAAATATACCTATGTCATTATAGGTGGTTATTTCTATGTTTCCCCATTTAAATTATGTGTCCAATTCATATTAAAATACTACATAAATTATGCCAATTATAAATCCCTTTTCCCCATTTCCTAACTAACGTATTTGCACGTATTTTGGCGGCATCTCGGCTATAAAGTAGCCTAGCCTTAACAATGAAAAAGGAAATATGACAAAGGTGATAGTTTCAACATATCTTGGAATAAACTAGCATGATAACAAGGTGAATGGACATGTAACTAACATCATAACAAGGTGGACATAAAACTGATGAACTTATGGCAACTACGATGTCAAAGCAAGCATAATTAGATCTAAATTAACCACTTAGGTGCCTAACTATTTAGATCTAGCATAATTAGGGTGTCATTGTAACATGGTTAGATCTAAAGATGGCTTCACGTGTCAAGTTTACAACATATCTAGATTGGTCACAATATGACAAGTGAAAAGAGAATTTAAATAAAGAACTAGATCTAGCCAATGTTACAACTGCCCATTTTAATAGATGTACATTCACCACAAGATAGTTACAAGTCAAGATCCACATAGACAACATAATAAAATAACCACAATTATATTAGAACTAGGGAAATAGATCTATCATGACACAGTATAGGATTTAATACTAGCACAGAATCATGCTTTACAACATATCCAATTCATAGTCTTTCACAATTTACTTTTATTTATCTAAACCTAAAAGCAATCTAGAAACCCACAACGTTAGGTTTAGAGAATTGAGAAAGAATGGATCTTAAATTTCTAAATTTGATTTACGAAGTATGTTGTTGTAGAAAACGGTTCTGTCTCAGTTTATATCCCAACAGCATATGGTTCCATTAACTTCCAATGAAGAAATAAGAGTTTTGAGCACATATTTATAGATGCAGAATCCTCTGAAACCGACTACCACCTCAGTCCTAGGGGTGTCGACACCCCAGTAGGTGGGTCAACCCATAGGTCGACACACCTTAAGGGGGGTCGACTTCTAGGTCGACACCCCTCTAGGGTGTCGATCCCCTACAGCGGGAATTCTGCTGCAATGATGAATTTTTCAAATTTGAACTATTCTAGATAAAATTCTGACTCATCTCTGACTTATATGTGTATACATAATATTTCTACGCGTATACACACTTAAAACACTCATAACTTCTTCAAACAATGTCCGTTTTACGCAAACCAAATGTCTATCTTGACCAAAATTTCGAGACAGACGCAATGGTGTACTCTGTTTTCTATAATTCTATATATTAAATTAATTATTATTTAATTTATCCTCTTTTATGTTGTTAAAAAAATTCAAGGTGTCACAAACTTTGTGTCTTATCACCGTTACATGTATGTTTACGCACTAGACCTCTTACATTAAATTAATAACTTGTGGATCCTGGATTTGCCGGGCAGTTCTGGGCAGAGTTCTACCATAAATTGAATTTAACCTCGTATCTAAGTGTAGTTACAATTTTCTATTTATTATAAATTTTCTATATAATTAGGCATGTCCATTCTTTCAAATTTTTACTATAATCTATATTTTACATGTCATCATATTAAGCCAATTTTATGTGTTCTTTCTAACATGTAATTAATTCTATTCTAACATGTAATCATTTAATCATGTAACTGTTCAAATCTAACAAATTAACATGTAATTTTCTTAATTCTATAGTTAATAATTCAGGTACATAGTATGCCACCAATTAATCATGTAATTAGAAATGTATGTATACAACAGTAATCGTTGCACATATTTTAACAAGTTCTCATTTCAACATGTGAACATTTCGGCATATTAAACATTTCAACATATGAATTTTATAACATATTAATATTTTAACATATTAATATTTCAACATGTCATATAAGCATTTCATCACTTAATCATTCTAGCAGATTTACATTGCATATTAACGGGGAATGTTAAAAGATAATATAACATTATCAAAAATGATATAACTTAATTCCACTCACCTAATTTGCTTTCCAAATCCTGAGTCTGGTCCAGATCTAGCATTCCATGGTCCTCCTAACTGAATTTAGAACCTATCAACCATGGATCAACAATTCTTACTAAAAGTAAAAGGGAAGAAAAAAGAGAAATTTGAAATAGACTTGACCTAAGAAATTACCTTGCTTCGAATGTGATTTTGAACACCTTCTTATTAATATTCATTCTTTTCCTCCAGATATTGATTTAGAATTTTCCTAAACTAATTATCTTGTTTTTCTGAAGATATTTGAAGAGGAAGAAAAATGGCAGAGTATGGACGTTGTCTTAGAAATATGAGATTTAGGCTAGGCTCTGCTAGCCTATTTATAGACGTTCAGGTTCTTATCGTACATGCAGCGCTGAGTCTGCATTGAACCCAGTTAAGAAAATAGTCCAGGTTCGCTGATGAATCTAGCTGGATCTGGGGGGTGTCAACCCCATTGTCAACCCCCCCTATAGGGGTGTCGACCCCCTATGGGTCCCACAAGCTGTTTTGGCATAGAAATTTGATTTTTCAAATGTTTGAATTTCTGTAATTTATTTAATCGTTATATTCACATGTTATCTTATACGTATACAAATCTTCTAATGACCATTTTACGTGTGTGTGTGTATATATATATAAATATATATATATATATATATATATATATGCACAACTTTTATTTGATTTCATAATTCAAATGGTGTTATACTGTTATTTGATTCTTGCCATATTTCCTTGATTGCAGCCTTATCTTGAACTTTATCTCTTGTGCATGCACACACACACACACATAAGCGTATATTTACATATACATGTATACATATATTTTTCTAAACATCCCTATATGTATACTTTTCCTTATATGAGTGTTTATACATATTTTTTCTTTAGAACATGTGTTAATTTAGTTCTTCCCCTTAAATCAAAAATATGATGCCAGCGAGGATCGAACACTATACCTCTTGTATGCAAGCCACGTGCTCTAACCAACTGGACTACTAAGGCTATTATTAACAAGGCGTAGAACAGTGGTAATTATTTTTCTCTTCTAACTTCTCTTTTTCATGTTTGTTACAATATTTCAATTAAATCATTGCATGAATCTTTTTCTTTTATTTCTTTTTTATAATTGATGCATAATATTTATAAATCAAGACATGCAACCAATCCTTTCTTTCTTTTAATGCATGCTGTAACACCCCGTGTATTCTATAACAGTGAGATTCACAAATTAAAGTATAATTAATTTCAAATCAAAGAATAAAGGGAAACGGGTTACGCCATTGCATTCGCCTCGAAATTCTGCTTAAGATAGAGTCTGAGTTTACGCAAAACGGATAACGTGTGAAGAAGATATCTTTAATTTAAATATCACAGCAAAACATGAAAAAAAAAAAGAATGTGAAACGAATAATGTTTAGCATTGTTCTAGGGTTTGTAAGCAAAAGACTTAGTAGCTCATTTTGTTGGAACACATGACTTGCATACAAGAGGTACATAGTTCGATCCCCGCCAGCGCCCTATTTTTGTTTTAGGGGAATGGCTTAAAATAGCCTAGTGTGAACGTAGTTCAAAAAGTGGTTTAGTGTGAAAATGGGTAATTGGGAAGATAGAGAAAAAAAATGAATATATATATAATATATATATACATATACGCATATATATATATATATATATATATATATATATATATATATATATGACGTGTACGCATCATGTAGCGTACGTTGCGCATTTTTGGTTGTCAAGGATGGTTTTTTTTTTGTTTTTTGGCCTTCTCCAATTTTTAATTATGACAAATTAAAGGTAAGAAAATATTTATTCATATATAAATAAATATTTATATATGGGTAATTAATACGGTAAAGGGGAAAATGTATCTATTAAACACGTATTTACGTTTGAATTGGTGAACATTTAATACGCTGAGTCATTTCTGACTCATCGCTGAGTCAATGCTGAGTCATTTCTGACTCATGGCTGAGTCAATAGGATAACTCTATCCTGACTGAACGGCTATTGTTGAATCAAGCTCCATCGACGGTCTAAAACAACTCACAAACATTATAAAAAGGACCTAAGACCTAGCCTAAATCATACTATTTCATTTTAGCCTCAGGCCGCCGCCATTAAACCTAGAGCTCTGAATTAAAAATATAAAGAATAAAATTATAGAAGATGGAGGACGATTCTTGAAGGCTACAACTAGAAGCTACAACAACTACGACGCTTTAGACAACGAATTCGAGACTAATTGATTTGGGATTTTTAATTGCTTCATATTGTAAGTTCTATGTTACTTTTTAGGCAAAAACGCTAAAACAATATGGACATGCGATGAATTGAAACCGAATTTATGAACTATTGCTAATCCATTGTTTATATTATTTATCGTTGAATTATAATTTGGGGATATTGCTATGGCAACGTTGCAAGTTAAACTTGTCGTGATTTTGATGTTGTTATAAATCACTTGGGCTTAATTGTTTGGCAAGTTGGACTAATACATGTCCATGAAATCGCTATGTTTATTGAAATATTTATGTTGATTAAACCATGCCTATGATGCTAATTAGACCATGGGTATGAATATTGATGGAATTATGCCTGTGGTGTTATTATACCCATCATGATTTATGAAAAATAGGGTATTGCTAGGCTATGATGAAAAGTTGAAATTGTTATAATGTTAGATATGTTAAAAACGCTAAGTTGGAATCATTATGTCTATCATGTTAATTATGTTAAAAACGCTAAATTGGAATCATTATGTCTATCATGTTAATTATGTTAAAAACGCTAAATTGGGATCATTATGTCTATCATGTTAGTTGAGAATCATTATGTTAATAATGCTAAGTTGGAACCATTATGTTTATAATATTAGATGAGAATCATTATGATAAATTGGAATTATTATGTCTATGAGAATCATTATGTTAAAAATGCTAAATTGGAATCCACTATGCCCATTAGGATTACTATGCCTTTAATGTTTCATGTTTATAATAAATTTTTTATGATGCCGCAATGATTATTATGCCTATGATGCAAAGTTGAAAACATCATGTTAAATTAAGTTGGAATCATCACTATGCCAAGTTATCACCATACTAGTATTGCAACTATGTGATATGTTATAGCCTGTTTATTATGCAAGTAATGTTATAACTGTCACATATGCCTATCACATGTTTGGTATTATTCCCCTTTATCTCTTGAACTGTTTATACTTGTGAACGAAGTACGTTTATATACGTTGGGGATACAATTGGGTAGAATAGGCAAAACTTGAATTAATTATAAGCATAAACTATGAAATTTGGCATAAGTAGAACATGAAATATGGCACGAAAAACTTGACTTGAACATGCCATAACTTGACTTTAAACATGCCTTAGTTGGGCACGAAGTTGACATATGAACATGATATCAAAATCTGATAAGAACATGGGCATGACTTTAGAAAACAAGAAAGTGGCCAACTCGAGGTTGGGTTGAGTTTGTAGTGTAAATCTGCCCGGAACCGCCCGGCAAATCCAGTTACTACAAACAATAGGATCCAATGTGGGTAGTTAGTCACATCGCGCTTGAAACCCGATGTTGGGTTGAGTTCGTAGTGTAAACCTGCCCGGAACCGCCCGGCAAATCCAGTGGCTACGAACAACAGGATCCAATGTGAGTGGTTCGGTGCATTAACGAATCAATTAATGCCATGTAGGGTTAAGTCATGAACATGAAAAGACAACTTAACCAACTTGAACACGATTTGAAGGGCTAAGTCATGAACTTGAAAACGACGACACTTAGCCAACTTGACATGACACGTAGGCGGGTTAAGTCGCGAACTGAAATGACATGCTTAACCATCTTGACATGACTAGACTAGAAAAGGATTGAGTCACGAATTACATGACTTAATCTGTTAGGCGGGTTGGGTCACGAATTACATGACCTAATCTATTAGGCGAAACCCTAGACACGACCCCTTTCAGCAGTAACCCTCTAGATGTATCAAGGTACCCTGGGGCTAGGCCGGGTGGGGGCACGATTACTGGGCTGATTGTAAGAGGTGAACGGCGGCAGTGGGGTACGCCAGTGTAGGTTCGGCGGACTACGATCGTGCACGTATCCGGGGCAGACACTGGGTATCCGTAGATTTATCTGTGCATCTTGAATCGTGTCAGGGGTTGACACCTTAGGGCTGATACACCAGAAGGTGGACCCAGCACAGGTGACTACATTCGTGATTAGCCGTATGACACGAACACTTGACGAGCTAGAACTTGTAGGGAGCCGGTCGACTAGATAATCGCTCCATAGGACCCCGTACTTGGGTCAGACCCCGTTTCAGAGTCATTTCATGATAGTGGGCCGTGGGATTTATTTCGTGATTAACTTGTGACACGGGCTTAGTATACTAGTGAAGTCGATGCAACGGATCTCGAACATGTGATGCTCTACTTGACTTGTCTTGACTTATCCTGATCACCTTAGTCTATCTTGTTCACCTTGACACTATTCTTAAGTCTAGTTCCAGTTCATACATGACAGGTTGTTTTAACCGTTTTTACACTGAAAGTCACTAGAACTTACTCAGTCTTTATGACTGACCCTTTTCCTTTCGCCTCTTTTTCTTTCGTTCCCCCCCCCCCCCAGGTTCTCAGGGAGGAATAACTAGCTCTTAGCTTGGATATCACTTGCTTTGGCTCAGCATGTACGGTTTGCTATGGCTGCTTCTTTTGACTGCACTTGGGGAATAAGTTGTTTTACTGTTTTTAAATTACTGTTTCTTTGGCTATTATTATAAGACAGTTGTAATGAGGTTACTTGAAATGTTTGTAAAAGACATGGTTTAATTTGGAATGAAATGAAGTTCTGTTTTGCTCAGAAATTCTTCCGCTGTTTACTTAATTATTTATTTATGTTCTGTCTTGTGATAATTCTGTGATGTTATCTCGATAATACCTCTCCAAAACTAGGGCATTCCCTTTGTGAGTGACCCTAGCGGAGGTGGGGTGTTACACTTGGTATCAGAGCAGAAGGTTACCAAGACTGGGCAAAAGTTTTGAAAACCTTTTGAATTTTTTTCAAAACCATTTACAAAGAAGCATTTTCCAAGAAAAAGTTTTTAAAGGCTATTCCCCAAAAGCCATTAGCACTATCCTTTGTTTCCTTGTTTGAATCTCTTTCCCTTTCTTTTCTCCATCTGTAGTCACTGTAGCTTTACCTGCGGCTAATCTTCTTTATAGCTTCGTAGAGGGTTTTCCCGTATGATGGAGATAGTTTTCGTGAGGCTTGTTAACATGTTATATAGGAAAGGTATGAGTGATAAGGATAAAGATAAGGCGGATGAGTCTTCCGGAGTGATTGAGCCAAGCATCCTTGAAGGCGTAAAAGTGGAAACATTGAGGCGAGTTCTGATTCGTGTCTTAGGAACGGAGATCTAGGAGCTAAGGAATCAAGAAGTCAAGCTAGTTAAAATACAGTGGGGTGAAGCCCTAGAAGACGCAACTTGGGAAATTTAAGAAAAGCTAAGCGCGCTATACCCATTTCTTTTTAGGGTACATTCTAGATCTATTTTTCCTATAGGTTTACATACATTTCTCTTGCTATCCATGTTTGTTTTGTTATCTCTTTGATCCTATCTTGAGAACCATAGGTAGAATCTTTTTGGATGTAAACATGAAATTGAAACATGTTATGATTGCGAAATGGTTGCAAGTGGTCGCAAGTGGTTGCTCGTGGATGCATGAATACACATTAGGCACAAGATCGGCTCAGGCACATTTACATATTGCATATGCATGAGTGTTTATTTTGGAAACTTGGTTGTGTTATCATTTGGTTGTTGCATATGATTGAATGTTTGAGCACTCATGTAGAAATTTTGAATTATAGTAGGAAAAATTTGCATACATATTGGATTCATTTCACTAAACATATTTTGCATTTAGAAGATCAATCAGGCCTGATCATTAGCATTAGCTAAGGAACATATACACACACTTCGCATATGATCATAAAGCATTAGAAGTCTTTTAAGGACAATGGATACTCGTGTTTGATGGATGAGTAGATGGATGTTTGGATGTTAGGATATACATTCCTCCTAACTTGAAGATTTCGGGGACGAAATCCTTTTAAGTGGGGGGAGAATGTAACACCCCGTGTATTCTATAACAGTGAGATTCACAAATTAAAGTATAATTAATTTCAAATCAAAGAATTAAGGGAAACGGGTTACGCCATTGCATTCGCCTCGAAATTCTGCTTAAGATAGAGTCCGAGTTTACGCAAAACGGATAACGTGTGAAGAAGATATCTTTAATTTAAATATCACAGAAAAACATGAAAAAAAAAAGAATGGGAAACGAATAATGTTTAGCATTGTTCTAGGGTTTGTAAGCAAAAGACTTAGTAACTCATTTGGTTGGAACACATGACTTGCATACAAGAGGTACAGAGTTCGATCCCCGCCAGCGCCCTATTTTTGTTTTAGGGGAATGGCTTAAAATAGCCTAGTGTGAACGTAGTTCAAAAAGTGGTTTAGTGTGAAAATGGGTAATTGGGAAGATAGAGAAAAAAATGAATATATATATAATATATATATACATATACGCATATATATATATATATATATATATGACGTGTATGCATCATGTAGCGTACGTTGCGCATTTTTGGTTGTCAAGGATGGTTTTTTTTTGGCCTTCTCCAATTTTTAATTATGAAAAATTAAAGGTAAGAAAATATTTATTCATATATAAATAAATATTTATATATGGGTAATTAATACGGTAAAGGGGAAAATGTATCTATTAAATACGTATTTACGTTTGAATTGGTGAACATTTAATACGCTGAGTCATTTCTGACTCATTGCTGAGTCAATGCTGAGTTATTTCTGACTCATGGCTGAGTCAATAGGATAACTCTATCCTGACTGAACGGCTATTGTTGAATCAAGCTCCATCGACGGTCTAAAACAACTCACAAACATTATAAAAAGGACCTAAGACCTAGCCTAAATCATACTATTTCATTTTAGCCTCAGGCCGCCGCCATTAAACCTAGAGCTCTGAACTAAAAATATAAAGAATAAAATTATAGAAGATGGAGGACGATTCTTGAAGGCTACAACTAGAAGCTACAACAACTACGACGCTTTAGACAACGAATTCGAGACTAATTGATTTGGGATTTTTAATTGCTTCATATTGTAAGTTCTATGTTACTTTTTAGGCAAAAACGCTAAAACAATATGGACATGCGATGAATTGAAACCGAATTTATGAACTATTGCTAATCCATTGTTTATATTATTTATCGTTGAATTATAATTTGGGGATATTGCTATGGCAACGTTGCAAGTTAAACTTGTCGTGATTTTGATGTTGTTATGAATCACTTGGGCTTAATTGTTTGGCAAGTTGGACTAATACATGTCCATGAAATCGCTATGTTTATTGAAATATTTATGTTGATTAAACCATGCCTATGATGCTAATTAGACCATGGCTATGAATATTGATGGAATTATGCCTGTGGTGTTATTATACCCATCATGATTTATGAAAAATAGGGTATTGCTAGGCTATGATGAAAAGTTGAAATTGTTATAATGTTAGATATGTTAAAAACGCTAAGTTGGAATCATTATGTCTATCATGTTAATTATGTTAAAAACGCTAAATTGGAATCATTATGTCTATCATGTTAATTATGTTAAAAACGCTAAATTGGGATCATTATGTCTATCATGTTAGTTGAGAATCATTATGTTAATAATGCTAAGTTGGAACCATTATGTTTATAATATTAGATGAGAATCATTATGATAAATTGGAATTATTATGTCTATGAGAATCATTATGTTAAAAATGCTAAATTGGAATCCACTATGCCCATTAGGATTACTATGCCTTTAATGTTTCATGTTTATAATAAAATTTTTATGATGCCGCAATGATTATTATGCCTATGATGCAAAGTTGAAAACATCATGTTAAATTAAGTTGGAATCATCACTATGCCAAGTTATCACCATACTAGTATTGCAACTATGTGATATGTTATAGCCTGTTTATTATGCAAGTAATGTTATAACTGTCACATATGCCTATCACATGTTTGGTATTATTCCCCTTTATCTCTTGAACTATTTATACTTGTGAACGAAGTACGTTTATATACGTTGGGGATACGATTGGGTAGAATAGGCAAAACTTGAATTAATTATAAGCATAAACTATGAAATTTGGCATAAGTAGAACATGAAATATGGCACGAAAAACTTGACTTGAACATGCCATAACTTGACTTTAAACATGCCTTAGTTGGGCACGAAGTTGACATATGAACATGATATCAAAATCTGATAAGAACATGGGCATGACTTTAGAAAACAAGAAAGTGGCCAACTCGAGGTTGGGTTGAGTTTGTAGTGTAAATCTGCCCGGAACCGCCCGGCAAATCCAGTTACTACAAACAATAGGATCCAATGTGGGTAGTTAGTCACATCGCGCTTGAAACCCGAGGTTGGGTTGAGTTCGTAGTGTAAACCTGCCCGGAACCGCCCGGCAAATCCAGTGGCTACGAACAACAGGATCCAATGTGAGTGGTTCGGTGCATTAACGAATCAATTAATGCCAAGTAGGGTTAAGTCATGAACATGAAAAGACAACTTAACCAACTTGAACACGATTTGAAGGGCTAAGTCATGAACTTGAAAACGACGACACTTAGCCAACTTGACATGACACGTAGGCGGGTTAAGTCGCGAACTGAAATGACATGCTTAACCATCTTGACATGACTAGACTAGAAAAGGATTGAGTCACGAATTACATGACTTAATCTGTTAGGCGGGTTGGGTCACGAATTACATGACCTAATCTATTAGGCGAAACCCTAGACACGACCCCTTTCAGCAGTAACCCTCTAGATGTATCAAGGTACCCTGGGGCTAGGCCGGGTGGGGGCACGATTACTGAGCTGATTGTAAGAGGTGAATGGCGGCAGTGGGGTACGCCAGTGTAGGTTCGGCGGACTACGATCGTGCACGTATCCGGGGCAGACACTGGGTATCCGTAGATTTATCTGTGCATCTTGAATCGTGTCAGGGGTTGACACCTTAGGGCTGATACACGCGAAGGTGGACCCAGCACAGGTGACTACATTCGTGATTAGCCGTATGACACGGACACTTGACGAGCTAGAACTTGTAGGGAGCCGGTCGACTAGATAATCGCTCCGTAGGACCCCGTACTTGGGTCAGACCCCGTTTCAGGGTCATTTCATGATAGTGGGCCGTGGGATTTATTTCGTGATTAACTTGTGACACGGGCTTAGTATACTAGTGAAGTCGATGTAACGGATCTCGAACATGTGATGCTCTACTTGACTTGTCTTGACTTATCCTGATCACCTTAGTCTATCTTGTTCACCTTGACACTATTCTTAAGTCTAGTTCCAGTTCATACATGACAGGTTGTTTTAACCGTTTTTACACCGAAAGTCACTAGAACTTACTCAGTCTTTATGACTGACCCTTTTCCTTTCGCCTCTTTTTCTTTCGTTCCCCCCCCCCCCCAGGTTCTCAGGGAGGAATAACTAGCTCTTAGCTTGGATATCACTTGCTTTGGCTCAGCATGTACGGTTTGCTATGGCTGCTTCTTTTGACTGCACTTGGGGAATAAGTTGTTTTACTGTTTTTAAATTACTGCTTCTTTGGCTTTTATTATAAGACAGTTGTAATGAGGTTACTTGAAATGTTTGTAAAAGACATGGTTTAATTTGGAATGAAATGAAGTTCTGTTTTGCTCAGAAATTCTTCCGCTGTTTACTTAATTATTTATTTATGTTCTGTCTTGTGATAATTCTGTGATGTTATCTCGATAATACCTCTCCAAAACTAGGGCATTCCCTTTGTGAGTGACCCTAGCGGAGGTGGGGTGTTACACATGCATTACATTTTTATTTGCATTACTCTTTTCTTCTTTTTTAGTGCATGCATTGATTACATGCAATCACATATTATCTTTATTTTATTCTTCATATATATATATATATATATATATGTATATATATGTCTATGCATATATATATACACACACATATGCATTATTTAATTACTAAATTGTAATAAAATGTGGGGTGTTACAAACAGTTAAGTCGGTGAGTATGTCGACCGAAGCAGATGCCACCATATTGTAGTTTGCAATTGGAGAAAAAGCAAAATATCCATGTTCTATGTTAGCTAAAATGTTATACATTTGTCTGCAGAATCTCTGTCAATTTATCACTTGACGCTACATGCATAGAGAAATATAAGCATATGATGTGAGACATTGGGCAGAGGCAACTCTGTTCTATATATGCTGATAAATATAACAAATGAATGTACCAGATGCATAAACTAATTGACTGTTAGCTATAACATAAACAAATACATGTTCATATTCTTTTCATGTTATTTGTAGAAAGATAAGTGAATTGAGTTTTACCAGCACACCACTTATTATAGCTGATCCATTTGCTTCTTGGGATCACAATACATGGATTATGGTTAATAGGTTATATACACATCAACCTACCAGCAATAAATCATATGAAGGGCACTCGATTGGCATACTCGATTAGCTCACTCGATTGTCTCGCTCGATTATCTCACTCGACTGTTAGCTAAAGGTTGTAAATGGGATTTGTTGTATAGGTAAAGTATATCTTTGTTCTAGTAACTACCAGCTAGATTAGCTCACTAGATTGTCTTGTTCTGATTTGTTATTGTAATCAAATGAAGGGCAATAGTACAAAACATGGAATCTCTCTTCAAATACTCTTTAGGAATAGCTTCTCTCTTTCAAGTCTTATTTACTGGTGAGTGTTTTACTAGGACCAGTCAAAAGTACAATCAACATAATTTGATAATATTTCTTGTGGATAAAGCATGAATCCAAATAACCTATAACAAAATAATATTAGTTTCTCGACTGACATAAAGCGATGAGTATTTTGGATAGAATATCCAAATATAATATCTGAGACAGATTGAGACAAATTCAAACCGGCCTCTTTCTTTGACATACAAGTGATACATAGTTCCTTAACTACTTGTATATTTACATGGTCGATTTTGAAATATATGCTCCTTCAGCAGTATCCTTTTATATACTATATATATAAGCTGTAATTTCATATAGTGTAAGAGGTTAGTTTGAAGATTAATTAGCCATTGATGCCATTCTTTTGTCCTTTTATGCATCATGTTGTGCACTTGAAAAAAACATACATCCATATCTCATGCACATTTTGTATTCTGTAGAGGCTCGTTAGTTCAAGGCATAGGTTTTTGCGACTTGCATCTGTAACTAGATCAAGTGCCCGAGTACGCAACGTCCAACCAGAGGTTAAATTATCTCAGAGTTATGAAGTGTTGAAGCTGGCTAAGAAAAATGCAAAGCATGAGCAAGCAGGTAAGCTACTTATTCTCCCACCATTCCACTAATGGTTAAACTGGAATTTTTTTTTTCTTCTTTCTTTTGGACATAAGATCACTTTTGTGTGTTTTGAAGGTATAACATAAGAATTAGCTCATCATGGTAATGTGCTTGGGAGCGACAATTGAAAGTTTGTTACAAAAATGATCAAAATATCTGATTATTATTTCCATTGTTGGCAGCAGTTATATTTATGTAAATGGCTTCATTTTGTTTTTTCCACATCCTCCTCCTTTTCTAAATACTAGCTCATGCATGTTTAGAGGATCATATCTAAGACCTCGCCATGAACAAAGCCCTCAAATTTTTTTGTCCCTCCTCATTTTAATTTTTTATAGTTGAAAAAATAAAGTTGTTTGTATATATAATAATACCCAAGTCTATGTTACATTCTCATCAACTAACTTTGTTAAAAACACTCCTTTTTTATAGGAAAACTTATGCATCGACCCTTTGGAGAACTTATTGTATAAACATATCATTTTTTTCATGTGAGTTCGCACGCTCTGGTGAAATGGGGGACAACTTATGGTTATCTTATATTGCAAACTGCCTCGATTTGGGACAACACAAATCATTTTTTTGTTGGAATTTGGGATATCATCAGTATGCGCTATCTTATATTGCACTTTAAAATTTCAAAAGAAATTTGTTGGAGCATGATCTTGATTGTGCAGTAGCAATTTTTTGAGTAGCATGGTGAAAACATGCCTTCCCTGTAGTTAGTTTTGAAATAGATCTGTTTCTATAATATATTTGTGAATGTAGCTTACCCAAAAAAAAAATCCACTGACATATTGCACTAGGTTGAATTGTTACTACAAATATGTAACCACCTTTTTTTAAAGGATAGTATATGCTTGTACTACAAGTCTTAGATAGTCTTTACGTTTTTGTAACATCAAATATTATCATGTCAGGATCAGCTGGCGATAAAAAATCATGTTCCCTATCAGAGCAAGAACAACAAAATGTAGACTCTTCAAAGTTAGGAGGACCAACCCAAGAACCCGATCCAACGGTCTTCAAGATAACTTAGAGAAAATCACTAACAACACAAATCTAAACAATGAATCTGAAATCATAAATGGCCTTTATTTGAAGAAGTAGAGAAAACAGATGCAATGATGACTGATGAGTCGGTAGACATATCAGATAAATTGTCTGCTTTGAAGCTGTAGCTAAAAGATCGAACTAATGGTTACAGAGTTCTGTTGCTAGCAGGTACTTTTGGGTTGGCAACTTCCTCAAGTGTCACACATATAATGGTTAGTCCACCTCTATTTTATATTTTATAGTATTTAACGAAATGAAAATGATACTTTTATGGTTATTTATGAATCTACTCGCCGCAGAACCAAGGCCAAGTTAACTGCATGTTGTAAAAATTTATATTGGTTATTAATTTCATTTCAAGCAAATTGTTGGAGGCTAATGTACTTTATAGCAACATGAACAAACATAATGTTTAGTATGCCCTTCATTAGCAGGTATATATATCAAACACCACTGGAAAAAATATCAGAGCAAGTTAGACTTCTGAAATAAATTTCAGACGTCTAAACCAGGCCTAGGAATTGTCTGACAATATTTTCAAACATTTGAAATAAATTTTAGATGTTTGAAATGGTCTCAGAGTGTTGGCTGAAATCCATTTCAAGCGTCAGAAACATATTTTCAGACATCTGAACCAGGTCAAACGTCTGAAAATAGGTCCAAATGTCTGTAATTTGTTGTTGTTTCTAGTTTTCATTCTATCGACCGGTGGAGACCACGGTTGATAATTTATGTTGTTTCAAGACAGAATTGACACTTGAAATGCGCACTTTATAATAATTACTATTGTTTATTTCTAGGGATAGTAGTCTCTCCGATGAAGGAGTACACAACTGAAAAAAGTAGAACGCCTATAGCCACCAAACCATTCTATAAGTTCCTTATTTATAGTCTCGTTTATCAACATATAAAGAATGTCATCATACTAGGGTGTGATACTAACACTGTCTCATGTAAAGAATGTCATCACAGTAAAAAGTACATAAAAATACAAAACATAACTAAACTTCTATAATAATAACAACAATAAGATTTAAAATAGTAGTACATTAACTAAGATTTATAAAAAAATTAAATAAACTTATAAAAGATTAACCAAGTATTATAAAAATTAACTAAATATTATAAAAAATTAACTAAGTTTACTAATCTTATAAAAATTAAGAAGTTTAGTTTATAAAAAAGTTAATTAAATATATAAAAATATAAAATATTACCATCTATTCTATAATAATAATAGCAATAATAAAAAATTAACTAAATATTGTAAAAATTAACTAACTATTGTAAAAAGATCAACTAAGTTTACTAATTTTATAAAAATTAAGAAGTTTAATTTATAAAAGATAACTAAGTATATAAAAATATAAAATTTTACCGAGTACTCTATAATAATATTAACAATAATTAAAAATTAACTAATTTTTATTAAAATTAACTAACTATTATAAAAAATTAACTAAGTTTACTAATTGTATAAAAATTAAGAAGTTTAATTTATAAAAGTTAACTACGTATATAAAAATATTACCAAGTATTCTGTAATAATAATAGCAATAACTAAAATTAACTAAGTATATAAATTAACTAACTATTATATAAATTAACTAAGTTTACTAATTGTTTAAAATTTAAGAAGTTTAGTTTATAAAAGTTAATTAAGTGTACAAAAATATAAAATATTAAAAAATATTTTATAACAATAATTAAAAATTAAATAATTATTATAAAAATTAACTAAGTTTACTAATTTTATAAAAATTAAGAAGTTTAGTTTATAAACTAAGAATATAAAAATATAAAATATTACCAAGTATTCTATAATAATAATAACAATAATTAAAAGTTAACTAACTATTATAAAAAATTAACTAAGTTTACTATTTTTATAAATGTTGAGATGTTTAATTTATAAAAGTTAACTAAGTATATAAAAATATAAAATATTACCAAGTATTCTATAATAATAATAGCAATAACTAAAAATTAACTAAGTAACTATTATAAAAAATTTAACTAAATTAGTTTACTAATTTTATAAAAATTTAGAAGTTTAGTTTACAAAAGTTAACTAAGTATATTAAAATATAAAATATTACCAAGTATTCTATAATAGTAAAAATAATAATTGAAAACTAAGTATTATAAAAATTAATTAACTATTATAAAAAATTAACTTAGTTTACTAATTTTATAAAAATCAAGAAGTTTAGTTTATAAAAGTTAACTAAGTATATGAAAATATAAAATATTACCAAGTATGATATGTTGTTATCTTCAACTTTCTCCTTTTTTTATCGAGCATTGTTTTTTTATTAATGTGTAAGCGTGACCAAATGCTAACATGAACATATGTGTATAGGTATCGGTGATAGGCATCGTTGTGCATTTGACTATTATCAGAATATTGTTAGGCGCTTCTGAAGATCCCTCAACAATAAGACTACTTGTTGCAACTGATTACAGAGAAAGCGGTATCTTTTAGATGTTCATTTTGTTGGTATTCGGTATAAACTTGTTTTATGGATATTTTGCTTTATTTATAGATATCATGACTTTGTTCGACAAAAATTGTGTAAATTTGGTTTATGGTGTTATTTTCTTATGGAAATTATGTAAAGTTGGTTTATTGATGATGTCTTTGTGTATGAATATTGTGTTATATATTTAGTTGGTTGATATATATTTACGTGTTGCTGATATGTATATGCATGAATATTTTGATATTATAATATGTAAATGTTGTGACAGATGTAAGAAAAAACATTGTGATATATGGCAAAATGTTGTAGAAAAGGGAAGATGTCAACCTTTCTGAAACAATATAAAACTTCGTATAAACATAAGAACAACACCATTTGAAACGCTGTAGTATGCCAATTTTCTACAGCATTTTGTTATATATTGTGATATTTCCATGGCTTATAAAAACTTGTTGGTAGACAACGTTCATCAAAACGCTGCAGTATGTCATTTTTCTACAACGTTTTGGAAATTATTGTGATATTTCCATGATCTGTAACAACGTGTTGGTAAACAGCATTCGTCAAAACGCTGTAAAAGGATATAACAACGTTTTTTCAACACTGTCAATAGGCATATTTGTTGTAGTGACTCTTATCTTTCTCCTCTATCGTAGGAGCTCTTTGAAAAGATGGCATGACTTTTAAAGCATATGCCTTCACTATCTTCTTTCCTTTTGCCAGTTCTGGACAATCCTTCTTATCATGCCCAGGCTTACCACACTTAAAGAACTTCCTTTCAACTTTCGGATTCTTACAATCCTTGGAGAAATGGACCTTCTTCTGGAAGTTAAAGCAAGTCACCTCGCTTTTTGGTTTCTTTTGGCCATCTTTTCCTTTCTGTTGTTGTCGCTTCCTCCTTTTGTTATTACCACCATGTTGTGGTTTCGGTTCCTCTTTGATTGCAACAACAACTGCTTCTTCCTTAGGAAAAAACTCTCGTGCCTCAAAGGTTTCTGCATGATCTTTTCCATAAGAATCATTCAAATGATCAACCAATAGCCTCCCAATATATGTATCCAGGCCCATGACAAACTTCACCTTCTTCTAATAAGGAGAGTCTATATACGAATGATCATATTTGGACAATGCTTCAAAATCAGAAACATAATCCAACACTGGTCGACCATTCTGTTTCATCTTCACAAACTTCTTGAACAGAACTGACTTCTGGGCGGTCGAAATTAACTTCATTTCGGACTTGACTCCTCCCTAACAGTGCGTCTCGACGATCGATGACTCATAGGCTCGAACATAGCTAAGTAATCTGGTATACCGCCATCACCCCCGCCAGGAGAAGTCTCCTCCCTAATAGTGCGTCTCGACGATCGATGACTCATTCTAAATCTAAAAAATAGAATGAATAGTCCACATCCGAGAAAAACTGCAATGGATTTCAAGCGCAATTATACTATACACTAATATATAGTATACATTCATCAGAAATCTGCAAATACGCATCTTATACATTACTACACCCTTGAATTTGGCTAAAATCGATTAACTAGAACTCTGATACTAAATGTGACGGCTGCCCATAACTCCCGCCTTTCATAAGAGGAATAATGCGTTGAAAGGTGTGCTACGCAGCGATGAACGATCATTGAAGTAAGATAATCACAAGCAGAACCTTTTGTGTAACTCATAGTGTGGAGATAAAATATAATATAACATATATAATAGACACTAATAGTGATGCACAATTGAGCAGAAACTTTAAATTTCATATCAACAAGAAAGATCCATACATCACTGGAATACATCATGAAAGTCTGTACAAAATGTCTCACTACAGGTCACTCAGAGAAGCATACATCAACATAACAGCGGAAAAAACAAGTTGTAGACAATAGAAAATAATATGTAAGCCTCATTTTCGTCATCGCTCTACAGCATCGTCTCATCAAGATCTATCACTGTCACTTGCTCCCTAGTCTACCCATCCACAACACAATGGATGAACAGCCAAAGGTAATAAGAGGGAATATATAACCTTGATTCAGACAACAGCCTTAATGAGCAATAAAACAACTATCTAACATCATCAATAAAGTAATTGAGAAATAGGTAGATCAATCATCTAATATATCAACTCAACAACAAAAAACAACACAAACCTGCCTCTCCCACATATGATAGTGATGGCCTTTACAACAATCAGAATAGAAAACATAGCAACTAGTTATCCAGCGTAAATGTAACAACACGCATATTTAACAATAAAATATTTAAATATTTTATTTAAATATAACATTGTCAATCATTAATAGAATGTGTCCAGAAAAGTCACATTTTGCATACAGATGAATTAGAACTCGAAACCACTTCCATTGAGTTCAAAATGTCATTTACGTGATTGAAAACTATAAACATCGAAATATTTTGAGTTTGTGAAAATTGAGACTTTTGTTGGGTCTTGGGTTAACTGTCTTAGCCCACCTTATAACTCCCACTAGCCCACTCCTCCTCCACTCATTTCCTCATACTCCACAAAATTAGAAATGGGGAGAGAGAAATTAAAATTCCGTAAGCCCTAGCTCAATCTTAGGAATCCAATTCATGTGGAAATCAAATGTATTAATTCGTAGAGAAGAGAGGTAAGCTCCATCTCTATCTTCTCCAACTCTATTTCTCTTTAATTCTTATGATTTCCTAAATCTGACTCTTAGGAAAAAGTTAGTGTCTTATGTTTAGATTGAAGATTCTAGAGTTCTTGCTAAAGAGAGCGTAATCTAACTTGGGTTTAGAGCTTCTCCTTCATTCCTTAAGATCAAAGGTGAGTTCTTTGGGAACTCACATCTATGCCTTAAGCTTTGAGCTTGTCGAGTTTTCTTTTGGCATGTGTATGTTGTATGCGCTGTGTTATTTGGTTTGTTTTTTGTGAACATTCCATTTCATGGGTTTTGAATTCAAGTAAATACGAATTCAAAGTGTAAATCTTTGAGGTAAATTGGGTTGATGGGTTCTTGGGTACTCATAATTTTGTATACAAACTATCAAGGTTATGTGTGCTCTTATCACCTTTGTGTTGTATATACATTATGTGTATTGTTTTCGTTTTACGAATTTGTGCATTGTGGCGTTTAAAAGCAAATCCTTTCCATTTCCTCGAATGTGCGTTTATACATGTATTTTTTATGCATTAGAGAGTGTATGTGATCTTTCTAAATATTTGGAATCAATACGAAAGGTCCGGGCTTGGAAAAATTGATTTGGAGGTCATAGGCAAGGCAAATTATTTAGTTGCTTCAGCTCAGACGTTTGATCAAAGCGGCAGACTTCTGTCAAAGCTCTCGGAAAAAATAATAAAACCTACTACTACCAGCTCAGATGTCCATCCTGAAGCCTCAGACGTCTGAGGATAGAATTTCTGCTGGTGACCAGTGCAGACCACGGTCAACAGTGTTGGTGCATCTGAACTCTTTCTGGGCAATTTTCGGTCCATTTGTCCTTTTTTGTGATTTTTAGTTTCTCTTTTGCATAGATTTCTACGGCTCAATTTTTATGTATTTTTGATTTATTCATTGTGAATAAATTTTTGATTGATATTTATGAGATTTGATTTACGTTATTAAAATGTGAATTTAAGATCGACTGATATTACGATCGATATTTCTACAAGATTTGCCACTTCAAACTATACATGGTTTTATATTATTAGTGCATACTTAGTACTTATTCCAATGGTTTTTATACTATATTTCATACAAAATCATTTGATAAATCGTTTTCTAATCTACTAATATATATTTACATAAGCATTTTCCTCATTCATATAAAAAACCAGTCAAATGTCTTAGTAAAAACAAGGAATTTGAACCCTTATGTTTTCTTCAACGGTTAATTCTTAGACTCACTCAATTGAAAAATCATGGCAATGATCGTATTTTGTTTTAATGGGCCATATAACTTGTTCGTAACTATTCGAGTAGAGCAAGGGGTTATGGGACATGTCGCTCAACTCTTACAATTACAAGCTTGTAGTAATTTACACTACCTTGGATCAATTGTGATATTTTTCTTGATTTTATTCATTTTGATGATCTTCAGGTCATCATGAGGAACTTTTGTTCACTAAGGGACTTCGGTTCACTCCAGCGGGGTCGCAACCCGCAGGTCTTCGATCCATCTCGGAGCTTCTACCCAACATATCGGTTAGCTACCTAGAGATCGTGTCTCATCTCGATACACGTATTGGCCGTGTCTTCGGATTCCTAGGTTGAATCTCAGACTCCCATCTCGAGGCCTACCCCCTTGTTTTCTCTGTGATTCCTGGATTTCTAGTTTTTGATTTCTGGAATATGAGATTTATTGATACTAATTTATCAATTAAGTTTTATTGACATATGAGCTGTCAATTTTCGTTTTGGTATTAATTTATCGATCTTACTTTTATTGACATGTGAGCTGTTAATTTTTGTATTAGTATTAATTTATCAATCTTAGTCTTATTGATATATGAGCTATCAATTTTCGTATTGGTATTAATTTATCAATCTTTTTTTATTGATATATAAGCTATAAACTTTCATATTGATTTGATGTGATTATCATTTTCATGAGTAGCTATATAACTTTGAATGAGATATTCTATTATAGCTCTGATATAGATTTATGAGATATATTGTAGACATTCTTGAGCTTCACCTTTAAGTGTGACATTGTTATAAGAGTATGTCTATATTTACCTATATCTCTTATTATATCCTAGTTTATGAGATAAGTACAACTAGATTGATCCATTTATTGTTTATCTTTGTGTAAATAATACTCAGACTGAGGTATTTCAGCATGGATTATCCTCCACTTTTGGGCAAACTACTTCAGTTTTGTACTTTTTGGGATATATATAAATGAGACTCCTTTTTATACATATTATTTTTAGTAGCCATGTACCTATTCGTTTGAGGTAAGTGGATCGACTATGGCCACTATCTTTGTATTTAATTTTATGTTTTACACTCATATCTATTTCCGCCTTAGTGATGTGAATATCTGTATTTAACTTTGATTTTACTGTTATGTATTTTATTTTGATTCTGAATTATATATAGCCACAGTGTAGTAGATTTGAACTTGATTTAGATGTGTAGAATTTCCTAATGAGATTTAAAAAGTAAGACCACATTATCTGATATGTTTAACACTCGTTCAAAGCTAATATACAGAAGGTCACTCCTCAATAGCCTTATTCTTTGGGTTAGTTGACACCATTGCTTGCAATGGCTTTTTCTAATGCGAGTATAGAAGTGGGCATCACAGTAAACCATCCTAATTCATATCGACATCCTTCAAGCACATACCCCGTAGGCCTAAACCAACATCTGACAAGCAACCAAGAGAGGTTTCCTTCGAGCTCGAATAATCTACACAAGATGATCCAAGCAAAACAATCATCATCCATGATTCTGGCTACCATAGCCTATCCTGCTTTGAAACCATCGTTAATCGTATGACCGACCGGCCTTTCCATCTGTGAAGAGCTAATGATAACCCCAGTTCTAGTCAGACATCCGCACGTCCCATGTACATTTGCCTCTCCAAGAAAACTAGGCCTTTCATCGATACCCAGGGTACTCGACTGGTCAGACTAGTATTTTAGGTGACCTTATTATGCCTTAGCTTTGAGTCTGCTGGAACCTACGACAACAATAATCTCTCAGCCTTCATTATCTCTAGCCATCCAGCCTGATGACGATTCATAAGCTCAAGCGACTTCTAGAGCAACCAATATCCATGAGCTCACCACTTTGAGTCATCTTCAAAATCGTTGCATTTTGAGATCAACGAACACTTAAAAACACTTCAAACATTCCTCCTTGAATTCAATTCAAAGTCACAACCATTATCGAACCAAAAATGTACATCTTTCGGTCAATATTTGATTCGTAGCATTTCCGACTTTGCTATGAATCATAATCACAACATTTCATCTTTATTGACAACATTTAGAAATGTTGTTGTTCCCTATACTGATCCATCATGGATCGGCTTGCCCGATCCATCAACACACACTTGGTCCGATCCACTCTTTTCACGTGTGCAACGACGCCTGATCCATCACAAGAAATCTGACTGATCCATCCTCAACACGGCGCTTTAAAGCGTTACCGATCCAACACATTGCCAAGTACTGATCCATATGAGCTCCAGCCTTCCAATCCATGCTTGCGCCTTGATTGATCCATGCAAAATACCTTGCCGGATCTAGCATCTCGCGATGTGCTTATCCATCACAACTCTTGAACAATCAACAGCATTTTAACACTGCCATAAAGCCCGACCCATGCCAAGTGTTCTGCCCACCGATCCAACATTTCACACATGTCTGATCCAGGCATTTTAACAATGTCGATCCATCCTCTTTCATGTGTGCTAATCCAACGAAGTTCACACCCAATCCTTGCCACATTGCATTGCCAATCGACTACTCAAACAAGCCCAATCCATCTGATTTCCCACGTGCCGATCCATTGATTTTCCATACATCGTTCCATACTTTTATTGGCAAACAAGTCAGGCAATCCATCTAAAAAGCAAGCTCCCGATTCATCAATGCTCGCCCATACTCATCTCCGACTAAATCCATAATTGAATTCAATTCAAATCAAATTCGAGCAGTTTCAAACACATTCAACAACAAAATCACGCAATTATAATTCAATACCAATACATCAAATATCATCATACCTTCATATAAAGTTCACCAAATCGTGATAAAACCATGAATGGACAAAATAATGGATCTAAACTTGCATAACATATGAATTAACATAAGAATTACCGATTTAAGTTTCTAGATTAAATCCTATGATGATTCGAATGAAAATATACTTACCATGATGTAGATCTAGGTGAAAACAACTTGAAATGATGAAGATAAGATTAAACAACTCATATACTTGATTGAATCCATGTGAGTGATGCGTATCACTCACAAATTCCAGGAAATAGCTTTAAAACGATGATCTATGAATTCAAAAAGCGAAGAATGGTGAAGAACGGTCATCGAATCAATCATTTTGATGCGGTCCACCTTTCTTCGATGTTGATCTTCAATCTTCTAATCTAGATCTATGAAATTAACGGAGTGGAGAGGTATTTGATTGGAGTAGGGAGAATCTCAAGCCCCAAACAAATAGAGAAATGAAGAAACCAAATAATTCTCCTTGCCTCTAACCCCCTATTGATATCCATCTTACAAGCCCATAATGGGCTAAACCACATCAACCCACTAATGACTAGTTAGTCTATCCAAAAATTGTGTAACACTAAAACATCGATTTCTTCTAAACCGCTGAACCAAATCTTTAATGTGACCAGTCTACGGAATTTACAATACCATTTCCTTTCCAATTAAATCAATTCCTTCACCATATTCAATCTCATTAAAAAGTTATGCCCTAATAAAAAAACAGGTGAATAATGCTCACAAATAAAATTGGTAAAAATCATGGACATGTCTCATACCCAGTGAACAACATATCAAGATATGAGAATGATATGACCCTAGGAGAATTTAATAGAAATATTTACAGTCCTCCGATACGTAAAATACGGGTTGTTACACATAAGTAACAAGAGCTCAAGAATTCAAGAAGCAAAGATAAGTAAAAGAGTCTAGAATTTTTGTTAAAACATTGTAATAGATCTAAAATATTTACTCCAATTTTCTCACCATTTTTTCCATAAAAAAAAATTCTTTTAACTTTTGAACTGATTTCAAAATTACTTCCTATTTATGTTACATATCTCCTGAACTTTAAGTTATTCAAAACATTTTTAATTTAATATAATTCCTGATTTAAATATCTTATATTTCCTCATTTTATTTTTTAATTATATATGCTTACTTGAGTTTTAATATTCTTATTATCTTATATTGTTGGCTAGCTTTTGAACCAAGCTACCTAGATTCAAACACAAGTCCTAGAAAACACCTCATTCATGAAGGCACTTACCACGATCGCGATTGTCCCCATGTCTTGCAATCCGATCCATCCTTTTCATCTCGACCCGTCCTCGTCAGAGCTTAGCGACTCGACCCGTCTTCGTCAGAGCTTCGCGAACCGATCCGTCCATAGCACATCGACCCGACCCGTACTCTCTGCCTCTTCACGATCCAAACCCAGAAGCTAAGATGAAGATCACGACAAAGTCTACCACGATTCAAGAATGTAGGATCTCACGACACCTTTCCATAATTGCCATTTCGACCGATTCTTCATCAAGCCACGAACCAGTCCGAGATCCTCGGGATTTATGCCACGTATGACCGCGATCCGTCTGTAAATATCAGCTATAAATAGCCCCGGACTTGGCATTTTTCAGGATCCTTTTTGGCAATTCTGAGCTCTGACTCCACCATTATTATGTCTCGATTATTCTTGTTCAGAGTTGTCTCGAATTTATTGAGTGAATCAACATTGTTAAAGTGATGATGAGGGATAAATCAATGATTGTACTCGAATTTTAAGTATAATCATAGATATAAAGTGGACGTATGTTCGTTAACACCGAACCACTATAAATCTCGCGTCTCTCCTGTTTTTCTTGCATTTTTTCTGACATTAATCTCTACATAATTGAACAACATGAGTGTTGGAGCCAATTTTGGATCTAACATTTTGGTGCTTTCACTGAGAACAAAGTCTCAGCAGAACGGAACAATTGAAGAGAGCGTTCAGGAGCGGATCGAAGATCTGTCCCCGGATCATGGAAAAGAGGGGGCGATCCGATCCAATGAAGGCATGGCGACCCGAGCAGCTGAGGGTGTCACGACCCGATCCCAAGATAACGTCGCCATCCCCCTACTAACCCTTCCGCGATCCGATCCCAGGGAACTATCACGAACCAATGCCAGGAGGGTACCGCGAGCCACTAGCCTAGGAGGACCATGATCCGAACTGATAATCAGACTACTACCCGACCTGGGAAGGAAATTATGGCTCATTCCGCTCGTGCTGGTACTTCTGCTCAACCTGTTTCAAGTTCCTTGCATATAAGAGAAGATGAAGATGATCAGTTCGACCCTTCTGCCCCAGTTACCGAAGGACATCTGACTCGAATACTTGAAGCATTGGATAGGCAAACCGATGAACTGGCCTCTCAAAGGCAGGAGAGCTCGTTGCTGCGTCAAAATATTACTACCCTAGATAGAAGAATTGACGATATTCAAATGTAGGTTTCACCACCTCCAGCTCACCCTTTCTCTCGGGAACATAGGTCGTTGTAACAACCCTGATTTTTGCGGCCAATTTAAAAATTTATTTTAAGTGATTTTAATGTGTTTTCGATATTTAAACTAATTTATTTAAAATAAAAATGATTGAAAGTTGATTTAAATCGAAGTTAGAATGAATAATTTAATTTTAATTATAAAAAGAGTTAGAAATAGCGCGGAAGTTTGAAAAGTCAAACTTGAACTTTGACTGACCATACAGGATGCAAAATTTAACGGATTTTAGTGAAACCAAAAATATTAGAATCTATTTAAACATATCTTTCTAATAAATCTGAAAAATAGAAATTTCATAGAGGGAATCAAAAGTTATGCCCAGTTTCAAATTTAGAAAGGTCGCTATGAAATTTATAAAGGTCAAAATGCTACTTTTTGCATACGAAGGAATTTGGACTCAAAACCACTTCCATTGAGTTCAGAATGATGTTTCTGCATTGAAAAACAGTAAACACATATATTTAGAGTTTCGAAAATTATTATTTTTAAAATGTATTTTTAATATTAAATATATACGCCTTGAAAATAGCCATTTTTCAAATAGACTCAGAATTCAACGAAAATAATTTTTTCGGGTTCGTATCGTCAAAACAAAGCTAAAAATGATTTTTTTGGTAATTTTTAGAAATAATATATAATTATAATTGATTTTACAGTGTAAACGGACAATTTTTTACTTTAAAAATTCATTAAAAATTCATACGGGCTCATAACTGAACGAAATTAGTTTTTCTAGGTCCGCGGCGTCAAAACATAACTAAATATATTTTTCGGGAATTTTTGGAATTAATTTGTGACCCCGGTGAATTTTCATGTACGGTTGAATAAAAAATTAAAGGATTTATATTAAAAATAAATAAAAAACGCTGTAAACTTCAAAATTGGGCCTTGAAACATGTCCCATCACATTCAAAAGACGTTAAAACATTAAGATAGATAGTAAACATGTCTAATTCTGAGTCTGGGCCAAAACGGGCCTTAATGGGTAATTAGTGAATATTATAATATTATAAATACTAGTTAATCAAATCCCTAAACCCTAGAAATATTGTCCAGCCGTCGGCCCTTCTTTGAATGGCTGGAAACACACGAATTTCAACCTCTAATTTCTTCCAATCCACTTCGAGTTAGAACCCAAACCCATCACCAAATCGAAGAGATTTGCAAGAGCTTTAATTCTATACGGAGATGATCGGATTTAGAGGAGTATTTTGGCCGAAACCTACACCCAAACCGCCGGCCATAGTAGCCCGCCGCCCCCTTGTAGGACCCACCGCACCCTCCACCACTTCAGGCGAACATAGCCCTCTCCTCCCTCTTCGATTTGCCACCTTCCGATCGTCTTCTAGTTGCTCCAATCCCGAGATAAATGGATCCCTAGTTTTGAACTCTATGGGTTCAAATAGAAAAAGGAAAGGCCGAATTATGTTGAGGAAGATGATTAAGGTGGTTTGACTTTGTCCAACTTTAATTAATTAATCATTTTAAATTCAATTTTGTCAATCTAAATTAACTTGTATCTTGCTCGTACGAACTCGGATTTGAACGATTTCAGGTTCGCCACGATCGTGAGACCAAGAGCTTCGCGATGACACTGACTAGGCATGATTCTGAGCAAGTTGGATTTTGGCCGAATTTTGGCTCTGAACAGCGCAGAACTCAATATCAATGTGAGATTTCTTTTTTTTTTTAAATCAAATTTAATTATTTATTTCAGATATGAAATTATATTTATTTCACGTTTATGTTGTATGTATAATCGTTGAAATGTTGATTTGTGTTGTAATTGCTTGAATCGTTGAACTGAATTGTGTGTAATCATGTTTGACATGACTTTGTGTGTACGACGAAACAACATTTTATTGTATGTATAAAATATACAATATTCATGTTGTCAAAAATTTGCGTATGAAATAAAAACAACATTTTTATTTGAAATGTGTTATGCCAATCAAAATAACATTTTTGATTAGAAATTTGCTAGAAAAATATGAGCGAACATTTTTATCTCATTTTGTTGAACTAGTTTTTGAACAAAATATGTATACATATTTTTGTGTAATATTGTTTACGTTAAAAAAAAAAAGGACCGCTTTGTTAGCAAATATGATATGAGAATAAAAATGCACACTTTGTTAGTAACGTCATATGAGAATAAAAAATGCACATTTTGTTAGTAACGTCATATGAGAATAAAAATGCACATTTTGTTGGTAGCGTCATATAAGAATATCATTTTTATGTCAACATGTTAGAATATCATTTTTATGTCGACATGTTAGAATTATCATGTTAATGTTAACATAGTAGAATTTGTCATTTTAAGGTTGATATAATAGAATTATCATTTTATGAAATGCCAACATAAAATATTCATTTTAGGTTTTGTTGGAATCGTCAACGTAAAATATTCATTTTATGTTATGTTAGAACCGTCAACACAAAAATCACAATTTAGTTAGAATATTTTTGTGTAGAGAAAAAGTACATTTTTAATATAAAATGTTGCATTGGATAATAACGTCATGTTTTGTTATTTAGAAATGAACAATTTCATCGTCATGTTATATTATTTAGAAATGAATATTTTCACCGTTATGTTGTGTTAATTAGAAAAACAATATTTTTACCGTCACGTTATGTCAGGTAGAAATGAACATTTTTGCCAATGTAAAGTAGTAGCGTCAAAAATCATATTTTTGTCAATGTAAAATGGTAGTAAATGAGATTTACATTTTTATTATGTAAACAAAAGTATGAACTTGCATTGTAAACAAAATTTACATTTTTCTATGTAACTATGATACGAAATTTGCTATGCGAACAAAATTTACATTTTTCTATGTAGCTATGATATGAAATTTGCTATGCGAACAAAATTTACATTTTTCTAAACTATGATATGAAATTTACATTCTAAATTAAAATTACATTTTTATGATATAACTTAAGATTGGAATTTACATTGCCATTCTAAATAGTGAAGATCATTTTGGTTTTGCATTGAAAGAGATAAGAAAAAATATTATTTTTGTTTGGCATTGAAAGAATAACAAAGTTATTATTTTTGTTACATGGAAATTTAAAAAAAAAAAAAAAATCATTTGTATAGAAATGAAGTTGACACCAAAATATATTGCATTTTTGGTTAGGAGTTGAATGACACAAAAATACTCTTTTTTGTTAGATTATAAGTGATGTACAAAAATATTCATTTTGTTGTAATTGGAGTGACACACAAAATATACATTTTGTGTATATGATATGTATAAAAAAAATCTTTTTGTCAAATGTGAAAGAATGATAAAAATATACATTGTTATCAAATGTAAATGGAGGACAAAAATATTTATTTTATCAAATGCAAAGAATGAAATAAAACACATTCATTTTTGTTCGTAATAAAAAAGAAACATTCATTTTGTTTGTGTTTTGAAAGTTAACACACAATTTTCATTTTTGGTGAAAGTTAAAAAGAATATTTTTAATATTCTTTTGTTAAAAATGAAAGGTCATATTGTTTATCACCGTTTTTGTCAAATTAAAAGATTTAACTTTTGTTTATACTTAAAAAGGTGAAAGTTACATTTTTGATGTAAAAAGAAAAGTATACATTTTAATGTGAATAATAGAAGGAAAATTACATTTTCGTGTAAATGGAACTTAAAGTAAGAGATTTACATTTTAATCAATTGAATTTTTTATTAAAAAGGATAACGGTATGAAATTTACATACCCATGTAAAAGAATTTCAGTAAAGATTATAACGATGAAATTTATATGTTAATGAATTAGATTTTCATTAAAAAGATTTAAGATATGGAAATTTCATTTTCATGTAAATAGATTAGCACACAAAATTATCGTTTTGTTTGTAATGTAAAATTATTACTTTTGGTTTGCATTGAAGAGATAATAAAATTATCAATTTTGTTACATTGAAATAAAGAAACAAAAATACTCATTCTTGTAGAAGTAAAAATGGGTGAACTAAAATATTCGTTTGTTTAAATTGAAATGAAACACAAAAATGCTATTTTTGTTGGAATTGGTATAATACGCAAAATACATTTTGTGTAATTCGAAAGATGAAACAAGAAAATGTACATTGTTATGTATAAGATGTGTATGTGTATGAAAATTAAGATAAACATTATGGTGTGTACATTGTACATTAATATTGTATATACGAATAGGAATGTTTTCGTTAGCAAAATGTAATGAAATAAAATAAATTTCATTGCACATTATAAACATTTCGATAGGTTGTGAAGCAAAACATTCACTACTGGTTATGTAATTACGTTAATGAAATGGAATTTAATTATTTTTATATATATATAAATAAAGATAAATCGTTACAAATTACTAATAACGATATGAAATGATTTCCAACTTATATATATACGAGAATTATTTGGAAAGTCCGAGTCTATCTCATTCCAAATAATTTGAACGACGTTTAAAATTCAAGAGTTGAAGACGGCGATTGAAGACCGACGATCTTCATATCGAATGGACGACGACTGCTGATGCCCATGATTGGAGTAGCTACCTTGAAGGGGCTACAGTGGTGGCCGTCCGAACGTAGTGTTGATTAGTACGGATTTGGCTTTCGCTCAGACCCAGAGCATAAGCTTATAAATGGATTGCGTGTCTGACGTCGTACTCCATTAATTATCATGTTATTAATCTTCTATCGAATGTATGGATGTTTGGTGGTGGAGAATTTATTCTCTTGCTTCACACCCGTTCATATATTTCAGCAAAGGATAGGTAGTGTGATATGTAGTGACGATGTAGCATGCTAAGATGCATATGATCAAGGCTTTTGTTGAAAAGCAGGCCTTGTGGCTGATGATCAAAGCATGGCCTGTTTAGGCATAGCTTTGTGTATAGCGTGGCTTCGCGAGCCTCACACACCGGCGGAGTCTAAAACAGGAGAAGGGAACGCAGGGAGAGCAACACGTTTCTTTCTAGCTAGAAGTGGTGTTTGGGCTTTAACACGGCCCGACATTTTACTTATGTGGATGATGGAATGAGGCGCCTCGGATGATAGGTTCTATAGGACCGGGAAATGTGTGTTCAGGAATAACTAATCCGCAACTCGTATGGTGGACCGGCCCTGCAGCTATCTAAGGGTTCACTGCGGGGGATCCTGAGACATTATCTAGAGTGTCTCGAATCGGTAAGGAGCTCATCCCTAGCCTTAACTCATGATGGAAACTCAATTTCCAATACGACCTCATGCGGTTTTGATTGTATTACTAGTATTGCGACATAGTAGGATGGGGTACTATGCCGTCTAAGATTGATACATTATGATTGAAATTGTTTTTGAAATATATATACACCAACAATAATATCGAATTCGTTTTTATCGTATCAAGCATTTTTGACCATTATAAGGTAAAACCCTATCCTCCGGTTTGCGTTGCATTGTGTGATAGGACTTGGGTCTTATGATGGTTTCATTTTTCTAAAAAGCATTGCGTTGTTTTAACGATTTACTTTAGTTTATGCACTGGCAATCCATTGGAGTAAACCCGTTCCGCGTTAGCAATGTGGTCCTTGGATTTGCCTTATTACTATTAGTTAAATTAATTAAGAATTCTCACACCAGTCCCTTGACTGACCCGTTGTTTGTTTCCACCTTTACAAACTCGGGTGCCCTCTTTCCACACGGGCAGTCGAGTAGTTTGTTTACAGGTTCTTATTTCGAACAGGATTCTGGATTGAAGCCTGAAGCTGTGTCCAGAGCATAGTTGTTTCCGCTGCCTTAGTTATTTTATTTCCGCTGCAATGTATTATAATATTATAATTTATCTTCCGCTTTAATTTTATTCAATGTACTCTGATATTCTGTACTCTGATGTTACGTTATTATGATGTAATAAAAGTCTGTTGTTATTGTTCTGATGTTGTTGTATTCCCAAAGTTAAAGTATTCGTGGATTTCCACCTTTTGGGTCAGACTTGTGTGGTTTATGGTCGATCCAAAGAGCAGGAATTTACGGTGCCTTTACAGTCATCGTCTGAAGAACCCCGAAGGAATCGACGATGGCCCCCATTAGAAAGGGCCGAGTAGATAGAGCAGCTTTGATTTGGGTCACTTTCATCTCGTGAAGAAGAGGCACTTAATCAGGGAACTAGTAACCGCAACTTAAATGAGCCCGCTCTACCAATAAGGAATGGCATGCCTCCCGCTCGTCGCGTGATTGACCGCGACAACAGGGGGCAAGGGAGTTCTGCTCAGGGCCCAGACTTTGTAGCAGCACGTCAAAGAAATGATGGAGGAGGCCGTCGGGCAAGAAGTGCTAATCCCAAATCTACCCTGACCCATGAAGAGGTCGAAGCAATGATTAGGCAAGTCATGGTAGATAGCCGTGGACAGAGGAATGAATATTGGGGCATAGATTGCAGTCATACGCCTTTTACTGATGACATACTGGATGTTACATTCCCGAGGTGCTTCAACATGCCAACCATGAATCGCTATACGGGCAGAACTGACCCAATCCAGCACCTAATGCAATACTCCTGGTCAATGAATGCCGTTGCAGCTACAGACGCGGTAAAATGTAAAGCATTCCCTATATTCTTGGAAGATGTGGCGTTATTGTGGTTTACCCGCTTGCCGGCACGATCAATATCCAGATTCAGGGAATTGAGTGAGAAATTCGTGAACAAATTCCGTCTTCATGCCCAGAGGTCTAAGAATGTAATTGAGCTATCCCTTATTAAACAATGACCAGACGAAAGCCTGAGGTCATATTTGGATCGTTTTAACTTGGCTATTACAGAAGTCAAAGATCCGCATAAGCAAAATCTGTTGATGGCCCTGATCAATGGCGTCGATAAAGATACTGAGTTTGGAAGATATCTGGCCGGCAAGCCACCCCTGACTAGAGAAATATTTTATGAAAAAAGCTAGTGTTCACCTGCGTCGGGAGGAGATATACGCTAATCGGAAAAGAAAGGCTATAGATAAGGAAGATATCCAAAGCAACGTGGCCATCAAGCAAACAGGAGATAGCTCGGAAACAGTTGAAGTTAACGTCGGGAACAAGAATCAAGGCAGCGGTCGCCAATTGGGGAATAATAATAACAATAATCGGAAAAGAAATCGAAGAAATGATTCTCAGAGGAGATCCCGGCCCATACCGTTTGAGAGCTTCACACCGTTAAATGATACATTGGAAAACATCTTTCTGGAAACATATAATGTCCTCCAGTATAAAAGGTCTCCTCTGAGAGATTCTACAGTGAAAGAGCGTGAAACTGGGAAATTCCATCTTCTTCATCAGATCCATGGTAATTCCACAAACGAATGTCATCACTTGAGAGACGTGGTTGAAAGGCTGCTCCGAGAAGGGAAGCTTGATGAGTACAAGGTGACTCCTAGGGACAGAGGGCAAGCCGTACAAGCCCCGAACCAAAGCCAACCCGCTGCCAAACCAACGGCTCAGCAAAAAGGATAAAATATCATTATCAATACCATAGTTGGTGGACTTCATCTGGAAGGGCACAGTTTCAGAGCTATGGACCAATACATAAATACAGCTAAACAGCATTTCGAGGTGGAGGAATGTAGTAACCCCGAGGACAACGCTCCGGTTAAGCAACAAAATACGATGTCCGATGATGTCATATTTCACGAGCGAGAGAGTATTGGAGTACGCTCCCCAACTGAGGACCCATTGGTGATCACTGTCACCATCGGCCCGGCTATAGTTCATAAAGTTTTTGTAGATAACGGGAGTTCAGTCAACATTCTGTTCAAGAAAATATTCGATCAAATGAAACTCGAGCCAAAGGATTTGAAGCCATGTTAAGGTTGGATACGTGGATTTAATGGGGCCTCAACCGCTCCAATAGGATACGTGGAATTATCAGTAACCCTTGGGGAAGGAGAACGCCAAAGAGTGAGGATCCTCCCCTTCATGGTCCTGGATATTGAATCGCCGTACAATGCCTTCTTAGGCCGACCGGCCCTAGCCAAATTCAGGGACTGTATTTCACCCTGGTGCTTACTGTTGAAGTTCCCAACGGATTCCGTTGTGGGTATAGTTAGAGGAGATCAAGTTGTTGCCCGAGCATGCTACATTGTAGAGTTAAAGTTGCTCCGCAAAGGAAAAGATATAGAAGCAAAAGGTGGTTCCTCCCCTCCAATGGAGGAATCGTCATAACAACTAAAGGAAATACCTCCAGGAGGGTCGCCCAGAGAGTTGCCCGAGGACATAGATCCCAGAGAGGATGAAGAGCCTGGGGGCAGAATGGTGACTCCCAATGAAGCGACTATGGATGTACCAATCAATGATAGTGACCCAGAGAAGGTCCTGAAGATTCGATCCCAGTTGGATCCTGTTCGAGCCAAAGAATTAATAAATTTCCTAAAAGCTAACTTGGATGTATTCGCCTGGACCCATGCGGACATGTATGGGATATCTGCCTCGATTATGAGTCATTCGTTAAGCATTAACCCGAAACATCCTCCTGTCAAACAAAAGAGGTGGATGCTTGGACCAGAGAGGTCTGCTGCCTTGAAAGAAGAAGTTGAAAAGCTGAGAAGTAACGGGTTCATTAAAGATTCAACATACCCTGACTGGATTTCAAACTCGGTTTTGGTAAATAAGGCCAATGGAAAGTGGCATACATGCATCGACTTCTCAGATTTAAACATGGCATGTCCGAAGGATAGCTTCCCATTGCCTAGAATCGATCAGTTGGTAGATTCAACCATAGGTCATTAACTTCTTTCCTTTATGGATGCATACTCGAGGTACAATCTGATCCCCATGCACGTTCCAGACCAAGAGCATACCAGTTTCATTATAGATTTGGGATTATACCGCTATGTGGTGATGCCTTTCGGTTTGAAAAATGTCGGCGCTACATATCAGCGATTGGTGAATAGGATGTTTTACAACCAAATCGGGAAAACGATGGAGGTATACGTCGACGATATGTTGGTAAAGTCAAGACAGTTATCCGATCATACTAACGATTTAGCAGAGATGTTTCGAATTCTTCGAAAATATGGGATGAAACTGAATCCCTTGAAATGCTCATTTGGGGTAGCATTTGGAAAATTTCTAGGGTTCATTGTAAGCTCGCGCGGAATTGAGATCAATCTAGACCAAATTACAGCAATCCTATATATCCAAGAACCAAAACAAATTAAAGATGTGCAAAGCCTTGCTGGAAAAGTGGCAGCGCTCAGCAGATTTATCTCAAAAGCTAGAGATAAATGTATCTCGTTTTTTGAGCTAATAAAGCGAGGCAAGGGACTTTAAATGGACTCCTGATTGTATAGAAGCATTCCAGAATCTGTTGAATCATCTGGAAAGACCCCCAATACTGCCTAATTCTATGGATCACGAGGATTTATTTGTGTGCTTGGTAGTGTCATCCCATGCAATCAGTTCGGCTTTGGTAAGAGAAGAGGATAAGGTGCAAAGACCGGTTAACTATGTGAGTAAGAAATTGGCAGCTGTAGAACGAAATTACCCAAAAATAGAAAAGCTTGCGTACAGTTTGCTGATTGCATCTAGGAAGCTTCGTCACTATTTCCAGGCTCATCCCATCACTGTTTATACTGACCACCCGCTTAAGCAAGTCCTACAAAGGCCAGAAGCATCGGGAAGGTTTCTCAAATGGAACATTGAGCTGAGTCAATTCGACTTGAACTTCCAAGCCCGGAGGTCGATAAGAGGGCAGACACTTGCAAACTTTGTAGCAGAATTTACCATCCCAGAAGATGATGCGGTAACCGAGGAAGACGATCCGCCAAAGCTACTCTTTGATCCTAATGCCTAGAAACTATACACTGATGGAGCTAAAAATGACAGACGATCTGGTGCCAGAGTGGTTCTTGAAACTCCAAAGAAACGGATAATATATTACGCTCTTAGATTGGAGTTTCACGCAAGTAATAATGATTTCGAGTATAAAGCCCTATTTGCCAGGTTGAAGCTTGCAAAGGAACTAGGGATAACAAAGCTAGACATCTTTTGTGACTCCAATTTAGTCGTGAACCAAGTTAATTAAAAGTTTCAGGCTAAGAGTCCAAGGTTGATATCATATTTGGAAAAAGTAAGGAAGTTGCTGGATGGTTTTGATCACCACTGTTAATCTCACATTCCTCGAGCAGAGAATCGAAGGGCAGACAAGTTAGCGAAGATGGCTAGTTCCGATAATCCAGAACATACGGAGCTAGTCCCGATTGAAGTACTACAGTTCCCTAGCATGGATCAGATTGAAGTTGATAAGGTACTAGAGATTGAACCTGAAAGGGAGTCATAGATGACCCCCCCTAAAGAATTTTTTGATGAATGGAACGATCCCAACAAAGAAAAGTGAGAGGCGTGCAGTTATACAAAAGGCTTGTCGATATGTGTTGCAAGGAGAAGTCCTGTACAGACAAGGTTTCTTGATGCCTCTCCTCCGATGCATCGCCCATGACGACATCAAGCGTGCACTGAAGGAAGTCCATGAAGGTGAGTGTGGCGACCACACTGGAGGGCAAACATTGGCAAAGAAGATATTGCAATATGGCTATTTCTGGCCCACCATAAACAAGGGTGCAGCAAATTATGCACGACGTTGTGATGCTTGCCAGAAGTTCTCCAAAATTCCTAGGGCATCACCTAACCAGTTGAAGACAATGACAAGCCCGTGGCCTTTTGCTATGTGGGGAATTGTCATTATTGGGAGCCTTCCCGTATGAAAGGGCAGAGCAAAGTTCGCTATTGTGGCTGTGGATTATTTTACTAAATGGGTAGAAGCAGAGCCTTTGACCACGATCACAACTAAGCGAGTGATCACCTTTGTCATTAAGAACATTATATGTCGATTAGGGATTCCAAAAGTCATCATAACCGATAATGGGACCCAATTCGACAGCATAGAGTTTAAAGATTTCTGTCATAAGTATCATATTGAGAAAAGATACACCTCTGTGGCACATCCGCAATCGAACGGACAAGTTGAAGCGGCGAACAAGGTGATCAAATCCATTCTAAAGAAAAAATTGAAGAGGGCCAAAGCCATGTGGGTTGATGAGTTACCCCTGGCACTATGGGCCTATAGAACAATGTACAAGTCGGCGACAAGTCACACCCCGTTTTCCCTTGCTTTTGGAGCTGAAGCAGTTATTCCGGTGGAGTTGGAAGTACCATCTCATTGAACCATTTATTACGATCCGATGACCAACAATGAGTTGCTCCTTGAATTCCTGGACATGGTTGAGGAAAAAAGGGACGAAGCCGACTTACGTGCCATAAGGCGCAAACAAAAAATAGCTCAGTACTACAACAGAAGAGTCCAAGATCGAACATTTGAACCCGGAGACTTGGTTCTGAAGCGTGTCTTTCCGCCCCCAGTACATATGGGCCCGAAATGGGAAGGACCGTACTCCATTTTACAAAGGCTTGATAATGGAACCTTCAAGCTAACAACCGTAGATGGAGATGAAATCTCAAAGTGTGGAACGCGCAGCATTTGCGGCTTTATCAGACATAAAAATGTCAGTTTTACTCTTTTGTTTTAAAACCATGTAAAAAGGCTCGACTTGCCCAGAACAGTCTGGTTATTTGATCAGAAGATTATAAAGTGGACGTAGGTCATGATTCAACCGAACCACTATAAAAATATCGCGTGTCATTTACCTTTACTGCACCATTTCTTATCTAATCTTTTATTTTGATCAATATAAATTGTTACCATTTCGAGATTTGTTTTAAATTTATGCAGTAATCTCAAAACACCTGATTCAAAATGTCGTCTATCAGATCGGAAGGCTCACAGTAATTAAAGCTCCAAAAGGTGCAACGAGGTAAATTGCACTACTGCTTGCACTCTAACTCCCGAGATCAGGGAGAGAGTATAAAGGATGCGGAGATAACGTCCCCAAGGCATGAAGGTGCACCATGATAAAACCGCCTTGATAACACTCTAACCCGCTGAAGGATCGGGAGAGTATAAAGGCCCTAGAGACTTAGCACCCCTAGAACTTCTGCCCCGCTGAAGGATCGGTGAGCAGACTAAGAATCGAGCTCGAACTATAACCCGCTGAAGGATCGAGTGAGTATAAAGGCGCTAGAGACTTAGCACCACATGAACTCTAACCCCCTGAATGATCGGGAGAGTATAAAAGCGCTAGAGACTTAGCGCCACAAGAATCATTACCCCGGTGAAAGATCGGGATAGTACGAATATAATCCTAATCGATCGCCAATAAGCCCTGGCCAGGCACTATAATGACGATTGGTTAGGGGTATATACGTGCACCACTACACATTTACTTAGCACGTGTATTTTTCGATAATTATTTCGGTCATGATTAATAATTGTTACTTATGACTTTAATAGTTAACTACGAATATTTCAGTTATGACCATTTAGGCTATGCTAACATGATGAATTCGCAGGAACATAGTTGTGCAAAAGAAATAGATTTTATCTACTGAAAGTGGATTTACAAAGAACGAGAAGCTAAACAAAAGTGAGGGCCACTCTCATGACTACATCTTTTGGCCAAAGGAAATCCTAAAACTAAAACATGAGCTAATAACTGCATTCTATTTACGCTTGGGAGATGGCTTTGATTTCTTGTCCTTCTTCTGTTTCTCCAACTCCTCTTTATCAGTACTAGAGCAGTCACTTTTCTTCCTCTTCCTCTTATCGACAAGAGGCTCCGGGGGAGGACTGGAAGGTTCGGAGGCAAGTTGTGAAGTTATTGATTTGGAAGAGAATCTTATAACCAACCCAGTTTTGGGGTCGATTTCAGAAATAGGGGGTACGAATACAGGATCTTGTTCCCCTTCCTAAGAACCAACTACTTCTCCTTCCTATCCTGTATGTCGGCCAAGGTTTCACTATCAATATCCTTGGCCTCGTCTATTATTTCTACCCTCCCCCCTGTATCATGCAAAGCAGCAATAATCTCGGCGTCTGCAGGAGTGCCAGTGCCAGATTCCATGGGTACTACCATAACTCTATCACTTGTTGAGCCCTCTGTTTGCTTTGGAATCTCAGAAACTTCAATACCAGAACCCGGAGGGACATCAACCTTCTCTGCCACTGCCTTCTCCTCTGCACCTTTTTTGACCACTTTGGTACCTACACCATGAGAAGCAAAGGTTAGTGAATCGGGAGGAGATGTGGCCATGTTAGTTGTATGTACCGTGAGAGGACGACAAGTTACGATTGCTTTAATGAACTCTGGAGAGAATATAGAGATACCTTCAGCCGACTCATCTCCCAGACTTATACTGGTGGTCCTGATAATCGGAGGAGTTGGAGCCAAGGGGATCAACGGATCATCGAGGTTATATCCCTCAACCTCAGAGGTTTTGGGCTCCACCACCGAGCTCGAGCTTCCGCCAACCTTATCCTTGCCCTTGAGCCTACTATTCTCCCTCTCCATCTCCTCATGGATTAGGCGTCTACCTTCCTCCAAAGCCTCTGGTTTTTCACCTCTGAGAAAGGTCCGCATCAGCTGGCTTTTGTTAATCTCGTCGACCCCCAATCGCCGCTTCTCGCCCTCGACAATTGCATCCCATACATTAGCCAAGGTAACATGATAGTCTGGAATCCAAGAGATGTCATGAGTCTTGATGACTTAACCAAACAAGTCGAACAACAGTTCCTCAAAACTAGCTATGTCTTTCTCTCTTTCGGCGAGCTTATCGGCTGCAGCAGTTGTCGACTCAAGATCATTATTAGCATTACTTTCGGTGAGAGCTGCACGCTCCTCAGCTTGAGCAAGTTGATCATTTAAAATCTTTTTTTCCTTTTGGGCGAGAGCGAGGCCATCTTTTAAGCTCGCCTACTCTTTCTCCCAGGCATCTTTCTCAGCAGCAAAGCGTTCTTGTGCTATCTTTAGCTCGATATTAATTGCCATGAGATCTTCCACTTCCTTTCTTAGGGTAACCCGTTCCTGGCTATTTAAGTCAAGATCGTTGCAAAAACGCTCCCTAGCACTCTCCAACTCGGACCTGTAATTCTTTGCGTCTCGCCGAGCTAAAGCCAGTTGGGCCTGTGCATCCTTTAGTTCTTTCTCCGTTTTGCTCCTAGCCCTAGCATCATTATCAATCTTTACACTTGCTCGGGCCGCGTCCGTCTCCATCTGGCGGATGATAGTGGAAAGTGTAGCGGTATGCTTCTTAATTACCCCATATTGTTGAGCCACATGGCAGACGTACCCTATCACCTCTATGTCCCAATCCTCGGGGACCGGTTCAAGATCTGGGACGAACACCATCCTCTCAAAGTAAATATCAGGGAACTACTTTCGCAAGCACTCTAGCCTGTCCATAATCTCAGAATTGGGGGTAATATCCTTTGCGGCAATAATATCCAAGCCACACTAATTAGAGGAAATAGGAGATGTCTTCCCCTTCTCTATACTCCTTCCCTCATCTTTGTTCTTGTCCTCTGGCTCGGGGTGTTTTTTGGAAGATTAGGCGTGAGAAGGAGTACTTTTTGGAGGAGTTAAATCTCTAGGAAGTTGCTTTCCCCCAGCCGGGGGCAATGGACGACTATGTGGCTTTCCGTAACCTTGCTTCGTTGGATATCGAGGTCGTGCAGAATAAGATTGATGAGAATCCCGAGGCCGATGTTTGTCCCTTCCCCGACTATCGCTACGAGTATGCTCGGGATCTGGAAGGAGGCTTGGTGCGCCCTCGCGAAGGGAACGATAAGAATAAGATCGTTTGCGAGACATTTTCCCTGCAAAGGAAACAAGTGCATGTTAGAACCATGAGCCACAGTAGCAAAAGAGTGTTATGATAAATGGTGCACGTAATTTGTGCATCCTGTGAAATCCCCTTTTTAAATGGACCAGGGCCCATAGTTAGGCTTGTTTGGATGACTTCTTTTTCTCCAACTAGGGCACTCGTCTCTTCGAAGATGGGAAAAATTGGTTCCCCTCCGAAATATTCTTGAGTATAAATATCGTCTGGTAAAGGAATTTTATTTAATTCCCCGAGTATTTGTTCCTCCGTTAATTCATCTTGGGTGACAGACTCAACTGGCGATGAAGTTCTTAAGGGAGACTGCCCCTCAAAGGTCGGAACCTCCTTTGATTCATCAGCTCGTCCCTCATCTACTTTGTATACGTTTAAATCCTCATCATCCTGATTAATCATTGGCGAAGGACTCTTGCGAAGAGTAGTTGTCTTTACAGCTTAAGAAGTTCCTTCTCCTTCAGTCGGGGGTATATACTTGTAAGGTTTACCACCCGCTCTAAGTCTGAACCTTATGTCTAAGAGACGGTGTTTGTGAAGGTACTCGTCAGGGATACATTTCTTAATTCTTAAGAAATCTGAGTTACTCTTGAGGAGGCGGGACATTCAGCCTTCGTATATCGATCCTTCCGTTCTCTCAAAGTTGCGATCTGTGTGGAACAAAATGATTCGTTAGCACTGAAGTTATGCATTCGAATTAAACACGGAAAAGTAGGAACATACTTGCTTGTAGCCACCTCCTCGCGCATCTGGCTTGGTGTTTTATATAGAACCAGTCATATTTGACGTCCCCTATATTACTATAACCATCTATCACAACTTTTCTGTTGGCGACCAATTCGAAGAAAGAGAAATTGGGAGCCCCTGCGGAATGATGTTTGAAATGGTAATAGAACTTCAAATCTTTAAGGGTAAGTTCGGTCTGCAGAATCTCCATATAAGCAACGTACAGAGTATACAAAGCCGCATAGGCATTCGGGTGGAGTTGTATGGGAGCAATGTGTAACTATATCAAGAGATCAACAACAAGTCGACGAAAAGGAGGAATAGCCCCTACCCAGCACATGAGTCGACTAATGGTCATGTACCCCTCTGGGGCAGAATGAGGTATATCTTCGTTTTCTGGAACTTTCACGTCGTCCCAGGGGATTCCGTGTCTTAAACATAGCTTCTTAAGTTTTATATCGTCTAACTTAGAGGGTAAAAAATCAGTGAACTTCTCTATTTCCTTAACACCCAGAATTTCATCAGGGGCTCGATCATCCTCATCTTCAAGGGATGTGCTTTCATAAGTTGTTGACTCTATATCGGTCCTGGTCTCGTAATCAGGATCGGATTTTTCCTCACTTGAATCTGAGGAAAGCACATTAGAGTTATGATGTATTAATGTCTCTGATTCGGTACTCTCATTCGATGTCTCAGTCACTTGTTTTTCCGACATAGCTTTGTTGGCAAGTAAAAATTAGAACACAAGTTACCCGTTCCTCGTGTGTGTAAGTGCAAGTGTGTGTACCTGTGCATACATTAAAGGAAAGAATGAAGTCAAACAGATAAGTAGATAACAGCTCTTATATGTTGTAAAGTAACACTGTCCAGTCCAAAAATGTTCATCTCAAAGGTTCTAACATAACTGTCCATCAATATATCATAATTATAGTGCATTTTTAGTCAATACGTGTGTTGGTTTTTAAGGCTTGGTCTGATTCGGGATGTAAGGTTGGTTCGTGACATAGGTCAGATAGGTGGAAGAACTTCTATGCGAGAGGGCGACTTCGGTTCGTGGTGAGGTCTTCGGTTCGTGGGACAGCCTACCTTGTAAGACCAAACGGATCAAGAAGGACCTACGCGATCCGCTCCATTGTCCATTCCCTCGATCCACCCCATTACCCATTTCCACGAATCAGCGCTCTCTTATCCTCACGATCCAATCCATTGATCATTTTCGTCGCCAATACTCAGCTTTCATCTCTAATCACTCCGTCTCATCACAACCACAACCCAAGCCATAACCTCATTATTGAACCGACCCATCCTGCTCCTTCGTCCTCCTCATTCCTCCACTCCACTCGTGAACTGCGCAATCAAACCCATTATCCGCTGAAGCTGAACCCAATATCCTCGCCACTATCACCAAATTAGTGAAAGTTCAATGGGAATAAAGAGAAGCGAAGGAGAAACCAAATAAAATAGGAAAGGAGCCTCATGCCATTACCTTTCAACCGTAAAAAAAATTCTTGATCTTTAGTAAGAGTTGAAATTAGGGTTTTCAATTGAAAAAATCCAGGCAGCGGTTGCAAAAGGGAGTGGAAGAAGAGGAGTGGACGAAGGTACGATTTATATAGCCAGAATGATGGCCCTTCGTATCCCCTTCTTTGTCTTATTTGAAGTAAATGGGCCACGAACAGGAGCCCACTTCGGCTCGTGACATGGTTCGCCCCGCTAGAAGCCCATCGCTAAAACCAGAAGAGCTATCGCGGCACAAAAAGAAGCCAGCTTGGTTATCGGCTCGTGGTGAATGTAGTGTACACGAAACACAATGAGGTCCAATGATCTGGATCGAGAAAACATATGGGCCATGTGCATGAGCCCACCATGGCTCGTGGTAAGGTCCGCTCAACCACTGGATCATGATGAATGCCCAATTCCGCGAACCGCATGGTGTTCCAATGACCCGAACTCGAGAATAATCACGAAATAAAAGAATGGAAGTACTCATGGGATTTAATACCTGACAAGTTGATTGCGATATACTCTGGAATTTGAAAGATGAAAATTATCCAATGAACAAAGAAATGATTGAAGATTTAACTTGATATTTAAACTAGCCAGGGGATACGACTTCTTGAAGCTGTGCGACGTTTCAGATAGGCACAACCTTTGGTTCACATCACTTCATGAAAAGATAGCTCAGTTATTTCGAAGCATGTTCCATCTTTGATAAAACATACTTCGAGGGGGAAAAATGTTGGCTAGCTTTTGAACCAAGCCACCAAGATTCAAACACAAGTCCTAGATAACACCTCACTCGTGAAGGCACTTACCACGATCGCGATCGCCCCCATGTCTCACGATCCGATCCGTCCTTTTCATCTCGACCTGCCCTCGTCAGAGCTTCGCGACTCGACCTATCCTCGTCAGACCTTCGCGACCCGATCCGTCCATAGCAGAGCGATCCGACCCATACCCTCTGCCTCTTCACGATCCAAACCCCAGAAGCTAAGATGAAGACCACGACCAAGTCTACCACGATCCGAGAATGCAGGATCTCACGACACCTGTCCATAACTGCCATTTTGACCGATTCTTCATCAAGCCACGAATCAGTCCGAGATCCTCGGGATTTGTGCCACATATGATCACGTTCCATTTGCAAATATCAGCTATAAATAGCCCCGGACTTGGCATTTTTCAGGATCCTTTTTGGCAATTCTGAGCTCTGACTCCACCATTTTTATATCTCTATTATCCTTGTTCAGAGTTGTCTCGAATTTATTGAGTGAATCAACATCGTAAAAGTGAGGTTGAGGGATAAATCATTGTTTGCACTCGAAATTTTAAGCATAATCATAGATATAAAGTGGAAGTAGGCTCGTTAACGCCGAACCACTATAAATCTCGCGTCTCTCCTGTTTTTCTTGCATTTTTTATGACATTAATCTTTGCATATTTGAACAACTTGGATGTTGGAGCCAATTTTGGATCTAACATATATTCATATCTACAGTTTTTTATCTTAAGTTTTATGTCTCTCATATTTATATTTATAGATTTATATCAAGTTTTGATATCACTTTTATAGATTATAAATATATGTTTTTAATTTATATTCTTGCTTTATTGTACTATTTTAATATATAGGAAAATAGTGTATTTAAACTATAGAATTACCATGATGTACTTATGCATCATTTACATTTTTTTTTTAAATTTTGAATTAAAAAATTATATAGGGCACGTCGACATCTCCACACCCATGTCGACATGGTAGCCATTATTTTAAAAATTCAAAAGAAGTGTCTATTTGTTTTAAACTTTTCTTAAAAAGAAATGAATGTTAATCCCCAAAAATTATCCATCTAAATTCGAAATTTTTACTTCTCATTTATCTTCTTCTCTTTTTTTATCTTCTTTATTTACACTGTTAATTTTCAAGTTTCTATAATCAAATTCTACTAAAATTCAAAGAGAATCATACTCGAATTCTCTGGTTTAATTCTCTACCACTCTCTCTCAAAGATTATAGATCTATTCAGAGTTATAGGAGTATTTGTAATCAAAGATCGTAAGATCCAAGTTCTATCGAGTCTTTCTTCCCAAACTAATACTGAAAAAGTATGGTTGTAGCCTATTCAAATAATTTTGGTGTGATTGCAGGTCATAAATTAATTAGGTGATCTTGTAGCCTGGTTAAACCAAGAGAGAGCGCCCTGGGATTGGAAGCAGGTGGGGGTGGACCTCGTGGCCCTTGAAATCCGGGATTGTAAGATTGAAGATTATTTTGAAAAGAAATCTACACAACCTAGAGTTGTGTGGGATTGGATGTAGGGTAACTTCGAATCAGCACAAAATCCCAATGTGTTCTTTCCTTTAGTGCTTTTACTTATTATTTGCATATATGTCTGACTCTAAGAATATTTCATATATGTGATTTGCATTTGGTCCTAATTTATCCAAAAAGATTTCAAGAAAATTTTAGATTCCATTAGACATTATTCACCCCCCCTCCCCCTCTAGTGTTAAGTTAGTTTAAGATCCGTGATCCGCATTTGTCAATAATAGCCTCGCCTGTAGTATGTACCACCCTTCGATTATTGATAGGAGGAACATGATCATCTTCAATAATATTTGCATAAGACATTCCTAAACTGTTATTATTCCTTTTGGAATGAGCCATTATTTCACTTTAAGGTTTTGTTTGCAACCTTATCAATGGACCTGTCTTCTAAACCTTGAGGATCTATAGCGTAACGTCCCGCATTTTTATCGGTTTGTATTTGAATATTTAAATCAGTTTAAATATTGAATTTGTAATATAAGTGGATTTATATGTTAATTAAAATGGAGTTTAACGTATAAAAATATATATTAAATATAATCGAGCCCGTAATATCGCAGTAGTTCGTAATTTAACGTTCTGATCTTCAATTGAGTATATATGACTCGTTATAGACCGGATTTCTTCGAAACAAGAAATTTTGGAATTTGTTAAACTATATCTTTCTGACAGAAGTGAAAAATCAAGATTTCGCATTATAAATTATGAATTATATCCAAATAAAATTATCAAATAGTCGCTATAGAATCGTTCATCGACCATAACAGTTTATTTGAAATAACTTCATATTGGATTCAAATTTAGAAAAGGTTCTTTTGAGACGTAGTAATAATTTAATTTTTAAAATTTTACTGTAATTTTTAATTAATAAAATATGCAACTTTTTATTTGGAGTGTTTTTCACCCTATATCAATATTTTGCGGTTTCACAATATCAGTTAACCTACTGATATTATTATATTTTTGGGATCGTGACACCTCGTTGAGCAGGACTGTACTCTTTCTTCTATCCGTACGTAAGTGTAATTTTAGAAACTGAGGTAAAACAATCTTTAAAACAATTAAAAACATATATACATTTATATTACATACCTCCTAAGGAACCAAAGAAATGAGACAACTGTGTAATTTCATTTCACAACCCATAGCCTAGAAATCAAATCTCATGCCTATGACTTTAACACACGTACCTAAATTTAGCTCACACATCTCCCTAAATATCTATGAAGACTAACTGTACCTTTACCTTTAATTGAGCCTTGGCTACGAAGTAATGGTACCATCCTTTCCTTTTCAGGAAAACTGTAGCGTGCTGATTGATGGAGTAGAAAATACACTGCGGCTCCTTGGACTAAAAGACCTAGCTAACCCTGTATACTTCATGGCAAAGTAATAAAGCACATGCCTACCACTTATCTATCAAGCTAAACCGTGAAGACAAAGTAATAAATAGCAGACCTACCCTAACATATACAGCGACACTACTCCATGGCACGCAAGGTTCTTTACAATATAAATACTGAAGGCCATCATGTATAATCTCCATTCAGAAAATTTCAATCAAACACTGTACTCCTAACGCATTTTCCATTGAATCAACTTCTCTCTTCTCTCCAGTGAACAAAAGCAGCCATATTTATATTCATTTTCTCGCACATAAGCATGCTGGCGCATGAAGCAAAGGTGCACCACTGTGTGGTTTTAAATTTAGGTATCTGTAAGTTTTCGGAGCAAAAAGAGGACAGGAAGTCCACTGTTACGTGCGCAAAGCTGGAAACTTCACCAGAGATGGCGGCGCCAAGTTTGTTATTATGGTGATTACCGTGGATTGGAGCTTGCATGAGTAGACGGAGGATAATGTGGAGTTTCTGGAGTTTCATGAGGAAAGAGAATAGGAGTGCGGGAGGAAGAAACGAAATCTGGAGTTGGGGATGTTTCTGGGAATAACGTATGGACTGTAGGAAATGTATCGGCAATGGAGAAGAGTGGAAATCTAGAGCGGGACTATGATTTTTTTTTTGAACGAGAGAAGCAACAAGTATTTGATTTTAAGGGGTTGGTTGGGCTGGGAATAAATACCGTAAGGCCCATGTGTATAAAAAATAAATAAAACGAAAAGGGACTTGGTTTCAAAACTTACTGAAGTGGGTATATGTTTTCTGGAGATACAGGAAAAATGAGAATAATGTATACAAGAGAAAAAAAACAGCGTGTAGTTGGAGCGGATGGGTCTTTGAAGTGGAGTTAGATGTTGGCGCGTGAATCAAGGTGGCAAAGCGTAGGCATGACCAAAGTTTGAAGTAAGTTTGTGTTATTTTGGTCCACAGGTTTTCTTCTGGAGATGGAAATGAATGGTGAAGCAGAAGATCGAACTGCTATTGTTAGGTTTATTGTTGATAGAGCATGCAGCGGTTTTAGATGAGGGAGGTGGGTGTCGTTCCTATGCAGGAACAAGTTGGCTGAGCAGAAGGAACTGATGAATGTGATTGCGAAGATAGTGGGAAAGAGTACGAGTCCTTGGAACAAAAGACAGGCGTGTATACAATATGAAGCACAATAATATACACCATCCGTATATGACGCAAATCGTTATTTAACGGTTAACGCACAAAGGTGAGTAAATTCACTAACTCTGATCTATTCTAAAATATTATAATTATATTCTAATATTGGTTGAGTGCAGTGTGATGGTTGTTTAGGTAGATTACAATTAAATTGGTTGAAATATATATATATCATTGCATATGTACACATCATTTGTTGGATACTGATTCCATCGGTTATAATATTCCCTAGTATGGAATTAGTGTTAATTGTGTTGACTAACATCGGTTGATGCAGGAAACCGGTTGGTGGAATCCAACCTGATTCCTCAATATTTATATGTACTGTTTGCACTGTTTGAACCCAAATGACATTTAAAACCCCGTGCGAATATTGATGTTGAACGGAAATTCATCATTTGTTTTGATTTAATCAATAAAGATATTGATTAAGAAAGTGACATCCGTCGACCATGAACCCATCGTTTTGTTAAGAAGTTGATTGGCCGTCAGGCAAATCAACGTAGATGATTATAAAAATTATATTTTTATAATTTAAGCAAAGTTTAAATTATAATGGAAGTTCTACTATAAAATGGTATTTTATTGTTCATTTTATAAAGTAAATATAGACGATTATTTGACATTTAAATAAATTATTAAGCTGTAATTATCCTGCGAATGAATAAAATGGATAATTATTTTGAAGCAATAGTTAAGAAATATTATTAGATTAATTATATTAATCTAATAGTAAGAAGAAATTCAAAATCAGTTAACAAATTAACTGAGGGATCGGAGTTGACTAAATCAACTATTTGTTGGAAATTGATTATTAGATTAATCGGTCTTCAATTAACCTAATGATAATAGCTTGGAAATAAATTAATCAAAGTTAATAAGATTTCATATTAATTTACTTTTTAATTAATAAAGTTTGAATGATTATTGAACAAGTAGAATCTGTCGTTGTTTAATAAAGTAAGTAACCGATCTAGTTAATTTGATAATGAAGTAAATCGTTTTACTTCAGTTATGGTGAAGTTAATTTCTGTGTAATTATTTTAATTAAAGTAATTATTCTTAAATGGAATTCATTTAAGATAATATTGAGTTGGTATGAGATGTTACCTAAATTAAATGAAATAATTTGAATGGAAAGTAAATTGTTAGAAGACAAAAGAGCACTAATGATTTTTGATAAAGAAGTTATAAATGGAATTGTGTAAGTAAGATGAAGCAAAGTATTAATATTTAATATAAGTAGTTATGAACAACCAAGTTTCAAAGTAAGGATATGGTGTTATAAAACAATACTTCAAATTAAACAAGAAAATACGGTCTGATAGATATTATAAGTAATAAGTAGTTTAGAGTTATGGACTTATATCTATTCTAAGATAAGAACGTTATCGATCAAGGTCTGAGAGGTAATTAAAATACCCCAACTTGAACGGCTTCACTATTATCGAGGACTAATAACAATTTGTAATAGAAAGAGATGTCAAGACTAGTTATAAAGAGAATATTACAGCATATGAAAAGTTTAACGATAAAATAACGTTGTTGACTAGGCTTAAGTGTGACTGCTATGTTAAGATTAGTTATAAAGGGGAATATTACAGCGTATAACAAGTTTTTGAACTATAACATTAAACTAGCGTTGTTAACCAAGCTTAAGCATAATTTTTATATATAGCACTACTTCCTAGGAAGTGTAAACAGTTTGGTTTGAAATCCACTTATTCTTAAGTAATAAGTAATGATGTTTGTACAAAGAAATATAAGAACAAGGTTAGAAAGAGAATTGGAGAAACATTTCAGAAAACGATGACATCATTTCGATGTTTAGAATATGATTAGAACAAAATAACATTATTATGAATTGGAACTATAATTCGACGATGTCGAATGTATCAAAGTAAATTAATTTTAAGAATTGTAATCTGATAGGATAGTTAATTGTAATAACCCGGAAATCTAGGCCAATTTAAAAATTTTATTTTGGCAATTTTAATGAGTTTTGAATATTTAAAATGAATTATTTTAAATAATAACGACGAAAAAATTATTTTCGACGAAGTTAAAACGAATAAATTTATTTTAATTATATAACGAGCCGGAAATGGCGCGGTAGTTTGAAAATTCGATGTCAAATTTCAATTGAATATACATAATTCATTATAATTCAGAATTGAATGAAACAAGAAATATTTGAATCTGTTTGATAATATATTTCTAACGGATGTAAGAAACTGAGATTTCACTTTAGAAGTTGAAAGATATATCCAGTTTAAAATTCAGAAAAGTCGCTGTGGAATTTATATATATTTTAATATACATGAAAGCCCTTAAAAATGGAAATTTTGCAAACGACCTCGGTTTTCGATGAAACTACTTTTGTTGGATCCGTGATGTCAAGTTATTGCTAGATTTCAAAATTCGTAAATTTTCGAATCAAAATGTGAGCGTGGCGAAGTAAAACGTGTTTTAATAGTTCAATCAATTTTGATCGACCAGAAAATGGCCATTTTTCAAACGGTCTCGGAATTTGACGAAATTAGTTTTGTTAGGACCGTATCATCAATACGAAGCTAGAAATAAGTTTTATGGAATTTTTTAGGTTCGTATGTGGCCCCAGTAAATTGAAATGTATGTTTAAAATTCAATATATAGATTTATATTTTAAATTAAAGAAATACTGGTTGTAATAGCCGAATTGGCTAACGAAACATATCCCATTGTATTTGGAATGGGGGTATTTAGCTAGGGGCGACAATCGTTGGGATTCGTTTGGAGTTCGAATGTAAAATCTAAAGTTTTGGAATTAAACAAAATAAAAATATATAAGGGCCAATTAGAAAATTTCCAACCCTAAATTCCATTCTCAGAGAAAGACCGCCGGCCCTAAAAATGAACGGCAATTTCCGTTCGAATTTTCCTCCTCCAAAATATCCTAATCCATACATTGATTTCAGTGATCATTAAAGAGGAAAATGTCGACCTAGGAGAGCTCTAATGGATCAACAGTGGAGATTAATTATTACGAGGTGGATTGGGAGAAATCACTGCTCAAAGGAGCTGCGTTCATAGGGGTTTTGCGAGCTGGAGGGTGCTTCGATCTGGGGGTTGTTCTCGGCGTTGATGGCATGCGTCAAGGCGATCTGAGGGAGGGGAGTTGATCTTGGTCCGGCTGCATGTGGTGGGCGCGCTAATTGGATGTCGGAGGGAACAATGGGTTTTCCCATTTTAGAAAACAGAACAAAGAAGACAACGTGATTAGGAAAGTAATTATAAATAATTATAATTTAATTATTTATTAATGTAATCAAAAGTTTTAACTGGCCATATTTCTTCGAACGGAAACGAAATCGAATAATTTCAGGTCCGTTGGAATCCTTGTGTCGAGAACTGCGCGATGGAACAAACTAGAGCTGAAATGGAGCGCGTTAGAATTTCAGAAAAATTCAAACCCGAACTGTTCAGAAATTCAAAAATGAAACCGATCAAGGTGAGAATTCTCTCACTATATTATTTCTATATAGTTATTTATTGCCTAACTGCATATATGAACTGCTCCCGTCATCCACAGACCATGGACGACTTGTTTGATTGTATTATGTGTGAAAATATCGTATATATATTGAAAGTGAAAATATTGTATATATATTGAAAGTGAAAATATCGTATATATATTGAAAGTGAAGATATTGTATATATGGAAAGTGAAAATATTGTATATATTAAAAGTGAAAATATTGTATATATTGAATGTGAAAATATCGTATATATTGAAATGTGAAAATATTGTGTATATTGAAAGTGAAAATATTGTGACGGCCTTCCCCGCACCAACCGACATTTACTCCAAAGGTGCGTTGTACACATGTCCAGTTAGCACGGGACGGTCGTCAGAAGGAAAGAAAAGAAGAGAATAAACTAACAAGGAACCTGTAGAATGTCTCACAGCGCATGGTACAAAATATAATAACAACATACTTGACATAAAACAGGTGAGACAGTGCATAAGCTGAAAACAAACTAACATAGCAGCAGAAAATCCAAGTATAGCTTATGATCCAAAGTTAACATTATTACAACTTTTCAAACTGTCTCAGAAAGCAAAAGTAAGATAAGGGAGGTACAATACTAATGCCCAAGTAGCGACCACCAACGACACAGGGAAAATATCTATATATCATACGTGGAAGACTCCTGCTCGCCTCCGAATCAGCTACTCGCGCATCACCAGCTAACCTTTCTCTAGTCTGCTCGTGTGAGCACCCAGAGTAATAAGAACTCTGGGTCAGACAAAAAGTCTGGCATGAGCGATAAACATCTAATCAGAACAATAACAGGTATACTAAACCATACCTGAACCTGGACCTGCAACAAAAGAGTTAGCACAACATACTGTACAACACTTTAAGGTGCCATTTCAAATGGTGTAAAGATAACGGGGGTGGGGTGGGCATGTCATAGTGATGGCAAACAATCAAACATAGCAACCATTCTCACATCTCTCACTCAGTGCGTAAAGCATACGATATTCACCACTTCGATCACCCAATACACTTTGTTATGATCACTTTGCCCTATGAAGTCTCAATGACTTCTCTGCACTGATCCATATCCGCTAATCCTCTGCTATGTCCACTTTGCCCCATGGAGTCGCAATGACCCCACTACACTGGCTCATAGCCTTACTAATCCTTTACTATGTCCACTCTGCCCCATGGAGTCGCAATGAACCCACTGCACTGGCTCATAGTCTTACTACGCATCACTTTGCCCCTCGAGTCATAATGACTCTACTGCATTGATAACGTAGTCTTGCTACCATCACCTTGCCCCTTGAGTCATAGTGACTCTACTACACTGATAAGTAGCCCATCATCCATTTTCAGTGGTGAATCGAAGTTATGAACGTCGACAACTCCTTAGCACACGTCCCGCAGCAAAGCCCAACCCTGAAGTGAACTCATTGGTTCCCAACTGGATCCTGAGCTCTAACTTCCATTTGGGCTACCTTTGCATCTCGGGTTATTGGTCATCACAGGATCGGTTCGGATCTCCCCCTAGTCATCAGTTCGGTTCAGATCGGAATGCTCCTTCTTCACTGGATCGGGTCTAGTCGTCATCACCCCTGGCGGATCAGATCGGGGTCTCCAGCTTGCCACGGTTCGGATCGGATGCTCTCTTCAGATCGGTTCGTGGTGCCTTCAACTCATGGATGGGCATCCGGGTCGGAGCGTTCAAGTACAAGTGGATCGTGGATGTTGTCTGCCTCTGGTCGGATTGGGGTGCGAAGCTCGACCGGATCGGATACGAGAGCTATTGTGGGGAAGAGCATTGTAGTGGCTCGGTTCGGGTCCTCCTAACCGATCCGATCCGGTTCGGGTGTCTTCCTGCACTTTTTCCAGCAAGCAGTTTACGCCACTCGACGACGTTTTCAACCATTCCAACTATTCTAATCAATCACAAAGCATACCATACAGTCATAACAACATGTATAATCAACCACAAACACCAAAACAACAATATGATAGGTTAAAATGGATCAAACATAGCCAAAACCCTATATTTTCCCTTAAGTATGTTTAGGTGAAACTAATGATATGATTAGCAAAACTTAACCAAATTAACCCAAATTCATATCAGAGGTCTAAAACATCATTTCAAATTTTATAAATATTTTTCCAGAATTTTATCATGTTTAAATTCGCTAATTAACACTAATTACCCTTAATTAGCCATGGTTAGTGAGGAACTATGCAAATCACTCACCTTAGCCACAAATAAGACTTAGATCTGAAATAAATCTTTGATTTGGTGCAAATCCCAATGCTAAATAGCAGCTCTAATGTTGATTTGGTGAAGTTCTCCCTTGATTTGATGTTGCTAAGCTTAATCCTTAATTAAAAGATGATTTGGAGGTGATTTAGAGGTTGGAGGCCATTTGTAGGGTTTCCAAGAGGTAAGTAGAGGCTAGAAAACTGAAATGGAATGAATCTCTAACTCTTTTCAGCCTCCCCATAACCTAATCCCGAAACGGGTTATGGGCCCATTCACTAATCACCCTATTTGGCCCAGTTAAGCAGTTTTTCACCTTCCAAACCTTATTTCAGCCATATCTCCAAAACGGTGAGTCCGTTTGGCTATTATGACCACTCTACGGAAAGGTAAACCATCAAACGAATCTAATGGAAGTGGTTTCAGGTCAAAATTCCTTTCCAGTCAAAAGTTATGGCCAAAACAAAATCAGTTAGGGGCAAAACGATCATTTAAAGATCGACAAAAAACATGAACATAGGAAATGACTCTAGTGGTTGTTTCCCAAAGTTACATGACCATACAACTTCATATGGGAAAGAAATAAATATTCTACAATCCTCCGATGCGTAGAATGTGGGTTGTTACATTCTCCCCCCCTCCCCCTCCCTCCCCCCCTTAAGAAATTTCGCCCCCGAAATTCCCTAACCGAAACACACAAAGGGTCCCGCATGCCTATCAACCATAAAACAACAATCAAACATGCAAAACAAGTCTATCCTAGCATGCGGAATAACTAAATTGCAAAGTAAATCTTACCAGGCAAAGAGTTCTGGATACGTCTTCCTAATGCTCTCCTCTGTCTCCCAAGTACAGTCATTCTCGTTCTCGCCCCACTGAACCTTGACTAGCTTCACCGCCTTCCTTCAAAGTTGCTTCGTATCGTGCTCGACAATACGAATCGGCTTGCGGTTCCCAACCGCCTCGGGTTCCACTTTGAAGTCCTCTAACTGATCAGGTGAAATAGTCATATCTGGGTCGTGCACAACTTCCTTAGTTGGGAGGCGTGAAATACATTGTGAACTCCCGCCATCTTTTCAGGTAAGTCAACTCTATATGACAAATTCCCAAATAGTTCAAGAACTGGGAATGGGCCAACAAATCTTGGTGCCAATTTGCCTCTCCTGCCAAATCATATCACGCTTTTCAATAGAGAAATCTTGATAAACACCAAGTCACCAATGGATAATTTTAAGTCTCTTCTCCTCTTATCAGCATAACTCTTCTGCCTATCTTGGGCAGCCTTCATTCGTTGTTGAATGGTCTTAATCTTATCTGAAGTTTCCCTCACCACATCTGGTCCAAGCATAAACTTCTCGCCAGTCTCTATCCAACATGATGGTGAGTTGCACGGTCTTTTGTACAAAGCCTCATATGGAGCCATACCGATACTGGATTGGTAGCTATTATTATATGCAAACTCTACTAGATGCAAATGGTCATCCCATGATCCACCAAAATCCAATATACATGCTCTCAAAAGATCTTCCAATATACGATTCACCCTCTCTGTCTGACCGTCGGTCTGAGGATGATATGCGGTAATGAGACGTAATTCTGACCCTAGAGCCTCTTGTAAGCTCTTCCAAAACCAACTAGTGAATAACGGGTCTCGGTCACTCACAATGCTTTTAGGTACTCCATGAAATCTCACTACCCACTTCATGTACAATTCTGCCAACTTAGCTGCCGTTCTGGTTGATTTTACTGGTATAAATCTTGCACTCTTAGTCAATCGATCCACAATTACCTAAATGCTATCATGTCCCGATCTAGTCCTCGGTAAACCATCGATGAAATCCATCGAGACTTGCTCCCATTTCCATTCGGGAATTTATAATGGTTGCAAAAAACCACTAGGCTTCTTTTGCTCAGCTTTAACTAGCTGTCAATTCATGCATTTGGATATAAACTTCCCAACGTCTCTTTTCATCCCTTCCCAGTAGTAAGTCTGTCTCATGTCTCAATACATCTTATCACCACCGGGGTGTATAGTCAGTTTTGAGTGATGACATTCTCCGAGCACTTCATCTCTTAAACCATTCACGTTGGGTACAACTAGTCTTCCGTTCTTTCTAAGCCATCCATCTCGATCAAGCCCATACACATTCATCTCCTCACTGTCGATGTTCATCTCTAACTTGGAGATTATTTCCAATAGATTAGGATCGTCCCTCTGGCTGGAACCAATCCGCTCTATCAAAGTGGGTCTGATCGCCAAACTAGCTAACATTTCTGGATCCAATTCGCACTTTGGTTTGAAATCAAACCCTGCGATATACTCCAGTTGCTTCCATTCAAGAAACATAGCCCCTAAACTGGCATGTCTCCTACTCAAGGCATCGGCTACCACATTACCTTTCCCGGGTGTGTATGTGATATCAAAATCATACGAAGCCAAGAACTCTAACCATCTCTGCTGACGGAGATTCAGATCCTTCTGGGAGAAGAGATACTTTAACGATTTATGATCGGTAAACAACTCGAATCTTTCTCCCAAGAGATAATGTCTCCACATCTTAAGCGCAAACACGATCGCTGCCAATTCCAAATCATGGGTAGGGTACCTTTTCTCATGCGGCTTTAATTGCCGACTAGCATAAGCTACAACCCTACCTCCTTGCATCAATACAGCACATAGTCCGGTACCACAAGCATCCGTGTATACCATCATCTCTTCATTCCCTTTAGGAATGACTAACACTGGCGCACTCGTCAACTTTTCCTTTAGACCCTTGAATGCATTCTCACACACTCCGTCCCAGACGAAGGCCTGATTCTTCTTAGTCAACTGAGTAAACGGTGCTGCTATCTTGGGGAAGTCCTGGATAAACTTACGATAATATCCAGGTAACCCCAAGAAACTTCTTACATCTGTTGCATTCTTGGGCGTAGGCCAATCCTGTACCGTAGCCACCTTCACAGGGTGCACGGCAATACCATTCTTTGAAACAACATGGCCCAAGAATATCACTTCCCTTCTCCAAAAGTGACACTTAGAGAATTTCGCTTTCAATTGGTGTTTCCTCAACACCTCCATCACTATCCTCAAGTGTCCCTTGTGTTCCTCTTCTGTCCTCGAGTAAACAAGGATATCGTCTACGAACAAAAGAACAAACTTATTCAACTGATCTCTGAATACTCGATTCATAAGATCCACAAAGTAGGCTGGTGCATTGGTCAACCCAAATGGCATGACTAACCACTCATAAAATCCAGACGGCGTCCTAAATGTCGTTTTCGGAACACTCCCATCCACTACTCGGAGCTGAAGAAATCATGTCGCGAGGTCCAACTGGGAGAACACTCTTGCTCCTTCCAGTTGATCAAACAAATCATCTATCCGTGGTAGATGATATTTATTCTTCCTCGTTACCTTATTCAACTCACGATAGTCCACACGCAAATGAAGGGAACCATCTGCCTTAGTGGCAAATACAACTGGTGCTCCCCACTCGGAGACACTTCTTCTAATAAATCCCTTCTTCAAAAGATTGCTGACTTGCACCCCGAGCTCTCGCTGCTCCCTTGGTGCCATACGACGAAGTGGCATCACTATAGGTCTGGCATCTTTCACTAAATCAATACGGAACTCAATCTCTCGGTTTGGTGGAAGCCCGGTCACCTCCTCGAAGATGTCCGGATACTGGCCAACCGCGGGCACATCTGACAACTCATCATGCGGGATGTCGAGGGAATTTATAAAACTAGCCATTACCCCATCACTAGGTAGACTACCAAACACTACCCTCCGCCCATCATCTGCCCTAACTGTCACCAAAAAGCACTCACAGTCTACCACCACCCCGTATCTTTGGAGCCAATCGACCCCCAATATAATGCCATACCCCCTAAAGTCCAAAACAAAGCAATCACAAACAAACATACATCCATGACTCGATAAGACCAAATTTTGGCAAACCATTCTAAGGTTAGTCGAACCACCAATCGGGTTCGTCACAACCAACGGTCTATCGACTATCTCGGGGTCCAGTCCCAACCTATCCACCAGGTCACTAGATATGAAGGAACGAGAAGCCCCAGTATCAAACAAAACTTGAACTGGTACATCATAAATAGAAAGCATACCTTGAATGACGACATTCTTTCCTTTCTCTGCCGCAGTTGGGGCATTCAACGAAGAAGGAACAGCATCGATAACATATGCTTTCACAATCTTCTTCTCTTTAAGAGGTTGTGGACACTTATCCTTATGATGTCCCACTTGGCCACAGTTTTAGCACTTCCTATCCGCTGGCTTGGCCCAACATTCTTTAGCATAATGGCCCTTCTTACCACAGCTGAAGCACACAACATCTTTCTTGCTCTTTTTCTGGCCATCCTTAGATTGGTTCTGCTTTCTCTTATTCTGAGAGTTATTCTTGCCTCCACCGCCTGCTTGCGGCTTCAGCCCTTCTGCAGATGCAGCCTCAGTCTTTGGCTTAGGGTAAAGACTCTCTGATCTCAAAGATTTCCCCACAATCGATTCAAAAGTCTCATGGATGTGGTTGATAAGCCTTTCCCCCAAGTATCAATCCAACCCAGTAATGAACTTCCCATTCTTCTTCTCAGGAGTATCGATAAGAGATAGTCCATACTTCGACAAAGTGTCGAATTCAGCAATATAGTCCGAGACTGCCCTACCATTCTGCTTGAGTTCCAAGAATCTCTTAAACAACACTGACTTCTGGGCAGCTGGAATGAACTTCTCGCTAAAGCAAGCCTTGAACTGATCCCAAGTAACCTGATCTTCTGGAGTAGCTATTCTAATGGCATTCCACCAATTCATCGCTCGCCCTTGCAGCTGACGAGACGCTAGCCTTCTCTTCATCGCATCCTCGATACCCAAGTCGTCGAAGATACGATCACAGCTATCCAACCAATCCTGAACATCTGTGGCCGACTCCGTTCTGTGGAACGACTTCCCACCAAGGTTAGTGTAATCCTTGCACAACTTGGCGAAATCGGCCCTAGGCGCCTGCACTACTGGACCGCCACCATTTCCGGAATTGGGAACTGCCCTTTGAACATCCCTAAGCATCTCCCTCATGAAGTTAGTGAACATCGTCCTCATGTCAGGAGCATTTCCATTATTGATCCCTCTACCAGCACCTTTTGCGTGTCGACTCATCGTTCAATCTGTAAAGAGGAAACGATTAACGACCCCATAGTGGTGCTAGTGTAGTACGACTTCATCCTTATACTACTAATAGTATATATATATAGCTTTTGTAAACCAAAGTAATCACAAATACGCGCTCTCATATGCATACTATCTCTCCCTAGTGTTTTTCCCTAGGTTAATTATGCAACCTAGAGCTCTGATACCAAATGTGACGGCCCGCCCCGCACCAACCGACATTTACTCCAAAGGTGCGCTGTACACATGTCCAGTTAGCACGGGATGGTCGTCAGAAGGAAAGAAAAGAAGAGAATAAACTAACAAGGAACCTGTAGAATGTCTCACAGCGCATGGTACAAAATATAATAACATCATACTTGACATAAAACAGGTGAGACAGTGCATAAGCTGAAAACAAACTAACATAGCAGCGGAAAATCCAAGTACAGCTTATGATCCAAAGTTAACATTATTACAACTTTTCAAACTGTCTCAGAAAGCAAAAGTAAGATAAGGGAGGTACACTACTAATGCCCAAGTAGCGACCACCAACGACACAGGGAGAATATCTATATATCATACGTCGAAGCCTCCTGCTCGCCTCCGAATCAGTTATTCGCGCATCACCAGCTAACCTGTCTCTAGTCTGCTCGTGTGAGCACCCAGAGTAATAAGAAGAGACATAAAACTCTGGGTCAGACAAAAAGTATGGTATGAGCGATAAGCATCTAATCAGAACAATAATAGGTATACTAAACCATACTTGAACCTGAACCTGCAATCAAAGAGTTAGCACTACATACTGTACAACACTATAAGGTGCCATTTCAAAAGGTGTAAAGATAATGGGGGTGGGGTGTGCATGTCATAGTGATGGCAAACAATCAAACATAGCAACCATCCTCACATCTCTCACTCAATGCGGAATGCATACGATATTCACCACTTCAATCACCCAATACACTTTGCTATGATCACTTTGCCCGATGAAGTCTCAGTGACTTCACTGCACTGATCCATAGATGCTAATCCTCTGCTATGTCCACTTTGCCCCATAGAGTCACAATGACCCCACCGCACTGGCTCATAGCCTTACTAATCCTTTATTATGTCCACTCTGCCCCACGGAGTCGCAATGACCCCACTGAACTGGCTCATAGTCTTACTATGCATCACTTTTCCCCTCGAGTCATAATGACTCTACTGCACTAATAACGTAGCCTTGCTACCATCACCTTGCCCCTCGAGTCATAGTGACTCTGCTGCACTGATAAGTAGCCCATCATCCATTTTCAGTGGTGAATCGAAGTTATGAACGTCAACAACTCCTTAGCACACGTCCTGCAGCAAAGCCCAACCCTAAAGTGAACTCATTGGTTTCCAGCTGGATCCTGAGCTCTAACTTCCATTTGGGCTACCTTTTCATCTCGGGTTATTGGTCATCACCGGATCGGTTCGGATCTCCCCCTAGTCATCAGTTCGGTTCGGATCGGAATGCTCCTTCTTCACTGGATCGGGTATGGTCGTCATCACTCCTGGCGGATCAGATCGGGGTCTCCAGCTTGCCACGGTTCGGATTGGATGCTCTCTTCAGATCGGTTCGTGGTGCCTTCAACTCGTGGGTAGGCATCTGGGTCGAAGCGTTCAAGTACAAGTGGATCGTGGATGTTGTCTCCCTCTAGTCGGATCGGGGTGCAAAGCTCGAGCGGATCGGATACGAGAGCTATTATGGGGAAGAGCGTTGTAGTGGCTCGGTTCCGGTCCTCCTAACCGATCTGATTCGGTTCGGGTGTCTTCCTGCACTTTTTCCAGCAAGCAGTTTACGCCACTCGACGGCGTTTTCGAACATTCCAACTATTCTAATCAATCACAAAGCATACCATACAGTCATAGCAACATGTATAATCAACCACAAATACCAAAATAACAATATGATAGGTTAAAATGGATCAAACATAGCCAAAACCCTATATTTTCCCTTAAGTATGTTTAGGTGAAACTAATGATATGATTAGCAAAACTTAACCAAATTAACCCAAATTCATATCAGATGTCTAAAACATCATTTCGAATTTTATAAATATTTTTCTAGAATTTTTTCATGTTTAAATTCGCTAATTAACACTAATTACCCTTAATTAGCCATGGTTAGTGAGGAACTATGCAAATCACTCGCCTTAGCCATAAATAAGACATAGATTTGAAATAAATCTCTGATTTGGTGAAAATCCCAATGCTAAACAGCAGCTCTAATGTTGATTTGGTGAAGTTCTCCCTTGATTTGATGTTGCTAAGCTTAATCCTCTATTAAATGATGATTTGGAGGTGATTTAGAGGTTGGAGGCCATTTTTAGGGTTTCCAAGAGGTAAGTGGAGGCTAGAAAACTTGAAATGGAATGAATCTCTAACTCTTTTCAGCCTCCCCATAACCCTAATCCCGAAATGGGTTATGGGCCCATTCACTAATCACCCTATTTGGCCCGGTTAAGCAGTTTTTCACCTTCCAAACCTTATTTCAGCCATATCTCCCAAACGGTGAGTCCGTTTGGCTATTATGACCACTCTACGGAAAGGTAAACCATCAAACGAATCTAATGGAAGTGGTTTCTAGTCAAAATTTCTTTCCAGTCAAAAGTTATGGCTAAAACAAGATTAGTTAGGGGCAAAATGGTCATTTAAAGATCGACAAAAATCATGAACATAGGAAATGAATCTAATGGTTGTTTCCCAAAGTTACATGACCATACGACTTCATATGGGAAAGAAATAAATATTCTACGATCCTCCGATGCGTAGAATGCGGGTTGTTACAAATATTGTATATATTGAATGTGAAAATATCGTATACATATTGAATGTGAAAATATCGTATATATTGAAAGTGAAAATATCGTATATATTGAAATGTGAAAATATTGTATATATTGAATGTGAAAATATCGTATATATAGCGATGTGAAAAATGTATATATAGCGATGTGAAAATTATATATAGCGATGTGAAAATTATATATATAGTGATGTGAAAATAATATATATATATATATAGCAATGTAAATATATATATATATATATATATGAAGCGTGAATGAAATAAATATTGATTGGTTAAAGATATAATTTTTAACATATATATACACTATAAAATTTTCGTGTATGTGGAATATTCAATTTTGATTTGAAATTGAAAATGAAGTTGAAATTGTTTAGAAAACGAATTTAAAAAGATTTATAAAATACCTTCTGAATGGAAATTGATGACATATATATTATATATTATATAATGGCCTGAATAAAACGCGCCGCGCTGCGGCAGTTCGCGAATTTCGACCATTGACTTTGAAGGGACATTACGGGAGATCCGACCGTTGTATTCTCCCGAACCTGAAACCATTGGGTTCGTATCGAAAAGAGCTTTCTAAAGAATATGAGAAATTTGAAATCTAATGGTTGGATTTGGAATTATGTCCAAATCAAATTTGGAAAAGGTCGTTGTAAGTGCAGTTCGATGGCCTTTGATGGAAATCGACTGTACGGGCCTTGATAAAATTATTAAAAATATCAATAATTTATGTAAAATCATAATAAATGATTTGTAAAGAATTGGGTGGAAAAATCCCATATTTGAAAAGATAAAAATAGATTTTTATCAAAATGAACCAGTTATTAACTAGAATAATAATTTATTTATTTTTAAATAAATAAATTGGATTTGAAATGGTTTTAAAAATAACCAGAATTTACAATATATGAATTGGAATGGATTTGAATCGAAATTATCTTCGGAATATTTCGATGTTGGATTTCGTGATTATACAGATATGGTTGTGAAAATTTGAAAGATATATTAATACTGTTATTTCCAATACGATATTTGTTGGTTTCAGAATTTGATGTTGAATATAAGCCGATACTATTTTCTATTCAAGGCCTTGTGTTTAATATCAAATTGGATTTGCGGTTTGTTATGAACTGTGTTTAAATGACATTAGTTCTTTAACCCGCGTAAAAGCAGGATTAATTTCCAAAAAGTAGAACAATCAATATGAAACGATTTTAGAGATGAAACCAATTAGGGTTTGAATAAATCTTTAATTAGATTTGGATGAATGAATTGTGATTAAATTTATCAAAACACGTGATGTGATTAAACCAAGTTTACTTAGTTATTGATATTGATTGTTTGGATGGTGCTCGACCAGTTTATGAGAAGAATATGCCTTTACATTTAGCATTGGGTAGGGTAAAGATATCTGTGTGCTAACACCTTGTGAAACACTTCACGATTTGACTATAAGGTGTTTAGCGATGTTATGTTCATTTCAAATTTAATGAATGATTGTGAAATGATATATTTTTCTTAAGTGAAAAGAAATGTATTCCCGATTTTGAATAGGGAATGTTTTAAAAAATGTTTTATAAAACAGAAAGGATTTCGAGGCCTAAACCCGATATTATCGAAGAGATTTTGAAATGTATTATATGTTACATTGTGGATCATCACATATTTGATTAGTTGTTATTAGTGATGTATCTGTTTGGTGGTGGAGAACTTATTCTCTTGCTTAACACCCTTCTTTAAGACGTACGAGCTCAAAGGTTATGTGATTAATAATGAATGATCATATGTATGAATTACTGATGTGAAGTGCTATATTTTGAAAGTACTTGTGATTATTACGTTGTGAAATGATTTTCCCTACTTCGGGATATGAAATGATTTAGTATGTGGCTAAAGATTCGGGTAACCTTGAGACTAAAAGTATGGGTAAGAGGGCGGTGTATGCTCTACATGTGTGGGAGGTGCATCGTCGGTGTAGCCTTCTCCTATGTGGGGTAGGTGCACATTTATATATATCGAGTTGCTAGGTGCGTACCCTTTGCCTTGTCGATGGGGAGCACGATATTTGGTTGCATACTTGTTTGTATGCATTGTTATGTTTTGGAATTCATATTTCCAAATGATTTGATTTGAGATCCCGAAGTGAAATCTACTTTGATATAGAAAGTTAGATATATATTTCAAATGATTTGAAATAAGAAATCGGGAATAAAATCCAAAGGAATAATTTCTGTAGATTGAATTGATTTTGAAAATCTAAGTGTGGTGATTAATCTAAATGGGTAGATTGGGATATAGCATGTCGATTGATGCATAGTAGATCCATATACCTCTATTGATTAATGTTTATACACTGGCATTCATGGGGGTAAACCCGTTCAGTGGCGTGGTCCTGTGATTTGTCTTATGATTAAATAAGTTAATTTTAACTATAGAGTTTCTCACACCAATCCCATGACTGACTGTAGTTTGCTTTTCCCTTTCAAACTCGGGTGCCCTTATTTTCCACACGGGCAGTCGAGTAGTTTATTTTGCAGATATATAACCAGGATTCTGGATCGAAGCGAAAAGTTGTGTCCAGAGTATTGATAGTCTTCCGCCGTATTAGTTTATATTCCGGTGTGCATTGTATAACATTTATTTAAATTTATCTTCCGCTGTGTATTATTTTTGATATACTCTGATATTGTGTAATCTGATGTAACATTATTATGATGTTTATAAAAGTATTTTATTATTTGTTCTGATGTGTTGTATGCCCAGAGTTAGCGTACGCGGGATTCGAACGGTCTTGGTCGATTTAGCGATCGATTAGGTCCGAGCGAAAATCTGTGTTGTTACAGCTGGTATCAGAGCTTTGGTTAACTCAAATCTTTGGGGTGCAACGCGTTAGAACATGATAAAAGACTCATCATAGGTAGGATTAGTAATATCCTATAGAAGAATCCTCATTAGAGATAGAATCTGTAGCATTCTAGAATGAGTGACTCGTTAGAGATGAAGTTAGAAATGCCTTAGAATGAGTTGAGAGTAATATGATTATATATAACGTATTTGTGATTATATATATAATCCGATCTTAGACAATTTGATTTTTTGATTATATAAAATTATATGATTGAAAAGCTAATTAACCAATTTATTGTTGGTTGTGTTGTTTGATTATTAATTTGATTAATAAAAATATTGAGTTGATAACTCCAATAAGAGAATGTAAGGTGAATTGGCCAAATCGAATCAAAATATTGAACTGTATTGAAAATTTGTTAGAATTGCATGCATATACATATATGTGTGTGAACAGGTCATAGCAAGGAGGCTAGTGCAGAAGAATAAAATTGTTTGCCCGACAAATAGGTACATATTTATTGTATTTCTTTGGGTTTGGATGATTTTATGAGCCGATTGGCTAGCCGCTTGGTTTTTTCTTTTTCTTTTGGATTGAAGAAGGCCATGGGAGGCTATATGAAATATCCCAAAGCTCCCGGTGCAGAGGAGGTTATGGCGAAATTGTTCGAAAATTTAGGGTGTTAGCCAAATTTTTGAAAAATTTGAAAAGTTATTGGAAACTGAAAAGTTGAAGAACTTAAGCCATAAAGAAAATAATGGAAGTAGAGTTGATTTTTGAAACAACTTTCAGCTTCGTTCCTTTTCGGGGACGAAAAGTTTTAAGTGGGGAGATTGTAATAACCCGGAAATATGGGCCAATTTAAAACTTTTATTTTGGTAATTATAATGAATTTTGAATATTTAAATGAATTATTTTAAATAATAACGACGAAAAAATTATTTTCAATGAAGTTAAAACGAATAAATTTATTTTAATTATATAACGAGCCTGAAATGGCGCGGTAGTTCGAAAATTCGATTTCGAATTTCGGTTGAATATACAGAATTCAATATAAGTCAGAATTGAACGAAACAAGAAATATTTGAATCTGTTTGATAATATCTTTCTAACGGATGTAAGAAACTGAGATTTCACTTTAGAAGTTGAAAGTTATGTCCAGTTTAAAATTCAGAAAAGTCGCTGTGGAATTTATATATATTTTAATATATATGAAAGCCCTTAAAAATGGAAATTTTGCAAACGACCTCGGTTTTCGACGAAACCACTTTTGTTGGATCCATGATGTCAAGTTATTGCTAGATTCCAAAATTCGTAATTTTTCGAATCAAAATGTCAGTGTGGCGAAGTAAAACATGTTTTAACAGTTCAGTCAATTTCGATCGACCAGAAAATGGCCATTTTTCAAACGGTCTCGAAATTTGATGAAATTATTTTTGTTAGGACCGTATCGTCAATACGAAGCTAGAAATAATTTTTCTGGAATTTTTTAGGTTCATATGTGTCCCCATTAAATTGAAATGTATGTTTAAAATTCAATATATAGATTTATATTTTATATTAAAGAAATACTGGTCGTAATGGCCGAATTGGCTAACGAAACATATACCATTGTGTTTGGAATGGGGGTATTTAGCTAGGGGCGATAGTCGTTGGGATTCGTTTGGAGTTTGAATGTAAAATCTAAAGTTTTGGAATAAAATAAAAATATATAAGGGCCAATTAGAAAATTTCCAACCCTAAATTCCATTCTCAGAGAAAGACCGTCGGCCCTAAAAATGAACGGCAATTTCCATTCGAATTTTCCTCCTCCAAAATGTCCTAATCCATACATTGATTTCAGTGATCATTAAAGAGGAAAATGTCGACCTAGGAGAGCTCTAATGGATCAACGGTGGAGATTAATTATTATGAGGTGGATTGGGAGAAATCTCTGCTCAAAGGAGCTGCGTACGTAGGGGTTTTGCGAGCTGGAGGGTGCTTCGATCTGGGGGCTTTCCTCGGCGTTGATGGCATGCGTCAAGGCGATCGGAGGGAGGGGAGTTGATCTTGGTCCGGCTGCATGTGGTGGGCGCGCTAATTGGATGTCGGAAGGAACGATGGGTTTTCCCATTTCAGAAAACAGAACGAAGAAGGCAACGTGATTAGGAAAGTAATTATAAATAATTATATTTTAATTATTTATTAATGTAATCAAAAGTTTTAACTGGCCATAACTTCTTCGAATGGAAACGAAATCGAATAATTTCAGGTCTGTTGGAATCCTCGTGTCGAGCACTGCGCGATGGAACAGACTAGAGCTGAAATGGAGCGCATTAGATTTTTAGACAAATTCAAACCCGAACTGTTCAGAAATTCAAAAATGAAACCGATCAAGGTGAGAATTCTCTAACTATATTATTTCTTTACAGTTATTTCATGTATAACTGCATATATGAACTGCTCCGCGTCGTCAATAGACCATGGACGACTTGTTTGATTGTATTAAGTGTGAAAATATCATATATATTGAAAGTAAAAGTATCGTATATATATTGAAAGTGAAAATATTGTATATATATTGAAAGTGAAGATATTGTATATATGGAAAGTGAAAAATATTGTATATATTGAAAGTGAAAATATTGTATATATTGAATGTGAAAATATCGTGTATATATAAATGTGAAAATATTGTATATATTGAAAGTGAAAATATTGTATATATTGAATGTGAAAATATCTCATATATATTGAATGTGAAAATATCGTATATATTGAAAGTGAAAATATCGTATATATTGAAATGTGAAAATATTGTATATATTGAATGTGAAAATATCATATATATAGCGATGTGAAAAATGTATATATAGCAATGTGAAAATTACATATAGCGATGTGAAAATTATATATATAGCGATGCGAAAATAATATATATATAGCGATGCAATATATATATATATATATATATGTAAAGTGTGAATGAAAAAAATATTAATTGGTTAAAGATATAATTTTTAACATATATATACACTATAAAATTTTCGTGTATGTGGAATATTCAATTTTGATTTGAAATTGAAAATGAAGTTGAAATTGTTTAGAAAACGAATTTAAAACGATTTATAAAATACGTTTTTGAATGGAAATGGACGAAATATATATTATATATATAATATAATGGCCTGAATAGAATGCGCCGCGCTGCGGCAGTTCGCGAATTTTGACCATTGACTTCGAACGGACATTACGGGAGATCCGACCATCGGATTCTCCTGAAACTGAAACCGAAACTATTGGGTTCGTATCGAAAAGAGCTTTCTAATGAATATGAGAAATTTGAAATCTAACGGTTGGATTTGGAATTATGTCCAAATCAAATTTGGAAAAAGTCGCTGTAAGTGCAGTTCGATGGCCTTTGATGGAAATCGACTGTACGGGCCTTGATAAAATTATTAAAAATATCATTAATTTGTGTAAAATCATAATAAATGATTTGGAAAGAATTGGGTAGAAAAATCCCATATTTGAAAAGATAAAAATAGATTTTTATCGAAATGAACTAGTTATTAACTAGAATAATAATTTATTTATTTTAAAATAAATAAATTGGATTTGAAATTGTTTTAAAAATAACCAGAATTTCCAATATATGAATTGGAATGGATTTGAATCGAAATTATCTTCGAAATATTTCGATGTTTGATTTCGTGATTATACAGATATGGTTGTGGAAATTTGAAAGATATATTAATATCGTTATTTCCAATACGATGTTTGTTGGTTTCAGAATTTGATGTTGTATATAAGCCGATACTATTTTCTATTCAGAGCCTTGTGTTTAATATCAAATTGGATTTGGGGTTTGTTGTGAACTGTGTTTAAATGACATTAGTTCTTTAACCCGCGCAAAAGCAGGATTAATTTCAAAAAGTAGAACAATCAATATGAAATGATTTTAGAGATGAAATCAATTGGGGTTTGAATAAATCTTTAATTAAATTTGGATGAATGAATAGTGATTAAATTTACCAAAACACGTGATGTGATTAAACCAAATTTACTTTGTTGTTGTTATTGATTGTGGTTGATTGATTGTTTGGATGGTGCTCGACCAGTTTTTGAGCAGAATATGCCTTTACATTTACCATTGGGTTGGGTAAAGATATCTGTGTGCTAACACCTTGTGAAACACTTCACGATTTGACGATAAGGTGTTTAGCGATGTTGGGTTCATTTCAAATTTAATGAATGATTGTGAAATGATATATTTTTCTTAAGTGAAAAGAAATGTATTCCCTATTTTGGACAGGGAATGTTTTATAAAACAGAAAGGATTTCGAGGCCTAAACCCGATATTATCGAAGAAATTTTGAAATGTATTATGTGTTACATTGTGGTTCATCACATATTTGATTATTTGCTATTGATGATGTATCTGTTTGGTGGCAGAGAATTTATTCTCTTGCTTAACACCCTTCTTTGAGACGTACGAGCTCAAAGGTTATGTGATTAATAGTGACTGATCATATGTATGAATTACTGAGGTGAAGTACTATATTTTGAAAGTACTTGTGATTATTATGTTGTGAAATGATTTTCCCTACTTCGGGATATGAAATGATTTAGTATGTGGCTAAAGATTTGGGTAACCCTGAGACTAAAAGTATGGGTGAGAGGGCAGTGTGTGCTCTCCATGTGTGGGAGGTGCATCATCGGTGTAGCCTGCTCCTATGTGGGGTAGGTGCACATTTATATATATCGAGTTGCTAGGTGCGTACCCTTTGCCTTGTCGATGGGGAGCACGATATTTGGTTGCATACTTGTTTGTATGCATTGTTATATTTTGGAATTCATATTTCCAAAAGATTTGATTTGAAATACCGAAGTGAAATCTACTTTGATATAGAAAGTTAGATATGTATTTCAAATGATTTGAAATAAGAAATCGAGAATAAAATCCAAAGGAATAATTTCTGTAAATTGAATTGATTTGGAAAATCTAAGTGTGGTGATTAATCTAAACGTGTAGATTGGGATATTGCATGTTGATTGATGCATAGTAGATCCATATACCTCTATTGATTATTGTTTATACACTGGCATTCATGGGGGTAAACCCATTCCGCGTTAGTGGCGTGGTCCTGTGATTTGTCTTATAATTAAATAAGTTAATTTTAAATATAGAGTTTCTCACACCAGTCCCATGACTGACCTGTAGTTTGCTTTTCCCTTACAAACTCGGGTTCCCTTATTTTCCACACAGGCAGTCGAGTAATTTATTTTGCAGATATATAACCAGGATTCTGGATCGAAGCGAAAAGCTGTGTCCAGAGTATTGATAGTCTTCCGCTGTGTTAGTTTATATTTCCGTTGTGCATTGTATTACATTTATGTAAATTTATCTTCCTTTGAGTATTATTTTTTATATACTCTGATATTCTGTACTCTGATGTAACATTATTATGATGTTTATAAAAGTCTTTTGTTATTTGTTCTGATGTGTTGTATGCCCAGAGTTAGCGTACGCGGGATTCGAACGGTCTTGGTCAATTTAGCGATCGATTAGGTCCGAGCGAAAATCCGTGTTGTTACATTAATATTTAGGTTTAAACCAAATAAATTATAATAGGATATGTAATCAATATGTAATTATAGACTTGATATTGATTTAACAAGAAGTTGACTTAGAAACAGAGTTATAAAGTAGAATGGGAATATAAAATTATGAAAGAGATTTTAGTGAACGAGATAAGGGTAATTATTACTTGAATAAGGAGTTATTTAATAAAGGTGTTCAGATTTTTATAATAGAGATGATATTAACATTTTAAAGTGAATAATCTTTTAAAAGTGAACATTTGGCAAATTAAAATGTTTGTAGTGAAATTGGAAATATTTCCCAATCTAGATAGGGTATATTATCCAAGTATAGGAAATAAAGAATTGAAAATAATGGAAATGTTCGAACGTTAATAACGTATATTTTTTTGGAAAATGGAAGAATAAGGGTTTATAATAACTGGAAATGTTTTCAAAGAAGTATGAAGGGCTAAACAGGTTTTGGGAAATATTTGGGAATATATGGTAAACTAGAAAATGAGTGTTAAATAAAAAGTGTCTGTGATTGTATGATGTTTAGTTATACATTAGAATGGATGTTTGTTTTTATTTCGATAGTTAAATAACCAACTATCGAAGTGTTTTGACCATCGTTGTCAATACGGAGAGATCGGTTGGATATATCATCTGGAAACCACTCCGTATAGGCATAAGCGCCGCGAATTAGATTATGCTGAAGACAATTGAAGACAGAGTGAAATGCAAGGGTCGTTTTGTTCCATAATTGTGCTTTCTCTTTGTTCAGTCCTAGGACAACTTGTATGGACGAGTGTCTGACAGAGTATACCTACAAATCACGTTCGATTGATCTCTTAAAGGTATTACGTTTGGTGGCAGAGGAATTCGTTCCTCTTAGCTTTTTATACCGGTGATATTTTTGGTAATCGATTAGTGAATTGACAGGTTTGACGATGTGGCATTCAAAGTGAATGGTGGACAGATGTTTTGAAAAGATAGACATAGCCTTAAGCCTCACAACTGGGAAATGACAAAAAAAACGGGCAGGCAACATGGCTATGTGGGTCATTCCCATTAGGTGTATTGTCACCATCTAGAGAAAATTCGTATTTGTTCTTCTTTCGTTTCTGTATCTTTGGATAATGGTTATCTAAGCGCAACCGTAGGTGGTAATATATTCGATACACTCAAGAGAAATGAGTGGTCGGTCATGTGTGGGCCAGGTTGTAAGATGTTCTTGTTGAACCCCAGTGTATCCCCTCTAGAGTACACTGATCGAGAGGTGGTCTCATACCTTGTCATAGTTGGAATCCAATCTCCAATAAGTGCCCTACGGTTTTTGATTTTATACTATGTATGTGGAGCGTGAGATGCAAACGTTCTACTATTTGGTTATTTATTTGATTAGACATTATTATAATATCACCAGATTTTTATATCAAAATGTTTTGGGTTATAGTAAGGTAAAAACCGTCCATGTTTATGTGTGGGCTGGTCTTACTATTATCCTTTTGTTTCAAAAGGGTTTTCAAAGTTAAACAGTATGGTTGGAATTTACTTACACCAGTCCCATGACTGACCCAGAGTTTATTTTGTTTGTTTCCCCTAAACACTTGGGTGCCCAAATTTGTACGGGCAGTCAAGTGTTTCAGACTTTTATAGATACACTTGGAGGAGTTCAAAGAAGGAGACTTCACCGTTAATTATTTAGGGATTATTTTCGCTGTGATGTATATGAGTTAGACTCTAATATGGTATGTATATACAAATTCAGTTTTGTATTTTAAAGATATGTTGTATAATAAATTTTATTCGTTCCGCTGTGAGTTTCGTGTTTACTCTGATTTAGTAGCAGTTGTGATCTTCTTCTTCTATTCTATTAGTTCTATCTTATCTTTCTGATCCTCTTATTTCTTTATATTAAAGATCTGTATTTTCGTGCACTTTGAGTTGGATGTGTACGACATTAGTCAGCTCAAATTGGTACGGATTTACGGGCCTTTACAGTTGGTATCAGAGCTGAAGGTTAAATGTTTACCTTGGCTCTGTGGCGTAAGTCAATAGAGATGGGGTTAGTAATACCCAAAATTGAGTATGAATGTATAGATATTTGAGTGGGTATTTGTGAATTAATATAAAAACTGTTTTATATTGTGTTGACTGGTCAGTCGAGTGGTTTATGAATTCTGGTCGAAACAGTAATGCAAACTGCGTCGATCAGTGTTTCTAAACTCTTGAATAGAGTAATTCGACACAGTATGTTTTGAAAAGGGGATAAATGAAATAATCTTACCCAAAAAATATTTTGATATAAAGAAAGCATATATATTGGAATTATCTAATATATTGTATGTGTTAGCTGAAATTAAGATCGAATAAGATTTATAATTGAGTTGGTTATATAAATAACAAAACGAAATATTATATAAGTATAATATGCAAAATCTGATGAACTGAATCTGAATTTAAAACCAGAATTGAAATAAAACTCTAGAACTTGGAAAAGAGTTGGAAAGAATGTTTGGATTAAATATATGGGAATTTTAAAATTCTGGGAGATTTTAAATTGTTTTCAAGTGTTGTGAAAGATATTTTGAAGTAATTTCAAAAATAAAAGTGTTTGAAAATAAGTTTTGATAGTGATATAGTATTGAACTCACTTTGACGGCTGGAAAATAATTCCGATGATGATCGCGACATCATCGGTGTTCATTTTCGAGTTTTTATATGATGGATTACTACCAAAGATTTTGTTTTTGAATTATTGTGAGGGAACAAGTTGTCGGAAATTCAAATGTTTTGAAAAATATCTGATTTCAAACTGATTTGAAATAAATCCCAGGAATTTGAATTCTGAAATAAAGATTTAACTTATGGAATTAAAATGGTAAAAGTAAACTAAGATAAACAGGATTGGACTGAATTTGGAACGATCCTAAATGGAATTGTAAAAGAGAAACATTGGATATTTGAGTTATTAAAATGAATTGATTCTTGTAGAATAAGAATCAAATTTGAAGATGAAGATAACTGACTTGAGAAATAAATCAGTAAATGGAATGTCGTAATAGAACTTAACAAGTTTAAGAGTTTGGAATTGAGAATGGAATTGAAATTGAAATAGAATTTTGGCTTCGTAAAAGCAAAAGATTGGTGAGAATGGATTGATGGGAGATCAACCAAGGATGACTGGATATATGCTGATGGAATATCAAATGGAAGAGTTAGAATTGGATGCCCAACCAAAATGGTACATGTTTATATTTTCTTCGATTATGAGATTTTTATGAGTCTGTCTGCCAAGTTGTCTGGCTGCTTGATTTTCTATTGAATTGGAGAAGGCCCAAAGTGGCGAGTTGTAATAATACCGAATGAGCCGTGCAGAGGAGATGCTGGCAAAGTTCTCTGAAAATTTAAGCTGTTAGGAAATTTTCAGAATTTTTGAAGATCTTCGGTAATAATAAGAAATTAATATTTTAATTTGAATTAATCAATTCAATTGAAACTGTATTTAAGAAATTAAATCAAAGATTTTTAACTTGGTTATAATATGGATTGTAGTATTTTCCCTACCTTGGTAATTTCGGGGACGAAATTCTTTTAAGGGGGAAGGAATGTAACGTTCCGCGTTTTTATCAGTTTGTATTTGAATATTTAAATCAGTTTAAATATTGAATTCATAATATAAGTGGATTTATATATTATTGAAATGGAGTTGAACGTATAAAAATATATATTAAATATAATCAAGCCCGTAATATCGTGGTAGTTCGTAATTTAACGTTCTGATCTTCAACTGAGTATACATGACTCGTTATAAACCGGATTTCTTCGAAACAATAAACGTTGGAATTTGTTAAACTATATCTTTCCAAAAAAAGTGAAAAATCAAGATTTTGCATTATAAATTGTGAATTATATCCAAATAAAATTTTCAAATAGTCGCTATAGAATTGTTCATCGACCATAACGGTTTATTTGAAATAACTGCATATTGGATTCAAATTTAGACAAGGTTCTTTTGAGACGTAGTAATAATTTAATTTTTAGAATTCTACTGTAACTTTTAATTAATTAAATATATAGCTTTTTATTTGGAGTATTTTCCACCCTATATCAATATTATGGGTTGGTATGGACTTAGCAGTGGAATATGCCACGACACATCGTTCACCGTTGTTATGGACCAGTGCCATCCCATGCGGTATGGATCGATGCCTGTCTATACAGGTAGTGCACTTTGGTGCTAAACTTTTTGATAAGTAACCTCTTGTTTATTTGAGTGGGCATATGAAGCATGGGTTAAATCCAAGGTTGTGTTGTCTTCATTCCTTTTTAATCTCTTTGTTGAGTTGCCATATCTATGAAAAGAAAGGGCGTAAACCAGATGAATGTCGCATGCCTAAAAAGAAGGAATCAAAAGAAAATGTAACTGAACTTTCAGACTGGGTTTTTGATTTGTCATGTGTTGTGACATAAGAATGCATCTTTGTTTATAACTCAACACTAAAGTCACTCGTCACATATATGAAAATAAGTGGATTTTGGAACTTACAAAACTAATACTGATGATGAACAACTAATCATGGGCAATTCTTTCACATCAAAGGTTCAAGGCAAGGGAAAAGTTGAAGTAAAATTGAATTCTGGAAAGGAACATTGCCTTGATTGACCTCCACAATCGAGAAATCTGCAAGAATTTGAATTCATGGTTGTTTCTTAGCAACCATGGCATCAAACTTACCTTTGTGGCCGATAAATTTGTGCTACCGTGGAATGGAGAGTATTTAAGAAGAGGTTGTGTGTGTGATGGTTTATTTAAATTAAATGTAACCACTATTATACTAAATAATGATATGAATAAAACTGAGTCTTCTTCTTATATGGTTGACGCTCTCGACTTAAGCATTTGTAGATTAAGTCCTGTAAATTTTGATACATAGAAAAAATAGATCAATCATTATTTCATACCAAGTTGCAGAATATATTCTAAATATAAATATAAATTTTTATTGAAGAAAAATTAACAAACATTTCATCATGTTAAAAGAGGAATAGAACCTCTAGAATTAATACATATCAATGCATTTGATCTAAAAATGTGTCAAACTAGAGGCGGAAAAAGAAACTTCATCACATTCATCGATTATTATACAAGATATTATTACATGTACCACTTTAGAAGTAAGGACAAAGCAATTGACATGTTCAAATAGTATAAAAAAGAAGTTTATAATTAATTGAATAAGAAAGTAAAAGCTTTAAGATTTGATAGAGGAGGCGAGTATGAATTTCCCTTCGAGGAATCTTGCGCCTAACATGGTATTGTGTATCAAACCACGGACCCGTATGGCCTCAATCCAACAAAATAGATGAATAGAAAATAGAACTCTAAAAGGGATGTTGAACTCCTTATGTAACAGCCCATAATTTAATACACCATAGTTATATAATGAAGATAGTAAAATGAATATTAATTATTTATTTATTCAGAATTAGGTAAAACAGAATTTATCATTGTGGTCCATTATGAAATTTTGGTTCAGATAGACTATTAGTTTTCGTAAATCGGATTAAGTATGAAGAAGTTATGGACTAAAGAAGATTGGACTAAATAGTATATTATATATAATAATAATTTAAAACAAAACAGCACAGAAAAGCAATGATAACCGGGCGACCCAGCGCCTTGTCTACGTCGACACAGGGGTTGACCGAGGTTTAAGGTAGGTCGACCGAGGTGTCGACCCACCTGCATGCAGGAAAAATTCCTGCAGTTGAATATGGACTCTTTTATTTTCCAAACACATGCAATGACTCAGTTTAAGGTGCATGGTTGGATTTATAAACCTAATATCTAATGGTTTAGAATCATTATGACACCCCACATCTGTTAAATGTCATTCTTTATCAGAATGCATTATGTTCCGTGAAGCGATATAGGTAAACAGAAATAGAATCTCAGAAGACATATATATAAAATAGTAGCGGAAATTTAAAACTCTATTTTCCATCATGGTCTGAAAATCCAGTTACAACATCAAACTGAAATACTGGAATAAAATATATCAAATAAAAGCATCTGTCATGCACTAAAAACCATTAGAGTAAAGAGGTAAAAAACCATAGTCCCCAAAAGTATCATAAACAAGTTGATAGATAGTTAAAGCGGTACATCTTAGCAATATCCAAATCCAAGATGAAACAGAAGAGAGAGTCCTAGCCAAGCCTGAGCATTCCCACCCTGAGAACCTGGGGAGAATGAAGAGAGAGAAAAGGAAACAAAACGGGCTAGACATAAAGTCTGGCAAGTCCAGTTACTTTTAGCATATAAATAAGTAAAAGCATCATGACAAGTATGTAAAATACATGAGAGATAACTGTTATGAACAGGATAAGCAGAATGAACTGAACGGATTGCACTTCTCAAATACTTTTCTCTACACCAATAATAGTATAACAGTTATGATCCCAACAAAAACATAATGGTAGACTTAGGTGTACTTCTAGTAATGGGTTTTACCCCCAAATAGTAATAACAGGTTACCCAACCAGAAACAATGGGCATTACCCCAACCAAAAACAACGGTAACCGAAACAGGCAGGACTAGATGTACCCTAATTACTACCTCTAATTGATCGGCTCCTAATCCCGTAAATACTCTGTGTCGGCCCCATAGTTGGACGTATCACTTCCTAAAGTTGCAATCACCAGAAGGATACAGACCTATTTACTGGTGTTATAGCGGCTTATTTTCCCAACCAAGACAGACCTATGCACGCACATGACTCCATTGGAACACGCCATCAGAACACCTCCACCCATATAAACCTCTTATAATCAGCTCAGTAAGAGTTCCTCGACCCTTACCTAGTGCGGGGTCCCCTGTTTTGATACCGGAATGGGTTATTGACTGATACGGGCCCAATGCAACAGATGACACAAGCCACCCCATAGGCTTGTATCCCCAATTATTAGGATTTTGACAAGTTATGCATAAAAGATTAACAAGCCTCTATAACCCCAACAGATAAAACAGGTTAAGTTTAATGGATTCGTGTAACCCCCACAGATTTAATAGATTTATTTAACCCCCACAGTTTAAACAGGTTTACTTAACCCCCACAATTTAACAGGTTCATTTTACCCCCACAGGTCTAAACAGGTTAAGTATTATAGGTTAGTAGGTTCATATAACCACCCACAGATCTAAACGGGTTCCACATGTTGTTTATTGTTTCATTACATGTTCTGCTTAATCTATAAATTACGCCTACAGATTTACATGCCCTAACCCTTAAGTCATAATTCACAATAAAAGATGTACCCCAAACTTTAGTCATACATCACTTTATAGGTTATGCCCCCAAATCTCAGTCATGAATTACAATACAATATATACCCCAATTTATCTTTACCAACCATTCCCAATTTTGTTCATTCACATGTTTCAGCGGTAGGCCTAGGCTCAAAGATAACCTAGGCTATAAAAATAAAAAGGAAAAGAGGAAGAGAAGAGAATAGAAAATAGGCATAATAACAGAAATAGGCATACAAGAACTGAACAGTAGATCAGGTGTACATGTAATGGCAGATCTATTTAGGTATGAATTAAATTCTTAACAGACATAGATTTAGATCCGGATTTATAAACATGTCAGGATTACTTAATAAATGTTTATATCTAAAAATAACGTGAACTCACAGAGACTGGATCTAAAGAACAGAGAACAATAGGCTGAAGCTGTAGAAGAAATGCTTGAATGAATATAAGATGTTGCTGAAGGAAATAGGCTAATTCAATCAAATTTGGGGCAACATCTCGTTGTCTCCATTATTTTTGATGTGTAAAAACAATAGAAATAAGGTCCTATATATATCCTAAATCCAACGAACCCAGAAAAACCTCACGTCCAGATTCGAAGAAAAGAATTCGCCTGGATCTCGCAGGGATCGACCCATGCTGACCTGGGTCGACCCCCAAAAGGGTCGATTCCTACTTCCTTTCCCGCTTCTTGAACTTGATTAATTTTGAAAGTACTAAGTTCATATGTATACATATAATTCTCTTATACGTATACAAACTTCTAAGTTTAATAACTTTCTCATATGATGTCTGTTTTACGCAAACTCAGAGTCTATCTTAAGCATATTTCTGAGACAAACGCAGTGGTACGGTACATTTTACTTAATTTCCAATATTTAATTAAGTATTATTTAGTTTATCATTATAGTGTTCTTTAAAATTACGGGGTGTTACATTCTCCCCCATTTAAAGGATTTCGTCCTCGAAATCTCCAAGTCAAGAAGAATGTATATCCTAACATCCATCAACTATTTACTCATCCATCAATCATAGGAATCCACTGTCCTTAAAAGTATTCTAATGCTTGTATGAACATATGCAAGGGTGTGTATATATACTTATGCTAATGCAAAAAATTAGGCGGTGTACTGATTCATTCGACCTCCTTAATGCAATGTATGTTAGTGCAATGAATCCAACATGAATGCAAACAATCCTAGTATATCATGTAAGCTATATATGTGTGCACAAACGTGCATGAAAATGCAACACCCATTTCCATCCATAAAATTTAAAATGCACACATATCCATATGCAATATGTAAGTGATTGAGCCAATCTAGTGCCTAGTGTTTGTGTATATGCATCCACGAGAAACCACTAGCAAACACTTGCATCTATCAAGCATAACATGTCTCAAATTCATGTTTACATCCATTGGTTCCATACCTAAAGGTCGAAGATTCAATCAATATGATATACTCAAATGACAGAAGAAAGTACGAATAAAAGCTTTGAAAAAGAAGTTAAGAACATACCCTTGAAAAGAAAAGGGTACGAAGCACAAATCTTGTCTTCACTCTCCAAAGTTGCATCTTCGGGTCATCTCCCCATTGAACTTTCATCAACTTGACCTCTCAGTTGTGTAGATTCTTAATCTCTGATCCAAGAATATGTGTAGGAACTCATCTAACTGTCGCCTCTTGTTCTACCTCTACTTCCTCAAGCATGTCAGCTCAACTACCTCTGATGTATAGTGCGGACACTTCTGCAAATGAGAAACATGGAAAACATCATGAACACCTGCCAATCTCTCTGGTAGCTTTACCCTATAGGCCATTTGTCCTATCTTTTCCACTATGGGAAATGGCCCTACAAACCTTAGTGCCAACTTCCCTACAGATCCAAAATGAACCACATTTTTCAGAGGCGATACTTTGATGAAAACCATGTCTTCCACCTCAAACTCAATATCGGTCCTTCTCTTATCTTCTTATGACTTCTTCCTGTACTAAGTTGTCTTCATGCATCTGCGGATAGGATCAATCTTTTCTTAGGTTTCTGTAACCATCTCGGGTCCAAGTAGAAGCCTATCTGTAGACTCCCGCCAATACGTCGGTGATCCACAAGGTTATCCGTACAATGCTCGAAGGACGCCATTCCTATGCTAGCCTGATAACTGTTGTTGTAGGCGAACTCAACTAGCGGAAGATGCTTCTCCAAGGTCCCTCTAAAGTCTAGGATACACAAACTTAAAAGATCCTCAGGAACTCTTTTCACCCTCCCAGTCTGGCCATCGGTCTGAGGGAGATATGCGGTGCTCAGAAACAACTGTGTGCCTAATGCCTCGTGCAGGCTGTTCCAAAACTCACTGGTGAAGATGGGGTCATGATCACTCACTATGCTGGAAGGTACTCCATGTAGACGATCTATCTAGTGAAGGTATAATGATGCCAACCATGTTGTTGTTCTCTTACTCTTAACAGGAATGAAATGAGCACTCTTTTTAAGCCTGTCTACTATAACCCAGATACTGGTTTTGCCCTTCCTCGATCTAGGCAAACCATCAATGAAATCAATAAATGCGAACTCCCACTTCCATTGTGGGACCTCCAAAGGATGAAGTAAACCGTCAGGCTTCCTTTGCTTAGCTTTAACTTGCTGGTAAACTAAGCATCGAGCGACAAACTCCGCTACATCTTTCTTCATATTAGCCTAAAAGAAAACCATCTTCATATCTCTATACATCTTGTCACCGCCAAGATGAATAGTCATCCTACAATGATGGGCTTCCTTAAGGACTGTCTTCAACAGACACCCAACTCGGGGAATACAAAGCCTTTCATCCCGTCGCAACCTCCCTCTATCATTTCTGGAATGTCTACTAAGGTAACTATAAGTCTCCCCTCTACTAAGCCTATCCAGGATGTCTGCTATCTGTGGGTCCTCTCGCTGCGAAGTTGCTATCTGATCCATAAGAGTAGGTCGCACGTCTAAGGATGCCAACAAACCAGGTATAAGGTCCGTAGATGGCCTAAAATCGAAGGTCGATATGTACTCCAAGCTCCGCCTCTCTATGAATAGAGGACTCAAAGTCATCCTCTGCCTACTCAACACGTCCTCCACCACATTACCCTTTCCAGGGGTATAAGCAATCTCAAAATCATAGGACTCTAGGAACTCCATCCATCTTTGTTGTCTCAAATTGAGATCCCTTTGCGAGAATAGATACTTGAGCGACTTATGGTCCGTGTACAACTCGAATCTTTCTCCAAGCAGATAATCTCTCCAAGTCTTAAGCGCGAATACTATAGCAGCCAACTCTAAATCATGGGTGGCGTAGTTCTTCTCGTGAACTCTTAACTGTCTACTACCATAGAGCACTGCCCTTCCCTCTTGCATCAAGATGGAACCAAGCCCTGTGCCACATACATCAGTGCATACTATGAACACTTTGTTCCTATCAGGAAAAGTAAAAACTGGGGTTGTTGCCAGAGCCCTCTTTAACTGCTGAAAAGCATCCTCATAGTCAATATCCCAAGAAAAGGTCAGATTCTTCTTCGTCAGTCTGGTGAGTGGGGCTGATTTCTTTGTGAATTCCTTAATAAACTTCCTATTATAGCCCGCTAAACTAAGAAAACTCCTCACCTCCATTGCATTCTTGGGAACCTTCCAATCCTGAACCACAACTACTTTCTCGGGATCCACCACTATCCCATCCTTGGAGACCACATGCCCTAGAAATATCACATTCTTTCTCCAAAAATGAAATTTGGAGAATTTTGCCTTAAGCCGGTGTGCTCGGAGTCTTCAAAACCTCCTCTAAATGTAGGGCATGCTCTTCCTCGCCCTTCGAGAAGATGAGAATGTCATCCGCAAAGACCACAACGAACCTATTCAGAAACTCTCGAAACACCCTACTCATCAGATCCACAAAATACGTGGGTGCGTTCGTCAACCCAAAAGGCATGACTAACCAATCGAAGAAACCATCTAGAAATCTGAAAGCAGTCTTGTCTATACTGTCTTTGGCTACCCTCAACTGATGAAACCCTAACTGAGAGAAAATAGACGCACTAACAAGCTGGTCAAACAGATCGTCAATCCTCGGTAGTGGGTGCCTATTCTTTTTAGTGAGCTTATTCAGCTCCCTGTAATCCACACATAAGTAAAGCAAGCCATCCGCCTTAGTTGAAAGACGACTGGAGCACCCTATTCTGATAGGCTTCGCCTAATAAACCCCTTCTCTAGTAGCTCCCCTACTTGTTTGCTTAGCTCCCTCCTTTCCCTAGGAGCCATATGGCGCACAGGCAATGCGACTGGCTTCGCATTATCCACCAAGTATATCCGGAAATCAATCTTGCGCCTCGGAGGCAAGCCCCTAACCTCCAAAAAAACATCTGAATACTCATAGACAACAGATACAAATCGCAAATTGTCGATAGGAGCATCAAGTGATTCTAGGAAACGAAGCACGACATACCCCCTTGGGTCACAAGAAATCTCGAGAGTCCTTTCTCGGCAAGTCAAAAGTTTAATGACCCTCCTCTTATAATCTAGAACGGCACCATATATGGCTAGCCAATCCATCCCTAGAATCAAACCATAGCCCATAAAACCAAGCACTTACGCATTGCACTCAAAATCGATGCCCAACACAGATTTCCTCAAACCCCGACAAATCATAGACAGATGAGTTGCACCCCCAATGAGGTTTGAGACAACAACAGGATCCAAAACCATTCTAGTGCTAAGGTGCAGAGACTCAACCATAGAATCAGATATGAAAGAATGCGAAGCGCCAAAATCAAAAAGTGTCCTAATAGGACGATCAGAAAGAGAAATGAAACCTTCAATAGAAATTTTCCTACCTCTATCTGATACACTGGCCTCGAGAGCATGCACCTGCCCTCTAAAATATCCTTTCCTTTGGCCCTATCCTTATTTCTTTAGGCACTCCCCAGAACAGTGTCTGACCTCACGACAATGGATACAAGCATTCTTCCTCTTTCGGCAATCCTTGACCAAATGACCCACGTTCCCATAACCATTACTTTTCTTCTTGCTTTGAGCTTTGTCGTTCTTTTCATCTTTCTTTTGTTGTTGCTGTTCTTTCTTGGGCCACACTTTCTTGTTTTGTGTCTCTTTAGTCTTAGCCTCTTTTTCTCATCCTTACCATCTACGTTCATTAATGTCATATCAACCAGCCTCTCAAAAGTAGCCCCTATCAGAATATAAGACAATGCCAATCCTTGGAGAGATTCATTCAATCCTCTTGTGAACTTGAAAGCTTTCTTGTGCAGGGTATTCACCAATTCCAGCCCAAACCTTGATAGCAGATTGAACTTATTGGCATATTCATTGATAGACATGCTTCCTTGCTTAAGTGCCAGAAACCTTTCCATCTGCCTACTCTCCTCTGCTTGAGAAAGAAACCTCATCTTGAGTCTCTATCAGAAATCATCCCAAGTCTCAACTGGATACCCTAATTGCGTCACTTCCCACCAGAATGAAGCCTCATCCTTCATCTACCAAGTGGCCAACCGAATCTTCCTATGGTCGTCAACCTCAAAAGTCCCAAACAAATCCTCCATCACTTTTAGCCAGTTCTATGCTTCCGCAAAGCTCTCAGTTCCACGGAATGGCTTTCCTCCTACAACACAGAAATCCTTGCATATCTTGGAGAAATTATCCACTCGTGGAGGAGAAGGAATAGTAGTTGCAGCTGGGGAAGGGACGTTTGCTTGGCCTTTGGCAAGTGTCGTAACCTCGTGATATCTACAGAACCAAGCCGGTATCTTAATGCCCTTGGGAATATTCGGCTCGCCAGACATGCTGAAAAGAAATGGGAAAAGGGATCAAACAGAAAATCAAAAGATACTTCATAAGGCTTTGGGGAATATGATTTTTAAAAACAGACCTTTCCTTTGAAAATAAATTCTTTTTTAGATCTTTTGAAAAAAATAAAAACCTTTTATCTAATCTTGAATCCTTTAGCTTTGATACCAAATGTGACACCCCACGTCCGTTAATGTCACTCTTTATCAGAATGCATTCAGTTCCGTGAAGCGTTATAGGTAAACATAAACAGAATCTCACAAGACAGATACATAAAATAGCAGTGGAAATTTAAAACTTTATTTTCTAATTGAAAACATTGTGGTCTAAAAATCCAGTTACAACATCAAACTGAAATACAGGAATGAAATACATCAAATAAAAGCATCCGTCTTGCACTAAAAACCATCAAAGTATAGAGGAAAAAAGCCATAGTCCCGAAAAGTATCCATAATCAAGTAGATAGATGGTCGAAATGGTACATCTAAGCAATATCCAAATCCAAGCTGAAATAGAAGAGAGAGGCCTAGTCAATCCTGAGCGTTCCAACCTTGAGAACCTGGGGAGGGAGGAGGAAGAGAGAGAGAAGAAAACAAAAAGGGTCAAACATAAAGTCCGGCGAGTCCAATTACTTTTAGCATATAAATAAGTAAAAGCATTATGGCGGGCATATAAACTAGATGAGAGATAACAGGTATGAACATGACAAGCAGAATGAACTGAACAGATTGCGCTTCTCAAATAATTTTCTTTCCACCAATATCAGTATCACATATATGATCCCAATTGAAACAAAATGGTAGACTTAGGTGTATTTCTAGTAAAGGGTTTTACCCCCCCCCCCCTTCCCCCCCTCATACAGTAATAACAGGTTACCCAAACAGAAATAACGGGTGTTACGCCAACCAAAAACAACGGGCACCTAAACAAGAAGGACTAGATGTACCCTGATTACTGCCCCCAATCGATTGGCTCCCTATCCCGTAATAACATGTGTCGGCCCTACAGTACGATGTGTCACTTCCTAAAGTGGAAACCCCAAGAAGGACACAGACCAGTTTTCTGGTGTTATAGCGGTTTATTTTCCCAAGCAAGCCTGACCCATGCACGTGCATGACTCCATTGGAACGTGCCATCAGTACACCTCCACCCATATGAACCTCTTGTAGTCAGCTCAGTAAGCATGCCCCGACCCCTACCTAGTGTGGGGTCCCCCTTTTTGATACCAGAATGGGTTACTGACTAATGCATGTCCTACGGAATAAATGACACAAGCCACCCACTATGCGTGTATCCCCAACTACTAGGATTTTGACAGGTTATGCTTAACAAATTAACAAGCCAGCATAACCCCAATAGATAAAACAGGTTAAGTTTAACGGGTTCGTATAACCCCCACGGATGTAACAGATTTACTTAACCCCTATAGTTTAAACAATTTTACTTAACCCCCATAATTTAAAAAGTTCATAAAACCTCCGCAAATCTAAACATGTTAGGTATTAAAGGTTAATAAGTTCATATAACCCCCCCCACCCCCCACAATAGGTTCCATATTTTGTTTACAGTTTCATTACATGTTCCGCTTAATCTATAAATTAAGCCTACAGGTTTACATGCCCCAACCCTTAAGTCATAATTCACAATACAAGATATACCCAAAATTTTAGTCATATATCATAGTATAAGTTATGCCTCCAAATCCCAGTCATGATTTACAATGCAATATATGTCCCAATTTATCTTTCCCAACCATTCCCAATTTCATTCGTCCGCATATTTCAGCGATAGGCCTAGGCTCGAAGGTTGCCTAGGATATAAAAATAAAAAGGGATAGAGGAAGAGAAGAGAATAGAAAATAGGCATAATAACAGAAATAGGCGTATAAGAACTGAACAGTAGATCAGGTACATGTAATGGTAGATCCGCTTAGGTATTAATCAGATTTGTAACAGACATAGCTTTAGATCCAGATTTATAAACATGTCAGGGTTACTTATTAAATGTTTATATCTAAAAATAGCATGATCTCATAGAGACTGGATCTGAAGAATAGTGAACAATAGGCTGAAGCTGTAGAAGAAATGCTTGAAGCGTATAAGCTGTTGTTGAAGGAAATATGCTAATTCTATCTAAGTCGGGGCAACATCTCGTTGTCTCCATTGTTTTTTATGTGTAAAAACAATATAAATGAGGTCCTATATATAGCCTAAAGCCAACGAACCCAGACAAACCTCACGTCCAGATTCACAGAAAAGAATTCGCCTGGATCTCGTAGGGGTCGACCTACCCCGACTGGGTCGACCAATGGGTCTACCCCAAAGGATCGATTCCCTCTTCCTTTCCCGCTTCATGAATTTGATTAATTTTGAAAATTATGAGTTCATATATACATATATATAATTCTCTTATGCGTATACACACTTCTAAGCTTAATAACTTACTAATACGATGTCCGTTTTATGCAAACTCGGAGTCTATCTTAAGTAGAATTCCAAGACGAATGCAATGGTACCATCCATTTTACTTAATCCCTAATATTTAAATAAGTATTATTTAGTTTATCATTACAGTGTTCATTAAAATTATGGGGTGTTACAATCATCTTAGCTAATATATAAATAAGTTAGCATCCTCACCATTTTCTTACACACAAACATTCTTCATTCTTCTTCCTTCAAGCTATTTCCTAAATACAAATAAGATGCTGAGGTTTTTCCAAAACATATATTAAAGGGGATAATTCTATTTTTTCTACAACAACAAATCTAAAGAGACATTTTTTCTGGACCTTAATCAAATCACTATGAGTTCTAGTTATTTTTAGATCTGTTATTTAAACAAGTAGTTTGACAATAAATGAATGGATCTGAAATGTAGCACTGTTTATATGTGTATATGTTATTGTTTTACTGTCAATTATCTATTCACTTTACAATTATTATAAGTTTATATGTACACCTTTCTTCCTTATCCCATTTTCTGTCTTTTATTTATTTACAGTCTTTTATATGGCTATTTATTTGTTTGGGTCTATTTTTTCATTTTCCTTTTTATTTTACACTGAGCCTATGTCATCGAGAGCCTAGGCTATATCTGTTTGAATTGCGTATAAATTAAAATAACTTGTATAAAAAATAAGGAGAATTGGGCATATTATAGCTTGAGAGCCTTTGACTGTAAATTTGGGGTAATTACAAAAGGGAAGAATAAGCAAACATGTTAATCTAAATAGATTGGACTTAACTTAATATTAAGTAAAACACGTTAGGGAAAAATTTGTGGATTAGATGTAATTAAGTAAACCTGGTTACTAATATATATATATATATATATATATATATATATATATATAAAGAGAGAGAGAGAGAGACATCTGAGCAGGTTTTTGTCTGCTTTGGGGGAAGAATTTTACACACAATAACATTTATAGGAAATATCATTTACATTCATGCTTATCAATGAACTTAAACTTGTCAATTAATAAGCTAAGAGGTCCCACATCTTGCTGTTTATATTTGGTTTTTGGACTCTTAGAATCTTAGTAATTTGATGGCATAAGCCTGGGGTTGACTTGTGCCAATCTTGTTGTGTGGAATCCATATTAGTAAGTATCCTTGTTGGTATCATAGAGGGGCCTCGCACTAGCTAATTGGCCAGCGAACGCTTTACTAATTTGGACTGTAAGAGGTTTAAATGTTGGAAGGTTGGTACGGGCACGTTCCAGCAAAGTCATGAGCGTGCATGAGTCAGATGGGAAAATCAAAGATGTTGTAACACCAGCAAATAGGTCTATTTCTTATAAGTTTACATGTTAGGGACCGATATCCTCAACAGCCATAGTTGGCACATGATATTTACGTAGTAGGGAGTCGATCGCATGAGCAGCAATTAGGGTAAAACCTAATCATGATATTCTAGTAGTTAGCACAGAAACTTGTCCTTAGGGTATGAACGAGAAGCTTACTTGATCTTTACCTTTCCTTGTTATCTCGTTTACTTCGTAATTGCATATTTTACGGTATTTTCATATCCAACCATATATTTATCTTATTACTTATTATCTTATGCTTATATTGAAAATCACTGGAACTCGCCAAACTTTATGTCTGACCTAATTTCCTTTTCCTTCTCCTTCTTCCTTCCCCCCTCGGGTTCTCAGAGTGGTGGCAGATAGTAGATGTGACCGTGATTCTATTCTAGTTGGATTTGGATTACTTCTCTTTCTACATATTACTTCAGTTTCTTTTATGTTTTATTATTATGGCATGTGAGGGAATATTATTTTATGGTTTTGTACTCTAATGATTTTATGAGACAAATATTTATGACTTTATGACACTGATGATTCATTTGGAAATGTAATGTTGAGTTTGATTTGAAATTAAAGTTTAAAGTTTTTTCTCTGAATTTTATACTCTATCTTGTTACAATCAGTCTCTGTATTATTATTGTGCTTCAAAGAACTTAATGCATCCTTATATGGGTGACATAAAGGGATGTGGGGTGTCACATTTGGTATCAGATCCTAAGGTTACACGATCGGAGAAAAAGTTTTTTAAAAAGTATTTTTCAAAGTAAAGATTATCAAATAAAAACATTTTTTGAAAAATATATCCCTTTAAGTCATCTACAATATTCCTTTAGTCTCTTTCTGAATCCTTCTTTTGTCTCCTTTTTAACATGTTTAGGGCTCCAAATTTCTGCGAGGGTATTCCCATTTCGACATGGTTCGGTAGATACATAGAGGCTATGATACCTACTAAAGTGCAAAGCAATGCCCCACACCCAGCTGCACCCGCAGTAGCTCCAGCCAATACTATAATCAAAATTTTTAAGCTTTGTAAGGATTTCTATACGATGGAAGGCAAGCCGTTTCGTGGTATTGAGAGTTTCGTAGAGGAATGCAATTGGATTAGAGAAACAGAGAATGTATTTAATTTATTGGAGCTCGATGATAGAAGGAAGATTTAGCTGGTTGCTTGCCAAATAAAAGAAGAAGCTTCATACTGGTGGGAGGTGACTCGGGCGGGGCAGGCGGTAGGCACTTGAGATGAGTTTAGATGCAGATTTGAAATGAAATTCTTGTCGCAAGTTGATAATGCAAATGGAGACGTTTTTGAATTTAAAACAGTGAGATATGTAAGTAAAGGAATATGTCAACAGTTTCAATCAACTAACAAGATTCGGTTTGGAATTGGTGAACACTCCGCATAAGATGGATTTAAGGTTCACGAAAGAATTAAACAAACCGCTGCAAGAACTAGCGTTGATCCATATCCCAATGGAAGTGACTTTTGAGAGCCTAGTTAACATAGTGTTGATGCATGAGGGCAGTAAAGAGGACTGAGGAGGAAAAACCCAAGGCTTAGAAAAAGAAATGGTAGTCCAAGAAAGAAGTGGCAAAAAAAGGGAGGAAAACCAGATAAGACCCAGATCAAGATAGAGGTTAAGTGCTATGACCGTGGAAATTTGGCGCACTTTGTGAGAGAGTGTAAGAAAACGAAGAATGCTTGTTTCGGTTGTGGTCAAGTTAGACATTTCACTAAGTAATACAACAACAAGCAAGGTCAGAAGGAAGGATTCTCTAAAGGACAAGTTCATGCTCTAGAAGCTGGTGGACTGGACATGGTAAGAAAGTCACAGTCGAAGGTTCGATTTCTCTTTTTGACTCTCCTATTAGGACTCTCTTTGATTATGATGCTCTCATCCATTCATATCCAATTATGTGGTAAATAATATGCACTTAGACACTTGTATTATTTATGATCCTATTGTATCTCAAACCCCATAGGAGGAACGATTCGTTTATATATAATATGCAGGGGTTTGAGAATTTCTGTTATGGGTGTCGGATTTGAATGCGACGTGTATATTCTTGGCTTTATAGGTTACGGATCAATTATAGGGATAGATTGGCTGGCCATGTATGGTGTCATTCTAGATTGTGAGAGGAGAATTGTTAGACTTATAACGTGCCACGGTAGAACTCTAGAGATTTCTTATGACCCATGGGGTCGGTTATGCTTAGTTTCCTAGATTTGCTTGATGTTTTTATTGGCGATCTACGATCAGTACCAATAGTTAGTTTTTTTGCGGACGTGTTCGTTTAGGTTAGAGAATGACCTCGCAGATGAGAGATAAATTTCTTGATTTGCTTGGTGGATAATGCGAAACCAGTCGCCTTACCAGTTCACCACATGACTCTTAGGAGGGAGCTCAACAAATAAGTAGGTGAGTTATTGGAGAAAGGATTCATTAGGCGGAGCATTTCTGAGTGGGGAGCTCTAGTCTTCTTTGTGACCAAGGTAGACGACTCTCTCCGTCTATGCACGGACTATATAGAGTTGGAAAAAACTCACCAAAAAGAATAAACACCCACTTCTGAGGATTGATGACTTGTTTAACCAGCTAGTAGGCGCTTCAGTTTTCTTACAGTTGGATCTAGCCACGGGATTTCATCAGCTTATGGTAGCCGATGATAGTATTGACAAGACAACTTTCAGGACTCTGGACAGTTTCTTTGAGTGGTTGGTCATGCCTTTTGGGCAGACCAATACACCTACATACTTCATGAATTTAGTGAGTGGTTATTTAGGGAGTTTCTGAACAAATCCGTGGTGGTTTTCGTGGACGATATTCATGTTTTCTCAAGGGGTGAGGAAGTGTATGCCAAACGCTTATAGGAGGTACTCAGCACTCTTAGATCGCATCAGCTTAAGGCTAAATTTTCTAAGTGTCATTTCTAAAGAAAGGAAGTAAGGTTCCTAGGACATGTAGTCTCCAAGGATGCAATAGCGGTGGACCCCGCTAAAGTTGTCACAGTTTAAGAATAGAAAGGCCCTAAGAATGCGACAGAGGTTAGAACCATACTTCTGATGCAATTCTCCCCGATGGATTTGATATAAAAAAATTGTAATTGTTGATGCGATTCTTGAGGTACAAATGCATAAAAATTGACAAGGGTATGTGTTGTTTCAATCACACTACATTGAGAAAATATTGGAAAATTATAGCATCATATTATAATTACTGTGAAATCACCAGAAGATTTATATCAAAATTGGGTCAAAAGTAGCGGTGATATTATTTGTTAACTTTTGTATTATAGAATACTAGGTAGCATTGTGTATGTTATGGTTGTACTAAACCAGACATAGCATATGTTATAAGTAAATTTAGCCAACGTACAACCAACTCAGAAAAGAATCACTAGAAAGTCATAATTCAAATACTAGGATATCTGGAATATACACAGAATCATGAACTACAATATTCAAGATATCCATTTGTGTTTGAAGGATATTACGATGTAGACTGGACTTGCAGGGAAGTAGACACAAAACCAGCAAGTGGATATGTGTTCACTTTGGCGAAAGGTGTAGTATCTTAGAAATTTTCCGAACAGACTTGCATAGAAAGATGTACAGTGGAATCAGAATTCATTGCATTAGACAGAGCCGCAAAAGAAGTATAATGACTCTAAGGCTTCTTAGAAGATATTCCAAATTGGCCAAAACCTGTACTGCTAATAAGTACACTTTATGACAACGAATCTGCTATTGGTACAGCAAATAGTGAACTTTACAGTAGAATGTCTAGACATATTCGTTGTATATACAAAACTATATGGCAACTTCTTTCTGATGGAGTTGTCACTACTAATTATGTATAGTCAAAATATAACATTGCGGATCCACTAATTAAAGGCTTGTCCAGAAAAAAGGAAATAAACCATCGATGAGAATGAGTTTAAAACCGATAAGATGATAAAAATTTCCCTCAATGGAAACTCCAACTTGTTGAGTGGAGAACCACGATCTGGATTCTTAGGGACAACTAAGTTTGGGATAAACTTAACAGTACTGATAACATTCAAACAATTCCTATGATAAGTCTGTCCATGAAAAACCAAAGGAGCATTTAATGATTTCTATACTTGGGTAAAAGGAGAACCAAGTAGTGTATTGCAGGATACACTTTATAGAATCATCTACATGACTATGAAGGCGCTGCTTTAAGGAGAGTTACTAAGGGTCAAAAGTTCTTCAAACACCCATAAGACCAAGCAGGTATTCATGGAAAAAACAAATTCAAATAGGGAACCAGGATAGACGACAGTTATTATTGTATGTTATCTATGGATCATACATAAAAAAAACTTGCAGTAAAGACAAACAAGTTTGCGGATTTACTTGCAAGTCAAGTAGATAATCTCTAGAAAAGTTTAAGACCTTTATGCTACTTTAACCAACAAAATAATATTTCATTGAATTAAGAACATAAAAGCAAATACTCATTCATGTGCGAGATTATCGGAAATGATTGATTCCTAGATAGAGAAATGTGAAAGCATAGGAAAGTGAGATATCAGATGTCATGCAATGCATCACACCGCAAGAGGGCGCGCCACACATGCACACCCGCACAGTGGCGGTGCCAGCGCCTTACACGAGGTAGGGCATACATTTTTTTTAAAAAAAAAAAAAAAAAAAAAAAAAAAAAAAAAAAAACTTCAACGAAATGTACAGTAAATGAACGAAAAGCAGTATGGTGTTTGAATTGTATTATTCTTGAAATAATCAAAAGTGGAAAAGTACAGTAGAAGTCAACAAAAGTGGAAAAACTGTAGCGTACTGTATAGAAATAATCAAATAAACAAAAGTGGAAATAGCCACATAGGGCATTTTCATCTTTTGAGCTAAGGCGGAAACGTGTAAAGTCATTTTTTATAAAGTAAAACTAAAATCTGAGGTGGGGCCTTGGCCCTCTGTGGCACCTACCTACATCCGCCCCTGCACCCGCATCACACTCCGTATGTGCATCCACACCCACGGTGTGGATAAATGAGTGTTTGGGATGTATTAGAAGTAGCTAGCACATTGCAATTGGCAGTTAGCTTAGCTTGAATGTTCAGATCGAACAGTTTTATTTTTCTATTCAAATTCAACTGGAAACCGTAATAAAACGATTGCACAACTCGGTAGAAGAGTCGCAACCTTTTTAAGTGTTACAACCTTTAAAACGATCTCTTCGCGTCTATATAAAGGAATCATCTCCAAATCATTTTTTTCCTTCTTCCTCATACTGTGTTCTTAATATGTTTCTCTGGAGTTAGCCGTCCTTGCGAATTCAGTTTTGGAAAACTAACTTGCTTTATCTTGAGAAAACAGTTGCACCTTTTTGCAACATAAATGGAAGAAACAAGTAAGCAGAACATTCTGGACTCTAACAAGCTGAAGCGTACTTATACTTAGTTGTTTACTAATATTTGTTAAAGTACTTTAATAGTTTTTGCAAAATCTTTACAATAGCATTATTTGCAAACTGTTTGCATTGATTTTTTATAACATAGGTATACACGGTTTTTACAATGAATTTGCAAACGGTTTTCTGTAACGTAATTGAACACAGTTTTAGCAAAGTATCTGCTAAACATTTTCTGCGCTATAATTGTAATAGTTTATGTTGCGTATTTCCTATTTTTTTCTAACAGATTAGGCGATATCTTGTGATATTTATACAAACTATATTTCTAGAATCGATATCCGACTTATTTTTATTCCCTATTAACAGTTGTTTCACACTATACAGTGACAAACTAGATAGGGATGTTACTATAATGCATTTACACGAATCGCATTTTTATGTTTCATTTCATTCTTGCCAAAGCAAATTTGTTTGCCGGTTCTTCGTTTCACTACGTCTTTGCATCAAGAGTCTCTGTCATTGATGTTTCATCAGTATTTCATCGTCAATCTTTTAGTAATCCACGTCGAACTTCAAAATCTGTTAAAACAAAATTAATATAAAAATATATTGAATTTATTAAACAAACTTAGTAAACATGCCAGTTGGCTCCATTACCCTGTAATGAATAAGACGACTTAAACTTGATATTAATTTGGTTATATTTTAGTAAGGTTAATTTGATTTAGGATGGAAAAAGATAAAAGAGAAAGTGTTTTAGGATTTACATTTTGTTTTGTTTGAATTTTGGCAAAGTAAAAAGTGAAAGAGAGAGAGAAAAAAAAAGTTGACGTATTAACAACAAAAATTTAAAGAGGACGTGTAGTTTAAAAGTCCACCCATAAGCATAATTTGAGAAACCCTATTCATGTTTTACATATTCAATGGTAAGACGGTAGATGCATTTTCCAAAGAGACAGCCGTCGATTTTCCGGTAAAAGTTGGCGGACCGTGCAATTCACGGATGGAGTTGCAGTGGCGAAGGCCCTGCGTACTGTACGCGCTTCACCGTGTTTATCGAATTCAACGGTCGAAATCTCTCATGCTGGCGTCCCAATTGAACATCCCCTATCGCCTTCCATCGAACATATAATTTGGTATTGACAAACACTTATTGTAACAAAAAGGAATCTTCATTGTTACATGCCACCAACACCATATATATATACATCACGATTTTTTTTAATATCCTGCGATGTGAGACAATTCTTCCGTTCAATCCACGCGTCCACTTCATCTCAATGCAAGCCACACCCAACATAAGTGGCGTATTCATTTTCAAAGTCGCCTTCCTCTAAAATTCATGGTAGCGATGATCGTGGCAAGAACAGGTTTCTTTTGTAATTATTGATAAAAGAAATTAAACAGTGAAGTTGGCATAATTCCTTGGAAATAAATATTAATCTGGACCACTCCTAGCTAGTACTGGCTACTTCCTCATTGTACAATTTATCTTGACACTGGCATGTGCAAATCAAAATACAACGATATTCGACATATACAAGGCATCAAATTGATACTCGCCCGAAAATTACATGCAGCTCACTCATTTGTGATAGCTCATTTATAAGTATTGATTGCAGTAGCACTAGCTAGCATACTGACCAGGAAATAATTACAGTACTAATGAATGTTGAGTTAAATTAACCCAGCGAATTGAAGGTGAAAAAAAAAAAAAAAAAAAAAACGGTAAGTTAAATAATCGCAACTAAATGCGCTTGAATTTGCTACAGCTCATTGTGTAGTATTTAAAATCAACACTGTTCCGCAACAGTTTTCTGATAAATATTCTTGCTTTAATGGGTGACATAATCATATTTCTTGTTGTTTCATTCATAATGGGTTGGGCATATAGTACGCAGGGAAGAAATTTTAGTGGATGTAGTAGACACACAAGGACTAGGGCTTAACTGAACCTTCGCCCTTGACTACAACACGCAATAAAGTCCGAATTTTGGATTTGAATTTGTTAATTTCGTTCCCAATTATAGGCAACCAACCACACAGACCGTACACACTAGCCAAGTCCACTCTATGCGTCTCTCTCTCATATATATATATATATATATATATGTATATATATATATATAATTTCGTTCCCAATTATAGGCAACCAACCACACAGACCGTACACACTAGCCAAGTCCACTCTATGCGTCTCTCTCTCATATATATATATGTATATGTATATATATATATATGTATATATATATATATGTATATATATATATATATATATATGTGTGTGTGTGTGTGTGTGTGTGTGTGTGTGTGTGAGAAATTTTAGGAATTTCCATTTACTTCCCCATGTCTATATATAAGCTACATCGGATCCAAAAGGAGGAGGAACAACAAAATCAAGAGATTAGATCAAGGTTTATTCTAATTAGGGTTTAGACAATCATAATCTTCTTCAATTCCTTTCTCCACAAAATCAATTTTTTCTAGTAAATTTGATCTTTGTAATCAATCTCTTATACACTTCTATTGATATTAATAAAAGTTTCTCTCTCAAAGTGGACGTACACTGACAAGACGTCGGTGGAGCCACTATAAATCCCTGTGTGATTTAGTTTCTCGTTATTGCTCTATTATTTCCATTGTTTGGTGATTGTGATTGGCTAGGATAAGACTGAAATTGTTTGATTGGTTGTTTTTGCACTATTACCACGATCTCGTTTTCCGCGGCATTGGGGATTTTTGATTTGAGCAGTCTTGAATCAAAATTTCTCCACAACATTTGGTATCAGAGCATTGGTGTTGATAGATAGTTGTAGAAATGCTGGAATCGGGTTCAAATAATCCATCAACAGTTGGTCCAAGTGGTGTAGCTCCTTATGTACGTGGGTCGTATGCAGCTGCTGGTTCACAATTGGTTATCGACAAATGGAATGGCGATAATGATTTCGAAAAATGGCAATGGAAGATGAAAGCGGTTCTTAGGCGGAACCGGGTACATCGGATGGTGTTTGATACACATTTATTGCCAGAGGACATCTCAGATGTGGAGAGAGAAGAAATGGAAGAGTGGGCATTCACTACACTTCAACTTGCCATGGGGAAGAATGTTATTTTCGAAATTAGTGGTGAGACGACTGCTAAAAGTATTTGGAACAAGTTGGAGGAGTTGTATATGTAGAAATCACTCACAAATCGACTGATCTTGTTGCGGATTTTCTTTATCTACAAGATGAAGGAAGGAACTTCGCTAAAGGCGCACTTAAATGTGTTTGATGATTGGCTAATGAAGATGAAGGCGGTAGATTTGAACATTGAGGAGGAGCAGAAGGTGATGATATTGTTATGTTCATTGCCTGAGCGCTATACTGGGTTCTCAAACAGTTTGATCTATGGTCGGGGTACACTGACTCTAAATGATGTCAAGACGAGTCTTCTTAGTTAGGAATTGCTAGATCAGATGAAGGAGCTGAGTGATGGTAGTAGTGGTGCTGGTAATGGTCAAGGTTTCTTTGCGGAGAAAGAAAACTCAGAGAAGAAAGGAAACTGAGGGCGTTCTAAGTCTAAGAAGCCCGGTGGAAGAGGAAAGTCAAAGGAAAGAAATGGCAAGTGCTTTATATGCAAGAAACCTGGTCACTGGAAGAATGATTGTCCAGACAAGGGGAAAAAGGAAGTAACATCTTCATCAGTTGCGGTGGAGAGAGATGTTAGTGAGGGAGACGTAGATGTTTTGTCAGCAGTAGCATCAGATGTTTCGGGCAGCGATTGGGTGCTTGATTCGGGGGCTTCATATCACATGACGCCTAATAGGAATTCTTTTTCTTCTTATGTTGAATGGGAAGGAAAATCAATTGTTATGGGAAATGGTGTAGTTTGCAAGTCGAAGGGCATTGGATCCGTGCAAATTCGGATGTTTGACAGAGTGGTTCGTACTCTCACTAATGTGCGCTATGTTCCGAGACTACGGAAGTCACTTATCTCTTTGGGACAGTTGGATTCTTTAGGTTGTAAGATCACCACTGAGAGTGATAGCTTGAGGGTTTCGAAGGGTGCGCTTGTGGTTATGAAGGGTGCTAAAACTCATGGTATCTATTTGCCTCAAGGAGTGACTGTGGACGGCGAACCTTGTGTCAGTGTTGATAGTTCTCGTGGCTTAGATGCTACACGGCTGTGGCATTTGAGATTGGGTCATGTCTCGGAGAAGAGTTTAGATATTCTTCGTCGAAGGGAGATGACTGATGGTAAGAGTTTTAGCAAGTTGGAGTTTTGCGAGGAATGTGTCATGGGGAAGCAAACTAGAGTATCATTCGGTGAAGGAAAACATGATTCAAGAGGGATTCTTGAGTATGTGCACACGGATGTTTGGGGACCAGTGCCTGTAGCTTCTTTGGGAGGAGCAAGATATTATATTTCTTTCATTGATGATTTTTCTCGGAAGGTTTGGGTGTATGTAATGAAGGCCAAGTCGGAGGCATTTGCAAGATTCAAAGAATGGAAGGCTCTTGTTGAGAATAAGAGTGGAAAGACTTTGAAGGTTCTTAGATCCAATAATGGCGGCGAATATGTTTCTGGAGAATTTCTGAATTTTTGTAAGCATCATGGTATTCGGAGGCATTTTACTACACCGGGAGATACGCAATCTAATGAAGTGGCTGAGAGAATGAACCGAACTCTACTAGAGAAAGCTCGATGCTTGAGATTGACATCGGGTTTGTCTAAGGGATTTTGGGCCGAAGCTTTGTCAACAGCGGTGCATATTATTGATCGAATTCCGTGCTCGGCTATTGATAACAAAATTTCTGAGGAAGTGTGGAAGGCGAAGAGCATTGACTTGAGTTATCTTCGTGTATTTGGCAGTCCTGTTTATGTGCATGATCCGGGGAATGATAAGCTCTCACCCAGAGCTTTCAAAGGGATTTTTCTCGGTTATATGGATGGTGTCAAAGGTTATCGGATTTGGAATCCGGAAACGAAGAAGGCTATGGTTTCTCGTCATGTTACATTTGATGAGTCGGCCATGTTCAAGGAGAACGAAGGCTCATCGGATGTTCCAGATTTGGTTCATGGTGAATCAATGGAGAAGGAAGTTATTCCCACTTTCAGGCCTAGAGAGAGTAGAGTTGTTGGAGGTGCTTGCGAGGTGAATGCAGTTGATGTTACATCACATAGTCCACAAGATTCCTCTAGTAGTGTTGGTGATGTGCATGAGCCTAGAGAAGATTTAGTTCAAGGTGGATCTGAAGAAAGACCAGGTGATGGCACTGCTACTTGGGTTGGTCGTCGTGCTATAAGGCCACCCGAATGATATGATGATTGGAACTATCTTAGCTTTTGTGAGATTTTGGACTATGCTCTTCATGTAGTCCAAGATGAGCCGATGGACCTTGATGACGTCATGGATCCGAGTGATAGCTTGAAGTGGATTTGTGCCATGGAGAAAGAAATGCAATTGTTGATGAAGAACCATACTTGGGAGTTGGTTCCACTTCCTCAAGGAAACCGTGCTATTGAGTGCAAATGGTTATATAAAGTGAAGGACGATGGAAGATACAAAGCTATGCTAGTGGCTAAGGGGTTTCCACAAAGGAAAGGAAAGGAGTATGATGAGATCTTCGCACCGGTTGTGAGGCATACTTCTATCCGGATATTACTTGCATTAGTTGCTATTTACGACTTGGAGTTGGAGCAACTAGATGTGAAAACCGCCTTCTTGCATGGAAACTTGGATGAAGACATCTACATGGAGCATCCGGAAGGGTTTGTTATAGAAGGTAAGTCAGAACTAGTTTGCAAGTTAAAGAAATCACTATATGGTTTGAAATAATCACCTAGGCAATGGTACAAGAGATTTGATCATTTCATGCTTGAAAGTGGGTTCCATTGAAGCATCAAGGATGCTTGCGTTTACTTCAAGAGGTTAGGTGTAACACCCCACCTCCGTTAAGCTCACTCACAAAGGGAATGCCTTAACTTTGATGGAGCGTTTTAGTAGATAGAACAGAATATTACAAGATAGATAAGTAGTACTTGAAAAATTATAACTTTATTATAGCAGAAGTAGAAATAAGTTTGGTTACATCTTTCTAAATCACAATACCAAAACTCAAGTACACAATTATCAGTCTTATACAAAATCCTTCAGAATATAAAGTTTCAAAGTCATAATCCCCAACATAAACTATCATGAAAAGATAGAGTCAAAGCCAAGCAATACTCCAAGCACTTCAAGCAGAAAGAACCAAAATCAATCTCTTATGTTTACACCCTAAGCACCTGGGGGGGGGGGGGGGGGGGGGACGGAAAGAAAAGGGGCGAAAACAAACGAGGTCAGACATAAAGTCTGGCGAGTCCAGTGAATTCCAGTAGATAAATAGATAATATTATCATGACATGTAAATAAAGCTGGATGAGAGATTACATCAATAGGAATAGCAGATATACTTTAAGTTAACAGAAGAAACAGACTGATGTAAACCAAGTTATGTTCCTTACTTACATCTTACTTCTCTGCACTAATACTAGTATAACAGGGTTAGGTGTTACCCTAATGTCTAAACTGAAACAAAATCGAAACAGAATAATCTATACAGAAACAGAATGCTAGTAATGGGCCTTCACCACCCCAACAGACAGAAGGTACAGAAGCAGAATACTAATAATGGGCCTTTACCACCCCAACAGACAGAAGGTACGGAAACATAATACTAATAATGGGCCTTTACCACCCAACTAATGGGCCTTTACCACCACAACAGACAGAAGATACGGAAACAGAATCGGAAACGGAATCAGAGACAGAAACAGAATAATCCCTATGGAAACAAAATGTTAGAATTAGGTGTACACTAGTAATGGGCATTTACCACCCCAACAGACGGTACCATGCAGAAATAGACAGGTGTTACCACCCAACAAAAATAGACGGTACCAACAGAAACAGACAGAACTAAGTGTACCCTAAGTCCTACCCCAACCGATCGGCTCCCTAATACATAAATACCATGTGTCGGCCCAACAGTAGGGTTTATCACTCCCTAAAGTGGCAACCTATTGGCACAGACCTATTTACAGATGTCACGGTGTCTTACATTCTCAGAGCAGACCGGATCCATGCATGCACATGACCCGGTTGGAATGCACCATCAACAACCCTCGCCATTATCAGAATGAACCGCTTATAATTAGTTCAGTAAGCGTGCCCGGACCCCTACATAACATGGGGTCAAAGTTTTTGATACCAGAAAGGGTTACTGACTAATATGGTTCCCAAACAATAGATGACACAAGTATTTCCCCTCCTAACCTTGTGTCCCCAGACTAACAGATTTCAGATTAACTTGTTTACAAGTTTCAGACATACAGAGTTCAGATTTACTAGTTCACAGATCAGACAATCAAGTTAACAAGTTTTCAGACTAAAGGATCAAATGTGCAGTTTTAACAAACTTAAAGATTGTCTAACTTTGTATTGGGCCTACAGATTCACAAAACGGGTTTGTTAAATTCATCAGTCCAGTTGGTTTAAACCTATCCATCCAACATGTTTTAGACATCATATTTATCTATGATTTGCATTAATTAAATACTAATGCACAGACCTCTCACATTGGGTCGGTAGCTTGTGGTCGCTGGATATGCCGGGCGGTTCCGGGCAGACTTCTTCCACAAGCCATACCTAACCTCGTGTCTAAGCATATTTTAGTTATGCCTATGACCTCTTACATTAGACTGACAATTTGCGGTCGCTGGTTAAGCCGGTTGGTTCCGGGCAGGCTTCTACCGCAAACGGAGTCTAACCTCGTGTCATAGCCACTTTATTCCATTACAGAAAATATCAGACTAATTATGTCCATTTAGCAAATTTAACTTCTTCACAAGTTACTGCAGATTATCCAAAGTTCTATTAACATGTTTTGCTCAATTTTAGATCGAGCCTCCAAATTACAATTATTCAGCTTTCAAAAGATTAAGCATTTCAACAGATTTAGCAGATAACAGATCTAGCAGATTAAGCAATTTAGCAAATTAGCAGAACAGGCAATTCAACAGATTTAGCAGATTAAGCAATTCAGTAGATTAGCAGATTTAACATTTCTTAAAAATTTTATTTACATATCTTGCCTAATCATAAATTAAGCCTAAACTTACATGCTCAAATCATGGTCATAATTCATAATACAATATATGCCCCCAAATTTTCGTTAAACTTTGCACAGTACAGAACACTCTCTAAAAGCCCCAAATCATTATATGAATTATGCCAAATTATAGCCTAAATGCCAATATCCAAAAATCAATATTTAGGCGCATTCACATTAATAGTTATCCTATTTTAATATTGGTCTTTACACCTAAGTTTCATATTCCCTTTTCAAGTCATGAATTATTATATAAAATATACCCAAAAATCAAGATCTTTAAATTATATCCTCTCAAAATCAGATCTTAATTTTTATATGCATTATGTTCCCAAATTTCAAGTCATATGTTATCATTCAATGATTCCTCTTCTTCCAAATCACGAAGTATGCACAGATCTAGATCTATTTTACAACATATGTCCTTTTCTCAAATCAGTCACAGATCAGTCATGTCCAATTATGCATTATTCATTATTTACCCCAAAATTAAGCGTTCGTGCGTTAATCTCTTATGAGATTTGGCGCAGGCTTGTAATAGCCTGGCTATAGAACAGAAAAAAAAAGAGAATAATCACAGAAAAACAGATTTGATAGATAAGAATATGCATAACCTCAGATTCAGATTTATTACCATGTCAAGATCATAATTAAAGTTCATATCTGAAAATAACTGTACTCACAAAATGGGAATGATTCTTGTATTCTGGAATCTGTATTCTGACACTGAATAGCTTTTCTTTGGCGTAGACTATCGATTAGATTAGAAAATAGTTGTTCTATTTTAATTCTATTCAGACTGGAAGAAGATGCACTAGTTCTAGCTTAGATTCAGCAGAGTAGCGACACCATTATTTTGTTTTAATTAGAATAGAGGCAGGGTATAAGAAGAATGAAATTGTGTGGAGAGAAAGTGAGGTTTGGGGGGTGTTTACATAAGAGAATAGGGTGATTTATAGCCTTCAGGTCAGTCCAGAAGTCATCAGAACCACCCAGCTCGAAGAGAGGTCATCCAACCACTCAAAAGAAGACACGTCATCACAGAACACTCCAGAATTCTGTGCTGGATCGGTACGGGCGCACTTGGCAGGTGCGCAAGTGTATTTTTGTACTGGCGCACTTCACAAGTGCGCCAGTGTATTTCTGGCCTGTTTCCGGTTTTTCAGCCTAACTTCGTTCATTCATATCTTCTTCATACGGTATCCGTTTTACGCAAACTCGGACTCTGTCTCAAGCAGAATTTCGAGACGAATGCAATGTCACAACCTGTTTCCCTTACTTCTTCTCCTAAAAATTAATTATACTTTAATTTGTTACTTATACATTCACAGAAAATACAGGGTGTTACATTCTCCCCTCCTTAGAGGATTTCGTCCCCGAAATCTTCAAGTTAAGAAGAATATGTCCTACCATCCAATCATCCATCTACTCAACCATCATCCACAAGCATCCTTTATCCTTAGAAAACTTTTAATGTTGTATGAACATATGCAAAAGTGTGTGTATATGTCTCTTATCTAATGCAAAGATCAGGCGGTCTACTGATTCAGTTGATCTCCTCAATGCAAATCATGTTGGTGCCATGAGTCCAAATATGTATGCAAGAAATCCTATTTGATACACATCATTTCTATCTATGTGCATAGCCATTCATCCAAATGCAACATTCATGTGATGAGTCAATCATTCTGCATCCACAAAAATTGAAAAATCGCACACATCCATATGCAATATGAAAGTGTTATTGAGCCGATCTAGTGCCTAGTGTGTGTACATGCTTCCACGAGCAACCACTTGCATCCACTTGCAACCATCAAATATAACATGTCTCAAACACATGTTTACACCCATTAGTTTCTACCTAAAGGTCGAAGACTCGATCGATAGGATACAGCCGAGTGATAGAAGCTAGTACAATTAAAGCAAAAGTTCTGTTCCCATTAGACATCGGTTAAGAAAATAAATCCCTAAGTATCAACCCCGAAGACCGAAATCAACATCAGATTGACACTCAGAGAATTACTCCCATTAAACAATGTCAAAACTGGAATTCTACTTCACGCTTCAAGTAAAAAACCCCTATCCTTTTCAGAAATATTCAGATACTTACAAACTACTAGTACAGATCAGATTATCAAATGATTCTTAGGAAACTAAGCATGATAAAACCCCACCATATCCCACAAAAACCGGAATGTATGCATCACAGTCAACTTAACACTTAACACAGATACCCTCAAACCCCAACCTATCACAAACAGATGAGTCGTAACCCTTATGGGGTTTGAGACTATAGCGGGATCAGAAACAAGACTAGTATTAAAGTGCAGAGACTCAACTATAGAATTAAAATGCAAAAAAGATCAGATAAGGAAATTAAACTTTCTACAGAAAATTTTCAACCTCTATCCTTTCCACCAACTACGAGAACATTCACCTACCTTCTAGAAGATTCTACCCTTCGCCCTTGCCTTCTAGGGCAAACCTTGATCAGATGTCCTGTCTCACCGCACTGAAAACAACCAGTCTTCTTACATGTTAACAAGTCTTTCTCCAAATTTTCCCCCATAGCGCGGAAAACCCTATGAAGCTCGAAAGAGGATTAGCCGTAGGTGAAATTACTGCGGCTACAGATGGAAGTTAGGCACTTCTTTGCCTTTCGACAGGCGCCGTAGTCTCATCATGCCTGCGGAACCATGTCACGAGGAGGTTACCTCCCAGAAAGCCAGGAGCCCCGGAGAATCAGAAAAGAAAGAAACAAGGATTAAACAGAAAATAAAAAGATAGATATATGGCTTTGGGGACTATGTTTTTCAAAATAAACTTTCCCTTTGAAAATACTTCCTTTTTAAAACCTTTTTGAAAATAGTTTTCAAAAACTTTTTATCAAATCTGGTAACCTTCAGCTCTGATACCAAGTGTAACACCCCACCTCTGTTAAGGTCACTCACAAATGCCTTAACTTTGATGGAGCGTTTTGGTAGACAGAACAGAATATTACAAGACAGACAAGTAGTACTTGAAAAATTATAACTTTATTACAGCAGAAGCAGAAATAAGTTTGGTTACATCTTTCTAAATCACAATACCAAAACTCAACTACACAATTATTAGTCTTATACAAAATCCTTTAGAATGTAAAGGTTCAAAGCCATAATCCCCAAAATAAACTGCCATGAAAAGATAGAGTCAAAGCCAAGCAGCACTCCAAGCACTTCAAATGGAGAGAATCAGAATCAAGCTCCTATGTTTACACCCTGAGCACCTTGGGGAGGGGGGAGGAACAGAAAGAAAAGGGGAGAAAACAAACGAGGTCAGACATAAAGTCTGGTTAGTCCAATGACTTCCAGTAGATAAACAGATAATATTATCATGACATGTAATTAAAGCTGGATGAGAGATTACATCAACAGGAATAGCATATATACTTTAAGTTAACATAAGAAACAGAATGATGTAAACCAAGTTATGTTCCTTACTTACATCTTACTTCTCTGCACTAATACTAGTATAACAGGGTTAGGTGTTACCCTAATGTCTAAACTGAAACAGAATCGAAACAGAATAATCTATACAGAAACAGAGTGCTAGTAATGGGCCTTCACCACCCCAACAGACAGAAGGTACAAAAGAAGAATACTAATAATGGGCCTTTACCACCCCAACAGAAAGAAGGTACAGAAACAGAATACTAATAATGGGCCTTTACTACCCAACTAATGGGCCTTTACCACCCCAACAGACAGAAGGTACGGGATCAGAATCGGAAACGGAATCAGAGATAGAAACAAAATAATCCCTACGAAAACAGAATGTTAGAATTAGGTGTACATTAGTAATGGGCCTTTACCACCCCAACAGACGGTACCACGCAGAAACAGACAAGTGTTACCACCCAACAGAAACAGACGGTACCAACAGAAATAGACAGAACTAAGTGTACCCTAAGTCCTACCCTAAGCGATCGGCTCCCTAATACATAAATACCCTGTGCCGGCCCCACAATAGGGTGTATCACTCCCTAAAGTGGCAACCTATTGGCACAGACCTATTTACAGTTGTCACGGTGTCTTACATTCTCAGAGCAGACCGGATCCATGCACGCACATGACCCGGTTGGAAAGCACCATCAACAACCCTCTCCATTATCAGAATGAACCACTTATAATTAGTTCAATATGCGTGCCCAGACCCCTACATAGCGTGGGGTCAAAATTTTTGATACCAGAAAGGGTTACTGACTAATATGGGTCCCAAACAACAGAAGACATAAGTATTTCCCCTCCTAACCTTGTGTCCCCAGACTAACAGATTTCATATTAACTTGTTTACATGTTTCAGACATACAGTGTTCAGATTTACTAGTTCAAAGATTAGACAACCAAGTTAACAAGTTTTCAGACTAACGGATCAGATGTATAGTTTTAACAGACTTACAGATTGTCTAACTTTGTATTGGGCCTACAGATTCACGAAACGAGTTTGTTAAATTCATCAGTCCAGTTGGTTTAACCCTATCCACCCAACACGTTTTAGACATCATATTTATCTCAGATTTTCATTAATTAAATATTAATGCATAGACCTCTCACATTGGGTCGGTAGCTTGTGGCCGCTGGATATGCCGGGCGGGTCCGGGCAGACTTCTACCACAAGGCAGACCTAACCTCGTGTCTAAGCATATTTTAGTTATGCTTACAACCTCTCACATTAGATTGACAGTTTGTGGTCGCTGGTTAATCCGGTTGGTTCCGGGCAATCTTCTACCGCAAACAGTGTCTAACCTCATGTCATAGCCACTTTATTCCATTATAGAAAATATCGAACTAATTATGCCCATTTAGCAGATTTAACTTCTTTACAAGTTACGATAGATTATCCAAAGTTCTATTAACTTATTTTGCTCAATTTTAGATCGAGCCTCCAAATACAATTATTCAGCTTTCAACAGATTAAGCAATTCAACAGATTTAGGAGATAACAGATCTAGAAGATTAGGCAATTTAGCAGATTAGCAGAACATGCAATTCAACAGATTTAGCAGATTAAGCAATTCGGCAGATTAGCAGATTTAACATTTCTTAAAAATTCTATTTACATATCTTGCATAATCATAAATTAAGCCTAAACTTACATGCTCAAATCATGGTCATAATTCATAATACAATATATGTGTAACACCCCGTAATTCTGTAACATTAAGTTTCATAAATTAAAGTATAAATAATTTTTAGAAGAAGAATTAAGGGAAAGGGGTTATGCCATTGGGTACGTCTCGGAATTCTGCTTGAGATAGAGTCCGAGTTTGCGTAAATCGGACCCCGTATGAAGAAGTTGTGGTCTTTGGAAGTTTTAGAATTCGATTTAAAATTAAAACAGACCGAAACAAGTTCAAAATTCGAAAATTGGACAAGAATTGGGCTGGGCGGAAAAATTTCCGCCCAGGACCCAGTCGACCAGAAGGTCGACCTGGGTACCCAGGTCGACTAGGGGGTCGACCTGGAGGTCGACTTGGGTACTCAGGTCGACCAGGAGGTCGACCTGGGGGTCGACCTATGGGTCAACCTTCCCAGTCGACCTGGTCAGGTCTTGGGTGGCCTGGTCAGGTTCTGAGCGATTTTCTGAGTTCTAGTGTGTCATTAGGGCTGATTTGTCACTTTCTGGTTGGCTCTTCTCGATGTGAATGGCCTAGATTCATCTACGATCATCTGACGACTCTAATTAAAATGAAATTCTATATAAAAAACCTAAGGCTCAACCTAAATTCACACAAGAAATAGAACCTAGAGCCGTCATGTTGCTGGATGGAAGCCAACAATAGCCTCCACTTGAAGAAAGCTTAGAGATGAAAAAATCTAATTCAAAACTAAAAATAAAAAATATTCCCTTTTTAGTTTCATTTCATGAGTATTTAGAAAACTTGTGAAATTATGGTATACGTACGTTATGAATGCGGGGTTATTTAGATATAACATGAAATCTATATTATTTGGCATAATTTAGAGCATGTATTATAACATGACTATTAGATGCAAATTGGGGTAATTTGACGTGAATTATAGAAGGTGTAATTTGATATATTGAATCTAGTATTGTCAAGTGAACTAAGCTTTAGGCATAAATTGTAAACTAGAATATTAAATCTTGTTTTGACATGAACTGTAAATGGGAATATTAGATATAAATTGGCATAAATTGCAAGTTGGGTTAATTGATAGGTAAATCCAGTCTTGGGCATAGGATATAAGTATGTTAATTGGCATGAAAAATGAATATGATGTAGGCCAAATTGATTTAAGGAAAGTTTACATAAATAGTAAATATGTAAATTTGAAAAGATGAATATGCCCACCCGAGGTTAGACTGAGTTGTGGTGTAAAACTGTCGGGAACCAACCGGCACACCAGTGACCACAACGATACATGTCTAATGTGGGTGGTTAGTGCATCAGGCCCAGGAATATCCGAGGTTAGACTGAGTTTTGGTGTAAACCTGCCCGGAACCGATCGGCATATCCAGTAACCACAACAATACCTGTCTAATGTGAGTGGTTGGTGCTTTAATTAATTAATTTAATTAATTAATTAATTAAAGCTCATGAACAATCAAGTTAGGATAGTAAGGTTGAGTAACTAAGGAAACACTTAACCATTATAACATGTTAACTAGACAAGTGGGTAAGGTTAAGTAAATATTTAATTGTTATAACATGTTAGCTGGACAAGGTGGTAGGGTTAAGAAAAACTAGAACACTTAACGATCGTAACCTATTAACTAGACTAGGAGGTCGGGTTAAGTACATTTAGGACACTTAACCGATCTAACATGTTAACCAAACCAGAAGTTGAGTTTAAGTATACTTAGAACACTTAACCGTTATAGCATGAATAGGGTTAAGTTAATGAGAAACACTTAACCAATATAACCTGATAAACGTGTAAGGTTAAGGAACACTTAACCAATTTGACTTGATATATGGGTGGGTTGAGTCAACGTGAACTGCTAGATAATACTTAATCAATTTGACTTGATATATGGGTGGGTTAAGTCAACGTAAACTGCTGGATAACACTTAACCAATCCAACAGGACGAGAAAAAGAACTAAGTAGTAAACCTTAGTTAAGTGGACTAAGTTGTAAACCTTAGTTAAGAAAATGACGATTCAGGAAACTAAGTAGTCAACCTTAGTTAAGGGAACTAAGTAGTAAACCTTAGTAGAACACGAGAAGGAGCTAACGTCCATCCGATCTTAAAGAAGGCTCCAAGGAACTGGGTTACGAAGCACGCGGCTTCGAGGGGATGTGAGGGTACTCTTGGTATCCCTCTGTGAGGCTGCAGATGATCCTCCTAGGCTCACAGAGCTAAGGTCTGCGTTAGAAGAACCAAGGGTATGCCTTGGTTGCAATATATGGCAACCGAAAGACTAGGATGAACCAACGTGATTCGGCGAGACCAGTAGCCCTGTGATAGCAACTCGTCGTCTACCTACCATCTTGAGTCAGTCGAGGTACGTACAACAGAAAGGCGGAGAACTCCAAATGACCATATACTTGATATCTTGTTATGGGTGCGGACGACCATAGGTTAAGTGGGGGCATAGGGGGCCTACATATAGTTCTCATTTTTTTTCAAGTGTGGCCTTTCATTAGTTGAGGAAGGGGTCAAGTGGGACCATAGCCACTGGAAAAACAGACCTTAGCATCTACATCGGCAGGTATCCGAAAGCTCTCGACCGAATTCCGTGTTTCTTGATTAGCCCTGCCACGGGACTCGGGTCGCACATATGGAGGACATGTGCATCTAGACAGCGGTAACGATTCACGACACATACTTGGGGAAAGTCTAGGAACATATACCGCTCTAGGTAGTGTGTCCTAGATTAGGGGCGCCGTTCGATAGGTAGCGTAATCCCTAGTTGGACCTAGGTCGCGTAAACCCTAAAATCCGAGAAATGTTCAATATGTAGCATAAACCCCAGTAGCCCTGGGTAGCGTAAACCCTGGTTGGATCTAGGAAGAGTTCGATAGAAGACCCTAGATTAGATCTAGGTAATAAATAATAGATGTACACCTGAAAACAACCACAATTTCGGGGATTGGGATCATGTTATTGTTTTATCAGTTTATACAGATTACTAGTTGGACACTAGTTAGGTGGTGCAGAGATATAGAAACCAAAATAACAGGGTAATCGCAAAGCAGAGAAAGTATGGGAGCATATTCAGTTTATCAGTATATTCAGCTTGTCTATAGATCCAATTGATCAGTACATTCAGTTTTATCTTGCCTTAGCATAGCTTGTGTTATCTTGTTAACCCTATCATCATGGTATTGTCTTGTATTCAGTTAATCCATGTCATGTTTTTTTACCTGTTCACATGCTGAAAATTACTGAACTTACCAGACTTTATGTCTGACTCTGTTTTCTTTCGCTTTCTTGTCTTCCGTCCCCCCCCCTCCCCCCAGGTCCGCCAGAAGGGAACGTTACTACTTAGCTCAGTTTTTCTTTCCAAGCTTGAAGATTAGTCGATGTTTTTCTTGGATTCCCTTTTCCATTGCTATGGCTGGCTCATACTACATTGGGGGAATACAAATGTTATTTTATGCTTCTTTATTTTGTAAGACAAATACTCTGGTATTGGAAAACAATTGTTGTACAAACTATTTTGTCAATAAAGTAAAGTTTGATTTTTCCGCTGTTTTAATTTTGTCTGCCCTGTAGTTTATCTGCATCTTTTACCTATAACTCTCCACCGAAGTTAAGGCATTCCCTTTGTGAGTGACCTTAACGGAGGTGGGGTGTTACAATATTCCCCTAAATTTTCGTTGAACTTTGCATAGTACAGAACAATCTCTAAAAGCCCCAAATCATGATATGAATTATGCCAAATTATAGCCTTTAATGCCAGTATCCAAAAATCCATATTTAGGCGCATTCACATTAATAGTTATCCTACTTTAATATATGTCTTTACGCCTAAGTTTCATATTCCTTTTTCAAGTCATGAATCTTTATATAAAATATACCCAAAAATCTTGATCTTTAAATTATATTCTCTCAAAATCAGATCTTAATTTTTATATGCATTATGTCCCCAAGTTTCAAGTCATATGTTGTCATTCAATGATTCCTCTTCTTCCAAATCACAGAGTATGCACAGATCTAGATCTAATTTACAACATATGTCCTTTTCTCAAATCAGTCACAGACCAGTCATGTCCAATTATGCATTATTCATTATTTACCCCAAAATTTAGCGTTCCTGCGTTAATATCTTATGAGATTTTGCGCAGGCTTGTAGTAGACTGGCTATAAAATAGAAAAAAAAAAGAATAGTCATAGAAAAACAGATTTGACAGATAAGAATATGCATAACCTCAGATTCAGATTTATAACCATGTCAAGTTCATAATTAAAGTTCATATCTGAAAATAACTGTACTCACAAAAAGGGAACGATTCTTGTGTTCTGGAATCTGTATTCTGACACTGGATAGCTCTCCTTTGGCGTAGACTATCGATTAGATTAGAAAATAGTTGTTCTATTTTAATTCTATTCAGATTGGAAGAAGATGCACTAGTTCTAGCTTAGATTTTAGCAGAGTAGCAACAACATTATTTTATTTTAATTAGAATAGAGGCAGATTATAGGCAGAATGAAGTTGTGCGGAGAGAAAGTGAGGTTTGGGGGTGCTTTTATAGGAGAATAGGGTGATTTAGAGCCTTCAGATCAGTACAAAAGTTATCAGAACCACCCAGCTTGAAGACAGGTCATCCAGCCACTCAGAAGAAGACATGTCATCACAAAACACTCTAGAATTCCGTGCTGGATCGGTATGGGCGCACTTGGCAGGTGTGCTAGTGTATTTTTGTACTGGCGCACTTCACAAGTGCACCAGTGTATTTCTGGCCTATTTCCGGTTTTTCTACCTAACTTCGTTCATCCATATCTTCTTCATACGGTATTCGTTTTATGCAAACTCGGACTCTATCTCAAGCAGAATTTTGAGACGAATGCAATGGCTCACATGTTTCCCTTACTTCTTCTCCTAAAAGTTAAGTATACTTTAATTTGTTACTTATATGTTCACAGAAAATACAGGGTGTTACATTAGAAAATGATTGTTGGGTGTATTTACTCTTGTATGTGGAGGATATGCTCATTGCTTCTAAGGACAAGGCAGAAATCAACAAGTTGAAAGAAAAATTAAAGGCTGAGTTCGAAATGAAAGATCTTGGAGAAGCAAGGAAAATCTTGGGCATGGAAATTGAAAGAGATCGAAAGCGTTTTTAGTTGAGATTGACTCAAAAGGAGTACATTAAGAAGGTGCTTTGCCGGTTTAGCATGTAGAATGCAAAGGCGTTAAATACACCTTTACCTCTGCATATAAAGCTTTCGAGTAAGGGATCACCTATTGAGGAGAAAGACAAGGCTTATATGGCAAAGGTGCTATATGCTAGTGTGGTTGGAAGTTTGATGTATGCCATGGTGTGTACAAGACCCGGTATTGCAAATGCCGTCGGGGTGGTTAGTCAGTATATGGCTAATCCGGGGGATCGCATTGGGAAGCCATGAAGGCTATATTGAGATACTTGAAAGGCACAACATCTCATGGTCTTGTTTTTGGTGGTAGTGATGGATTGAGTTGTAAGTTTCTTGGTTATTGTGACTCGGACTACGCCAGTGATAGGGATCGGAGGAAATCAACTTCCGGGTATGTCTTCACACTTGGCGGTACGGCCATTAGTTGGAGATCAAGACTGCAAACCGTAGTTGCTTTATCCACTATGGAGTCAGAGTTGATAGCCGCTGTGGAAGCGGCAATGGTGGCACTCTATTTGTGTGACTTGGGTTTCGAACATGAGAGTACCGATGTTCGATGTGATAGCCAAAGTGTTATACATTTGGCAGAGAATTTGGCATTTAGCTCACGAACGAAGCATATTGAAGTGAGAGAGTCATTTCTAGTAGCCATGGACGAAGACAAGCAAGTATGCCTTCAGAAAGTGCACACAAAGGATAACGCAGAGGACATGTTCACTAAGGCATTACCGATTGGAAAGTTCGAGCATTGCTCGAATTTACTTCGCTTGGAGAGATGCTAGGTGCCACGTGGTGGCACAGTTGAGAGAGAAACTTGGATGTAGAAGAGTATTGGTGAGAGGTTGGTGTTCTATCTTCATGGTAAGTTCTCGTTTTCACTCCCGAGTACATTGTCTTTTGGTGAGACTGGTTTAGGCATTGGATGTTTCAACACTTCATTGACGAGTGGGGGCTATGCCTGAACTTGTTATTGAAGTGCAATGGGCGGTGGCTATGCCGGAGTTCATTAGGGAAACATTCAAGCTTTCTTGATTGAAGATATAAGGAAATGCATGGGTGCATTGAAGTTTGTGATGTAGATGGATATATTATCGAGGTGGAGTGTTGAAGTATGCGATACTATATGTTAGATTGAGGAGGATATTTCGGGATATTTCGAATATTTAGGATCTGGAGGATATTTTCAGATCTGGAGAATATTTAGGATCTGGAGGATATTTAGGATCTGGAGGATATTTCGAATCTAGAGGAAATTTAGGGAATTTCCATTTACTTCCCTATGTCTATATAAGCTACATCGGATCAAAAAGGAGGAGGGACAACAAAATCAAGAGATTAGATCAAGGTTTATTCTAATTAGGGTTTAGGAAATCCTAATCTTCTTCAATTCCTTTCTCCACAAAATCAAATTTTTCTAGTAAATTTGATCATTGTAATCAATCTCTTGTACTCTTCTATTGATATTAATAAAGGTTTCTCTCTCAAAGTGGACGTGCACTGACAAGACGTTGGTGGAACCACTATAAATCCCTGTGTGATTTAGTTTCTCGTTATTGCTCTATTATTTCCATTGTTTGGTGATTGTGATTTGTTGAGTTTCGGCATTCCCTGCGTACCTTACGTGCTTCACCTTGTCTATCGGAGTCAACAGTAGAAGTCTCTCATGCCGGCGTCCCGATTGAACATCCCCCATCGCCTCCCATCGAGCATATAATTTGGTATTGACAAGCACTTATTGTAACAAAAGGAATCCCCAATGTTACATGCCACCAATACCGTATATATACCACAATCTTTCTTAATATCTTACGATGTGGGACAATTCTCCCGTTCAATTCACGCACCCACTCCATTCCAATGTGAGCCACACCTAACAATCTCCACCTTGGCGAGCATTGCTTAAGTCACCTTAGAGTTACACTTTGAGTCCTCTTCACAGTTGGCTAGGCTGCTACCCTGAGTTCTCATAAGCAGTGGCGTCAGGCTGCTTTTACCATTGTATCTCCACCTTGACGAGCATCCCATGCTCAAGCCCCTTTGGAGCCATGGTTCGGTCATGCTACACATACCGATCCCCTCGAACCATGGAGCTCTGATACCATGTTGAGTTTCGACATTCCCTGCATACCTTACGTGCTTCACCGTGTCTATCAGAGTCAACAGTCGAAGTCTCTCATGCCGGCATCCCGATTGAACATCCCCCATCGCCTCACATTGAGCATATAATTTGGTATTGACAAGCACTTATTGTAACAAAAGGAATCCCTAATATTACATGCCACCAATACCATATATATACCACGATCTTTATTAATATCTTGCGCTGTAGGACAATTCTCCCATTCAATCCACGCACTCACTCCATTCCAATGTGAGCCACACATAATACACACATTATATAAACACACACACATTATATAAATACACACACACATATATATACCCACACACACTAAAAATTGGTTTGCTTTTATTATCTAATACAAAAGAATAGATTAACATACTAACATTTACAAACTAAAACAACAAATATAAAACCAAAATAATAATACAAGAAAAAACAACAACGGGTAGTACAAGAAAATTTGAACCTAAAAAAAACATAAATACGTCGCATGATGAGGCCTTTATCCCATTGTTGAGTGCAACTTGCTGCACCACACCAGAGTCAAGTGTCGCACTTGTTCATGATCATTTAAGAAGATCAATGCCCATATCTATGCATAATCGATGATGCTCCATATATACAAAAGTCAGTTAGAAAAATACCCCATGTCGAAAATCATCTTGGCAAAGAAAACCAACTCCACTTTCAATCAAGGCCCATGAACAAATATCCAGAACTGGTATTCATGGAAAACTCACTGATCAAACTTCAGGCTGTCTTTAGAAACCATAAAAGGGTTCACCCACTTATGCATGATCATTTAAGAAGATCAATGCCTATATCTATCCATAACCGATGATCGTCCATATATACAAAAGGCAATTAGAAATATCCCCCATGTCGAAAATCCACTACTAGAGAAACAATGTATTCTGACGCCGTGTTTCCAACGGCCGCCAACAGCAAATTAGAATTCATTGTAGCCGTTGGAAACCGATGAAATAAAGACCGTTGGCGGCCATTGGAAACCGTTGGAAATTTTCCTGCATATGTTCCAGAGAGCCCGACCTGCTTCTTCATTTCACCCCTTTCTTCCCCAAATCCGATTTCCCAACCCTTATCACCCCTTCACCACCTCCAATTTCAACTTCTCCACCAAATCAGCCACCGCCATCGCCTCCGACGTCCACCGCGAGCTCCTCCAGCCCTCCCACTCCGTTATTGCTCTTTAATTTAGGTAAAATTCCTAAACCTATTTTATAGGGTTACCACTCATTTTTGCTTAATATGTCTTTGATTTGATTTCTAGTTGTTTGAATATGTATATTACATCATATTATTCTCGAATTGCTAATGTTATCACCCTATTTGTCAAATTCTTTAGAATGAATGGTGTAATTATTTGTCATATGTACATATACTAATGAAAACATATGTCATATGTGTATAGTATGTTTGTGAATGAGCTTGTATAGTAAGTTTGTGCCAAATCAACATATGTAATATGTGTATAATATATAAACATACTGAATTTTGTGATTGAACGGTGAACAATGATTTATGCATACATAGTTCTTTTAAAACAAATAAGTCTACTTTAGTCAAATATGCCATGAAATTTATGAATGAGCTTATATAGTTTTTGTACAAATTTATTTTTTAAATAACTTTAAAGTAAAATAATTTTGAAGTTTTGATATAGTATGTTTGTACGAATTTATTTTTTAAATAACTTTCATGTTTTGATATACTATGTCATGAAAATTATATCAAGTCAAATATGTCATGAAAATTATTTTGATATAGTATGCTGATTACATATTCATATATGTTGCCGGTATATTAATTATTTCGTCTGACCCTGCTTCTGGCTCTGGCTCGGGATCTTGCTCTAGACGGCGTAGCATCTCCCCTCATGCTGAGGGTAGTGGCGGACAGCTAGCTCGTCCGGTTGTTTATTTGCAGCCTAAGGCTGACATGGCGTAAGTATAAAAATGAGCAGAATAACAATTTAAAGTTTTTTTTACATACTATAATTAACTATATAAATTTCTAATTAATATTTAATGCAGGGGATTTGAGTTAGAGCCATCTCAGACTGTTTTAGATTTCTCTAAGGAAGTGTATATGGCCAGAATGAATGATTTCTGGCCTAAGTGGAGCAAGATCCCAGCAGACGTCAAAGAGACTATCTGGCAGGATTTCCTGGTACATTTATACCGTTTTATACCGCTTGGCAGGATTTCCTGTTATTACTTTGTGTCTGCCTTGTCTTTTGTGCACTCATCTTCACCATTGTTGTACATACTCATGTGTTGCACCACATGTAAAACAGTATTCACATGCGTTGAAGTTGCTCCATGTTCATGCAACTTATTCACTTAAAATACTATGTTGAGTTGAATGTGTAGACATGCCTTGACACTGTTCTTTGTCAGTGTGAATGCACACTTGCCAAAAAATAAAATTTTAGTTCTCACCATCCATTTAGTTCTCACCATTTTGAACATGATGTTACAATAAGTGATCTATTTGCCTATAAACTTCATGCTTTAACACTTGCATGTATTTGAATTGTCCATGCGGTATAAGCCAAACTAATTATTTAAGACTAATTATACAGGGAGCAGTAGATGTGCAGGAGGCTGACATGAAGCTAGTTCAGCGACACTGGAACTCGAAGGTCGTCAACAATTATAGAGAGAAGATGAATGATCTTAAGAAACAAGGAAAGCAACCAAAGTGGATGGGCGATGAAGTGATTGAGAAGATGGTTGCGTGGTGGGACACGCCTGAGTTCAAGGTAAATTTATAATGAATCTAATTTATTTTTTTGCCGATTTTAAGTAATTTGTCAATGTACATTTTCAGGCTGAGTCAGAAAGGAACTCCACAAACAGAAACAAGAATCCTTTAACTCATCGCAGGGGATCTAAGTCTTTCCAGCATCACCGTGAGGACTTGGTAAATTTGTTAATTATTACTTTTATGAATTGATTAATTCAGTGATTTACAATGTGAAATTAATTATTCAAATTACCAACTGCAGGAACAATTTTATCAACGTCCCGTGTCATACATACATGTATGTTAGCATTGTTAAAATGACTTTGAAATTGTATTATATAATAACTACTTGTAAATAAGAGTTACGTATTAAAATTATTTGTATAAATATTGCATGTTATGAAAATTTATATGTTCACTAATATGATTTCGTTATCAATTCATTTTTGTATGTTATAAAAATCGCTTGTATAAAAAATTACTTGTATTTGCAGGTTCGACAAGAAAAGAAGGCACATGACAAGGAAGAAATTAAGGAGTTGCGAGCGTTGATTGATCATCTGTAGGTCCAGAATCGCGTGCAGGGTATGCAGATTGAGCGGTTGAATCAAAAGGTTGCAGAGTACGTGCATAATCATGGTGATGTTCCTTCATCGTCTGCTTCTGGTGATCATAGCGACGATGGATCTTGAGGTATGTGTTTCGATGCTAGGTTGGGGATGTTTTTTGTTTTGATGTATAACGAGACAAGTTTGGATGTGTTTTGACGGTTTGTATATGTTGGTACGGTTTGGTGATACGGTTGGATGGTTGTTTTAAATGGTTGTACATGTTGTTACGCTTCGTGGACATGCTTGAATGATTTTTTGGATGTGTAATTAGTTTTTGTTGCATATTATGTTTGTGTGTTATTTTTTGATTGTTTATTGTGTTAGTGATATATATGTGATGCATAGTTGTGGAATTGGTTGGAAATAGTTTGGAAATTGAACTGGAATGTAAATGAAATGAGGAGGCTGGAAGGAAGCTGGCTTGCTGTTATATAAAAAAAGTACCCAGTTTTTCCAACGGCTATCAACGGTTTCCAACGACAATATGAACATTATATACTAACGGTTTCCAACGGTTTATTATGTTGGAACCCGTTGGTACAACCATTGGAAATAATCCATCGGATCCAATGGAAGCCGTTGGAAGACGTGAACTCTATTCTAACGGATTTTCCAACGGCTCGGTCGCCAAAGGCAAATAGCCGTTGGAATAGCCATGTGTTCTTGTAGTGATCATCTTGGCAGAGAAAACCAACTCCACTTTCAATCAAGGCCCATGAACAAATATTCAGAACTGGTATTCATGGGAAACTCACTAATCAAACGTCAGGCTATCTTTAGAAACCATAAAAGTGTACACATGATTTCAAAGAGAAGCAGCGAAATTGATTAGTGATATTATAAAACCAAGCTGCAGACAATTCCAAACATATGGGTGAACATGATTATACAGCAGCCCATTTAAAATTTAAACCAACACCAGTATACATCATAGATGAAACTGCATAGCTCTCCTATGTATATTTTCTGAAATATGATTTGGGAAACAAACTAGAAAATCCAATGAAACGTTTACATGAAAAACTACAAGTTAATCTGATACATTTTATCTCCATATGAAACGAAGATGGCAAAGACGACTGCATTACATCCGGTACCAATCTCCAGTAGCATGTTTAATAAGAAAACTTGATGAATATTTTAATCTGGGTGTAAGCTTGTAAAACTACATAAAATTGTCCATTAACATATCTTCGAGAAAGAGCTTGCACAATTCTAACCCAACTCATCATCCAAATATTTTTTCTGTTTGGTTTATAATGGTAAACTAGATTTAAAACTCAGAAAATCACCATGTAAAACAATAAACAATTAACACATTAAGCCCAGAATTTAATCTCAATGGCTCCTAAAAATCAGTAGTATTATCTGAAAACAATTATTAGAAGTTGGCTTCGATTTACACCCAAATACCAGGCGTGTAAATCATGTTGAAGAGCACTCGGTTACAGATCTAACTTCAACCTACCTACATAGATACCTCAAACAACCCGTTACCAAAATCAAAACTAAAATCAACTCTACCAGATCGAAGAAAAAACCATAAATCCACAGTCAATAAATCAACGCAAATCAACAAAGCCATAACCCAAGACCAAAGCGATAATATATCTTACCCAAACATCCACGCAGATGGAGATCCAATTTGACAAATCAAAGAGATCGGTTGGTGGAGTTAAGAACTAAAACAGTTGCGCCGGAACTTGTCGGAACCCAAATCCACAATGGATTGATCTTCCAATCGAACAGATCCGAACAAATGGTTGAAAAACTGGGACGATTAGTTGTTTAATCTTGGCGATGCTTTAGATTTGAATCAGCAATTTCCTAACTTAGCCATTAAGGTTAGATCTAGATCTAGCATTTCAATCATGAAAAGAAATTAAGATTTGAGATGGCTTATCAATGAAAACTGAAAAAGGAGTTCGTTGAAGGTTAGCAAGAGAAAATCAAATAGAAATAAAAAATGTAACTAGAGATAGGGAGAGCTCACGCACAGCGAAATCAGGCCAAAAATCCTATCACCATTAACAAGCTTCGTCACTAGTTTATATATGCATGTATGCATGCACACACACACACACATACACACACACACAAACCCACACACGCTAGCCAAGTCCATTTATGTATTTTTGTGCATGTGTGTGTGTATGTATATGTATGTATATATATATATATGTGTGTGTGTGTATGTATATGTATGTATATATATATATATGTGTGTGTGTGTGTATTGAAAATTGGCTAATATGCCAACATGGTGGTCTAGGTAGACCTCGAACTCCTAAGCTCTTACCAGGCAAGAGCACGCCTTTCCACTAGACCACACTATGTCAGCGTGTGTGTGTGCGTGTTTATATATACATACATGCATATATATATATATATATATATAGAGAGAGAGAGAGAGAGAGAGAGGTAGGTTCTATGGCACCCCAAATTTATAGCACCCCAAATGCCCCTCATCCTAGACCACTCATTTCTATTTAAATAAGTTAGTAGAGGGAGTGAGAGTTAGTGGGTAGAGAGAGAAACAGAAATATATGGTGGAAATCAAGGGGCTAAAGGGGTGCTGCACTATTTGGGGTGCTCTTGATCCTATCTCATATATATATGTATGTATGTATGAGCGCGCTTCGGTATGTGTGTGTATTATAAGCTACGTCATTTTGAATTAAACAATATGTTGTAGATGTTCATTATAAATAATTAACATGGTCAATTATGTAAAATTTGGACTCATTTCAGCATTTGTAGACTTTTCAAAATCTTAATCCAAGTATTCATCATTTAATCATTTATTTAAACCATTAAATTTAAATACCAAATATATTATGTAGCAAAATGAGACCAACTTTATATATATGATTCTTTATATGTGTTTTGAAGAGATAAAAGAAATTATTAGATTAAAATGACGTAACTCGTCATACGATAGGATGCTAAAATGGTGTTATAAAACAGGGGTATCATAAAACAATTCTCATGTGTATCTGTATATATGTGATTTATTGTACTCTTTTCGAGCAAGACGGGTGTGTAGTGGTCGATTGCATAACCAATTAGTAAATAATATTACGAAAAAATAAACAGGAGTTTTGGTTACCAAGCCTAATTGATGGACAATATATACAGAAAGCTACATACCAAAGTAATAAATAATGCTACTAGTTCCAATAGACATAAGGGTGACACAACATCACAAATTTACCAAATATAAGTTAGTATGAAATAAGAAGAGGTGGAATAACCAACACAAAAACCAAGAGCCAAAGATGGAAGTAGGTCAGCTACCACGGGTGTTGAAAATTACTATGAGGGCCAATGGTAGTGTCAGTCGCAGAGGCGCCCGAACTAGCCACTGATTCACCGAAGTCGGATTGAGCATCAATACGAAATCTGGGTGCGAACCTGTCCAAAGTAAGGTAGAAGTAGGTTATGTGGTGACAAAGTGTAGAAACAATACGGTAGGTTTGGTGAAAACAACGGGCATTTCTTTTATGCCAGATGACCCAACTGAAGGCCACAATAAAGGTGTCAAGGGTGGAGTCATGATGTGAGCATTGTCAGTGATCGAAGAAGGAGGTGCAGCTAGGAATAACACAAAGAAGGTGAGCAGCCGAAGAAGTCCAGACCTAAAAAGAGAAGTCACACTCAGAGGTATCAGTGTTAGAGCGGCAAAAAGCACAAGAGGGGTCAACATAGATGTTTTTGCTAATAAGCCCATCCTTAGTATTTGTCCTATCATGCATAAGACACCATTGGAAAAACTTGACCAAGGGAGGATGAGAAGAAGAGGGGGTGCATATGGGATTTGAAAGCATCTGAGAGGAGAAGGTTCTTCATGAGAAGTTCAAGAAACGATAGCAGGATGAGATGCTAAATTGGGAGTTCAGGCTAGGATCCAAGAGAGTTGATCTTCACAGTGGTGTAGGGTGACAGATTAAGGAGGTGGGATAATTGGGGGAACTAAGCTAGCGTATTGCTTGCGAACAGGGAAGACAGGCAGATGTTGAATGGACCATGTTGTACAACATCGAAAACAGTAATGAATTAATTTGGCATAGAAGAGAAGAGGTCAGCATAAAGGTGGCAAAGAGGACGGTTGAAGAACCAAGTATCTTGCCAGAATGAGCATGTACGACCATCCCAATATTAAATTTAAGGAGGAAGCAAATACTGTTAGAGTTTATGCCATAGAGGCAATCCATTTGATGTGATTAATAACACTGTTGATGTTATTGTTTTATTTGGAATAAAAATATTCTATTATGTTATATTAACTGCGTAATATATATATATATATATATTAACATAATAGAAGTCCTTAGAATAATAGTATGGAAGTATATGAAAATGTGATTATACAATATATTAAGTACTACAATTCTTAAATGTCCCTAGTCAAGTTTTATTATATACATAGGACAACAGTAAAACATTGAGACTAGTATGTTGGTTGGCTGATGATCACATCTTACTGATCAATAATATACGTGATATTAATGTCAAGACATAAAACGTATTGGAAAATAGCATATTGGGCTGACCCAACATGAGAAAACTACATGGAATATAATAATAGTTTCATAAGTTATTCTCATAGTGGCAGTGATGTAATGGTCCTCAGACCTGAAATCATTATAATTTTATTCGAGGACATTTGAGTATTGATATCATCAAAAGTTACTTTTAACCGAGTAGACGATAAAGGTAATCATTGGATACATCTCAAATCAAATGAAAATTATGAATGATCTAGATAGAATTTAACCCTACGATATATTTGTAATGACATCCATGGGCTTCATGATTGAGTGAGACTACGAAATACATGGTTATGCTCAAATATTGATTTGTTTTGTATAGTCTACTCATCGATCAAGATAAAATGATTAAATTATAAAGGGAGTGAAACCTTCCATGTCTCGAGTTTAATCCTGGATATATTGGTTAAAATGATTACATTACATTGATACACTAGTCACAGAAAGGTTGTATCCAATCATTGATCTTATTGTAACTTGAGTAACAACTACGTATTACTAGATACCAATCATTGTTTATGATTATAAATATGATTTAAAATAATTGCTAACGTAATAATAATCTAGAGGGTCACACAACAAGAACATTGAAAGGAAATAAGACCATTACTTATATAAATATTAAACCGTTAAAATTTTATATTATTTGAAATGGTCCGACCGACCTAATTATCTTGGATTCGAAATTTATTCTTGCTTCACTTTTAAAACTGTAATAAAATTACCTTGTTAAAAACACACAGAAAGTAAAATGACCTAATAAAAACCGGGGGTTGAAGAAACATGGTGGGGAGAGGCTAGTACCTCCCATTCTTCCTCGATTTCGTGATAACAACGTCTCGGCGGGGGAGGGGGGGGGGTTCGAAGTGGATACCAATATAAGGTTGGTGAGTTGTTGAGCCTTTCGATTTGATATTTCATCCTTTGCTTTCGATTCAATTTTTATCTGGCCTCTCATGGATGTAATACAACAGGTATAACGTAAAATTTAAGATAAGTTTTGATTTATTTTTCTTGCATAGATCCTTAGTTTAATTTGTTAAACTGTCCAAATTAGGGTTTCAATTAGATCGATTAAACCCAACATTGGCATCAGAGCGAATGTTTGCGAAAAATAATAAATTGAACTTTGATTTTGGTTTATTCGCGATTGATTCATTATTCAATCGAAAGTATCAATAATACAAATATGTTTTAATACTGATATGATTAATTAGAATTGCTTTATTGGTTTTATTTTGAAATGAAAAACTGTTTCATTTAGATATGTATTAATATCAGATATTAATTTAATTTACTACATCTTACATAATTAAACCATATATATAAATATGGATTTAGGTCTGAAACAATATTAATCTATTTAATTGAATGCATGTCATAATGGATTAGGTGTTGTGAACACTAATACGTACTTATAAAAGGCCTTAAAACATAATTTCGTTCTTATGTAAATTTGTTTCTTCCAAAATAAATATTTATGTTTGATTTAAATTCGAAAAACGATCTATAGATTGATATTGGATATCAATTCAATTACTAAATCCTATTTTGTTAACCCTTTCAAACTTGATTAATTATATTGATAAAACTTGAATTATGGGTTTATTTTTCGAGTTGAACCTCTTATTATTGAATGTAGTTATAAAATCATCCCTGTTTTTTAATTGATTTCAGAAATCAATAGGTTTACTTATTCAGTAAACATATATTTGGGATAAAATATAACTATGGGTTAAATTTTTTAATTTTATGAATAATTAAAATGTGTTTTAATATATAATTGTAAACTGTACCAGAGTATGAATCAATTTGTTTCATTGCTAAAATTTTATATTAATAATTAGGGTATTTAAAAACCATTTAAATTGTGTAAAATGTTTACATGATAACCTGCAGCTGTTTTGGTTTAAATATAAGTATCTTCTTTTATTTTGTAATGATGCTAATCATTTTTTTTACTATTGATTCAGCATTTATACTACTGTTGAAAGTTATGAATACATCCACCTGATCAGTATACACATATTCATAACATTATAATTTTGATGGTTAATCATTGTTACATGAATGAATTTCAATTCATTTTGAAAATTAGCTAATTTTCTCAAATATTTTCAGTTATATATATGTTATACAAATGATTGTATAATGCATGTGTTTATTACTCTTTTAATGGCTATGTTCCGTTTTATATATATATATATATATATGTATAAAATAATATATATATATAAATATATATGTATGCTATATATATGATTTTGTGTATCTCAGTTATATATATATGCACATTTATATATATGTGTGTGTATATATATATATGTAGAAATATCTTCTTATGTTAAGCTGATTATATATATTGATATGTGAACAATGCAAAAATGATTTGCAAATTTCACATACCCCATTTTACCTTATATGTGTATTTTGTTAGGGATTCCGGAATGGATCATTAAGGTAAAATTAACACTTGAAGGGAGGGGGGTGAATAGTGTTTTTGAGAATTTAAACAAAATCTAAAATTTATATGAATTACTATGTGAAGAAAACACCACAGAAACAATCACAGACACACAGATAAACAAAAATAAAATTGCAAAAAAGGAAAGAACACACCGGATTTTATACAGGTTCGGATTGCTCTACGTCCAGTCCCGCACAACGCTGGATTACGCATAGTTTAATTACTGTATCAATATTCAAGTACAACCTCCTTGATTTCATGGCAACAAGGGATGCCATTGATTACCCTCCTTGATTTAACAGCTACAAGGGATACCGCCGATTCCAGCCACCTTGATTTAATGGCTACAAGGGATACCACCGATTACTTACACAACCCAAACAATTACAACAATGCTATAACTCCTCAATAGCACTTTGATTTAGAGAGTGAGAAGAGAAGAAGTTTTATATAAATAGAATTGAATTTGCCAAAGTATAAGTGTAGAAATCACAAAATTGAGAAAGAATAATGATATAAAAAAAGGAGACGAAGATGGAGAAGAAGACTGATTAAAAAATTCAAAATCATCCCCTATTTATAACATTTGAAAAGTTGCAACGTTTCTTAACTGTTACAAATAGTGAAAAGACGCTTCCTTTCAATTTTGAAAAACAGAATTTGAAATTAAAATATAGAAGATAGAGATTAAAAATAGATTTTGAAATCATAAATTGAAAAATAGAATTTGAATTTAAATTTGAATTTGAACCTGGAGTGCTATTCAGTGTCTTACATAATCTAGACTCTATTACTATATTTGTCTTGAACTCTTGAAATTTTGAATCATCTCTGAATTCTAAATCTCTAATATCTTTAAACTGTACAGTCTTCAATAATAACTCCTGTATATATATATCCTATATATGTGTGTGTGTGTGTTCTAGACAAAAATGTTAGTATATATTTTATAATCAATTAATATTGAAATAAGGTTATTGTCATCAAAACTCCATTCTCCATCAATCTCCCTCTTTATGATGATGACAACCTTAGTTTATAAAATATCATACCTGTATATACCTATTGAGGATGTTCCTTCAAATACTCCCCCTGTTTATAAACTATGTCTATATTTTATAATTTCTCTCCCTTTGGCATTATCAAAAAGAAATTCTAAAACTACTCGCCCTAAATCCTATAACTATCTAAATAATTCATATAAGTAACCAAGTATTTCCCAATTCAATGTAACATACTAAGTATTTGGATAATGAAGACGAAATTCTCCATTCCTTTCAATCATATTTCCGTTATGATCATATAGGACTTCTCCTACACAAACGACTTGATCCTCTTCGTTTGAAACTTCCTGTCCTCTTCGTTTGAAACTTCCTGTTGCTCTTCCTCGGTTTCCTCTTTCTCCATTATCTCTTCTTCCTTTTCTTCTGGTTCCTCCACATCTTCCATAGGCTCATTATCATCTTCAATGACAATCGGATTAGCCTGATTATCCGTTATAAACTTAAGGAGGCTTCTTATCACTTTTCCTTGCCTATTTTATTCTTCGCTCATCCTTATTTGAAGTATTTCATTTGTAGAGCATACTCCATCTTTTCTTCTAATTTTATGACACGAGACAACGTTGATCATTGTAAAGGACCTTCAGATGGTCTAACGCATGAATCAGGATTGATTTGTGTGTTTAAATTGGTGGAGGCCATTGTTTATTTTAATTTAGAATCTTTACATAAGAGAGAAATGAAAATGAAGAAGAAAAGTCGAAGTAGAGGATTTAAATAATTATTATAACTAACTTTTGGTGAGAATTAATTTTAAATTTCTGGCAGTTATATGTTGACATATGCATATATGTATGTCGACATACTTGTGTTTTAAATTTTATTTTTCTGATTTTTTTATGTTGTATATATACTAGTATATTTAATTATTCTAACAAACTTAATGAACATATGCATAATTCTCTTCTAAATTTAGTAAATGTTGCTTCTTTTAATGGTTTTGTTAATATATATGCTATTTGTTTATCTATTTCTATAAATTCAAGTGAAGTTTTCTCTTTACTTACGTTATTTTTAGAAAATGATGTCATATATCGATATGTTTAGTTCCTTGAATGATAAGTTAGATTTTTAGAAATATTTATAGCACTCGTATTATCGTAGTATATTAGTGATTTATTTATGTTTAATCCAAAATCATTTAGGGTTTATTGCATATGTATTACTTGTGAACAAGCCAAAGCAGCAGAGGTATATTCTGCTTCAGTTGTTGAAAAAGTTAGAGTATTTCGGTTTTTACTGAACCACGAGACTAGTGAATGTCCTGGAAAATGACATGTTCCACTAGTATTTTTACGATCAGATTTACATCCTACATAATCAGCGTCACAATAAGAAACTAAATCGAATGCACCATCCTTAGGATAAAATAATCCAAAGTCTGATGTATGCTTTACACACCATAGAATAAGTTTTATGGCTTTTAAATGTGTTTCCTTTGGTTGTAATTGATACCTTGCATAGAGACATACACTATGTACTATACCTGGTCTACTAGCAATTATATATAATAACGATCCTATCATTCCTCTATATAGTTTTTGTTCAACATCTTTAGATGTATTAACTTTACTTAATGCTATATTAGTCGCCATAGGTGTTGGTCTCCCTTTAATTGTTGTTAGATTATATTTATTAATTAGATCTCTTGCGTATTTTTCTTTATTAATAAATATTCCATTCTTTAATTGATGAATTTGTAATCCTAAAAAGAATGTTAGTTCTCCCGTATGACTCATTTCAAATTCTTGAGTCATAATATCTGAAAATTCTTTATTCATCTTATCGTTTATTGATCCAAAAATTATATCATCAACATATATTTGAACTAATTGTATATCTTTATTATTCTTCTTAATAAACAAAGTATTATCTGATTTTCCTATTTCGAAATTTGTTTGTAACAAATAATTTCTTAATCTATCATACCAAACCCTAGGAGCCTGTTTTAATCCACATAACACTTTCTTTAACTGATATACATGATCTGGTAATTTTTCGTCTTCAAATAGAGGTGGTTGCTCTACATACATGTCTTCTTTAATCAATCCATTTAGAAAAGCACTTTTGACATCCATTTGATATAATTCGAAATTATTATGGTTTGCAAAGGCTAGTAAAATCCTAATAGCTTCTAATCTTGCTACGGGGACAAAAGCTTCATCGTAATCTATTCCTTCTTCTTGAGTATAACCTAATGCTACTAGTCGTGCCTTATTTCTTACTACCTTACTGTGTTTATTCATTTTAATCTTATAAACCCATTTGGTTCCTATTATGGTATAATCCTCTGATCTAGGAACAAGTTCCCATACATCATTCTTAATAAACTGATTCAGTTCTTCTTGCATAGCAAGTATCCATGAATCATCGGAAGATGTTACCTTTGGATTCGTAGGTTCAATAGTTGAAATAAATGCAGTATTACTCATATTATTTAATTGATTATGGGTTCTAACAACGAATTCAATGTCTCCTAAGAAATTTTCTACAGGATGGTCTCTAAGTAATCTAATTCGTTTATTTGGTTGATTATCTTCATGATTAATTCCATTTTCACATTCATCTTCGTTGGTTAGAGTTATACTTTTGTAGTTTTCGTCGAAAGATATGTTTAAGGTTTCTTCTACGGTATTGGTTCGAGTATTGAAAACTCTATATGATTTACTCCTTTCTGAATATCCAATAAATATTCCTTTATTGGATTCGAGTCAAACTTTTCTAAATTATCTTTAGTACTAAGTATAAAACATTTACTTCCAAATATTTTAAAATATGATACTTTTGGTTTCTTATTATACAAAAGTTCATATGGTGTAACAACCAGGAATTTTGGGGCCAATTTAAAAATTTTATTTCAGGAATTTTAATATTTAAAATAGTTTATTTTAAATAATAACGACTATAAATTTATTTTAAAACGAATAAATTCAATTTGATTATAAAAGGAGTTTAAAAACAGCGCTGCAGTTTGAAAATTTGATTTTAAACTTTGGCTGAATGTACAGGATTCAAAATAAATCAGAATTGAGCGAAACAAGAAATATTTAAATCTGTTTAATAATAGCTTTCTAACGAATCTGAAAAACTGAAATTTCACTTTATAATTTGAAAGCTATGGCCAGTTCAAAATTTAAAAAAGTCGCTGTAGAATTTATATATATTTTAATATAATATATTGGCCTTAAAAATAGTCATTTTTCAAACGACCTCGGTTTTCGACGAAACCACTTTTGTTGGAACCGGAATATCAAATTATTGCTAGGTTTCAATTTTCATAATTTTTCGAATTAACGTGTCAGCGTGGCAAAAGAAAACGTGTTTTGTTCATTTTAGTCAAATTTAATCGACTTGAAAATGGCCATTTTTCAAACGGTCTCGGAATTCGACGAAATTAGTCTTGTTAGAACCGTATCGTCAAAACAAAGCCAGAAATAATTTTTCTGTAATTTTTAGAGTTAGTATGTGGCCCCAGTAATTTAAAATGTACGTTTGAATTTTGTATAAATTGATTTATATTTGAATTTTGAGAAAAACTTATCGTAACAGCCGAATTGGGTTACGAAACATATTCCATTGTGTCCGGGACGGGGGTTATTAGCTAGGGGCGACACTCGTTGGGTCTCGTCTGGAGTTCGTATGAGCTAGAGGGTATTTATTGAATTAAATAGAATTAAATAAATAATATATAAAAATACGTATACTATATAAATACATATACCGTACCTAACCCTAGTCCTGATAAACCTAGCCGCCACTGTAGAAATCGAAGGCCAGAAAATGTCGGAACTTAATCACTAAAACACTTCAATCCGTGAAGTATTACTCCAAGCTTTCAGCTTAGAAATCGAAGAGCATCTAGACCTCTTCTGATCCGTACGGTTATGATCATTTTTAAGGTGGTAAATCGCGTGAATTTGGGTCCCATATCCTATGCGTTTGGGCGCGAATTACAAGGGCTTGGAGCCCTCGATTGCTGCGCCGTCACTGGCATTGGCGGAGGGGCCTTGGGGCTTCACTGTGGAGGTTTTAGATCGGATTCAAGCGGCGTCTGGTGGAGTGCGAATTAAAGAAGGGCTTCGTTGTTTTTGGGTTGAAGAAGACGTCGGTTCCAGAGAAACGAGGAGGAAGAAATACACGGCAACGCTTGGGTCAAGTGTAATCAAAAAGTTGGTTAAGAAATTAATAACTTAATTATATAATTAATTATTTCTTTATAAATTCAGTAATCAAACTGCTATATCTTAATCATACGATAACAGAATTCAAAAATTTCAGAAGTGTTGGAATCCTTGAATCGAGATCTACATTCCAGAACAAACCAAATCTGAAATGGAGACTGTTGGAAATTCAGAAAATACCACTGTGAGAAATTCTCTTTCTTTTCTTTTATGTAATTAAAATTTCTTAGTCATGAATCATATCTTGAGTTGATGTTGTTCGGTAGATTTTCATATGTGATTCGGTCGATGGTTGTTGTGTTATTAGTTTTGTTAATTATCATTTTGTGTTAATTAGATTTGTTGATTCAGAGATTAAAATGGTGTTGATTAGAAAGATAGTTAAAACATATAATTATCATTTATGTTAAATTTGAATTGGCAACATATAATTGTCATCCTTATTTAAATTAAAATTGATAAAATATGAAGGTCATCTTTGTTAAACTAGAATTGACAAAATAAATTGTCAATTTTGATGAAATTAGATTTGACATGCCTTTTTCATTAGAAAATGTTATTAAAATAAAAATGCTATTTTCATTAGAAAATGTTATGTAAATAAAAACAATCTTTTTATTTGAAATGTGTTATGCAAATAAAATGACATTTTTGGTTAGAAACATGTTGTGTAAATAAAATCAACATTTTTATTTGAAATGTATTATGCATATAAAAATGACATTTTGATTTGAAATTTGTTATATAAATAAAAACAACATTTTTGTTAGAAATGTGTTTTACAAAGAAAAACATCATTTTGTGTAAAACATGATTTGTGAGGAAAAATATCATTTTGTGTAAAACATGATCAGTGAGGAAAAATATCATTTTGTTTAAAACAAGATTAGTGAAGGAAAATATCATATTTTGTTTATTTGAAAAGCTTAGACAAAAATTCACATTTTTATTTATTTAAAAAAAAAAATAGACAAAAACTCACATTTTCGTTTATTTAAAAAGATTGGACAAAATCATCACATATTGTTTTCATAAAAGGATTAGACCAAATCATCATATTTTGTTTACATTAAAAGAATTAGACAAATTTGTCATTTTGATTACATTAAAAGGATTAGACAAAATTATCAGTTTTGCAAATTAAAAAGAATGAATGTGAAATACTCATTTTTGGCAAATTAAAAAGAATGAATGTGAAATACTCATTTTTGCAAATGTAAAAGAATGAATATGAAACGCTCGTTTTGTTAAATGTAAAAGAATGGAAATAAAAACATTCTTTTTTCTTTGCCGAATGTAATAGAATGAGAATAGAAACATTCAATTTATCATTTAAAAAGAGTGAGATCAAAATATAGTCATTTTGTCATTTAAAAGGAATAAGACAAAGACATTCATTTTGGTTATTTAAAATGAATAAGACCAAAGTAAATATTTTTGGTCACTAAAAATGATTAAACCAAAAATGTTTTTTTTTTGGTCATGGAAAAGAATTAAACAAAAATATACATTTTGTACATATTAAATGGATGTAATAAGAATATACATTTTTGTGTTAAAACCTGTTAGAGAAATAGAAATAACATTTTGTTCATTAATTAGGATTACACAAAAATAATCATTTTTGTCATAAAAAAAAAGAGATTACACCAAAATAATCATTTTTGGCCATTGAAAAGGATTACACCAAAATATTTGTTTTTGGTCATTTAAAAGGATTAGTTATAAATATACATTTTTGTATATTTAAAAAGGATTAGTTATAAATATACATTTTTGTATATTTTAAAAGGATTGGTTAAAAATATATACATTTTTGTTTATTTAAAAGGATTAAACAAAAAAGTCCTTTTAGTGTAAATATATACATTAGGATTATATTCAAAAAGAACATATCATTCTAATGTAAATGCATACATTAGAATTTGTATGCAAGCAACAATGACATTTATGTTAATTATTAAGTGGCATGCTTGTTAATTATAAAGGTGACATTAGATTAAAATAACGCTTTGTGGTAAATTGTGTCATCAGAATAAAATGACATTTTATTGTCATTTGTCATTAGAATTGAAACTCTAGATTTTTATTTCATTTGTCAACAATAAAAAGAATTGAAATATATGCCTGTGATGTTGAAATGTTTGATGTGTTAAGTATAATGTTAGTATATTCAAAACTGAATAGTACACTTCCATTTACAAGTTGTCCAACTTGTTTATGTGATTGGGACGATAATTTTCACACATCGCCCAAGTGCACAAATAATTTATTATTTGATTGTTGGATGAAACCCCACATGGGTGTTGGAATGTTATTTGATCTACACTAGTCCCAATATTTAGTGCAGAATTCACTCTGGTTGATTATTTGGATGCTTGATAATTATTTATCATAATCGTTGATTTCATGCAATATATGGTTGTTGATTGGGTCACATTCCAATAAAGAATGTTTTGGAAAAAGAATATTTTAGAAAATATTTTAGAAAAAGAATATAATTTGGAAAAATATTTTTTTATTGAAATGAACTAGTTATTAACAAGAATAAATCATTAAATTTAGATTTAATGAAGTTTTCCAATTTGCTAATATTCAATTGAAATTAAATAAATTGGATTTTGGGTTTGTCGTGAATAGTGTCTTAAATAACACTGTTCTTAAACCCCGTATGAAAAGAATAATCTTTTAATTTAGATTATTAAAAGTTTTCAATTATTTTTAGTAATTGGGATAAGATGAAATGCGAGTCGGGTTTATTGTGAACTGTGTTTTTAAGCGACATTTGTTCTTTAACCCAATTGACAGTGAAAATATGATTTGGGATTTATAAATCTTTTATTAAGATTTAATGAAGGTTCTTCCAGAATAAAGTTTCCCGAATTTAATACATTAAATTGGAATTGAATAGAATTCGAATTAATTATAGCCGAGATAAGCTTCTGTAAAAGAAGACCGATACTACATATGGAATTTAAGAGGCCTTGCCGTTATTCCATTTATATTATTGGTTGGATACAGAAATTTATAACAATTATATATTGATTTGATTTCTGTGAAGACTCCATATTTTATGGAAGATGATTTTGGGTTTACCGTGAACTATGTTTTAAATGACATTAGTTCTTTAACCCAGTAAGAATAAAATTTATTTCTTAAATCTAAAGAATCATTTAATAATGATTTTTGATATTTAAAACCAAATGGTGTTTTGAATAAATCTTTAAAAGAAAGATTTAAGAGTAAATGTAAAGAATTTATCTTTGATAGAATAATTTGAATATTTTATTTAAAAGAATATTCTGAATGGGAATGAGACGTTGGATGTGTTTTATACAGCACTTGATTTTTAATTATAAAAATACGTGAGTTATTCGGGAAGACCGGTTTTATCCCATTCCGAATAATTACTACGACGATGAAGAGTCGAAGATGAAGACGGTGGTAGAAGACCGACGATCTTCACATGGAATGGATATGTTGCTACAGAGACCATTGATGGGAGTAGCTACCTTGAAGGGGCTTCAGTGGTGGCCGTCTGGACTATTGTTGATTGTTCGGATTTGGTTTTCGCTCAGACCCAGAGCATAAGCTAGTAAATGGATGCGTGTCTGACATTGGATTTCGTTCCATGTGAATTAAATCGATTTCTGTTAATGTATGTCTGTTTGGTGGTGGAGGATTTATTCTCTAACTTAACACCCGTGTATATATTAACAGTGATGGATCGCATGGCATGAATTGTCAATGTGGCACGCCAAGATGCAATTGATCAAGGCTTTTGTTGAAAAGCAGGGCCTTGTGGGATGATCAAAGCATAGCCTATTACGGCATAGCTTTGTGTATATCGTTACTTCGCGAGCCTCACACCCCGGTATGAGTCAAAAACGGGATATGGACCGTAGGGAGTGCACACGTTTCTTTCTAGCTAGTGGTAGTGTCAGTGCTTTAACACGGCCTGACATTTTACTTATGTGAATGATGGATTTTGAGGCACCTCGGATTTTTATAGGCCGATAGTGGTTATATTATAGGTTCAAAGGAACCGGGAAACGTGTGTTCAGGCATAACCAATCCACTGTCGATAGGCGGGGATCGACCCTACCGCATCCAAGGGTTCACTGCGGGGGATCCTGAGGCATTTGCTAGAGTGTCTCGAATCGGAGAGGAGCTTGCCCCTAGCCTCGACTCATGATGGAAATCCAATTTCCAATACGACCTTGCGGTTTTGATTGTAGAACTAGTATGGCGACATGATATATGGTACCCATGCCGTCTATGATTTATATTTATGATTGAAATGTTTTATTAAAACATATACACACTAATATTAAATCTGTTTTATCGTATCAAGCATCTTTTGACCATTATAAGGTAAAACCCTATCCTTCGGTTTGCGTTGCATTGTGTGATGGGACTTGGGTCTTATAATGGTTTCATTTTTCTAAAAAGCATTACGTTGTTTAACGATTTACTTTAATTTATGCACTGAAAATCCAATGGAGTAAACCCGTTCCGCGTTAGCGGCGTGGTCCTGTGATTAGCCTTATTATTAGATAAGTTTAGTTAATATTTCTCATACCAGTCCCATGACTGACCTGTAGTTTGTTTCACTGGCAAACACGGGTGCCCATATTTTCCACACGGGCAGTCAAGTAGCTTTTTGCAGATATATTTACAGGATCCTGGTTTACAGCTGAAGCGGTATTCGGAAAGCTCTGTATCCGTGTATTCCTTTCAGTTGTATATTTGTATTATTTTCCGCTGATATTTAAATGTAATTTAAAACCTTGATATTAATGTATTTCTTTTGTGTAACATATATTCATACTCTGTTATATTCTTGTACTCTGGTGTAATCGTTGTAATCAGCAATAAAATGTTCTTCAGTTTGTGATCTGATGTGTGTTGTTCTCAAAGCAATCCATGCTTTCCTTTACTGGGAAGTTTGGGTCGTCACATATGGGGTTTTATGATTTAAAGGTATAATTGAAATTCTATTTATAATATAGCAAGTTGTTGCAACTGCCTCAGCCCAAAAATTTATTGGTAAATTATTATCAGATAACATAGTTCTCGCACACTATTGTATTGTCCTATTTTTACGTTTAACTACTCCATTTTGTTGAGGGGTTCTCGAAATTGAAAAATTATGGGTTATTCCCTTTTTATTACAATATTTTTCAAAATTTTCATTTTCGAATTCTCCACCTTGATCACTATGTATTGTTTTGATTTTTGGTGATAATAAATTTTGAATTCTTTTAGAAAAAGTTTTAAATAGGTCAAAAGCATCACTTTTTATTTTTAAGAAACAAAGTCCAAGTAATTCTAGAAAAATCATTGACTATTACGTAAATATATCTATTATGATTTATTGACTAAACTTTAGATGGATCAAATAAATCCATGTGGATTAACTCTAATGGTTTTGATGTAGTAATTTCCTCTTCTGATTTAAATGAACTTTTCTTTAATTTTCTGATTTGACAAGCGTTACATAAGTTACTAACTTTAAATTTCATTTTGGGTAATCCTCTGATTGAATCTAATTTAGAAATCCTAAAAACGTGTTTGGAATTTATACAACTAGATCTCTTATGTCAGATCCAGGGACCACTTGTATTGGCCATAAGACATAGATTATCACTGGAGATTTTCATTCTCAATATATAGATATTTTTCTTTCTGTCTCCTTCGAATATTACTTTTGAATTCCTATCTTCTATAAACATTTATCTTTTACAAAATTTATTTTATAACCCTTATCGCAAACTTGACTTATACTTAGCAAGTTGTGTTTTAAATTCCTAACTAATAAAACATCAGAAATTGTAGTAGTTTTAGAATTACCTACATTGTCGATTCCAATAATGTATCTTTTTGAGTTATATCTGAAGTTCACCATATCACCATCTTCATATCTCATATTATTGAGTAATTCAGGATTTCCCATCATATGTCTCGAACAAGCACTGTGCAGTATCCATTTGTCCGTTTTCATTTCCAACAATTGCTTTTTAGAATTTGAATTCTCAACGGCCATGTAACACAGCAGTTTGGAATTTGAACTTCCAACAGCCACCTTTTCAGAATTTGAATTTTCAAAAGTCACCATTTCAGAATTTGAATTACCAACAGCCACTTCACCCATCTTTTTAACTTTCGAATTTTTAAGGGTCATTAAACACATCCTTTCCTGGATTGGACAATATTCCAGTAGATTACATGACTTATCAACATGATTATATGCAGACTCTTTCAACATTGGAACAATGCATGAATTGACGCTAGCGTTAACAAATATCCCAAAATTTGCAATTTTAAAAAATTTCAAAAATCGGATTATGAACTTTTTAAAAGACCTTGTTTTGATACCAATTGTTAGGTATTGCGGAGTGGATCGTTAAGGCAAAACTAACACTAGAGGGGGAGGGGGGGGGTGAATAGTGTTTTTGATAATTTAAACAAAATCTAAAATTTATATGAATTACTATGTGAATCAAACACTACAAAAACAAAAACAGACGCACAAATAAACAAAAATAAAAATGTAGAAAAGGAATGAACACACCGGATTTTATACTGGTTCAGATTGCTCTACGTCCAGTCCTGCACAACGCTGGATTGCGTAGAGTTTTATTACTATACCAATAGTCAAGTACAACCTCCTTGATTTCACGGCTACAAGGGATACCACTGATTACCCTCCTTGATTTAACGGCTACAAGGGATACCACCGATTCCAACCACCTTGATTAAACGGCTAAAAGGGATACCACCGATTACTTACACAACCCAAACAATTACAACATCCCTATAACTCCTCAATAGCATTTTAATTCAGTGAGTAATGAGAAGGGAGTGAGAAGAAAAGAAGTTCTATATAAATAGAATTGAATTCGGCAAAGTATATGTGTAGAAATCATAAAAATGAGAAAGAATAATGGTATAAAGAAAGGAGACGAAGATAGAGAAGAAGATTAAAAAATTTGAAATCACCCCCTATTTATAACATTTGAAAGGTTGCAACGTTTTTGACCCGTAACAAATAGTGAAAAGACACTTCCTTTCAATTTTGAAAAAAATGACAGTTATATGTCAACATGCCTATACATGTTGTTAACATATCATGTACAAAATTGAAATTTGAATATTTTTCAAGTGTTTTGATATATATATATATATATATATATATATATATAATTTCGAAAATTCTTGAATTAAAACATAGTGTTATAAATGAATATTATAAAGTAGAAAACCATATGAAAACATAAATATAAACTATATAAACATATTTATAAAATTATAGAGTTAAAACTATATAGATATAAAATATATAAAAGTATAAATATATAAAACTTATAAAACTTGAGTTTGAAATCAAAAGTAAAGTAAAGAAAAATAAAATAAAGAAGATAGAGATTAAAAATAGAATTTGAAATCAGAAATTGAAAAACAGAATTTGAATTTAAATTTGAATTTGAACCTAGAGCGTTATTCAGAGTGTTACATAATCTAGACTCTATTACTATATTTGTCTGGAACCTTGAAATCTTGAATGAGTCTTGAATCATCTCTGAATTATGAATCTCTAATATCATTAAACTATACAGTCTTCAGTAATAATTCCTATACATAAATCCTGCATATATATATATATATATTCTAGACAAAAATGTTAGTATATATTTTATAATCAATTAATATTGAAATAAGGTTGTTTGCATCAAAACTCCATTCTCCACCATATTCTACCCATAAATAAGACGTTTACATATATAGAGAATCATACTGAAATTTATGCAATGAAAGTACGTATGAATTACTTTTTCATGTTCATATATAAATATACACACATACTGGGCATTAAAATATGATTTACATGTCTAGATACTCGCACAAGATTAGAATATGTAGAATTATTAAATATCTTGAGCAAAATTTGGACAACAGAATCATTCATAAGAAGGGCATAAAGCCAAATTAAGATGAAAAGGATATATGTATCTATTTTTGTGATGACCCCAAACTCCCGTAGTATGAAAGAAAGGATAATCATTGGAATATACACACAAACAATAACAACATAACAGAACTATAAAATTATAACAGAAAATGTACATCAAATTACACTGGGAATAATATATCATCAGAGCTACATAGCATAATAGGATCATACTTAGTACAAAATACAGTTTTCAACTTAATATAAAATGTCTGCAGCGGAATCAAACATAGTATACTAAATGAAATCTGAACAGCATAAAAGAAATGATAGGATCCATCTTCAGCTCCATAGCTATCCAGAATGAGTCTGTTAAACCTATATACAAGGCTGCCCGTGTTGAAAAGAGGGCACCAGAGTTTGCAAAGTGAAACAAACTACGAGTCAGTCATGTGACTGGTATGAGAAATCTAATTTAACCTATTTAATAATAAGGCTAATCATAGGACCACGCCGCTGACGCGGAACAGGTTTACTCCATTGGATTACCAACGCATGAAATAAAGTAAATCGTCAAACAACGCAATGATTTTTAGAAAAATGAAACCATTATAAGACTCAAGTCCAATCACACAATGCAACACAAACCGGAGAATGGAGTTTTACCTTATAATGGTCAAAAATGTTTGATACGATAAAATGGATTTGATATTATTATTAGTGTATATATGTTTCAAAAACATTTCAATCATAGACGGCATATCTACCATATACTATGTCGCCATACTAGTTATACAATCAAAATCGCATGGGTCGTATTGGAAATTGGATTTCCATCATGAACCAAGGCAAGGGATCGTCCTTACCAAATTCGAGACTCACTAGCACGAGCCTTAGCATCAGAGCTAGAGGGACCCTTGGATCTTCAGGGCCGGTCCACAAATGCTTTAGTGGATTAGTTATGCCTGAACAATACATTTTCCCCCCTATGGGGCGTAAACATAGAGCGACTAGGGACTCAAAACCGAGGCGCCTCATTCCATCATCCACATCAGTAAAATGTCTAGGCTGCATACCGTGACACCACTTCTAGCGAGAAAGAAACGTATGTCCACCCTGCAGTCCTCTCCCGTTTCTGGTTCATACCGGGGTGTAAGGCTCGCGAAGTAATGCTATACACAAAAGCTATGCTAATTTAAAGCCGTGTTTTAATCATCAACCACAAGGCTCTACTTTTCAACAATAAGCCTTGATCATTTACATCTTGGCATGCCACACTGACAATTCATGCCATGCGACTGATGTGCACCAATATATAACCTCTGAGCTCGTATGTCTCAAAGAAGGGTGTTAAGCAAGAGAATAAATCCTCTGCCACCAAGCATATATATATTTAATAGAAATCAATCAGCACAGAATAAAATCTAATGTCAGACATACATCCATTTACAAGTCTGTTCTGGGTCTGAACGAAACCGGAGACACCTTATTCCTCGTTCCATATGTCCAATACAGAAGAGAGGCTCTTGCATATCCGGACAATCAACAAGTACATATGGAAAACTACCATTGTAACCCCTTCCTGGGAGCTAACCAATCCAGGGCATCAGTAGTCATCCATTCGATCTGAAGATCGCCGGTCTTCAATCAACCGTCTTCAAATCTTCGAGTTCTAATCGTCGATCAATTATTTGAAATGAGAATTAACTCGGTCTTTTCAAATAATTCACAAATATATATAATTCAAATCAATTCTTTTAATTCTGTATCATTTTTAATATTTTATAATGATTTATCGCTATTTTTGTTTATATAAAAATAGCCATTTTTAAATAAACGACGCTTCAGGTCATTACATTGCCCTGGCACTGTTTTCATCAAAATTTGATTTACACATTTCTCAAAATCTAACCGTTGGATCTTAGCAAATTTTATATCGTTGGAAAGATCTTTCCTAAATGAACCCAACGATTCTAGTTTTGGGAAAATCTGACACCCAGATCTCTCGGTATAATCATTTGAAGTAACGGTTTCAAATCGCGAACTACAGCAGCGCGATTCGTTTTATTTTAACACACACACACACACACACACATATATATATATATATATATATATATATATATAATTTATTCGACGAAAACATATTTAATAAAACACATTTTCTAACTTTGAATCTTTTTAATGACTCTTCTTTACATTAAATGTAATTTTTATTATTTCACATAATTTTCAATCCTGAATCTTTTTATATGATTCAACTCTACATTAAAATTGAAATTTTTAATGTTTCACATATTTTTCAATCTTGAGTCTTTTTTATATGATTCAACTCTACATTAAAAATGAAATTTTTAATGTTTCACATATTTTTCAATCCTGAATCTTTTTATATGATTCAACTTTACATTAAAAATGTAAATTTCTAATGTTTCACATATTTTTCAATCTTGAATCTTTTTATATGATTCAACTTTACATTAAAAATGTAAATTTCTAATGTTTAATCATTTTGTTCAACAATGAATCTTTTCATTGAATCATTTATCATTTGCACATTTACAATTAAAATGTAATCTTTTTATTGTTAACTTCTTTACATTAAACAAATGTTGCATAAAAATATAATCTTTTATATCGCATATTAATATAATCTTTTTATATCACATAAAAATGCAATCTTTTTACATTACATAAAAATGTGTAATCTTTTCCATATTATAATGTAATCCTTTCCATTGTACAAAAAATGTAATATTTTCTATATTACGCAGAAAATGTAATCTTTTTATATTGCATGAAAATGCAGTCTTTTCTATATTACATGAAAATGTAATCTTTTTATATTACATTGAAAAAGGAAATATTTTTATATTACCCAGAAAAATGAAATCTTTTCTGTGTTACATAGAAAAAACTGAAATCTTTTCTGTATTATCCAAAAATATATTTTTATTTGCTATGTTTTCTTATTTACAATAAAAATGTAACGTTTTTTATTGTTTAACTTTTTAATGCAACAATGAATCATTTTCATATATTCTCTTTTTACAATAAAAATGTGAACTTTTAATTGTTTAACATTTTAATGCAATAATGAATCATTTTCATATATTCTTTTTTTACATTAAAAATATGAATTTTTTATTGTTTAACATTTTAATGCAACAATGAATCATTTTCATATATTCTTTTTTTACAATAAAAATGTGTACTTTTATTATTTAACATTTTAATGCAACAATGAATCATTTTTCTTATATTCTCTTTTTACAATAAAAATGTGAACTTTTTATTGTTTAACATTTTAATGCAACACTGAATCATTTTCATATATTCTCTTTTTACAATAAAAATGTGAACTTTTTATTGTTTAACATTTAAATGCAACAATGAATCATTTTCATATGTTCTCTTTTTACAATAAAAATGTGATCTTTTTATTGTTTAACATTTTAATGCAACAATGAATAATTTTTATATTCGATAATAATGGGAATTTATTGTTGAACAATTTTCCATTACAAATAATGATCATTTTTAATTTAATATATACAATAAAAATCTAATCTTTATTATTCAACCAATTTTATATTATAGCATGAATAATTTATAGCACACAAATATTTCAAAAAAATTCGATAGCATAACGACAGGGTAATTAAAACCGGCACCGTCCCTAGTACGGCTCCTCGCGCTAATTAGGCCTCGCGGCAATACAAAGGTCATATTTTCCTAATACAATTTTTTTCTACTATACAATGAATTTTCCACAAACACAATCGATTTCATTTCAACCAAAATCAAATAACCAAAATTACAATCAAATTCACCACGACACAATCAAGTCGTCCATTGTCTATGGACGACGGGTGTCGGGAGTTTCTAAACTCCGTCTGCAACCTAATATAATTTATTTAATTATTTCGGATTCAAAAATCTCACCGATGGTTTCCACTCCACCAAAAATTGAGATGGGTTCCAAATCAGTTTTGTTGCAAAGCTCTCGTCGATACGGTTCCAAGGATCCTGTTTTATTGAATTCCTAGTTCGTATGAGAACGTTATGCTTTTTATATAATTGTATGTACATATATGTCATTAACATAAGTAATTAACCTCCTAACCTTCTCTAATCTGTTCCTCTAAACCCCTTCTTCCCCAAACATGCGCACGCACAACAGGTCATGTATATTCCATACTGTCCCAATTTCCTCTCGACACTTTTCATCACCAAATTCATCCAAATTTGCAAACAAGCATGTTTCCAACCTCTCAATCCAACTACAACAACAAAACACCAGTCGTTGTTTCTAATCACCAAAAATCCAAGCTCTATCTCCCATGAACCAATGCTGGAAAAATTAGAGTGCACCAAAATTCCTCTAAACTTGACAAAAATCCTACACCTCGAAGCCTACACTCATACGTGTTCAAAGAACTAGGCTTTGCAATTTATAAATTTTTCTTTGATTTGATTTTGAATTTAGAAAGTTGCAATCAGGTTTAGAGAAGTGGAAAAAAGGGGCTTCCGTGTTTATCAGAAATGAAATGAGGTTTAGGGAGATTGAGACAATTTATAGTCGAGCCTAATTATTTTTCTAATAATTTTATATTTTATTATACTCAAATATTGCTTATTTTCATCGTTTAAAAATCCATGTGGTCACCTACGGATCCCGTTTTCAATGAAAATTGACGTGCATCTACTCTCTGATAATACAGATTCAACTAAACTGCTTTCATCAAATTCTGAGTCCGTATACACAACTAACAAATTTTTGAAGTCAAAATATTGTTTGTTTTTCACTTTAAAAATCACGTCCGGTCACATACTGATTCTAAAAATCATGAAATTTGTAATCTTACCATTATTCGACGCTACGAATTCAATTAAAAAAGTTTCGTCGAATTCCGAGATCGTCTCAATAATGTACCTTTGCAAAATTGCTCAAATTAGCTTAAAAAATGCGATTTTAGCGTACCTTTTCTTCTTGTACGCCCTAACGCTAACTTCAAAAATTATGCCCTTTTGGATTTAACCATTATTTGACGATACGAATTCGAAAAAAAATGGAATCGAATTCTAAGATCGTCTCACTGATGTCCCTTTGTAAAATGACTGCCTGTTTTTGAACAAATGGTTTGCTTTGCACGGCCACACGCTAACTCCGTTCGTTGCACATTTTGGGACTCAATAATGATTTGTCATTATGAATCCAAAAAAATTAATTTTGTCGAGTTCTAAGCTCATATGTAAAATTTCACTTTTTAAGGGCTATGCGATGAATTTAAAAATCGAATTTTTAAATCTTCCAAAAACAAAGCTTATAAATTAATTTAATAATTTACCGAGTGTACTTTAAGTCAAATAAAGTATATAAACAAATTTTAAAATTATTCTCAAATTTTGTTGAGCAAAAATAACAATTTTATATTCACAAATTACTTGAAATAGCTTAAATTAAAATATTAAATTGGTTCAAAAATTCCGGGTTGTTACAATCTCCCCCACTTAAAAACTTTTCATCCCCAAAAAGGAAATAACAGTAAAGTAGGAAACAAAACGGAAAATGTTAAGTATTGTAAATATACCTTGCACTAGAGCTAGTCAGAGATATCCACTCTGCAATGGGGATAAGCCTGTTTGATGCTATCCTCGGTCTCCCATGTACAGTCTCTAGGATCTCCGCTCCACTGCACTTTGACTAGATGAATTCTTTTATTCCTCAGAACTCAGGTTTCTTTGCCAATGATCATTACTGGCTCCTTTCTTACTACTAAGCTCGGGGTAATCTCCAAATCTTGCTGTGCAGCTTCCTCCACAATCAAGTCTGGATCATGTACATGCTTTCGAAGTTGAGACACATGGAAAACATCATGTACCCCTGGCAACCAGTCAGGCAACTGAATCCTATAAGCGAGAGTTTCAATTCTTTCTAGAATAGGCAACATCATGAGCCAACTTTCCAGTCTTCCCAAACCGAACTACTCCTTTTAATGGGGAAACTCTCAAGTACACATAATCGCCAACAGAAAATTCCAAATCCCTTCTTCTTGAATCTGCATAACTTTTCTGTTGGCTCTGAGCTGTTAGTAATCGCATCTTAATAAAATCAACTTTACTTGAAGCTTTCCGAATCATGTCGGGACCCAATACTAGTCTATTTCCTGGTTCCACCCGACATGCGGGAGATCTACAAGGCCTGCCATACAATGCTTCGAATGGTGACATTTGCAAGCTTGCTTGGTAACTGTTATTATGAGAGAACTCAACCAAATGCAAGTGCTCTTCCCATGACCCACCAAAATCAAGAATACATGCCCCACCAAAATCAAGAATACATGCCCGCTACAAGTCTTCCAATATATAGTTCACCCTCTCAGTCTGACCATCTGCTTGAGGATGATAAGCGGTGCTCAGATTTAACTTTATTCCCAACTCTTCTTGGAATGCTTGCCAGAATTTACTAGCAAATATCGGATCACGATCACTAACAACGCTACTGGGAACTCCATGTAGTCGGACAATTTCTTTGAAATAAATTTTCGCCAGACTTTGAGCTGTTCTAGTTGATCTGACATGAATAAAATGGGCAGACTTCGTGAAACGATCAACGATCACCCAAATACTGTCATTGCCTTTTCTTGTTCGGGGCAAGCATCAATAAAATCCATGGAAATTTGATCCCATTTCCAACTTGGAACCTCTAGTGGTTGTAACAATCCGGCAGGTTTCTGCTGGTCACTTTTGACTTGTTGACAAGTAGAACACCTGCTAACATAAATGAAATGTCTCTTTTAATAGATTTCCACCAGAACGTGCGCTTGAGATCATGATACCTTCTACTCACCCCTGGATGAATACAAAACTTGGATTTTTTACATTCATCCATCACTTCCCTTCTGAGCTCGGGGATATTCGGGATACAAATTCAGCCTTTTAATCTAAGAATTCCCATGTTATCAATTTGGAAACTGCAGGGTTCGCCTTCCTGAACTATTTTACTAATTCTCTGAAAAAATTCAGCTTCCTTCTGAAGAGCAGAGATTTTATCAACCAATGTCGGTGTAATGATAAGATTGGAGATGATAAGATTGGCGGTGACTGCATTCTTCCTGCTAAGCGCATCGACTACAACATTGGCTTTCCCTGGAGTATACAAGACGTCCAAATCATAAGCCGCAAGTAATTCTAACCAACGTTGCTGCCTCAAATTCAAGTCTCTTTGGATGAACAGATACTTCAAGGATTTATGATCTTTATATAATTTGAACTTCTCACCCAAAAGATAGTGCCTCCATATTTTCAAAGCAAACACGATGGCTAACAACTCAAGATCGTGAGTAGGATATCTCTTTTCATGTGGCTTCAATTGACGGATAGCATAAGCAACTACTTTGTCTCTTTGCATTGATACTGCACCAATACCTTCAATAAAAACAACTGCCCAAAATTTCAAGTATTGATTGCCATCAATAATGGTCAACATAGGAGCAGTGGTCAACCTCAATTTCAGCTCTTGGAAAGCTGCCTCACCTTCCGCTATCCAATTAAACTTTGTGTGTTTCTTGGTAAGCTTCGTTAGTGGACAAGATAGCTATGAAAAATCTTTCATGAATTTTCGATAATAGCCAGCCAATCCTAGAAAACTTCTAACTTCTGTAGGCATGTTAGGCTGCTTCCAATCTTGAATGGCTGTGATTTTACGAGGATCCATTGAAATTCCTTCTTTTGATACTACGCGACCGAGGAATTTCACTTCTTCTTGCCAGAATATGCATTTAGAAAATTTGGCCTTTAAAACGTTCTTTATCAGAATTTCCAAAACTTGTTCCAAATGTTTCTCATGCTCGGTAGTCGACTTAGAGAGGATTAAGATGTCATCAATGAAGACCAGCAAAAATTTGTTCAAAACATCCTGAAACACTCTGTTAATCAAATCGAAAAAATAAGCAGGAGCATTGCATAAGCTGAACGACATTACTAACCACTCATAAAATATGGCTGGACCTCTGAAAGCTGTCAAAGGAACACATTTTTTGGCAAGTAGCAGTTGATGAAAACATGTAGCTAGGTCTATTTTAGAAAATATTTTAGCTCCATTCAAACAATCCAATAAATCATCTATATAGGGCAATGGGTATTTATTCTTAAGCGTCTGCTTATTTAAATTTCGGTAATCCACACACATTTTGAGAGTAACGTTTGACTTTGGAACAAATACTATTGCTGCTCCCCAATTCGAAAAGCTAGGCCTGATCAAACCTTTATACAAGAGCTGTTTAGTTTGATTACCCAATTTTTCTTTCTCTTTCCATGTCATTCTTTGAATAGGATGCACCACTGGCCTTGCATTCAGAACTAGATCGATTCTGAAGTCAATTTCTGTCCGTGGAGGTAAGCTATCAACTTCTACGAACACATCCGGATAATTCTTGATGATAGGAATATTTTCAATAGAAGTGGGGGTGACCTCAAGAGCAACCCAAAATTCTTTTCTATCTGAATCTGGGCCTACACAGGGTATAACAATATTTCTAAGCTTCGTTCTGACTTTAACAACTTTTTCAGCACATTTAACTTCGGCTTCAAATTTGGTTAACCAATCCAACCCGAGAATGATATCAATTTCAGAAAGATCCATAACAATTAAATTGAAAGGAAACCGATAGCAAGAGTAGGAGATGGGCACTCTGCAATAAAAACCAAGAACAAGAGAGCCCCACATCGGATTTTGAACACTAATCGATTCTTTTAGATCCTTTAGGGTTAGCTTTAACTTATTAATTATGTTACTTGAAATGAAGCTTCGTGATGCGCCAGTATCAAATAATACTGTAACTAGAATATTGTTGACAGTAAGAGTGCGTTCCAAAACGTCCGGCCTTTCCCTATTAGTTGAGGGTGCTGGAGTTTCTGCCACTTCATTTACATGAGCTACTTCAGACTTCTTTGATAGCTGGCAACTCTTTGAAAGATGCCCTATCTAATGGGAAAGATTGCATTCTCTATCCTCTTGAGACTTTTTATTGGATTTGGATCCATCATTCTTTCATTTCTTCAAGGATTTGCAATTTGTCGATAAATGTCCTTGACTATTGCAGTTAGAGCACGTGGTAGTCATTAATGGTTCTTTCTTAGATCTAGCCCTTTTCTTATCAGCTTTAGGTTTCTTATTGACTTCAGGCTTTGTACTCCCTCAGGACTATCAGTTTCAAACTTCCTTTTGCTGCTAGAACTGCTTTCCTCATCTTCCGAGCCATGTTGCTCATCTATGTACTCATAGCGATAATCCATTTGTCTCATCTCAGAAAATGGAAGATTCATATGAGCAAGTATTCTACCTTCGTATTTCTTTTGAAGACCATGGATAAATCTCAGATTCTTCATTATAGGACCTTGAATTAGTTCTGGGGCAAAACAAGAAAGTTCATTGAATTTATTCTGATACTCCCGAATGGTCATATCTCTTTGTTTCAGATTACAAAACTCATCATATAGTCGCTCAGTTACTTCTGGAAGGATAAATTTTGCTGTGAACATTTCTTTAAATCTTTCCCAGGTAATATTACCATCTGGATTTTCTTCAGTAACAGTTTCCCACCATATTAAAGCTTCGCCTTTGAGTGCCCAAGATGCTATTAATCTCTTTTGATGATCTCTCAGCTTTAAGCCTTCAAAAATTCTCTCAGAAGAACGCATCTATGCTTGGGTTTCAATAACGGACTCTCTGCCCGAGAATGGTACTCCACCAAGATTTCGATACCTCTTTACTAGAGCTTCTATATCCGGTTCTGGTTATGGTAGTACAATTGGCTCATTAGATTGTTGAACCATAGCACTACTTCTTCTGTTTCTGCCACTTATTTCTACTATGTCTGCAAATAGCAGACAAAGAGTTAGGCCAAAAGAATAAATATTGTAAAGCATAGAGACATATATTTAAGTGTAAATTAATCTATTAGGGTGAATTTTATTCTGCTATACTCATTCTAGGATATTACTAGTCCTATCTATGATGAGTTATTCATTTTAGAATTCTGCTGATTCTATTTCTGATGTGTTTTTTAATATGTTATATTCTGAACTAAGTTTAACCAAAGCTCTGATACCAATTGTGATAACCCTAAACTCCCGTAGTACGAAAGCAAGGATAATCATTGGAATATACACATAAACAATAACAACAGAACATAAATATAGAATTACAGCAGAAAATGTACATTAAAGTACACTGGGAATAACATATCATCAGAGTTACATGGCATAATAGGATCATACCTAGCACAAAATACAGTTTTCAACTTAATATAAAATGTCTGCAGCCAAATCAAACATAGTATACTAAATGAAGTCTGAACAGCATAAAAGAAATGATAGGATCCATCTTCAGCTCCATAGCTATCCAGAATGAGTCTACTAAAACCTGTATATAAGGTTTCCCATGTGGAAAAGAGGGCACCTGATTTTGCAAAGTGAAACAAACTACGAGTCAGTCATGGGACTGGTATGAGAAATCTTAATTAACCTATTTAATAATAAGGCTAATCACAGAACCATGCCGCTAACGCTGAACGGGTTTACTCCATTGGATTACCAGTGCATGAAATAAAGAAAATCATCAAACAACTCAATGCTTCTTAGAAAAATGAAACCATTATAAGACTCAAGTCCCATCACACAATGCAACGCAAACCGGAGGATAGAGTTTTACCTTATATTGGTCAAAAATGCTTGATACGATAAAATGGATTTGATATTATTATTAGTGTATATATGTTTCAAAAACATTTCAATCGTAATGCATCAATCTTAGATGGCATAACTACTATATACTATGTCGTCATACTAGTTATACAATCAAAACCGCATGGGTCGTATTGGAAGTTGGATTTCCATCATGAACCGAGGCAAGGGATCGCCCTTACCGAATTCGAGACTCTATAGCCTCAGCCTTAGGATCAGAGCTCGAGTGACCCTTGGATCTTCAGGGCTGGTCCACAAATACTTTAATGGATTAGTTATGCCTGCACAATACGTTTGCCCGCTCTATGGGGCGTAAATATAGATCCATTAGGGACTCAAAACCAAGGCGCCTCATTCCATTATCCACATAAGTAAAATGTCTGGGCTCCATACCATGACACCACTTCTAGCTAGAAAGAAAGGTATGTCCTCCCTGCAGTCCTCGCCCGTTTCTGGTTCATACGGGGGTGTGAGGCTCGCTAAGTAACGCTATACAGAAAGCTATACTAATTTAAGGTTGTGCTTTGATCATCAACCACAAGGCTCTACTTTTCAACAATAAGCCATGATCATTTGCATCTTGGCATGCCACATTGACAATTCGCGCCATGCGACTGATGTCTACCAATATATAACCTCTGAGCTCGTACGTCTCAAAGAAGTGTGTTAAGTAAGAGAATACATCTCCCACCACCAAGCTGATATATATTTAATAGAAATCAATCAGCATAGAATAAAATCCAATGTCAGACATACATCCATTTACAAGATCGTTCTGGGTCTGAACGAAACCGGAGACACCTTATTCCTCATTCCATATGTCCAATATAGAAGAGAGGCTCTCGCATATCCGGACAATCAATAAGTACGTCTAGACAACTACCACTATAACCCCTTCCTAGGAACAAACCAATCCAAGGCATCAGTAGTCATCCATTCGATGTGAAGATCGCCCGTCTTCAATCTACTGTCTTCAAATCTTCGACTTCTAATAGTCGATCAATTATTTGAAATGCGAATTAACTCGGTCTTTTCAAATAATTCACGAATATATATAATTCAAATCAATTATTTTAATTTCATATCGTTTATAACATTTCATAATGATTTATCGCTATTTTTGTTTACATAAAAATAGCCATTTTTAATTAAACGACGCTTCAGGTCATTACATGGCCCTGACGCTGTTTTCATCAAAATTTGATTTACACATTTATCAAAATCAAACCGTTGGATCTTAGCATATTTTATATCGTTGGAAATATTTTTCCAAAGCGAACCCAACGGTTCTTGTTTTTGGAAAATCCGACGGACGGATCTCTCGGTATTATCGTTTGAAGTTACGGTTTCAAATCGCGAACTGCAGCAGCGCGATTCATTTTATTTTGATATATATGTTATCCACCAAATTCACATAGCATTGGATCGGGCATTTCATGTAGTTTTGGATCGGTCTGAATCGAATAGAAGCAATCTGGAATGGTCCGAGAAGTAGCCGAATCTGCCTTCTTGTGTGATGGTGAATCAGCTTGCCTCATAGTAAAGTGGATCGGCCTCAGCTGATCTGGATCAGACCGGGCTATTGCAGTGTGATTTGAATCGGCTCGAGATCAACTGGATCGGGCTGAAGCGTGCTACACTGGCTCGAGACAAGCTGGACCGGGTTGAGGTGCGTTTTGGATTGGGTAGAGATATGTTGAATCGGCTCGAGATGAACTGGATCGGGCAGAATCACTCTGGATCAGATCGGAAGCTTGGAAACTGGAAATTAACCTCAGTGGCATTTCCGTAAATACTTAACATACCGATCCAAAACCTGAAAACTATATTATACTCATCCCTCACTCCTATAAATAAAGCTTCATATCCACTTTAATGAGGTGCTTTTTGGATTATCCCGAAGGGCTGTCAAACTCAATTCTCAACTTCTTTTAAGTAATTTAATCATCTCAAACACTTCAATTCAAAGATCCATCTCCGAATTCATTACAAAGATATGAAGATTCATCAAAACTTGTGAGAGAGTTAGGATTGATTCCATCGGCATCCATTCTTGGAGGATCTCAACCATTTCTCATAGGAATTTCACTAAGTATAAAAGCGAGAAAAGTGAGGTGAATAATGGATGTATCAGAAATGATCCATAAAATTATGGAGATAAATCAGAAGAAGCAGGATGATGAAAAAGAATGGGGATTTGCTCCCACAAAACTCCGCTCACCGAAAGAATCAAAATGGCACCATATCCGAAAAAATTCAAGCCTCCAGTAGTGCAAGCGTATAATGGGACGACTTATCCAAATGTGTTTCTGTTCAAGTACAACCAACACATGGATGGGGCTCGTGCCACTGATGAGTTGAAGTGTTTGTACTTTCTTACTTACCTTGAGGGGTTGGCGTCGCTTTGGTTCACCAAATTGCCACTGAGGTCAGTGGATGATTTCGTTACCCTGGCTAAGTTGTTTAGAGAACAATTCAGACTTCAAGACACAAAAGTGCGAGATGTTATGGAATTGAATGAACTCGAGAAAAGACCAAGAGAATCCGTTAGGGCCTTCTTTACTCGCTTTAATACCACTACGGCTGAAGTGGGAAACTATGAGCCTTGCCTGGCTTTGATGGCCTTAAAGGGGGCTATAAGTAAGAAGGCTAAGCTCGGACAGTGGATTAAAAAGAAAAAAACCAAGTACTCAAGAGGAGTTGTTTGATAAGGCTAAGGAATACATATGTGTGGATGAGGATCCTGCCTATGCTATGGATATCCCAGAAAGCAGTATGCAATCTAAAAAGAAGAAGAATGATGTGACGGCCCTCCCCGCACCAGTTGGCATTTCCTACGAAAGTGCGTTGTATACATGCCCGACTAGCCCAGAACGGTCGCCAAAGAAATGAAAGAAGAAAATGAACTAATCATGAACCTGTAGGATGTCTCACAGCACATGGGATAAAATATAATAACAACATACTTGACATAAAACAGGCGAGACAGTGCATAAGCTAAAAACTAGAACTACACATCACAGCAGCGGAAATCCAAATACAGCTTATGTTCCACCTCACCATTATTACAACTTTTTAAACTATCTCTAAAGCAAAGCAAAGGAAAAAGGTACGGTACTAATGCCCAAAGTAGTGACCCTACAGCAACACAGGGAGAATATCTATATATATCATACGTGGAAGCCTCCTGCTCGTCTCCGGTACAGCTACTCGTGCTTCACCAGTTAACTTGTCTGTAGTCTGCTCGTGAGAGAACCTAGAGTAATAAGAAGAGACATAAAACTCTGGGTCAGAGAAAAGTCTGATATGAGCAATAAGCACCAAAACAAAACAATAACAGGTGTATTAAGCCATACCTGAACCTGGACCTGCAACCAAAGAGTTAGCACTACATACTGTACAATACTCTAAGGTGCCACTAACATATGGTGTAAAGAATACGGGGTGGGGGTGTGCATGTCATAGTGATGACAAACAAATCAAGCATAGCAACCATCCTCACATCTCTCACTCAGTGCGTAAAGCATACGATATCCACCACTTTCATCACTAGACCCATCGAGGTAACGACGGAGTTCGACTTGTACAACTACTACTACCACCAAGCTTATCCCATAGGATCATGACCAAACCTTTTCAAATGACCCCACTTCATTGGTCTACAGCCAACTAGTCGTACCTAGGCCACTGTGGCCGTGAATCCGTCCACGTACCTCCCATACATAGTGATCCAAAGTCATAGACATCGACAACCCCTTAACACACGTTCCATAGCATAGCCCAACTCATGAAGTTAACTCGTTGGTTCCCAATTGGATCTTGAGTTCTACTTCCTATTTGGACTTCCTTTGCATCTCGGGTTTTGGTCGAGTTGGAGCTGGTCTTCAAAAGAGTCGTCGCGTAGAAGTAGCTTAAGTCTGGTTCGGTTCGGCTATACATCGTCTTTAGATTTCTTGTTCAGTTCAGGTCCTCTGGTTTGGCTTAGGTCTCCGGATCTGGTTCTGTTCGGGTTCCAATCGTGGTTTGGCTCAGCTCCTTCATTCGGTTCGGTTTGGACGCCACTCTCCAACTCGGTTCGGTTCGGGTGCCTCTCTCGCTTCGGTTCGGTCCATGTAGATCCGATCCCACACCTTCCAGCCGTTTCGATCCAACCCCAACTCCACTCGGTTTTAATAGCCTACCTTTTTTCCCTTGCATCCTCTTGTGCCAGGTTCCGGTCCGATCCGTACTCTCTTGCCTAGTCCACCGATCCGATCCGAGCCCCATATCCGATCCGACCCGAAACCCTGCACAACTTTCTGTAACTTTTCCAGCAACTGTTTTACGCCATTCGACGGAGTTTTCATCTAATCTATCTTTTCTAAATAATCACAAATCATTCCAAACCAGTCATAGCAACATGAATAATCAACCACAAACACCAAAACAATAATTTGACAGGTTAAAACGGATCAAACATAGCCAAAATCACATATTTTCCCTTAAGCATGTTTAAGCAAAACTAATGATAGGATTTGTAAAACTTAACCAAATTATCCAAATTTTCTAACAGAGGCCTAGACCATCATTACAAATTTTATAAATATTTTTCCAGAATTTATTAGTGTATAAATTCACTAATCAACACTAATTACGCTTAATTAACCATAATTAGTGAGAAACCTTGCAAATCACTCACCTTTGCCACAAATAAACTTTAGATCTAAAATGATTCTCTATTTGGGTGCGAATACCAAGGCAATACAGCATACCTCGATTCTTGTGCTAATCCTCTTTGATTTGATGTAGATTTGGCTTAATTAGCGATTAGGAGGTGATTTGGGGTTCTTTAGCAAGCAGAGGCCATTGCTAGGTTGAGAGGAATGTCTTAGGCAGCTGGAAAATGAAGTAAAATTCGTTTTCTAAACCCTAGTAGCCCTCTTATACTCTTAATCTCGAAATTCCCCTTTGGGCCTAGCTGTCAATCACCCAGTTAAGCCCAATTAAACTGTTTTTCACCACCTGAAACTTGTTTCAGCCATGTCTCCCAAACGGTTAGTCCCTTTGGCTAATGTGACCACTCTACGGAAAGGTAAACCATCATCCAGATCTAATGGATGTGGTTTCAGGTCAAAACCCCTTGCCAATCAAAAGTTATGGCCAAAACAAGATAAGCTAGGGGCAAAACGGTAATTTAGAAATTGGAAAAAATCATGAATATGGGAAATGACCCCAATAGTCGTCTCCCAAAGTTACATGACCATAATACTTCGTATGTGAAAGAAATAAATATTCTATGATTCTTTGATGCGTAGAATGCGGGTCGTTACATTCTCCCCCCCTTAGAAAATTTCATCCCCGAAATTCCCTAACCCAAAAACATACAAAGAATCCTGCATGCCTACCAGCCACATACAACAATCAAACATGCAAAACAAACAAAACAATCCTATCCTAGCTTGAGGAAAGACTAAATCTGAACTGAAATCTTACAAAGCGAAGAGTTCTGGATACGTCTTCCTAATGCTCTCCTCTGTCTCCCAAGTACAGTCATTCTCATTCTTGCCCCACTGAACTTTGACTAGGTTCACCGCTTTCCTTCAAAGTTGCTTCGTATCGTTCCCAACAATACGCATAGGTCTGCGGTTCCCAACTGCCTCGGGTTCAACCTCGATATCATCCAATTGATTAGGTGAAATAGTAACATCGGGGTCGTGCACGAATTTCCTTAACTGGGAAACATGAAATACGTTATGAACTCCTGCCATCTTCTCTGGTAATTCAACTTTATATGCCAAATTCCCAATTTGCCCAAGAACTGGGAATGGACCAACAAATCTTGGTGCTAACTTGCCTCTCCTGCCAAATCGTATCACACTCTTCAACGGAGAAATCTTGACAAACAACAAGTCGCCAACAAAGAACTTTAATTCTTTTCTCCTCTTATCAGCATAACTTTTCTGCCTATCTTGGGCAGCCTTCATTTGTTGTTGGACAACCTTAATCTTAGCTGAAGTTTCTCTTATCACATCTGATCTGAGCACAAACTTCTCACCAGTTTCTAACCAACATGACGGTGAGTTGCACGGTCTTCCGTACAAAGCTTCAAATGGAGCCATACCAATACTGGATTGATAACTATTATTATATGCAAACTCTACTAGATGAAAATGGTCATCCCATGATCCACCAAAATCCAATATGCAAGCTCTCAAGAGATCTTCTAATACTCGATTCACCCTCTCTGTTTGACCATAGGTTTGAGGATGATATGCGGTACTGAGATGTAATTCTGATCCTAACGCCTCTTGTAAGCTCTTCCAAAATCCACTAGTGAACAACGGATCTCGGTCACTCACAATGCTTTTGGGTATTCCATGAAATCTCACTACCCACTTTACATATAGTTTAGCTAACTTAGCTGTCGTCCTGTTAGACTTGATGGGTATAAACCTTGCACTCTTAGCCAATTAGTCCACAATCACCCAAATTCTATCATGGCCCGATCTAGTCCTTGGTAACCCATCAATGAAATCCATTGGGACTTGTTCCCATTTCCATTCAGGAATTTCTAATGGTTGTAACAAACCACTAGGCTTCTTTTGCTCAGCTTTAACCAGTTGGAAATTCTAGCTAGCAATTCATGCATTTGGATATAAACTTCCCAACGTCTCTTTTCATCCCTTCCCAGTAGTAGGTCTGCTTCATGTATCAGTACATCTTGTTACCAGCGGGATGTATAGTCAGTTTTGAGTGATGACATTCTCTAAGCACTTCATCTCTCAATCCATTGACATTGGGCACAATAAGTCTTCCATTCTTTATAAACCATCCATCTCGATCAAGCCAATACTTATTCATCTCTCCGTCGATTCCCATCTCTAACTTTGAGATGTTTTTCAATAAGTTAGGATCGTTCCTCTGACTGGAACCAATCCGCTCAATCAAAGTGGGTCTGATCATCAAACTTGCTAACATTTCTGGATCCAATTCGCACTTTGGTCTGAAATCATACCCCACGATGTACTCCAGTTGCTTCCATTCTAGAAACATAGCCCCTAAGCTGGCATGTCTACTCAATGCATCAGCCACCGCATTGCCCTTTCCTGCTGTATATGCGATGTCGAAATCATAGGAAGCCAAGAATTCTAACCATCTTTGTTGTCGGAGATTTAGATCCTTTTGAGATAAAAGATATTTTAATGACTTATGATCAGTAAACAACTCAAATCTTTCTCCCAAGAGATAATGTCTCCACATCTTCAATGCGAATATGATCGCTGCTAATTCCAAATCATGGGTAGGGTATCTTCTCCCGTGCGGTTTCAATTGCCGACTTGCATAAGCTACAACCCTACCTCCTTGCATCAATATAGCACCTAGTCTGGTACCACATGCATCTGTGTATGTCATCATCTCTTCATTCCCCTTAGGAATAACTAGCACTGGTGCACATGTCAACTTTTCCTTTAGACTCTTGAATGCATTCTCGCACTTTTCGTCCCAGACGAAAGCTTGATTCTTCTTGGTCAACTGAGTCAATGGTGCTGCTATCTTGGAGAAGTCTTGGATAAACTCACGATAATATTCAGCTAATCCCAAGAAACTTCTTATGTCCGTTGCATTCTTGGGCGTAGACCAATCTTGTACCGTAGCCACCTTCGCAGGATCCACGGCAATACCATTCTCTGAAACGACATGGCCCAAGAATCTCACTTCCCTTCTCCAGAAGTGACACTTAGAAAACTTTGCTTTTAATTGGTGTTTTCTCAACACCACCATCACTATCCTCAAATGTTCCTTGTGTTCTTCCTCTGTCCTTGAATAAACAAGTATATCATCCACGAACACAAGAACAAACCTATTCAACTGATCTCTGAATACCCTATTCATAAGATCCACAAAATATGCTAGTGCATTGTTCAGCCCGAATGGCATGACCAACCACTCATAAAATCCAGACGGCGTCCGAAATGTCGTTTTAGCTATACTCTCAGCTTCCACTCTAAGCTGATGAAAACCTGTCGCGAGATCCAACTAGGAGAACACTCTCGCGCCACTCAACTGATCAAACAAATCATCTATCCGTGGTAGAGGATACTTATTCTTCCTCGTCACCTTATTCAACTCGCGGTAGTCTACACACAATCGAAGGGAACCATCAGCCTTGGTAGAAAACAAAACTGGTGCTTCCCACTTAAAAACACTTCTTCGGATAAATCCCTTCTTCAAAAGATCGCTTACTTGCACCCCGAGCTCTCACTACTCCCTTGGTGCCATACGACGAAGTGGCATCACTATAGGTCTGGCATCTTTCACTAAATCAATATGGAACTCAATCTCTCGATGTGGTGGAAGCCTGGTCACTTCCTCGAAGACGTCCGGATACTGGCCAACCACGGGCAAACCTGACAACTCATCATGCAGGATGTCGAGGGAATTTAGAAAACTAGTCATTACCCCATCACTAGGGAGACCACCAAACACCACCCTCCGCCCATCATTCGCTCTAGCTGTCCCCAAAAAGCTCTCACAGTCTACCACCACCCCGTATCTTTGGAGCCAATTGACTCCCAAAATAATGCCAAACCCAGTAAAGCCCAAAAAAAAGCAATCACAAACAAACATGCATCCATGACTCGATAAGACCACATTACGGCAAATCATGCTAAGGCTAGTTGAACCACCGATCGGGTTCGTCACTACTAAAGGTCTATCGACAATCTCAGGTTCCAATCCCAACCTATCTACCAGGTCACTAGATATGAAAGAACTGGAAGCTCTGGTATCAAACCAAACTCTAACAGTAACATCATAAACAGAAAGCATACCTTGAATAACGACATTCTTTCCCTTCTCCGCCGTAGTTGGGGCATTCGACGAAGAAGGAATAGCATTAGGGCTGTCAATTTCCTACACGACCCGTGACCCGACCCGAAACCCGTACGGAAATTAGCAGGTTAACCCGACCCGTTTAGTTAGCGGGTCATTTTCGGGTCAACCCGAATTTGACCCGGTTATAAACGGGTGGGTTTAGGGTTGACCCGCTAACCTGATTTTGACCCGCCAAACCCGATTATATGTTGTATCTCTCCCATACTGTTAGTCTTTTATGTATACTATTATTGTTAACCTTTTACATATGCAGTAATCAGTATGCTCGTATATGTAAGGTGTTATATTTTACTAATTTGTTCTTGTATGTTAGTTATATTTTACTTATAACAACTGTATCTCTTCCACACGGGTAGTCTTTAATTTATGCAGTATGAGAATATATACTTATGTATGAAAAATGATTTTTGGATATGATGATTTCATGCTTTATATATGTGTTGTCTTTTGGTGACTTTGCAACTTGTTGTATGTTGGTGATTATATAACAGTGTGCATGTTGATAATTTGGCTCTTTTGTTGCTTATATTAGTAGGCAATATCTATCAATGGGTCAAACGGGTAAACCCGACCCAACACGACTCGACACGACCCATTTAGTTAAATGGGTTACGCGGGTCGGGTTGGGTCAACCCGTTTATAAATGGGTCGGGTTAGGGTTGGGAAAATATGACCCATTTAATAAACGGGTTGACCCGACCCGTTTATAAATCAACCCGAACCCGACTTGACCCGACTCGAACTCGACCCGACACGACCCATTGACAACCCTAAATAGAATTAAGGGCATATGCTTTCACCATCTGCTTTTCTTTAGGGGGCTATGGACACTTGTCCTTGTGATGTCCCACTTAGCCACAGTTGAAGCACTTCCTGTCTGCTGGCTTTGCTTGACAATTACTAGCATAGTGGCCCTTCTTGCCACAACTAAAGCACTCAACATCTTTCTTCTTCCCCTGGCCATCCTTATTCTGGTTCTGCTTCCTCTTATTCTGAGAACTAATCTTGCCTCCATCGCTTGCTTGCGGTTTTGGCTCCTCTGCAGATGCTACCTCAGTCTTCGAGTTAGGGTAAAGACTTTCCAATCTTAAAGCTTTCCCCACAATCGATTCAAACGTCTCATCGATGTGGTTAATAAGCCTTTCCCCCAAGTAACCATCCAAGCCAGTTATGAAGTTCTCGTTCTTCTTCTAGGCAGTATCTACTAGGGATAACCCATATTTCGACAAAGTGTCGAATTCAGCAATATACTCCGAGACAGATCTGCCATTCTGCTTGAGTTCCAAGAATTTCTTAAACAGCACTGACTTCTGGGCAGCTGGGATAAATTTTTCACCGAATCGGGCCTTAAACTGATCCCATGTAACCTGATCCTCTGGAGTAGCTGCCTTTATAGCATTCCACCAATTCATTGCCCGTCCTTGTAGCTGACGGGATGCTAGCCTTTTCTTCATCGCATCCTCGATACCCAAGTCTTCAAAGATACGCTCGCAGTTATCCAACCAATCCTGAACATCCGTAGCCGACTCCGTTCCGAGGAACGGCTTCCCACCAAGACTAGTATAATCCTTGTTCATCTTGGCGAAATCGGCCTTAGGCGCCTGCACCGCTGGACCACGACCATTACCAGCATTAGGAGTTGCCTTCTGAACATCTCTAAGCTTCTCCCTCATGAGGTCAGTAAACATCGTCCTCATGTCAGGAGCATTCCCATTGTTGGCTCCTCTACCAGCACTCATCGTATATCGGCTCATCGTTCAATCTAAAAGGGAAACGATTAACCATCCTCTTTGTGGTGTCAGTGCAGTGCGACTTCATACTTAGCTATACTAGTAGTATATATAGCTTTTGAAAACCAAAATAATCACAAATACACGCTCTCATATACGTATTATCTCTCCCTGGTGCCTTTCCCTAGGTTAACTACGCAACCTAGAGCACTGATACCAAGTGTGACAGCCCGCCCCGCACCAGTCGGCATTTCCTTCGAAAGTGCGTTGTATACATGCCCGACTAGCCCGCAATGGTCACCAAAGAAAGGAAAGAAGAGAATGAACTAATCAAGAACCTATAGGATGTCTCGCAGGGCATGAGATAAAATATAATAACAACACACTTGACATAAAATAGGCGAGACAGTGCATAAGCTGAAAACTAGAACTACACATCATAGCAGCGGAAATCCAAATATAGCTTATGTTACACATCACCATTATTACAACTTTTCAAACTATCTCTAAAGCAAAGCAAAAGAAAAAGGTACACTTCTAATGCCCAAAGTAGTGACCCTGCAGCGACACAGGGAGAATATCAATATATATATATCATATGTGGAAGCCTCCTGCTCGTCTCCTGTACAGCTACTCGTGCTTCACCAGTTAACCTGTCTCTAGTCTGCTCGTGAAAGCACCCAATGTAACAAGAAGAGACATAAAACTCTGGGTCAGACAAAAGTCTGGTATGAGCGATAAGCAGCAAAATAGAACAATAACATGTATACTAAACCATACCTGAACCTGGACCTGCAACCAAAGAGTTCGCACTACATACTGTACAATACTCTAAGGTGCCACTAACATATGGTGTAAAGAATACGGGGTGGGGGTGTGCATGTCATAGTGATGGCAAACAAATCAAGCATAGCAACCATCCTCACATCTGTCACTCAGTGCGTAAAGCATACGATATCCACCACTTTGATCACTAGACCCATCGAGGTAACGACGGAGTTCGACTTGTACAACTACTGCTACCACCAATCTTATCCCATTGGATCATGTCCAAACCTTTTCAAATGACCCCACTTCATTGGTCTATAGCCCACTAGTCGTACCTAGGCCACTATGGCCCTGAATCCGTCCACGTACCTCCCATACATAATGATCCAAAGTCATAGACATCGACAACCCCTTAGCACACGTCCCGCAACAAAGCTCGACTCATGAAGTTAACTCGTTGGTTCGCAACTGGATCCTGAGTTCTACTTCCTATTTGGACTTCCTTTGCATCTCGGGTTTTGGTCGAGTTGGAGCTGGTCTTCAAAAGAGTCGTCGCGTAGAAGTAGCTTAAGTCTGGTTTAGTTCGGCTATACATCATCTTCAGATTTCTCATTCAGTTCGGGTCCTCTGGTTTGGCTCGGGTCTCCCCATCTGGTTCAGTTTGGGTTCCCCATCGTGGTTTGGCTTAGCTCCTTCATTCGGTTCGGTTCGGACGCCACTCTCCAACTCGGTTCGGTTCGGGTGCCTCTCTCGCTTCGGTTCGGTCTACGTAGATCCGATCCCACACCTTCCTGCCGTTCCGATCCGACCCCAACTCCACTCGGTTTTAATGGCCTTCCTTTTTACCCTTGCATCCTCTTGTGCCAGGTTCTGGTCCGATCCGTACTCTCTTGCCCTTTCCACTGATCCGATCCAAGCCCCATATCCGATCCAACCCGAAACCCTGCACAACTTTTTGCAACTTTTCCAGCAACTATTTTACGCCATTTGACAGCGTTTTCGGCTAATCTATCTTTTCTAAATAATCACAAATTATTCCAAATAGTCATAACAACATGTATAATCAACCACAAACACCAAAACAATAATTTAATAGGTTAAAACAGATCAAACATAACCAAAATCTCATATTTTCCCTTAAGCATGTTTAAGCAAAACTAATGACAGGATAAGTAAAACTTAACCAAATTATAAAAAATTTCTAAAAGAGGCCTAAAAAATCATTTCAAATTTTAAAAATATTTTTAGCGAATTTATTAGTGTACAAATTCGCTAATCAACACTAATTACCCTTAATTAACCATCATTAGTGAGAAACCTTGCAAATTACTCACCTTTGTCACAAATAAACTTTAGATCAGAAATGATTCTCTGTTTGGGCGCGAATACCAAGGCAATACAGCAGCTCTACCTCGATTCTTGTGCTAATCCTCTTTGATTTGATGTAGATTTGGCTTAATTAGCGATTAGGAGGTGATTTGGGGTGTTTTAGCAAGTGGAGGCCATTGCTAGGTTGAGAGGAATGTCTTAGGCGGTTGGAAAATGAAGTAAAATTCGTTTTCTAAACCCTAGAAGCCCTCTTGTACTCTTAATCCCGAAATTCCCTTTTGGGCTTAGACGTTAATCACCCGGTTAAGCCCAATTAAGCTGTTTTTCACCACTCGAAACTTGTTTCAGCCATATCTCCCAAAAGGTGAGTCCGTTTGGCAAATTTGACCACTCTACGGAAAGGTAAACCATCATCCGGATCTGATGGAAGTGGTTTTAGGTCAAAACTCCTTTCCAATCAAAAGTTATGGCCGAAACAATATCAGCTAGGGGCAAAACGGTCATTTAGAAATTGGCAAAAATCATGAATATGGGAAATGACCCCAATAGTCGTCTCCCAAAGTTACATGACCATACAACTTCGTATGTGAAAGAAATAAATAATCTGATTCTTCAATGCGTAGAATGTGGGTCGTTACAAATGATGCACCAAGCAATCAGAAAAACCCTGGAGGTCAGAAACATGGTAATGATGGGAAGGATAATCGAGTCAACAAAATGTTCCACTTCTTCAAGAACTCCGAGTTGACTCCATTAAATGAAATAGTAGAGAATATTTTCATGGCCACTACGGAGACTGAAGAGTACCCAGTACCAAAGCAGATAAAGGTTAGCGATGCTACCATAAAATCTGGGAGATTTTGTCGGTTTCATAACCAGCCCGGCCATAACACGAATGAGCGTAGGCACCTAAAGAGTCTGATCGAGGAACTAATAAGGAAGAACAGACTTCAGCAATACACAAAGAATCCGCAAAATACTCAAGCTTCACATGGTCAAGGAACTTTTACAGGACAAACAAAGCAAAGTGAAAATGCCGCAAACGCTGTCATGCCAAGGCTGATCATTAACACCATTTCAGGGGGTCCACATCCTGCCAGGAAAAGCTGGGGGGGCATTGTGAAATATGCTAATGAGATGAAAGACCTTCCGAGAGGAGAAGAACTCATGATTATGGATGAAGCCTCTTTAGCAAAGATACATAGGTCTCCCTGGGATGACATTGTGTTCAAGGATCGAGACTCAGAGGGATTGACAACTCCAACCGAAGATCCGATGGTAATAACCGTAGGCTTGGGTCCTGCCATTGTTAGAAGAGTTCTAGTTGATAGAAGAGCATTCTTTAATGTTCTTTTCGTTAGTGCATTCCAAAGGATGAAGCTCTCCATGGAGGATGTGAAAGCTTGTCAAAGCAAAATTCATGGTTTCACAGGACAAGCTGTTCAGCCAATCGGAGTCATCAATCTACTTGTTGAGCTCGGAGAAGGGGAAAACAAGGCGACACAGAAGTAAGATTCCATCGTAGTCGATGAGTGGTCCGCTTATAATGCTTTCCTTGGAAGACCAACCCTCGCGGCTTTCAGAATAACGATGGCGCCATGGTGTCTAACAATGAAATTTCCACTGAAAACGGGGTTGGAGTGGTCAAAGGCGATTATCAAACAACAAGGGAATGCTGCCTGTTGGAACTTGCTGAGGTGAGGAAAAAAGAAGTGGGAAAGGATGCGGAGCTCCATCCCCGCATTCATCGATCCCCCTTATAGCAATTAAGGCGGGGTCCTCATACTGGTGAACATAGTGGGGCCCAGAAGGAAATTGATCTGAGGAAAATCAGTATGGGTGAAGATAGAGCAGCACTGGTTGAAGATACCATTTCCATTTCAATACATGACAAAGATCATGATCGAATCTTAAAGATAGGTTCTCAGTTGGGCCAAAAGCTGCAGAAGGACTTGATATTGTTTCTAAAAGAAAATTTAAATGTCTTTGCTTGGACACACTCAGACATGTCTGGAATATGAACAGATGTAATTGTTCATAAGTTGAATATCAATCCCAATTGAACTCCTATAAAATAGAAATAACGAACTCAGGGACCTGAAAGATCAATGGCATTAAAAGAAGAAGTAGATAGACTTTTCAAGAATAATTTTATACAAACATCTACGTATCCCTTTTGGGTCTCAAATCCATTTATCGTCAAAAAGTCTAGTGGCAAGTGGACAGTATGCATGGACTACTCATACTTTGACACAGCATGTCCCAAGGACAGTTTCCCTCTGCCTAGAATCGATCAACTCGTCGCTGCTACTACGGGGCATGCACTATTATCTTTCATGGATGCGTATTCTGGATACAATCAAATAATGATGCACGAACCGGATCAGGAGAACACAAGCTTTATAACTGACAGAGGCTTGTACTATTATAAGGTTATGCCATTCGGACTAAAGAATGCAGGAGCAACATACCAGCGTCTTGTGAACTCCATGTTCAAATCCCAGATTGGGAACACTATGGAGGTTTACATGGATGACATGTTTGTAAAGTCCAAAAAGGGCGAAGATCACCTAGAGGATCTAGCAGAGATGTTCCATATCCTTAGAAAATTCAACATGAAGTTAAATCCTTTGAAATGCTCATTTGGTGTTTCTTCAGGGAAATTTCTCGGATTCATAGTCAATGCCAGGGGCATTGAGGCAAATCCTTCCCAAGTCATGGCATTATGAGAAATGTGGGTGGCAAATACAATAAAGGAGCTTTAGAGTTTGAATGGGAAGATTGCCGCCCTTAATCGCTTCATTTCTAAAGCAACGGATCGATGCATTGCCCTTTTTGACGCTTTAAGGAAAGGAAAGAAAGACTTCCAACGGACCCTAGAATGTCAAATGGCTTTCGAAGAATTGATCAAGCATATGGAGTCTCCGCCAATGCTTTCGAAGCCTAAAGATGGAGAAGAGCTATTCCTATATTTAGCCATTTCCTTGCATGCTCTAAGCGCGGCACTTGCACGGGAAGAAGCTAAGGTTTAATTGCCAGTTTATTACATAAGCAAGCGGTTCACTGGGGAAGAATTGAACTATCCGAAGCTGGAAAAGTTAGCATACTGCCTACTCATTGCCTCACATAAGTAGAGACCATATTTCCAGTTCCATCCAATAAAAGTCCTCACTGATCAGCCACTAAGGCAAATTCTCTTCCATCCAGAAACTTCTGGAAGGCTATTGAAATGGAATATTGAGCTTAGTCAATATGACATCACCTATCACCTCAAAGAGTTATCAATGGGCAAGATTTAGCAGATTTCATCACCGAGTTCATGGACAGAGGAGATGGAATTGAAGAACCAACAAGGACGGTCGCTAGCTGGAAGCTATACATTGATTGCTCAAGGAATGACTACTGTTCAGGGGCCGGAATTTTCTTAGAAACTCCAGAAGACCATTCCTTGTGTTATGCATTGAGGTTGGAATTCCATGAACTAATAACGAGGCTGAATAAAAAGCATTGGTAAATGGATTAAGACTAGCAAAAGAGCTAAATCTAAAAACCGTGCAGATCTTTAGTGATTCCCAATTCGTAGTAAGTCAGGTTCTTGGGGAATTCCAAGCCAAAGTCGGAAATCTACCTTCCTATCTTATAAAAGCTATAGAACTTCTCAACAACCTCGATCATTACACCATATCTCACATTCCAAGAGAGGAAAATGCAAAGGCGGATTCACTCGCTAAATATGCTAGTTCTTCTAATGCACATTTGCTCAGGTTAATACCTATTGAAGTCCTTACAACCCCGACCATTGAAGAGGTAGATGTTGACTTGACTATGGAAATAGTTGAAGAACCTATGTCTTGGATGACACCGATTAAGGAATATATCCTCAACGGAACACTTCTAGAGGAACCAAAAAAGCGGAGGAAAATACTGCGCAAAGCTCCGTTATATCTTGTTTAGGACGGGAGGTTGTATAGACGGGGATTCTCTATGCCATTACCACGATGTGTTTCCAAGGAAGAATCGAAAGCAATTTTGGTTGAATTACTTGAAGGAAACTGCAACAGTCACATCGGTGGTCAGACGTTAGCCAAAAAAGTTCTGCGATATAACTATTTTTGGCCCGATGTAAACTTGGACGTAATGACTTATGCCAAAAGATGTGATAAGTGTCAAAAATATGCAAAAATCTCGAGAGTACCACCAACCGAGTTGACCCAGATGGTCAGTCCATGGCTATTTGCTGTCTGGGGCATAGATTTGATTGGGTCACTACCCATTGCAAAATCAAATATGACATACTCAGTAGTGGCGGTCGATTATTTTACTAAATGGGCTGAAGCAAAGCCACTAGCCACTATTACTTTGAAGAAGGTGATCAACTTTGTCTTAAGAAACATCATCTGCAGGTTTGGCATTCCGCAGAAGATAATTACTGATAATGGGACTCAATTTGAGAGCGTTGAGTTTCTGGACTTTTGCGCCAAGTACAAGATCAAGAAAAGTTGTTCGACCATTGCCCATCCGCAGGCTAACGGGCAAGTTAAAGCAATCAACAAGATCCTGAAGTCAACCATAAAAAAACAACTTGAGAAATCTAAGGGTAGTTGGGTTGATGAGCTTCCACTTGCATTGTGGGCATATCGTACTATTCATAAAACGGCAACAGGGCACACTCCATTTTCCCTTGCATTCGGATCCGAGGCGATGATCCCAGTTGAGCTTGAGGTCCCGACTCATAGAAGGATCTACTTCAACCAAGCGGAGAATGAAAAACTTCAACTCGAAGCGCTTGACTTACTCGAGGAAAGAAGAAAGGAATCAGAACTTATAATTATTGCACATCAGAGAAGAATAGCTTGTCATTTTAATGCTCAAGTTAGGCGAAGGACATTCCAAGTTGGGCATCTCGTTCTTAAGAGAATCATGACAGGAACCGGGGTACTGGGACCCAACTGGGAGGGGCCATATGTGATAGACGAAAAATTCTCGGATGGTACATTTGAACTAAAGACAACAGACATATTCCAACTCCCAAGAGCATGGAATGCTATACATCTCCGTCGCTACTTCTTTTAATGCTTCTTTCGTAGTATTTGTAAACAAAATGTATTGTACATACCATGCAACGCTATTGCAAGTTATGTAAATATAAATCGAATTACTTGCCTAAATCGTACATTTGCAAATTACTTGCTAAAGAACAATTTTGATTGCAGGTCCTCTAAAAGATACACTGATATTACTATAACCTAATTAGTCCTTAAGGCTATTGGACCATCGCTTAATGCTAAAAAAACATCATTCGCAATTAGCTCGGTGACATGGAAAGCATAGTGGTGCAAGTACAAGACACCAAGGTTAGGTTTGTCAAATGACATGACGCTTAAATCACAAACAAAACGACAAGTTTCACCAAAGGGGCACCTTCTTAATTTCAAGGTCTCAGGCCCAAGTTCTAACAAATCGTGGTAAAACCCGATAAAAGAACTAGAGTCTGCCCCATGGAACAACATAGCCAATAAACCAAAGTCCTCCCCGAGGGGAACCTAGTCAATCGCCAGTACCATTAATACATGGTTCAACTGCGACATATACTGGGTCTTTAAACCAAAGACCTCCCCGAGGGGCACCCGGTTCATCGTCAATGCCATTAGTACATGGCTGGATAGCGATATAAACACTGGGTTCAAAAAGACCTCTTCGGGGGCATCCGTTCAGATGTTGGATCTTTCAAATTCAACTATCAATTCTGGGTCTTCCAAATCCAGTTACTGACGGATTATAAAGACCCCTAATGGGGGCATCCGATCATATGCCGGGTCCTCCAAATTCAGTTAGTGACGGACCCAAAGTCCTTCTTAGAAGGCGCCCTACAAATTCTACAAGTGACTGAGTTATTCGGTTACAAAGAGTAACGGGTTTACAAGTACTGCCACGGGAAAAGGAAATGCCATGGTTAACCCTTTAAGTCGTGACAAATTTTGGTATAAGGACATTACCACCACGTTAAAGGAATTCAATGGTTTTCACTTCCTTAGATGTACCATAAACTCATCATGACTTTGACGTTAAAGGCTTAGCGTTTACAAAGATTGACTCGATCAACGGAATGGAATTCTGAAAAGACAAGGACAAAATCAATAGCTCCAATACTGTGATAAGTGTAGAAGTGGTTGTTCATGAAATTGCAAAATTGCCTTGGTCGAATCGGATAAACACAAATCCAAACTGAATCAACCAACCGATTCAAAAAAGATCCGTTAGACCGACCCAGATTGGACCGATAACGACCGGTCCAGATTGGAGCAACTTTGACTGGTCCATATCGAATTGATCAGTACTAATCTAAGGTGAATATGTAATGACCAGTCCACATTGGGTCAATCAAGGCTGATCCGTGCAAGTCAATATGTTGTTTAAAGGTGATATCAGTGTAGAGCTAGTGCAAAGTGAAAATTATATCAAAGAAAACAGGCTACGAACTAAATAATCTAGCCAATCAAGAAATGGTCATCATGACCAATATACCATTACCAACCAGACAAGTCAACAAACAGCACAACCACAACAATCAAAGCGTACCAACACAAACTAACTTAAGAGTTAAAGGCGAGGACCGGAACTCGCTTATATATAACCAGTCTAAAGATAAAGTTCATCAAGCCAAAAGTCGTCAAACACTAAGAGAAAAGAGCTAAGCATTCTGGTACTTCTTGGGCCATCCCACCTTCCTCTTCATTGGAGCCAAACCAGACGGAGAAGCATCAGAAGCCGACCTCTTGCTGGATGAGCCTACTAACTCGATATTCCCCTTAGGAAAGGCAGCAATAACAGAATCTCGGTTCCTTAAAGCACAAATCAATTTCACTTTATTGTCCTCCAAAACAGCGATACGCTCAAGACTCTCCTGATGAAGCCTTTGTTAATCCCCCGTCAGTGTATGCCAGTCCTGAAGCTTTTTGGCAGTCTGATCTTTAAGAAGGTCCATCTGCCTCTCGAACTGATGTAAGGTGTCCTCCATGCGACTAAGCAGCCTAGATTTAGCAACAACTATGTCGCTAGAAGTCATTTGACGATCAGTTTGAAACACATCCAAATTAAGGGGGATCCCTTGCAAGTTCCAACCTGGGAGTCGTCTAGCGTGCTTGGCATTACAAGTTCCCGGAGCATAGTAAGGCCTGTTCATAATTGTCTGTATCTCTGGGTAAGTAGGGCCGACAAGTAAGGGATAATTCACTGAAGGTTGTCCAATTGTCTCATCATCCAGATCAAAGAACCTTTTTTATCCTGAATTCTTCAGAAGTTGGATCCATCCGGCATGAAAAAGGAAGTATTCAAATATTGTTTGTAAGCTTCCTTATCGTTAAGATGAACAAGGACAAGAAGGTAGCTAAACGGTGTATGGAAGCAACTGATCCATACTGGATCGGTCATAGCCAATTCATCTCAGATCGGTCAGTCACGAGCTAAAATGGATCGATTATGACTGATCCATACCGGATTAGTAACAACTGATCCATACTGGTTCGATCGAGACCGATCCGAAACGGATTGATTGCGACCGAGCCATTCTGAATCAGCCGAAACCAATTCGTATTGATCAAAATGACCCAACATAGATCCGTCATAGCCGATCCGGATTGAGTTGGTCTGAGTCATCCAATTGGCCAAACAAGTAAACCCTAGTGGTCTCGACCAGTTGTCAAAGTTACTTCTAACCTTTTTATTTACCTCATAAACATTTAACATGTAAGTGATTACAATATGAGACTTGAAATCTTCTTTTTCAGGGGATAAACGGAACTTGCATTACATATTAGTGGTCAAATTCATCTAAAAATTAAGGTTTACAAAAATATTTCTACTTGCTACTAATGAATTGTGCAGATAACCGGACATACAAAATCAAAGTCTTTAGTAAAATTTTGCATGAAGTGAAAGATTAGGCATACAAAACTTGGGAATACGAAAGCAAATCTAAGTCAATCGCTAGCTTAGTCAGTGATATGATCAAAGCCTTTTACTACAACCCAATCCCACGCTAAGTAACAGATACCATAATCATCAAATCAAGTGCAATGAATCGACGAAGGTATTTCAAGAGAGATTGACGAAAAATAAAGACAAAAATAATATAGAACCTGGCAACCGAGGAGTTCTACCCGAAGTCCAAGGGACGAAGACGGGCTAACAGAATTTGGAAAAGAAAGAAAACCTCGTTCTTGATCTTCCTTGCTCAAAATGCGCCTGCCATGGATTTTTCTTAAGAAGGAAAGCTAAACAATGAAGGAATGCCCATTCAAGGGATCTCATTATGTAAGAGGGGCATTGGGAAACTCAATCGACATGAGAGAGAAAAGTCACATCGGTCCAATCACCTTGGTCACCGAGCCGGATCGAATCGTTTACAACCGGTCCAAATTGGACCGGTCATAATCGAGACAATAATGAATCAGTCAACGCAGGTCCAAAATGGATCTGCCTAGACCGATCTAGATTGAATCGGATAAGGAAGATCCAAACCGGATCAGCCCAGACCAACCCAGACTGAATCAGTCATAACCGATCCAAATTGGATCTGTCATGACCAATCCCTATTGGATCGTCCAGGACTGATCCAAGTTGGATCGTCCATAGCCGGTTCAATATTATCCCGAGTCATGAGCAACTTCCTGGATCAAACCATTTCAACACCAAAATTTGCAAACTAAAGCCCTATGATTTAGAGAACTAACTGGAGTTTGCAATCCATAAAACTATCGAATCCAATCCATTCCAATTCGAGTCCAAAATCAAAAGAAATCACCAGAAAGAAGGAAAAATACCTGCAATTGTGCGGATATAAAGGCTAATTTGAATTTGTAAAGATACGAGTTTGAAAGGCTGGGTTCTCGGCTCGAACTGATTAAAGGGAAGTAATTTGGATACAAATTGAAGGAAGAAATTGGATCCGATACCCGAAGTTGAGGTAATTTTTTTAAAGAAGGAGATGACGCCATTGAAAGTTTTTAGCCAAAACGAAATGAAAAAGGGAAGTGACGGGTCGTGTATTTATAATACCCAAGCATCAGGCTGATCCAGATCAACCTGGGCCACAAACGAAGCAAGCTCGATCCAAATTTGAAACCCAGGATAGGAGGCCAATAGTCCATCAAAGTATCGTGGATTTGGAATGTTTCGAAGCCCACACTTTTCATAGATAAAATTGTGAACTCCGAGGGGCAAAATGTTATCCACCAAATTCACATGGCATTGGATCGGGCATTTCATGTAGTTTTGGATCGGTCTGAATCTAATAGAAGCACTCTAGAATGGTCCGAGAAGCAGCTGAATTGGCTTGCTTGTGTGATGGTGAATCAGCATACCTCATAGTAAAGTGGATCGGCCTCAGCTGATTCGGATCAGATCGGGCTGTTGCAGTGTGATTTTAATCGGCTCGAGATAAACTGGATCGGGCTGAAGCGCGCTACACTGGCTCGAGACGAGCTGGACCTTGTTGAGGTGCGTTCTGGATCGGGTAGAGGTATGTTGAATCGGCTCGAGATGAACTGGATCGGGCAGAATCACTCTTGATCGGATCAGAAGCTTGGAAATTGGAAATTAACCTTAGTGGTATTTCCGTAAAAACTTAACATACCGATCCACAACCTGAAAACTATATTACACTCATCCCTCACTCCTATAAATAGAGCTTTACATCCACTTGTGGGGGGGGGGGGGCTTTTTGGATGATCCCGAAGGGCTATCAAACTCAATTCTCAACTTCTTTTAAGTAATTTGATCATCTCAAACACTTCATGAAACACCCCACCTCCGTTAGGGTCACTCTCAAAGGGAATGCCCTAATTTTGGTGGAGGTTTATAAGTATAAGTCACAGATATACAAGACAGATATAAGAACACATATTTTTGAACAGCGGAAAACAACAACTTTTATTTCAATAAAATACGTGTTACACCAACCATACCATAATTGTCTTACAATACTTCCAAAAACATAACATCTTCATAACTGTCTTGATTACATTATTTAAAGAAGCATAAAGAAAACATAAATAAACTGCAAAAGTCCCATAGTTGCTGTCCAAAGCCATAGTCCAAAACGAAAAGATCCAAGCAATACATTCTTTCTCTTCAAGCTGGATATGAAGGCTGGTCAAGCTGCGGTATTCCCTCCCTGTGGACCTGGGGGGGGGGGGGGGGACGGAAGAAAAGAAGACGAAAGAAAAGTAGAGTCAGACATAGAGCCTGAGTAAGTCTAGGACTATTCAGTCTATGAATAAAGAACTGGGTATGATAAGTATAAACTAGAAATGGGAAAGCACCATAAACTTAGTTAAGTTGTCTAGGGTCGAATATACTATCGTACCCCATATTAATCTTTGTACCCATACAAACTAGTTCCCAACAGGCACCCCATAATTAGGGTGAAGTGATCCATTTTATGATGATCGGCTCCTACTCGCATAGTTACATGTGTCTTACGGCCCCTGATGTTGTAGTTCCCTATGCTGGTCCCACCATGGGGTGTATCAAGTCCCATGGTGGCGGCCCGACACAATCCTAGAATGCACAGGTATGCTACTGGTGCCCAGTGCCTTATTTTTCTGTGTCGGAGTGTGTGCACGCCCGCACCCCGTTAGAACCTACACTGGTGCACCACCGCCGTCGATTTGACCTCTTACAATCAGCCCAGTAATCGTGCCCCACCCTGCCTAGTTTCAGGGTATCATGATACCTTGTAGGGTTACTGCGAAAAGGGTCCCTCGCTACTAGGTTTTCTATTTCTAGCCAACATGCTAAGTTGGTTAAGTGTTTTATAAACCTAGCCCCCAATCGGTCTGTTTAGTTTAGCATGTTCCATTTTGATTAAGTATTAATATAATTTACTTAATCCTATCAATCCTGACTCAGCCTTAATTGTCTTATTAAAGCCTTGACCTCTCACATTAGACAGGTATTGTTGTGGCTGCCTGTTGCCGGTTGGGTCCGGGCAGTCTTACGCCACAACTCAGTCTAACCTCGGGTCCTTATTAGGCTTCGTGTTTAACCACCCACATTGGATAGGTATTGTTGTGACTACTGGACAGCCGGGCGGTTCCGGGCAGGTTTACATCACAACTCAATCCAACCTCGGGTTAAACACATCGTATTTTCTACATTTACATATTTTGTCTTTCTTCTTTTTATATGTAAATATTTGCGGCCCATTATTCAAATTCATCTTTATTGGTTAAGATTTATTTATGCCACTTAATTGTTTTTCAAAGTTATTGGCGTGCGTCAAACAAGCCAACACATATGTTCTATATTTTTAACCCAAACGTCATTTCCCCCGTTTTATTCGTTCGTTCCAATGTAAGGTGTGTTGGGTTTAATACTTAAACCCAATTTAGCCATATAAAAAGGGGAGGCTATAACATGATGTTTATAAGGTGACATAAAAAGGGGAGTGTGAACGCATGAACTTGCAACATTCGATCTAATTATCATAAGATAAGCATATGTGAACTTGCAATTGTAACAACATATAATATAAGCAATACTTAAACATGAATCATTCTATTCACAAAATCATGGTGTAAACGAAACATGTAGTCTTGGCATAAATAGTACTTAAACATGAACCACTCTAATCATATAATTATGGCATAATCATAATTGAACATGAGTCCTTATATGGTCATGGCATAAACATAATTGATTATGAATCCTATTATTCATATAATCATGGGTTTTTGTCCAATCTATGTAAATTGTAAGGGGATGCAATTCTAGTGTAAATTTCTAATGTAACTTATGTGCCAAAAATATATTATCATATGATTAAGATAACAACATAAGCTTAGAAAACATGTTTTTAACTAGGCATAATAACAAACATAGCTTAGACATGTTCATAAAATTAATACAAGCTTACAACGACGCTTGCTTTTGTCAATATCACAAAATCATGATTTTTATACTTGAACTATGATGCCAATTTCAACATAACCTTCATATGAATCATAATACTTAGGTGAATCAAATTACACTAAAGATGACCATAGAATTTTACATCATGTTGTCATAACAATAGATCATAGACTTGCATGAATTTCAAAATAAACTATTACAACATATAGTTGTGGTTTCAACATGAATCTTATACTTGCATTTACCAAATGGCTGTTGTAAATAACTACCACAAACATGTAGTTTTCAACATGAATCATATGCTTGCATAAGTCCCAATCAAAATTCCACAACATGTGGTTGTCAACATAAGCCACATACTTGTATGAATCAAACCATAGCATTGCCAAATCGTTTAGAATCAAAATAACATACAAATATAAGTCATTATCGCCACAATTCCATTTCGTTTCCAACGCAAATCGCGTACTTGCAAATATCCAATCGTATACCATAATATTCCCAAATCGTTTTGCATCAAAGCAACATACAAATATAGATTATTATCGCCACAATTCCATTTCTTACATTACACAAATCAACACAATTATTTAATTCATATCGGAATAGCACTCTACTTACAGCGTATGACGAATCTTCAATTCAGAAATCTGAATTCTGAATTTGGAGATGCTATCCTTTGTTGTAGGCGTTGCTTTGATTTGATTAGCGTTGCTTTAAGCTTTGAATTATCCCCTAGTTGTCTCTCTATTTCTGACGGCTATCTTCAGTCTCTCCTCAGCAGCATGACGGTCTCATCTCCATTTTAGTTTATGTGAATTAGGGTTAAACTTAGGTCCTTTTTATAGAGTTTGTGAGTTAATTTAGACCGTCGATGAAGCTTGGTTCAATAATAGCCGTTCGTTTGAAGGAGAGACCAACCAGGAGCTGACACCTAGCCCTAGTGACAAGGCAACGCTCAGAAAATCGACCAAACACAGACCTGGCCAGCCAGGATTTGACCAGACCTGGCCAGCAGGTCATTTTTGACCTGGGCGCACTTGGCAGGTGCGCCAAGTCAAAAATGTACTGGCGCACTTCCCAAGTGCGCCAGTGCATTTTTGTTCTGGCGCACTTCCCAAGTGCGCCAGTGCATTCTGACCCGTTTTCCGGTTTTTCGCCCAACTTCGTTCGTCCATATCTTCTTCATACGATATGCGTTTTACGCAAACTCAGACTCTATCTCAAGCAGAATTCCGAGATGAACGCAATGGCGTATCCCGTTTCCCTTAATCTTTGATTTAAAATTATTTATAGTTTAATTTATGAATTTCACAGTTATAGAATACACGGGGTGTTACATTCTCCCTCACTTAAAAGGATTTCGTCCCCGAAATCTTCAAGTTCAGGAAGAATGTACATACTAACGTCCAAACATCCATCTATTCATCCATCAAACACGAGCATCCATTGTCCTTAAAAGACTTCTAATGCTTCATGATCATATGCGAAGTGTGTGTGTACATGTACTTATCTAATGCAAAATCAGGCGGTCTACTGATTCAGTTGACCTCCTTAATGCGAATTATGTAAGTGCTATGAATCCATTATGAATGCAAATCCCCCTATTCATGATTCTACATGAGTGCACAATCATTCATACACATGCAACATCCATATGACAATACATTAAAGTTCAACCATATACGAATGCAAACATATATGCATATGCAATATGAAGTGACTGAGCCGATCTAAAACCTAGATTGTGTGTGTATATGCAACCACGAGCAACCACTAGCAATCACTTGCAACCACCTGCAACCATCATCCATAACATGTTTCAACTACATGTTTTCATCCAAAGAGTTTCTACCTAAAAGATAGGTTCGAGGAGATATACCTAAAAAAAAAGATAGATAAAAGCGCAACTTAAGGAAAAAGAAAGATCAAGGATGTACCCTCGAAAAGAAAAGGGTAGGCAGCGCGTATTCTAGCTTCAGTTTCCCAAGTTGCATCTCCTTCGGCGTCGCTCCACTGAACTTTGACGAGCTTGACTTCTCGGTTGCGTAGCTTTTTCACTTCCGTTCCTAATATGCGGGTTGGAACTTTTCTTATGGTTGCTTCGCGTTCCACTTCAGCTTCTTCTAGGATATTTGGCTTTACCACTTCAGCAGACTCATGTAGACATTTTCGGAGATGTGAAACGTGAAAAACGTTGTGAACTCCAGTCAGCTTTTCGGGTAGCTCTAGTCTATAGGCCATTTTCCCAATTTTCTCGATGATAGGGAATGGCCCTACGAACCTTGGTGCTAGCTTTCCTGTGGTTCCAAAACGAACAACGTTCCTTAGCGGAGATACCTTAAGAAAAACTCTGTCTCCAACCTCAAATTCAAGGTCGGTCCTCCTCTTGTCGGCGTAGGACTTTTGACTGTCTTGGGCCGTCTTCATCCTTCTTCGTATTAAGTCTACTTTTTCTGAAGTCTCTCGGATCATATCTGGTCCAAGTATGAGTTTATCAGTAGACTCCCACCAACAAGTGGGCGATCGGCACGGTCTTCCATATAAAGCTTCGAAGGGTGCCATCCCGATGGTTGCTTGATAGCTGTTGTTGTAGGCAAATTCCACCAAAGGAAGATGGTCTTCCCATGTCCCTCCGAAGTCAAGGACGCACAGTCTTAGAAGGTCCTCCAAAACTCTGTTCACTCTTTCTGTTTGGCCGTTGGTTTGGGGATGATAGGCTGTGCTCAAGTATAACTGCGTTCCTACTGCTTCTTGCAGACTCCGCCAAAACTCACTGGTGAAGATAGGGTCTCGGTCACTAACAATGCTGGATGGTATTCCATGGAGTCGAACGATTTCCTTGAGGTAAAGAGATGCTAGGGATGAGGCAGTTCTTTTACTTTTGACAGGTAAAAAGTGGGCGCTTTTAGTAAGCCTATCCACTATTACCCAAATGCTAGTGTTGCCTCTCCTAGACCTAGGCAGCCCATCGATGAAGTCCATTGAGATGCTATCCCACTTCCACTGCGGGACCTCTAGAGGATGTAGCAGACCGCCAGGCTTTTTCTGTTCCGCCTTAACCTGTTGGCACACCATACACTTAGAAACGAATTCTGCCACGTCCTTTTTCATGCCGTTCCAGAAGAAAGTTCTTTTTATGTACTTGTACATTTTATCTCCGCCTGGGTGTATCGTCATCTTGGAGTGATGTGCTTCCTCGAGAACCCTCTTTACTAAATCCCTTGTCTGTGGGACGCATAGTCTTCCGTCTCGCCTTAGCCAACCCTTATCGTCGATGGAGTATCTGTTGAGGTGACTTGAAGTCTCACCCCTAATTAGCCTATCAATCGTTTCCACAAGCTGAGGGTCTTCGCGTTGTGCTGTCCCTATTGAGTCCACTAAAGTCGGGCGCACTTCGAGAGATGCTAGCAAGCCTGGTACAAAATCGGAGGAAGGCCTAAAGTCGAAGCTGGCTATAAACTCTAGGCTTTGTCTTTCAACAAACAGCGGGCTTAGAGTCAATTTCTTTCGGCTCAACGCGTCTGCCACTACGTTGCCTTTGCCCGGAGTGTAGGAGATCTCGAAATCGTACGAGGCAAGAAACTCCATCCATCTTTGTTGCCTCAAGTTAAGATCTTTCTGCGAGAAAAGATATTTCAACGATTTATGGTCAGTGTAAAGTTCGAACTTCTCACCTAAAAGATAGTGTCGCCAAGACTTGAGTGCAAAGACGATGGCAGCTAACTCAAGATCGTGGGTCGGGTAGTTCTTTTCGTGCACTTTCAACTGCCTCCCGCCATAAGCTACTACCCTTCCTTCTTGCATTAAGACGACGCCTAGCCCTGTACCACATGCATCTGTATAAACAGTGAACATCTTGCTTCCATCTGGCAACGTCAAAACTGGGGCTGTTGTAAGAGCCCTTTTTAGCCGCTGGAAAGCAAACTCGCAATCCAAGTCCCAATTGAACGCTAGATTCTTCTTAGTCAATTTCGTGAGCGGAGATGAGATTTTTGAAAAATCCTTTATGAACTTTCGATAGAAACCTGCTAGTCCTAGAAAACTTCGGACCTCAGTTGCATTCCTTGGTGTCTTCCAATCCTGTACCGCCACTACCTTAGCAGGGTCCACTGCTAACCCTTGTTTGGATACTATATGCCCAAGGAACCTCACCTCTTCTCTCCAAAAGTGGCATTTGGAGAATTTGGCTTTTAGCTGATGGACTCGCAGAGTTTCCATGATTGCCCTTAAGTGCTGAGCATGTTCCTCTTCACTCTTTGAGAAGATAAGGATATCGTCTACGAAGACCACTACGAACTTATTGAGGAATTCTCTGAATACCCTACTCATCAGGTCCACGAAGTAAGCAGGTGCATTTGTCAAGCCGAAAGGCATGACAAGCCATTCAAAGAAGCCATCTGGGGTTTTGAATGCCGTTTTATCGATACTATCTTCATCCACCCTTAGCTGATGAAAACCGGTCGCTAAATCGAGTTGGGAGAAAACAGACGCTCCTACAAGCTGATCAAACAAATCGTCAATTCTGGGGAGAGGGTGCCTATTCTTTTTCGTTAGCTTGTTGAGCTCCCTGTAGTCAACACATAGACGGAGTGAACCATCCGCCTTTGTAGCGAACACCACTGGAGCGCCCCATTCTGAAATGCTCCTCCTAATGAACCCCTTTTCTAGAAGCTCTTTAATCTGTTTACTGAGCTCTTTCCTTTCCCGTGGAGCCATGTGTCTAACGGGCAACGCAACGGGCTTTGCATTATCTACAAGGTATATGCGGAAGTCTATCTTCCGCTTCGGAGGCAAGCCCTTCACCTCTTCGAAGACATCCGGATATTCCCGGACCACTCTAACTGATTGCAAATTTTCAACAGAGGCATCTAGCGATTCAAGATAACTAAGCATAACCGCATACGAGGGATTACAAGAAATTTCCAAAGTGTTACCGAGCTGGGTTAGGAGACTGACAACCCTTTTCTCACAATCAAGGATGGCCCCATTACTGGATAGCCAATCCATGCCCAAAATCAAACCATATCCCGAAAAGCCCAAAACAAAGGCACTACATTGAAATTCTACGCTTAGAATAGAAATTTTCAATCCCAAACAGATCATAGACAAATGAGCTGGGCCCCCAATTGGGTTTGAAACAATTAAAGGGTCCTCTACCATACTAGTTTTTAGGTGCAGAGATTCTACTAAAGCAGACGAGATAAAGGAGTGTGATGTGCCAGAATCAAATAAAGTGCGAACGGGGTGATCATAAAGATAAACTACACTTTCTACAGTAGTATTTATACCTCGTTGTTGCAGAGGTGGCGCTTCTAGCACATGAACCTGCGCCCCCGAGGTGGATCCAGCCCTCTGCCCCTGTCCTCGTTTCTTTGGGAAGTCCTTAGCCATGTGGCCTGTCTCACCGCAAGAAAAGCACCCACCATTCATCTTGGCCTTCTTTTTCCGGCAATCTTTTACTAAGTGCCCCACTTTGCCACAGAAATTACACTTCCTCTTCTCTTTATTGCCTTTCCCGCCCTTCTTAAAGTCTGTCTTCTTAGGCTGCAAACCTTCTTTCTTCCCTTGAGAGCTTTCTGCCTTTGTCTCCTTTTTGCCCTTATCCTTTTCGTTCAGCAATGCCATCTGTACCAATCTTTCATACGTAGCTCCCATGGGTATATGGGTCATGGCCAAACTGTGTAATGGCTCATTCAACCCTTTGACAAAACGGAGAGCCTTCTTGTACGGGGTGTTGACTAGGTCCAGTCCGAACCTAGCCAGCTCATCGAACTGATTAACATACTCTTTTCCTGTCTTGTTCCCTTGCTTAAGAAATAAGAATTTTTCCAACTGCAAACTCCTTTCCGCATCTGAGAGAAAATTAGCCTCAAACCTTGCCCTAAAGTCCTCCCATGTCTCCACTGGTCTTTCTGCATTAGTGACTTCCCACCAGTAGGAAGCCTCGCCCTTTAGTAGCCATACTGCCAGTTGTACTTTCTGTCTATCTTCTACCTCAAAGACGATGAATAAGTCCTCGGTTTCTTTCAGCCAATTTCTAGCTGCCACAAAGGACTCAGTTCCATGAAAATCCTTTCCTCCCATAGCTTTAAAATCTTTACATATCTTAGCAAACGTGTTTCCCCGTGGAGGAGGTGGAGGAAGAGGTGCTGCTGCAGCTGGATGATTTCCTGCAGCTGGGGGAGGAGGAACGGTAGGACCTGGCTGAGTAGCCCTTGCTTCTAAGAACCGTCTAAACCAACCAGGTATTGGTACACCTTCTGGCAAGTTAAGTTCTTCGGACATGCTGAAACAAAAAGGATAGATTCAAAACGAAGGATAAGAGATAGTACCTATGGCTTTGGGGGGACTTTGCCTTTTTAAAATAAAATAATATTTTTCTTTAAAAATGCTTCTTTAAATTTCCTTTTTGAAAATAAATTTTCAAAACTTTTTATCTTATCTGGTAAACCTATGCTCTGATACCAAGTGAAACACCCCACCTCCGTTAGGGTCACTCTCAAAGGGAATGCCCTAATTTTGGTGGAGGTTTATAAGTATAAGTCACAGATATACAAGACAGATATAAGAACACATAATTTTGAACAGCGGAAAACAACAACTTTTATTTCAATAAAATACGTGTTACACCAACCATACCATAATTGTCTTACAATACTTCCAAAAACATAACATCTTCATAACTGTCTTGATTACATTATTTAAAGAAGCATAAAGAAAACATAAATAAACTGCAAAAGTCCCATAGTTGCTGTCCAAAGCCATAGTCCAAAACGAAAAGATCCAAGCAATACATTCTTTCTCTTCAAGCTGGATATGAAGGCTAGTCAAGCTGCGGTATTCCCTCCCTGTGGACCTGGGGGGGGGGGGGGAAACGGAAGAAAAGAAGACGAAAGAAAAGTAGTGTCAGACATAAAGCCTGAGTAAGTCTAGGACTATTCAGTCTATGAATAAAGAACTGGGTATGATAAGTATAAACTAGAAATGGGAAAGCACCATAAACTTAGTTAAGTTGTCTAGGGTCGAATATACTATCGTACCCCATATTAATCTCTGTACCCATACAAACTAGTTCCCAACAGGCACCCCATAATTAGGGTGAAGTGATCCATTTTATGATGATTGGCTCCTACTCGCATAGTTACATGTGTCTTACGGCCCCCGATGTTGTAGTTACCTATGCTGGTCCCACCATGGGGTGTATCAAGTCCCATGGTGGCGGCCCGACACAATCCTAGAATGCACAGGTATGCTACTGGTGCCCAGTGCCTTATTTTTCTACGCCGGAGTGTGTGCATGCCCGCACCCCGTTAGAACCTACACTGGTGCACCACCGCCGTCGATTTGACCTCTTACAATCAGCCCAGTAATCGTGCCCCACCCTGCCTAGTTTCAGGGTATCATGATACCTTGTAGGGTTACTGCGAAAAGGGTCCCTCGCTACTAGGTTTTCTATTTCTAGCCAACATGCTAAGTTGGTTAAGTGTTTTATAAACCTAACCCCCAATCAGTCTGTTTAGTTTAGCATGTTCCATTTTGATTAAGTATTAATATAATTTACTTAATCCTATCAATCCTGACTCAGCCTTAATTGTCTTATTAAAGCCTTGACCTCTCACATTAGACAGGTATTGTTGTGGCTGCCTGTTGCCGGTTGGGTCCGGGTAGTCTTACGCCACAACTCAGTCTAACCTCGGGTCCTTATTGGGCTTCGTGTTTAACCACCCACATTGGATAGGTATTGTTGTGACTACTGGACAGCCGGGCGGTTCCGGGCAGGTTTACATCACAACTCAATCCAACCTCGGGTTAAACACATCGTATTTTCTACATTTACATATTTTGTCTTTCTTCTTTTTATATGTAAATATTTGCGGCCCATTATTCAAATTCATCTTTATTGGTTAAGATTTATTTATGCCACTTAATTGTTTTTCAAAGTTATTGGCGTGCGTCAAACAAGCCAACACATATGTTCTATATTTTTAACCCAAACGTCGTTTCCCCCGTTTTATTCGTTCGTTCCAATGTAAGGTGTGTTGGGTTTAATACTTAAACCCAATTTAGCCATATAAAAAGGGGAGGCTATAACATGATGTTTATAAGGTGACATAAAAAGGGGAGTGTGAACGCATGAACTTGCAACATTCGATCTAATTATCATAAGATAAGCATATGTGAACTTGCAATTGTAACAACATATAATATAAGCAATACTTAAACATGAATCATTCTATTCACAAAATCATGGTGTAAACAAAACATGTAGTCTTGGCATAAATAGTACTTAAACATGAACCACTCTAATCATATAATTATGGCATAATCATAATTGAACATGAGTCCTTATATGGTCATGGCATAAACATAATTGATTATGAATCCTATTATTCATATAATCATGGGTTTTTGTCCAATCTATGTAACTTGTAAGGGGATGCAATTCTAGTGTAAATTTCTAATGTAACTTATGTGCCAAAAATATATTATCATATGATTAAGATAACAACATAAGCTTAGAAAACATGTTTTTAACTAGGCATAATAACAAACATAGCTTAGACATGTTCATAAAATTAATACAAGCTTACAACGACGCTTGCTTTTGTCAATATCACAAAATCATGATTTTTATACTTGAACAATGATGCCAATTTCAACATAACCTTCATATGAATCATAATATTTAGGTGAATCAAATTACACTAAAGATGACCATAGAATTTTACATCATGTTGTCATAACAATAGATCATAGACTTGCATGAATTTCAAAATAAACTATTACAACATATAGTTGTTGTTTCAACATGAATCTTATACTTGCATTTACCAAATGGGTGTTGTAAATAACTACCACAAACATGTAGTTTTCAATATGAATCATATGCTTGCATAAGTCCCAATCAAAATTCCACAACATGTGGTTGTCAACATAAGCCACATACTTGTATGAATCAAACCATAGCATTGCCAAATCGTTTAGAATCAAAATAACATACAAATATAAGTCATTATCGCCACAATTCCATTTCGTTTCCAACGCAAATCGCGTACTTGCAAATATCCAATCGTATACCATTATATTCCCAAATCGTTTTGCATCAAAGCAACATACAAATATAGATTATTATCGCCACAATTCCATTTCTTACATTACACAAATCAACACAATTATTTAATTCATATCGGAATAGCACTCTACTTACAGCGTATGGCAAATCTTCAATTCAGAAATCTGAATTCTGAATTTGGAGATGCTATCCTTTGTTATAGGCGTTGCTTTGATTTGATTAGCGTTGCTTTAAGCTTTGAATTATCCCCTAGTTGTCTCTCTATTTCTGACGGCTATCTTCAGTCTCTCCTCAGCAGCATGACGGTCTCATCTCCATTTTAGTTTATGTGAATTAGGGTTAGACTTAGGTCCTTTTTATAGAGTTTGTGAGTTAATTTAGACCGTCGATGAAGCTTGGTTCAATAATAGCCGTTCGTTTGAAGGAGAGACCAACCAGGAGCTGACACCTAGCCCTAGTGACAAGGCAAGGCTCAGAAAATCGACCAAACACAGACCTGGCCAGCCAGGACTTGACCAGACCTGACCAGCAGGTCATTTTTGACCTGGGTGCACTTGGAAGGTGCGCCAGGCCAAAAATGTACTGGCGCACTTCCCAAGTGCGCCAGTGCATTTTTGTTCTGGCGCACTTCCCAAGTGCGCCAGTGCATTCTGACCCGTTTTCCGGTTTTTCGCCCAACTTCGTTCGTCCATATCTTCTTCATACGATATCCGTTTTACGCAAACTCAGACTCTATCTCAAGCAGAATTCCGAGACGAACGCAATGGCGTATCCCGTTTCCCTTAATTCTTTGATTTAAAATTATTTATAGTTTAATTTATGAATTTCACAGTTATAGAATACACGGGTTGTTACACTTCAAGTCAAAGATCCATCTCTGAATTTATTACAAAGATATGAAGATTCATCAAAACTTGTGAGAGAGTTCGGATTGATTCCATCGACATCCATTCTTGGAGGATCTGAACCATTTCTCATTGGAATTTCACTAAGTATAAGAGTGAGAAAAGTGAGATGAATAATGGATGTATTGAGAGTGTATGTTTGTTTTGTAATCCAAAAGGTAATAATGGAATCATTTGATAACGTGGATGTAGATCACGCTTGATCGAACCACTATAAAACTTTGTTTCTTTCCTTACTTGCATCTTCCTAGTTTTCAACTCCATTTTTACTATTCTAGTGAATATTGTGAAGTGCACCTTGCATCTTTGGTGTTGACTCAAGTTATGAGATCAGCAATATATATATATATATATATATATATATATATATATATATATATATATATACATATATATATATATATGTATGTATGTATGTTTGTATGTATGTATAATTTATTCGACGAAAACATATTTAATAAAACACATTTTCTAACTTTGAATCTTTTTAACGACTATTCTTTACATTAAATGTAATTTTTAGTGTTTCACATAATTTTCAATCTTGAATCTTTTTATATGATTCAACTCTACATTAAAAATGAAATTTTTATTACTTCACATATTTTTCGATCTTAAATCTTTTTATATGATTCAACTCCACATTAAAAATGAAATTTTTAATGTTTCACATATTTTTCGATCTTGAATCTTTTTATATGATTCAACTTTACATTAAAAATATAAATTTCTAATGTTTCACATATTTTTCAATCTTGAATCTTTTTATATCGTTCAACTTTACATTAAAAGTGTAAATTTCTAATGTTTAATCATTTTGTTAAACAATGAATCTTTTCATTGAATCATTCGTCATATTGCACATTTACAATAAAAATGTAATCTTTTTATTGTTAACTTCTTTACATTAAACAAATGTTGCATAAGAATATGATCTTTTTATATTGCATATAAATATAATTTTTTATATTGCATAAAAATGTAATCTTTTTACATTACATAAAAATGTAATCTTTTCCATATTACAAAGAAAATATAATCCTTTCTATTGTACAAAAAATGTAATCTTTTCTATATTACATAGAAAATGTAATCTTTTTATATTGCATCAAATTGCAGTCTTTTCTATATTACATGCAAATGTAATCTTTTTATATTGCATAAAGAATGTAATCTTTTCTATGTTACATAGAAAATGTAATCTTTTTATATTACATAGAAAAAGGAAATCTTTTTATATTACATAGAAAAAAGAAGTCTGTTCTATGTTATATAGAAAAAAATGAAATCTTTTCTATATTACCCAAAAATATATTTTTATTTGGCATGTTTTCTTATTTACAATTAAAATGTAACTTTTTTTATTGTTTAACTTTTTCGTGCAACAATGAATCATTTTCATATATTCTCTTTTTACAATAAAAATGTGAACTTTTTATTGCTTAACTTTTTAATGCTACAATGAATCATTTTCATATATTCTCTTTTTACCATAAAAATGTGAACTTTTTATTGTTTAACATTTTAATGCAACAATGAATCATTTTCATATATTCTTTTTGTACAATAAAAATGTAAACTTTTTATTGTTTAACATTTTAATGCAACAATGAATCATTTTCATATATTCTCTTTTAACAATAAAAATGTAAACTTTTTATTATTTAGCATTTTCATGCAATAATGAATCATTTTCATACATTCTCTTTTTACAATAAAAATGTGAACTTTTATTGTTTAACATTTTAATGCAACAATGAATCATTTTCATATATTCTCTTTTTACAATAAAAATGTGAACTTTTTATTGTTTAACATTTTAATGCAACAATGAATCATTTTCATATATTCTCTTTTTACAATAAAAATGTGAACTTTTTATTGTTTAACGTTTTAATGCAACAATGAATCATTTTCATATATTCTCTTTTTACATTAAAAATGTGAGTTTTTTATTGTTTAACATTTTAATGCAGTAATGAATCATTTTCATATATTCTCTTTTTACAATTAAAATGTGAACATTTTATTTTTTAACATTTTAATGCAACAATGAATCATTTTCATATTCGATAAAAATGGGAATTTATTGTTGAATAATTTTCCATTACAAATAATGATCATTTTTAATTTAGGATTAGTTGACAAGAATAATCCAAAGTTCAATGTGTCCGCCCATATTAATCCCAAGTTTGGGTTATTTAAAAATAATCCTAAGTTTGGGTGGTGTCTTCCGATATTGATCCCGTTTCCATGATGGCCTGTTATTACAGGTTTCAAAATTTAATTGTTTGCTAATTAATAACATTTGCTAATTAATTTTCTTCCTCCCAGCATACCATTTTCCTACTGACCAGAGCTGCTACCTCCATCATCACCAAATTCTTCTCCTCACTTTCACCAAGCAATCGAACTCCACTTTCATAACAGCAACATTAATTACCAAACTCCTCACTTTCACTTTCCCTAAGCAATTTCACCAAGCAATCGAACAGTGAATTACCTGAAATAACTTACAACATTCTAGCAGTAGCAATGGAACACAAGTCATCACTCATCTAACAAGCATCCAAAATCAAACTACACAAAAATACAAACCTAAAAGCTGCAAAGAGCAAGAAACATGTACATACAGAGAGCCCCCAAATGAGATCACTTCCAACTAACCCAACACTTGATGATCACCTGATAGTAAAAAACTTATTAGTCCCATGCTTCGCCCAGAACACCTCCCTCAAATCAATTGGGTTTGCAAGATTATACCCTTCACCCGCCAACTTGAAAGGCCCTTGACTCTTCTTCCTTCAAATCAATCAGTTCGCCCAAAACCCCTCCCTCAAATCAATCGGCTTCGCCCAGAACCTTCTTGAAAGCCCCCTGACTCATCTTCCTTTCATGATCCTCGCCCTTTCCTCTTTTGGCTTATCAGAAGCGGGTAATCGACACGCTGGTTGCCCGTTACGGGTGGCGGGAACCTGGTCAGTTCCAAGTGTATTTTGCTGAGAATTGGGAAAGTTAGTAACAAAGAACGAAGAAATAAATGTTTTCGTTTGTCAGACCTAACCCACTAAAACACACAACATGGAGAAATCACAAAAACCAAACGGGGTGTGCACATGTAGTGATGACGAGGAGACGATGGTGTTTGAAACAAGGAGTTCATGGAAAAAAGTTAATTTTAGATTTCATTGAGAGGTTGAGGTGTGATGGAGATTCAATGATGCTGCAATGGCAAGGGAGCTGGAGTCGTGATTCGGGAAATAGAATAGAATAAGTTAGTGGTAATAAATTATTTAAAGAGGGAAGAGATGACGAGCTTGAATGTGAATAAGATCAGAGCACAGATTGGGGAAGAAATGATTTTAACATGGTTTGGAAAAGTTACTGGCTATAATAAGTTAAAATGGTAGAAGATATCAATATGGGAAGGCACCCACCAAACCTGAGATTATTTTTAAATAACGCAAACTTAGGATTAATATGGGCGGGCACGTTAAATTTTGGATTATTCTTGTCAGTTAGTCCTCTAATTTAATATATAAAATAAAAATCTAATCTTTATTATTCAACCAATTTTATATTATAACATGAATAATTTACAACACATAAATATTTCAGAAAATTTCGGTAGTATAACGGCAGGGTAATTAAAACCGGCACCATCCCTAGTACGGCTCCTCATGCTAATTAGGGCTCGCGGCAATACACAAGGGTCGTATTTTTCTAATACAATTTTTTTCTACTATACAATGAATTTTCCACAAACATGATCGATTTCGTTCCAACCAAAATCAAATAACCACAATCACAATCAAATTCACCACAATATAACCAAGTCATCCATGGTCTGTGGATGACGGGTGTCGAGAGTTTCTAAACTCCGTCTGCAACCTAATATAGTTTTATTTAATTATTTCGGATTCAGAAATCTCACCGATGGTTTCCAATCTGCCAAAAATTGAGATAGGCTCCAAATCAATCCAAATTAGTTTTGTTGCGAAGCTCTTGTCGATACGATTCCAAGGGATCCTGTTTCGCTGAATTCTGAGTTCGTATGAGAAAGTTATGCTTTTTATAAGATTTATGTACATATATGTCATTAACATAAGTAATTAACCTCCTAACATTCTCTAATCTCTTCCTCTAACCCCCTTCTTCCCCAAACATGCGCATGCACAGCTGGTCATATACATTCCTTACTGTGCCAATTTCCTCTCGACACTTTTCATCACCAAATTCACTCAAAAATCGCAAACAAGCTTGTTTTCAACCTCTCAATCCAACTACAACAACAAAAAACACCAACCATTGTTTCAAATCACCAAAAAACCAAGCTCTGTCTCCTATGAACCAACGCTGGAAAATTTAAAGCGCACCAAAACTCCTCCAAACTCGACAAAACTCCTACACATCGAAGCCTACACTCATATGAGTTCAAAGAACTAAGCTTTGCAATTTATAAATTTTTCTTTGATTTGATTTTGAATTTATTAATTTGCAGTTATGTTTAGAGAAGTGGAAAAAAGGGGCTGCCATGTTTTTCAGAAATGAAATGATGTTTAGGGAGGTTGAGACAGTTTATAATGGAGCCTAATTATTTTTCTAATGATTTTATATTTTATTATACTCAAATATCGCTTATTTTCATCGTTTAAAAATCCATGTGGTCACCTACGGATCCCATTTTCAATGAAAATTGACGTGCAACTACTCCCTGACAATACGGATTCAACGAAACTAGTTTCGTCAAATTCTGAGTCCGTTTACACAACCAGCTAATTTTTAAAGCCAAAATATTGTCTGTTTTTCACTTTCAAAATCACGTCCGGTCATAGGCTGATTCTAAAAATCATGAAATTTGGAATCTTACTATTATTCGACGTTACGGATTCAATAAAAAAAATTCGTCGAATTCCGAGGTCGTCTCAATAATGTTCCTTTGTAAAATTGTTCAAATTAGCTTAAAAATACGATTTTAGTGTACCTTTTTTTCTTGTATGCCCAAACGCTAACTTCAAAAATTATTCCCTTTTGGATTTAACCATTATTTGACGATACGAATCCAGAAAAAAAGCGAAATCGAATTCTGAGATTGTCTCAATGATGTCCCTTTGTAAAATGACTGCCTATTTTTGAACAAATGGTTTTGCTTCGCACGCCCACACACTGACTCCGTTCGATACACATTTTGGAACTCAATAATGATTTGTCATTATGAATCCAAAAAAATTATTTTGTCGAATTCTGAGCTCATATGCAAAATTTCACTTTTCAAGGGTTATGCGATGAATTTAAAAAATCATATTTTTAAATCTTCCAAAACAAAGCTTATAAATTAATTTAATAATTTTACTGAGCTTATTTTAAGTCAAATAAAGTATAAAAACAAATTTTAAAATTATTCCCAAATTTTACTTAGCAAAAATAACCAATTTATATTCACAAATTACTTAAAATGGCTTCAATTAAAATTTAAATTGGTTCAGAAATTCCGGGTTGTTACAGTTTTCTTCCTTTTGGGCCAGTGTAACGACCCAGAAAATCTGAACCAATTTAAAATTTTTAAATTGGCTAAAATAATGGATTTTAAATATTTAAAATAAATATTTTAAACAATGGCGATGAAAACTGAGTTGAATCGACATTTGAAAACGAATATAATTAATTATAATTATATATAGAATTGAAAATAGTGCAGTAGTTCGATAATTCGATTTCAAACTTCAATTGAATATACCGGGTGCAGAATAATACGGATTTTAGTGAAACCAAAAATAATGGAATCTAATTGGTGATATCTTTCTAACGAATCCGACCAATCGAAATTTGATAGCGGGAATCTAAAGATATGTCCAGTTGAAAATTCTGAATAGTCGCTATGGAATTCAGGCCCTTAAAAATGGATATTTTGCAAACGAACTCGGATTTCGACGAAATCACTTTTGTTAGATCCGCAGTGTCAGGTTATTGCTAGGTTTCAAATTTCATAATTTTTCGAATCAATATGTGGGCGTGGCAAAAGAAAACGCGTTTGACCAGTTTCAGTTGATTTTAATCGACTGGAAATTGGCCATTTTTCAAACGGTCTCAGAATTCGACGAAACTAGTTTTGTTAGGACCGTATCATCAATACGAAGCTAGAAAATATTTTTCTGGAATTTTTCTAGTTAGTATGTGACCCCGGTAATTTGAAATGTGCGTTTAAAATTCAATATAGAGATTTAAATGAAAGTTCAAAAGGAAACTGATTGTAACGATCAAATCAGCTTGCGATACATACCCCATTGTGTTCGGAATGGGGGTGAAACGCTATGGGCGACAGGCGGTGGGCCTCGTTTCGAGGTCATATGTAAAAGTCAACCTTTTTGCAAAATATAATAATTAAATAATAAAAAAATACTTTTCCCTCCTATACCTCTGCCCCCCCCCCCCCCCCGAATTCATTTATACAGAAATAAAAAAAAAAAAACCCTAAAGCCATCGCGACGTTCACCAGCCCCCCCTGACCTCGACGCCGACGAAGACCACCACGACGAAGACCTCGCCTCCCCCTGCATCGATCGAAGACCCCGTCCTCCAGCAGCCATCGCGAGTGATTCGAGCAGCCCCCTCCCCATCTGACGACCGCCTGCCACCACCGTTCGAAACTCCGAGCGCCGCCGCCCCACCTCCAGCTCCGTCGATCTGCGAAACCCCCCCCCCCCCTGTAAGTTTTTTTTTTTTCGTTTTGCTATTTTATTTTTAATGATTAAAAACTGATTTTAAAATGATTTTTAAAACTGATTTTTGTTAGGGTTTAAAACTGATTTTAAAAGGGGTTTAAAACTGATTTTTTTTATAATAATAAAAACTGTTTTTGTTTAAAAAGAATAAAAACTGATTTTGTATAAAAAGAATAAAAACTGTTTTTGTTTAAAAAGAATAAAAACTGATTTTGTTTAAAAAGAATAAAAACTGTTTTTGTTTAAAAAGAATAAAAACTGATTTTGTTTAAAAAGAATAAAAACTGTTTTTGTTTAAAAAGAATAAAAACTGTTTTTGTTTAAAAAAAAGAATAAAAACTGATTTTTAAAAGAAAAAAAACTGATTTGTTTAAAATAGTAAAAACTGTTTTTTTTAGAAAAGTAAAAACTGTTTTTTTAGAAATAGTAAAAACTGAACTTTAAAAAGTAAAAATCAGATTTTTAGATATTGAAAGTCGAAGTAAAAATCATATTTTTATGTATTGAATAACATAGTAAAAATTCGATTTTTACATGTGTAGAGAATACGGGCGAAAGCGACAAAAGGCGAAGATTTCTCTAAGGAAGTGTCGTGCAGTTGGATAGCTATTGGTGAGATTTCTGATTTAAAAATTATATATATATGTGTTGAAAATGAAAGTGAATTGATATATATAAATATATATATATATATATATATATATATATATATATATATATATATATATATATACGCCCCTCATCCACAAACCATGGACGATATTTATTGATTGAAATTGTTGTGATAATTGGTTGATAACGAATGGTTGTTTGGGATTGTTTGTGATTGATATTGGTTGATTGAGGTTGAAAAATACCCGTTTGTGGTTGAGAAATATTTGGTTGAAACCACATAGGATTAGTTGTGGAAATGAAATAAATATATACATGCCGCCTGCGTGCGAACTAGATGCATGAACCCCATTGTCAAAAACCGCGAGGTTTTAAGGTAGAGCGAGGAGCCGTACTAGGGACGGTGCCGGTGTAACTACCCTGCCGTTATGCTGCCGAAATTTTGAATAATATTCGTGTGTTTGAATTATTTTCATTTGCTTAAACTATATTTATTCATTGAATAGAAAACATTCATGTGTTGAATTGATATTCATTCGTTGATTAGAAATTCATGTGTTGAATGGTATTCATATTTTGAAATAAATTGTTCGATAATAAAAATCACGTTTTTATCTATATATAAAAACTATTGAAAACATTCATGTGTTGAATTGATATTCACTCGTTGTTTAGAAATTCATGTGTTGAATGGTATTCATATTTTGAAATAAATTGTTCGATGATAAAAATCACATTTTTATCTATATATAAGAACTATTGAAAACATTCATGTGTTGAATTGATATTCATTCGTTGTTTAGAAATTCATGTGTTGAATGGTATTCATATTTTGAAATAAATTGTTCGATAATAAAAATCACATTTTTATCTATATATAGAAACCATAGAAAACATTCATGTGTTGAATTGATATTCATTCGTTGTTTAGAAAGTCATGTGTTGAATGGTATTCATATTTTGAAATAAATTGTTTTATGATAAAAATCCTATTTTGTCACCTATATGAACTATATAGAAAAATAGTGTTTTGAAATGAATTGTTTTACAATAAAAATCACATTTTTATTGTATGCATAAATCGTTGAAATGTGAAGTGTTAAAAATAGCCACTTGTTCAAAAAAACGTATAGGAGTTGAAATATTCATTAATTAGCTAATGAAATGATTTACACCTATTTATGTAACATTAGAACGAATGGAGTTTTTAAACCAAATAGAAATCAAATATGAAGTCGAATAAAAATTGATAAATGATAAGAACTGTATATATATGTACATGCAATATTCATTGAACAGGTTATAGCAAAGGGGCTAGAGAAGAGGAATAAAATTTTGTGCCCGACAAATAGGTACACATTTACTGATTTGTTTGGGTGATGATTTTGAGCCTGTTGGCTAGCCGCTTGGCTTTTTCTTTTTCTTTTTGAGATTAGAAGGACCGGGAACGCTATTTGCGATTTCCCGATGCTCCCGGTGCAGGGGAGGTTATGGCGAAATTTTTCCAAAATTTAAGGCGTTAGAAAAATATTTGAAGTTAAAACGATATGGAAATCATTGAATGAACTATATTTATATAAATATATAAATATAAATAAAATTAAAACGAAACGAAGCCGTGCAGTTCGTGTTTTGAAACCGTGTTTTCAAACAACTAGTACGGGAAATCCGACCATTGGATTTTCCCGAAACCTCAACCGTCGGGTTCGCCTTGGAATAATCTTTCCAACGGCACCAACCTTGTAAAAATCCAACGGTTGGATTGTCTGGAATGTTTAATTCAAATCTGAAGAAAAACAGCGCCAGAAACGATTATATTTATATATATATATAAATATAATTATATTTAATCGAATAACGACGCTGCAGTTCGTATTTTGAAATCGAAAATTCAAACGATTGTACCGGGAGATCCGACCGTCGGATTTTCCCAAAACTGGAACCGTTGGATTCGTTTTGAAAAGACCTTTCTAATGATGTAAATTTTGTAAAGATCCAACGGTTAGATTTTCAGATATGTGTAAATCAAATCTGAAGAAAAACAGCGCCACGGCCGCCTTATGGCCCGAAGCGTCGTTTTGAATAAAATGGCTATTTTAAAATAAATAAAAATAGCGATAAATAGTTATAAAATATCATAAGCAATATGGAATGGAAATAAACTGAATTTGCTTGATTTATGTGATGTTTGATGGTTGAATGTGTTTGGTGTGAAAATTACATTAAAGGACAAAATTGGTGTTGTCGAATAATTTAACCATTGAAATAAATTGATTTGAAATTCTAAATATACGTGAATTATTTGAAAAAGCCGAGTTAATTCTCATTTCAAATAATTGATCGACGATTGAAAGTCGAAGATGAAGACGATGGTCGAAGACCGGAGATCTTCACCTCGTTTGGATGGTAACCGAGGTCCTGATTGGGAGGCATCCCAAAATATGGATAATGAGTGGTGATCGTCCAGACGTACGTGGTGATCGAAGGGTTTGCGAGGTATTTAGTGCCTCCGGTTTCGTTCAGACCCAGAACGGACTTGTAAATGGACTGTGTGTCCGACATTGGAATTTGTTCTGTGTGATTGATAGCCATCAGTTGCACGGTGTGAATTGCCTGTGTGGCATGCTAAGATGCAGTGATCAGGGCTTCTGTTGAAAAGCAAAGTCTTGTGGTGATGATCAAAGCACCGCCTGTGTGGCGTAGCTTTGTGTATAACGTGAATTCGCGAGCCTCACACCCCGGTATGAACCTAAAACGGGAGGAAGGACCTCAGGGAGGACATGCGTTTCTTTCTAGCTAGGGTGGTGTCAGTGACCTACCAGCCCTGACATTTATATACTTTTCACCTATGTGGTTGTTGCTGTTGCGAGGCGCCTCGGTTTGATCGGACGATCCGGGTCCGATGGAGTCATTCGTTGGCTCATTTACGCCCCAAAGGGCGGGGAAACGTATTGTTCAGGCATTTTAATCCACATCGGTGGACCGACCCTGACGATCCAAGGGTCGATGCGCTCTGACCCTGTGGCTCGGGCTAGAGAGTCACGAAGTCGGTAAGGACTATCTTTTGCCTTGGTTCATGACGGAAATCCAATTTCCAAATACGTGACTGTGCGGTTTTGATTGTATACCTATATATATGGCGACATAGTGGTATGGGGCATTAATGCCGTCTATGATTGATAGTTATGGTTTGAAATTGTTTTCAAAACATATAAACACTAGCAATAATATCAAATGCCTTTGTTTTATTCGTATCAAGCATATTTTGGCCGTTATAAGGTAAAACTCTATCCTCCGGTTTGCGTTGCATTGTGTGATGGGAACTGGGTCTTATAACGGTTTCATTTTTTTATGAAAAGCATAGCGATGTTTAAAAGAAAGATTTGTTTTAAAGCACTGGCAATCCAATGGAGTAAACCCGTTCCACGAAAGTGGCGTGGTCCTGTGATTAGCCAATTATATATGTGTTGAGTGGATTTCTCATACCAGTCCCATGACTGACTCGTAGTTTGTTTCACTCTCAAACTCGGGTGCCCCTTTTTCTACACGGGCAGCCTTGTATTCAGGTTTAGCTGGTTCTTTCTGGATAGCTGGAGCTGAAGATGGATTCTATCATTTATTTCTTTTTATGCTGTTCAGCTCCTATTGTACATATTTTGTTTATTTCCGCTGTAGACATTTATGTATAGCTGAACTGTATTTGTACTAAGTAAGATCCTGTATACTGTGTAACTCTGATGATTAATTTTATCCAGTATATTTTGTTGTTCATTATCTGGTGTATTTATTTAATTCTGTTCTGCTATTATATGTTTCTGTGTTATATTCCAAAGATAACCTTGTTTCCGTAAGAACGGGAAATCGGGTCGTCTCAGCCAGCCTTAAATATAACATTGATTGATCGGTTCTTATGAATGAAAATTTAATTTTCTATAGTCAAAATAGTAAAAATTGACTTAATTGTATTTGATACAATGTTCTGTTTTATTATGCAATAGGTTGTTTTCGTTTTGAATTTAGAATTTAAAATGACATGTATAAGTGTGACTTACTTTCTACCCTTTAAAAAAAATTTGCAAGACAATTTAAGATACCATGATGTTGATCTTGTTAATAAGTTAGTATGTATTCAAATATTAAATTACTAATTATGCTGCTGCATATTGATTGTTAGAGATAAAGCCAAGTTTGACTTGTTTTGATTTTATAAGGATAATAAATGGTTTTAAGATTATCGCTTGGGTCTAACAGTATATACATGATTTTAAAACATGAACTGCAATCCATTGTAACTGGCATTTAATATCCAGATGCATATATGATTGTTATCTCTATAAAAGGACATTGGCATAAAAGTTATACCATGTCTATTGTATTAATGTATATACTATAAATATAAGTAATTCAATAACAATTGGACTTATATTCTGGTTTTTTAATCTCCTACCTTGAAATGATATAATTGTACATGTTACATTTGGATGTATATGTATATAAACAGACATGTTTACTCATGTTGGCCTATACAATAGCACACGATTATGAAACCATATCATTTCAGGGCAGTGAGTTTGTATTCTGTCATAAAGTTGAGTAAGATGCAAACACATTGTGTTGCCGCACTATTGTAACGTCTCGCATTTTTGTCGGTTGGTATTTGAATATTTAAATCAGTTTAAATATTGAATTTGTAATATAAGTGGATTTATATATTAATTAAAAAGAAGTTGAACGTATATAAATATATATTAATCATAATCGAGCTCAGAACAACTCTGCAGTTCGTAATTTAACGTTGTAAACTTCAACTGAGTGTTCCGGACTTGTTTTGAATCAGATTTCTGCGAAACAAGAAACGTTGGAATCTGTTGAACTGTATCTTTCTAACAAAAGTGAAAAACCAAGATTTCGTCGAATATATTAGAAGATATGTCCAAATCAAATATTCAGAAAGTCGCTATGAAATCGTATATCGACCGTAACAGTTATTTGAATATAACTTGATATCGGATGCAAACCGGGACAAGGTTCTTTTGAGGCGCAGGGATAATTTAATTTTTAGAATTTTACTATAATTTTTAATTAATTAAATAAGCAACTTTTTATTTGGGGTATTGTGTACCCTGTATCGGTATTTTGGGATTTCAAAATATGAATCAATCTACCGGTATTATTATATTTTTGGGATCGTGACACCTCGTTGAACACGATGGTACTCTTACTTATGTCCGTACGTGAGTGAAATAGTTAAATTATGGAAATTGCAAACCATAAGCCTATAATTAGAGAAGCATGACCAACCATTTTTCAACGCAGGCCTATGGAGCAAGGAACATACCCTATAATCCCATACTTCACGACAAAGAAAGTAATATTTAAGCGAAGAATGATGGCATCATGGAAAGAAGTTACTAAATAATATATTACTAAATCACAAGCACATGCCAATGTATCTTACACTGTGAAAATTGAGAATCACTCACATGCCAAGTCCATATCATAATAAATGAACCATACGCCTATTTTGAAACTTTGCTTAACTCTATTACCTAATGTACAGCGCCTATACATTCAATAAACCCATACCTTCATTGAAATTGCCAGCATCTACCTACTTAAATAATCCCATACCCTATTGAACGACCAGTTTGTTTTTCTTTATAAAATAATGAAGCTTCTTGACAAAGGAAGAAAACTAACGTGTATTTTTCAATCACGCCCTTACCCTAATATAGCAGTCCTAAGCCCTACGCACGGAGAAGACAACATACTTATCCTCTCTCATTTGTCTTTATAAACCCAAGTCAGTATTCTTTCTAAAAACCGTAACTTTAAGAAATAAAAAGAAAATATACATAAAAAGGAGAGAAAAGCTGAGCGTTTGGAAATCCCAGAGATCGGTTATGTTCAAGATTTGTCCGCTCTCATTAGTTCGAGATGGGGTCGGTCGAGAGTCGAGACCAGTCGGAGTTTGATGGGAGTAGTACATACAGTTGGATCTCGGGATGAACTTCTGTTGTACAAAGGGTGAAATGTGAAAATGAGGATGCTGTTCAAGTAGGGGACATAGCAAACGGTGACGCAAAGGGTCATGGACGTGTAAATAAATGGTTTTAACGTAAGCATGCACGTCGTAATGAGGAGCAAGGGGGGAACGTGAGTGTTAGCATGGAGATGTTCATGTAAAGGAGCTTGTGGTGGAAATTGCAAGTAATTAAGGGGGTGCTGCATGCTCACGGTAAGTAGTTGAAGCACAGTAATGTGCTGAAGGACTCCGTGAGTTGGTGAACATTGTCGCTAGTTTTGTGTTGAGTTGAGGAGCTCGTGAAGAGGACACTTGCTGTGAAAATAATGGAGAAGGGTATAAAAGGAGGACCAGTGAGGAATTTAAAGAAGATGAGGCGCCTTTGTTGACGCGGTTTTGTAATATGGGAATGACAGGCGCTAGTATGATGTCTTGGGTGATGAAGATATACAGGTGCAACGGTATCATGTACAGGGGGGTGTTATGTATCTACGGTATGATGGTGTAGTGTTCATATTTAGGAAATGGCGAGAGGAAGGAGTGTTGGCGGGTGGTCTGGGAAGTTGGATGTTTGCATGGGGCGGCAACGTTGAGGGAGTGTTGGAAGAGCACAGCAGTGTGTGGAGTGATGGATGATAACGTGAATAGTGGGGGAGAGTTTGCTGGGTAGTTCTTTGGTGGTTTCGTGAGTATGGGATGACGGTGCATGTAGTTCAAATTATTGGAGATGGAGGGAGTATACATGGTATTGGTTAGAAGAAATGCAATAGTGGAGGGGACAGTATGGACGTGAAATGGTTATGGGAGAGGTGGGAACTGTACACGATGGAGCGTGCGGTATTTTTGGAAGTGGTAGTATATTAATATGTGATGATTTCGGTGAGTGCCAGTAAGTTGTTCGTGAATCCCTATAGCTGTGACAAACTTGTGGAGACGGCAGCTAAGAAGGAGGAGCCCGAAATATGTACGGAAATACCAGATGGTTTGAACTTGTGGCCTATATTACTTAAATCTTACTGGATTCCTCCACAAGTTTCGGCTGTAACGGGTCATGTGTATTTACTTAAGCAATATTACTTTGATCTGAGATTTGATTAACAGTTGGTATCAGAAGATACCACGAACCAAGAAGTGGTATTGGCTTGTTTTAAATGAGTGATGGGCTGAAGTAAATATGTGAAGCCCCACTTATACAGGAAGTATGGGGAAGAAATATGACTAGAACGGACGCATGAATATGGGTATAACGAAGTGGAGTTGTTTCGTGAAGAAGGATTTGGTTTAGATGGTTATGGACTGAGAATTTAAAAAGCGTGAGGCCGAAAGGAAGATATATATATATATAAAAGGAGAAATGCAGTGTAATGAATTTGCGAAGGGAGCTCAATGAGAAAGAAGCGAAAAACGGTGATCGAGCTGTGTTTGCCGAGGAGGACGGAAGTATTAGACATGGAAGGAGAATTACAAACCAGGATCCGTTGGAATCAAAATGATGAGATCTACATTGGAGAACTGGCTTCACGGCAAATTGAGCTACCGGAAATTCGCGATATAATCAACTGACGCAAATCGTTATTTAACGGTTAACGCGCCAAGGTGAATAAAATCACTAACTCTGATCTTTTTAAAATATTTTAATGTTGTTTGAATGTTGCGTGATGGTCGATTAGTTAGATTACAATTCATTTGGTTGAATATCATATATCACCACCAATTGAACACGGATTCCATCGATTAGAATATCCCTAGTATAGAGTTAGAGTAAATTGTGTTGACTGACACCTGTGGATGTGGAAGCCGGTTGGAGGAATCCGACCAGATTCCTCGATATTTATATGTACTGTTTGTTTTGTATGCACTGTTTGAACCCGAATTTATATTTAAAACCCCATGTGAGTATTGGTGTTGAACGAAAATTCAACATCTGTTTTCAATAAATCAATAAACGATATCGATTAAGAAGATGGTAACAGTCGACAGTAAACCCATCGTTTGTTATGGAGTTGATTGGACGTCAGGCAAATCAACGAAGTTAATTATAAAAATTATATTTTTACAATCAAAGCAGAGTTTTAAATTATAATAGAAGTTCTATTATACACCTGTATTTTTGAGTTCGTTTTTATAAAATAAATAAAAACGATTGTTGACATTTAAATAAGTTTATAAAGCAGAAATTATCCGACGATTAAATATTTGGATAATTAGATTTAAGATAAACAATTTAGAAATATTATTAGATTAATTATATTAATCTAATGTTGAGAAGTAACTAAAATCAGTTAACAAATTTACTGATGGAATGGAGTTGTTTTAATCAACTGTTATTTGGGAAAATGGTTATTAGATTAATTGGTCTTTAATTAATCTAATGAAAACAGGTTAGAAATAAGTTTATCGAAATTAATGAGAGTTAATTACCATTTAAGAAGTTACAGTTAAGAAATGGGGAATGGAGAAAGCAAAGAATTAATGTCTAAATTAAATATTCATAAACCACAGAGATTCCAAAGTAAGAATATGGTGTTGTAAAACCATATTCCAAAATACAACAAGGAAATACGATTTAATAAATATAGTAAGTAATAAGGAATTTGAATACAGACTTGTATCGGTTCTAAGGTAAGAACGTTGTTGATCAAGGTCTGAGAGGTAAATAAAATACCCCAACTTGAACGGCTTCGCTATTTCCGAGGAACGATATCAGTTTGTAACGGAAAGAGATGTCAAGATTTTTGTAACAGAAAGAGATGTCAAGATTTTTGTAACGGAAAGAGATGTCAAGATTTTTGTAACGGAAAGAGATGTCAAGATTTTTGTAATAGAAAGAGATGTCAAGATTTTTGTAACAGAAAGAGATGTCAAGATTTTTGTAACAGAAAGAGATGTCAAGATTTTTGTGACGGAAATAGATGTCAAGATTAGTATAAAAGGAATATGGCGGCGTATGCAAGTCTTAGAACTATTGCAATAAAATAACGCTGTTGATAAGATAAGTGTGACTGTTATGTCAAGATTAGTTATAACAAAGAATATTACAGCATATGATAAGTTGAACTATAGCAATAAAATAACGCTGTTGATAAGGTAAGTGTGACTGTAATTAGTTATAAGGAGAATATTACAGCGTATGATAAGTTTAGAACTGTAGCGACAAATTAACTGCTGTTGATTTGACTTATGCATGACTTTTATATATAGCAGCACTTCCTAGGAAATGTAACAATTTGGTTTGAAATCCACTTATTCTAGAGTAATAAGTAACGACATTTGTTCAAAGAAATATAAGAAAGAGTTTAGAAAAAGAATTGGGGAATCGTATTAGAAACTGATGACAGCATTTCGATGTTCGAAATGTGATTAGAATTAAACCATTAGGACTTGTAACTAGAATTCGACGATGTCGAATGTATTAAAAGTAAACTATTTTTAGGGATTATAATCTGATATAATAATTAACATTTAGTTGTAAACAAATAAATGTTAAAGAGGATAGGAGTCAGCACTTAGTTTAAACTTGATATCGATTTGATAAGAAGTTGACTTAGAAACAGGGTTTACAAAGTGGAATAGGAGTGAAAAAGTATGAAAGAGATTTCGATAAACGGGATCATGGTATTGATTTATTTGATAAAGATGTTCAGATTTCTATAATAGAAATGATATTCACATTTTAAAGTGAATAATGTTTTAAAAGTGAACGTTGGGCCGATTAAAAGGTTAAAAGGAAACTGAGAATATTTTCCAATATAAATAGGGTGATTATCCAAGTATAGAAATAAAGAATGGGAAATTAATGGAAATAGTCGAACGTTAATAACGTATGTTTCTGAAACATGAAAGAATAAGAGTTTAAAATAACTGGAAATGTTTTCCAAGAAGTATGAAAAGCCTTAAACGGGATTTGAGAAATATCTGGTAAGATATGGGAATTCGAATAATAAAACGAATGTTAAATAAAAGTGCCCGTGGTTGTATGATGTTAGTTGTACATTGAATGAATGTTGTTTTTACTTCGATAGAAATAACCGACTATCGAAGTGTTTTGACCATCGTTGTCCATATGGAGAGACCGATTGGATACGTTATCCGAAAACCACTCCGTATAGGCATAAGCGCTGCGAATTAGATATGTTGAAGATAATTGAAGACGGAGTTAAATGCAAGGGTCGTCCAGTTCTAGAATGATGTTTATTTGTTTGTCCAGTCCCAGGGTAACTTGTATGGACGAGTGTCTGACAGAGTATTTCCAACGGTCACGCCGTTGATTTTACGAATATACCAAGTTGGTGGGGAGAAGATAACTTCTCTTTATTCTACACCCAGTGTGCATTTGTGTAATCAATGTGTGATTACGGATTTGACGATGTGACATTCAAAGTGAATGGTGATCAGATGTTCTGAAGATAGACGTAGCCTCTAGCCTCACAACCAGGAAGTAACAAAAGTTGGGCTAGGCAGCATGGCTAGTTGGGTCATCCCCAAGCAGGGTGTATTGTCACCGATCTAGAGAAAATTCATATTTATACTTCTTTTCGATTCTGTATCTTCGGATGATGGTTGGATGGCCTACAACCGTGGTGGCAATATATTCGCGACACTCAAGCTAAATGGGTGAGCGGTCATGTGTGGCCGGGTTGCAAGACGTTCTTGTTGAACCCTGAGTGTATCCCCTCTAGAGTACACTATTCAGAAGGTGCTCCCATACCTTGTCTGTTGAAAACCATTCTCCGATAAGCGCCCTGCGGTTTATGATTTTATACTATATATATGTGGAACGTGAGATGCAAGCGTTCTTCTACTTGGATAATTATTTGTTTAGACATTATCATAATATCACTGTTTTTGATATCAAAGTAATTTGGGTTATAGTAAGGTAAAAGCCGTCCATGTTTATGTGTGGGTTGGTCTTACTATTATCCTTTTGTTTCAAAAGGATTTTCTTCAAAGTAAAACCGTATAGTTGGAATTTACTCACACCAGTCCCATGACTGACCCAGAGTTTATTTTGTTTGTTTTCCCTAAACTCTTGGGTGCCCAAATTTGTACGGGCAGTCAAGTGTTTCAGGCTTTGCAGATTCACTTGGAGGAGCTCAAAAGCAGGAAGCTTCACCATTAGTTATGTAGAGTTATTTCCGCTGTGATATGATGTATTGTACTCTGATAATGGTATGTATATACAATATAGTTTTGTATTCAAAGTTATGTTATATAATACATCTTATTTTGTTCCGCTGCGAGTTTCGTGTTACTCTGATTCTGTTCAGTTGTGATCTTCTTCTTCTTCTATTCTATTAGTTCTATCTTTTCTTTCTCACCCTCTAAATTCTTCTATTAATGTCCCGGTATTTTTCGATGCTTGAATAGTCAACAGTGTGTTTTTATGTTGATTTTCTGGGTCGAATATCCCGCCATTACAACTATTGCTTAAATATATATATATATATATATATATATATATATATACATATTTATATATATATGAATGCCTATACTGAAAGATATATACATATATATATATATTCATATGTTACAAATATGATTTGTTATCATATAAATAGTGACAACAACTAGTGTTTATTTTAGACTAATTGTATTGGATACTGAATTAATATTCAAATCGAATTACTAATTGCTGTAGATTTAAAAATGCATGATTCCCAAAGCTACAACAACAATGCTTAACCGATCATATTTAAATTTGATGTGTTTATGCTACAACACACACACACACACACACACGTATATATGTCAAGCTGACCCTCTGAAAATTTAAAATTGTTTTATACAGGGGCAACCTAAAACACTGAAATTGTTTCATTATAAAATGACAAGACGGGCAAGTTGGGCAATAGCATCCAATCCAAGTAGTATTGAAGGATGTACATGCTCAAGATACTTGAAAATACAAGTGTGTATCTGTCTGCAAAGAAAATTTCATGTAAATAATTCTCTAATATACATTTGATTTGTATATATATACACATTAGCTTGAGACAATATATAGGAAAAGAAGTGTGTGATTTTAACTGTATGGTATGTATAGATGTAAATATATTCCTTAGAACTTGCTGTTTATAATTCTTGACTACCTGTATGTTTTGAGCCATTTTTACTAATGATTAAGATATGCGAACTTGTTCATATATATAGGCTAATTTGTTTGGACCTGTTCAGATATTTAATAATATTAGAATGCCTATGTATAAAATATATGATATTAATACACATGCTGTGATGGATATGTAACTCAAATGTATATACAAATGCATTGAATTTGTTAACGATACTTGCGAAATGTTTATATGATTTGTTTTGAATATTTGCCTAGATGTATGACATTCTGGGTGATAAGAAATAGCTTGATATATATACACTAATAATATAAATTTTGCAAAATTATATATATATATATATATGTGTGTGTGTGTGTGTGTGTGTGTATTATGATAGGTTCAGTAATTATAATTGGGCCTTAGATTTATTTGGGCCTTAACATGGTAAAACTCTGTAAAACATAAGGGTTTTGGTTTTATATGATAAAAGGGAAGTTAGAATGACAATTATGGTATATAAGTTATAATTATGATCACTAATACTTTGAAATGTTCAAAAGAAAATAGGCTTGCTGCCTATATAACGTTGGATTTAAAACAATTATATGTTTCATATCCAATTAATACATTAATGCGAAATACATATGTTTTGATATGTGCAAATTACATTAATATTGTTCACCACTACGAATTATAAATCCCTTTAAAGCAAATTTTGTTATATTAGGTCATGGCGACGTCTTCAAATATATACACCCATCAGTGCAAGAATCATTGGATGCATGTAATGCTAAAGCATTGTGCATCCTTTTATTTTTGCTATATGCGGTAGAGTAACTGTGATACTCGACTGCATTATTGGGTCTGACTTAACTAGGCTACATAATAAGATTATGACCTAAGAAACAAAGAGCATGCACTATTTTATATTTTGAACATATTAATAATTCTATGAAAAAAATGTTCATCATGCGATCCAAGAATTATATATACGATATTAATGACATAAGATGTCTTCCTAAAAGGTTGTGTTTTGAGGGGTTAGCCAAAGTTAGATCAAGGCATGATTAGATATGGATTTTGGGGTGTTAGGCCAAAGATATTGATGTTAATTTCAGTGGAAGCGTATTTTAGTTTAAATTATACACTTATATTATTTTGCAAAATTCTATGTAATTTTGATTATCAAAATTTGTACAAATATATTGCAAAACATCTACCTTTGTTTTATTATTTATTACCTACTGTAGATATTAAATGAAAACAACTCCGATAATTTATTACTAAAATTAATCCTTGAGAAGGATAAATTGAATTAAATCAAATTTCTTGACATTAAAATTTGAGGATTGTCCTCAAACAAATTAAAAATTGAAGTATGACTTCAACCAAATAAGATATAAATGTTATAACAATCTACTTATACATCTCTAGCATTACATACTAGATGTGAATCACATAGATGTCTGTGAATTGCAAAAATAAGTAGAGATCTGATAAAAGGACAAGTGGACTTACGATTGGAAATGAAGCAAATGCTGCTGGATTATCCATAGGAAGCTGCTTCTTGTTCTATTACTAGCTTAATTGAATAATTAAAATATTATTATTATGAAATTCCATTTAAAATAAATGTTATTATGTATCTTCTTTAGACAAGTTTGAATTTCATTTGTAATAAAAGGATAATTGTTTTTCATTTTATTTAAATGAAATATCTCATGGAAATACGCAATTAGTTAACGATTTTATAAATCCTTAACTATGATGTGCTTGACATAAATACTGAGTGGATTAAATTTGATGATTTAAATCCAGTATACTTTTAGCATTTTCAGTTAGCCATGTAAACAAGAAAAGCATATCAAAACTCGATAATGATGGAATTTTGGAATCATTTGATTTCGAGTCATATGAAGAACGCAAATCTTGTTTATTAAGCAAAGTAACTAAATCACCTTTCACTTGACACAATGAATGGGCTAGTAAGAATTGAGTCTCATACATAATGATATATATGAAGCAATGAATACATAAGCTAGAGGTAGGTTTTTTACTTCATTATATTTATTGATGATGTTAGTAGATAAAGATATGTATATCTTAAGAAATACAAATCAGAACCCTTTGAAAAGTTCAAATAATTCAAAACTGAAGTTGAAAACCAATTTTGATAGAAAATAAATACTGTTCGAACATATAGAGAGAATATTTAATCTAATAATTTAATGACTATATGAATGCGTATGAAATTGTTCCATGATTCACTCCACCTAGGACACCATATTGGAATGGTGTGTCAGAAAGGAGAAGTCGCACCTTATAAGATATGGTACGATCAATGGTGAGTCATATAGATCTTCCAATAAAATTTGTGATTATCCCCTTAAAACAATTGTAATCCTACAAAAACAATTCTGAAGATGCCATATAAGATATGAACTAGGGAACATATTAGTGTGTCTATTGTAAAGGTATGGGATGTGAAGCGTTTGTTAAACGTCTGGCCTTTGATAAGATCGGATCCAAATCTGATAATTATTTTGTGGAATATCCAAAAGAAGTAAGAGGATATTATTTCCATAAATTCTCTAAGAATAAAATGTTTATTGCTCAAACTGGTATCCTTTTAAAAGAGAGCTAATCTCTAAGATACCGATAGGAATGAAACAGAATTCGAAATGTCTCGGAAACCACAAAATACCATTGAATCTTGTATAGACAAGAAATTGAGTGGGAGTGACATAATAATCCTAATGTTATATATTGATAAATTATTATTTATTGTGAATAGTGTTAGTTTCAGAACAAGAAATAGATATTGATTATAAGAAAGAAAATGTTTGGTTTAAGAAGTTCATAATCGAACTTAACTCGTTGTTGATCCATTGATTTACATTGTGATAATAATCGGGAAATTATTCAGCCCTAAAACCTTGGACTCGGTATCGATCCAAACATATATTTAAGAAATATACTTTCTTATGTGAAGTTATTCACAATCGAAATAAACATATCTGCAAATTTGCAAAAGGTTTTACTGTGGTAGACCTACGGACTTAAACTCCCTCGCAACGGAAGTTTAACAGTCATACTAGTTTCCTGGGTATACTATACATGAATGATTAAATCTAGTGCAAGTAGGAGACTTTTAGAGTTTATGCCCTAGAGGCAATCCATTTGATGTGATTAATAACACTATTGATGTTGTTGTTATATTTCGAATAAAAGTATTGTGTTATGTTATATTTACTGTGATATATATATATATATATATATATATATATATATATATATATATATATATATAAACATAATAGAAGTCCTTAGAATAATAATACGGAATTATCTTGAACATGAGATTATATAGTATAATAAGTATTACAATTTTTAAATGTCCTTAGTCAAGTTTTATTGTATACATAGGACACCAATAAAACATTGAGACTAGTATGTTGATTGACTGATGATCACATCTCATTGATCATTAATATACATGATATTAATGTCAAGACATAAATACGTATTAGAGAATAACGTATTGTGCTGACCCAACATGAGAAAACTACATGGAATATAATAATAGTATCATAAGTTATTCTCATAATGGCAGTGATGTAATGGTCCTCGGACCTAAAATCATTATAACTTTATTTGAGGATATTTCTATTTGATATCATCAAAAGTTACTTTCAACCGAGTAGACGATAAAGTTAATCATTAGATACATCTCGAATCAGATGAAAATTATGAATGTCTAGATGGAATTTAACCCTACGATATAATTTTAGTGATATCCATGGGCCTCTTGATTGAGTGGGACCATGAAATGCATGGATGTGCTTAAATACTAATTTTTTTTACAGTCTACTCATCGATCAAGATAAAAAAAAAAATTATAAATAGGGTGATACGTTCCATACGTCGAGTTTAATCCTGGATATATTAGTTAAAAGGATTCTATTACATTGATACCAGTCACAGAAAGGTTGTATCGAATCATTGATCTTAATGTGTCCTAGGTAGCAGTGACGTATTACTAGATACCAATCATGGATTATGATTTTAAATACGATTTAAATCATTGCCAACATTATTATAACCTAGAGGGTCACACAACAAGAACGTTGAAAGGAGATAGGACCATTATTTATATAAATATTAAACCGTTAAAATTTATATTATTTGAAATGGTCCAACTGACCTAATTATCTTGGATCTGGATTTTATTCTTGCGCTCCTTTTAAAAAGGAAATACACTTACCTTTTTAAAAATGCACAGAAAATAAAATGAGCTAGTAAAAATTGGGAATCGAAGGAACATGACTGTGAGTGGCTAGTACCTTCCTTTCTTCCTCTATTTCATGATGACGATGTGGGGAGTTCAAATTAGATACCAATAGAGGGCCATTGATTTGCTGAGCTTGTTGATTTGACACTTTATCCTTTGCTTTCAATTCGATTTTCATCTACCCTCTCGTGGATGCAATATAGCATGTATAAACCCTAAACCTAATTACGATAAGTTTTGATTTATTTTTCTTTCATAGATACTTAGTTTAATTTGTTAAACTGTCCAAATTAGTGTTTCGATTAGATCGATTAAACCCAATAGATACGAGGGAGTATTTTGATGACCAAATGCCAAAAAAGGGAGTGATGATGACAAGGTGGGCAGTGAAGGATTATATAGGGGTTAGAATCATAGTATAGGTTGAGGATCCGTGCTTTCCAAATTAATGATCCTAGGGTAAAGCATACCAAAGCCATTTATAGAGGAAGGCCATGTTGAGATATCTAATGTTCGAGACGAGCATGCTTCCGTGTGATGTGCTTTCGCTCGCTTTGTGCCAGTTCACCTGGGATTTGACTGGGATGTCTTGCTAAAGGAAAGATTCATGGATGGTATCAATGAGAGCAATGACCCAAGAAAACATGAAGCAGAAAGATATCCAGTAGTAGAGAATGGAGTAAAGGACTGATTTGAGGAGTATGAGTCGAGCGACATTTGAAAGTGAAGTTGCTTTCCATGCAGAGGGTCTTTTCATGACTCTAGCAATAAGGCGGGTCCAATCGAATCAGATGAGCCTTGTTGGGCAGAGCAGTATGCCAAGGTAGTGGATAGGGAAGGTGTCAATTTGGCACTTGAGTCAATTGGAGATGTTCGAGCAAAGATGGTCAGCTGCCCCAAGCATAATAACTGAGCTCTTATCAAAGCTAATGGAGAGGCCAGAGATCAACTCGAAGACATAGAGGACTTTCAGGCAGTGGTTGTGTGAGTGGGTGGTGTAGAAAAAAGTATGATGTCACCCTCGAATTGAATGTTGGAGACAACTACAGGAAAGGAAGGGTGAAAGAGGCTGGAGATGAGTTTCTTGGCGATGTCAATCTTGTTCATACAGTTGAATACATACGTGGCAAGGACAAACAAAAGCCGCGATAAGGCGTATCTATGTCTGATATCCATGGCAGACTTGAAGAGACCTCCATTTAAGCCATTGATTGAGACATAAGACATACTAGAGTGAAGGATATAACGGATCTAAGAGCACCATCTGGAAAGGAAAACCCTATGAGACATCAGCTCCGGTAAGAAAACCCAGTTAACATAGTCGAAAGCTTTGGAAAACTCGAGCTTAATCAGGACACCCGAAGTCGAACAGTAGTGGCCGAAGGATATCACTTTTGAGTAGTAGCTACACAGTCAAGGATGTTGCGCCCTAGAGTGAAGAAAGACTGCTCCTCGTCAATCAATCGAGCAATGTGAGATTGAATACGGTTGGTGAGGGCTTTAGAGATAACCTTAAAGGAGCAATTAAGGAGACTCAAAGGGCAGAAAACTGATAAGTTTTTGGTGCAGGAGTGCATGGGGATCAGTATAATCTTGGCACAGTTAACTCTGGCAATGCTAGAAGGTTTGGAGTGGAACCCATGGAACATGGCTAGAATGTTAGATTGAATGGTTCCCAAAAAATGTTGTAAAAAGTAGGCCTGAAGCCATCACGGAAAGGGGATTGTTATTTGTAAAAAGTAGGCATGAAGCCCTCATGGAAAGGGGATTGTCGTCGTCCATGCCTTTGAGAGCTGTGAGGATCTCTTCTTCAAAGAAGGGGTGGTCAATAGGTAAGGGAGATGGACTAGGGTAAAGTAGGGACCAATCGATAGGAGGTAGGGATGAGTGCTTACCGAGGAGGTCTTTAAAGTGACGAGTGAAAAGGGTTGAGTTGGTCCTTGGGTCTCCATGGGACTGGCTATCATGAACTAATTTAAAGATGAGATTAGCATGTTATCTAGTGTTAACAACTGTATGGAAATAGGATGTGTTCTTATCCCCGTCCGAGAGCCAGCATGAGTTGAAGCATTGTTTCCAATTGATTTCTTCATGCCTAAGCAGGCGAGAAAGATCATTTTCTAGATCATGAGGCAGTTGAGGTTAAGCTATCAAGGCGGGCGTTCTTCCTTGATGTTGAGGTCAAGGATGGCATCTTGATTGCAAAATTGCATCTCTTGAAAGATCCCTAAATGGAGTTGGACCAAGGTCTAATAAGCTTACGAAGGTAGCAGAGTTTGATGATGATGGTGGCAAAGGCAGAGTTGGAATGTACTAGGTTGGCTCAGATAGTCTACATGAAATCATCGAAGCCAAGCTCCAGTAGCCAAAGGCACTCAAATTCAAGGAAGATTTACGAGATGAGCTGATTCTGAAGTAAAGAAGAATAGGACAATGTTGGGACAACAATGTGGGGATGCCAATGACAAAGGAAAACAAGTGGGAATCGTCTCAGCCAACATTGAAGAGGAATTTGTCAAGTTTGGAAGGGATGGGCATAGGGTGGCAGTTTGACCATGTGAAGCAACGATTGCTGATAGAGGAACAAAAGAGTGTAAGATTTAATGAATCTTCAAAGTCCAGGTAGGAGGTCCCAGAATTTCTCTCAGAAGGGAAATAAGTAATGTTGAAATCACCCCGAAGAATCATGTGATTAAAATAAAGAGAGCCAACTTCGAAGCAGTGCGACCAAAGAGAGACTCTATTAGCTATCAGAAAAGGCCCATTGATATTAGAGAAATAATAAGAGGTCCCAGAAGGTAGATAGTTGAGAATGAAATGAAGCACACCTTGGGTTTTTATAATCTGGCTAAGGGACTAGAAGGTATTATTCCAAAGCGTGAGAATACCTGTCAAGGGAAGCCTAACCAGAAAGTTTGTGGCCCGCAATCTAGTTAATAAAAGTAATAACTGCGTTCATAAGTTTGGATTCTTCTATGAGAACAACATCAAGATGGAATGGGTAAAAATGGAGTTAAGGACCAACGTTTATGGGGGTCACCTAGTCCCCTAGTGTTCCATGAAAGGATCTTCATTAGGAGAGGGACATACACAAAGATTTGAGATCTTACATGGCATAATAGTGTTTCGATATGTCCAATCCCAAGTAACATGCCAATTTATAGTTAACTGCAATGATAGAATTGAAAAAAAAATAAGGAGTTGAAAGTAAATACTAGCTGAAATAGATGAAGCATGGTGCTTCTTCTGACCACTATTGGAGTTAGGTTGGTAGTTCGGGTAGTTGGGTCAGCGATTTAAAGTGCCGGAAATTGGGAGGTAGATTGATAGGGGGCTAGCTCTAGGGTGTTATATTCTGCTAAGCGTGGTAAGGCGGTAGTATGAGAGGTTGGTGTGAAAACCCATAACTTCCCTGGTGAGGAAAGCACGGATAGTTCGAGAACAAGCCACAACAAAACGTAGACGGAAGAACATTTCATTGTATATTACAACAATGCACCAGAATACAAGAATGTACAGAGTATAAATGAATATTACACAGAAATATCAGAGATTTAAATTACATTTAAATACATCGCAGCGGAAAATAATACAATACGCAACTAGAAGAGATATACGGATACAAAGCTTTCCGGATATCATTCCAGCTGAAAACCAGGATCCTGTGAATATAAATCTGCAAAACCAAAACTACTAGCTGCCCATGTGGAAAATAGGGGCACCCAGAGTTTAGGTTAAAACAATAAACTCCAGGTCAGTCATGGGACTGGTGTGAGAACTAAACCAGTTGTAAATCTTTATTTTAAAGTTAGGTAAATCAAGGGACTACGCCGTATAACACGGAACAGGTTTCCTCCCAAGAATACCAGTGCATATAAGTAAACAACGCAATGATTTTCTAAAAATGAAGCTATTATAAGACCCAGGTCCCATCACACAATGCAACGCAGCCGGAGGATAGGGTTTTCCCTTATAATAGCCAAACATGCTTGGTACGTTTTAAAAATCAAATCATTTGATACTATAATAAGTTTATAGTGTCAAAACAATTTCAATCATAAATATCAATCATAGACGGCATGGGTACCATATATCATGTCGCCATACTAGTTCTACAATTAAAACCGCAATACACATATTGGAAATTGGATTTCCATCATGGTGGCTCCTGATTCGAAAGATCGATCGCGTAATGCAATTCACCACGGCTTACGTCCCAACAAGAGAAAACACCATCTGCACATCCGCACATTTGGGACCAGAGTATCACCGCGGATTACGTCCCAGCGAGAGAAAACACCGCTTACTCTATATATCCCTGAGCACTAAGCTCATCTCGGTCGACCGAATCCACGACACCACTAAGGTACCCATCCTCTAAAAGGCATACTGATCAAACCACCAGTTTACCACCATACCGGGGTGTGAGGCTCGCGAATCAACGCTATACACAAAGCCATGCTATATTAAAGATGCGCTTTGATCATCATCCACCAAACTTTTCTTTTCAACAAAAGTCTGGATCACTGCATCTCAACATGCCACACTATCAATCCATATCGTACCACTGATTTCTGCCAATATATAACCTCTGAGCTCGTATGTCTCAGAGAAGGGCGTTAAGCAAGAGAATAAATTCTCCGCCGCCAAACAGATATATATTTAGCAGAGATCAACGAATACAATATAAAGGAATACAATGTCAGACACACCATCCATTTACAAGTTCGTTCTGGATCTAAACGAAACCGGAGGCACTTTCCTCTCATATCCATCCATCTCCAAGTACGTCTGGACGACCACCAACTATTTCCATCCTCTTGGGTGTACAGCCCAATCAGGATCGTCAGTAATTATCCAAACGATGTGAAGACTTCCGGTCTTCAACCACCGTCTTCATCTTCGACATATCGTCGAATCGGTTATTCAGAATGGGAATAAACCCGGCCTTTCCGAACAACCCGCCTATATTAAAAATAAATGTTACACAAACACAACATACGCCTCATTCCAATTCATTAGTTACTAACCATAAATCAGTAAGAGAGCAATTCCCCAAATATTAACCCCGAAGGCCGAAACCAACATCAGATCAATATGCAGGAAACCATTCTTCTTAACTAACCTTCAGCTAGTTTCTAAATTACAATTCTTAGGGAAAGGTTCCCATTAATTTTATCCAAGATAAATTCTTTAAAATTTATCCTTTAATCTTCCTTTGGATGTCATTTCAAACCAAATTATGGTTTTCCAAACTAGTCGAGATTAGCGAACCACACCAAAGTAATTATTTATTTTATTTCCCAATCGCAACCTATTCATCCCCTGAAGCAAAACTGGTAATACTCCATATCTAATACCATGGTGTTAACGGTAAAATTAATTACCATTTCACGTTCAAATCTAATTAAAGATTTAACTATCGCTTTGGAGCAAAACTGGTGATACTCCATTCTCGCTCATTCTCTAAATTTAATAATTTAGATTATCAATTCACGTTTCAATCTAATTTCAGATTCATTAAAACTCCTTTTACTGGGTTAAAGAACTAGTGTCATTTACAACACAGTTCACGATAAACCCAAATCATATCCTATTTATTATCGGGTTAAAGAACTAGTGTTATTTAACACACTGTTCATGATAAACCCACAAATTAATTCTATTTATAACCCATTTTCAAATCCAATTTATTTGTTTAAAAATAAACCGGTTTAATTTTAGTTCAAAACTAGTTTATTTCGATAAAAATTTATTTTTATCTTTCCAAATATGGAGTTTTTCATCCCAAATTTTCCCAAATCATTTCTTATGATTTTACACAAATTATTGTTGTTTTAAATAATTTTATCAAGGCCCGTATAGTCGATTTCCAACAACGGCCATCGAACTGCACTTACAGCGACCTTTTCCAAATTTGATTTAGACGTATCTGCAAATCCAACCATTAGATTTCAAATTTCTAATATTCGTTAGAAATCTCTTTTCGATACGAACCCAACGGTTCTGGTTTTAGGAGAATCCGACGGTCGGATCTCCCGTAATATCCGTTCGAAGTTAATGGTCGAAATTCGCGAACTACCGCGGCGCGGCGCGTTCTATTCAGGCCATTATATTATATATATATATATATAATATATTTCGTCGATTACTATTTAAAAAGAATTTTATAAATAGTTTTGAATTCGTTTCAAAAACAATTTCAACCTTTATTTCAAATTCAAATCGAAATTGAATTTTCTATTATAAATCCTTTTTACTTTCATTTCTATTTGATTTTTATTCAAATCGATTTTAATTCGATTCGAATTCATTTTCTTTTCAATTCAATTCAATTCGAATTCGTTTTCTTTTCAATTCAATTCGAATTCGTTTTCCTATTCAATTCAAATTCAATTCATTCTCTATTTAATTCAAATTCAATTCATTTTTTAATCAAATCAAATTCAATTCATTTTCTAATCAAATCAAAGTCAATTCATTTTCTATTCAAATCAAATTCAATTCATTTTCTATTCAAATCAAATTCAATTCATTTTCTATTCAAATCAAATTCAATTCATTTTCTATATATTCGATTTCGAAATCACTTTTCAATATTCATTTTAAAATGAATAAAATCGATATAAATATCGTTCACGTCAAAATGGCGTCAATCTAATCAACACGGCTTCATATATTTCTATTTTCAAATATTCTATTTCAAATATTTCTTTTTCAAATATTTCCTTTTCAAATATTTCTATTTCAAATATTTCTATTATTAAAATATTTCGTTCAACACATGACTAATCTCAACGGATGAGTACTGTCAACACATGAACCTTTATTTTATATTATTCTTTATTTTCTAAATTGGAAGGAGGCCTAATCAATCACCATATAATGTTAATTATACGGATTTTCATACATCACACGTATATAATAGCATTGAAAAATAATCAACCATCAACCAAAGTGCACTACACCGTATAAGCATCAAATATGGATATCTAACGCTTATAACAGCCTGTCGATCAATCGATTGACATATTTAATCAATCAGGATGAGTGAACTTCAAATTTCATCCCAACAACCGTGTGGCGTTTCAAACAATCAAACACAGATTTTAGTTGTGCAGTTAGGCGATGTGTAAAATTTATCGACCCAATCAATATCAGTCAAATCAGTGTATATAAACAAATCGGCTGATTTGTTTATAAATATTTATTTATTCACTTTCACGTTAAAAATTATATTTTTAACGATAAAACATTTTATTCAACCTATGAAAATATTCTATTCGGTTCATTTATTAAATAAAATGATTTCTTTATTTTTCTAACTTATTTTAGAAAATTTCGGCGGCATAACGGCACGATACTAGAAACGGGACGAGGCCTAGCCTTATCCCTGGTCTAGTGAAGGCCCACGCCATTCACACATCAATCAAATCCATTCCATTTCACCAAACAACTCAATTCAAACCAAATAATCTAACCAACTACACAACCAAATAAACAAGTCCATGGTCTGTGGACGATTGTGTCGGGTGCTACAAAACACCGTCTGCATCCTAGTATATATATATAACTAGAAAAAGAAATTGAAGAGTGAGAAGTTCTCACTGATAGCTATCCAACCATCTCGACTCTTCTTTTGCAGAAGTCTTCGTCGTTTCGCCTTTTTCTCACCTTCGTTGACCGTAGCCACTACATATATAAAAATCGAATTTTTACTTCGTTGTTCAATATATAAAAATCGAATTTTTACTTCGCTATTCAAAATATAAAAATCGAATTTTTACTTCGCTATTCAAAATATAAAAATCGTATTTTTACTTCGCTATTCAAAATATAAAAATCGAATTTTTACTTTGCTATTCAAAATATAAAAATCGAATTTTTACTTCGCTATTCAAAGTATAAAATCGAATTTTTACTTCGCTATTCAAAATATAAAAATCAAATTTTTACTTCGCTATTCAAAATATAAAAATTGAATTTTTATATCAAAGATATTTATATTCAAATCAATGAGGTTTATATTTTTCAAGTCAAAGATATTTTTAAATCAAACAGATTTATATATTTTCAAAGAGGTGTTATTTTTCAACACAATGCTATTCATTATATCTAAAAACAAAAGTTTAAACAATTTTCATTTCAAAACAATGATATATAAATATCTATAAATTCCATTGCTATTTTTATTTTTAAAACCAATGCTTTTTAGATTTTCAAAACAATGATCTATATATAAAAATCCCAATTTTTTTGTTCTATGCTTTCTCTCTCTCTCTCTCTCTCCCTCTCTCTCTCTCTCTCTCTCTCTATATATATATATATATATATATATATATATATATATATATAAATTCCCCTTTGATTTCTATGTTATTTATTTTAAAACATATTTAAAAAACAATATTTATTTCAGTTTTAAAACAATTGATTTACATATATAAAAATAAATTAAAAAAAAACCAAGAGAGGCTTACTAGGTTCGGATTTCAGGTTGCTCCACCATTAGGGTTGGAGTTTGCCATCACCACCGACGTCGTGGAGGAGATCGGAGCCCGCCACTTTGGAGCCGCCAGCGTCGCCTACCTCCACCCTGAGTCGCGTCGCCTTCGGTTGTCCCGCAAGCCCTAGAAATGGGTGCGAATTGAACGAGTTCGAGCCCCTGAAACTCCTCAATTCCAATACGATACAGGATGAGGTTGGTATGGATCTAAAGATGACTGAAATCTCTTTGATTTCCATGTTTCAATTTTTAATTTTGCTGAATGGATTAAAGGAAAATTGAGGGAGATGGATTCAGCAATTTTCGCCATCGAATTGGATGAAGGGCGGCTCCTGAACGGGGTGATAGAAATTAGGGTTTGTGATTGGTCAAAATTTTATATATATATATATATATATATATATATTATTTTTATATTATTTAATTTGAAAATTAGGGTTTTATTGCATTTGGATTCCGAATCAAACCAAACGACCGTCGCCCCTAGCTAATTACCCCTATTCCAAACACAATGAGATATGTTTCGCAAGATGATTCGGCTGTTTCGATCAGTTTTCGCTAAATTTAAAATATAAATCTATATATTCAATTTTAAATGTACATTTTAAATTACTAAGGCCACATACTGATTCAGAAAATTCCAGAAAAATTATTTCTAGATTCGTATTTACGATACGGTCCTATCGAAACTAATTTCGTCGAATTCTGAGACCGTTAGAAAAATGGCCATTTTCCAGTCGATTAAAATCAACTGAAACTGGTCAAACGCGTTTTCTTTTGCCACGCTCACATATTGAATCAAAAAATTATGAAATTTGAAACCTAGCAATAATTTGACATCACGGACCCAACAAAAGTGGTTTTGTCGAAATCCGAGGTCATTTGCAAAATTTCCATTTTTAAGGGCCTGAATTCCATAGCGACTATTCAGAATTTTCAACTGGACATATCTTTTGATTCCCGTTATGAAATTTTGATTTTTCGGATTCGTTGGAAAGATATCATCAAATAGATCCTATTATTTTCTGTTTCACTAAATTCCGGTTTGTTTTGCACCCGGTACATTCAATTGAAGTTTGAAATCGAATTATCGAACTACCGCGCCATTTTCAATTCTATTTATAATCATATATATAATTATTTATATTCTAACGACGATCTATATAATATATACGTTCTAATTATATTCGAAATAAATTTCTTGTCGATATTATTTAAAATAATTCATTTTAAATGTTCAAAATTCATTAAAATTGCTAAAATAAAAATTTTAAACTGGCCCAGATTTTCGGGTTGTTACAATCTCCCCCACTTAAAACTTTTCGTCCCCGAAAAGGAACAAAGTCGAAAGTGGTTTGATTAGTTAACTCTACGTTCGATCTGGCTTCCACTCTCCAACTTTTCAGTTACTGAGAATTTTCAAATTCTTCAAAAATTTGGCTAACACCCTAAATTTTCGAAAAATTTCGCCATAACCTCCCCTGCACCGGGAGCCATGGGAAAATCCCGAAATTGCCATATAGGCCTTCTGATCTCAAAAAGAAAAAGAAAAAGCCAATAGGCTCATAAAATCATCATCACCCAAACAAAACAGTAAATTATGATAAACATGTACCTGTTTGTTGGGCAAACAAATTTTATTCTCTGCTCTAGCCTCCTTGCTATGACCTGTTCAATGTAAGTACATGTATATGCAAGCAAATGCAACAGATTTTCAATACAATTCAATATTTGATTCAATTAGGCAAAATGGTTAAAATTTCAATTAATCAAAACAGTAATCAAACAACACAACTATCAATCAATTAGTTGATTAGCTTTTCAAATTCATAACTTTGATATATATTCAAAATCACATTTTTTTGATGCCAAATCACAACAATAAGCCCTATCTAATTTTGGTTCTCACACCAGTCAATAGGAAAGATATAGAAATCTCACTTTCGTCACTCGAACATAAATTCTGATGATGATGCATCAATCATCAGAATTCTCTCCGGGCGACTAGAAGGTGATTCTATATCTACCCAATATATCAAAACTTCGAATACACGCGGATAAGACGTATACGCAAAATCTATATATACTGGATTGTCCACATCAATATAAATAAATAACCAAATACGAGTTATTTAAATTAAAATTTCAAAACAAAACTTGTTTTTAATTTTATACTCTTCACACTCGTTCTAGGATAATACTGATCCCATCTCTAACGAGTCATTCCCATTGGATATTACTAATCCAATATCTGATGAATTCTTTCGTATGGTTCTAATGTGACTTGTTCTCTGATCTTTGTAAACCAAAGCTCTGATACCAACTGTGAAAACCCATAACTTCCCCGGTGAGGAAAGCGCGGATAGTTCGAGAACAAGCCACAACAAAACGTAGACGAAAGAACATTTCATTGTATATTACAATAATGCACCAGAATACAAGAATATACAGAGTATAAATGAATATTACACAGAAATATCAGAGATTTAAATTACATTTAAATACATCGCAGCGGAAAATAATACAATACACAACTAAAAGAGATATACGAATACAAAGCTTTCCGGATATCATTCCAGCTGAAAACCAGGATCCTGTGAATATAAATCTGCAAAACCAAAACTACTAGCTGCCCGTGTGGAAAATAGGGGCACCCAGAGTTTAGGTTAAAACAATAAACTCCAGGTTAGTCATGGGACTGGTGTGAGAACTAAAACAGTTGTAAATCTTTATTTTAAAGTTAGGTAAATCAAGGGACTACGCCGTATAACACGGAACGGGTTTCCTCCCAAGAATATCAGTGCATATAAGTAAACAACGCAATGCTTTTCTAAAAATGAAGCATTATAAGACCTTGGTCCCATCACACAATGCAACGCAGCCGGAGGATAGGGTTTTCCCTTATAATAGCCAAACATGCTTGGTACGCTTTAAAAATCAAATCATTTGATACTATAATAAGTGTATAGTGTCAAAACAATTTCAATCATAAATATCAATCATAGACGGCATGGGTACCATATATCATGTCGCCATACTAGTTCTACAATTAAAACCGCAATACACATATTGGAAATTGGATTTCCATCATGGTGGCTCCTGATTCGAAAGATCGATCGCGTAATGCAATTCACCACGGCTTACGTCCCAACAAGAGAAAACACCGTCTGCACATCCGCACATTTGGGACCAGAGTATCACTGCGGCTTACGTCCCAGCGAGAGAAAACACCGCTTACTCTATATATCCCTGAGCACTAAGCTCATCTCGGTCGACCGAATCCATGACACCACTAAGGTGCCCATCCTCTAAAAGGCATACTGATCAAACCACCAGTTTACCACCATACCGGGGTATGAGGCTCGCGAATCAACGCTATACACAAAGCCATGCTATATTAAAGCTGCGCTTTGATCATCATCCACCAAACTTTGCTTTTCAACAAAAGTCTGGATCACTGCATCTCAGCATGCCACACTATCAATCCATATCGTACCACTGATTTCTGCCAATATATAACCTCTGAGCTCGTATGTCTCAGAGAAGGGCATTAAGCAAGAGAATAAATTCTCCGCCGCCAAACAGATATATATTTAGCAGAGATCAACGAATACAATATAAAGGAATACAATGCCAGACACACCATCCATTTACAAGTTCGTTCTAGGTCTAAACGAAACCGGAGGCACTTTCCTCGCATATCCATCCATCTCCAAGTACGTCTGGATGACCACCAACTATTTCCATCCTCTTGGGTGTACAGCCCAATCAGGATCGTCAGTAATTATCCAAACGATGTGAAGACTTCCGGTCTTCAACCACCGTCTTCATCTTCGACATATCGTCGAATCGGTTGTTCAGAATGGGAATAAATCCGGCCTTTCCGAACAACCCGCGTATATTAAAAATAAATGTTACAAAAACACAACATACGCCTCATTCCAATTCATTAGTTACTAACCGTAAATCAGTAAGAGAGCAATTCCCCAAATATTAACCCCGAAGGCCGAAACCAACATCAGATCAATATCCAGGAAACCATTCCTCTTAACTAACCTTCAGCTAGTTTCTAAATTTCAATTCTTAGGGAAAGGTTCCCATTAATTTTATCCAAGATAAATTTTTTAAAATTTATCCTTTAATCTTCCTTTGGATGTCATTTCAAACCAAATTATGGTTTTCCAAACTAGTCGAGATTAGCGAACCACACCGAAGTAATTATTTATTTTATTTCCCAATCCCAACCTATTCATCCCCTGAAGCAAAACTGGTAATACTCCATATCTAATACCATGATGTTATCGGTAAAATTAATTACCATTTCACGTTCAAATCTAATTAAAGATTTAACTATCGCTTTGGAGCAAAACTTGTGATACTCCATTCTCGCTCATTCTCTATATTTGATAATTTAGATTATCAATTCACGTTTCAATCTAATTTCAGTTTCATCAAAACTCCTTTTACTGGGTTAAAGAACTAGTGTCATTTACAACACAGTTCACGATAAACCCAAATCATATCCTATTTATTATCGGGTTAAAGAACTAGTGTTATTTAATACACTGTTCACGATAAACCCACAAATTAATTCTATTTAAAACCCATTTCCAAATCCAATTTATTTGTTTAAAAATAAACGGGTTTAATTTTAGTTCAAAACTAGTTTATTTCGATAAAAATTTATTTTTATCTTTCCAAATATGGAGTTTTTCATCCCAATTTTTCCCAAATCATTTCTTATGATTTTACACAAATTATTGCTGTTTTTTATAATTTTATCAAGGCCCGTACAGTCGATTTCCAACAACGGCCATCGAACTGCACTTACAACGACCTTTTCCAAATTTGATTTGGATATATCTCCAAATCCAACCGTTAGATTTCTAATATTCGTTAGAAAGCTCTTTTCGATACGAACCCAACGGTTCCGGTTTTAGGAAAATCCGACGGTTGGATCTCCCGTAATATCTGTTCGAAGTTAATGGTCGAAATTCGCGAACTACCGCGGCGCGGCGCGTTCTATTCAGGCCATTATATTATATATATAATATATATTTCGTCGATTACTATTTAAAACGAATTTTATAAATAGTTTTGAATTCGTTTCAAAAACAATTTCAACCTTTATTTCAAATTCAAATCGAAATTGAATTTTCTATTATAAATCCTTTTTACTTTCATTTCTATTTGATTTTAATTCAAATCGATTTTAATACGATTCGAATTCATTTTCTTTTCAATTCAGTTCAATTCGAATTCGTTTTTTTTTCAATTCAATTCGAATTCGTTTTCCTATTCAATTCAAATTCAATTCATTCTCTATTCAATTCTAATTCAATTCATTTTCTAATCAAATCAAATTCAATTCATTTTCTAATCAAATCAAATTCAATTCATTTTCTATTCGAATCAAATTCAATTCATTTTCTATTCAAATCAAATTCAATTCATTTTCTATTCAAATGAAATTCAATTCATTTTCTATTCAAATCAAATTCAATTCATTTTCTATATATTCGATTTCGAAATCACTTTTCAATATTCATTTTAAAGTGAATAAAATCGATATAAATATCGTTCACGTCAAAATGGCGTCAATCTAATCAACACGGCTTCATATATTTCTATTTTCAAATATTTTATTTCAAATATTTCTTTTTCAAATATTTCTATTTCAAATATTTCTATTATTAAAATATTTCGTTCAACACATGACTAATCTCAACGGATGAGTACTGTCAACACATGAACCTTTATTTTATATTATTCTTTATTTTCTAAATTGGAAGGAGGCCCAATCAATCACCATATAATGTTAATTATATGGATTTTCATACATCACACGTATATAATAGCATTGAAAAATAATCAACCATCAACCAAAGTGCACTACACCGTATAAGCATCAAATATGGATATCTAACGCTTATAATAGCCAGTCAATCAATCGATTGACATATTTAATCAATCAGGATGAGTGAACTTCAAATTTCATCCCAACACCCGTGTGGGGTTTCAAACAATAAAACACAGATTTTAGTTGTGCAGTTGGGCGATGTGTAAAATTTATCGACCCAATCAATATCAGTCAAATCAGTGTATATAAACAAATCGACCGATTTATTTATAAATATTTATTTATTCACTTTCACGTTAAAAATTATATTTTTAACGATAAAACATTTTATTCAACCTATGAAAATATTCTATTTAGTTCATTTATTAAATAAAATGATTTCTTTATTTTACTAACTTATTTTAGAAAATTTCGGCGGCATAACGACACGATACTAGAAACGGGACGAGGCCTAGCCTTATCCCCGGTCTAGTGAAGGCCCACGCCATTCACACATCAATCAAATCCATTTCTTTTCGCCAAACAACTCAATTCAAACCAAATAATCTAACCAACTACACAACCAAATAAACAAGTCCATGGTCTGTGGACGATTGTGTCGGGTGCTACTAAACACCGTCTGCATCCTAGTATATATATATATATATATATAACTAGAAAAAGAAATTGAAGAGTGAGAAGTTCTCACCGATAGCTATCCAACCATCTCGACTCTTCTTTTGCAGAAGTCTTCGTCGTTTCGCCTTTTTCTCACCTTCGTTGACCGTAGCCACTACATATATAAAAATCGAATTTTTACTTCGTTGTTCAATATATAAAAATCGAATTTTTTCTTCACTATTCAAAATATAAAAATCGAATTTTTACTTCGCTATTCAAAATATAAAAATCGAATTTTTACTTAGCTATTCAAAATATAAAAATCGAATTTTTTACTTCGCTATTCAAAATATAAAAATCGAATTTTTATATCAAAGATATTTATATTCAAATTAATGAGGTTTATATTTTTCAATTCAAAGATATTTTTAAATCAAACAGATTTATATATTTTCAAAGAGGTGTTATTTTTCAACACAATGCAATTCATTATATCTAAAAACAAAACTTTAAACAATTTTCATTTCAAAACAATGATATATAAATATCTATAAACTCCATTGCTATTTTTATTTTTAAAACCAATGCTTTTTAGATTTTCAAAACAATGATCTATATATAAAAATCCCAATTTTTTTGTTCTATGCTTTTTTTCTATATATATATATATATATATATATATATATATATATATATATATATTCCCCTTTGATTTCTATGTTATTTATTTTAAAACATATTTTAAAAACAATATTTATTCCGGTTTTAAAACAATTGATTTACATATATAAAAATAAATAAATAAATAAAAAAATTAAGAGAGGCTTACTGTGTTCGGATTTCAGGTTGCTCCACCATTAGGGTTGGAGTTTGCCATCGCCACCGACGTCGTGGAGGAGATCGGAGCCCGCCACTTTGGAGCCGCCAGCGTCGCCTACCTCCACCCTGAGTCGCGTCGCCTTCGGTGGTCCCGCAAGCCCTAGAAACGGGTGCGAATTGAACGAGTTCGAGCCCCTGAAACTCCTCAATTCCAATACGATACAGGATGAGGTTGGTATGGATCTAAAGCTGACTGAAATCTCTTTGATTTCCATGTTTCAATTTTTAATTTTGCTGAATGGATTAAAGGAAAATTGAGGGAGAAGGATTCAGCAATTTTCGCCGTCGAATTTGATGAAGGGCGGCTCCTGAACGGGGTGATAGAAATTAGGGTTTGTGATTGGTCAAAATTATATATATATATATATATATATATAATTTTTATATTATTTAATTTGAAAATTAGGGTTTTATTTCATTTGGATTCCGAATCAAACCCAACGACCGTCGCCCCTAGCTAATTACCCCTATTCCGAACAAAATGGGATATGTTTCGCAAGATGATTCAGCTGTTTCGATCAGTTTTCGCTAAATTTAAAATATAAATCTATATATTCAATTTTAAATGTACATTTTAAATTACCAAGGCCACATACCGGTTCAGAAAATTCCAGAAAAATTATTTCTAGCTTCGTATTTACGATACGGTCCTATCGAAACTAATTTCGTCGAATTCTGAGACCGTTAGAAAAATGGCCATTTTCCAGTCGATTAAAATCAACTAAAACTGGTCAAACGCGTTTTCTTTTGCCACGCTCACATATTGAATCGAAAAATTATGAAATTTGAAACCTAGCAATAATTTGACATCACGGACCCAACAAAATTGGTTTCGTCGAAATCCGAGGTCATTTGCAAAATTTCCATTTTTAAGGGCCTGAATTCCATAGCGACTATTCAGAATTTTCAACTGGACATATCTTTTGATTCCCGTTATGAAATTTTGATTTTTCGGATTCGTTGGAAAGATATCATCAAATAGATCCTATTATTTTTTGTTTCACTAAAATCCGGTTTGTTTTGCACCCGGTACATTCAATTGAAGTTTGAAATCGAATTATCGAACTACCGCGCCATTTTCAATTCTATTTATAATTATATATATAATTATTTATATTCTAACGACGATCTATATAATATATACGTTCTAATTATATTCAAAATAAATTTCTCGTCGATATTATTTAAAATAATTCATTTTAAATGTTCAAAATTCATTAAAATTGCTAAAATAAAATTTTTAAACTAGCCTAGATTTTCGGGTTGTTACAGTTGGGGAGGTTCAGATAACTCGATGTCCAACGTTGGATCCCAACGATGATCCGAAGCAAGCCAACTGTAACGATCTAGGATTTTTGATCAATTTAAAATCGGGATTTTGAATATAAAATAAATTTAATTTCGTTTAGATATAAATTTTATATATTTTTCAATATAAATACAATATAAGTGATAAAAATAGTATTTAATTTTGTTAAATATAATTGTAAAATATTGGTAAAGACTTATCAGCTTTGGTTATAACAAATTTCCCAAGTACCTATTTAGAAGACTATTTTAAATATGAACGTTTCTAGTTATATATATATATATTAAATATAGATAAAAAATAAAAATTTGAATTATTAATTTTTTTCATAAGTATCATCGGGTTTTGATAACATTAGTCGTTTGTTGTTGAGTTCATAAATCGGTAACCTAGAAATAGTATTTTGTAACATATGTAGGGTGTTCCAATTTAGCAACACTTTACTTTATTACAAAAGTGTTACTACACAAACCATGCATGAGAACATGGTTTTATCAAATGGTTTTCCTATGCATAAGTGGTATATTCCATGTGTCCCCTTGCATTTTACATTTCTACCCCTCTCTTAGGTTATATAAGGAGCTTAAACTCTCTCACTTCATACCATTCCACTTCCTCTTCTGCTTCTCCATTTCTAAGCTTTCTTCCTCCTCCCTTCCATGGCTTCTAATACATTTTTCCTCCTTCTTCCTCTGCCTTTTCCTCATTCTTTCCTTCTCATTCGTCCTTTCTTCTCCTCCTACCTTACCCTCTCCTTCCTCCTCTTTTTGGCCTAGCCCACCCACGACCAACACCCATAGCCAACCACCGCTCCACCTTCTCCTCCACCAACCCACGACCCTACATCCACCAACCACCTCGGCCAAGCACCCCCATGCCACCACTTCCATGTACCACCACCCACTTCATCTCGGCCTACACCCCTAGCCTACGACTAGCAGTTTCCTGAGGCCATGACTCCTCCAACATTGATCCAAATCATGAATTTCTTTTTCTCAAATCGTGTATTTTTTCAGTGGCTATAATTTTCATGTTGAGCACTTTTTCTAATTTTGATCCAAGCTAATTCAAAAATCAATAACTTTGAAGACCATATTTTCTAATTGCATTTTATTGAACCCGAAAATACCTCCATGATTTCGACCGTATCTCACTCAAAAATCACCCGAATGGAGAAATTCTTTTTTTTAACTTTAGAGAAAATAAATTCATACAACTTTGTAGTTGGACACTTCTCCAATTTCAGAGAGTATCTAGTCCTAAAATCCAACAGAACTTGGTCTATTTTCAAAGTAAAAAAAACTACAGTGCGGTGTGCCATTACGCTGTCTGTCGGTTCAGTCAAGATCCTACACTAAAGTCAGATGGAGTGGAAATACTGGTGAGAAACTATACACATTTGTTTTATATGTATTTGTTTATAGTCGTTAAATATATGTGTGTAATGTTGGTTGAGTGGTTGTATAGCTAGTGACACTCATACACTGATAAGCATTGATTACCGTAATGCTTGCACGTAGATAATAACAAGTATTGATGATACTGTTGAAGATTGTTTTGGATGTGCATGTGATTGTTATTATGGTTTGATTATCATACAACACCTATCACACTGTGAACTATGGAATTACAAAGGTAATTGGTTAAGTCCCTTTCACTTTCATAAATAGGTTCTACATTATTTTAATGTGGAAATAATGTCCAAAAATGAAGTTTGGAATTTTATATCCAAAATAGTTTGGTAAAGAAATTAAAATATATACGAATAACTTTTGTAAAGGTGGAAACTTATTTAAAACAATTTTGACAATAAAATGGCTAGTTCAAGTTTAAAATTGATTTTAAACACTAAATTCCAAAACTGAATTCCAGTTTGATATATAAATGATATTTTAAACTCAAACTAATGATTCTAATAGAAATATATAATATTTAGTTTGGTTTCTGCAAAGTTTGAGGTTCAAAAATTTAAATTTTGAAAAATAATATTATTTTATTAATATAATAATATTAATTTTTGATTTAAAATTGAATTTGAAGTAAAAATTTGGGAAATATTGTTTTGAATGGGTTTATATATGTTTATAAAGGTTTATAATCATATTAGAAATTAATCAAATGAATTTTTATTCTAAGTCGTATTATGGTCTGAATGGGACTAGTCGCGCTGCGTAGGATCACAAATTTTGGTTGTAAACATTAAACACTTATAACTAATGGAAAATAAGTTAGATTTATGTGAAACGAAAAATGTTCGCTTTCTAGTGATAATATTTTTCAAATAGAAAAAGAATATTTGAATTCCAATGTATACACTACAAGTTATGTTTAAATCTGTTTTCAAATAAAATCGTGGTTTTGTAATTCGACGTCTGTTATTGGAAACTGGGAGAAACAGCTTTTTAAAAATTATTAAAAATAATAATAAATCATGATAAATCATTTAAAAGTGATATGAATTGGAAAATTATAGTTTTGAATGATATAAATCTTGATCAAATTAGCTAATTTGAAATGGTTTCATAAGGATTTTGCAACCCTTTTTCTGACAATGGTATGTTTTGAAGTTTTAAACTCACTTACTGTTATCCAAATCATGAATAATCATTTAAAATGATTAAAGAAGAATTTTGAAAGTTTAAAAGTACTTAAATAAAATTTGTAAAAGTAAATTTAGTTTACTTGGGATTAAAAGGTTCAACTATAAATTAATTGGATATGGCTGGAAATATTCTTCGAATATTTGATATTAATTCCATAGATAGAACTTATACTATTTGAGGAATTTAAAAGGCACAGATACCACTATTCAGCTTGTAGTATCGGTTGAATACGGGAATTGATATTAGATATTAGCGGATAAATATAGATTCAAGTCTTATATTTTATATCAAATGGTTCCAATTTAATCTTTTGATTTGAGATAAGGTTTTAGAATTTAAATAATACTAGTTTGGATAGAAATTCGTATATCTAACATGGAATTTCGTGGTTAGACGTATACTATTTGAGGAATTTATAAGATGCTATATTGTTATTCCGCTTATAATATTCATTAATTATGAGAATTGGTATTGGATATAAGTGGGCACAATCTTTGTATAAATCTTATATTTAATATCACTCAGTTTTTTTCCTTATTCTTGATTTCTAAAAAGGATATGTTATAATTTATAAATAGACCTTTTGATCTAATTTGAATTATGAATTTTAAAGAATGCTTTGGTTATGATTAATGAAATTTTGTTTACAAAGGTCTAAAGAAATGGATTTTTGATTAATGAATTATTAATATGGATTTTGTTAAAGGATAAGAGAACAAAGAACATTTTTAATGAAGGTTTAAATTAACCAGAATCAAGTGAAAGGAAATTTAATTGAAATCCCGTATAATCCATAATTGTTTTTAAATTTACCCCGCTTATTCGGAAAGATCGGGATTTCTATCTTAAAAACCATTCCAAATAATCATACGACGAAATGGAGCAAATAAAGGTATTGAAGACTATGATTGAAGACCGAAAATCTTTACATTGAATAGACTGCATGTTGATATCTCGAGCAGGCCATACACCCACTATGAGATTATATTATAGTAGCGGTCCAATCATACTTATTGATTTTCTATATTTTCTAGGGCTTTTCTCCTCTATTGGACGAGAAATAAAATTCCTTTAGTTTCTTTCACAAATAGAACAAACTTGTATGGATGTGTGTTTGACATAGTATTTTGTAATGTATTGATTGGTCTTTACTAAACATATTTCTGTTGGTGGCGGAGAATATGTTCTTTTAGCTTAACACCCTTCTTTAAGACAGATGAGCTCGAAGGTGATATGGTTAGTGATTGTCTATTATATGTTATGAAATGACAATGTGGTATACTAAGTGATTGAGCTACAGATGATCAAATCATGACTCTAGGGTAAATCGTAGCTTTATGTAACGAGACTTTGTCAAACCTCACACCCCAGTAATAGTCTAAAATATGATGAATATGGCAAGGTTATTTATATCATTCCCATTAGGGTATGGTCATTCTCGTCGAGATAAAAAGTAATACCATGGTATTGAGCTTAGGTATTTACTCATGTGGAAATCTTCTCTATGTGGATGATGGAAATGAGCGTTCGGTTTATGGTTGGTTATGAAAGGGGAATGTCATATTCAAGATGTCATCTAGCACAGTTAGCATACAGAGATGGTCCGGCCTTGTGTTGGCACGAGATTCATAGTTATTTCTCCGGGAACTTCACTCTAGAGGTGTTTTATAGTGACCCGAATTTCGGTACCGTTTGAGTCGACAAAATACAACACAAGTCCAACCCAAAGTGCACTAGAAACCCATATTTCAAAGAAAGAAAATAGAGGGTGAGAAGAGATAAGAAAGAAAAGAGTAGAATAGAAGAAGAAGAAGAAGAAGAGGAATACAAAGGCCACAAAATTAAAGTAGACACAAATCTCATGGTGGAACGAATAAAATATATTATATAATATAACTTTTGAAATACAAATCTGTACCTGTATACACATACCATCATCAGAGTACAACACATAAAACACAGCGGAAATAAACTGAAGATATCTAATGCTGAAGCCTCCTCCTCCTAGGTCCTCTAAGTGTATCTGTATAATCCCAACTAATTGACTACCCATGTAAATTTGGCACCCAAGAGTTTATGTTAAAACAAAACAAATACACTCCTGGGTTAGTCATGGTAGTAGTGTGCGTAACTCCAACTACTTGATTTACCTTCAAAAATTCTTGTAAAAGAAAAGATAATCATAAGACTGATCCACACAAAAACATGGATGGTATTTTACCTTACGATAACCCAAAATATCTTTATATCAAAACCCTTATGATATTATTATAGTATCGAAATTAGATAAATAGCAATCTAGCAAAACGCTTGCGTCTCATGCTCCACATACATAATTTATAATAAAAAACCTCGGGTGCTTATTCGGTAACGGATTTCCAACTATGACAAGGTATGGAACCACCTTCCAGTAGCGTATCTCTAGAGAGGAATACATCTGGTTTAACAAGATCATCTTGCAACCCGGTCACACATGACCGACCACTCATTCCGCTTGAATGTATCAATTGTATTATCACAAAGTGTTGCGATCAACAACCATTACCGAAAGCGTACAACAACGATAAAATAAGAAGCAAATGGATTTTCTCTAGATCAAGTGATAATACATCCTAATAGGTGTGACTCACATAGCCACGTTGTCTGCCCAATTTTTGTCATTTCCTGGTTGATGAGTCGTAAAGCTATGTCTTACCTTCATAACACCAAAGAATCACTCGCTTTGAATGTGTAATCGTAAGATATGTCAAATCACTAATTGACGTCCTCAAAAATACATTGGGTGTTAAGCTAAGAGAAGATTCCTTCTCTGCCACCAACTATGGTACGTTTTAAAGAAATCAATGTACATAACCATTTAGAAATATTCTGTGAGACATCCGTCCGTATAAGTTGTCCTGGGACTGGACAAACCGAAGGCACCATCCCATAAACCCATCTTGGGAAATTTCTACCTAGGATTAACAGAATAACCCTTTTGCTTTACTTTTTCAATAATCTTCATCATAACTTTATTCGCAACGTTAATTCCCATACAGAGTGGTTTTAGATAATAAACCTGGTCTCGGTCTCTCCGTATTGACAACGAAAATATAAAATAGGCTGAAACTTTGATAGCCGATTATTTAACTATCAAAGGAAACATCTATACAACCAATGATCCTGTTTCCAAATGAAAATTCTACTGATCAAGTATCAAGCAACACCGAGCCACTTAAATTAATTTCTTATTAATTATCATTTCCCAATTTCTCATTTTACAGTTTTCCATATCTTTCCCCCGATATTTCTCAAAACCCGTTTGGCCTCTCTTGATTCTTGGAAAATATTGCCACATATCATAAACTGTTTATTTTCTATATTTTATAAAATATCTCTTATCATAGTTGGAAAACATTTCCGTATATTCATAAATTCTTATTTTCTATATTTAGAAAATATAAGTTATTAACATCGGAAATCATTTCCATATCTTCGCATTTCTTATTTTCTAGTCAACCAAATCATTTCACTTACTATGCATAGAAAATATCTCTGATTCTATTTGGAAAACGTTTTCAAAACTCATTTACTTGGATTTAAACAAATGTTATATAAACCATTGCTTCGGCAATTTTAGCATTTACAAGGATTAACTTACCACACTTAATCTAGCCCTCGCTATCGAATCCTAATCATTCTTCAGTCAACAATGAAGTCAATCTAGTTGGGGTACAATTACCTCTCACATCTTAACTAGATAATATTTTTAACTTCAAAATGGACAAAGCTCACAACTTCAATCTTTAACAAACATTTCTTAAGTAGCTCTCGGATTGAGTTTAAGAATCCACTTCTTTAATTTACATATATCATCGATTATAACAATTGGGTTATAACCCATGCTCTGAGATATAAAACCTTAAAAAAATTAATTTTATTTGTTATGTTAAATAAATAAATGAATTATTGAATAAATAAACAATTAAATCTTGATTAAAACGGAAAGTAAATATTACTTTCCTGAATTCAACATAGTCGAACTCAAATTTATAACTCTTTTTCGATTAATCTCAATTCAATTAACATTTTGAACTTCGGATTAACTTTACCATTTCCGGTCAACTCAATTTCCACTTGTAGCCCTTCTTGTATGCAAAACATTTGCTTTCAAAACGATATTCACTTTTAAATATGGATGTCATTTCTTTATAGAAATCTGGACTTGTTTTATCAAATCAACTTGATTTCATTTATATCTAACGTTACAGGCTCAAATCCCACTTATCGATTTACCTTATAAATCCACATCATATTCCACTTCATTCATAAACTCTGTTTATATGTTAAAATGTGATGGCCGCCCACAACTCCTGCACTTAACAAGAGAAATAATGCGCTGAATGGTTTGCTAGGAAGCTACAGACGATCATCAAGGTTAGATAAATATAAGGGGAACCTATTGAATAACTCACAACGTGGAATAAAATATAATAGAACATATACAACATGCATATAATAGTGAAGCATATTTGAGCAAAAACTTAAACTTTCATATCAACTAGAAAGATCCATACATCATTGGAGTACATTATAAGAGTTTGTAAAAAATGCCTCACTAAAACCACCCATAGAACAATCAACAAGTATAACAGCGGAAATAATAACTAGTATGTATAGTAGAAAGTAGTATGTAAGCCTCCAGCTCATCATCGATTTGCAACATCGTCCTCACTAGGATCGGCTACCTACTACTTAGTCTGCCCATCCACAAAAGGATGAACGACCTAAGGTAATAAGAGGAAACATAAATCCTTGAGTCAGACAATAGTCTTAACGAGCGATAAAACAACGATATAACATCATCAATAAAGTATATGAGAAACAGGTAGATCAACCATCTAATCTACCAATATTAAAAGGGAATAAACCCAAAACATCTTCGCCACACCTAACAAGGATAGCTTTTACAACAATAAAAAAGAAAATATAGTAGACATAACAACCAATTATCTAGCGTGGACCATCCTAATCGAAATGAACATCTCCTAAGCATAAACCCCGAGTGCCTAAACCAACATGAGACAAGCACCCAAGAGATGCCTTCTTTGATGTTGAACAATCTACACAGGACGATACAAGCAAAGCAATCATTATCCATGACTTTGGGTATCACCGCCTATCCTTCTTTGAAACCATCGTTAATCGTATGAATGGCTCAATATCATGTCGTCCGTCAGTAGCTAATGGTAACCCTAGTTCTAGCAAAACAACATACGCCTTTCATCGTTATGTACCATCAAGTTTTTACCAGGGCACTCGACCATTTGACTGGTCTTTTGGGCGTCCCTATTACACCCCTACTTTGAGTCCTCTAGAACATACGTCAAAGATATTGCCTCAGCCTTCAATAACTCAAGTTGTCATCAACGGCGACTATCCATAAACTCGAAAATCCTTGAGCATCCATTATCTATGAACTTAAACATCCTTGAATCGTTCCCACATTTGTTGCATTTCATCGATCAACGAACTCTTTACAACACTTTGAACAACCCTCCCTAAATTCACATCGAAGCCACAACCATCATCAAGCCAACACATACTTTGTTTTGGTCGATTTTCAATTCATAGCGTTTTAGCCTTTTTGCTATGAAAAACATACCACAACATTTAAAATTTCATTCACAGCATTTTAGAAATGTTGTCATATGTCCAATGCTCAAGCATGCCCAATCCACTGCCTGAACCTTGTTCGATCCACTTTTTCCTTGGTGCGCACTCTGCCCGATCACCAGAAAACACTTGCCCAATCCATAGTCTCTCTATAGCATTTCTCCAAACGCTATTGAACCCAGAAATCCGATCTATGCCAAAAACCTTTCTCGATCCTCGGCCTACACACATGCCTGATCCACTGGCAAAAAATTGCCCGATCCATCAGTTTCTACAACATTTGCCAAATGTTGTTAAGCCCCGAAAATTCTGCCTTTGCCCGATCCATGTTTTTGATGTCCTTGGTCCTTGCCTAGATTTTACCCGATCCATCACTTTCTATAACTTTTGTAAATGCTGTTAAACCCAAATTCCATATACTTGCCAAATCATGTTTTTCACCGTGTGCACTATGCCAATCCACCTGTTTTTGACGTGCCTGATCCATTGCCAGATTTTTCCCGATCCATTACTTTCTACAGCATTTGTAAATGCTGTTAAACCAAGAAATTCCTATTCACTCCCTTTTTCCAGATCCATCGAAAAATGACCGATCCATTCCCATTTTTACTCCCGATCCACTCCATTTATAGAGGTACAAGCCAGCCGATCCATGCTCAAAATCCCTGATTCGATCCACAACAAAAACTCGCCCAATCCAACTATAATTTGATCCAAAGCTCGTGCAAAACTTCAGTTTCACAAATCAATCTAACGAAACCATCAACAAGTACTAACACAATGGTTTTCCATCATTCAAACATAAGAAATTCACCAAATTCATGATAAACAATAAACGAATCAAACAAATGGATCTAACTTGTTATAACACATGAATTATCATAGAAATTTCCTTATTTAAGTTACTAGATTAGATCCTATGGAGATTCCAATAAAAATAAACTTAACATGATGTAGATCTAGGTGTAAAGATTTAGAATGATAAAAATAAGATCAAATAACCCATATACTTGATTGAATCCGTGTGAGAGATGCTTATCACTCACCAAATCCTCAAATTAGCTTTAAAACGATGATCTAAAAATCCAAACAATGAAGAACGATCCTCAAATCACCCAATTTGATGAGAACTACTCTCCCTTGATGTAGATCTAGCCTTTCTTAATGTAGATCTTCAATCTTCTAGTGTAGATCTAAGTTTTTAATGAAGGAGATGTATTTGATTGGAGTATAGAGAATCTAAACCCCCAACCAATAAGATATGAAGAAAGTAAACTATTCTCCTTTCCTCTACCCCCTATTTATAGCCATCTAACCAGCCCACTAATGGGTCTCACCAAATCAGCCCACTAATGACTAGTTAGCCAGTCCAGAAATTGTGTAGCACTAAAACAACAATTCCTACCAAACCGCTGAACTAAATCTTTAATGTGACCACTCTACGGAATTGAAAACACTATTTCCTTTCGAATGGAATCGATCAAATCACCGGATTCGAACCCAGTCAAAAGTTATGCCCTATACAAATCCGACAGGGGAAAAATGGTTACACATAAAATTGATAAAAATTATGGACATGTCTCACATCCCTATAACCAATATATAAAAATATGATAATGATTTGACCCTTAGGGAATTAAATAAAAATATTTTACGATTCTCTGATACAAAAATGTGGGCATTTACATTCTCCTCTCTTTAGGAATTTCACCCCCGAAATCCCAAGAAAACACAAACAACCAAAAAGAACTTCGTACGCCTATCATCCATGAGCAACCAATTTACCATCGAAACTAGCATCCATCAAATCATGCATCCATAGCCTTAACCTAGTATGAACAATTCTAACGAATAGTGCAAGTTACAATGGTGTAAGGTGACACGACATCAATGGGTCATACCGTCTGGATGGATCGTATTCATGCTGTCTTCCGTTTTCCACGTACAATCGTCATCATTCTCACTCCATCGAACCTTGACTAGCTTAACCGTCTTCCTCCTAAGTTGTTTCCTGTCATCTCCACAACGCAAAGCAACTTACGAGGTTTCATAAATATGGACTCGACTTCTAGGTCTCCGTACTATTCTGGAGATACCTCCATACTTGAATTATGAACACACTTCCGTAGAAATGACACATGAAAAACATTGTGCGCACTCGACATCTTCTTAGATAAATCTAATTTATATTGAGCTTTCCGATCTACTTGACTATCCGATACGGTCCAATGAATCTTGGAGCTAACTTTCCTTTACTTTCGAACCGAACAGCATGCTTCAACGATGAAATCTTCACGAAAACCATGTCACCAACGTCGAATTCCAAATCCTTACGATGCTTATCAGCATAACTCTTCTGGAGATCTTGGGCTGTCTGCATTCATTGACGAACGATCTTGATACAATCTGAGGTGTCTAAAATCATCTCTGGCCCAAGTATCAACTTATCTCCTATTTCTAACCAACATGCCGGAGAATCACATGGTCTATCATACAACGCCTCGTACGGTGTCATCCTAATGCTTGTCTGGTAGTTGTTGTTATTCGCAAACTCAACTAAATGTAGATTGTAACAACCCGTATTTTCAATAACCTGTTATAACATAAATGGAGGCAGAATTATACTGTAAAATCTGAATCAAGGGAAACGAGCTATGCCATTGCGTTCGTCTCGGAAAAATACGCGAAATAGAGTCCGAGTTTTCGAAAATCGGAGTCCGTATGACCAAGATATGGCCTCGCGAAGTTTCACGAAAAATTCCCAAATTAAAGTATACTTAATTAAGTGAAATGGGTTGCGCAGAGAAATATATATATATATATATATATATTGATATATATATATATATATAATTGAAAATTAAATAAATAAATATGCAAAAATGTTCAAAACAGCGAATTGGGAGAGGGGAATAACCGAACCGGCCGATTTTTGAGGTCGACCCGAGCTCGCTGGGTCGACTAGGGGTTAATCCAGGGTGTTTGGCTGTCAACCCGTGGGCCGATTCGCTCAAATGCAGATTTTGCATTTGGATTGTTCTCATGGTTCATCTTTAATCTAAAGGCCCTAGATGGTTCCTACACTTGACTTCTTCCCCAAGACATGCTTTGATGGCTTGGATTGAATCTAGGTTTAATCCTATGGCCTAAAACACTTGCCTAATCTATAAATAAGACCCTAACCTATCCTAAATCCTCATTATTCATTCATGCAACTAAACTATGGCAAAATTTTACCTCTCATGGCCTCCACTCTCTTCATAAAATTTCTAAATGGTTTCTATGAGAGATTTTCCATGCATACAAGTGTTTTCAAGCTTGTATGAGTGTCATTAGCTTGCATTCAAGTCAAGTTTCTATCTTTGCATCATAAAGCAAGGGTTTTGATCATTTTGGCTCAAGGGTTTTTATGTTAGAGCTTGCATTTTGGGTCTATTTGATTGCATAAGGGCTTTGTCATATCTTTTGTGCCTTCATAGCATTGTAAGCCCTTTCCCTACTCTTAGATATTAACTATGAAGTTAAATGTTCATGTTGCAAGTTTGGGTTTGATCATTGAGTATGATACATGCTATCATGTCATGCAAGTTTATGAAGTCATTATCTTGATCTTGTGAGCTAAAAGCTACAACCTTTATGTTGAAATGTTGCATTAGGCAACATGAGAACCCTCATAACCTTTATGTCAACTTGCATATGAAGTCATAACCCTTATATGATGATATATGCGAGTTACTAGTCATCATTCCATATCTTTTGTCACCATGATTCGCTTATGTGCCAAGTTTGGGTTTATGCATGTTTTGAGGCTTAAGAATGTAACATGCAAGTTAATGAACACATTTGTGCCTCATTTGCCACCATGATTAACTTGTGGCTTAATATCCATTTTTGTCATGCCTTTGCCAAGTCACTTCTTTTAATCCATTACGTTGTCGCGAACGTATATGCGAGTTTAAAAGCGTTGGGTTATGTTATGGGTAATTTCTAATGACATGAAAATACAACTTGAAAACAGGACTTGAAATATAACATGGAAGTTGACATGTAAGTATGCATAAAAACATAAGCTTGGGAATTTACCTATTAAGTTAGGTCTACCCTTTGGGAATTTACCTATTAAGTTAGGTCTACCCAAATGCTTGAAAACTTGTAACATGTTTTGGGAAACATGATGGACATGACACTTAGATAATATAAGTGTGGCCAACTCAAGGTTGGGTTGAGTTTGCAACGTAAAACTACCCGGAACCGACCGGCCTAACTAGTAGTTGCAAACAATAGGACCCAATGTGAGAAGTTGGTCATGTTGTGCTTGAACCCGAGGTTAGACCAAGTTGTGGTGTAAAGCTACCCGGAACCGACCGGCTTAACTAGTAACCACAACAAAGTCTAATGTGAGAGGTGAAGGTGCATTAAGTAATTAATGCCACATGATAGGGTTAAGTTAATTTGATTAATGACTCTTAACCAAATATGACATGGACAAATGGGTTAAGTAATTTGATTAGGCTAATGATACTTAACAAAACATGACAAGGTTGGGTAGGTTAAGTAACTTGATTTGCCTAATGACACTTAACCATTTTTATATGACTAGTGGATGGGGTTAAGTTAACCAACACTTAATCAATCCAACGCGATAACTTGGTAAGGTTAAGTAAGTTTTCTTAATGACGCTTAAACGGAAAATACGGTTAACGAATGGGGTTAAGATTAGACTCAACTAGTCTAAACATGGAAATCGGATGGGGTTAAGTTAGCCTAGACTTAATTAATCCCACTTGGTAGTTTAATGGGGTTAAGTTAAACACTTAACTAATCTAAACATGATGAATTGATGTGGTTAAGTGACCTATACTTATCCAATCTAACTCGTTAATTTATTGTGGTTAAGTTAACCAATACTTAACCAATATAACGTGAAAACATGATAAGGCTAAGTCACGAATCGCTTGAATACACTTGACCGATTTGACTAAGTAAATTGATAGGGTCAAGTTAATATATACTTAACCAATCTAGAATGATAATTGGACGAGGTTAAGTCGTGAATTGCTTAATATACTTAACCAACTTGAGCATGGTTTGTAGGGTTAAGCCTTGAACTTGGATACTTAGCCAATTTTGACAGGATTTGTAGACGGGTTAAGTCATGAACTTAAGTGACACTTAATCCATTATGTAAACCCTAGTTCTGAGGATTAGGTGGATAACCGTAGTTAACAAGGATAACGGGAACAATGCTAAGTGGTAAACCTTAGTTGAAGAATAACTAAGTAATGATTCTTAGTCAAGGAAATTTAGACCAGTTCATAGATAGATGAGTAACCTGATACGGTAGGTCATCGTTTAAGTATACGAGTAGGAGCAAGTATCTGATTTAGATAAAGGCTCCAGCGAACTGGGTAACGAAGCAGCGGCTTCGGGGAACATGAGGATATTCTTGGTATCCCTCTATGAGCTGCCAGGTGATTATACTAGGCTCATGAGAGGTTAAGGTCTGCGTTAGAAGAACCAAGAGTATGCCTTGGTTGCTATACGAGCGACCTAAAGACGGGGATGGATAGAGGATAGTCGACGATACACGGTCGTACCCTAGATAGCATTTCGTCAGGCTACCTACCATCTTTGGTCAAGCGTGTATGTACGGAAAGGCAGAGAACACCCAAAAGACCATAATTGCTATCTAATTATGGTTGCGGTAAGGCTTGGATGTGGGTTGGCCAGTGTTGTGTTCGCATACAGGATTTATCTTGTCTTGTCTTTCACTAGTTGAGGGAGTGGTCTCGTGGGACCATAGCCACGTATAAGAAAAACAGACCTTAGCATCTGCATCGGCAGATAAATCGAAAGCTCCCGACCGAGTCCTGTATTTCTTGATTTGCCCTGTGATAGGACTCGGATGGCACGATGTGATACATGTGCATACAGTCATGGAAAAGCGATTCACGATGAATGCGTGGGAAAAAGGGCGCGGTTGGCGGTTAGCGTAATCCCTAGTGGCCCTAGGTGGTTGAACCCAAACCGAGATACGAAAACGTGCAATACGTAAGCATAATCCCTAGCAGCCCTAGGTAGCATAAGTCCTAGTTGTACAAACAATAATTCATGTTGGAAGACCCTAGCTAGGTTTAGGGTAACAGTCCAAACCGATCTTAAGGATCATGGAACTATGTTAAAGTAATATAGAATCTCATGGGAAAGCCCGTATGGTCTACGGCAAGGGACTGAACATTTACATGGAATAAAACATACAAGTTGAGTAACCTATATATGCGATATATTAGGTTGACATGGACCATTACACGACTTTTGAGTGAGTGTCATTCTTGGTTAACACATGACACGGTGGGGATACTAGTACGGTAGGTGCAGAGCTAAAATACAGGATAGATATCACGGGGCGTTATACGTGACAGATATCTTGGGGATATTATACTTGATAGAAACCTGACGATGTGATACCTTGTTTTATCTTGACATCGTAATTTATCATGACACCTTAGTTTATCTGAGTTCAGTAGTTCATCCTGTTATTTTGATTTAGCTTATCTATCTTGTTATCATGCTTATGTTCATCTCAGTTTCTCATGTCAGTTAACTTTACTAGTTTTTATGCTAATAGTAGATAGGGCTTACTTAGTCTTTTTGACTGACCCGTTTTGTTTCGCCTCTTTTCTTCCATTTCCCCCCCCCCCCAGGTTACAGGGAGGAAATACTGTTGTTTAGTTCGGACTTCTTCTGCTTGAAGGTCATCATGGATGGCTTGGACTTTTCTTGGCTAATGGCTACTTTACTGTTTTTACTTGGGGAATAATTTATGAAAATGTCTTTATGCTTCTTTACTATTGCAAGACAGGTTTTGATGTACTCTGATGTAAAAGGCTTTAGACCTTATTTATTCATGTTATGAAAGTTTGATTTTACTTCCGCTATTTTATATGTTCTGTCTTGTGATATTTCTGTGCATGTTTACCAATGATGCCCCTCTAAAGCTAGTGTATTCCTTTGCGAGTGACCCTAGCGAAGGCGGGGTGTTACATAGATGGTCTTCCCATGATCCTCTGAAGTCCAATACACAAGCTCTTAGTATATCTTCCAAAACTCGGTTAACCCTTTCGGTTTGACCATCAGCTTGGGGATGATAAGCCGTACTCAAACATAACTCGGTTCCCAAGTCTCTTGCAAAATCTTCCAAAATCCACTTATGAACAATGGGTCTCGATCATTTATTATGCTCTTCAGGATACAATGGAATCGAACTATCCATTTAATATAAAGCTCAGCCAACTTCGATGTTTTCCTAGTCGATCTGACAGGAATAAATCTTGCGCTTTTGGTCGGACTATTCATAATGACCCTAATCCCTTCATATCCTACCTTAGTTCTAGGTAATCCATTGATAAGATCCATTAATATTTGCTCCCATTTCCACATAGGAAATTATAATGGCTGGAGCAACCCACTCGACTTCTTTTGTTCACCTTTCACCAGTTGACAGTTCATGTATTTGGAAATGAAATTTCCAACTTCTCTCTTTGTCCCTTCCCAGTAGTAAGCTCGCTTTATGTCCTGATACATCTTATTACCACCAATATGAATCGTCAACTTCAAGTGATGACATTCCCTCGGAACCTCATCTCTCAATCAATCGATATCAGGAACAACTAGTCGTCCTTTCTTTCAGAGCCAACCCTCTCAATCGACTTCAGATTACTTATCCTCTAGTTCAACTTCTGGATGATTTTGACCAACTTTCCATCATGCTTTTGGCTTTCACCAATCCTTTCTATGAGAGTAGATCTTATCGATAAGCTTGCGAACATTTCAGTTTCTAACTCACACCAAGGCCTGAAATCAAATCCTGCCAAGTACTCGAGGTGCTTCCATTCCGAAAACAGTGCTTCCAATCGTGCATGTTTTTGAATCAATGCGTCTACAACTGCGTTTCCTTTATCGGGAGTATAGGATATACCAAAATCATATGATGCCAGAAACATTAACCACCATTACTGCTGAAGATTGAAATCCTTTTAATAGAAAAGATACTTCAACGACTTATGATCTGTAAATAACTCGAATTGAACTTCCAATAGGTAATGTCTCTACATCTTCAGAGCAAATGCAATTGCTGCCAACTCTAAATCACGAGTTGGATAATTCCTTTCATGCGTCTTAAGTTGTCAACTTGCGTAGGCCACAACTCTATCCTTCTACATTAGCACTGCTCTAAAACCAGTACAACATGCATTAGTGTATACCACCATTTCTTCATTCCCATTTGGAATTATTAAAACAGGATTGCTCATCAATCTCTCTTTCAGGATTCCAAAAGCTTGCTCACACATCACATTCCATGTGAACACTTGAGTCTTCTTCGTCAACCCAGTTAATGGTGCAGCTATCTTTGAGAAATCCTTGATAAACTGATGATAATATCCCGCCAATACAAGGAAACTCCTCACATCCATTGCATTCTTAGGTCTATCCTAATCCTAGATTACTGCCACCATAGAGGGATCTACCGCAATTCCGTTTCTATAAACAACATGGCCTAAAAACCTCACTTCACTCTTCCGGAAGTGACACTTCGAAAAATTTGATTTCAGCTGATGCTTTCGCAGGATTTCCAAAACAACTCGCAAGTGCGTCTTATGCTCTTCTTCATTCCAGGAATAAACCATGATATCGTTCATGAACACAAGCATGGACATATTCAATTGATCTCTGAAAACCCTATTCGTAAGATCCACAAAATATGGGCGTTAATTGTGACACCGCACGTCCGTTAATGTCACTCTTTATCAGAATGCGTTCAGTTATGTGGAGCGTTATAGGTAAACAGAAACATCACAAGACAAATATAAAATAACAGCGGAATCAAAAACTTTATTAACTAGAAAAGCTTCGTGGTCCAAACCCAATTACATAATAAGTCTAAAATGCTAAAAACATAAGTCTTCTACCTTGTACTGAAATTATCATCAGAGTACAATAATACATAAAAAGAGCATAATCCCCAAAACATAGCCATAGCAGAGAAGATATGAAATCAAGAGGTACATCTAAGTAGCTCCAAGCAGAATGAAAGAAGAATCCTGATCAAGCTTGAGTATTCCCACTCTGAGAACCTAGAGGGGGGACGAAAGAGAGAGAGAGAGGAGGAAACAAAATGGGTCAGATATAAAGTATGGCGATTCTAGTTACTTTTAGCATATAAATAAATAAAAGCATCATGACAGGCATATAAACTGGAGAGTGAGATAACAGTGTCATAAAGAAGGTATAACATGGTAAACATGATAAACATCATAGAATATATTGTGCTTCCTTAATACTTTTCTCTGCACCAATACTAGTACAACAAGAACAAGATGATCCTAACAAGTACAAGATGGTAAACTTAGGCATACTTCTAGTTAGGGTTTTACCCCATACAACAACTGGTAGCCCAACAGAACTGATGGGTGTTACCCCTAACGATAATAACGGGCTCCTAAACAGGAAAGACTAGATGTACCCTAATTACTACCCCCAATTGATCGTCCCCCTAACTCATAGATACCCTGTGCTGGCCCCGCAGCAGGATGTATCACTTCATATACCGAATATTTCCAGGATGTGCACAACTATATCTACTGATGTCACAACGTCTTATTTTCCTGAGCGAGCAGACCCAACGCACACATGAATTCGATGGAACGTTCCATTAACACCTTCACCCAAGTGACCTCTTATAATCAGCTTAGTAAGTGTGCCCTAACCCGACCTCGTTCGGGGTTTTCCATTTAATACCAGTATAGGTTACTAACTGATGCAGGTACCACACACCAGATGATACAAGCTTCCCCCTAGGCTTGCATCCCCACTACTAGGATTTCAACAGGTTATGCCTTCCAGTTTAACAAGATTGCATAACTCCAACAGGTTAAGTTTGTCGGGTTTATATGTATAACCCGTCCCACTATATTTAACAAGATTAACTTAACCCTCCCACTGATTCACACTTAACCCCTACTTAAGTTGATAGGTTCATGTAACCCTCACAGATTCAAATGGGTTAAGTATTACCATTCATTCATTTATTGTTATTAATGCGCTAGACCCCTCACATTAAGTCTACCACTTGTGGATGCTGGATATGCCGGTTGGGTCTGGGCATACTTCCACCACAAGTCAAACTTAACATCATGTCTTAACACCATTATGTGTACGTTTATGCACTTGGACCCTCACATTAGATTTACCACTTATAGGCGCTAGATATGCCGGGCGGTTTCGGGCAGACTTCTACCACAAGTGTAATCTAACCTCGTGTCTAAGTGTGGTTACAGTTTCTAATTACTGTAAATCTAGGCACGTTCATTATTAACCAATTTTCATGTTTATTATTCCCCAAATCCCTATCTGATTCGCAATACAAGTTATGCCCCAGGTTAATGGTTTAGATCTAAATATAGATTATGCCCCCAAATCCCAAATTTTGGTTCAAGGTACAAATTATGCCTAAAATTCCCAATAATGATTCTTCAATGTGAATTATGCCCCAATTTGTCATTCCCAATCGTTCCCAATTTCGTACGTTCGCATATTTCGGCGATAGGCCTAGGCTCGAAGGTAGCCTAACTATAAAAATAAAAAGGGAAAGAGGGAGAGAAGAGAATAATAACAGGGATAGTAAATAAAAATGGCATATGATGATAGAACTGGTTATACTAACAGAATAGGCACGTTGTGACATGATTAGGCAAACTACCAGAATAGGGATATCATGAATAAGCATATGACATATAAGCAGTAAATTAACTATACAAGTAATGGAAGATCTGTTGTGATTCATATTACTAACATGCATAGGCTTAGATCAAAACTTATAAACATGTCAAGATTACATTTTAGGTGTTTATATCTAAAAACAACATAAACTCACTGTGATTGGATCTAAAGAATAGAGAATTGATTGTAAATGATGTAGCATAGATCTCTGAATACATATAACTGGTTGTTGAAGAAGAATATGCTAGATCAAACAGAGTTAGGGAAGCACCTCATTGTCGCCATTGATTTAGATCAATAAAACAATGGGATTAAAGTCCTTTACATAGCCATTTGCCAACGAAGCAGGACACATAGCAGGTCCAGATTCATCCGGGGAGGGAGGGGTCGACCTTGGGGTCGACACCCCTATTGTGGTGTTGACCCATGGGTCGACACCCATATGGCACGGGGTCGACCCACAATGGGCCGAATTCCAGCGCCTTCCCGCCTCTGGTTTTCGAATTATTTTGAATTCTGGATAATGTTTATTTACATATATTTCTCTTATACGTATAAAAACTTTTAACCTTAATAACTTTCTCATACATTGTATGTTTTACGCAAACTTGGTGTCTATCCCGACCAGAATTCTGAGACGAACGCAATGGCATAGTCCGTTTTTCTTAATTCCCAATATTAAATTGAGTATTCCTTAGTTTATTATTTTAATGTCTTTTAAAATTATGGGCTGTTACATTAGTCAACCCGAATGACATCACCAACCATTCGAAGAAACCAGATGGTATGATAAAAGTTGTCTTCGACACTATTCTTCGCCACTCTCAACTGATGGAATCTCGTTGCCTGATACATCTGAGAAAACACCTTGGCTTCATGAAGCTGATCAAACAAATCGTCTGTCCTCGGCAATGGATACTTGTTCTTCTTGGTCACCTTGTTCAGCTCATGATAATCCACATACAATCTCAAAGATCCATCATCCTTAGTTGCAAACACAACTGGTGCACCCTATTTGGACATACTCCTCCGAATTAATACTTTACCCAAAAGGTCATGAATATGCACCTCTAACTCTCATTGTTCTTTAAGCGCCATCCGCTTAAGGGCCACAATGATAGGTCTAGCACCTTTGACAAAATTGATTCTGAACTCAATCTCGCGATGCGGCGACAGACCTTTGACCCCCTTAGAGGCATCATTGAACTCATTACTCACTCGTTATCGACAAAGATAACAAGTCTTCCCATGGGATCACAATCGAATATAAAGAGCTTATGAAGACACCATCTTTGGGCTTACATCGAATCACAACCACTCACCCTTCCACATTTCGATTGTCACTCGAGCTTCTCGCAATCCACTTTTTCTGCATTCCTCTTGAGCCAGTCCATGTACAAAATGATTCCAAACTAAACGAAGTTCAAAACAAAATAGTTACACACAGAAGAGCAACCATGACCAGATAAACTAGACCATAACAAAACATCCAAAGGTTAAACGAACCTCTTATTGGATTAGTCACAATCAGAGGTCTAACAACAACATCTTCTCCTAATTCTCATTAGCAATATAATAGGAAATTAGAATTGCTTCCAAAACGCATGCTTCCACCAGCTGCTTATTCTTCAGAAAATTATGGCAGTCCTTCTTCTCATGCCCAGGTTTACCACAGTTAAAGCATTTCCTTTCTGCTCTTGGATTCTTGCACTTCTTGGGAAAATGACCTTCCTGTAGGTAGTTAAAGCAAATGACATCCTTCCTAGGTTTCTTCTTTTAGCCATCATTCCCTTTTTGTTGCCTATTCTTTTTCTTATTCAGCTTCTTTATATCTTTGCTGCCAGTAATGATTTCTTCAAGAGACTCGTTACTTCTTCTAAAAGCTACATCCCATGCAGCACTATTCCTTTCATCTCGCTCTTTAACTCGACGTCGAAGTTGCTTCAAATCTATACTTCTACTCGAATCCTCTTCTTATTCTGTAGGAGGATAATCCCTTAGTCGTGAAGATGAATCATCCTTAGGTACCTGCACGGGAACACTAACAATTCCGCGACTGCCTCTGGAGCAGGTACCCACCTCATAATCGCTGCCACCCGGGCCTTGAACATAGATAGGTAATCAGGTATACCGCCATCACCCCCTCTAGGAATAGTTTCCACCTTAGCAGTGTGTCTCGATGATCGACGACTTATTCTAAATCTGTAAAATATAATGATTAGTCCACATATGAGAAAACTGCAACGAAGTTCAAGCATTGTTATACTATAAACTAATATATAGTATATATCCTTCAGAACTCTACAAATACGTCTTTCATAAGTTATTACATCCTTGAACTTTGGCTAACATCGATTAACCAGAGCTCTGATACTAAATGTGACAATCGCCCATAATCCAGCACTCAAAAAGAGAAATATTACGTTAAAAGGTGTGGCAGGCACCTATGGATGATCACCAAAGTAAGATAAATACAAGAGGAACCTGTCATATAACTCATAGCGCAAAGATAAAGTGTAATAGAACGTATACAACAGGCATATAACAGTGAAGAATATTTGATCAAAAACTTAAACTTTCATATCAACTAGAAAGATCCATAAATGAATGAAGTACATCATAAGAGTCTGTAAAAAATGCCTCACAACAATCACTCAGAGAACACTCAACAAGTATAATAGCGGAAACAACAACTAGTACGTATAGTAGAAAGTAATACGTAAACCCGCAGCTCGTTGTTGATTTGCAGCACCGTCCACACTAATATCTTCTGCCTGTTACTCAGTATGATCATCCACAATAGGATGAACAACCAAAGGTAATAAGAGAAAACATAAAACCTTGAGATAGACAACAGTCTTAATGAGCGATAAAACAACTACTAACATCATCAATAAAGCATACGTTAAGTAGGTAGATCAACCATCTAATCTACCAATATCAACAAAGAAGAAACCCAAATCCATCTTCCCCACATCTAATAGTGATAGCCTTTAAAACATCAAAAAGAAAACATAGAAGACATAGCAACCAGTTATCTAGCATAGACCATCCTAATCGATATCAACATCCCTCAAGCACAATCCCCGAAGGCCTAAACCAACATCAGATAAGCACCCAAGAGATGTCTCCTTCGATGACGAACTATCTACACAAGACGATACAAGCAAAGCAATCATCATCCATGACTCTGGCTATCACCTCCTATCCTTCATTGAAACCATCATTAATCGTACGACCAGCTCAACATCAAGTTGTCCGTCAGAGGCTAATGGCAAACCCGACAAAACTTCGTACGCCTTTCATCGTTACGTATCTTGGCCCATCAAGTTTTTACCCAGGGTACTTGATCATTCGACGGTCTTTTAGGCATCCCTATTATATCCCTACATTCAGTCCGCTAGAACCTATGACAACGGAAATTCCTCAAGCTTTAATAACTCTATTTGTCATCAATGGTGACTATCCTAAGCTCGAACATCCTTGAGCAACCATTATCCACGAACTCAAACATCCTTGAGTCTTTCTCACATTCGTTGCATTTCACTGATCAACGAACTCTTTACAACACTTCAAACAACCCACCCTGAAGTCACGTTGAAGCAATGAACATCGTCGAGCCAAAACATACTTTGTTTTGGTTGATTTTCAATTCATAGCATTTATACCTTTTTTCTATGAAAAATACACCGCAACAATTAAAATTTCATTCACAGCGTTTCAGAAACGCTGTTATTTATTCGGCACTCAACCATGCCCAATCCACTTTTCCCTGACGTGCACTCTGCTCGATCACCAGACAACAGTTGCCCAATCCATGTTTCTACAGTGTTTCTCCAAACGCTGTTGAACTAGAAATCCGACCCAAGCCAATAACCTTGCCCGATCCATGTTTTCGAGTCCGATCCTTGGCCTGCACACATGCCCGATCCACTGGCAAAAAATTGCCCGATCCAGCACTTTCTACGGTGTTTGCCAAACGTTGTTTAGCCTAGAAATTTTTTCCTTTGCTTGGTCCACAGAAACATGCCCGGTCCATTGAGAAATACTTTCTCGATCCATGTTTTTAACGTACCCGATCCATGCCTAGATTTTGCCTGATCCATCACTTTATACAGCATTTTTAAACGCTGATAACCCAGATTATCCACTCCAGATACTTGTCAGATCACATTTTTCACCTAGTGCACTCAGCCGATCCACCTGTTTTTGATGTGCCTGGTCCATGCCTAGATTTTTACCCGATCCATCACTTTCTACAGCATTGTAAACACTGTTAAACCTAAAAATTCCTATCCACTCCAATTTTTCTCGATCCATCGAAAAACGACAGATCCGTCACCATTTTTATGCCCGATCCACTCCATTTCTTGGGGTACAAGCCAATGGATCCATGCTCAAAATTCCCGATCTGATCCATAATAAAAACTTGCCCGATCGAACTCCAATTCGGTCTGAAACTCGTGCAAAACATTCAATTTAAAAAATCAATCAAACCAAACCATCAATAAGTATTCACACAATAATTTTCCATCATTCAAACGTAATAAATTCACAAAATTCGTGATAAACAATTAACGAATTAAACAAATAGATCTAACTTGTAATAACACATAAATTAACATAGACATTTACAAATTTAAGTTGATAGATTAGTTCCTATGGTGATTCCAATAAAAATATACTCACCACGATGTACATCTAGGATAAAACAACTTGAAATGATAAAAGTAAAATCAAACAACCCATATATAAGATTGAATCCGTGTGAGAGATGCTTATCACTCACCAAATCTTCAAATTAGCTTTTAAAACGATGATCTACAATTCCGGACAGTGAAGAATGATTTTCAAATCACCCAATTCAATGAGATCTACTCTCTCTTGACGTAGATCTAGCCTTCCGTAATGTAGATCTTCAATCTTATAATGTAGATCTAAGATTTTAATGGAGGAAAGATGTATTTGATTGGAGTATGGAGAATCTCAAACCCCAGCCAAATAAGAAATGATGAAAGTAAACCATTCTCCTTTCCTCTACCCTCTTATTTATAGCCATCTAACCAACCCACTATTGGGCCTTACCAAATCAGCCCACTAATGACTAGCTAACCTATCCAAAAATTGTGTAGCACTAAAAAAACAATTCCCTCCAAACCGCTGAACCAAATCTTTATTGCAATCACTCTACGGAATTGGAAACCCTATTTCATCTCCAATAAAATCGATCTCTGCACCTGATTCCATCCCAGTCAAAAGTTATGCCCTATAGAAAACTGACTAGGGAAAAATGGTCACAAATAAAATTGATAAAAATTATGAACATGCCTTACATACCCATAACCAACATATCAAAATATGAGACTGATCTGACCCTCAAGGAATTAAATAAAAATAAAAATATATTATGATCCCTGGACATGAAAAATGTTGGCCATTACACAAAACCTCTTGTCTTTTTTTGGCAAAGCCGGCCGGTTTTTAAGGTGACCACAAACACCTTTTATTATAAATAATAATAAAATACAGTAAAGTACAGATGATTGTTAGTTGACAATAAGCTACATCGGTTTTTAAGGTGGACCATCCACCACATACGGAATTTATAGTGTTATCCACTCTACCTAAACATGCTTACAACATTGGAGCTAGCTAAAAAACAAGACTTCAAAAATAAAGTAAGTGCAGGAGCTTGACAATCACACCAAGACTACTATGTTCTAATAAGGAAGCTATTCCCCATTAGCATCACCTAGTAGAATATTCTAAGTAGCCTCCGCAAAGTGCAAGGCCAGTTCCGCAACAAAGTATAGGGAATGTTCGGAATACGAATATCTTCTGTCCTTGGTTGTATCATTTAGCTATTGTACATTTCTGATTCCATCCTTACCTTCTTTAGCCAGAACAAGAAATACACTTTCAACTTGATATAGTAATTTCTTAGATTCGCCTTTTCACCTACAAAAATATAATATTCCTCTTCTCTTGATTTGTATCTCATTTCAGAATTGGTATGTATTAAAGCTCCTTCTTCAGCATTCCATGTGAAATTCTCACCATCTTCAATGTCATTAATTTGAGTGTTGTCTAGGGAAGCTTCAACCAGTGGATTAGGAATGGTAGATGTGGCAAGCCGTGCACGAGGCTTCGGAACCCATTGCAGGTTCGGCTTACATAGAAGTGACTTGGTAGAGGACACAGAGGAAGCTACACAGAACTCTGCCGTATGACCAAAGGACTGACATTTGGAGCAGATGTTCGGGGTCCATTTATATAGTACATCAACATCTGCATCATAACCTTACTCTAGTGTAACATGCAACTTTTAGGCAAAGGTCTCAAGGGTGAAATTTGTGTAAGTGATCTAGCATAGCTGAGGCTCTTCCTCGCCACCATGTTCGTGTCAAAGCATCTAAGTTTGCCAACCAATCCAGCTAACCAATCTAACTAACCAATCCAAACCTATAAGAGGCTGAAGTACCGGTGGAATATTTGAGTGTTGCCCAAACCAGAATGGATAAGATTTTTTATCTAGCTTTACTAACTGTGACACTCCGAGGTGTAATTATGAAAGGATGACCTTCAATAATAATCGGATCCCTATCAAGTATGATCAGTTTATCATTTGGATAAATGAACTTCATATAAAACATTGATTCAAAACGTTGCACATGCGATTTACCTCTCAGTCTCCAGTACTTGTTGCATTTCTCATGGACACATGGTAAGGTGGAGCTTTACCTTGAAAGAAACCAACGAGGTGCTTAGCCCAATACTCAGCTCTAACATGGTGCACTTTGGTCGCCTTAACACTACGACCATTAGTAGTCACCGTTTGAAAGTGCTGATGAGGAGTGTAATCTCCAGCTACTTTAGGAAGATTTGTAAAATAGGAGGTCCAATGTGGAGGAACCGGGGTTGGTACAGTGCTTAGAGAAAAACTAGTAACAATATTGTTCAGCGAAGCACTCACTCGAGCAGATTGCGTATATGGTTCCTTTTCAGTAGCTCCGATTTTTATCTCCAATACCCGATTTTGACACAATTCCACCTCCATCATTGAAAACCTTTACAGGTGATGCCTAAAGCAAACTAGCACCATTTTCAGACAAAGTCTTCGATGGAGACTTCCATCTTCTTTTAGGTGTAGTTGCGATAAGTAGGATAGGGGAGTAGGCAGAAGATTACTAGTGATATTAGAAAGTGGAGTTGTAGCATTAGAGATAACAATCTCTTGACCTGCAATAGGGTTAACCTCCGAAGCAGATGGACGGGATCTGGAGAACGATTGGTCAGAATGTAAAGCATGACTAGTACGCGTCCTTGAGCTAGGACTCAGAGGCTTCTGCGGGGAAGAGGAACGGAGTGACATGGAGAAGAAGATGGGCGGAGGAGGATGAATAAAGCGTGTAGGTGATTCAAATCAGTTGCAAAAAGCGGCCATTAAAAGAGATTTTGTGTATTGATATGTTCTTGTCCTTTATCTAGTAAGTTTATAACCTTATATCGACTTTACATTTGATTATAAAATATCGGTTTCAAAACAAATATTAATTATCTTGTCATTTTATGAATTATATAATATATAATTTCTAAAAGTAAATTATTTTAACAAAGTTCGATATAGTCGAATTCCAATTATAAATCCTTATGGATTTATTTCTATTCCACTCACATTCCAAACATGGGAATAAGTTTCATCGTTCCCTTTTTGAAACAATTTCCAATTTCCCTTTAAATTCACTCTTGAATTTACATTCCCAAATTATCCAATGATAGTAATTTCAATTCATTTAAAAACTCCATTTATAAATTAAACTACTTGTTTTTATAATTAAAAACAAGTTATTATTTCCTAATCCATTCGAAACTCAATTTATATTTCTAGAAAATAGATTTTCCTTTTAAAACCCATTTTTTCGTTTCATTCGAATATATTTTTATGGTATTTAAATACTAATATTTAGGGCCAGTTCTATTCAATCATCCAAAACACACAACAATCCATCCAATTTATTCAACATGTCACACACATATATATCATGTAAACAAACAATAATAAATTTGAGGAATCTAGTTAGATCCCTCCAACCTATTTTTTTCCTAATCCGCAGATGTTAGACAACATAAATAATACCAATCCTATTTTGAGTCATGATATCATGGTATAGAAGGTCATCTGCTATTATGCAAGGTGCATAGTGTCTCAACTACTAAAATGTGCAGGAATATCCAACTCAGCCTTAAATATAACTAATATGTGTGTGTGTATATAATATCAACATTTGATAATAATATATCAGTTCATCCAAATAATCATCACTCAACATTCAATCATCATTTATCAACTCTATAATACGTTTATAGAATTATAAACCGGACAGAGTTATGGAGTTTACTCGCTTTTCCATTAAACGATGAATAACGACTAACCGTCGATTTAATCGAATCAGGTGTTTTATTTTCTCTAAAATTTTCACTAGCTCTAAATCATTCTAAACCAGCCTCATAACGAAGTATTCTTCGATACAATTCCAATGGCACTTGTTTTGTTCAACTCTGTTAACATATGGATAAAATATGCACGTTATAATATTTGATTTAAATTAAGAATTATTTTAATTCACTATTTATGTTTTAATCCCTAATTACCGTCATTCTCCTTAAACCCACTTCTAATTTTTCTCCCCTCCCTTATTATGTTGATCATGTACAAATCCTTCACGCACCATTGCCGACCTTAGCTCCATCTGTTCTCCTTTCACAATCAATGAATTCGACCATCGAGTTTACCAACCTCCTTCTCTTTATGGAAGCTTTCCACCCCACGCGTCAATGCTTAGCTCGCACGCATCCCTATAATTATGTTCTTGACATCTTTACGTAGCTACATTGTCTTCTTCACAAACATGCGACACTTATTGTAGCCAAAATCCATGAAAAAATAGAGTTACACGCTATTGCCACCAAAAACTCGAATAAAAGCTTGAACTCAACCAATTTGTGAAAATCCCGAACCCTAGGTCGCTAACTCCTCACGGCCATGAATATCTGGCCCCTCAAAAACAACCTGCACCTACTAATATGTACATTAATTTGAAGATCACTTTATTGTGAGTTCAATGGAAATTATTTCAGGTTTCTTTTTCGATTTGATGTTGAATTATAAAGTTCACATTTTGGATATAAGAAGGAATATCAGCAGTGGCCACTGCTTATTGACCACGGAGTGGAGATAATGAGGATTAAGTATGTTGAGATAATATATATAGAGGGGTTATACATTTTTTTTAAATAGATTATTTTATTAATTTATGAAATTTACGCCTGAAGTAACACGTTTAAACTGCCACATATGAGATCAAATCGCGATGAATCTTGTAATCCTATAACAACTTAATATTTTGGACACAAAGGAACTAGTTTCTTTGAATTCCGAAATCGTTTGTAAAACTTCTTTTTTGTTTCACAACGTGAATTGATACTCATTTATATCGTGCATGATTACAAAATAATTCCAATTGATATGAAACTGAAACCTTGTAATAATTAATCACTACGTATTTTGTAAAATTAGTTTCATTAAAATCCGACATTATTTGAGAATCTGTTATTCTTAAATTCCATATTAATTTGATATCGGTATAATGTAAATCGATTCGAAAATGAACAAATCTATTGATAATAAATAATTATTATCATATGTGTACTCAGACTGAATTTATATAGATTCAAATTTAAATTTAACTTGATATTAAACTTGACAATTAAATTCTAATTTTAAACGACATTTAATTTATTTTAAAAATCCTTTTATTTTATTAAATCAATCGTTATGGTTTATAAACGATCCCACAACAACTTTCTGAAATTTTGATTTTGACATAACTAAAAATTTATAATATGAAATCTCCAATTTTCTCTTTCATTAAAAAATTATAGTTCAATAGAATAGAACGTTTCTTGGTTTAAAGAAATCCAACTTATAACGAATCCTATATACTCAGTTGAAGTTCAAATTGTCAAATTACGAACTGCTACACGTAGAGAGCTCGTTTATAATTATATTAAATGGATTCGTTCAGATGGAACTCATATCAGTCTGTGTCCCTGTTCGTATTTTGTTAGAGGGATTCACACTAGGTAGCGACCGGGGCATGCTTTACTAAACTAGATAGTAAGAGATTCAAATGGGAAGGTAGGTACGATGCGTTCTGGCGGAGTCCTGAGCATGCATGGGTCCGATTAGGGAAAATAAGCCGCTGTAACACTAGTAAATAGGTCAGTGTTATATTTGTTGGGTTCGATAGTGATAAACCGTACTGTCGGGGTTGAAACAGGGTATTTACTTAGTAGTGAGCCAATTGCATTAGTAGTAATTATGGTACACCTAATCCTGTTGTTATGTAATTTGGGTAGCACCTAATCCTGTTATGTAATTAGTGTTGCTTAATCATGTTGTTAGATCCTGCTATTTAATCCTATTGTTTCTGTTAAGTAATTAGGCTAATGCATAATCCTATTATGCTAGTATTGGTGCAGACACAACCAGTTTAGGATATAAATGAGAAGCATTACTCAATCATTGTTTATTCCTTTTTATTCTGCTGATATGTTTATCGTGTTTACCTGTTGCCTTATATGATACTATGTTTTCTAATCTAGTCTTGTTCACCTATCTTGATATCTCTATTTCATGCATATTTGGAAATCACTGGAACTAGCCAGACTTTATGTCTAACCCTTTTGTTTCACTTCTTTCTTCCTTCCCCCCAAGGTCCTCAGAGTGGTAGCACTCCTTAGTGATTAAGGCTTTCTCTTTCATCTTGGATCTGGACTTTCTAAGATGTACCGCTTTGACTTATTTTCTACACTTTTCTGGCTTGCCATGAGGATATGATGTTATGTCATGGCACTATGTTATTTTACATTATGAGACAGATTTGAGATTCTTGGTTTTTGGATATAAATGATTAATGATATAACTTGTTTTGAGATAATGTTTTATTTTCAATAATGAAGTTGAAATTTCCGTTGCTTATATTATATCTGTCATGTGAATTTCAATACTGTTTACATATTGCACTTCACGAAACTTAGTGCATTCACTTATGAGTGAAAATAATGGACGTGGCGTGTCACATTTGGTATCAGAGCTCAAGGTTACAAGATCAAAAAAAAGTTTCTAAAATTTGTTTTTAAAAGTAAAAGTATTTTCAGATAAAAACCTGTTTTTGAAAACCATATGCCCTCAAGCCATATTCGGTGTTCTTTTGATCACTTGTTGAATCTTTCATTTCTTCTCTTTTCAGCATTTCTGGGGCACCCAATCTTCCTAAGGGTATTCCACTACCGACATGGTACCATAGGTATCTTGAGGCTACGGCACCTTCGGAGGTGAAGGGGATTCCCCACCCCTAGCTGTAGCTACATCTCTATGAGTAAATAAATTTTCTAAGCTATGTAAGGATTTTTACGCTATGGGAGGAAAACCATTCCATGGAACCGAGAGATTTATTGAGGCACAGAATTGGCTAAGAGAAATGAAGAACATATTTGGTCTTTTTGAGCTCGACGACAAAAGGAAGATACAGTTGGCCTCATGGCAACTGAAAGATGAAGCTTCTTATTGGTGGGAAGTAACACAAGCAGGACAACCAGTAGCTACTTTGGATGATTTCAAATAGACTCGTGATGAAGTTTTTGTATTAGGCAGAAGAAGGATTACAGATGGAGAGATTCTTGTCTTTGAAACAAGGGAATATGGCTACTAAGGAATATGTTAACAGGTTTAATCAGCTGGCGAGATTCGGTCTAGATTTGGTGAATACACAACCCATAAGAAGGCTCTTAGGTTTGCAAGAGGGTTGAACCCAACTCTCCAAAATCTTGTATTATCTCATATATTGACGGTGGCAACGTTTGAAAGGATGATTGACATGGCTCTTATGCACGAAGATGGAAAGGATAAGAAGAAAGACAGTAAGAATAAAGAGACACAAACTAAGGGCGAGAAAAAGAAATGGTGGCCCAAGAAAGGGGCACAAAAAAGGAGGGAAGCCTGACATGGCTCAGATAGAGAAAGATATTAAGTGTCATGATTGAAGAGTTATGGGTCATTTTCTAAAGGACTGCAGAAAGGCGTAGAAAGCCAACTTTAATTATGAACAAGTAGGACACTTCACTAAGCAATGCCCTAGAAGACAAGGACAAAGGGCATGAAGTTCTAGACAAGTACACGCTGTTGAGGCTAATTGACATGATTGAGGTAGGAAAGTCACTGTTGAAGATTTGATTCCCGTTTTGACTATCCTGTTAGAACCCTGTTTGATTCTAGCACTTCTCATTCGTTTATATCTAGTTCTTTAATAGAAAGTATGCACCTTAATACTATTATAGTCTCTGATCCTGTAATTGTCTCAAACCCCATAGGAGGTATGGATCATTTATCCGTGATATGTAAGGGTTCGAGAATTTATATCTTGGGCGATGAGTTTGAATGCAACGCATATGTACTCAGCGTTATGGGCTATGGTTTGATTCTAGGAATGGATTGGATAGCCATGTATAGTTCCATCCTTGATTGTGAAAAGAGAGTAGTTAGACTTCTTACTTTTCATGTTAGAACTCGAAATTTTCTATAACCCACGGAGGGTCGGTGATGCTCAATTTTCTAGAATCACTTGATACTTCTATTGACGATTTGCGATCAGTACCCATAGTCAGCGATTATCCGAACGTGTTTAATGAGGTTAAGGGACTACCTCGAGGCATGAGATAGACTTTCAGATTTACTTGATAGAGAATGCGAAGCCAGTTTCTCTACCAGTGCACCACATGGCTCTTAGAAAGAGGAGGGAGCTCTACAAGTAAGTAAGAGAGCTATTCGAGAAAGGTTTATCAGGTGAAGCATATCAGAGTGGGGAGCTCCAATCGTCTTTGCAAATAAGGCACATGGCTGACTTAGTCTATGCGTGGATTATAGAGAGGTGAATAAGCTCACCAAGAAGAATAGACACCTACTTCCGAGGATTGACAACTTGTTTGATGAGTTAGTATGTGCATCAGTTTTCTTATAGATGGATTTGGCCATAGGTTTTCGTTATCTTAGGGAGACAAAGGACAATATTGATAAGACTACTTTCAGTACTTCATACGGTTTGCTTAAGTGGTTGGTTATGCCTTTAGGACTAACCAATGCACCTGCATGTTTTATGGACTTGATGAGTAGGGTGTTTAGGGAGTTTCCGAATAAGTTTGTGGTCGTCTTTGTGGATGACATTCTGATCCTCAAGGAATGGGGAGGAGCATGCCCAACACGTAGGAGAGGTTCTATGCACTCTTAGATCACACCAGCTCAAGGAAATTTTTTCTAAGTGCCACTTTTGGAGAAACGAAGTATGGTTCCTATGACATGTGGTCTCCAAGGACGGGATAGTAGTGGACCTCTCTAAAATTGTCGCAATTCAAGATTGGAGGGCTCAAAAGAATGAGATGGAGGTGAGGAGTTTTCTGGGATTGGCAGGCTATTATAGGAAGTTTATTAAGGACTTTGCAAGGATATCAGCCCCGCTCACCAGATTGATGAAGAAGAACTTGGCTTTTTCATGGAGCATAGATTGTGAGGATGCCTTTCAAAAGGGCTTTGACAACAACCCCAGTTTTGACTCTCCCCGACGGAAGAAAGATGTCTACGGTTTACACAAATGCTTGTGGCACAGGGCTTAGTGCGATTCTGATGCAAGAGGGAAGGGTAATGTGCTATGGTAACAAACAACTGAGAGTTCATGAGAAGAACTACCAAACCCATGATCTAGAGTTAGCTGCAATAGTATTCGCATTGAAGTCTTTGCGACATTATCTGCTTGGAGAGAGTTTTGAGCTATACACGGATCATAAGTCACTCAAATACTTGTTCTCACAGAAGGATCTCAACCTGAGGCACCAACGGTGGATGGAGTTCCTAGCGTCCTACGACTTTAAGATAGCCTATACCCCAAGAAAGGGTAATGTAGCAGTAGACGCATTGAGTAGGCAGAGGATGGCTTTGAGTCCTGTATTCATAGAAAGGCGGAGCTTAGAGTTAATATTGACCTTTTATTTTAAGCCATCTACGGATTTCATGTTCGGATTGTTAGCATTGTTGGAGTTGCGACCTACTCTATTGGAGCGAATTGAATCTATGCAACAAGAGGACCCGATGATATCCGACATCTTGTATAAGCTTGGTGGAGGAGAGACTTCTAGTCACATAAATAGATATACGATGGACGAGAAAGGTTGGCTAAGACGAAATGGAAGCCTACGCGTCCCTAGGATAGGGGAATTGCTAAAGGCAGTGCTTGAAGAAGCTTATCATTCTCGGATGACTATCCATCCTAGCGGCAACAAAATGTATCGATATATGAAGAGAGTTTTCTTTTGTACTGGAATGAAGAAGGACGTGGAAGAATTTGTAGCTCAATGTTTAGTTTGCCAACAAGTAAAGGATGAACAAAGGAAACCTGGCAGATTGCTTCAGCCCTTGGATATCCCACAATGGAAGTGGGAGAGAGTATCTATGGATTTCATCGATTGATTTCCGCAATCAAGGAAGGGCAATACGAGCATTTGGGTGATGGTGGATAGACTTACGAAGAGCGCTCACTTTATTCCTGTCAAGAGTAAGAGAACGACAACTTGGTTAGTAGCAGTATATCTTCGAGAAATAGTCCAACTTCATACGGGACCATAGTAAGTGACTGTGACCACATCTTCACTAGTGAGTTCTGGAAGAGCCTACAAGAGGCGTTAGGTACACCACTACATTTGAGCACGACATACCACCCTCAGATCGATGGATAGACTAGAGGGTGAATAGAGTTCTTGAGGATCTTCTGAGATGTTGAATCCTAGATTTCAGAGAGACTTTGAAGGAACATCTCCCATTGGGTGTCTTTGCCTACAACAATAGTACCAATCAAGCATAGGCATGGCACCCTTCAAAGCACTGTATAGACAACCTTATAAATCGCCAACTTGTTGGTATAAGTCTACGGATAGACTTCTGCTTGGAAATGACATGATTTGAGAAACTTCCAAGAAGATTGATCTTATCTGCCAAAGAATGAAAGCAGCTCAAGACTGGCATAAATCATATGCCTATAAAAGAAGGACCAGTTTGGAATTCGAAGTGGGAGATATGGTCTTCGTTATAGTACCCTCTAGGGAATGTAGTTCTCTTTGGCTCAGTAGGGAAGTTGGTGCCAATATTCGTAGGGCCATTCCCTATTGTAGAGAGGAAAGTTTAGATGGACTATATGATTAAGCTACCGGATAGACTAGTAGGTATACACGATGTGTTTCACTTTTCCCATTTGAGGAAATGTCTATATGATACGACAGAGATTGTAGAGCCAAGCACACTTGAAGATGTATAAGTTGAGAAGCATCGGCTAGAGGAGTTGCTACTCTCATTCTTGAATCATAGATCAAAAATCTACGCAACGAGGAAATCAAATTAGTAAGGGTACAGCAAGGAGAAGACCGCGAAGATGCAACGTGGGAACCCGAAGACAAGATTCTTTCATCTTATCCTTTTCTTTTTTAGACTAGTTCTTGATTTATTTTCCAAGCTTTTATCTCACATTTGCTTCTATTATTCAAGTATATTTATCCTATCGTTCGAACCTTCGATCCTTAGGTATTATCCAATAGTTTGAAATATGTGTTTGATACATGTTATGATTGATGGTTGCAAGCGGATGCAAGTGTTTGCTAGTGGTTGCTTATGGATGCATATACAAACACTAGGCACTAGATCGACTCAAGCACTTACATGTTGCATATGGATGTGTGTGCATTTTTTTCTCTATGGATGGAAATGGATAAATCATCATATGGATGTTGCATATTGGTGAATGAATGTGCACACATATAAATTTTTATATTTTATACTAGATCAACCGCCTGATTTTTGCATTAGTGTAAGAACATATACACATAATTTTTTTTGCATATGTTTATACAAGCATTAGAAATTCGTAAGGACAATGGATGCCTACGGACGATGGATGAGTAGATGGTTGTAGGTGATTGTTAGAATAGTGACATTCTTCTTGACTTGGAGATTTCAGGGATGAAATCCTTTAAGTAGGGGAGAATGTAACACCCCAAAATTTAAAACACTATGACCATAGTATAAATATAATAAATTGGGAATTACTTAATTAAATATTTGGAATTAAATAAAATCGGCTTTACCATTGCATTCGTCCTGGAATTTTGGTTCAGATAGACCCCAAGTTTGCATAAAACGGATAATGTATGAAGCAGTTATGAACCTTAGAAGTAGGTGCACATATAAGAGCAATATATAAATGTATAATTCAAAAATAATAAACCGAGACGAAGCGGGGAAATGAAGCAGCATTCCAGACCATTGTGGGATGACCCACACTCAGCCTAGGTCGACCTACGGGTCGACCAAATGACGATCTGGGTTGGTTCTTTTGTTTGTATCTAGACTATTTTGTGGCTAGGTTCATCGCTTATTCAGCGCTACATGTATGGCTTAGATTGAAACCCTAGAATCTAAAGGTTGAGGTTTAAATAGGTGGCTCTCTTCCATTTCAATACACATAATTATTCTTCATACCTTCTGCCTCCATGAATCTACTCTAAAATAAAAATATATATAATGGGGAGATGCTACTGAAGCCTAGATCTACAAAGATAACTCAAAGATCTGCATACAACAATAAAGAAGTGGACTTTTCTACAACGATATATATACATACATACATATATATATATATATATATATATATATATATATAAGATCTAATCCCTTCTTCAGCAAGACCCCCTGTGAGTTTGATGTTATATTCAGATCTGATACCTAGAACTATGTCATGAAAGTTAAATAAAATTGGGTTTAGAACATACTGTGTTTATAAGATAATTTCTTTACATGTTCATCACTATTATTCACCTATGTTGTTGTTATAAGTAAAATATATGCTTTTACTGTCAGATGATTAATTAGTTATGTCTACCTATCTTACTTTTCCCTATTTCTACTATTTTAGTTTATTTCTCGTCTTGCCTATATGCCTATGTGGTTTGATTTGATACCATTCTACTTCCTCTATTTTTTTCCCTTTTGTTTACGCTAAGCCTAGGCCTTTGAAAGCCTAGGCCACGTCCGATTAAAGTTTGCATATGGTTAAAATTGGGATAATAAGAAATGACATAAAAAGGGGAATTTAGGCATATATTTAAATTGAGGACTGTTTAACTATGATTTGGGGAAGGGATAATATGCATAAACTTGTATACATTGTTATTTGGGAATAATACGCATAGACTTATACATGTTGTAGTTTGGGGACAGTATCAGTATACCTGTACTTGCTATAACATGGAATATAGTTGGATGGAATAGTATGCATATGTATAAACATGTTAGATTTGACTTAATACAGACACTAAGCAAAAGAACATGCTAAAACTATGTAAGTACTAGATATAGGTTAGTAAACTAAATTACTATAGTAATTATACATACATCTGGGAAGGTGTTTTGGGGAAGGGTTGTACACACATAATAACATGTACTATTACAACCACGCTTATTAGTAAACCTAAACCTGATTACTAATAAGCTAAGAGTCCCTCGTTCCGCTATTGTACCGGGTTTTGGGGAGTCTTAAATCCTAGTTACTTAGGGGCACAAGCTTAGGGGGTTTGCCTTGTGTCAATCTGCTGTGTGGAACCTATATTAGTCAGTATCCCTATTGGTATTTTGTTAGAAAGCCTCACACTAGGTAAGGGCCAGAGCATGCCTTACTAAACTAGATAGTAAGAGAATTGAATGGGGAGGTAGGTACAGGCACGTTCCGGCGGAGTCATGAGTGTGCGTGGGTTCGATTAGGGAAACTAAGCCGTTGTAATACCAGTAAATAGGTTTGTTTTATAGTTGTTGGGTTAGGGAGTGATACACCATACTTTTGGGGATGACACATGGTATTTACGGAGTAGGGAGCCAACATGGCTAGAAATTAGGGTACACCTAATCCTGTTGTTATGTAATTAAGGTAACACCTAATCCTGTTATGTAATTAGGGTATGTCTAATCCTGCTGTGAAATCCCGTTGTTTAATCCTACTGTTTCTGTTGAGTAATTAGGCTAACGCCTAATCCTATTATACTATATTGGTGCAGACATAACCTGTTTAGGATATAAATGAGAAGCATTACTCCATCATCGTTTATTCCTGTTATTCCTGCTGACCTGTTTATCATGTTTACCTGTTACCTTATATGATACTGTGCTTTCTCATCTAGTCTTTTTTACCTCTCTTGGTATCTCGATTTTATGCATATTTGAAAATCACTGGAAATCACCAGACTTTATATCTGACCTTTTTGTTTTCGCTTCTTTCTTCCTTTCCCCCAGGTCCTTAGAGTGGTAACTCCTCAGTGATTAGGACTTTCTCTTTCATCTTGGATATGTACTTTCTGAGATGTACCGCTTTGACATATTTTCTACTCTGTTATGGCTTGTCACGAGGGATATGATTTTATGTTATGGCACTCTGTTATTTTACTTTGTGAGACATATTTGAGATTCTTGGTTTTTGGATATAGTTGGTTAATGATGTAACTTGTTTTAAGACAATGTTTTATTTTCAACAATGAAGTTGAAATTTCCGCTGCTTATTTTATATCTGTCTTATGAATTTCTGTATTGTTTACCTATTGCGCTTTACGAAACTTAATGCATTCTTTTATGAGTGACATTAGCGGACGTGGGGTGTCACATAATTTATTAATAAAACAGATGTTTAACCATAAAGATTGTGAATAGTTCTGGTTTGGATGAATACATTTATTTTCATTACCGAACAAGATATAAAATAAAAATTTATTTTATTTTTTAGAATCAAAATTTGTTTATGATATTATTAATAAGGGAATTTTTTAATTGATTTAGAAATGTAAAGGAAGATTTGATTATTTAATAATAATTATAATTATAAAAAATATTTTAAATAGTAATAATTTATTTTCAATTTGTTACATAGATAAAACATATAATTAATAATAAGTTCTATTAAGGAAATATGGTAAACATAAAAATATGAGAATATATACAACTTTATTATTACATAATTAATTTTTTGTAAAAAAAGTTTAATGTGTTTTTAAGGCTTAAATAATCATGATTTAATTATTTAAAAATAGAAACAAATATTTTTTTAAATTTTATTTACTTAAATAAATAGTTTGACTGAAATCTAAAAATTGAACTAAAAAGCTGATCTCAGGTAATCAACGGTTTGATAAAAGAAAATTATAAATCATTGTAGACTATATGTAATATACACGTATATGAACATAAATACAGATAAGTAAAGATCTATATTATTCACAAACGGGTTACCAAAAAGTAGGATTTGGAAAAGTAAGTATGGGAACTGAAATGGTTTACTTGTAGCAAAAAATAGATAACACGTCATCTTACACCAACATGCCACTTCACACATCTTACCTCCACTATTGGTACTAAGAGAGGGGTATGGGTTTGTCATGAGTTTAAGGAGGGATTTTTTTTTGAATTTTTCACTCAATGAACTATTCAATTCATTTTCGAACAGATACGACTACACCTCCCTTGTTTATTCACACACCAATCTTTTCATCTTCTTCTCTTTCTAAGTTCTTTAGTCACTACAAACGTTAGTCAAATAATGAAGACAATTATAGAAAAATGAATTTTAATCAAAATATTGGATACATTAATCAAATATAATTCAAAATAACCTCCTTTCTTATAAGGAAACTTACCATTAATAGAAAAATAGAACAGTGTTCTTAAATTAAGTGCAGTTATTATTTTCCTCATTTTTTGATTCTTTTACCAAATGCTGTTAGATAGAGATTTCAGTATGAAGACATATGAACCCTCTATTTTTTGTAAACCGCCCCTTACACAATCTAATCTTTCCAAAAAAATAAAAAATGTTTCCCTCTTTCGTATCCCTAACCTTAGTTCCCACCATCTTTTTCCTAGTAACAACATCTACCTCTACCCTAGCACCTCCACCTAAATTGGCATCTTCACTTCTTCTAGGGCCTTTTTGGGATGCCACTATGGAGAACATTAATGCAAAAAGAACCTAATTAAAATCGCGACTTACTTGATTGACTTCATCAAAATAGTATCTCGTGTCTAGTGGTGACAAACACTAGCTTCAACAGTAGTTCTCTAGAATTCATTCACATGGGTTATTCCATCCCACCTGCCACCTCAACCAGTTACAATTTGTTAATATCAACGGCTGTTGGTTGATTTGATAACTTAATAACAAAGGTGTACTTTTACCATTTATGTAGTATGTCAAGAATTGGATTCGATTATCATGATTACTGAATTATTGTTATATTAAATATTGATTTTGTTAATTAATAAATATTGAGTTATATGAATTAGGAAAATGCTTCTTACAAGCCATATGTATACCTTTTCCAAATAATAATAAGGTAGAGGACTTGAATTCCATGTTTAAACATTTTGCATTATCAACTTATCATTCATAATTTAACTACTTCTTTGCACAATAACATGCTTTGCTAGATCTCTGTCGTTAATGCCAAAATTGAAACCAATACATGAACAACGTGAAAGAATCACCTCTCTCGGGAAAACAATATAGATATTACAAAGTAAACAAAAAATGAAAGAAAAAAGTAAAAAAGAGAGAGGACATAAATTTTGTAGTGATCCAATTGTTAATGAATCTTACATCCACTTTAAATATCTTTATTGCTTGATTCTACATGCTAAATTAATATTTTTGGAGAATCCAAACATTTTAGTGACCTCCAAAGTAAAAAATGTAAGTATCTTAAGTATATGAACTATATGAGCAAATCACGATATTTAGAATTGGTTAAAAAGTCATGTTATCTTTGGAATTTGTAATGCTTGCGAAGATGATTAGGCAGAGTTTAGATAGTCAAAATTTATAACCCTTGTTCATAGGAAGTTATAAGTTATTTAAAAGAGTTCACGAGTGAATTGGCTTATGTAGCATTGTCAGGGAGTCTGTCTACACATTGTCTGCCCATGTGGGAAATATGATCTTAATACAATGCATTATGAATTAGTACCATTCTACGGCCTATGACGGGTACCATACCATTGAGTAGAACTATAATTGCTCCTCTAAATCATGTTATTCATTCTCGTGCTCTTCTGATGCTATTTGCAAATTATGGTTTGGTTTAGGCTTTGTTTGTTTGCACCTGCGAATCGATCATATGAACAAATATGGTTTTAGTTAGTTCAGTCCATCAAGTTATTTGAGCTAGGGAGGCTCAATTATCTTAAATATTTGTTCAAAGGGTTGAAGGGGTGTATGGAGCACCGTAATATAAGAGTTGGCCCACTATCAATAAGATATATGGATCGATGTCGGTTCATACGGCATGGACGGGCACCAGTGCATGTATTGATTAATTTTGAGTCCAAATATTCCACAGTTATCCCTTCCCATTTACGGTTTACCTGAAGAGTTTGAGATAATTTCGGGATCAAGCGGCTTCCCTTACTTATTAATCTCTTTTTTGGTTTAGAAAACAAGATAATATTTTCTTCTCTATAGTTCATTTTCATTGACGATAAGATGTAATGTTGATTAATACACCATTGAGCTTCGCAATATGAGTAACCTGAATCTCTCAACTGATTTTCCAAATACTAATTGTAAATTTTCCAGTTATTAATTTGAATTCTCTAGGAAAGGCACATAGTTAATCATTGAAGTTGAATTTTTACCATCAACTTTATTGCATGCCGCGAGGGGTTGTGTAGAGTAGGTGTAAAATGTTGTTTCCCGAATAACTTTCTTGTGGACCGATACTAGTCCATCTACTTAGAATTTTTTTACTTTATTTCCTCTTCTTTGATAATTGGTCTAACCCCTATTATATAATTATTTTCTTATACTTTGTTTTTCTTAGTTGCCTTGATCCTACCGATCCATCGATCCCATAACCAATGTCCTTAAGCACTGTCGCTCCCTGCTGTAGCTTCCTGGCGCCACCACCGACCTTCACTAAAACTTGCCTAGCCTGCTTTACCGCAGTTCTCCCGATTTGGCTCCAAACCACAACTTTAGGAATCACTTCTTAATTCACTAACTCTGACATATTTCCTGGCCGTCCAGTTACTGCTGAACGCCCCGATCTCCTACGCTTGTTCACCTACGAACTATTTACGCTCAAAAGCCTCCATCTACACTTTGGCTCAAACCCTAGGATTTGTCTATTTTCCCTCTTCCGATTTGAACGAATTATTAGGGTTGGGCATAGCTTCACGATGATTTTGGATTTGTTAAAATATGGCTTGAATTTGGATTCAATTTGGAAACTTTAAGCATACATCGATCATGTTTGAATTCGAAGTAACTTGTGCCAATGTTTGAAACATTCGCACTTCAATTTTGAACATATGAGCTGAGCTCTCTTTAGCTTAGATCAACATTGAATATAACATGTACTCTTGGACTAACTAAAATTCGTATAAACTTGTGGACCGAATACATACTGTCTTAAATCATGAGATCACATGAAACACCCCACCTCCGTTAAGGTCACTCACAAAGGGAATGCCTTAACTTTGATGGAGGGTTATAGGTACAAGACACAGAAAAATTTACAAGACAGATAAATTTAAGCAGCGGAATTCAAATATTTATTGCATACGTAGTTCAATACAAAAGCATTACATCAAATTGTCTCAAAATAACTTCAAAACATTACACCATAATTTCTTTCTTGATTATTCAATAAAGAAGCATAAACCAAAAGTAAAAAATGCATGAATCCCCAAGGATAATGTCCAAGTGCCATAGCCAAGGTAGGAGAGAGTCCAAATCATACATCAACTTTTTTGAAGCTTGCAAAGAGTCTGACTAAGCTGCAGTATTCCCTCCCTGTGGACCTGGGGGGGGACGGAAGAAAAGAGGACGAGAGAAAATGGGTCAGACAATAAGTCTGGTAAGTTTACTTATTACTAGTATTTTAACAAGGAAAGGGATCATGACAGTGACAACAGAACATAGGACAATACCCTAATATAAGATAAGAGGAACATGTGATCGCACCCATTACTATAGTTTCTGCACCTACTTAACCATTGGTTCAACCAGCCCCACGTGTTTATAACAAATGATCCCCTTAATGATCGGCTCCTACTCGCATGCATTCATATCTTGTGTCATTCGGCCGTGTTTGATTGTAACTACCTGTGCTGGTCCAACCATGGGGTGTATCAGTCCCTTTGGTGGCGACCTGACATGATTCAAGATGCACAGTGTACACTACTAATGCCCAGTGCCTGATTTTTCCACTTCGGAGTACGTGCACGCCCATACTCTATCGGAACCTACACTAGCCTACCAACTGCTGACGTTTTGACCGCTTATAATTTAGCCCAGTAATCGTGCCCCATCCTGCCTAGTTTCAGGGTGCCATGATACATCTATGTGGGTTACTGCTGAAATGGGTCCCCGTTACTAGGGTTTTCTAATCAACATGTTTATTTGGTTAAGTGTCCAAGTTTACCTAACCCCACCCATTCGTTTAGTTAACATGTTGATTCGATTAAGTGTTTTCCTAATTTACTTAACCCTACCAATCCTGACTTAGCTTTAATTTGTTAAAGCACCAACCACTCACATTAGACAGGTCTTGTTGTGCTCACTGGATGTGCCAGTCGGTTCCGGGAAGATTTACACCACAACTCAGTCTAATCTCGGGTTCTTTTTGGGCCTGATGCACTAACCACCCACATTAGACAGGTCTTGTTGTGGTCACTGGATATGCCGGTCGATTCCGGGCAGATTTATACCACAACTCTCTAACCTCGGGTTAGGCATATTCGTCTTTTCTAAAATTCATATTTTTCTATATATATGTCTAATTTCTTTTTGTGGATTAATTTAATTTAATCACGCCATAATTATCCTTTGATTTTTCTCAACATTAATGGTATATCAAATATACCATTTAAAGAACAAATCTATGCCATGAATTTTCATATTTCCCTTTGCTACCCCCGTGGAACGTACGCATGAATCACATAAAATATTGGGCTAGTAAGTTAGCCCAACCCATAAAGAAGAAAAGGGGTAATAAACAAGAGACATGAAATAAACATAAAATGACAAACATTTCAACTTGTCATGTGTAACTTGGCATAGAGGTATCATTAACTTTAATTAAATGGGTAAAGGTGAACTTGTGACTAAGTTGGGTCTAATGGTCATGTAAACTTGACAAAGGTCTAGCATGGAAGTTTAACATATAATCACAGTTTCAACCCACAACTTAGCATATAATCTTATGTACGTCAAAACATAAGAAAGCTATTATAATCATTTTTAATCACAATTTAGCATGATGTTAAAAACATAAGAGGACTACAATTCCACTTTCACAACATAATTAGATTCAACCTAACATGAATATACATGAGTGTTGATCTAACATATAAGCATGTGTTTTAGATCAAAAACTTGCAAATAACCACCAAATTATAGCATGACATGTTTTACCATTTAATTGGCAGAATAAATCCATTACCCAAATCATAATAGATTTTAATAACATACAATATGTTCATCACCACAAGCATATAGGCATGATTAATATACAACATGTTCATCGCCACAAGCATATAGAGATGATTAATTACAACGATACTTTAAGATAAACGAGAATAAAATCTTATACATAAGCATCATTCTATATCCCAATTACAACATTTCATGATTCAATCAAAAGAATGTTTAAATCTACGTAATAACCAACTTACAAACAAAAAGGAATTCTTGATTTCTGAAATTTGAATTCTGAAATTGGAGATGCGCGCCTTTGATGAAGATCGTTAAATTAGTCTAGTTTTTATTTGATTTTAGATGTAAGCTTTTGACTCATCTTTGAATTGAAAAACGGTGACGGCTACTCCAAGTTCTCTACTGATGGCATTTCAGTTCTAGGATTATTTTTCTATGTGTTTTTAGGTTGAGCATTGAGTTGTTTATATAGAATTTCAGTTTAATTATAGCCGTCAGATGAACCTAGGGTTAATCACAGCCACTCAGACCAGATCAAGACCATCCAGAAACCCTAGTGACTCAGCAGGAAGTCATCAATCGTTCAAAAATTTAGATCTGGCCGGGGCCCAGGTCAACCCCCAGGTCGACCCTAAATTCGACCCCCAGGTCGACCTCTAGGGGGGAGATCGACACTAGGGTCGACCCCCTGGTCGACCTACCTGGGCGGGAATTTTCCCGCCTAGCCCGCTTCTGACTTCTGTTTGAATTTTGAAATCCGGCTCGGGCTGTTTGAATTTATTTGAATTTCTGAAACTTCTGGAGGCCATAACTTTTTCATACGAAGTCCAATTTACGCAAACTCTGACTCTATCTCAACCAGAATTCCGAGACAAACAAAATGGCGTACCCCGTTTCCCTTAATTCTCACATTTTAAATTTAGTATTGTTTAATTTGTTACTATAACATTAAAAGAAAGCACGGGGTGTTACATCACACATATGCCACCATATCACTTTCTTGAATGAACAACTACATTTCACAACAAAAGTTGACCTTTGCAACTTCGATGCTTCCAATTTGAAATATATAGTGATCTCGTTCATGTTATTGTGATTCTAGCTAAGTCTAGGTCATTGAATTAACATAGTTGAGCTTGATTCCAAAGTTCTCATCATAACACATCCGCACATACAATGGTCCAATAATAAAAATCCTCCTGTGTCGCTATGGCGAGCCAGGTTCATTACTGATTTCTTACGTCAACAACGTGTAATTCCAAATAATAAAAACCATATAGGAGGCTAATTTCGGCTAAAGTGTGCTATCTACATGAAATGGTTCAATTTTAGAGCTCCGTCAAATTGGATACAACTCACTTATATAAAACACTATACTTGTCCTCTGATGGCACTCGGGATTCCCAATCAACATATGCCAACCTCGAGCTCTGAATATCATTCATTGAGCGAACCCATAAGAATTGAACGTACTTGATAGTTTTTAACACAATCTTTCTTGTGTATAATGGCTTCACGGTGTCTGAATGGTCAACATTTAGGAGAAGATGCTTCCTCTCATTCTGAGGTTGGGTCAACTTTAACGATGCGATGTATTACCCGGTAAAATTAACCTAAAATAGACATAAGAGGATTTAATTTAAAACAAATAATAATAATTGTAATAAATTAATAGTTTGAAAATAGAAATTTGAATAATTAAAAATTGAGTCACTAAAGTATTGCTATTGCATTTATGTGAGATTATGATCTGTTTTCAAATTTTATTTATTGAAAACAGAACTCGTATGAAAAAGATATCAATAAAACAATTTATGCATAAACTTTTACACACAAGGTTTGAAATACAAATAGATTAAATATAAATTCATAATTTAATTAATTATAGATTGGCACAAAAGAATATTATAAGCGGATTTTCTTTTGCATATATTCATATGCAAAGGGGACAAAGATAATTAACATAAGGAATAAATCAAAGCAATTAATTAAGAAATTAATAGAAGTCATCATCACAGAGGATTCGAATCTCTTGGCTCAACCCCAGAAGGGAGGTCGACAGCCTCTATGATAATAAAATGGGAAAAACGATCATAATATTATATAAACTTGCGACCTAGGTTTTAACTTGATTATTGTAACAGTAAAAGATAAACACAATATCATATGTCCAACATACGTATGTGTTTACAATTCCTATTTTGAATAGATTTCTTTCTTATATACGCAAAACTTTAATACTTAGATATTTTGTAATGATATGTTCAAATACTCTATTAAATAGAGATCTAAACCTATTTAGATTTTCAATTCTATCCAAACTTTAACCTTTTGCATAAAAAACATATGGATTTATATGAAATAGAACAAAAAGGAATCCAAATAACATAGACAATTATATAACAAGAAACATGCCTCTGTTTTATTATTACAACAACCCAAAACGCTAAATACAACCAGATTGATCATTTCTACAAACAATGAAAAAAAATAGAAAATTTGAGGGTTTTAATCATGTTTTCTTTTCTCAATATCTCAAACCTTCCTAGGCACTACAATCCAACTTTAAAACTATCAAGTTATAGAAAATAGTAACTCGGCTTAATTCCAATCCTAAAGCTATAAGAACGAGCAATAACAGAATTGAGTGGAACAAAGTTTGGATTTGGCCTTCGTGAATTGTCATGCTCCAACCTTTCAAATATATATATATATATATAAGAATCACATATACTAGAAATTATACATATAGATCTAAATTCCGAAATAAAACTAAAATATAAATCTAAATATAAAAGAATAGAAGAGATATAATAGAAGAATAGGTAAAGAAGATAGAAGAAGAACCTATTTTCTTTTCCAAAGATTTAGCAATAGAAGAAAGGCATCACGGAGGCGGGGAAGAGAACGGTTGTAGGGTATGGAGTAAGGATTTGGAGCTCTATTTATAGTTATTATCGTGTGTTCAGGTCATTACATCTAACTGATTAAATCCAAGCAGTCCATTTGATAATATTTATAAATAAGTCCCTGTATGAAACAATCCTCACAAGGATTACCTGCAGTAGGGCGGTCGACACCCTCCATAGGAGGGCGGTTGACCTGGGCAGTCAACACCCCTCCTAGAGGGGTGGTCGACCTCCTTCTGGGTTGGTCACTGGAGACAATCGTCTCATGTACGTTGCTTTTTATTCATTTCTTATTAATTATGATTGATTGATTTCCTTATTTTATTTATTCTTGTCCCTTGCTATGAATAAATATGTACACAATATTTTGAATTCAAAAGTAATATTCTATTCATGCTTATCAAAATTAATATATTCCCGATTTGTGTTTACATATATATATATATATATATATATATATTTAAAATTCAAACTTTGTACGCTAATATATAATTATAACTTGATCTAATAATTTGTATAACTTGAAACTTAAATTACCATGTATATTACTATGTATAACATGAAATTCAAATTAATATATTCTCGATTTGCAAGCGAACTCCGTTTTCAGTAAATAAAATATGAAAACGGATCAGAATCTCGCCCTGAATGTAACTACAATACTTTCATGGCCCAATTCCCAATCATTAAAATTCCATTTATAGCATATTAACATATTATTAGTTTATTTTAAATTAAATTAACTTATGTCTAAATTAATCATATTTTATTACATTCTCCTCCCATTAGAATTTCATCCAGAAATCTTCTAAAGGGATAAGAACACAACTTGCCCCAAACAATCATGTTGTACACCCACGTTATTTTAAAACATCCATAAACATTCATAACTTGTAGTGATTATGAAAAACAAACTTAATAATAATGAGCTCAGTCCTTGCGTGTAAATATAATAAGTGATGCAATATGTATGCAAAACATCCTAACATGCATTTAATTATATATGAGTGCACGGTGCATCTATGTTGCATCCATATCCTACTATCCAATAGTTACTTGAGAAAAGCTCCATATGAGTAAGTCTAATCATCTCCTCAGTTTCGAATGTGCTCTCCACAAGGTTATCCCCACACTAAAATCAGACTAGTCGAATAGATTTATAGTGGAGTCATTTGATTACGTGTTACACAATCTTTGTGGTGACAAGAGGCACCCTAAACTCAACTCGAAACTTCCTATGTCCCAATATCTTCAAGCTAGACTCTGTCGGTTGAATCATGAAGTCATTTGTGATGACGAGAAACATGGAAAATGTTGTGGACTCCTAACAAACGCTCAGGGAGATCCACTTGGTAAGATAACTTCCCAATCCTATCTAAGATCCAAAAGGCCTAATAAACCTAGGATCCAACTTCCCAGTATTCCCAAACTGAACTATCTTCTTGAGAGGAGAAACCTGGAGAAATACCAAATCTCCAACATTAAATTCTAACTCTTTCCTCCTTCTATCTGCATATGACTTCTGCCGATCTTGGGTAGCCTTCATTATCCACTGAATCAAAGTGATAATCTCTGTGGACTCATTGATAAGTTATGGTCTGATTAAAACCTTGTCGGTAGTTTCCCATCCACACGGATGCGATTTGCATAGCCGCCCATACATAGCTTCGTAAGGGGTCATAGCAATCATCGCTTGTTAACTGTTATTGTACAAAAACTCAACCAAAGTTAAGTGCCTCCCCCATGCTCCTCTGAAGTTGAATATGCAAGCTCTGAGCAAATCCCAAAAAACTCTACTAACTCTCTCTGTCTAGTCATATGTTTGCGAATGATAGGCTATGCTTAAACTTAGGGTCGTTCCTAATGCTTCTTGAAGACTCTTACAAAATTCACTAGTAAATAATGGGTCTTGGTTGCTAACTATAGTAATTGGAATCCTATGTAGCCTAACAATCTCCTTAATATACAACTGGGATAACAAGGCAAAAGTCCTATTCTTCTTGATGGGAATAAAATGGGCACTCTTAGTTAACCAGTCCACTATCTCCCAAATGGCTTTATTACCATTTTTACTCCTCGGAAGCCCATCAATAAATTCCAAAGAAACGTATTCTTATTTCCAAGTGGGAATTTTCAAGGGTAACAGAGTCCAATAGGCTTCCCCTATTCCACCTTTACTCCTTGGCAAGTTAAGAATCTAGAAACAAAGTCATCCACGTCTCTCTTCATTTCTTGCCAATAGAAACTTCTTTTTTATGTCCTTAAATATTTTATCGCCTCTGGGGTGAATGGTCATTCCTGACGTGTGACATTCGTCAAGTATTTCCTTTCTAAGATCCAATCTTCTAGGGACACAAATCCTATCATCTCTTCTCAAGTTAACATTATCATCAATAGAGTATCTACTATAATGTGGGATAGATTCTTACCTAGAAACTTTTTTCTTTAACTCCCTCAACTTATCATCATGGTCTTGCTCACTCATGATCCTTTCCTCCAAAACTGGTCTAATTTACATAGCTCAAGAAATCCTTGAGCCGCCTCATATGTGGTTGCAAATTGAAACCAGAGAGAAATTCTAGCTATGTCCACCCGATACTTCCACTAAGGACATTGTGCTTCCGACTCGAAGCGTCGGTCTTGCCATTACCCTTTCCATGGGTTACACTGAATAGCGAAATCGGAAGATGCAAGATATTCCATAGAACTCTTCTGCCGAAGGTTTAGATCTCGCTGAGAAAACAAATATCTAAGTGGCTTATGATCTGTGAATAACTCGAACTTCTCTCCAAGAAGATGATTCCTCCACATCTTGAGAGTGAAAACTGCTGCTGCTAACTCCACATCATGGAGGGAGTATATTTTCTCATGATCCTTGAGTTGTCTACTTGCGTAGACAACTACTTTACCTTCTTTCATGAGTACCATTCCCTAACCGGTCCCTTATGCATCCATAAAAACAGTAAACATTTTGGCTCCACCTGGGATATAAGAATATGCGCACTTGTGAGACATTCTTTCAATCTCTTAAAGGCAATTCCACACTTCTCAGTCCATACAAACTTATGATCCTTTTACGTTAATTGGGTTAGAGAGGTTTCAATCTTTAGGAAATCCTTTAAAAAATTCTGATAATAGCCTGGTAATCCAAGGAAACTCCTAACCCCAGTCACATTACGAGGTATCTTCCACTCTTGGACAACTTCTACCTTATCAGAGTCTACTGTTAATCCTTTCCTTCAAACAATATGTCCTAGAAACTTGTTTCGTTTCTCCAAAAGTGGCATTTCAAGAATTTGGTTTTAAGTTGGTTCTCCTTTAAAATTCCTAGGACCCTTCTCAAGTGATCTTCATGTTCCTTATGGTACTTGGAAAAGATAAGGATTTCATCCACAAAAACTACCACGGTCTTATTGAGTATGCCTAGAAATACCCTAGTCATCAGGTCCACAAAGAATGCGGGGCCTTTCGTCAAACCAAAAGGCGTAACCTCCTAATCGAATAGTCCATTCGACATCCTGAACGTTATCTTAGGCTTACACTCATCTGAAATCCTTAATTGGTAAAATCAAGTTACTAAGTCTAACTAGGAAAATATCTGGGCTCCTCCCACATGGTCAAATAAGTCATCAATTCTTGGTAAAGGGAAACTATTATTTTTGGTCATCTTGTTAAGTTCTCTATAATCCACACCCAACCTTAAAGATCCATCCGACTTCATGGAAAATACTATTGGAGCACCCCACTCTTAGGTACTCCTATGAATAAACCCTTTTTGCAATAATTTCAAGATTTGTTTGTCTAGCTCTCACCTTTCCTTAGGAGCCATGTGCCACAATGGCAATGTTATAGGCCTCTCATCCTTTTCAAGCTCTATTTTAAAGGATATCTCTCGCTAGGGTGGGACTCTTATGCCCTTCTCAAAAACATTAAGGAATTCACATAAATTGGTACCGAGGAGGGTACATCAAAATCAAAAGATAAGGAAAATAAGATTGAATTTCTACAATTTTTCCTACAAGGAATCTCAATGTTGTGGCTTCCACGGCTTCTCAAACAAACCACTCTCCTATCGCAGTTATGGATGGCCCCATAAAGTGATAGCTAGTCCATTCCCAAAATAATATCATATGCCTCGATTTCAAGTACATATGCATCACAAAAGAAGTCAACACCACCGATGTCCAATAATAGGTATTTGCAAATAACAAAAAGATGCATAGTCCCTCCGATAGGGTTTGACACCACTATCAGACGTCTAGTAAAGGATAAGGGAAGTTCCAAGGAATCATCTACCTTCCTATAAATAAAGGAGTAGGTGGCTGTTGAATCAAATAGGGTGCACAAAGAATTTCCAAGAATTGAAATTATACCTCCCAGTGCGGGCTGTCACAGATCCCTAGGGTGCTGACTACAAATCGACGCTACTTCCAAGGCATAGTTTAGGCCGCTTTGCATACTTTTGACTTAGGGCAGTTCATCGCTAAGTGTCCATCTTCGTAACAGTTAAAGCATATCCCTTTGAATTCGACTTGGTTAGGTTTACTCTGCAGTCCTTTGGCTTATGCCCTTTCTTGTGGCATCTAGAACATGTCTTGTCTTGAATTTATCGCCCTTCTTCTTCTTAAGCCAGAAATTCTTTTTATTATTCTTCCCATCACTAGAAGTACCTTCTCCCTTATTAACAATGTTAACTTTCTTAATATTCTCAGATGAATATAAGATAACTGCCTCAACTAGGACTTTAAACGTAGCTCTAAAGGTAACATAGGCCAAAAGCATCTCCTTCAGTGGAGAATTCAATCCCTTAACAAACCTAAGGGCTTTATTCGTTGGATGTCCACTAACCCCTAACAAACTTATATAATTCAATAAACTTCATCACATAACCTTTCAACTCCATCTCTCCTTGCTTCAAATGGATAAACTTTTCTAGTTGTTGGGACTTCTCTGCATTAGGAACTTAGTCTCAAAACAAGTCATAAACTTTTCCCATGTAAACACCCTACCCACATCCTCTTGCAAAATCATGTTTCGGCCTCCCAATACCAGGATGCTACCCTAAGCTTTAATTCATCATCCCATCGGGTAGCTCCAAAAATCCTTTCACACTTGAAGTTCCTCGCTTTCTGCTCTACGAAGTTCTCAGTTCCTAAAAATGACTTGCCTCCTAAACTTATAAAATCTTTGCAAAGTAGAGGGAAATTGAGGGCCCCTTCAACGGGCTGAGCTACTAGTTCCGCTGGGGCAGGATTTGCAATACAGACTTATTCCATTGTCCTAAGATACTGTTGGAACAATTCTGGCAAGTAACATGGTCTTTCTAGGTTCCCCTGCTTAGGCTGATTGTCGGCTATTTCTACTATCTAAAAAAGGTGAAACCCTTAAGTGGATTTCCTACGATAGTATCAGGGCCCAAAAAGGAAGAAAGATAAGGTTTCCTAGTATAAATGCATATGTTTTGGGGTATAGTACTTATGCATATAGTTTTGAAAACCTTTTCAACAACAAATATGTCTTACATACGTATATTTCCCCGTAATCGGGTAACATATACTCTGATACCGAATGTAACAACCCGCTCGGAGTTGGCCTAAATACCGACCCATAAAAGACCAATCAGAACTTAGAGCCACTCTAAACGGATCGTCGGTTCCTATAAGGATTCAACAAAATAGATATATAGAGTAGTCTAAAATGGAAATCATAATCTCACACTGGAAAAGGGACAAAATATAATAGCATAAATATAAGATGTACCATTATTATGAACCAGAATTGTAAAACACAACATGTCTTATAGAATAAAAGGTACATCATTATCATCCCAATTACATAACAGTAATAGTACTAAAGCAACTACCATAATAACTAGATCTTCAAGAGGCTCATATTCCAAGAGATCATTCTCCATCCTTAATCAACCGCCTCACCTACTAACCTGTTAATATTAAGAGGAGGGAGGCCAGAACATAAATTTTTGGTGAATGAAATACAAGTAAGTTAAGAAGGATATTGTAACGAACCGCAAATTCGTACTATCTGAGTTGACTACATATATCACACATCCAACCCACATTGTATAGAAATAGAATCATTATGAGAAAGAAGTTAGAGGATGAGAAATAGAAAGAAAGAAATATTAGAATAGAAGAAAACGAAGATCACGAACTCACAGCGGAATGAATAAAATATATTAGGTAACATAAACTTTGAAATACAATTCGGTAACTTTATATACATACCATCATCAGAGCACAATAGTTATTTCTGGAACAGTTATAAACACCTATTTCCAGATACAAACATGGTACATAGCAGAATATATGATAGTCTATAGCTAACTGGTGAAGCCTCCTGCTTCCAACTCCTCCAAGTGAATCTATAAAATCCCGACTACTTGACCGCCCAAGAGTTTAGGGGAAACAAACAAAATAAACTCTGGGTCATTCATAAGACTAGTGTGAGTAAACTCCAACCAATTTATTAACTTTCAAAATCCTTTCGAAAGAAAGGATAATAGTAAGACCAGCCCACACATAAACATGGATGGTTTTTACCTTACTATAACCCAAAACACTTTGATATGAAAATCCAATGATATTATAATAGTGTCTAAATCAAATAAATAACAATCTAGCGGAACGCTTGCATCTCACACTCCATATATAATATAAAATCAAAAACCGCAGGGCGCTTATTGGAGATTGGATTCCGACTATAACAAGGTATGGAACCATCTTCCGATAGTGTATCTCTAGACAAGAATACACTTGGTTCAACAAGAACGTCTTACAACCCGGCCACACATGATCGACCACTCATTTCGCTTGAGTGTATCGAATGTATTTCACCAACGGTTGGGATCAGCAACCGTTTTCCCGAATGGGACAACATCGAATAGAATAAGGAATTAAATGAATTTCTCTACATAGGTGATAATACACCCTATTGGGAGCTACCCACATAGCCATGCTGCCTGCTCGATTTTTGTCATTTCCCGGTTGTTGAGGCCTGAGGCTACGATTACTTATCACTCATTGGTAACACTACCACTTTGAATGCCACATTATCATATCCGTTAATCATTAATTGATTTGCATAAATATATTCTAGATATTACGCTAAGAGAATAAATTCTCTGCCACCATATATATTTACACAGACCAACATAATTGATCATTGGAAATACTCTGTCAGACACTAGTCCATATACGTTCGTTCTAGGATTGAACGAAACCGAATGCACTATTTCCATAAATAGAAAAAGTCCATGCACTTTACTCCGTCTTCGATTATCTTCATATGATCTGATTCGCAATGCTACTACCAATACGGAGTGGTTCTCGGATAATAGTCCAACTAGTCTCTCCATATTGACAACGATATTGGCAAACACTTCGATAGTCGGTTATTTAACTATCGAAGAAAAACAAACATCCATTCATAGCATCAAACAATCACTAGGCCCTTTAATTAGTATTTCATTAATTAAATCACCACTCCATTTCCTTATCAATATTTGTTAACCAAATATTTTCTATAATCGTCTTGGGCTTTTTCGCTATTTGGAAAACATTTCCAAATATCGCCTCCTTTTATTTTCAATATGTAGAAAATATATTTTATTTATAATTGGAAAATATTCGAATTACTTGTCCCTTTCACGACCATTCATTTTTAGACTTCGCAAATATTTATAATTATATTTCCAAGATTTCACTTCCTTGGGTTAAAATGAATGTTGTGTAAAACACAATTACGACAACCCAAAACACCACATTCCACTAACTCTTATTCAAACATTCCTCTTCGATACTGGATCTTGCTACTTATCGGTTAAAAATGAAATCAATCAAGTTGGGGTATGATTACCTATCAGACGTTGACTGAAAACATCATTAACTTCAAAACAGACAAGACCACTTACCTCGAATAGTTAACATCATATAAAATCAATTCTCCATTTTTAAAACGTATATACATTTCTCTTTCTATTTCCAGATTATCGATTTCCTTTTTGTTTATGATATTCTATTTTAAGTTCGTTTCATTATCGAATTTTAATATATTGATATATCGATTTCCAGTTATCAAAATTTCTAAAAAAATATTCTAACTCCTTAAATTTATGGAAAATTTCGCCATAACCTCCTTTGCACCGGTCGATAGTTCAAACCTCAACTCGCCTCTCTAGGCCCTTTCCATTCAAAAAGAAAATCAAAAAGCCAAGTGGCTTGCCGATTAGGCGCATAAAATCACATATGGAACTTAAGTGTGTACCTTTTTATCGAGCACTTAAATTAAAATCTTCATACACTTCATTCCAAACATGCTTAACCTATATGCGTCCATTCTCAATTTATTCCAACTCAATCTATTCGTTTGAACCTGATTCGCTAATTTATCTCCTTATTAGCTCTTTTGCCTATTTCACTTTTTATTTGAACATATCACATTCAAATATATTTTAATCTACTCATGAACCCAATCTAATTCCGTTTTCAACTCGCATTACATATTCGATTTCGAATATAAATTTTCAAATCACTTTCACTTATCCAACGCCCCATTTCAATTCAAATCTCGATATTCTTCAAACTAGTTACATCTATTTAATAACTAAGAATTTGATTTTTGTTACAAATATCATTTCACTTACTTTACCGGAGTTCATATTTATTTTATGTCTCCAATCTGGATTTTTCTAATGGCAATTCGGATTTTATTTCCTTAAAATCCTTTTATTTATTTAAATAAACCGTTATGGCTTTATAATGGTTCTAGCGCCATTTTTCTGAAAATTTGATTTTGACCTAACTGAAAATCTATAAGACGAAATCCAAAATTTTCTCTTCCATTAGAAAACTGTTATCAAACCGGTCCTGACGATTCTTGTTTCAAAGAATTCCGACTTAAATTGAGTTCTATATACTCAATTGAAGTTCGAAACGCTAATTCACGAACTGCCACGCTGCGGCGAGTTCGTTTTAATCATATTTAATATATAAACATTTTAAACTTCGTTTAAAATAAATTCAACTCCATTTTAATATATTTTTAATATATATTCAACCCATTTACCAAATCCAAATTAATATTCTTGATTTTGCTTATCCGTTCATTATTTCATAACTCAGTTATAAATTTATTTATAACTGAATATTCTATACTAAGTTCCAGTTCATTAATAAATAAATTATTTATAAAGCTCAAGATAATCGGATTCTGATTATCGATCCGTTGGATTTTTCTCATTTCAATTTATATTCCGAATTCCGAAATAAAATTTATCGATTTATTTCAAATCATTTTCCAATTCACTTTTCAATTCATACTTGAAATATAAACTTCTAAATTATCCAACGATAATTTATTTCTCTATTTTATAAACATCATTTATAAATTAATTTTCTTGTTTTTAAAAATTAAAACAAGCTTTCCTTTCAAATACCTATTTGAAATCCAATTCATTTAATATTCGGAATTTATGGAATAAAACTTTTGTTCCTTTTTCGAAATGATTCCACATTATATTTTAAATTCATACTTGAATTTAAAATTATAGATTATCTCCACATAATAATTTCACTATATTTATAAACATCGTTTATAAATTTACTTGTTTTATAAATTCAACCAAGTTCTATTTCAAATCTAATTAAAACCAAAATCTAATTTTGGAATATTCTACTTATTATAACTTATCTATATAAATATAGAATCCATTTTCATATTTTTATTTAATACAATTCTAATATATTATTTTGAAAATATTTATTTAAATACATTCGATCTAATCGAATTCAAATTATAAATCCATACGGATTTATTTTAAGTTCACTTTACATTCTGAATATCATAATAGACTTTGTCGTTTTCCTAACTCGAGTCTCAATACTCACTTTAAATTCATATTTGAATTTAAATATTAAATTATCCAAATGAAAAATTTTCCATTTCATTTATAAATACTGTTTATAGATTCAATACTTGTTTTATTTAAAACAAGATTATATTTTAATAGTCCATTCAAAATCCACATTCTATATAAAAAAAATTCCATTTTTAAATCTCAAACTTTCCTTTCACGGTATTTTTACAAATCACCATTTTGGCCCAGTGATATTTCAAACATCCAAAATACCAAATTATCTTCATCGGTTTTTCTAACACATCATATACGATAACATACATGAGACCAAAAAAATCATAATATTTTTGAGGAATCCAGCTGGATTCCTCCAACCTGTTTTCCTACATCCACAGACATTAGTCAACATAAATAATACCCATCCTGCTTCAAGGCAGGATATCGTGGTGTAGAAGGTCATCCACTATCATAGAGTGGGGCGTATAGGATCATCCGCTAATGATACTTCGGGAATCCGCTAATGGTACTGCGGAAACTATCCAATCACCAATATATATATAATAACCACAAACACCAATCCTAAATTACTAATATAAATAATAGCCACAACAATATTTTAATGCAACCGAACAACCATCAATTATTATTTTACTAAAAAATAAATCAAAATAAATAAATTGAGTGAGATTTACTCAACAGGGTATTTATTTGCGCTGAATACCTGATGAAGTCTATTATGTAGATTGTACAGTGGTTCGTCCATTTCACTTTTTTTCAATGTAAAACAAATAAAATTTCAATTACCGAAGTATACTACTTTAATTAATTAATTAATTAATTTCTAACATGTAAAAACCAATTCCAAATTAACCTTAATTTCATATACATAGGACTAGTCAACAATTTATATCTTTACTAACTAATTTCTTTTATGTAAACTAATTTCTATTTAAATAAATAACCAATTATATAAACTAACCTCTATTTATATATATAACCAATTATATAAACTAGTTCACTTAATAAGTTACAAATTTTATAATAAATTTTCGGATTATCAAATATCAGAAATTATCTTAATTACTTATCTCTTTACTAACTACTTTTATATAACTAATTTTATACCTAACTTTAGTCAATTACCAATAGAATATTTTATTCCACAATAAACATTTAAGTATTAATCAAATGATTTAAGCTATCTGCATCTCAACTATATAGCAGTAACTTTTATCCTTAAACAACGAACCCGCAATTGTTTTTCACCATTTTAGTTCCGTTCTAGGAAAAAAATCCAAACAATCGAACCTCAACTCTCCTTCCATCATTCCAGTCCAAATCCAACTCCAAATTTTTCATAGCAGATGTTCCATTGAATTCAAAACCAAAAGCATACCTCCAACCAATATACGCGGCCACTATATCACCCCCAACATCGGTCCCTAAAACATCAACATCTGCAACTCCACGCGCGCCACCCTTTCCACTCGAACCCTTCGTCTTTGCGAACCCAGAAGCAACACCATTATCGATGTCGCAACCTACTAACCCTAGTTTGACTGAACTATCGAATGACCCCCTCCCTCCGAACATGATCGTGCTAGTGTTTGATAAGTAAGATCGAAGCTTAAACCTCGCGATATTGAAGAATCGGTTTTGTTGGGTTTTTAGTGCATCGGTTTTTATTGATTTGGTAAGCTTGGAAATGAAATTGGAAAGAAGAATTTTGAAATGGTTCGTTTCGATTTGGGAATTACAGAGAACTAAAAAGAAAGGCTAATTTATAGATGAGCGATGCGGACAAATAGTACCCAAACCATTACATCGTGTTTAGCTTAGTTATGAAGTTGGGGAACACACAGTACATGAAATGAAGGAAAATAGAGATAGCTTAGGGTAGGTTTGCAGTGATGGGAAGTTTACAATGTACTCTTATTGCTTTAGAAAGAAGGAAATTTATTTTTATATAATAAATTTTAATTAGAACCGGTATCCCTTAATTTAAATTATCACGTTGATTTCAAACTCCTATTTAAGCTTAACAACAGGCTTTCCTAGGATTAACCCACCATTCTGAACCCACTGGGACAGGTTCCGAAGCTCAATTCAATCAAACGGAGAAGATATAAATTTAAACAGATATAAATTGAATTAAAAACAATTAATTCTTTGATAATAAATTAATATTATTATTCTAATTCAAACAGAAGTTTGTATTGATTTTCTGAACTGTTTTTCAATTCAGTTTTGACTTTGAATTCAAATAAATTCAATTTCGTATTTCGATAATTATATATATTCGAAATAAATCATATTTCGATTATTCAATTGATAACTCAATATAAATATCCATTTATATTATTAATTAAATATTCAAAAAAACATTAAATATTTAAAATAAATCAATCAAAAACTAGGTCGTTACATTCTCCCCCATAGAAGAATTTCATCCCCAAAATTACTAAGGTAGGAAAAATGCTACAAACCCGTTAACTTTTCAAAATCTCACTTATGTTGAAACTGGACTCTTTAAATTTTAGCAACTTTAATTCCACTTAAACTTTTGGTTTTCATTTATTTAATTTGAATGATTTTCAATCAATATATTCATATTCCATTCATATGTATTCAGATTCATTTCAAATTTATTCAAACTGATTCTAGTTAATTTATTCACTTCAATCCATTTAACTTGCTTAAGTTAAATTTAAATTCAAGAATTCAAATTCATGGGTTTTGATTTCAAATCTTTTTAGAAATCACATAAATATATACATATATTTAAATTTGTCACCAACTCAAAACATTTGAATATTCAAGTTAACATGTTTTCTTTCAAACAAATTTTCATCAAAATCTTTTCTAAGGTTGCAATCATCACTTAGAAACTCAAAAATGAACACTGATGATGTTGTAGTCATTATCAGAATTATTTTCTAGTCACTGAAGTGAGTTCAGTGCTTTATCACTTTCAAAATCCACCCAAAATGATTTTTATTCAGAATCCTTTAAACACAAAGCTATATTGTTCTAATATACTTCAGAAAATATTTTAAAATTTCCCAGGATTTAAATCCAGAAATCTGGTTTGAATTCAATTTTAATTAATCTCATTTGTATATTTAATTAATATATAAATTCTATTTTGGTTATATATAACCATTTAAATTTTTATAATCTCATTTGATTATGATAACATCTAACACATCCATATAATATAATAATTTCAAAAAATTATTATTTTTATATCAAAATATAATTTTGGACAAAATTATTTCATTTATCCACTTTAAAACATTATTGTGTTCAATCTTCTATTGAAATATTTAAAAACTCTTATCGACGTCGTGGCGTCCCACGATTCGATCAGAATTCATAAACCACTCAACAGACAAGCCAATACAATATAAAACAACTTTTATATCAAATAACAAATACGTGCTCTCATATATACACTCAACTCATTTTAGGGTACTACTGACCATATCTCTAATGAGCACATCCTGCTAAAGCCTAGGTATTCGCTCAACCTAAGCTCTAATACCAATTGTAACGAACCGCAAATCCGTACTATTTGAGTTGACTATGTACATCACACGTCCAACCCAAATTGTACAGAAATAAGAATTATTATTAGAAAGAAGTTAGAGGATGTGAAGTAAAAAGAAAGAAATATTAGAATAGAAGAAAACGAAGATCACAAACTCACAGCGGAACAAATAAAATATATTAGGTAACATAAACTTTGAAATACAATTCGGTAACTTTATATACATACCATCATCAGAGCACAACAATTATTTCTGGAACAGTTATAAACACATGTTTCCAGATACAAAAATGGTACACAGCGGAATATATGATAGTCTATAGCTAACTGGTGAAGCCTTCTGCTTCCAACTCCTCTAAGTGAATCTGTAATATCCCGACTACTTGACTGCCTATACAAATTTGGGCACCGAAGAGTTTTGGGAAAACAAACAAAATAAACTCTGGATCATTCATGGGACCGGTGTGAGTAAACTCCAACCATTTGTTTTAGTTTCAAAATCCTTTCGAAATAAAGGATAATAGTAAGACCAGCCCACACATAAACATGGACGGTTTTTACCTTACTATAACCCAAAATACTTTGATACGAAAATCCAGTGATATTATAATAGTGTCTAAATCAAATAAATAACAATCTAGTGGAATGCTTGCATCTCACGCTCTATATATAATATAAAATCAAAAACGTAGGGCTCTTATTGGAGATTGAATTCTGACTATGACAAGATATGGAACAAACTTCCGATAGTGTATCTCTAGAGAGGAATACACTGGGTTCAACAAGAACATCTGCAACTCAACCACACATGACTGACCACTCATTTCGCTTGAGTATATCGAATGTATTTCACAAACGGTTGGGATCAGCAACCGTTTTCCCTAATGGCACAACATATAATAGAATAAGGAATTAAGTGAATTTCTCTAGACAGGTGATAATACACCCTAATGGAAGCTACCCACATAGCCATGCTGGCTGCCCGATTTTTGTCATTTCCCAGTTGTTGAGGCCTAAGGCTACGATTACTTATCACTCATTGGTAACACTACCAATTTGAATGCCACATTATCATATCCGTTAATCATTAATTGATTTTCTCAAATATATTATGGATATTACGCTAAGACAATAAATTCTCTACCACCATATATATTTACACAGACCAACATAATCGCTCATTGGAAATACTCTGTCAGACACTCGTCCATATACATTCGTTCTGGGATTGAACAAAACCGAAGGCACAATTACCATAAATAGAAAAGGCTATTGCACTTTACTTCATCTTCGATTATTTTTGTATAATCTGATTCGCAACGCTACCGCCAATACAGAGTGGTTCTCGGATAATAATCCAACCGGGCTCCCCATATTGACAACGATATTGGCAAACACTTCGATAGTCAGTTATTTAACTATCGAAGAAAAACAAACATCCATTCATAGCATCAAACAATCACTAGGCCCCTTAATTAATATTTCATTAATTAAATCACCACTCCATTTCCTTATCAATATTTGTTAACCAAATATTTTTTACAATCGTCTTGGCCTTTTTCGCTATTTGGAAAACATTTCCATACATTGCCTCCTTTTATTTTCAATATGTATAAAATATATTCTATTTATAATTGGAAAATATTCCAATTACTTATCTCTTTCACGACCATTCATTTTTAGACTTAGGAAATATTTATAATCATATTTCCAAGATTTCACTTCCTTGGGATAAAACGAATGTTGTGTAAAACATCGTTAGGACAACCCAAAACACCACATTCAACTAACTCTTATTCAAACATTCCTCTTTGAGACTTGATCTTGCTACTTATCGGTTAAAAATGAAATCAATCAAGTTGGGGTATAACTACCTCTCAGACCTTGACTGAAAACATCCTTAACTTCAAAACAGACAAGACCACTTACCTCGAATAATTAACATCATATAACACCGATTCTCCAAACGTATATACATTTCTCTTTCTATTTCAAGATTATCGATTTCCTTTTTGTTTATAATATTCTATTTTAAGTCTGTTTCCTTATCGAGTTCAAATATATTAATATATCGATTTCTAGTTATCAAATTTTCTTAAAAAAATACTCTAACTCCTTAAATTTCTGGAAAATTTTGCCATAACCTCCTTTGTACCGATCGATAGTTCAAACCTCAACTCGCCTCTCTAGGCCCTTTCCATTCCAAAAGAAAATCAAAAAGCAAAGTGGCTTGCCGATTCGCGCATAAAATCTCATATGGAATTTAAACGTGTGCCTTTTTGTCGAGCACTTAAATTAAAATCTTCATACACTTCATTCCAAACCTTCTTAACTTATATGCGTCCATTCTCAATTTATTCCAACTCAATCTAATCGTTTGAACTTGATTCGCTAATTTATCTCCTTATTTGCTCTTTTGCCTATTTCACTTTTTATTTGAACATATCACATTCAAATATATTTTAATCTACTCATGTCACCAATCTAATTCCATTTTCAACTCGCGTTACATATTCGATTTCGAGTATAAATTTTCAAATCTCTTTCACTTATCTATCGCCCAATTTCAATTCAAATCTCGATTAGCTATTTATTCTTCAAACTAGTTAAATCTATTTAATAACTAAGAATCTGATTTTTGTTTCAAAAATCATTTCACTTACTTTACTAGAGTTCATATTTATTTTATATCTCCAGTCTGGATTTTTCTAATGGCAATTTGGATTTTATTTCCTTAAAATCCTTTAATTTATTTAAATAAACCGTTATGGCTTTATAATGGTTTTGGCGCTGTTTTTTTGACAATTTGATTTTGACATAACTCAAAATCTATAAGACGAAATCCAAATTTTTCTCTTCCATTAGAAAACTATTATCAAACAGGTCCCGAGGCTTCTTGTTTAAAAGAATTCCAACTTAGTTTGAGTTCTATATACTCAATTAAAGTTTGAAATGTCAATTCGCGAACCACCGCTGTAATAACCCGAAAATGCGAGGCAATTTAAAATTTTTATTTTCGCAATTTTAGTGAAGTTTGAATATTTAAAATGAATATTTTAAATAAAAATGACGAGAAATTTATTTTGATAGAATTCGAACGTATATATTTATATAAATCGTCGTTAGAATATAAATAATTATTTAAAAATATAAAAGGAATTGAAAATGGCGCTGTAGTTCGATAATTCAATTTCAAATTTAAAATTAATGTAGCGGGTGCAAAATAAACCGGATTTTAGTGAAACCAAAAATAATAGAATCTAATCGAGGATTTCTTTCCAACGAACCGAAAAATCTAAATTTCATAGCGGGAATCAAAAGTTATGCCCAGTTGAAAATTCAGAATAGTCGCTATGGAATTCTGGCCCTTAAAAATGAGAATTTTGCAAACGACCTCGGTTTTCGACGAAACCACTTTTGTTGGATCCGTGATGTCAAGTTATTGCTAAGTTTAAAATTTCATAATTTTTCGAATCAATATGTGAGTGTGGCAAAGGAAAATGCGTTTGACCAGTTTCAGTTGATTTTAATCGACTGGAAATTGGCCATTTTTCAAACGGTCTCAGAATTCGACGAAACTAGTTTTGTTAGGATCGTATCGTCAATACGAAGCTAGAAAATATTTTTTGGAATTTTTCGAGTTAGTATGTGATCCCAATAAATTGGAATGTGCGTTCAAATTCAATATACAGAGTTATATTTTGATTTTGACGAAAACTGATTGAAACGATCGAATCGGCTTACGATACATATCCCATTGTGTTCGGAATGGGGGTAATTAGTTATGGACGACAGGCGGTGGGTTCGATTTCGAGGTCGAATAAAAAGTTAACTTTTTGAAATTAAAATAATAAAATAATATAAATAATATATATATATATCCTCATCTCTCCGCACCGTATACTTTTAGAAATAGATTTTAAAAAAAGAGAAATCCCTAATCGCGCCGCCCTATCGCCCCCTCCCCCCATCAGCCGCCGCCGCCAGGAGGCGCGGCCCCCCACCCCCCAGGTGGTGCGCCGATGATCCCCTCTCCTCCTCCCTACGATCTCCTCCTCCATCGACCCTCCTCCCTTCTGCCATGAAATCCGACGCCGCACCCAACCCTAGCCCACCAACGAAGAGCCAGCCCCCGCCTGCCACCTCCCTTGACGCCGGAGCCCTCCCACCGAGCCTCCTCCTTCCACCAGAGCCGAAGACAGCCCCTCCTCCTTGAATGTAAAACCGCACAGCACTCGCCCCCTTTTGTTCGTTCAAATCAGTGGGAAAAATGAAAGTAAGTTCTTTCATTTATGTGTGTTTATAAAAAAAATATAATGTTTAGTTAGAAAAATATATGGTTAGCAAATAAAGATTGGTCTTTATATACATAATGACGAGATTTTTTTTATATGTATGGCGACTAAATAAATAAACTTACATTGATCGGGTAGGGGGAGTAGAGTTGCGGTTTTCAGGTTCGACGAAGAGGCTGGGGGCGCAGTCTTCTTGGCGGGATTCGATCTAGAGGGAGAGAGCGATAGAGGAGCTAGGGTGTCGGAGTGGGTGGCTGCGCGTCAGGCAAGGGGTGTGTGGCGAGGTCGGAGGCAGTTGCACGCGGGGGCGCGGTCTTCTTTCTCCGACGGTGGAGGGTTCGGTGATAATGGGTGGATCCAATTGGTGATGGCGCGAGCTCGATTTCAGGAGGAGAGAGAAGGCGCAACGGAGGGGGGGCGAATGCCGATCGTCTGGGGGGGAATCGCCGTCGCTGGCGGCGCGGCCAGGGCTCCGTCTCCCTCTTCTTCCCCTTTTTTATTATTTTATTTTGATTTGAAAAAGTGAATGGGGGGCCTGAGAGGGTAAAGGGGATGAAGGTTTGACCAAACGTTAAAATATATATATTTAATTAAATTAATTTTAAAAAGATAACTTTTTCGTTTGAACTCGAAACGAAACCCACCACCTGTCGTCCCTAGTGTATTACCCCCATTCCAAACACAATGGGATATGTATCGTTCGCTGATTCTATTGTTTCGACCAATTTTCGTCAAAATCAAAATATTGCTCTATATATTGAATTTGAACGCGCATTTCAATTTACCGGGGCCACATACTAACTCGAAAAGATTCCCGAAAAATATTTTCTAGCTTCGTGTTGACGATACGGTCCTAACAAAACTAGTTTCGTCGAATTCTGAGACCGTTTGAAAAATGGCCTTTTTCCAGTCGATTAAAATCAACTAAAACTGGTCAAACGCGTTTTTCTTTGCCCCGCTCACATATTGATTCAAAAAATTATGAAATTTGAAACCTAGCAATAACTTAACATCACGGATCCAACAAAAGTGGTTTCATCGAAAACAGAGGTCGTTTGCAAAATTTCCGTTTTTAAGGACCAGAATTCCATAGCGACTATTCTGAATTTTCAACCGGGCATAACTTTTTATCCCTGCTATGAAATTTCAATTTTTCGGATTCGTTGGAAAGATATTATCAAATAGATTCAGATATTTTTGGTTTCACTAAAATCCGGTTTATTTTGCACCCGGTACATTCAATTGAAATTTGAAATTGAATTATCGAACTACCGCGCCATTTTCAATTCCTTTTATAATTATTTATGTTCTAACGACGATGTATATAAATATATACGTTCTAATTCTATTCAAAATAAATTTCTTGTCGATATTATTTAAAATAATTCATTTTAAATGTTCAAACTTCGCTATAATTGCCAAAATAAATAAAAAATTAAATTGGCTCGCATTTTCTGGGTTATTACACATGTGTTGAATAGAATAAATATTCAATTGTTGAATAGAATAACGAATTTATTGATATATATATAAAGTGTGTCGATTAGAGTTGCGCTATTTTGACGTGAACGATATTTATATCGATTATATTCGTTTTTATAATGAATATAGAAAAGGTAGGGATTTCAAAATATAACGTTTTGAAAATATTATCATTTATATAGTAATGATAGGAAATATTCAATTTTGATTTGAAATTGAATATAGAGTTGAAATGGTTTTGAAAACGAATTTAAAACGATTTATAAAATACGTTTTAAAAAGGAAATCGACGAAATATATATAATATATATTATATATATAATGGCCTGAATAGAGCACGCCGCGCCGCGGTAGTTCGTGTATTTCGACCATTGACTTCGAATGGACATTACGGGAGATTCGACCGTCGGATTCTCCTGAAACCAGAACCGTTGGGTTCTTATCGAAAAGAGCTTTCCAATGAATATTAGAAATTTGAAATCAAACTATTGGATTTGAAATTATGTCAAAATCAAATTTGGAAAAGGTCGATGTAAGTGCAGTTCGATGGCCGTTGATGGAAATCGACAGTATAGGCCTTGATAAAATTATTAAAAATATTAATAATTTATGTAAAATCATAATATGTGAATTGGAAAGAACTGGAATGAAAAATTCCACATTTGAAAGGATAAAAATAGATTTTTTTTATCGAAATGAACTAGTTTTGAACTAGAATTAAAATCAATTTATTTTTGAAATAAATAAATTGAATTTGAATTGGTTTTGAAAAAACCAGAATTTCCAATATATATATAGGGGAAGTGGATTCGAATCGAAATTGACTTTGGAATATTTCGATGTTGGATTCCGTGATTATACAGATATTGTTATGGGAATTTGAAAGATCTATTTATATCGTTATTTCCAATACGATATTTGTTGGTTTCAGAATTTGATATTGAATATAAGCCGGTATATTTTCTATTCAGAGCCTTGTATTTAATATCAAATGGGATTTTGGGTTCGTCGTGAATGGCGTCTTGAATAACACTGTTCTTGGACCCAGTGTAGAAAAGATTAAATCTTTCTATTTAGATTTAATGAAGTGTACCAATTAAATAATATTTAATTGGAATGTAATTTGAAAGTGATTTTGGGTTTATAGTGAATCGTGTCTTAGGTGACATTGGTTCTTTAACCCAGTTAAAGACAGTATATTGAATTGGGGGAAAGATTAAAACGAAGTGGAGTTTTAATGAATCTGTAATTGAATTGAACTGTGAATTGATAATTTAAATTATCAAACTTGGAAAGTGATCGAGGATGGAGTATCACCAGTTTTGCTCCAAAGCGACAGTTAAATCTTTAATTAGATTTGAATGTGAAATGGTAATTAATATTTACCGATATGGGGGTAATAACACTTTTTCTCTATGGGATGAATAGGTAGGGATTGGGAAATAAAATATATAATTACTTCGGTGTGGTTCGCTAATCCCGACTAATTTCGAAAACCATAATATGTTTGAAATGATATCCAAAGGAAGATTAAAGAATAAATTTTAAAGAATTTATCTTTGATAAAATTAATGGGAACCTTTCCCTAAGAATGTGAAAATTTGAATAAAAAGAATATTCTGAATTGGAATGAGGCGTATGTTGTGTTTGTGTAACACGTGTTTATTATATGCGCGGGTTATTCGGAAAGGCCAGGTTTATACCCATTCTGAATAACCGATTCGACGATAAGTCGAAGATGAAGACGGTGGTTGAAGACCGGAAGTCTTCACATCGTTTGGGTGATTACTGATGATCTTGATTGGGCTCTACACCCAAGAAGAGGGAATCAGTTAGTGATCGTCTAGATGTACTTGGGGATCGATGGATATGCGAGGAAAGTGCCTCCGGTTTCGTTCAGACCCAGAATGAACTTGTAAGTGGACTGTGTGTCTGACATTGGATTTTATTCTGTGTTGATTGATCTCTATTAAATATACATCTGTTTGGCGGCAGGAAAAATTATTCTCTTGCTTAACGCCCTTTTCTGAGACGTACGAGCTCAGAGGTTGTATATCGATGGACATCAGTCGCATGGCATGAATTGCCTGTGTGGCACGCTTAAGTGGCAAATGATCAAGGCTTCTATTGAAAAGAAAAGTCTTGTGGTTGATGATTAAAGCACGGCCTGTGTGGCATAGCTTTGTGTATAACGTGAATTCGCGAGCCTCACACCTCAGTATGAGTTAAAAATGGGATAGTGACAGCAGGGAGAGCACGACATTTCTTTCTAGCTAGTGGTGCTGTCAGTGCTTAAACTAGCTGACATTTATATACTTTTCACCTGTGTGGTTGTTGGAATGCGAGGCGCCTCGGATATAGGTCTGTTAGGACTGGGAAACGTGTGCTTAGGAATTGCCAATCCTCAAAAGTAAGAGAGGACCGGCCCTGAAGATCCAAGGATCATAGTGGGGTCCTGGGACATTTGCTAGAGTGTCTCGAATCGGAGAGGTGCTTGCCCCTTGCCTCGACTCATGACGGAAATCCAATTTCCCATACGTGATATTTCGGTTTTATTTGTAGAACCTTGTATGAAGACATATTGGTATGGGTCATTAATGCCGTCTATGATTGATATTTATGATTGAAATTGTTTTGACACTATGCACTTATAATAGTATCAAATGATTTGTTTTAAACGTACCAAGCATTCTTTGGCTATTATAAGGTAAAAACCCTATCCTTCGGCTTGCGTTGCATTGTGTGATGGGACCTGGGTCTTATAATAGATTCATTTTTCTTTATTTAGCATTGCGCTGTTTGTTTTATGCACTGGTATTCTTGGGAGGAAACCCGTTCCGTGTTATACGGCGTGGTCCCTTGATTTACCTGACTTTAGAAATAAAGACTAATAACTGTTTTAGTTCTCACATCAGTCCCATGACTGACCTGGAGTTTATTGTTTTAACCTAAACTCTGGGTGCCCCTATTTTGACATGGGCAGCTAGTAGTTTTGGTTTTGCAGATTTATATTCACAGGATCCTGGTTTACAGCTGGAACGATACTCGGAAAGTTCTGTATCCGTGTATTACTTTCAGTTGTGTGTTATATTATTTTTCCGCTGCTATGTAATTTATTGTAATCTCTGATATTTGTCGAATGTATATTTATTCATACTTTGTATATTCTTGTATTCTGATGGAATTGTTGTAATAACAATGAAATGTTCTTCTGTTTGCGTTCCGATTTGTCGTGTTCTCAAAACGATCCGGGGTTTTGAACGGTCTTGGTCGGTTTAACAAACGATTCAGATCGAGCGAAATTCCTTACCGTTACAACCGCGCTGCGGCGAGTTGGTTTTAATTATATTTAATATATAAATGTTTTAAACTTCATTTAAAATAAATTCAACTCCATTCTAATATATTTTTAATATATATTCAACCCATTTACCAAATCCAAATTAATATTCTTGATTTTCCCTACCCGTTCATTATTTCATAACTCAGTTATAAATTATTTATAACTAAATCTTCTATACTAAATTCCAGTTCCTTTTTAAATAAATTATTTATAAAGCTCAAGATAATCAGATTCTAATTATCGATCCGTTGGATTTTTCTCACTTCAATTTATTTTCTGAATTCCGAAATAAATTTTATCAATTCATTTCAAACCGTTTTCCAATTCACTTTTCAATTCATACTTGAAATATAAACTTCTAAATTATCCAACGATATTTATTTCTCTATTTTCATAAACATCATTTATGAATTAATTTTCTTGTTTTTAAAAATTAGAACAAGCTTTCCTTTCAAATACCTACTTGAAATCCAATTCATTTTATATTCGGAATTCTGGAATAAAACTGTCGTTCCTTTTTCGAAATGATTCCAAACTATATTTTAAATTCATACTTGAATTTAAAATTATAGATTTTCTCCAGATAATAATTTCGCTATATTCATAAACATCGTTTATAAATTTACTTGTTTTATAAATTCAAACAAGTTCTATTTCAAATCCATTTAAAACCAAAATCTTATTTTGGAATATTTTATTTATTATAACTTATCTATATAATCTATTTTCATATTTTAATTTAATACAATCCTAATATATTTTTCTGAAAATATTTATTTAAATACATTCGATTTAATCGAATTCAAATCATAAATCCATACGGATTTATTTTAAGTTCACTTTACATTCTGAATATCATAATAGACTTCGTCATTTTCCTAACACGATTCTCGATCCTCACTTTAAATTCATACTTGAATTTAAATATTAAATTATCCAAATGAAATTTTTTCCATTTCATTTATAAACACTGTTTATAGATTCAATAATTGTTTTATTTAAAATAAGTTTATATTTTTATAGTCCGCTCAAAATCCACATTCTTTTAAAAAAAAATCCATTTTTAAATCTCAAAATTTCCTTTCATGGTATTTTTATAAATTGCCATTTTGGCCCAGTGATATTTCAAACATCCAAAATACCAAATTATCATCATCGGTTTTTCTAACACATCATATACGATAACATATATGAGACCAAACAAATAACAATATTTTTGAGGAATCCAGTTGGATTCCTCCAACCTGTTTTCCTGCATCCACAAACGTTAGTCAACATAAATAATACCCATCCTGCTTCGAGGCAGGATATCGCGGTATAGAAGGTCATCCACTATCATAGCGTGGGGCGTATAGGGTCATCCGCGAATGATACTGCGGGCATCCGCTGATGGTACCGCGGGAACTATCCAATCACCAATATATATATATATATATATATATATATATATATAATAACCACAAACACCAATCCTAAATAACTAATATAAATAATAGCCACAGTAATATTTTAATGCAACCAAACAACCATCGGTTATTTTTTACAAAAAAATAATTCAAAATAAATAAATTGAGTGAGATTAAATCACCAGGGTGTTTACTTGCGCTGAATACCCGATGAAGTCTATTTTGTAAATTGTACGATGGTTTCTCCATTTCCCTGTTTTTCAATGTAAAACAAATAAAATTTCAATTACTGAAGTATACTAATTTAATTAATTAATTTCTGACATGTAAACTAATTCCACATTAACCTTAATTTCATATTCAAACGACTAGTCAACAATTTATATCTTTACTAACTAATTTCTTTTATGTAATCTAATTTTTATTTTAATATATAACCAATTATATAAACTAATCTCTATTTAAATATATCACCAATTATATAAACTAGTTTACTTAATAGTAACAAATTTTATAATAAATTTCTGGATTATCAAATATCAGAAATTACTTAATTACTTATCTCTTTACTAGCTACTTTATATAACTAATTTTATACCTAACTTTAGTCAATTACCAATAGAATATTTTATTCCATAATAAACATTTAAGTATTAATCAAATGATTTAAACTAATTACCTCTGCATCTCAACTATACAGCAGTACCCTTTATCCTCAAACAACGAACCCGTAATTGTTTTCACCATTTTATTTCCGTTCCAGGCAAAAAATCAAAACAATCGAACCTCAACTCTCCTTCCATCCTTCCAGTCCAAATCCAACTCCAAATTTTTCACAAAAGATGTTCCATCGAAATCAAAACCAAAAGCATACCTCCAACCAATATACGCGGCCACTGTAGCACCCCCAACATCAGTCCCTAAAACATCAACATCTGCAACTCCACGCGCGCCACCCTTTCCAATCGAACCCTTCATCTTTGCGAACCCAGAAGAAACGCCATAATCGATGTCGCAACCTACTAACCCTAGTTTGATAGAACTATCGAACGACCCCCTCCTTCTGAACATGGTCGCGCCAGTGTTTAATGGGTAAGATTAAAGCTTAAGCGTCGCGATATTGAAGAATCGGTTTTGCTAGGTTTTTAATGGTTCGGTTTTTAATGATTTGGTAAGCCTGGAAATGAAATTGGAAAGAAGAATTTTGAAATGGTTCGTTTCGATTTGGGAATTATAGAGAACTAAAAAGAAAGGCTAATTTATAGATGAGCGATGCAGACAAATAGTACCCAAGCCATTACATCGTGTTTAGCTTAGTTATGAAGTTGGAGAACACACAGTATGGGAAATGAAGGAAAACAGAGATAACTTAGGGTAGGTTTGCAGTGACGGAAAGTTTACACTGTACTCTTATTGCTTCAGAAAGAAGGAAATTTATTTTTATATAATAAATTTTATTTTATTCTATTTAAATTTTAATTAGAAGCGGTATCCCTTAATTTAAATTATCACGTTGATTTCAAACTCCTATTTGAGCCCAACAACAGGCTTTCCTAGGGTTAACCCACCATTCTGAACCCACCGGGACAAGTTCCAAAGCTCAATTCGATCAAACGGAGAAGATATAAATTTAAATCAATATAAATTGAATTAAAAACAATTAATTCTTCGATAATAAATTAATATTATTATTCTAATTCAAACAGAAGTTTGTATTGATTTTCTGAACTGTTTTTCAATTCAGTTTTGACTTTGAATTCAAACATATTCAATTTCGTATTTCGATAATTATATATATTCGAAATAAATCATATTTCGATTATTCAGTTGATAACTCAATATAAATATCCATTTATATTATTAATTAAATATTCAAAACAATATTAAATATTTAAAATAAATCGATCAAAAACTGGGTCGTTACAGATATTTCCTATATTTGGCAGTTGTAAACTTTTCATGTTATGTCTACGTAATAAATGCACACAATAAAAGGTAATGTAAAGGTAATCACTTTTAAGGTCACTTAAAACCCACGTGGCCGGCTCTTCCAAGTCACTCAAGCCCATATCTTCATTTATTTAGGGTGGACATCCCTACATTCACTTAATACCCAATGGCGTAACCCTATCCACTTAAGACCCTATTATAATGTCGACGTCATAGATGATAACTCTCCTTGTAGGTTGAGAAATAGTAACGATTACTTATTACCAGGATTGGGTCAGGAACATGGTTTGTTTTAAGAAGAACACTCCTAGCGTACCCTTTTGTTGCTATTTAGTTGTTCCTATGGGTGAACTCTTATTCACTTAGTACTTCCCTTTGACGGTGCTTCCTTAGGCCATATATAATCCGCCAATAGGTCAACCTTCACTAACCCATAGATAAGAAGTAGACATTACTTGGAGAACTGCCCTCCACACATTATCGTCTACCAGGACCATTTAATAACTTATAGGAGAAAGGCAGACCCAACAACCTTATAAATTCTCGAAGGGTAGGCCCATGACTAGGGTTTTGAAGGAAAGAGTGAACCTTTGGAACGAACCTAGTCCTAACCACTTAATACCCAACAAGAGATAGGTCATCCACTTAATACCTTTTTCCTAAGGCATGCCTACTCTACACACGATATATATATTAAATAGGGATGAATGCTTGTTAATGGCAACAGGCGATTTTGCCTGGTTTCATTATGCGTGAGCTGCCCCCTAATTTTTAATTCTTCTTCTACATGTTATCTATTTCCTCAAGTTAAATCCAGATCTAAATTCTTCCTTCAACCTTCAATGAACTACCACTGTTTCATTGATAAGCCATTGTATTTAATTTTATTTCCACAAAATAAAACTCAGATCTAGGTTAATCCTTCAACCGTGAAACTGCCAATCTAAATCGATTCTCATTGTCACGATTAAGTCTTCCTAGTCTTACCACTATCGATTCAATTTGGAAGATCAAGCCACTATGGATTTGGGTTCCGGCATGCTCCGGCGCAATTCAGATTCAGTTCCAAAATCTCCAACTGATCTCTCGGCTCGGGATCAGATTGACATCAGTGATGGTTTTTGGATAAGATTTATTCCTGTTTGGATGGAGGATTAGTCAGTGATATGTTGTATGGAGAACTACAGATCTGTATTTTTGGGGTTTAAGCATATACGTGTAGATGTTAGATTTGGTGTTAGATTGGTTTTTACATAAGGTTTTCATCTGTTGTATGATATGATTTCCACAATCGTAAAGCATTTTTCCAAAATAGAATATGTTTAGATGACGTAGGGATTTTGAAGATGGTTTGGAATCTACACAGTATAGGCATAGGATTGAATATCATATCTCTATTTGAAAATTTCTTATGGAATAAGTGTGATCTGGCACTCTTTTTCAATGGATTTCATCATCATGTAAGAAAGCTGGTATAATTAATATTGTTCACCTAGAAGAGTCTGTTATATCTTGTATACCCGGGCAGCTTGGGTTATTATACTATCCTCGATCTATTTCATAGCTTATATTTGAAATCATGTGTACCCGTTTATGGTTTCAAAATGAAGTCTGAAGTTTCATCAGAGAGTTTTTCGATAACCAAGCATTATGCTGATTGCAAGCATGCTGCAACTAGGTTAGTGGTTTGGGAAGTTCAGATTTATTGAAACTTAAATTATTTGGCAGAAGTGAAGGTTTTATGTATATTGGCTGATTTGGTGGTAAAGGGTTACAGGTTTAAAGAAACCACTTTGCAGCTAAGGTGAAAATTACATATAGCTGATTGCATTTCCATTTCAATTTTCGTGCATTACGTATATGATATCATTTGAATGAAGATGGGTTTACTACAATCATATTTGATTACACACGGGTGATGTATCTAGTGAATTTTTGAAAACATATTATGCATAGTTATGGGTGATGATCTTTATGATCATGCACATGAGGAGCTCTTGGCTCGGGTGTGGTGCAGCGAGTTACATGCAATAGTGGGATGGAGCCTCATCATGGGCCAGATTTATGTTACTTTAGGTTTAAATTTTCTTGTATTTCTTGTTTTTTATGCTTTTGGTTTTTTTGTGTTTTAGTTTGTAACGGTTAGTATGCTAACCCGACCTTTGTACTGTTTTTTGTAGATAATAAAAGTGAACCAATTTTCAATATATATTTATATATATGTATGCATGTATGTATATACGCACTCTAAACATCTCACATCAGGCTTACCACTTGTAGATGCTAGGTTTGCCGAGCGGTTCCGAGCAGGCTTCTACTACAAGTTGGGCCAAACCTTGCATCATATTGACTAATTATAATGGACCATGGAGCAGAGACCTCTCACATTAATCAGATTTACTTGTAGGTGCTGGATATTCCAGTTTGTTCTAGGAAGACATCTACTACAATTAACAGTTAACCTCGTATCTATGTGTCATTAATATTAATTAACCCATTAACTCACACACATGCAAACTTATAAATTCCTATGGGGACATTCAAATTCAATTCCTCATTTAATCATATTTATTGCTCACTTAGTGCATGTCAGTAATTCTTTGATTACGTTATAGATAATAATATACATATAACGTGAATTAAGAGAATGAGATTAACGTACTTACCACGTTTTTGAAATATCAATCTCTATCCAATTTTAATGGTATACATGTCATTTCCCATATATTCATCAACCATAACATAAATGTACATGTTAACATATAGAAATAAAATGGGAAAAACAATCATAACAACATATAAACTAACAACTGACTTGATTATCTTACCAATAAAAGATAAACACAATATAATATATCCAATATACATAAATGTTTACAATTCCTATTTTGAATAGATTCTTTCTTATATATGTTTGTATGCAAAACCTTAATATTTAGATATTTTATAAATAATATGTTCAAATACTATATTTAGAAAAATAGAGATTTAAACCTATTTCGATTTACAATTCTATCCACACCTTAACCTTTTGCATAAAACCAACACATGGATTTATATGAAATAGAACCAAAAGGAATCCAAACTACATAGCTAATTATACAACAAGAATCATGTCTTTCTTTTATTATTACATCAACCGAAAACCCAAATAGAACTAGATTGATCATTTCTACGAACAAATAAAATAAGAGGAATATTTGAAGGGTTTAATCTTGCTTTCTTTCGTAATATCTCAAATCCTCCTAGGCACAAGAATCCGACTTCAAAACTATCAAATTATAGAAAATAGTAACTTAGATGAATTCCACTCATAAAGCTGTAAAAACGAGCTATAACAGAACTGAGCAAGACAAAGTTTGGATTTGTCCTTACAGTCATGCTCTAAACTTTCAAATATATATATATATATATATATATATATATATATCAAATATATTAGAATCTTATACAAATAGATCTAAATTCTAGAATAAATCTAAATTCTAAACTAAATATAATAGAATATAAGAAATGAAATAAAAGAATAGATTAAGAAAATAGAATAAAAACTTATTTTCTTTTTTGAGATTTAGCAGTGGCAGAAAGGCATTATGGAGGCGGGGAAGAGAGTGGTTGTAGAGTTCTGAGTGAGGATTTAGGGCTTTATTTGTAGTTGTAATCGTGTGTACAGGTCGTTAGATCAAATTGATTAAATCTAAGAGGTAGTTTGATAATACTTATAAATAAGTCCCTATATAAAACAATCCACATCGAGATTCCCTATAGTAGGGCGTTCGATATTCCCATATGCTGGCGATCGACTTGGGCAGATGACACCCATCCTAGAGGGTGGTTGACCCCCCTTCTGGGTCGAGCCTAGGAAAAATCGTCTCCTGTAGTTACCTTTTATTCATTTCTCGTTAATTTTGATTAGGGTCCGTTTGTCATAGGTCCCTATTAAGTATCAAAATTAGGCTCACATCCGGTCAAACTTTTCATGTGAATTAGGTCCCTATTTTTTGAAAATTACTTAAAACAAATTAAAAAAATATAAAAAAAATCATGAAAATTCATTATTAAATAAAGACACGTTCACCCGAAAAAATTCATGCGTTAAAACAATCAAAACCCACGTCAAAACCCAAAATAACACAAAATTAGCGAAACAACAAGTTTTTGCATCAAAAGGTGCACCTATTCGTACATAGTTGCATACATTCAAGCTTATATTTTAGTGCTGCGTCTGAACTGTAGTATAAATGCATACTATATGCAGTTAAACAGCATTATACGCATCCTTTTATGAATATATTCAAATTTGGTCTGTTTTTACAAGCATTCGCCGTTTTCAGACATTGTTGCACGCATTTATGCTCTTGTACATAATACTTGCATACATTCATGCACATATTCAGAAGCCTTCACCCTCTTTGAATTTGTTGCACACATGCATGCATATATACAGAATAGTTGCATTCATGTAAGCAACTTTTCGTAACACATGAATCTCAGTTCAACTTTGTATGCATACATGTATGCAGTTATTTGCTAATAGTTGCATACCTGTATGCATATACTGGTCCAGATTTTCAATAGAAATACACTACATGAATATATGCGTGCCATTTTTCAGACATTGTTGCACATAAGTATGTAACTTTTTTTTTGGCGAATGCTTCTAGGAATATTTCCTATTTTTTATTTTTATTTTTCAGTGGCTGGCGCATTTTTTTCTGGTCAGAATGGGGAAAACACGTAACATGGCATGGCAGGAGGCGGAAGGGGAAAATATTTTTGGGCGGCACCTTAAAATAGGGACCGAAAATACATGAAAACATTGGCTAGGCGTGGCGTGAATTAAGTTTCATTTTAGGGATGTGAGCCTAATTTTCACTTTTGATTAATTATTTTCCTTATTTTTATTATTCATGTTCCCTACTACTTATAAATACGTACACACAAATTTGAATTCAAAAGGAATATTCTTTTCATGTTTGTCGAAATTAATATATTCTCGATTTGTATATACATTTATTTGAAATTCAAACTTTATACATTAATATATATGTATAACTTGATTTATTAATTACTTTTTTAAAAGAACTCCATTTTTAGTAAATAAAAAATGAAAATGGATTAGAATCTCACTACAAACGCAACTATAATACTTTTGTGGCCTAATTCCCTATTGTCTGAAATTCCATTTTCATTCTATTAACATATTATTAATTATTACCATTAATTTTGAATTAACTCATGTTTGAATTAATTATATTTTACGGGGTGTTACAGAAATAGCAGCCCTTTAGAGTCGCAAAGGAAAAAGATATTGGATGCCAGTACATGAGAATCATATGGATCAGACGCTACCCTTTAATGGAACGAAACGTATACTAAATAATATTCTCAAAATGTCATGGTAGAACTTTTCCACCACTCCCATTCTTCAGGAAAATTCCCTTAGCATAGAGCATTGAGACTGCTACTTCTAAGCTTCAAGGTTAACCGCTGCGAAGGCATCGAAGCGATAACACCAACGTGGATACGGTCAAACCGCACCTTTAAGTATGACCCTTTGGGTCTTTAGTTGTGGCCGAAATTCACATTCTCTCACTTATAGATAAATTCTAGGTAATAAATCATAATTCCTAAATCAATTTATGGATTTTTGGGAGTCGATATTAAATCTGGGGGTCAGTCTCAGTCATCAATAAAAAGGATTTCAATTTCGATCATCTAAGGTAATGTAAAGGTGATTATTAAATTACCACAAATTTATATCTTAACATTGCAAGTTTATGAGTTATCTAATAAAGTAAACATTCTCACCTCTGAAAGGGATTACAAAACAAAATAAGTTATTTAAATCCTTTTAAAGGGTCTAACTCGAAACCCACCGAGGTCTAAGTTTATTGAAGGCTATCAAGCATAATGGTAAACATTAGATAGTCCGAAAGCTACCTAGTGATAAGATCACTTGGAGATACCGGTTGTTTCAATAGGTTCTAATTAGTGTCATATGAGAATCTGATACTTCAAGATTTGACCAAAAGCTATCTATTAATGGAATGAACCCTATTAGCTGCCTCCGAAGTTCATTAAAATTTTTGATCTATATGGACCTTTGCTACAATAATACGAATGGAACTTCAAAGAGAGTAGAATAAGTGTTGAACCATGCGATGGTCACAAGGCCAAGGTATTGTATAATTGTACGAAAGCGAAGGGTTTTTATTGGATCCTTCAAAACTAAACTGAGTGGACATATATCGTACAAAGCACTCTGATCAGGATCTTGATAATTAAAGGAATATCAAGGTTAAACTTCAAGCATCTATTTTCATGTAATTTTGTTTCGAAAAGGGTAAACTTTTGGATAGTACATAAAGCAATCGATAGGATAAAAAGAGATCTTGGACATTGGAAACTCATCTTAAAAACACGAGATCATCTCATTTGCCTTTAATGGAAAATAAAACTTCCTATTGAATCAAGGGCACAACTCACATAAATCCAACTTAACCCAGAGTTTTACAAGGAATTTAGTGTTTTGGGGCTTTGACCATTTTTATTGTTAATATTTAAGGCATTAGAGGGAGGTCAAACATCCGAAATCCATCACTACGCCATAAATTGTCAACTGCAACGAAAATCCAAGGTGTTGCCAACTAAAATGTTGTCACAACTATGCTGATTTTTTTGTATTGCAACATACTCTTTAATGTGTTACCATAGATATCAAAATGTGTTGCAGCTATAGTTATAAACTTATAAGTTTAATTTACCATGTCATCAGTCTTCATCTATAAAAAGATGCATATCTATCCATCAGTTTACCTTTTAAAAACAACATCTGAAGTTGACACCTCACTAATCCGTTAAAATCCTTCACCACCAATAGGAAATCAAGTTACATTACTCATTCGATTCCTCTTTCTCAATTTCTCAAATCTGTTCTTTCTCACCCCCAAATTTCCAATTCCAATCCCTAATTTTCATTCACCTACCTCTTCCTATCCAACCCTCTCTGCGTCCTCCACTTCTTCTAGTGAGCCCTAGTCTCCAAAAGCACCCACTTCTCCCCTTCCCGGTCATCAAACGGCAGTCAATCCAAGAAGAAAGGTGCTAGCTTTTTATCCTGTGTTTCGCATATACGTTTCTGTTGGTTTTTTTATCATTGCCATTAATTAGTCTACAGAGAAACGGAAATTATTATCACCATGAGTATAATTTTATTTGATTGGTGGTGTTGTTTTGTGGTTCTATTGTATGTTGATTCACTGTAATGTTCTGTGAGCAGCTATTGGGTTGTTAATCAATTTAATAACACAGAACTTTAGTTCGTAGTGAAGTGTAGTTGTGAAAAATTAGACCATCGATCTTATATGAGCTACATGTTCTAAACAACTGCTCGGGTTTCCCCGGTTGCTGTTGCCTGCGATGATTGATACATGATACTCCTAGTTTTTTTAATAAGATATACGGTGGTTTATGAAAATGGTTTCATAAGGATTCTTACATATACATGATAGTTATCAATTCTTAAGTATTGTCATGATCTGTATGCATAAGACCGTCTAATAAGTATACACATGATTTCTTAAGAGTGTGTGTGTGTGTAAGACTGGCTAATAAATATACACATGTTTTGTTTTGGTTATGCACACAAATACTGAATGCATGAAATACATGCCTGAAAGCCTACTGAATGATTTTCAGTTTTTGATATCACTTCAATTCTTCCTTCAATTCGAGTTCAATGACTGCTCAATAAATTTCTACTTCAAATTCATCAACAAGGCTGCAGGAAAGAACTACCACCACAAAATCCCAGCGAAAATGAGGACTGTGAAGGTAGGGTCAAATGCAGGGAAGAAGTCTTTTGGTTGCTCCATGTGGCCGCTAGGGTTTTCTGGTTGCTTTGTCGATTATCATATCTTTCAGTGATGTTTTAGTCGAGAATTTAAGATATATGCAGAATAGCGATTATGGGAACTTTATGTTACATGACGAAGTGTATGAAATCAATAGCAATGCTAAATTGGATGATACTACTGTTAAATAGATGGAAATAGAAAAGAATATATCGCAATTGCTCGTGGAAAAGAAGACAATTGAAGAAAAGCTGTGAAGCATAAGCAAGAGAGGGCAAAAGCCGATGGATTTGTGGCAGATATGAAGGAAGAGTTGGCCCTATTGCGCATTGAATGTGGAAAACATAAGAAAGGAGAAAATTGCTTTGCAACAGCTTTAGCTATGTCCTGGATCAAGTTTGGAGTTCTTTTGTGTGTTGCTATGGCAATGTAGAGTAGTGAAGTAACATGAAATAACATGCATGGACAATTTTTCAGGTATAATTTTAAGTTTTGTCACATTGTAGATTAGTGATAATTTTTGCCACATTGTCTAATCGTTTACTCAGTATACACTTGTGTACACACTGTGCATATGTTATCCTATGTATACACATTGTATACAGTTGTATACATATTATATACACTTGTAGACATTGTTTAGATCAGTATGCACTTGTATCCACATTGTGCCTCTGTTATGTAGCTCAGTTGTGCAAATGAAACGTAGATGCAAATGAAACTCGGTTATGTTTAGACCATTATACACTTGTATACACATTATTTAGATCAGTTATGTAACTCAATTATGTTTAGGTCAGTATACACTTGTATACACATTGTGCCTCTGTTATGTAACTCAATTATGTAATTGAAACACAAATTCAAATGAAATTCAATTATGGTTAGATCATTATACACTTATATACACGTTGTTTAGATCAGTATACTATGTTATACTGAAATGCAAATGGAATTCAGTTTGTGCTGAAAGAATGTAGGTGAAGGCACTACTAATGCATGCAGGTGAAGAAGGAAGTGATTAGGTTTTTCAAGAACTTAACACTGAAGGCACTAGAGGTACTCGATGTAGTAAAGGCACTAAACGCACTAGAGCCTTGCGCTATATTTTGAATCTGTTTTAGTTTTATGTAAACATGAATTTAGTACTGGTTGTGTTTGTAACTGAAATGTTTATAAAATTGAATTTGGTTACTATGTTTTGCTATTTTGTAGTTGACTAAGTACTACTTGTGTTTGCTAGTTATTTTGAAATAAAAAGTTCTTTGTTAATTTCAGTGTGATGCTATGTTATGTAATGTTACCATAGCTGTGATATAATGTTGCAATATGTGATGTTAAATGTTGCAATAGCTATGATATTGTGTTGCCATTGGGTAGTAAAATTGTTGCAATAAATTTATGCATGTGGGCCCCACAACAAGATTTCGTGAACCCCGGCTACAGATTTTAGTGGTGATTCCGTGAACCCGGACTATAGACTTTAATGCGTCCCACATTTTTGTAAATTTAGTACTTATGGCAACACCAGTACAGATGTTGCCATAGGGTCACAAAGATGTTGCCATTGACTTTAAGGCAACACAGCAAAATGGATCACCAAGAAAGTGTTGCCACAAAATTTTTTTTGTCTATAACAACACTTTTTGGCACTTTCTGCATCACTTATTCGATGTTGCAGTATGTAATCTATGGGTAGTGCATTAACCTTCCAACTCTATTAACTCTAAGTTGATTAGTATTAAAAGTTTCTTCTCTTGGAAATGAATATGGATTATAACCTGAAAAAATGTTCTAATACAAAATGAGACTGCTTATAATTAAAGGAAAGCTCCTTATAACAAGAAAGAGTTAGATATAAATAAGGAAAAGTTTATAGAAATCCGAAAGAGATTACGGGAAAAGCCGCTCACATATCAAGGAAGGAATATCTGAATTTTCAAAAGTTTTTATAACATGAAATATTGATATCCCCCGTTTCAAACGGTGGCATATTGTAGCAACCCAAATTTCAGCGGGAGCAATTTTTTTGCAAAAATGCTAAAATTCAAGTCCACCGACACCCAAGTTGGTTTGTTTGGTATCTTGCAGAAAGGCAAAGATAAAATATATCAGAGCTCATAATTAAATATCTCACAGTAAAATATATAAAATTTAATAGTAAGTAAATACTTACCCTAATAATGACATTGTCAAACAAGTGTATCTAACCTGTAATCTCAGCCATCTGTCTAACTTGCGAATTCGTTTTGAGGATGGAGCGGAACAATAGTTCTAGTGAATGGAAAATTTATAGTTTCTATAAATAACACTGCATATACCGTTTTATCACTAGTTTATCTTTATTAAGTTATTTTGTGTTTATTACACATTACACTTCCGACTTCACGCATAAATCATACCAATATGCTCCTAAGTAGATCGAACTAATAAACCATATATATGTAACTATATGCTCAATATTTTTAGGTACTCCTCATAGTACCGTCCTCAAGCGGTCATCATCGCCATACCATAAAAATGTACGAAACCACTATCATTACACTACGAAAGTGCATTAGACCATGCTACGAAAATGCACTACGTCTTTATTACTACGCTACGAAAGCGTACTAAGCTGCACTATGAAAGTGAATAGGCTTCCCAAAGCCTGAGTTCTTTAATGGGACTTAGTCGGTAGCTTCATTATTATATCTGTCAAGGATAGCCTCGGGAGGACAAAAAATAATGGCTTCGTTAAGCCCAAAATACAGATATCAAAATTTGGTCTATCTCTTTCTATGGCTCTTCAAGTGCCCACCAGCTTACCACCTAACTAATGAATGACCATTCGAAGATATAAATGACCGCTACGAAAAATAAATTAACAAATATGTTGTCCCCTATCCAATATCCCGATAGTAGAAGAATAATAGCCTTTTGGTTTTAGCTCTAGTCTTTCCTACGTATGCTCTGACTGACGATGGAAGGTATATCCAACGACCTATTATCTATTATAGCATCCTGACCATAAAGCCTCACACCTTGAGTAGCTGTCGGATCATTCATGAAATCATCACAATCGGTATTTAGGTTGCTTAAAACGACAGATGCAGTCAAGTCATACTCACTGGTTGGTATGGTATAGACCATGCCTATGTGGTTATATCTCAGGGCCTACCATAGAGGACCATCACAGAGTATCCTCACATCCCGCAGAAGTCTTGCACTTCCTTCTAGTCCAAAAATAATTTGGAAGTGCTTCCACCATGTCTCCCGACACCTTCGATGATTTACCCCGATGTGCACTTCACCTTTACGGATTTCACCTAACACATTTCGTTAAAATAATTAGACCATATGTCTAATTTACCATTATGTGTTTCACTTACTTTCCTTTTCGTTGATTTTTAATATTCATTAATCCATTTCATATGAATATTATTCCCTTCATTAATTAACTTTATTATCTACCATAGAATTTTAGTTTTAAGCCCATAACTTGACCTCTTTAAGTCAATATGTTCATATTAAAGCATGACAACAAAAGTCCAGGCTTATTATTTACCTACCCATTGTAAATTAATATGCACATATTAAGGCTTAATTCTTCTATCAATAATTTTCCTTCAAATTCATATATGCAAACAAACTATGTCTGTTTATCACGGTTTTCCAATTATCATGTTTACGCAAACATAGGTTGTAAATCATTTTCCCTATAGGATCATTGCCACAAAAAATTTCTTATTAAACTAAGTATACAATTATAAGTTTACAATAAGCCTATCTCTTTTTATAACCTCTTTTAGCTATGTTAACTTTTGATCCTTTATTTTTACAATTTATTCTTTTTAGGAAGTTAGGTCTATTCCCAATTGATTAGTTACCAAAATTATATAAAATCTATTTCCATAGTTTAAGGTAATGAGAGTATCAGAAACCCATAATTGCAGGACATCTCTTTAATTATTTTTCGGCAATTGTATAGTGCGCCATATAGCTAAATCCCTACTTCGCAATAATCCATCCCTTCATTTATTTTTAAACTTGCAATTATGTTTTCCATTTTTTCTTCAAACTAAACTATGGAAATATATTCCCTGTTTCCTAACTAATCAATCTAGGCTATTTCAGACTTCCTGTTTTATTTGGTATATATTAATCCCTATTTTTAACTTATCTTCCCTTTTTTTACATAAGTACAATATATTTGGATAAAATTAAGTCATGCCCCATTTTCAATTCCAACAGCTTATATATTCATTCCATTCTAAATTTGAAAGATAATTCTTCAATTAACGTAGAAATTCTTTGATTTACCATTTAAATGCAATTTACTGTCCAAAATATTGATTATGTTACGCCCATAATTACCAAATCCTTTTTTGTTCATACTTCCATTTACATAATGTATTTTCCAATGCGCGCAAACAAAAAGTGTTATAACCAGTCAAATAGTTTAGGTGCACAATTCAATTATACATATGCTAATATTTCAAGTTTATGCATATTTTGCGCATAAGTAAAGTCCAAAATAAACTACATATATTCCGACGTGGAAAAGGAAAAAGAGGAAGTGGAGAACATATAATAAATTCTTATAGCAATCAAATGATATACTATACCATTATAAGAAAATAAAATTTAAAACCACTCACCTGATTGCTCTCCAATTCCTGAATCTGATTCAAATATGTCATCTATGATCTTCCTAATTGAATCTATTACTTTAATTACCACGTACTTACAAATTAGATTCTAAAAGAATGAAAAGAATAAAACTAGATTCAGATTAATGGAAATTACCTAGTACTGAAGAGAGATCTGAGCATCTACAACCTAAATCTATGATTTTCATATCCAAATCTTAAATTTGAAGTCCTATAATAATATTTATAATTCATAAGAGTTTAAAGGAGAAAAGACATGGCAAAGATTTGGCATCCTCTTAGAAAATATGAGTTGGAGGCTAGTCCTTGCTGGTTAATTTATAACTTCTCAAAAGAATCAGGTCCATTAGATTCATGGAGAATACATCAGAGCCATAAAAAACACATTAAAAAGGTTACCTGACCCATTTAGTTCATCCCAAACCCTTGTTGTGTCGACCAATGGGTCGACACAGCTCCCTGGTGGGTCCATACATGGGTCGACCCACTCTAGAGATGGGTCGACCCATACATGTTTGTGAAAACATACATTGGCCAGTTAACAATGTGGTTAACTCCTTTTTTTACTCTTTGCTTAATGTTAATATTTACTTAACATTTTAAACTTATTTTATTCCATTTCTTTACCTATCAGTTTCAAATTCGACGTGTATTTAATATGCACATAATTTTTTCTTGAACTTTGCCTTCAGTGTTATTCTTTGTTTTCCTGCTTTAACGATGTCCAAATTTTAAAAGTGTAATCAATGTATGCATTACTAACTTTTATATTTTCAAATTCTTGCGTGTTTATTCCTTTTTCTATTTCTATTCCCGTTTATTAAGTTTTTTACACTTTCAACATGTATTTAATTACCATTTCAAATGAGCACTATTAATATGTGCATGTCCAAATTATATTGAAACATAGCTTAATTTGCGACATTTGAACTTCCTTTTATTTCTTGGCTTCATGTTATTTATGACATACATTATTTATGTAACTTGTATCTACCTATTTTCATTTTAACTACATCTACATATGTGTTGTTAATGCGTGTCAACATTCCAAAATTGATTATCGATTTCAAATTTTGAAATCGTTCCTAGTAATTCTTTTTTAATGTTACTTATGACATGCATTGTCATTTAAAAGGAATGTCGCAGTATTGATGTCAATTACTTTCAAATTCAAACGCACACAGTTTATACAATTAATGAGTATACCATTTGTTTATATCTATTCTTTCTTTTGTTTCTTTTTATGTAATACTTTATATATACTATTGCGCATTTAGTTTGCATTGTGACAACTTCTTATTTATTTTCCATTTTATAATATGCGTTTATTTCGAATTTTAAACGCATATTATTATAATTATTTTATTATTATAAATGTAGAGTGTTGCACTTTCCCACCCTTAGGGAATTTCTTCCCAGAAATTTAGAAAGGGTAAAATTAAGTAATTCCTCACATAATTTGCAATTATATCGTGTACATCCAATTTTGAAACCATTTGTGCGCTTGTGCAACATGTAACACAACATAAAAATATACGAATGCAATGAATGACTAAGCGGTACCTCCTATATGAATTTAAATTTTCTTAAAAATCTTTCTAAAATTTGATGCATACATCTTAAATATACTAGCAATTTCTATGTGAATGCGATATTTCAAAAATCAAAAATACTTTTTCATCCAATTTTTCCGACATTCTTAGAAAATAAGAATGTAGTTCGTCCAATTTTTGCATTCGAACCCTACCAACCAACTTTAAATTTTCGAATTTCAAAAAAGTCTAATTTTCTGGATTTGATTTCTTAGGTTAAAAAAAGGTAGAAAATGGAAAATTCTACATTTTTCCCACCTTTTCCCCATACATGGAAATCTTTATCGCTAATCTATACTAAAATTCCTATTTTCTATTCCAAGCACAATTTACATAGGGAGAACTTCTTTTAAGTTTTCAGAACTTACCTTGGAAATTTTTTGTTCTCAATTATCGCAGTTGTCTTCTTTATTGTTTTCTTTTAGTTGTTCACCTTTTGCTTTCAGTTTCATTTTATATGTAACGTCCTATGTTTTTGTTCTTATCAGTTGATCATTACAAACACCTAAAAAGAACAACCGAATTATTCAATTTTTGTAGAATAAAATAGAATGCTACATACACTACAAGAAATGAGTATATATATAGCCTTGTGTCATAGCATTATATTAAAGTGCTATAATAAAATAATAATAAATAATAAAATAACATGGATTTTGTGCTATATAAATGAAATAATATAATAACTATTATATTTAGCTATTTATGCACACGTTCCGCTATCAATCCAACCTGTTGAAAAGGCGGGACTAAAAAAAGCGAAGCTGGAGATAATAAAAACATAGGCCGCCAAAACAATAATTCCCTCTTTTTCCATTTCGACCTAATCTCTCCCCTAAATCGCTGAAATACCTAACTTCATAAATTCCCAAAGCTAGACTATCTCCGATCCACACCAGCAGCCTGTAAATCGAATTCGCTCCACTGTTAGTCGGTTCCAACTCTGATTCTCTCCAAAGTCATCCAAAACGGGGGATTTGTTCTAAGAGGTATGTATATTTTTTAATCTAACCTTTTAGTCCTTCAAGTCATTGATTAATGTTAAGTTTTTTTCGCATCCTTCAAGGTATGTATATTTTAAGGTGATAACGGGGGATTTATTCTAAGAGGTACGTATATTTTAAGGTGATCTACGATATTGTAATCAAAGCCTAAATGCCCAAACAAATATATCTCAACCATCTAAGGTCGATGTATTGTTAAATGGTATGCATTCTTCTAATTAAGTGCAAAAAACATAGTACTGCCAGTCCAAAAAGTTACTTAAACTGGTAATAGATATAATTGATCACATGAACCAGTTGGAAAATTTTATGTTCATTCTGCTTGTATTACCAGTTTGCAACTTTTGGCTATTGTCTTTGTTGGATGCAAATTCAATGTTTGTATTCGTATAACCGGCACCAATATGCTAGGATTCAGGTTGAGAGTCTGAAAGTGTCACTAAATTCCCACCTTGATTACTACACTGATTGAAATTACTCTTACTAATATGTAGAATGCAAACTGTATATTTACCTTGCATTTAACATGTTTTTGCAAATGTTAAGCATAAGCTACTACGATGTTTTACTACCTGTCTACGTACCTTGTAGTCCTAACATTGTTTCTTTCCTATGAGTCAAGAAATTGTTTGGATCTTCCTATGGTAACTAATCACAGATGTACATGATTATGTTCATCTGTTACTGTAGTTACACAATAGTAGAATACAGAGAATTTCTTAGTTATCGTCAGGTTTTTAGGTATCCCTTGCATACTTGGTTTATACTAATATGGGATTTTGGCACATTAGATGCATATGTATCAAATATACATCTGAAAAAGGTAGTATGGTGATCTGAATTCATTAAATTTCAATATTGTATATTCATTAAAAATAAATTGGAAAAGAAAAGAATATGATATTTTTGATGAGCTTGAGATTCAGATTCATGACAACACTTTATACGCACACTTGTATGTGTGTGTGCGCGTGCTCTCTTTCCAATAGTTAATAAATGATAGCTTCTATTATGAGTGGGGTTCCTATTTTTTTTTTCCCTCCACCTTTTATTTTTCAAATCATTATAGGGCATCTTAACTTGGCATACCAGATAGCACATTCTTCTTTATCATGATGTTTTTTTTTGGGGTAATCTTCTTCTGCCATTCATACTTTAACACCTTGTCAGTTGTCCCTAAATTGTTGCAGTTGAGCCTTTATCAGTGCTGTACAAATATATACCTTCATAACTTGGTAAGTTTCCAGGCTTCTTTTGCACTTGAGCCTGGCAAATGTCTGTCAAATTTTTTATTTTCTTTGATGATTTTAATTATAATATTAAATCATAAGCACTTCCATCCTAGTGGTCATGTTTACTTACATTATTATATTTATAGCACTACATTTAAACATCTACGTCTTTTGTTTTAAAAACAAACCCACTATGCTGCTGTTTTTTTTTTATTTGTTGTACAATTTTAATTTGATATTAATGTGTGAAATCATTCTTTTTTAATTTTGTAACAGGTGCTAATGAAGTAAATTTTCAGCCTTTCAGCAAGGTAGGAAATGTTGCTACTGACCAACAACCATTCAGTAAGTCTACATATTTTGGTAAAGAAGAAAGCCACCAACCTCTTAGTAAATCAGCTTACATGGGCAGTGATGTAAGTGATCAATCTTTTATTAACATATCAAATTTCGATTGGGATGATACTCATCATTGCCAAGAATCTTTACTTAGTCCTAAGAATTGTTCAGAAAAGTTCCCTATAAAATTACATCTGTTACCCATCTACATCTGAACCGACCTCATTGCTTGATGATTTGTTGCAACCTGAAGAAGCCTGCACTGGAGATTCCAAACCAAATAAATATATGAATTATTCTAGCAACAGTCGCCCCTGAATTACACTCGCTTCAGTCGCTTTTGTGATTGGTTAATCCTAATTAAATGAATTTAATAATATGATATTGTGGCCCCTAAGTAATGTTTCTGTCCAATGGAAGAGCGAGTGAAGGGCGACTGCAGCTAAAAAGCGAGTGTGGCTAGAATTGCTCTAAATATATTGCTACAAATAGGCTAGAAGTTCTGAAAGTTGAAATTCTCAAGGAGCTGGAAAAAACTGAATATGAAATATACTTGTTAGAAAATGAGTTGAAGTCCTTAAACAGTGAAAGAGAAAGCCATACTGTTTCTCACTCATCGCCAAAGACCGAGAGACTCTCGAAATATGGTTCTGGTTCAGCCAATGTTGCGGTATCTTTGAATGCATGTGACATAGATAAATTGTCAATGGAATCACCCAATGATACATTCTCTGTTCAGAATGGGTGCGATGAAAGACATACAAATGAGATATTGCATACATCATCCAATGTTAATGAAGCAACAGAAGTAGTTGAGGAATCAATTGTCCGTGCTGATAACTCGTGTACAAGCTCAAATAATATGGACAAAGTCAACTTCATTGGCTTAACTATGGCTTCTAACAAGGACGCTGTGAAAAATTCATTGCAAGAGTTTGATAAATTTATGCCAATCAAGCAACAAGAAGTTAACATTTGGGAGTCTGATTTTATTTTGGAATGCAAAAAAAAATGACATCTATATCAAAGAGAAGCTTTCTGCATGAAAACAGGAACTTAAGATCAAGGAAAGGATTCTTGCTATGAAATTCAAGGCATTATATCAGGTATGGAAAGAGTATTTATGCTTTCTCTCTGTAAAAAAGCAACGTTCAAAGTCACAGATGTGCCCTGAGAATTTGATTATCAGTAAGTATCAGTTTTATGGTGTGTATGGTATCAGTTTATAGTGTATTGTCCTTGAGAATAATTTTTTTGTAGGTTGTCCTTGGACTTTTATTAAGGTTGTCCTTCACAATAAAATCCCCTAAAGAGAGAAACTTGATGGTTTGAAGCTAAATAAATGTATTATGCCAAAATTGTAATAAATCGGAAACTTGGAAGTAGGAAAATTTGGTAAGGCTTACTAAATAAGTATGGCACAGATTGACATGGCATAATTAAGGTTATGTGCGATAAATTTGTAGAATACTGATAATTTTCATATAATTTGTAAGGAACCACCTTTCATATTTAAAGTGGAATAAATATAAAAATTGGGAAATGGATGGGAGATAGAAAATAATAAAAGAACTAATGAAAAGAGGGAAATTAGTAATGGAATGAATCAGTTTATTGTGGAAAAGGGATACATTTCCATAATTAAATTCTTGTTAAATACGGAGAATGTAATTGCAAGAAAAAAATAATGTGGGCTAGTGCGAAATAAGGATTTTAACGTATTGCGCACTAACCAATAACCTAAAAATAATACACTAAAGAGTAATATCTTGAAATTATACGTAGTGTCCTGAAATTCCGGTCTAATTTGAGCTGAACAAATAACACAAGTCCAACCAATATTACACTGGAAACCCAGAAAACTAATAGAAAGAAATCAGAGGGTGAGAATAGATAAGATAGAAACTTAGGATAGAAGAAGAAGAACATCACAACATCAGAGTAAACACGAATCTCACAGCGGAACAAATAAATATATTTCATAACATAACTTTGAAATAAAACAATATCTGTATACAATACCATTATTAGAGTATAACACTTACAACACAGCGGAAATAACCCTAGCTATATAATTATGAAGCCTCCTGCTCCAACTATCCAAATATATCTGTAAATCCCGACTACTTGACTGCCCGTACAAAATTGGGCACCGAAGAGTTTAGGGAAAACAAAACAAAATAAACTCCGAGTCAGTCATGTGACTGGTGTGAGTAAATTCAAATCATTTGTTTAACTTTAAAGATCCTTTCAAAGAAAGAATAATCATAAGACCGATCCACACATAAACACGGACGGTTTTTACCTTACGATAACCCAAATCATTTGTAAACAATATTATTCTAATATTATAATAATGTCTAACACAAGTAATATTAATCTAGTAGAACGCTTGCATCTAACGTTCTACATATATAATATACAATCAAAACCGCGGGCTCTTATTTTGGGAATGGATTCCAACTATGACAAGGTATGGATCCACCTTCCGCTTAGTATACTCTACAAGCGATACACTGGAGTTCAACAAGAACATCTTGCAACTTGGCCACACATGACCGACCACTCATTTCGCTTGAGTGTATTGAATATATTGTCACCTTACAGTTGGTAAACCAACATAACCATTCCCGGGAGATACAGAATTGAAAGAAGTAACAAATATGAATATTCTCTAGATGGTGACAATATACCCTACTTGGGTGCGACCCACTTAGCCCTGTTGCCTACCTGATTTCTGTCATTTCCCAGTTGATGAGGCTAGAGGTCATAACGTATCTTTCAACAGATTACTCGTTCATTTACTTTGAATGCCAAATCGTCATACCTGTCAAATCACAAATTGTTTTCCCCGAAAATACCACGGGTATAAGCTAAGAGAAATTATTTCCTCTGCCACCAACGTAAATACGTTTGAAGCAATCAACTCACGCGATCCACCAGATATACTCTGTCAAACATTCTTCCATACAGGTTGTCATGGGACTGGACAAACCGAAGGCGCTATTCTGTAAATAGGATAGCCATTGCATAACTCCGTCTTTAATTTGTCCTCAATCTATTTGATTCGAAATGCTAACGCCCATGTGGAGTTGTTCTCGGATAATAACCCAACCGGTTTCTCCGTAGTGACGACGGAAAATGTAACAACCCGTATTTTTGAATAACATGTTATAACACAAATCAAGGCAGAATTAAACTGTAAAAACTGAATCAAGGGAAACGGGCTGTGCCATTGCGTTCGTCTCGGAAAAATACGCGAAATAGAGTCCGAGTTTTCGAAAATCGGAGTCCGTATGACCCAGATAAGGCCCGAAGAAGTTTTAGAAAAATTCAAAACAGATTTAAATACAAAATTTTCAATTTTCAGAAGTGGCGGGAAAACTCCCGCCAGACCCAGGGGGTCGACCTGGGGGTCGACTGGGGAGTCGACCTGCCCACCAGGTCGACTGGAGAGTCGACCCTAGGGTCGACCTGGGGGTCGACCTCCCTGGTCGGCCAGGTCGGCCTGGTGCACTTGATTGGGCTGTTTGGACCTGTTTTGGAGGTTTGTGACGGGATTTGATGGCTTGGATTGGATCTAGGGTTAATCCTATGGCTAATACTATCCTAATCTTCTATAAAAAGACCACTAAGCCTAGCCTAAATCATCATTATTCAACCCTACAACTAAACTATGCCAAATTTGTTCCTCTCATGGCCTCCACTCTCATGCTAAAATTCCTAAGTTTATTTATATAAGAGATTTTGAGTTCATACAAGTGTTTCCAAACTTGTATGAGTGTTCTTAGTTTGCATTCAAGTCAAGTTGCAACATTTCTATTTCAAAGCAAGGGTTTTTATTGATTTGGCTCAAGGGTTTTTCATTTGGAGCTTGCATATTTGGGTGATTGCATAAGGGCTTCGTATCAATCTTTATAATAAATATTTATTTGTGTCTTCATAGCATTGTAAGCCCTTTTCTACTTTCTTTATGAACTCTAAAGTTAAAAGAATGATGCAAGTTTGGGGTTGATCATTATGATATGCAAGTTTGGTTGATCATTATGATATGCAAGTTTGGTCGATCATTATGATATGCAAGTTTGGTTGATCATTATGCAAGTTGGTTTAATCATTATGTATGACACATGTTGCTATGTTATGCAAGTTTGGGTTGATCATGTTATCATGTTATGCAAGTTAAACTTGAGTTTGTGAGCTTAAAGCTTCAAGCTTTATGTTAAAGGTTGCATTTTGGCAACATGGAAGTTATCATATCCCTTATGATAACTTGCATGTGAGGCTAAATGCGAACTTCTAGCAACTTCTACATGTCATTTATCACCATGTATCACTTATATTCCAAGTTTGGTTTTATGCATACTTTTGAAGTCTAATAATGCAATATGCAAGTATATGAACATATGTACATTTCATATGCACCATGTTAAACTTGTGGCTTCAACACCTTTTTGTCATGATTATGCCAAGTTCCCTATTTTATCCTTTATGCGTTGTTGCGATTATGTAAACGATGGGATTACGTTGGGGTTGGGTAACATTATGACATGAACATGGTTTTTATAACATGACGTGATATGTAATTATGTTTTGGAAACATAATGGACATGACACTTAGAAAATATGAGTGTGGCCAACTCGAGGTTGGGTTGAGTTTGTAGCATAAATCTACCCGGACCCGCCCGGCTTAACTAGTGGCTACAAACAATAGGACCCAATGTGAGAAGTTGGTCATGTTGTGCTCGAACCCGAGGTTAGACCAAGTTGTGGTGTAAAGCTACCCGGACCCGCTCGGCTTAACTAGTAACCACAACAAGGTCTAATGTGAGAGGTTAAAGCACATCAAGTTAATTAATGCCTCCTGATTAGGGTTAAGTCATGGTCCACTTAATACTTAACCAATTTGGGCTTGATGGGTTAATCGGGGTTAAGTCATGAACCTTGGGTACACTTAACCAATTTAATCCACGTTTGGATCGGGTTAACCACATTTAACCCGTTAAGAAACCCTAGTGGCGTGGTCCTTTTCAGCAGTAACCCTCTTGATGGTATCATAAGACCCTAGGGACTAGGCTAGGGTGGGGCACGATTACTGGGCTGACATGTAAGCGACCAAAACGACGGCTGAGTAGGTACGCCGGTGTAGGTCCAGGCGGACTATGGTCGTGCACATAGTCCGGAGTTGGAGAATCAGGCACGGGTACCAGTAGATCTAGACTGTGCATACTTGATTGGTGTCCGAGGTTGACACCCTAGGACTTGATACACCCTAGGGTGGACCTAGCGCAGTTTAACTACATTGCATGTTTGGGCCGTATGACACCGACACTTGACGAGTTTGGCTTGTAGGGAGCCGATCAACTAGACTGTGTAGTTGGACCTTGATTTAGGTCACCTCATGATATTGGGCCAAGCTTGGGCCAAGGGATCAATTCTTGTTTTTACTTGACATGTTAGAATGCTAGTACACCCATGGTGCAAAACTTAACCTTGATTATGCGATGATACATTTATCTATCTTGTTAGTTAATCATCATGCTAGTATGTTGTTATCCTTATGTTCATCTCAGCTTCTCATGCCAGTTAATGTAACAACCCGAAAATCTGGGCCAGTTTAAAATTTTTATTTTGGCAATTTTAGCGAATTTTGATTATTTAAAATGAATTATTTTAAATAATATCAACGAGAAATTTATTTTGAATATAATTAGAACGTATATATTATATATGTCATAGTTAGAATATAAATAATTATATATAATTATAAATAGAATTGAAAATGGCGTGGTAGTTCGATAATTCGATTTCAAACTTCAAATGAACATACCGGGTGCAAAACAATCCGGATTTTAGTGAAACCAAAAACATTAGGATCTAATTGTGAATATCTTTCTAACGAATCCGACAAATCAAGATTTCATAGCGGGAATCAAAAGATATGTCCAGTTGAAAATACTGAATAGTCGCTATGGAATTCAGGCCCTTAAAAATGGAAATTTTGCAAACGACCTCGGATTTCGACGAAACCACTTTTGTTAGAACCGTGATGTCAAGTTATTGCTAGGTTTCAAATTTCATAATTTTTCGAATCAATATGTGAGCATGGCAAAGGAAAACGCGTTTGACCAGTTTCAGTTGATTCTAATCGACTGGGAAATGGCCATTTTTCCAACGGTATCAGAATTCGACGAAACTAGTTTTGTTAGGACCGTATCGTCAATACGAAGCTAGGAAATATTTTTATGGAATTTATAGAGTTGTTATGTGACCCCGGTAATTTGAAATTTACGTTTAAAATTCAATATTGTAATTTAAATGTAAATTCAATGGAAACTAATCGAAACGATCAAATCAGCTTGCGATACATATCCCATTGTGTTCGGAATGGGGGTAAAACGCTATGGACGACAGGCGGTGGACCTCGTTTAGAGGTCGTATGTAAAAGTCAACCTTATTATAATTAAAATAAATTAAAAATTAAACCCTCTTTCCTCTCCCCCTATTTCTCTCTGCCCCCCCCCCCCCCACGTTCATTCTTCAGAATCGAAAAAGAAAAAAAAACAACGAAACCCGTCGTTCGAGACCGCCACCGCTCCTCCAGTCGGAGCGCCACCGCCCTCCGATCTCGCGGCCCCCTTCTCCGCCCTCGTCGATCTCCACCCCCCTCCTCTGCTCGCCTCGAACCCTAAAACCCCCAGTGTCCAAACCCTAAATCGAGCAGCCACCGTACTCCCCCCTTTCGAGCCCACCGCCTTGGTCTGCCGCCACCACCAGAACGGCCGCGCCAGCCCCCTCCGACTCCAGCGTGCGACCCCCCCTTCCCCTTGTGTCGAACTGTAAGTTTTTTTTTATTATTATAATTTTTGTTTATATAAATTCTGATTTATTTTGTTTGTAAATAATCAAGTTTAGATTTTTAAGGGTATAAAAATAGGATTTTTAAGGAATAAAAATATGGTTTTTATATTTTTAAAGTAATAAAAATATAATCTTTACTATATGGAAGACAAAAATATGATTTTTGTTTATGTAGAGAATTAAAAATATAATTTTTACATAGTAGAAAATATAAAAATGTAATCTTTTATAAGATAGAGAATATAAAAAAAATATCATCTTTGTGTATGTAGTAAAATAAAAATCTGATTTTTATTTTATATACGTTGAAATAAAGTGGTGATTTTTATAATGATGAAATCTATATTTTTGAAAAGGCGAAATCTTTATATGAAGAATAGCGAGGTAAAAATGGAATTTTTATCCATATAGCGTGATAATAGAAATTCGATTTTTATATATCGAATAGCGAAGTAAAAATTCGATTTTTATATATGTAGTGGCTACGGGCGAAGAAAGTGATAAGAGACGAAAACAGTGAAGATTTCCTGCATTAGAAGTGCCGTGGAGTTAGGATAGCAATCGGTGAGAATTTCTCACCTTTCAATTTCTTTTTCTAGTTATATATATATACTAGGATGCAGACGGTGTTTAGTAGCACCCGACACAATCGTCCACAGACCATGGACTTGTTTGTTTGGTTGTGTATTTGGTTAGATTATTTGATTGGATTGAATTGTTTGGTGAAATGAAATTGATTTGATTGATGTGTGAATGGCGTGGGCCTTCACTAGACCGGGGATAAGGCTAGGCTTTGTCCCGTTTCTAGTATCGTGCCGTTATGCCGCCGAAATTTTCTAAAATATGTTAGAAAAATAAAAATATCATTTTATTTGATTAATGAACTGAATAGAAATTCATATGTTGGAATAAATTGTTTTATCGTTAAAAATATAATTTTTAACGTGAATGTAAATAAATAAATATTCATTTACAAACCAGACGGTTTGTTTATGTACACCTATTTGAAGGACATTGATTGGGTCGATAAATTTTACACATCGCCCAACTGCACAAATAAAACCTGTGTTTGTTTGTTTGAAACCCCACACGGGTGTTGGGATGAAATTTGAAGTTCACTCATCCTGATTGATTAAATATGTCGATCGATTGATTGACAGGCTGTTATAAGCGTTAGATATCTATATTTGATGCTTATACAGTGTAGTGCACTTTGGTTGATGGTTGATTATTTTTCAATGCTATTATATACATGTGTTGTATGAAAATCCATATAATTAATTTTATATGGTGATTGATTGGGCCTCATTCCAATTTAGAAAATAAAGAATATTATAACATAAAAGTTCATGTGTTGACAGTACTCATTTGTTGAGATTAGTCATGTGTTGAACGAAATATTTTAATAATAAAATTTGCATCTTTATCAATATAAAATAAAGGTTCATGTGTTGACAGTACTCATCCGTTGAGATTAGTCATGTGTTGAACGAAATATTTGAAATAGAAATATTTTGATAATAAGAAATATTTGAAATAGAATATTTGAAAATAGAAATACATTAAGCCGTGTTGATTAGATTGACGCCATTTTGACGTGAACGATATTTATATCGATTTTAAACGATTTCGAAATGAATTGAATATATAACGATTTCGAAATGAATTGAATATATAACGATTTCGAAATGAATTGAATATATAACGATTTCGAAATGAATTGAATATATAACGATTTCGAAATGAATTGAATTGAAAACGATTTCGAAATGAATTGAATTGAAAACAATTTTGAAATGAATTGAATAGAAAACGAATGTGATTTCAATTGAATATATAACGAATTTGATTCGAATAGAAAACCAATTTGAATTGAATCGAATAGAAAACCAATTTGAATTGAATCGAATAGAAAACGACTTTGGAATTGAATTTAATTGAAAACGAATTCAAATTGAATTGAAAGCAAATTGAAATGAATTCAAATTGAATTGAAATTTGAATTGAATAGAAATGAATTTTAAAACGAATTTATAAAGAAGAATTCAATTTTGATTTGAATTGAAATGGAAGTTGAAATTGTTTTGAAACGAATTTAAAACTATTTATATAATTCGTTTTAAATAGAAATCGACGAAATATATATTATATATATTATATATATAATATAATGGCCTAAATAGAACGCGCCGCGCCGCGGCAGTTCGTGAATTTCGACCATTTATTTCAAACGGACATTACGGGAGATCCGACCGTCGGATTCTCCCTAAACCGGAACCGTTTGGTTCGTATCGAAAAGAGCTTTCTGATGAATATTAGAAATTAGAAATCTAACGGTTGGATTTGGAATTATGTCCAAATCAAATTTGAAAAAGGTCGCTGTAAGTGCAGTTCGATGGCCATTGATGGAAATCGACTGTACGGACCTTGATAAAATTATTAAAAATATTAATAATTTGTGTAAAATCATAAGAAATGATTTAGAAAGGATTGGGATGAAAAACTCCATATTTGAAAAGATAAAAATAGATTTTTATCGAAATGAACTAGTTTTGAACTAGAATTATAATTCTATTTATTTTTAAATAAATAAATTGAAATTGAAATGGTTTTGAAAACAACCAGAATTTCCAATGATTGCATTGGAATGGATTTGAATCGAAATTGTCTTCGGAATATTTCGATGTTGGATTTCGTGATTATACAGATGTTGTTCTGGAAATTTGAAAGAAATAGATATGTATATCGTTATTTCCAATACGATATCTATTGGTCGTAGAATTTGATATTGAATATAAGTCGATATATTTTCTATTCAGAGCCTTGTATTTAATATCAAATGTGATTTGGGTTTGTCATGAATGGTGTCTTCATTAACACTGTTCTTGAACCCAGTTGAGAAAAGATTAAATCTTTTTATTTAGATTTAATGAAGTGTAACAATTAAATAATATTTAATTGGAATTGAATTCGAATTGATTTTTGGGTTTATCGTGAACCATGTTTTAAATGACACTGATTCTTTAACCCAGTCAAAGATTAAAACTAAGTGGAGTTTTAATGAATCTTTAATTAGATTGAAAAGATCGAGAATGGAGTATCACCAGTTTTACTCCAGGCGATAGTTAAATCTTTAATTAGATTTGAACGTGAAATGGTAATTGAATTTACCGATAACACTGTGGTGTTAGATATGAAGTATTACCAGTTTTACTTCATGGCATGAATAGGTTGGGATTGGGAAATTAAAATAAATGATTACTTCGGTAAGGTTCGCTAATCCCGACTAGTTTGAATTGATATTCAAAAACAGATTAAAGAATAAATTTTAATGATTTATCTTTGATAAAATTAATGGGAGCCTTTCCCTATGAATGTGAAATTTAGAAACTAACTGTCGGTTAGCCAAGCAGAATGGTTTTCTGGATATTGATCTGATGTTGGTTTCGGCCTTCGGGGTTAATATTTGGGGAATTATTCTTTTGATTAATTTACGGTTAGTGACTGATGAATTGGAATGAGGCGTATGTTGTGTTTGTGTAACACTTATTTAAAATATACGCGAGTTATTCGGAAAGACCGGGTTTATCCCATTCTGAATAACTGATACGACGATAAATCGAAGATGAAGACGATGATCGAAGACCGGAAGTCTTCACGTCGTTTGGGTGATTGCTGATGATCTTGATTGGGTTGTACACCCAAGAAGATGGAAACAGTTGGTGATCGTCCAGACATGCTTGGAGATCGATGGATATGCGGGGTACTAGGTGCCTCCGGTTTCGTTCAGACCCAGAATGGACTTGTAAATGGACTGTGTGTCTGACATTGGATTTTAGTCCATGCGATTGATCTCTATTAAATATATATTTGTTTGGCGGCGGAGAATTTATTCTCTTGCTTAACACTCTTCTCTGAGACGTACGAGCTCAGGGGTTATATACTGATGGATATCAAATGCATGGAGTAAATTGCCTGTGTGGCATGCCTAAGTGGCAATTGATCGAGGCTTCTGTTGAAAAGCAAAGTCTTATGGTTGATGATCAAAGCACAGCCTGTGTGGCATGGCTTTGTGTAACGTGAATTCGCGAGCCTCGCACCCCGGTTGTGAACCAAAAACGGGAGAAGGACCTCAGGGAGGGCATGCATTTCTTTCTAGCTAGGGTGGTGTCAGTGACCTACCAGCCCTGACATTTATATACTTTTCACCTGTGTGGTTGTTGCTGTTGCGAGGCGCCTCGGTTTGATTGGACGATCCGGGTCCGATGGAGTCATTCGTTGGCTCATTTACGCCCCAAAGGGCGGGGAAACGCAGTGTTCAGGAATTTTAATCCACATCGGTGGATCGGCCCTGACGATCCAAAGGCTTGACTGAGTACTTGCCTGAGGGGCGGGCTAGAGCGTCTCGAATCGGTTGAGGACTATCTTTTGCCTCGGTTCACAGACGGAAATCCAATTTCCAAATACGTGACATTTGCGGTTTTATTTGTAGAGCCTAGTATGGCGACATAGTGGGATGGGGCACTTATGCCGTCTATGATTGATATTTATGATTTGAAAGTTGTTTTATACACTATACACTTATAATAGTATCAAATGATTTCTTTTAAACGTATCAAGCATTCTTGGCTATTATAAGGTAAAAACCCTATCCCCCGGCTTGCGTTGCATTGTGTGATAGGACCTGGGTCTTATAATAGCTTCATTTTTCTTTATTTAGCATTGCGCTGTTTGTTTTATGCACTGGTATTCTTGGGAGGAAACCCGTTCCGCGTTAGCGGCGTGGTCCCTTGATTTACCTAACATTAAAAATAAAGATTAATAACTGTTTTAGTTCTCACACCAGTCCCATGACTGACCTGGAGTTTATTGTTTTAACCTAAACTCTGGGTGCCCTTATTTTGACACGGGCAGCTAGTAGTTTTGGTTTTGCAGATTTATATTCACAGGATCCTGGTTTACAGCTGGAATGATATCCGGAAAGCTTTGTATCCGTATATCTCTTCTAGTTGTGTATTGTATTATTTTCCGCTGCAATTTATTTAAATGTAATTTAAATCTCTGATATTTCTGTGTAATATTTATTCATTTATAATCTGTATGTTCTTGTAATCTGATGCATTGTTGTAATATACAATGAAATGTTCTTTTGTATGCGTTCTGCTGTGGCTTGTTCTCGAACTATCCGCCGCTTTCCTTTACGGGGAAGTTACGGGTTTTCACAGTTGGTATCAGAGCTTTGGTTTACAAAGCTAGAGAACAAGACATATTAGAACCTTACGAAAGAATTCATCAGATATTGGATTAGTAATATCCAACGAGAATGACTCGTTAGAGATGGGATCAGTAGAATCCTAGAACGAGTGTGAAGAGTATATTTCTAAAAATGAAAACAATTTTTGTTTTGAAAATTTAAATCAACTATTCGTATTTGATTATTTATCTCTATAGATTTGGACAATCCGATATATAAAGATTTTGCATATATGTCTTGCAAACGTGTATTCGAAGTTTTAATATACTGGATAGTTATAGAATCATACTCTTGTGCCCGGGGATAATTCTGGTAACGGGGCACCGTCGCCAGTATGTATCTTCGAGTAACGAAAGTGAGATTTCTATAAATTTCCAATTGACTGGTGTGAGAACCGAAACTAGATAGGGTTTATTGTTGTGATTTGACATCAAAAATGTGATTTTTGACTATATATCAAAGTTATGAATTCCAAATGATAATTCACTAATTGATTGATGTTTGTGTTGTTTGTTTAATTGTTTGATAATTTTGAACCATTTAGCCTAATTGTATCAAATAGTGAATATTATTGAAATTTGGTCGCATTTGCTTGCATATACATATACTTACCTTGAACAGGTCATAGCAAGGAGGCTAGAGCAGAGAATAAAATTTGTTTGCCCGACAAATAGGTACATGTTTACTATATAATATACTGTTTTGTTTGGGTGATGATTTATGAGCCTATTGGCTAGTCGCTTGGCTTTTTCTTTTTCTTTTTGAGATCTGAAGGACCGGGGAAGCTATTTGAGATTTCCCGATGCACCCATTGCAGGGGAGGTTATGGCGAAATTTTTCGAAAATTTAGGGTGTTAGCCAAATTTTTGAAAATTTGAGAATTCTCAGAAACTGAAAAGTTAGAGAATGGAAGCCAGATCGAACGTAGAGTTGATAGATCAAACCACTTTCGACTTTGTTCCTTTTCAGGGACGAAAAGTTTTAAGTGGGGGAGATTGTAACAACCCGAAAATCTGGGCCAGTTTAAAATTTTTATTTTGGCAATTTTAGCGAATTTTGATTATTTGAAATGAATTATTTTAAATAATATCGACGAGAAATTTATTTTGAATATAATTAGAACGTATATATTATATACGTCGTAGTTAGAATATAAATAATTATATATAATTATAAATAGAATTGAAAATGGCGCGGTAGTTCGATAATTCGATTTCAAACTTCAAATGAACATACCGGGTGCAAAACAATCCGGATTTTAGTGAAACCAAAAACATTAGGATCTAATTGTGAATATCTTTCCAACGAATCCGACAAATCAAGATTTCATAGCGGGAATCGAAAGATATGTCCAGTTGAAAATACTAAATAGTCGCTATGGAATTCAGGCCCTTAAAAATGGAAATTTTGCAAACGACCTCGGATTTCGACGAAACCACTTTTGTTAGAACCGTGATGTCAAGTTATTGCTAGGTTTCAAATTTCATAATTTTTCGAATCAATATGTGAGCGTGGCAAAGGAAAACGCGTTTGACCAATTTAAGTTGATTCTAATCGACTGGGAAATGGCCATTTTTCCAGCGGTCTCAGAATTCGATGAAACTAGTTTTGTTAGGACCGTATCGTCAATACGAAGCTAGGAAATATTTTTATGGAATTTATAGAGTTGTTATGCGACCCCGATAATTTGAAATTTACGTTTAAAATTCAATATTGTAATTTAAATGTAAATTCAACGGAAACTAATCGAAACGATCAAATCAGCTTGCGATACATATCCCATTGTGTTCGGAATGGGGGTAAAACGCTATGGACGACAGGCGGTGGACCTCGTTTAGAGGTCGTATGTAAAAGTCAACCTTTTTATAATTAAAATAAATTAAAAATTAAATCCTCTCTCCTCTCCCTCTATTTCTCTCTGCCCCCCCCCCCCCCACGTTCATTCTTCAGAATCGAAAAAGAAAAAACAACAACGAATCCCGTCGTTCGAGACCGCCACCGCTCCTTCAGTCGGAGCGCCACCGCCCTCCGATCTCGCGGCCCCCTTCTCCGCCCTCGTCGATCTCCACCCCCTCCTCTGCTCGCCTCGAACCCTAAAACCCCCAGTGTCCAAACCCTAAATCGAGCAGCCACCGTACTCCCCCCTTTCGAGCCCAACGCCTTGGTCTGCCGCCACCATCAGAACGGCCGCGCCAGCCCCCTCCGACTCCAGCGTGCGACCCCCTCCCCTTCCCCCTGTGTCGAACTGTAAGTTTTTTTTTATTATTATAATTTTTGTTTATATAAATTCTGATTTATTTTGTTTGTAAATAATAAAGTTTAGATTTTTAAGGGTATAAAAATAGGATTTTTAAGGAATAAAAATATGTTTTTTATATTTTTAAAGTAATAAAAATATAATCTTTACTATATGGAAGACAAAAATATGATTTTTGTTTATGTAGAGAATTAAAAATATAATTTTTACATAGTATAAAATATAAAAATGTAATCTTTTATAAGATAGAGAATATAAAAAAAATATTATCTTTGTGTATGTAGTAAAATAAAAATCTGATTTTTATTTTATATACGTTGAAATAAAGTGGTGATTTTTATAATGATGAAATCTATATTTTTGAAAAGGCGAAATCTTTATATGAAGAATAGAGAGGTAAAAATGGAATTTTTATCCATATAGCGTGATAATAGAAATTCGATTTTTATATATCGAATAGCGAAGTAAAAATTCGATTTTTATATATGTAGTGGCTACGGGCGAAGAAAGTGATAAGAGACGAAAACAGTGAAGATTTCCTGCATTACAAGTGCCGTGGAGTTAGGATAGCAATCAGTGAGAATTTCTCACCTTTCAATTTCTTTTTCTAGTTATATATATATATATACTAGGATGCAGACGGTGTTTAGTAGCACCCGACACAATCGTCCACAGACCATGGACTTGTTTGTTTGGTTGTGTATTTGGTTAGATTATTTGATTGGATTGAATTTTTTGGTGAAATGAAATTGATTTGATTGATGTGTGAATGGCGTGGGCCTTCACTAGATCGGGGATAAGGCTAGGACTTGTCCCGTTTCTAGTATCGTGCCGTTATGCCGCCGAAATTTTCTAAAATATGTTAGAAAAATAAAAATATCATTTTATTTGATTAATGAACTGAATAGAAATTCATATGTTGGAATAAAATGTTTTATCGTTAAAAATATAATTTTTAACGTGAATGTAAATAAATAAATATTCATTTACAAACCAGACGGTTTGTTTATGTACACCTATTTGAAGGACATTGATTGGGTCGATAAATTTTACACATCGCCCAACTACACAAATAAAACCTGTGTTTGTTTGTTTGAAACCCCACACGGGTGTTGGGATGAAATTTGAAGTTCACTCATCCTGATTGATTAAATATGTCGATCGATTGATTGACATGCTGTTATAAGCGTTAGATATCTATATTTGATGCTTATACAGTGTAGTGCACTTTGGTTGATGGTTGATTATTTTTCAATGCTATTATATACATGTGTTGTATGAAAATCAATATAATTAATTTTATATGGTGATTGATTGGGCCTCATTCCAATTTAGAAAATAAAGAATATTATAACATAAAAGTTCATGTGTTGACAGTACTCATTTGTTGAGATTAGTCATGTGTTGAACGAAATACTTTAATAATAAAATTTGCATCTTTATCAATATAAAATAAAGGTTCATGTGTTGACAGTACTCATCCGTTGAGATTAGTCATGTGTTGAACGAAATATTTGAAATAGAAATATTTTGATAATAAGAAATATTTGAAATAGAATATTTGAAAATAGAAATACATTAAGCCGTGTTGATTAGATTGACGCCATTTTGACGTGAACGATATTTATATCGATTTTAAACGATTTCGAAATGAATTGAATATATAACGATTTCGAAATGAATTGAATATATAACGATTTCGAAATGAATTGAATATATAACGATTTCGAAATGAATTGAATATATAACGATTTCGAAATGAATTGAATTGAAAACGATTTCGAAATGAATTGAATTGAAAACAATTTCGAAATGAATTGAATAGAAAACGAATGTGATTTCAATTGAATATATAACGAATTTGATTCGAATAGAAAACCAATTTGAATTGAATCGAATAGAAAACCAATTTGAATTGAATCGAATAGAAAACGACTTTGGAATTGAATTTAATTGAAAACGAATTCAAATTGAATTGAAAGCAAATTGAAATGAATTCAAATTGAATAGAAATTTGAATTGAATAGAAATGAATTTTAAAACGAATTTATAAAGAAGAATTCAATTTTGATTTGAATTGAAATGGAAGTTGAAATTGTTTTGAAACGAATTTAAAACTATTTATATAATTCGTTTTAAATAGAAATCGACGAAATATATATTATATATATTATATATATTATATATATAATATAATGGCCTGAAACGAACGCGCCGCGCCGCGGCAGTTCGTGAATTTCGACCATTTATTTCAAACGGACATTACGGGAGATCCGACCGTCGGATTCTCCCTAAACCGGAACCGTTGGGTTCGTATCGAAAAGAGCTTTCTAATGAATATTAGAAATTAGAAATCTAACGGTTGGATTTGGAATTATGTCCAAATCAAATTTGAAAAAGGTCGCTGTAAGTGCAGTTCGATGGCCATTGATGGAAATCGACTGTACGGACCTTGATAAAATTATTAAAATCATTAATAATTTGTGTAAAATCATAAGAAATGATTTATAAAGGATTGGGATGAAAAACTCCATATTTGAAAAGATAAAAATAGATTTTTATCGAAATGAACTAGTTTTGAACTAGAATTATAATTCTATTTATTTTTAAATAAATAAATTGAAATTGAAATGGTTTTGAAAACAACCAGAATTTCCAATGATTGCATTGGAATGGATTTGAATCGAAATTGTCTTCGGAATATTTCGATGTTGGATTTCGTGATTATACAGATGTTGTTCTGGAAATTTGAAAGATATAGATATGTATATCGTTATTTCCAATACGATATCTATTGGTCGTAGAATTTGATATTGAATATAAGTCGATATATTTTCTATTCAGAGCCTTGTATTTAATATCAAATGTGATTTGGGTTTGTCGTGAATGGTGTCTTCATTAACACTGTTCTTGAACCCAGTTGAGAAAAGATTAAATCTTTTTATTTAGATTTAATGAAGTGTAACAATTAAATAATATTTAATTGGAATTGAATTCGAATTGATTTTTGGGTTTATCGTGAACCATGTTTTAAATGACACTGATTCTTTAACCCAGTCAAAGATTAAAACTAAGTGGAGTTTTAATGAATCTTTAATTAGATTGAAAAGATCGAGAATGGAGTATCACCAGTTTTACTCCAGGCGATAGTTAAATCTTTAATTAGATTTGAACGTGAAATGGTAATTGAATTTACCGATAACACTGTGGTGTTAGATATGAAGTATTACCAGTTTTACTTCATGGGATGAATAGGTTGGAATTGGGAAATTAAAATAAATGATTACTTCGGTAAGGTTCGCTAATCCCGACTAGTTTGAATTGATATTCAAAAACAGATTAAAGAATAAATTTTAATGATTTATCTTTGATAAAATTAATGGGAGCCTTTCCCTATGAATGTGAAATTTAGAAACTAACTGTCGGTTAGCCAAGCAGAATGGTTTTCTGGATATTGATCTGATGTTGGTTTCGGCCTTCGGGGTTAATATTTAGGGAATTATTCTCTTGATTAATTTACGGTTAGTGACTGATGAATTGGAATGAGGCGTATGTTGTGTTTGTGTAACACTTATTTAAAATATACGCGAGTTATTCGGAAAGACCGGGTTTATCCCATTCTGAATAATTGATACGACGATAAGTCGAAGATTAAGACGATGGTCGAAGACCGGAAGTCTTCACGTCGTTTGGGTGATTGCTGATGATCTTGATTGGGCTGTACACCCAAGAAGATGGAAACAGTTGGTGATCGTCCAGACGTGCTTGGAGATCGATGGATATGCGGGGTACTAGGTGCCTCTGGTTTCGTTCAGACCCAGAACGGACTTGTAAATGGACTGTGTGTCTGACATTGGATTTTAGTCCGTGCGATTGATCTCTATTAAATATATATCTGTTTGGCGGCGGAGAATTTATTCTCTTGCTTAACGCTCTTCTCTGAGACGTACGAGCTCAGGGGTTATATACTGATGGATATCAAACGCATGGAGTAAATTGCCTGTGTGGCATGCCTAAGTGGCAATTGATCGAGGCTTCTGTTGAAAAGCAAAGTCTTGTGGTTGATGATCAAAGCACAGCCTGTGTGGCATGGCTTTGTGTAACGTGAATTCGTGAGCCTCGCACCCCGGTTGTGAACCAAAAACGGGAGAAGGACCTCAGGGAGGGCATGCGTTTCTTTCTAGCTAGGGTGGTGTCAGTGACCTACCAGCCCTGACATTTATATACTTTTCACCTGTGTGGTTGTTGCTGTTGCGAGGCGCCTCGGTTTGATCGGACGATCTGGGTCCGATGGAGTCATTCGTTGGCTCATTTACGCCCCAAAGGGCGGGGAAACGCAATGTTCAGGAATTTTAATCCACATCGGTGGACCGGCCCTGACGATCCAAAGGCTTGACTGAGTACTTGCCTGAGGGGCAGGCTAGAGCGTCTCGAATCGGTTGAGGACTATCTTTTGCCTCGGTTCACAGACGGAAATCCAATTTCCAAATACGTGACATTTGCGGTTTTATTTGTAGAGCCTAGTATGGCGACATAGTGGGATGGGGGCACTTATGCCGTCTATGATTGATATTTATGATTTGAAAGTTGTTTTATACACTTATAATAGTATCAAATGATTTCTTTTAAACGTATCAAGCATTCTTGGCTATTATAAGGTAAAAACCCTATCCCCCGGCTTGCGTTGCATTGTGTGATAGGACCTGGGTCTCATAATAGCTTCATTTTTCTTTATTTAGCATTGCGCTGTTTGTTTTATGCACTGGTATTCTTGGGAGGAAACCCGTTCCGCGTTAGCGGCGTGGTCCCTTGATTTACCTAACATTAAAAATAAAGATTAATAACTGTTTTAGTTCTCACACCAGTCCCATGACTGACCTGGAGTTTATTGTTTTAACCTAAACTCTGGGTGCCCTTATTTTGACACGGGCAGCTAGTAGTTTTGGTTTTGCAGATTTATATTCACAGGATCCTGGTTTACAGCTGGAATGATATCCGGAAAGCTTTGTATCCGTATATCTCTTCTAGTTGTGTATTGTATTATTTTTCGCTGCAATTTATTTAAATGTAAATTAAATCTCTGATATTTCTGTGTAATATTTATTCATTTATACTCTGTATTTCTTGTAATCTGATGCATTGTTGTAATATACAATGAAATGTTCTTTTGTATGCGTTCTGTTGTGGCTTGTTCTCGAACTATCCGCCGCTTTCCTTTACGGGGAAGTTACGGGTTTTCACAGTTAACTTTACTAGTTCATGGACTGATAGTAGTAGGGCTTACCAGTCTTTTTGACTGACCTGTTTTCTTTCACCTCTTTTCTTCCGTTTCCCCCCCCCCCCCAGGTCCTCAGGGTGGGAACATTGGAGCTTAGCTTGGATCTTTATAGCTTGCTTACGGGAATTGCTCATGTACGGTTCTGGACATTGAGCTTGCTATGGTTTATCGCTTCACTTTGGGGATAGTACTTTATGTATTTCAGTTTTTCAGTTTATGTTTTTCTCTAGACTTTATTGTTGGAAAATAATGACCAAGTACTTTGTTGTAACTTAACTATGGTTTTGAAATGCTAGTTTTATCCGCTGCTTTACTACTCTGTTTTACTTATATGTTCTGTCTTGAGATATCTGCATGCATGTTTACCTCGTTTAACGCCCCTCCAAAGCCAATGTACTTGCAAGAGTTACCTTGGCGGAGGTGGGGTGTTACAGAAAAATGGTCAAAACTTTGATAGTCTGTATTTAACTATCAAAAGAAAACTCGTGTGCAAACAACGATATTATTTCCAAATGGAAATTTTATCGATCAATCAACATTCAACATTTATCCCTTTAAATTAATTTATTCATTTCCTTATTTCCCGTTTTCATATATTCGTAAATCCTTATTTTCTAAACTTAGAAAATATACATTATTAATCTTTAGAAAACGTTTCCATATTTATTCCCATTTCTTATTTTCTATTATCAGAAAACATTTATGATTCTTATTTGGAAAAACATTTCCAAAACTCCTTCGTTTGATTTAAACTGATGTTTAAATCAAACATCGCCATGCCAACTCAAACCATTTCACTCATTAACTAAATTCACTTAACTATCCTTTACTATCAAACCTTAGCCATTCCTTAGTTAAGAAGGAAGTCAATCAAGTTGGGATATAATTACCTCTCAGACCTTAACTGAACAATGTTTCAACTTCGGAATAGACAAAGTTTATCTTTTTAAACCTTTAACAACTTCCTTGTGAACCTCAAGGATTCTATTTACGAATCCACTTCTTTTATAAAAACATTGGTTATAGCGATAACGTTATAATCCCTACTTTCGAAATATCTAACTTCAAATATAACTTTTATTCTTTAATTTGAATAAAAAATAAAAACCTAATTTATAAATAAATAAATCTTGATTTAAACATCGGAAAGTATAAGTACTTACCCTAATTCGATATAATCGAATTTCAACGTATAACTCCCTTTCGAATAATCTCTATTAGATAATTCCTTTTCGAATAAACTATATTCGATTAACTCTCTTCGAATAAACTATATTCGATTAACTCTCTTCGAATAAACTATATTCGATAACTCCTTTCTTTGAATAAATAATATTCGATAACCTCACTTCGAATAACTAATATTCGATAACCCCACTTCGAATAACTAATATTCGATTAACATACTTCGAATGACTTATATTCGATAAATTCTTTCGAATAAACTATATTCGATAATTTCTTTCGAATAAACTATATTTGATAATTCCTTTCTTCAAATAAACTATATTCGATTAACTCAGTTCGAATGATTAATATTCGAAAATTCCTTTAACCCTATTCGGATAACTAATATTCGACTAACTCGATTAACTCTATTTGAATAACTCCAGTTCGATTTAACTCTAATCGATTAACTCTAATTTATTAACTCTAACTGATTAACTCTAACTGGTTAACTCTAATTGATAAACTCTAACCGGTTAACTCTGACTGATTAACTCTAACTTATTAACTCTAACTGGTTAACTCTAACCGGTTAACTCTAATTGATTAACTCTAACTAGTTAACTCTAACTGGTTAACTCTAATTGATTAACTCTAATTGATTAACTCTTCATCCATATTCAGTTTCAATTATCGATGTTGAAATTGATTCTTACTTCTCTATATAAGTCCTGACTTATATATTCTATTTATCCAGTGATAAATATTTTGCTTAATTTATAATACCTTATTTATAAATTAATCTTCTTACTTTATCTATTACAACAGATTTCTCTTAATATTCAGTTTTAATTCATATTCTTTTATACCCGTATGCGAAACACGGGTCTAAACCTTTCAAATATAAAATTCTCTTTTATATTATTCTATTCATTTTCAAGTATTTCATTTTATAATCTATTTATTTACCAAATAAATTCCTTTTGATAATTCCATTTATTTTATAAAATATTTCCTTTTCTATTTTATTTATTTGACAAATAAATATTCCTTTCCTATTGGTTTCACAAATAATTTCCTTTTATATTTGTTTCACAAATATTTTCCTTTTCAATTCTATTTGTAAATGTTTTTACAAATATTCCCTTTTCAAATTCTATTTGTTAATGTTTTATAAATAATTCTTTTTCTATATAAAATCCATTGATTTTATATAAATAATTCATTTCCAAATATACTTTGAAAATCCCCTTTTCTACATTCCAGTATTTCTTACGGTATTTAAAATACCGAATAACAATGATCAATATCATTTTAACACACATCATCAACAACAGATTATATATCACATCATATATCAACATATATGAAAAACAATAAAATAATTGCTAAGGAATCCAGTTGGATTCCTCCGACCTGTTTCCCTGCATCCGCAGATGTTAAACAATATAATTAACATCGATATCATTCAATATGAAATATTCTGCTAAACAGAATCAATATTTGATTAACGATTTATATATATATATATATATCGTTATCTATACTTTAAACCAACTGACTAGTATTTCATCTAAACAGTCAACACACAACAATCAACCAATATTTATCGGTTCTAAAAATACGTTATAATAATATAAACTGTTCAGAGTTAGTGAGATTTACTCACATTGGACGATCATCGTTAATAACGATAACCATCACTTAATTTAGACGGACAATTTATTTTGCTATAAATTTTCACGATCTCCAATCCACTCTTCGTCAGTTCCACTGTGGAACGCTCGTCCATACGATCCCAACGGATCTTATTTCACTCAATTCTGATAATGTATGTAGAAGTTATTAAATTTCGAAGTTCCTAAACAATTTAAACTAAATTAAACTTTAATTTTCCTTTTAAATCAATTGGGCTTTTACCATTGGTTTCCCTAACCCATTCCCATTCGTGAACACCCCAAGCCCATTCCCTTTAATTACGTCTTCTTCCTGAGCAATAAGTACCGGAACCCGCTCTTCAACAATTGCCATCACGCACCCTAATCTTCCTTTCTACTTACTGATTTCAAAAACAAATCTCAACATCGTCCTCCTCTTCTATTTCTCCTTCACTCCAACCCCTAAAAGAAGAACTCGACACCACCTCTGCAACTTTCGTCGTACAACTCCTCGCGAGCTACAGGAAATAGGGCGAAAACTATCAACTTCGAATTGCACACAGAAACCACAAACGAAGCCAAATCCCTCCCCAAACCCAAATCTAACATCCAAATCGAGGTTCGATGCTTATATCATCCACAAACTTTAACCCTAGTTTACTGTTCCTATTCGAGCTCGATGGAAACCTGCATCGCATGACTCCAGAAGGGTATCGGATCGAAGAAGATCACTCAAGGAACTGAATGATATAAGTATTATGATTTATAGATTATTTCCACCATTTGATTTTGAATTTAGAAGTTGGATTTTCTTTTGTTATCACTGAAAAAAATTGACGGCGGAAAAATATTGACCGGAGGAATGAAACTTAGGTTTAGGAGAAGTTGTGATCAATTTATAGAAATGTTTTTTTTTTCAATTTTATATTCATTTTTAAGCCACCGCTATATGTATTTATCATTTAAAAATTCCTGTGATCTCATACAATATTCAAATTTGATGAAAATTGACACGCAGCTATGGTTCGACATTGTGGACCCAAAGAAACTGGTTTCGTCGAATTCCGACTTCGTTTGCTCACCCAACATATTTTTAACCATCAAAATATCGACTATTTTTCACATTAAAAATCCATACGGTCACACACTGACTTCAAAAATCATAGAAATTAAAATCTAGCAATAATTTAATATTGTGGATCCGACAAAATTAGTTTCGTCAAAAACGGAGGTCGTTTGCAAAACTAGCTATTTTTAAAGCTCTAAATAATCCATTTAAATATATAAATATATTTAAAAATAATTAAATTTAATATTTAAAAATAAATATTATCGTATATATTCACAATAGAATATCATACAGCTCCACTAGGATTTACAACTCGATATTCAAATCCCGGTTGAATCGATATTTAAAATTATTTTGAAATTCCTTATATATATTGTTATAAATTATTAAGGAATTCCATAGCGACTTTTCTAAAATTTGATTTGGACATAAATCAAAATCTACACAATGAAATCCCGATTTTTCACTTCCGCTAGAAGTGTATACTTTACCAGCTCTGAACGTTCTTGTTTCACGGAAATCCGATTTAAAACGAACCCTATATATTCAGTTGAAGTTCGAATCGCCAAATAACGAACTACCGCGCCATTTGGAGCTCGATTTTAATTATAATATAATTAAACGTTCAAACTGACATTCGAATAATATATTTGTCATTCTAATTCAATTTTAAGCTGAATTAAATACTTTGAATTGTCCAGTTCGCATTATATTGTCAATTCACTATTTCTGATTATTTCAGAAATTAAATATATTATTCTATTATTTATATTAATTAAATATTCAATATAATTTAAATAATTAAATAAATTAATTATTATCCGCATAAATATGGGTCGTTACATTCTTTCCCCCTTAAAATAATTTCGTCCTCGAAATTGCTAAGGTGGAAAACAAACCCTATTGACTGGTTAAAAATTATTTTTAACTTCAGTTTCAACTGAACCAATATAATTTCAATTAAAACTTTATTTAATTTTTATCAACGAAAATTTTCAAAAATCCTGAAAATTTTCTAACACTTGAAATTTTCGAGAAATTTTGCCAGCACCTCCTTTGTACTGGTCAATCGGTACAACTACAACTCGCCTCTCTGGGCCATCTCCAACCCAAAATAAAATCAAACAGCCAAGCGGCTTGCCACGTCGGCTCATAAAATCTCATACCCAATATGAAATATAAACTTGTACCTTTTTGTCGGGCATATCATTATATTCTTTCCATCTGCTATTAATTCAACATATACCGGTGTCATCCCAATCAAACTCCAATAACTTCATCCTCAACACAATCGTTTTTTTAAACTAAAGTCAAATTCCATTCAAACTCCAATCTCAAATTCCAAACTCTTAACATATCAACCCAATTCCATTCCAAATTATTCTCTAACCAAATCCAGTTTTATTTAACTTATCTTAAGTAAAATTCTAATTTATATACTTATCTTAACCATCTTGATTTATTTAATTTAATAAGTTAAATTTGAATTTCAAGCTTTAAATTCCTGGGTTTTTATTTCAATTCCATTTTGAAATCATAATAACAATTCAAAACATTTGAATTCCTTGAATAACTTGTCTTCACAAAACACTTTAAAAACAAAATCTTTGGTAGTAATCCGTCACTTAGCAACTCGAAAATGAACACTGGTTATGCAGCTGTCATCATCAGAATTCATTTTCCAGCAATCGAAGTGATTTCAATACTGTATCACTTTTCAAAACCATTTCTAAACATTTCAATTTTGAAATCAATTCAAAATACCATCCCCAATGCTTGGAAAACATTTCAAAAATCTCCCAGGATTTTAAAATTCTCTTATACTTAATTCAATTCCATTTATAAACACTTTTCCAAACTTCAAGGTTTTGATTCCAATTCTGATTTAAATTCAGATTCAATTCAATTCATAACACTTATACGAATTCTACTTGGTTATATATATAACCTTTTAATTTATAATCTTACTCAATTATATTAACAACCAACATATCCAATATTAGAATATTTCCAATATATATATTTTCTTTATATCAAAATATAATTTGGGGTAAATTATTTCATTTACCCTTCTTTTCAAAACATATCGTGTCGACCCATCGTATTCGAGTGTTTAGAAACTCCTACCGATACAGTGGGTCAAATTGATCGACCAGAACCCACAAACAACTCAACCAATAAATCTACTCAATATAAAACCATTTTTATATCAAATAACAAATATGTTCACTCGTATGTATACACTCAACTCAATCTAGGGTATTGCTAACCCCATCTACCGAGTCACGCCACAGAGCCAAGGAAATTACTTAACCTTAAGCTCTGATACCACTGTAGTGTCCCCAAATTCCGATCCAATTTGAGCTGACCAAATAACATAAGTCCAACCCATATTACACTGGAAAACCAAAAAACTAATAGAAAAAAAAACAGAGGGTGAGAATAAATAAGATAGAAACTTAGAATAGAAGAAGAACATCACAACATCAGAGTAAACACGAATCTCACAGCGGAACGAATAATTATATTTCATAACAAAACTTTGAAATAAAACAGTATCTGTATACAATACCATTATTAGAGTATAACACTTACAACACAGCGGAAATAACCCTAGCTATATAATTTTGAAGCCACTTGCTCTAGCTCTCCAAATATATCTGCAAATCCCGACTACTTGACTGCCCGTACAAAATTGGGAACCTAAGCGTTTAGGGAAAACAAAATAAACTCTGGGTCAGTCATGTGACTGGTGTGAGTAAACTCAAATCATTTATTTAACTTTAAAGATCCTTTCAAAGAAAGAGTAATCGTAAGACTGATCCACACATGAACACGGATGGTTTTTACCTTACGATAACCCAAATCATTTGTAAACTATACTATTCTGATATTATAATAATGTCTCACACAAGTAATATTAATCTAGTAGAACGCTTGCATCTAACGTTCTACCTATATAATATATAATCAAAACCGCGGGCTCTTATTTGGGGAATGGATTCCAACTATGACAAGGTATGGATCCACCTTCCACTCAGTGTACACTAGATGATACACTGGAGTTCAACAAGAACATCTTGCAACTCAGCCACACATGACCGACCACTCATTTCGCTTGAGTGTATCGAATATATTGTCACCTTACAGTTGGTAAACCAACATAACCATTCCCGGGAGATACAGAATTGAAAGAAGTAAGAAATATGAATATTCTCTAGATGGTGACATTATACCCTACTTGGGTGCGGTCCACTTAGCCATGCTGCCTGTCTGATTTCTGTCATTTTCCAATTGATGAGGTTGGAGGTCATAACGTATCTTTCAACATATTACTCATTCATTTACTTTGAATACCACATCGTCATACCCATTAAATCACAAATTGATTTCCCTAAAAATACAATGGGTATAAGCTAAGAGAAACGAATTCCTCCGCCACCAACATAAATACGTTTGAAACGATCAACTCACGTGATCCACCAGATATACTCCATCAAACATTCTTCCATATAGGTTGTCCTTGGATTGGACAAACCGAAGGCACTATTCTGTAAACATGATAGCCCTTGCATATCTCCGTCTTCAATTTGTCTTCGATCTATTTGATTCAAAACGCTAACGCCCATATGGAGTGGTTCTCGGATAATAACCCAACCGGTCTCTCCGTATTGACGACGAAAAAATGGTCAAAACTTTGATAGTCTGTGATTTAACTATCAAACGAAAACTCGTGTGCAAACAACGATATTATTTCCAAATGGAAATTTTATCGATCAATCAACATTTATCCCTTTGAATTAATTTATCATTAATTTTTTCATTTCCTTATTTCCTATTTTCATTTATTCGTAAATCCTTAATTTCTAAACATAGAAAATATACGTTATTAATCACTGGAAAACGTTTCCATATTTATTCCCATTTCTTAATTTTTATTATCAGAAAACATTTCTGATTCTTTTTTGGAAAAATATTTCCAAAACTCCTTCATTTGATTTAAACTGATGTTTAAATCAAACATCGCCATGCCAACTCAAAACATTTCACTCATTAACTAAATTCACTTAACCATCCTTTACTATCAAACCTTAGCCATTCCTTAGTTAAGAAGGAAGTCAATCAAGTTGGGGTATAATTACCTCTCAGTCCTTAACTATACAATGTTTTAACTTCGTTATAAACAAAGTTTATCTTTTTAAACCTTTAATAACTTCCTTGCGAACCTCACGGATTCTATTTACGAATCCACTTCTTTTATAAAAACATTGGTTATAATGATAACGTTATAATCCCTACTTTCGAAATATCTAACTTCAAATATAACTTTTATTCTTTAATTTGAATCAATAAATAAACACCTAATTTATAATTAAATATATTTGATTTAAACACGGGAAAGTTTAAGACTTTCCCTAATTCGATATAATTGAATTTCAACGTATAACTCCCTTTCGAATAATCTCTATTCGGTAACTCCTTTTCGAATAAACTATATTCGATTAGCTCTCTTCAAATAAACTATATTCGATTAACTCTCTTCGAATAAACTATATTCGATAACTCCTGTCTTCGAATAACTAATATTCGATAACCTCACTTCGAATAACTAATATTCGATAACCACACTTCGAATAATTAATATTCGATTAACTTACTTCGAATAACTTGTATTCGATAATTTCTTTCGAATAAACTATATTCGATAATTTCTTTCGAATAAACTATATTCGATAATTCCTTTCTTCGAATAAACTATTTTCGATTAACTCAGTTCGAATGACTAATATTCAAAAATTCCTTTAACCCTATTCGAATAACTAACATTCGACTAACTCGATTAACTCTGTTTGAATAACTCTAGTTCGATTTAACTCTAATCGATTAACTCTAATTTATTAACTCTAACTGGTTAACTCTAATTGATTAACTCTAACTGATTAACTCTTACTGATTAACTCTAACTGGTTAACTCTAACTGGTTAACTCTAACTGGTTAACTCTAATTGATTAACTCTAACTAGTTAACTCTAACTGGTTAACTCTAATTGATTAACTCTTCATCCATATTTAGTTTCAATTATCGATGTTGAAATCGATTCTTATTTCTCTATATAAGTCCTGACTTATATATTCTATTTATCCATCGATAAATATTTTACTTAATTTATAAAACCTTATTTATAAATTAATCTTCTTACTTTATCTGTTAAAACATATTTCTCTTAATATTCACTTTAAATTCATATTCAGTTATACCCGTGTGCGAAGCACGGGTCTAAACCTTTCATACATAAAATTCTCTTTTATTCAAGTATTTCCTTTTATAATCTATTTATTTACCAAATAAATTCCTTTTGATAATTCCATTTATTTTATAAAATATTTCCTTTTCTATTTTATTTATTTGACAAATAAATATTCCTTTCCTATTGGTTTCACAAATAATTTCCTTTTATATTTGTTTCACAAATATTTTCCATTTCAATTCTATTTGTAAATGTTTTTTACAAATATTCCCTTTTCAAATTCTATTTGTAGATTTGTTACAAAAAAATTCTTTTCTATATAAAATCCATTGATTTTATATAAATAATTCATTTTCAAAATATATTTTGAAAATTCCATTTTCTACATTCTAGTATTTCTTACGGTATTTAAAATATCGAATAACAATGATCAATATCATTTTAACATACATCATCAACAACAGATTATATATCACATTATATATCATCATAAATGAAAAACAATAAAATAAATGTTGAGGAATCCAGTTGGATTCCTCTGACCTGTTTCCCTGCATCTACAGATGTTAAACAATATAATTAACATCGATTTCATTCAATATGAAATATTATGCTAAACAGAATCAACATTTGATTAACGATATATATATATATATATATATATATATATATATATATATATATATATATATATCGTTATCTGTATTTTCAACCAACTGACTAGCAGTTAGTCCAAACAGTCAACACACAGCAATAACCCAATATTTATCGGTTCTAAAAATGCATTATAAAAATATAAACTGTTCAGAGTTAGTGAGATTTGCGCACATTGGACGATCATCGTTAATAACGATAACCATCGCTTGATTCAGACGGACAATTTATTTTGCAATAAATTGTCACGAGCTCCAATCCACTCTCTGTCAGTTCCATTGCGGAGCACTCGTCCATACAATCCCAATGGATCTTGTTTCACTCAATTCTGATAATGTATGCAGAAGTTATTAAATTTTGAAGTCCCTATACAATTTAAACTAAATTAAACTTTAATTTCCCTTTTAAATCAATTGGGCTTTTACCATTGGTTTCCTCGGCCCATTCCCATTCGTGAACACCCCAAGCCCATTCCCTTTAATTACGTCTTCTTCCTGAGCAAAAAGTACTGGAACCTGCTCTTCAACAATGGTCATCACGCACCCTAATCTCCCTTTCTACTTACTGATTTCAAAAACCAATCTCAACATCGTCCTCCTCTTCTATCGCTCCTTCACTCCAACCCAAAAAAGAAGAACGTGATGCCACCCCTGCAACTTTCGTCGTACAGCTCCTCGCGAGCTACAAGAAATAGGGTGACAACTATCAACTTCGAATTGCACACAGAAACCAAAAATGAAGCCAAATACCTCCAAAAACCCAAATCTAACATCCAAATCGAGGTTCGATGCTTCTTTTATCCATAAACTTTAACCCTAGTTCACTGTTCCTATTCGAGCTCGACGGAAACCTGCATCACATGACTCTAGAAGGGTATCGAATCGAAGAATATCACTCAAGGAACTGAAAGGTATAAGTATTATGTTTTATAGATTTTTCCACCATTTGATTTTGAATTTAGAAGTTGGATTTTCTTTTGGTATCGCTGAAAAAAATTGACGACGGAAAAATATTGACCAGAGGAATGAAACTTAGGTTTAGGAGAAGTTGTGATCAATTTATAAAAAGGTTTTTTATTTTTCTTTTTTATATTTTTTTATTAAATTTTATGTTCATTTTTAAGCCACCGTTATATGTACTTATCGTTTAAAAATTCTTGTGATCTCATAAAATATTCAAATTTGATGAAAATTTACACACAGCAATGGTTCGACATTCCGGACCCAATGAACCTGGTTTCGTCAAATTCCGACTCCGTTTGCTTACACAGCGTATTTTTAACCATCAAAATATCGACTGTTTTTCACATTAAAAATCCATACAGCTGCACACTGACTTCAAAAATAACAAAAATTGAAATTTAGCAATAATTTAATATTGCGGATCCAACAAAATTAGTTTCGTCGAAAACGGAGGTCGTTTGCAAAACTGGCTATTTTTAAAGCTCTAAATAATCCATTTAAATAACAACAACAACAAAGCCATATATCCCAAACAAGTTGAGGTTGGCTAGATATGGAACCCAAAATTAAAATGAAATAAAATTAATAATGATGATAATACATATATATATATAAAGGGTTTAAAATAACCAATCAAATAAAAAGTCGTCCGATAAAGGGTTTTTTTAAATAATAATAATAATAAGTAAAAATATTCAATAATAGTGAAATAAAATCTAAAATAGTAAATAAAAAGTAAAAAGGTTAAGTAAACGTGAAATAAAGTATATATATAAAATAAAATAAAATAAAACCTATGGTTCTGGTACATGGATTGCTAATTTCCATGCACTCCTATCAACTACCAGCTCTTCCGATAAACTCCAGTTACTTAAATCTCTCTTTATTATCTCCTCCCATGTCATTTTAGGTCGACCTCTACCTCTCTTTGGGCCTTCGGCGCAACCTAGGATTCCAGCGCGTACAGGTGCATCGTATGGTCTACGTTGGATCTGTCCAAACCAACTCAAGCGATATTGGACTAACTTCTCTTCAATAGGTGCAACTCCAAGTTTTTCCCGAATATCCTCATTTCTAATCCGATCTCGTCTGGTATGCCCACAACTCCAACGCAGTATTCACATCTCTGCTATACTTATCTTCTGGACGTGTTGCCTCTTAATAGGCCAACATTCTGCACCATATAACATTGCAGGTCTGATTGATGTCCTATAGAACTTTCCTTTAAGCTTCCGAGGAATCTTCCGATCACAGAGAATGCCAGATGCTAGTCGCCATTTCACCCATCCTGCTTGAATTCTAAAACTAACATCCTTATCAATCTCACCATCAAACTGCAACATAGATCCTAAGTATCGAAACGATTCCTTCTTGGGTACTACTCTACCTGCTAGGGTAACATCTCCGTCATCTAACCTGACACTGCTAAACTCACACTTCATATACTCTATTTTAGTTCTGCTAAGCCTGAAACCCTTTGATTCCAAGGTCTCCCTCCACAACTCCAGTTGTCGATTAACCCCTATTCTACTTTCATCAATCAGCACAACATCATCGTCAAAGAGCATACACCAGGGAATCTCCCTTTGTATATCTTTTGTGATTTCATCCATCACTAATGCAAAAATATAGGGGCTCAAAGCCGAACCTTGATGTAACCCTATGTTAATTGGAAAGTCTCTGGTCTCACCATCGCATGCCCTAACACTAGTCACAACCCCCTCGTACATATCCTTAATAAGGGTAATATACTTTGATGGCACTCTCTTCCTTTCTAGCGCCCACCACATTACCCTCCTAAGTACTCTGTCATAAGATTTCTCCAGGTCAATAAAAACCATGTGGAGATCTTTCTTTTGCTCCCTGTATCTCTCCATAAGTTGCCTAACCAAGAAAATCGCCTCAGTGGTTGAACTTCCTAGCATAAAACCAAATTGATTCCTAGAGACACTTGTCAACCTCCTCAAACGCTGCTCGCAAACTCTCTCCCAAAGCTTCATTGTATGACTCATAAGCTTAATTCCTCTATAGTTTGTGCAACTTTGAATATCTCCTTTATTCTTGAAGATTGGAACTAAAATGCTTCTCCTCCACTCATCTGGCATTTTGTTTGATTTGAAAATATACTTGAACAACTTAGTTAGCCATTTTATCCCTGTATCTCCAAAGCATCTCCACACCTCAATAGGAATATCATCAGGCCCTACCGACTTGCCTGATTTCATACGTTTCAACGCCCCCTTTACCTCAGCTTCTTGAAATCTCCGCACAAAATGTCTATTGGTGCTATCGGCTACGTCTTCCAACTCGATCGAAGAGCTATCACTTTCTTCGTTGAAAAGCTTATCAAAGTATTCTCTCCACCTATTCGTTATCTCATCTTCCTTCACCAAAAGTCTATCATTCTCATCCTTAATGCATTTAACCTGATTGAAGTCCTTTGTCCTCCTCTCGCATAGCCTAGCTATTATGTAAACGTCTTTTTTGCCCTCCTTTGTACTTAGCCTTTGATACAAATCTTCGTACGCTCGTCCTCTTGCTTCACTCACTGCTCTCTTTGCAGTCTTCTTTGCCACTTTGTACCTGTGCATGTTCTCTTCGCTTCTATGACGGTACATGCATTTGTAGCATTCCTTCTTCTCTTTGATAGCCTTTTGCACCTCATCTTTCCACCACCACGAATCCTTGGGTTCTCGCTTGCTTCCTCTTGTTATCCCAAATACCTCAGTGGCGACTCTCCGAATGCAAGTTGCCATCGCATTCCACATGACATTTGCTTCTCCTTCCACATTCCAAGCTCCTTCTCCCATCACTCTATCTTTAAACACCCGTGAAGCATCTCCTTTGAGTTTCCACCATTTCGTCCTGCTAATCTTCGCTCTCTTATCCTTCACCACCCAAAGACGAAACACGCATACCAACAGCTGGTGTTGTGAGACGACACATTCTCCAGGTATGACCTTGCAATCAACACAATCTCGTTTACTATCTCTTCTAGTTAGGACAAAGTCAATCTGGCTAGCCTGTTGGCCACTACTGAAGGTCATTAGATGTGATTGCCTCTTTCTAAAGAAGGTATTAGCAATCATGAGATCAAAAGAGAGAGCGAAATTCAAAATATCTTCACCCTCTTGGTTCCTACTGCCAAATCCAAAACCATCATGCACTCGCTCAAAACCCCCGCTAGATGAGCCAACATGACCATTGAAGTATCCTCCTAAAAAAAGTTTCTCGCTACTATGCACATTCCTAACCATGACATCCAAGTCTTCCCAGAACTTCCTTTTGGCTTCTTCACTTAGACCTACCTGTGGGGCATATGCGCTAATGACATTCAAAACTGCCTCGCCAACTACTAGCTTAACTAGGATGATCCTATCCCCTCGTCTTCTGACGTCAACCACATTGTTCTGAAGGTTCTTGTCAATCAATATGCCTACCCCGTTCTTTTTACGTACTTCTCCCGTGTACCACAATTTGAAGTCAGTGTTCTCCACCTCCTTCGCCTTCTGACCCACCCATTTAGTCTCTTGAATGCACAAGATGTTAACCCGTCTCCTAATCATAGTATCCACTATCTCTCTTAATTTTCCTGTTAAGGACCCTACATTCCAACTACCTAACCGAACCCTACTATCGTCGACTAGCTTCCTTGCCCCTCGCATCCGCCGAGAAAAATGCGAGGACCCTTGCTCACTTACCACTACACCGGGGCGTCGGTGTAGAGCGCCACTAAGAGAACGGCAGCCCAACCCTTGCATATTTAACACCATATCCGAGCCTCGATATAGCGCGTCGCTAAGAGGGTTACGCCCCAACGATATATTATAAGGTTCCATATCCATAAGAGTGGCTATGTTTTTACGTTGGATCTCCAAGCCTATTACAACCCTCCTCCTTTACCCTGGCTTGGGACAGGCTGCATAGAAAACTACACAGGAGGAGTTTTCTAAAATTTGATTTAAAAATAATTAAGTTTAATATTTAAAAATAAATATTATCGTATATATTCACAATAGAGTATCATACAGCTCCACTTGGATATACAACTCGATATTCAAATCCCGGTTGAATCGATATTTAAATTTATATTGAAATTCCTTATATATATCGTTATAAATTATAAAGGAATTCCATAGCGACTTTTCTAAAATTTGATTTGGACATAAATCAAAATCTACACAATGAAATCCCGATTTTTCTCTTCCACTAGAAGAATATACTTTACCAGCTCCGAACATTTTTTGTTTCACGGAAATCTGATTTAAAACAGACCCTGTATATTCAGTTGAAGTTCAAATCGCCAAATAACGAACTACTGCGCCATTTGGAGCTCGATTTTAATTATAATATAATTATACGTTCAAATTGTCATTCAAATAATATATTCGTCATTCTAATTCAATTCGAAGCTGAATTAAATACTTTGAATTGTCCAGTTCACATTTTATTGTCAATTCACTATTTCTGATTATTTCACAAATTAAATATATTATTCTATTATTTATATTAATTAAATATTCAATATAATTTAATTAAACAACCATTTTCACTATTTAAATAATTAAATAAATAAATTATTATCCGTATAAATACAGGTCGTTACATTATAGGTCTCGGTTAATTTATATTGTGAAAATTGATTTTAGTATATTTCCAGCAACCAACTACATAAGTTGTGCGAATTATTTCCCATAAATGTGTAAACTTACAAATAGTTAAGCAGATTAGTGTCACGACTACAAGAGTTATGTTAAATAATAAGAAACCTTTGAAGTATGTAGTGAATGGGGAATGTAACCTATTATAATAAATTATATAATTCAGGAATGTAATATAATAAGTAGACTTGTCATAGGTACAAGTAGGATTATAACATACAGATTATAATTAAAGATGAAATGGAAAGTAAGAGGTATATTATAAATGAATTTAAATTATGAGAAATAAGTTTAATAATCAAACCCACAAATATAGTTGTGTTAATATTATAACACGAGGTTATAATTAAATGAAAAAAAAAGTAAAGTAGGCTTATTATTAATAAACTTATAATTAAGAAATTAAGTTTAATCAATATAATAATAAGAAGTGGTCCACTCCTATAGCGAGGGCGAAGATAAGTGGCAAATAAGATGAATGAAAGGTGGTTTGTTCCAATAGCGAAGTCTAATTTGGGAAATAAGTGGCTAACTAAAGCTAATAAACAAATAACTTGAATATAGAATAAACAAGTAAATGTTTAAGTTAATTAGCAATATGGTAATAAAACAAGCGTGTAATTGAAGATTAAACATAGGGTCTAATAATGTAATGATGAGATGTAACACCCCGTATTTTTCTGTTAACGATATAGTAACGAATTAAACAATACTTAATTTAAAATGTGAGAATTAAGGGAAACGGGTTAAGCCATTGTGTACGTCTCAGAATTCTGGTTGAGATAGAGTCCGAGTTTGCGTAAATTGGACTTCGCATGAAGAAGTTATGGTTGTCGAAAGATTCCAGAAAATTCAAATAAATTCAAACAGCTCGAAAACAAATTCAAATTCAAATCAGAAGTCAGAAGCGGGCTAGGCAGGAAAATTCCCGCCCAAGACCCAGGTCGACCAAGGGGTCGACCCTAGTGTCGACCTCCCCCTACAGGTCGACCTGGGGGTCGACCTGCCCCCTGGGCAGATCTGAAAGGTGACGATTTTGTGACTCAAAGCTGAGTCACTAGGGCTGAGGTTTACCCTATCTTCACTGGATGGGTGTGGTTAACCCTAGGATCATCTAACGGCTCAAATTGAGTTGAAATTTTATATAAACAAACCAATGCTCAAACTTAAAAATTCAATCAAAAATAATCCTAGAACTATCATGTTGTCAATGGAAAACTTGGAGTAGCCGTCACCAATTCAAAGACAAGAAAAGAACTTGAATCAAATTAAAAGATTATCAAATTCAATGTTCTACATCAAAGGCGAGCTAACCAATTTCAAAATTCAGATTTCAAAACACAAGAATTCCTTTCTAGTTTGTAAGTTGGTTATTACGCAGATTTAAACGTTATTTCAATTGAATCATGACATGTTGTAATTTGAAGATAGAATGATGCTTATGTATAAGATTTGATTCTCGTTCATCTTAAAGTATCGTTGTAATTAATCATGTCTATATGCTTATGGTGATGAACATGTTGTATATTAATCATGTCTATATGCTTGTGGTGATGAACATATTGTATGTTATTGGAATCTATTATGATTGGGTAATGGATTTATTTTGCCAATTAAATGGTGAAACATGTCATGTTATAAATTGGTGGTTATTTGCAAGTTTATGATCTAAAACACATGCTTATATGTTAGATCCACACTCATGTATATTCATGTTAGGTTGAATCTAATTATGTTATAAAATTTGGAATTGTAGTCCTCTTATGTTTTAACACATAAGTCATCATGTTAAGTTACGATTCGAATATGTTGATGATAGTTCTCTTATGTTTAACACACATAAGTTAATATGCTAAGTTGTGATTTAAAAATGATTATAGTAGCTTTCTTATGTTTTTGACATACATAAGTTAATATGCTAAGTTTTGGTTTAAAACTGTGATCATATGTAAAACCTCCATGCTAGACCTTTGTCAAGTTTACATGATAACTAGACCCAACTTAGTCACAAGTTCACCTTTACCCATTTAGTTAAAGTTAAATGATACCTCTATGCCAAGTTACAAATGACAAGTTGAAATTATGCTATTTTATGTTTATTTCATGCCTCTTATTTATCACGCCTTTTCTTGTTTATGGGTTGGGCTAATTTACTAGCCCAACATTTTATGTGATTCATGTGTACGTTCCAAGGGGGTAGCGATGGAAAAATTATGAAAATTCATGGCATAGATTTGTTCATAAAATGGTATATTTGATATACCATTTATGGTGAGCATAATCAAAAGATAATTATGGCTTATTAAATTAAATTCAATTTACATAAAGAAATTAGATATATTTGGAAAAAATGTGAGTTTAGAAAAAGACGAATATGCCTAACCCGAGGTTAGACTGAGTTGTGGTGTAAATCTTCCTGGAACCAACAGGAATATCCTGATCAAGCCCAAAAAGAACCCAAGGTTAGACTGAGTTATGGTGTAAACCTGCCCGGAACCGACCAGCACATCCAGTGACCACAACAAGACCTGTCTAATGTGAGTGGTTGGTGCTTTAACAAATTAAAACTAAGTCAGGATTGGTAGGGTTGAGTCAATTAGGAAAACACTTAACCGATTCAACATGTAACTAAACGAATGGGCGGGGTTAAGTAAACTTGGACTCTTAGCCAAATAAACACGTTGATTAGAAAACCCTAGTAACGGGGACCCATTTCAACAGTAACCCACATAGATGTATCATGGTACCCTGAAACTAGGCAGGTGAGGCACGATTACTGGCCTGAGTATAAGTGGTCAAAATGTCGGCGGTTGGTGGGCCAGTGTAGGTTCCGACGGAGTATGGGTGTGCATGTACTCTGGAGTGGAAAAATAGGGCACTGGGCATTAGTAGTATACACTGCGCATCCTGAATCGTGTCGGGTTGTCACCAGAGGGACTGATACACCCCATGATGGGACCAGCACAGGTATCTACAGTCAAGCGGGGCCGAATGACATAGGATATGAATGCATGCGAGTAGGAGTCGATCATTAAGGGGATTGTTTGTTATAAACACTTAGGGCTGGTGGATCCAATGGTTAAGTAGGTGCATAGATTATAGTAATGGGTGCGATCACATGTTCCTCTTATCTTATATTCGGGTATTATCCTATGTTCTGTTATTACTGTTATGATCCCTTTCCTTGTTTAAATACTAGTAATCACCGAACTTACCAAACTTATTGTCTGGCCCATTTTCTTTCATCCTCTTTTTTTTCGTTACCCCCCCGGTCCACAGGCAGGGAATACTGCAGCTTAGTCAGACCCTTTGCAGGCTTCAAGAAAGTAGATGTATGATTTGGACTCTCTCTTAATCTTAGCTATGGCTCTTGGACATTATCCTTGGGGATTTATGCAGTTTTATTTATGATTTATGCTTCTTTATTAAATAATCAAGATAAAAATTATGTTATAATGTTTTGGGAAGTTGTTTTGAGACAGTTTGATGTAATGCTTTTGTATTGAACCACATATTCAATAAATGATTTGAATTCCGCTGCTTATACTTATATGTCTTGTAAAATTTTCTGTGTCTTGTACCTATAACCCTCTACCAAACTTAAGGCATTCCCTTTGTGAGTGACCTTAACGGAGGTGGGGTGTTTCACTTGGTATCAGAGCAAAGGTTTACCGGATCAGATAAGAATTTTCGAAAATTATTTTCAAAAAATCAAGAAATATAAAGAAGCATTTTACATGGAAGTGCGTTGTTTTAAATTCAAAAAGGCATAATCCCCAAAGCCATATTCACTATCTTTCTATCCTTCATTTTGAATCTTTCCTTTTTCGTTTCAGCATGTATGCGAATCTTAACCTTCCAGAGGGTGTACCGATACCTTGCTGGTTCAGGAGGTACTTAGAGGCTAGGGCCAACGACGCAGGCCCAGCAGATATTCCTCCTCCTCCATCTACAGCAGCTCCTCCTCCTCGTGCAAATGCTTTCTCAAAGATTTGTAGGGACTTTAGGGCCATAGGTGGAAAGGATTTCAAGGGAACTGAATCATTTGTAGAAGCTAGGAACTAGCTCAAAGAAAGTGAGGATTTGTTCGTTATCTTCTAGGTGGACGATAGGCAGAAGATACAACTGGCTGTATGGTTGCTCAAAGACGAAGCTTCCTATTGGTGGGAAGTCACTAACGCTAAAAGACCAGTTGACACATGGATTGAATTCGGAATAAGGTTTGAGATGAAATTCCTCTCATAAGCTGAGCGAAGTCTACAGCTGGAAAAGTTCTTATCTCTTAAGCAAGGAAGTATGATGGTCAAGGAGTACGTCAATCAATTCAATCAACTGGCCTGATTCGGACTGGACTTAGTGAATACTCCTCATAAGAAGGCTCTCCATTTTGTCAAAGGATTGAATGAGCCACTTCACAGCTTAGCTATGACCCATATACCTATGGGGGGTACTTACGAGAGGTTAGTGGACATGGCACTCTTACATGAGGAAGACAAGGGCAATAATGAGGCAAAAGCGGAAGTTCCTCAAGATAAGAAGGGGGAGGGGTCGCAAAACAAGAAGGCTGATTCAAAGAAAGGCGGGAAGAACAACAAACCCCATGAAAAGAGAAAGTGTAATTTCTGTGGCATTCCAGGACATCTGATCAAAGACTGCAAGAAGAAGAAAAGGAAGATGGGTGGTTGTATCCACTGTGGTGAGACATGACACATGTCTAGGGCTTGCCCAAGAAAGCAAGGGCAGGGAGCTGGACCTTCTTTTGGAGGACAAGTTCACGCTCTCATGGCACCTCCGCAAGAATGAGGTAGAAATATTTTTGTCGAATGTTTAGTCTATCTTTTTGATCATCCTATTCGTACACTATTTGATTCTGGCACATCGCACTCATTTATATATACTTCTTTAGTAGAATCTCTGCACCTAGACACCAGTATAGCAGAGGATCCCTTGGTTGTTTCAAATCCAATTGGGGGCTCAGCTTATTTGTCAGTGGTTTGTTTGGATTTGAAAATGTCTATACTAAGCATTGGGTTTAGATGTAATGCCTTCGTTTTGGGCTTCACGGGCTATGGGTTCATTCTAGGCATGGACTGGCTATCCAGTAATGGTGCCGTCCTCGATTGTGAAAAGAGAGTGGTTAGACTCATGACTCGCCTCGGTAACACTCTCAAAATTTCTTGTAATTCCATGAACTCCGTTATGCTTAGTTATCTATAATCTCTTGATGCGTCCGTTGAGAACTTCAAGTCTGTAAGGGTAGTTCGTGAATACTCGGATGTGTTTGAAGAGGTAAAGGGCTTACCTCCGAAGCGGGAGATAGATTTCCGCATATACCTCGTGGACAACGCAAAACCCATTGCTTTACCCGTTAGACACATGGCTCCGAGGGAGAGGAAAGAACTTAACAAGCAAGTTATAGAATTTCTTGTGAAGGGGTTTATAAGGCGGAGTATTTCTGAATGAGGTGCTCCAGTAGTGTTCGCCACTAAAGCAGACGGTTCGCTTCGGCTGTGCGTTGATTATAGGGAGCTAAACAAGTTGACCAAAAGGAATAGGCACCCATTCCCGAGAATAGATGATTTGTTCGATCAGCTTGTAGGTGCATCGATTTTCTCCCAATTAGATTTGGCTACCAGGTTTCATCAGCTAAGGGTGGGTGAAGGAAGCATTGGTAAGACCGCGTTCAGAACTCCAGATGGTTTCTTCGAGTGGCTTGTCATGCCTTTCGGCTTGACAAATGCACCCGCTTACTTCGTTGATTTAATGAGCAGGGTGTTCCGAGAATTCCTCAATAAGTTTGTGGTGGTCTTCATAGACGATATCTTAATCTTCTCAAAGAATGAGGAAGAGCATGCTCAGCATCTAAAAGAAGTCATGGATACTCTCCGTGCACATCAGTTGAAGGAGAAATTCTCCAAATGCCATTTCTGGAGAGAAGAAGTTAGGTTCCTTGGACACATGGTGTCAAAAGAGGGGATAGCTGTGGACCCCGCGAAAGTGGTTGCTGTGCAAGATTGGAAGGTTCCTCGGAACGCAACCGAAGTCCGAAGCTTTCTCGGGCTAGAAGGCTTTTATCGAAAATTTATCAAAGATTTTGCAAAAATCTTAGCTCCACTGACAAGGTTGACAAAGAAGAACCTAGCCTTTAATTGAGATTTGGATTGCGATATTGCTTTCCAACGCTTGAAAAGGGCTCTAACAACAGCCCCAATTCTGACATTGCCTGATGGAAACAAGATGTTTACAGTTTACACAGATGCTTGCAGAACGGGACTAGGCGCTGTTATGATGCAAGAAGGGAAGGTAGTAGCTTATGGTGGAAGGCAGTTGAAAGTATACGAGAAAAACTACCCAACCCACGACCTAGAGTTGGCAGCCATATTTTTTGCGCTTAAGTCTTGGCGCCATTATCTCCTAGGTGAGAAATTTGAATTGTATACTGACCATAAATCATTGAAATACCTTTTCTCGCAGAAAGATCTCAATTTAAGGCAGCAAAGATGGATAGAGTTTCTTGCCTCATTCGATTTCGGGATTTCCTATACCCCTGACAAAGGCAACGTAGTAGTTGATGCCTTAAGTAGAAAGAAGCTGGCCTTAAGCCCTCTCTTTGTGGGAAGGCAAAGCTTGGAGTTCATAGCAAGCTTTAACTTCGAACCCTCCTCTGACTTTGTACTTGGCTTGCTAGTAATGTTGGAAGTGTGACTAACTCTATTAGACTCAATCGGAGTCGCGCAAAGAGAAGACCCTCAGCTAGCCGATGTGATGGACAAGTTAATTAGGGGTGAGACTTCCAGTCACCTCAATAGATACTCCATTGATGCCAAGGGCTGGTTGAGACGAGATGGAATACTATGCGTCCCCTAAGCAAGGGATTTGGTAAAGGCGGTTCTAGGTGAGGCACACCATTCCAAGATAACCATACACCCAGGCGGAGACAAAATGTATAAAGACATCAAAAGATTTTTTTTTTGGAATGGCATGAAGAAAGACGTAGCTGAATTTGTTTCTAAGTGTTTAATATGCCAACAAGTCAAGGCGGAGCAGAAGAAGCCTGGTGGTCTGCTCCATCCTCTAGAAGTCCCACAGTGGAAATGGGATAGCATCTCGATGGACTTTATAGATGGGTTGCCTAGGTCAAGAAGGGGCAATACCAGCATTGGGTAATAGTGGATAGGCTCACAAAAAGCTCCCACTTTATACCCGTCAAGAGTAGAAGGACTACCTCATCTCTAGCATCCATATATCTTAAGGAGATAGTTCGACTCCATGGGATACCCTCTAACATAGTGAGTAATCGAGACCCTATCTTCAAGAGCGAGTTTTGGAAGAGTTTACAAGAGGCTGTAGGCACACAGTTATGCTTAAGCACGGCCTATCACCCTCAAACTTATGGCCAGACGGAAAGATTCAATAGAGTATTAGAAGACCTCTTGAGACTATGCATTCTTGACTTCGGAGGTACATGGGAGGATCATTTACCTTTGGTGGAATTTGCTTACAACAATAGCTACCAAGCTACCATAGGCATGGCGCCTTTCGAAGCTCTATATGGAAGACCGTGTAGGTCACCAACTTGTTGGTTGGAGTCCACAGACAAGCTCATACTTGGACCAGATATGATTAGGGAAACTTCAGAGAAAGTAGACTCGATACGAAGAAGAATAAAGACTGCCCAAGCCAGACAGAAGTCCTATGCAGACAAAAGAAGAACTGACCTTGAGTTTGAAGTTGGAGACAAGGTGTTCCTTAAATATCTCCTTTGAGGAACGTCGTTCTCTTTGGATCCACAGGAAAGTTAGCTCCAAGATTTGTAGGGATGTTCCCTATCATCGAGAAGACTGGGAAGATGGCTTATAGGGTACAACTGCCCGAAAGATTGGCCGGGGTTCATAATGTCTTTCTTGTCTCTCACCTGCGGAAATGCTTACACAAGTCTGCGGAAGTGGTAGAACCAAGTATGCTAGAGGAAGTTGAAGTTGAACGAGAAGGAACTGTGAGGAGAGTTCTAACCCGTATCTTGGGAACAGAAGTCAAAAAGCTACGCAACCATGAAGTTAAGCTCGCCAAAGTTCAATAGAGCGGCACCGAGGAAGACGCGACTTGGGAAACTGAGGACAAAATACGTGCAGCCTACCCTTTTCTTTTTGAGAGTACATTCTTAATCTCTTTTTCCTTAAGTTTATGCTCGTATCTTTCTCTTATCTCCTCGATCCTATCTTTTATCCATAGGTAGGAACCCATTTGGAAGTAAACATGCAATTGAAACATGTTATGATTGATGGTTGCAAGTGGTTGCTAATGGTTTCTAGTGGATGCATATACACACACGTTAGGTATTAAATCGGCTCAGTCACTTCCATACTGCATATGAATATATGTATTGGTGTATGGATTGAAACTTGATGTGTTATAATATTGGCATTGCATTTGTATTAATGATTGTGCACTCATGTAGAAAATTTTGAGTAGGAAAAATTGCATTCATAATGGACTCATGGCACTGACATAATTTGCATTAAGGAGGTCAACTGAATCAGTAGACCACCTGATTTTGCATTAGATAAGGACATATACACACACAATGCATATGATCATGAAGCATTAGAAATCTTTTAAGGACAATGGACGCCTGTGTTTGATGGTTGATTAGATGGGTGATTGGATTGTAGGATATAAGTTCTTCTCGACTTGAAGATTTCGGGAACGGAATCCTAAAAGGAGGGGAGAATGTAACACTCCGTATTTTTCTGTTAACGATATAGTAACAAATTAAAAACTACTTAATTTAAATTGTGAGAATTAAGGGAAACAGGTTACGCCATTGTGTTCGTCTCAGAATTCTGGTTGAGATAGAGTCCAAGGTTGCGTAAATTGGACTTCGTATGAAGAAGTTATGGCTGTCGGAAGATTCCAGAAAATTCAAACAGCTCGAAAACAAATTCAAATCAGAAGTCAAAAGCGGGATGGGCAGGAAAATTCCCGCATAGGACCCAGGTCGACCAGGGGGTCGACCCTAGTGTCGACCTCCCCCCTACAGGTCGACCTGGGGGTCGACCTACCCCCTCCCCCCCACCCCCCCCCCCCCCGGGGCAGATCTGAAAGGTGACGATTTTGTGACTCAAAGCTGAGTCACTAGGGCTGAGGTGTCACCCTATCTTCACTGATGGTTGTCGTTAACCCTAGGATCATCTGACGGCTCAAATTGAGTTTAAATTCTATATAAACAACCCAACGTTCAAATCTAAAAATTCACACAAAAATAATCCTAGAACTATCATGCTGTCAATGGAAAACTTGGAGTAGCCGTCACCAATTCAAAGACAAGAAAAGAACTTGAATCAAGAATCAAATTAAAAGGTTATCAAATTCAACAATCTACATCAAAGGCGAGCTAACCAATTTCAGAATTCAGATTTCAAAACGCAAGAATTCTTTTTAGTTTGTAAGTTGGTTATTACGCAGATTTAAACGTTCTTTCAATTGAATCATGACATGTTGTAATTTGAAGATAGAATGATGCTTATGTATAAGATTAGATTCTCGTTTATCTTAAAGTATCTTTGTAATTAATCATGTCTATATGCTTGTGGTGATGAACATGTTGTATATTAATCATGTCTATATGCTTGTGGTGATGAACATATTGTATGTTGTTGGAATCTATTATGATTGGATAATGGATTTATTTTTCCAATTAAATGGTGAAACATGTCATGTTATAAATTGGTGGTTATTTGCAAGTTTATGATCTAAAACACATGCTTATATGTTAGATCCACACTCATGTATATTCATGTTAGGTTGAATCTAATTATGTTATTAAATTTGGAATTGTAGTCCTCTTATGTTTTAACACATAAGTCATCATGTTAAGTTATGATTCAAATATGTTGATAATAGTTCTCTTATGTTTAACACACATAAGTTAATATGCTAAGTTGCAATTTAAAATGATTATAGTAGCTTTCTTATGTTTTTGACATACATAAGTTAATATTCCAAGTTGTGGTTTAAAGCTGTGATCATATGTAAAACCTCCATGCTAGAACTTTGTCAAGTTTACGTGACAATTAGACCCAACTTAGTCACAAGTTCACCTTTACCCATTTAGTTAAAGTTAAATGATACCTCTATGCCAAGATACACATGACAAGTTGAAATTATGCTATTTTATGTTTATTTCACGCCTCTTGTTTATTACCCCTTTCCTTGTTTATGGGTTGGGCTAATTTACTAGCCCAAAATTTTATGTGATTCATGCGTACGTTCCACGGGGGTAGCGATGGGAAAGATATGAAAATTCATGGCATAGATTTGTTCATAAAATGGTATATTTGATATACCATTTATGGTGAGCATAATCAAAAGATAATTATGGCATGATTAAATTAAATTAAATTTACATAAAGAAATTAGACATATATGGAAAAATGTGAATTTAGAAAAAGACGAATATGCCTAACCCGAGGTTAGACTGAGTTGTGGTGTAAATCTGCCCAGAACCAACCGGCTTATCCAGTGACCACAACAAGACCTGTCTAATGTGGGTGGTTAGTGCATCCAGCCCAAAAAGAACTCGAGGTTAGACTGGATTGTGGTGTAAACCTACCCGGAACCAACCGGCACATTCATTGACCACAACAAGACCTGTCTAATGTGATTGGTTGGTGCTTTAACAAATTAAAGCTAAGTCAGGATTGGTAGGGTTACGTCAATTAGGAAAACACTTAACTGATTCAACATGTTAACTAAACGAATGGGTGGGGTTAAGTAAACTTGGACACTTAGCCAAATAAACATGTTGACTAGAAAATCCTAGTAATGGGGACCCATTTCAGCAGTAACCCACATAGATGTATCATGGTACCCTGAAACTAGGCAGGGTGGGGCACGATTACCATGCTGAGTATAAGTGGTCAAAACGTCGGTGGTTGGTAGGCCAGTATAGGTTCCGATGGAGTATGGGCATGTACGTACTCCGAAGTGGAAAAATCAGGCACTGGGCATCAGTAGTATTCATTGTGCATCTTGAATCGTGTCGGGTTGCCACCAGAGGGACTGATACACCCTATGGTGGGACCAGCACAGGTATCTACAGTCATGCGGGGCCGAGTGACACAGGATATGAATGCATGCGAGTAGGAGCCGATCATTAAGGGGATCGTTTGTTATAAACACGTAGGACTGGTGGATCCAATGGTTAAGTAGGTGTAGAGATTATAGTAATGGGTGCGATCACATGTTCCTCTTATCTTATATTAGTGTATTATCCTATGTTCTGTTATTACTGTCATGATCCCTTTCCTTGTTTAAATACTAGTAATCACCGAACTTACCAGACTTATTGTCTGACCCGTTTTCTTTCGTCCCCCCCCCCCCCCACGGTCCACTGGGAGGGAATACTGCAGCTTAGTCAGACCCTTTGCAAGCTTCAAGAAAGTAGATGTATGATTTGGACTCTCTCTCAATCTTTGCTATGGCTCTTGGTCATTATCCTTGGGGATTTATGTAGTTTTATTTATGATTTATGCTTCTTTATTAAATAATCAAGACAGAAATTATATTGTAATGTTTTGGGAAGTTGTTTTGAGACAATTTGATGTAATGCTTTTGTATTGAACCACATATTCAATAAATGATTTGAATTCCGCTGCTTATACTTATCTGTCTTGTAAAATTTTCTGTGTCTTGTACCTATAACCCTCCACCAAACTTAAGGCATTACTTTTGTTAGTGACCTTAACGGAGGTGGGGTGTTTCATGAGACACCCTTGAACCAGTCTATATGTATTTGGAATGAAGAGCCCAATGGGGCCAATCATCGCATGTTTCTGGAGACACGAAAGGAGCACGTCCAAATTGTTATTCGATGAGACTAGAAGGAAGTACAAGATTTCTTCGAGACGTGGAAGGTTAATCCGAGATGGTCATCTGAGAAAACCGAATGAAGCCGTACACCTAAAGGTTGGTCTATAGTTCCATCTAAGAGTATACCTTGGCTACAATTACTATGTGGCAACTAGAAGTCCGGGAAAATGACCTTAGGACAATCCGGTGTTTAACTCACTAGGGAAGAAGGTCAGTCAGGACCAAATAAGTGTAGTAATCTTTGGATACCTATCATTGACACTCAGCGGGGTGCAAAATACTAGAGCTAAACCAACTGGCTAATGATCTTTCACAGTCGAGACATTGGATGAGGGACACACTAATTGGATGCTTTAGATTGGATGTTAGGAGCGCTCACTTAGCTTTTGAAGTAATCTTTCACTAGTTGAGGGAGGGGCTAGGGTGCGGCCAATTGCCACCATTAAAAGAGACATACCTATACGTAGGTATCTATATTGTAGGCCTAACGAAGCTTTCCTTTACAGATATTAAAAGCTTCTGATTGAGTTCCATGCACAGGTGCAGCCCAATTGTGGAACTCAGATTGTAGTAGGTGGTACGTTCGTGTGAGAGTCTCAATGCATGCACTGGGTGTTGTACCGTAAACGTTAGGGTATTTAACTTTGCGTCTGGGTTTAGTTCGACCGTGGAGTTCGAATATGAGGATCCATATGCTTACATGGCATAGCGATGATGGTTTTGCATTTAAATAGCGTAGCGATGGAGATGCCATACGTGGATAGGCATAGGATAGATGTTAGGTATGCTTCCGTGGCGTGAATGTGGAGACCGTACAAGGAGAATACTATGGGGAGTACCTTGAGATGTCAGGCATTTAGCTACATATATATGATTTATTAGATAAATCTACTACGGAGTAGAGGGTTAGTGTTTATGTGAAAAAGTCCAAAGTATATTGTGAAATAAACCCGAATTAGCTAATAAATATGAACTAGTGATAGAACGGTATATGTATTGTTATTTATAAAAACATAATTTGTCCATTGACCGGAAATTTCATTTTGGCCCTCTTCTCATAATAAACCCGTAGGTTGGACATGTGGTTGAGTTTTTGCAGCTTAGGGACAATTGCTAGATAAGTGTCATTATATTGGTAAAAATTTACCTACTGTTATATTTTATTCTCTTCTGATGTGATATTTCAATTATGAGCTCTGATTTGTTTATCTTCGACTTTCCGCAGGATACCAAACAAGCCAACTCGAGCTTCGATAGATTTGGATATTTTTTTAAAAAATGTGTCTGTAGTAATTTAGGTTGTTACAATGCAAGTTTTAAATTTGCTTTCAAATTCTTTCTATTAAACAATAACCACATGAAACATCTTTAATTCAATAAAATTTTATATTCTCAAAATTTTTCTTAAAAGTTAAAGATAAGGAAGATAGGGTTATGCACTTTAACTTAGTTGGAGTTGTTATTTATATAATATACATTTCATTTTCAAGAAGAATTAATAAGATTAAGTTTCTATGAATCTTTTCTAAAGAGGGGTTTTGTGTTTTGTGTTCTGTGTAAAGTAATAAGGAAAATTAAAAAAAAAATTGAAATTGGTAACATAATATATAGTGCTTCACCTACATTTTTTGCACCTCTTTCACTTCACATTTCCTTGTCACTTTAATAGAACATATTTACTTAAAAACTTATTGATTCACAAACACTTATATTATAATTCTTCTTGTTCTAGTAAGTTAAAGTGTGTCATAATCCGTTATTTATGAAAACTTTTATATTTTATTAAACACAATGTCACCTATGCACCACATATGCTAATTTGTTTATTCATGCTTTCTCTTAACAATTTATATCACTTAAAATCACAACATGCTTATGCACTTTTTTTTTGAAAACAAATTTGGATTACTTTTTTTTTACAAAAATTCTTTCTTTGCAGCACATAGCATTGTAGACTAGTTAATATCCAAAATTGTAAACTTTTACACTTGAAACTTGAAAAATCTTCTAGAAATCTCTTTCTACATTTACATTTTTTTAAGTCCTTATTAAAAGTTGTGATTGTGGGGCTAAATAAAAAGTGGTTTTTAACTTTTGCATTGCCAAACCTTTGAGCGAAAATAGTACAAAATTCTCTTTTTACACAAATTTCTCAAAAACTATGTCTAAACTGAAAAATAAGACTAGCATTGCTTTTGCGCCAAATGTATATATATAAATTCCTAACCAGTTTTTCTCTTCTTTACTCTTTTCTCAATTTACAAGGCCCTATTGCCTTATCCACTAATGTGAAGTACTAAAATATTAGATATTAACACATGAAATCTTTTATTTCTCCTTTTTTTTTGGAAATGCATTGTACACTCCACATTCTTTGGAATTCATAGGCCTATAATCCTCAAATTTCCACAACCATTTTCTTAGTGTACAAAACTGATATCCCAACTTCCACCATGTGTTGTTCACTTAATTAGTGGGTTCCTCCATGGATATAGGTATATATATGCACAATAATTTGTATTTTATAAATACAAATACGTTCACTTACTATTTATCTAGGAATCCTAAACCTAGGCTAAGATACCAGATGTAACAACCTAAATTTCAACGTGTCCGAATTTTTTGTAAAAATTCTACAATCCAAGTCCATTGAAACCCGAGTTGGTTTGTCTGGTATCTTGCAGAATGGTAAGGATAAAATATATTATAGCTCACAATAAAATATCTCACAGTGCAACAGATAAAATATAATAGTAAGTAAAAACTTACCCTAATAATGACACTATCTAACAAGTGTCTCTAAGTTGTAATCTCAGCCTCCGGTTTAACCTCCAAGTTTGTTATAAGTAAGGGGTCAGAACAAAAATTCTGGTGAATGGAAAAATTATACTTTCTATAAATAACACTACATACATCGTTATACCACTGGTTTATTTTTATTAAGTTATTTTAGGTTTATTACACATTGAACTTTCGATTTCACGCATAAGTTGTACCCATTTACTCCTAAGTAGATTGATATAATAAACCATATATATAATGATATATTCCCAATATATCGAGGTACTCCCCATAGTACCCTTCTCCGGTGGCATCCGTCGTCATACCACAAAAACATACGAGACCTCCACTACCATGCAACGGAAGTTGTACTAGACCATGCTGAGAAAACACACTTTGTCTTCATCACTATGCTAGAAAGTGTACTAAGTCGCGCTACGAAAGCAAATGTGCGCCTACCGTTATGCCATAAAGGCACCCAAAAACTGAGTTCTTCCATGGAACTCGATCTTGGTCTTTATTATAGTTGTCAAGGATGGCGTCATAAAGCCCTAAAAATAATGGCTTCGTTAAGTCCAAAACACATCTATCAAAATATGGTCTATCTCATTCTATGGCTCCTCAAGTCCCACCAGCCTACCCCCTAACTAATGAAAGACCATTCAAAGAGCTAAATGACTGCTACTAATAAAAATGTGGTCCCTCGTCTAATGTTTCGATAGTTGATGATCATTAACCTTTTGGTTTTCGCTCTAATCTTCCCTACACACGCTCCGACTGACAATGATAGGTGTCTGTTGACCTACTATCCTTTGTTCAATACTGATCACGAAGCCTCCCACCCTGAGGCAGTTGTCGAATCATTCTGAAAATCATCCCAATTAGTCACTAGGCTACCCACAGCGATAGATGCAACCAAGGCATACTCACCGAATGGTACTATACAGACCATGCCTCTGTGGGTACAACTCAGTGCCTACCATAGAGGACCATCGTGATGTATCCCCACGTCCCGTAGAACTCCTGCACTTCCTTCCAATCCCATTAAATAAGTTGGATGTGCTTACACCATGTCTCCCAACACTTTCGATGATTTTCCCAGATTGGCACTTCACCCTTACGGATTGGGCCATATGCATTTCGTTAAATTAATTTTAACAAATGTCTAATTTATAATTATGCATTTCATTTACTTTTCTTTTCGTTTATTTTTAATATTCATTAATCCATCTCATCTGAATACTATTTCTTTCATTAATCAACTTTATTATCTACCATAGTATTTTAATTTTAAACTCGTAAGTTAACCTCATTAAGTCAATATGTGCATATTAAAGCCTGACGACGAAGTTATAGGCTGGTAATTTTCCCACATATTGTAAATCAATATGGACATATTAAATGCCTAACAATTCTTTCAATCATTTCCTGTAAAATTCATATTTGCAAACAAAATATGTCAACTTATCATGTTTCCCAATTATCATATTTAGGCAAATATATAGGTTATAAATAATTTTTTCCCCATAGGACCATTGCCATAAAATTTTGCTTATTAAACTTTGTTTACAATTATGTGCTAATAATAGGCCTTTCTCTTTTATAACCTCTTTCAGTTACATTATGTTTTCATCCTTTATTTTTACAATTTATTCTTTTTAGGAAGTAAGGTCTATTCCCAATTGATTGACTATGAAAACTGTATAAAATCTATTTTCATAGTTTAAGGTAGTGACAACCATATAAACCCATAATTGCAGGACATCTTTTTAATTATTTTTAGGTTAATGTATAGCGCACAATATAGCTAAATCCCTATTTCTCACTATTCCTTGCCTTTACTTATTTTTAAACTTGCAATTACGTTTTCTATTTCTTCTTGAAACCAAACCATGGGAATATGTTCTCTTTTTCCTAACCGATCAATCTAGGCAATTTCTTACTTCCTACTTTAATTAGTATACATTAGTTATGTTTTAACTTATCTTCCCTTTTTACATAATTACAATAAATTTGGATAATAGAGTTATGCCCTTTTTCAATTCCAAAATTTCTAAATTCGTTCGATTTTAAATTTGAAAAATAATATTTTCAATTAACATAGAAATTCTCAGTTTTACCATCCAACAACAAACTACTGTCCAAAATATTAATTATGTCACCCCCATAATTAACATGTTCTCTTTTGTTCATAATTCCAATTACATTATGTTTTATTCAACACGCGCAAACAAAAAGGGTTATAATCAGTTGAACAATTTAGGCGCATAATTTAATTATACATATGCAAACATTTTAAGTTCATGCATATTTTGCGCATAACCCAAATCCAACATAAATTATATGTATTCCGACATAGAAAGGGAGACAAGGGGAAGAGGAGAAAATATTATAAATTATTAATGGAATCAATAGATATTATATACCATTTTAAGAAAATATAATTCAAATCCACTCATCTGATTGATCTCCAATTCCTGAACCTGATTCAGATCTATCATCCGTAATCTCATTATAGAATATGTTGCTGTAATTACCATGGATTTAAAAATTTGATTCTAAAAGAATGAAAAGAATAAAACTAGATTTAGACACATGGAACTTGCCTCGTACGGAAGAAAAATCTGGGCATCTACAACTAAAATCTAAATTTTCATCTCCAAATCTCAAATCTGAAGTCCTAGACTAATAATTTATAATTTAGAAGATTTGGAGGAGTAAAGAAATAGTAGTAATCTGTAGTTCTCTCAGAAAATATGAATTGGAGGCTAGTCCCTACTAGTTTTTGTTTATAGCTGATCACAAGAATCATGTCTGTTAGATTCGTGGAGAATACATCAAAATATTCAAAAACGCACCAAAACACATCATCCGGTATATATTGGTCGACCCAACCCTTGTTGTATCGACTCATGGGTCAACACATGTGACAACCGCCTACAACCCCTACACTAAACAAGAGTAGTGATGCGCGGAAAGGTGTGCCAGGCTGCTATGGATAATCATCAATATAAGATAATACGACTGGTATCTATCATAGAACTCACAGCATAAGGATAAAATATAGTAGAAGATATACAGTAGGTAATAATAGTGAAGCATCATATAACAAACTTTTGAAACCTTCACAACATCCTGAAAGATTTTCCATACATCATCGGACATATCAAAGTCTGTACATAAAACCTAACTACAACACTCATAGAGCACCTCAAACAGCGGAAACAGAAATACTAGATAGTATAAAACTAATATGTAAGTCTCCAGCTTGTCTCCGAACTGCAACATCGTCCTCACTAAGATATCAACTATCACCTGCCATCTAGTTTGCCCATCCACAACGGGATGAACAACCCAAGGTAATAAGAGGGAAACATAAAACCTTGAGTTAGACAACAGTCTTATTAAGCGATAAAACAACTATCTAACATCAACAATAAAGTATATGAGAATGGATAGATAAACATACTAATCTAACCACAACACCACAGAAGAAATCAACCCCGTCTTCCTTACATTGGACAGTGATAGCCTTTACATCAAACCTTCAACCATTCATTCATAGAAAACAGAACAATCATTCATTCACGGAAATCAGAAGAAAACACCACTAGCAGTCACAGCATCTAGATTATATGTATCTCATGTAAACCATCCTAATCGAATTCATCTCTGTAACACCCCACGTCCATTAATGTCACTCACAAAGGGAATGCATTAACTTCCATGGAGGTTTTAAGTGAATATAGAACAGTAAAATTACAACAAGACAGATATAAAATAGTACTTGGAAATTCAAAAACTTTATTTCATTGTAGCAGAAGTCAAAACATGTTTGATTACATCATAACACCATATTCAATGTCAAGTACAATATCTATCTTGATAAAACAAGTACATAATCCCATTACATGAATAGCCATTAAAAAGAAAGATAACAAGCTGGACTTTACTTCAGCAGTCCAAGCTTTCCAGAAGATAAGCGATCCAACTAGACTCCACTAGAACTTGGCCCAACCTGCGGACCTGAAGGGAGAAAAAGGATGGAAAAGAGGGGGTCAGACATAAAGTCTGGTGAATATGATAATTCTACAATACTATTACCAAAATAACTGGACTAAGGCATAAGCTGGAAAACAAGAAAATGTCTATGAAGAGCAGATTAAGGACATAGACAATCGCTAAAGGCAACGTTATAGGCGCTCCTAAATACTAAAGGATAAACACTATACTGCACCACACCAGTCACCCTAAAGATTCATCCCACTTAGCTTCACTTAGAAACTTTCCCAATGGCTTTACGTACCCCTAGCTGACTACATAGGTGCCGCCTGCCCCTATCTCCACTAGGTGTACCCTACTTCCCATTATTCGATCGGCTCCCTAACTCGTAGATACCCGTGCTGGCCCCACAGTGGGGTGTATCACTCCCCTAAAGTGGCAACCTGATACAACGGACATGCACGGCTTATGCCTACACGATGCAACAACGTCTTACCTACCAGCCCGGGTCCAGACACGCATATGAAACCCGTTGGACTTGCGTTGCCACCGCTCCCTGTTTTGGCCTCTTATAGTCAAACCCAGTATGCGTGTCCCGTCCTCGACTTGGGTCGAGCCCACAAAGATACGTTTTGGGATATTGGTTGAAATGGGCCCCCACTATTTACCACAAGCATTCCACCTAAGCTTGTCCCCATTAGTCCATCCCACTTAACCCTCTTAGTCATGTTCATTTACATGTGTGTTTGGTTAAGTCTAATCGTATTTCAAATGCCTCTAAAGGCAACCACCAGATTCCTCATGCCACCCAAGGCACCTACTTAACCCCCATGTCCCACCTTACATGATTATCTGGTTAAGTATTTCTTAGTTCATTAAGGCCATAACCTCATAAAGACCTCTCACATTAGACTGGCATTTATGGCAGCTGGATTTGCCGGGCGGGTCCGGGCAGTCTTACACCATAAAAGAGTCTAACCTCGTGTCTTTACAACTGTTATGCTTTAGTTTGGGCCTAGGACCTCTCACATTGGGCCGACATTTGTGACTACTGGATTTGCCGGGCGGGTCCGGGCAGGTTTACATCACAAACGGGTCCAACCTCGTGTCCTAAGCATTGATTATTAATAATAATTCATTTTCCCCCAATTTTAATAATTCCCTACTTGAATTATTAATTACTTCCAATTTTTAACAATGTCCATAATTGACTCAATTATGGACATCCATTCATGGTATGCAAAATCTTACAAAATTGCACCCAATTTATTAATTCCTAATATTACCCCTACCCCACGTTTGAACGTTTATTCGCAAAATATATGTTAGACTCGAATAGCCTAACTCATAGCATAAAAGAGATTATCATAATAACAACGTGTATATGTGACCAAATGAATCATAATAAGGGGTGAAACTTGCATATGTCCAACTTGCATAGATTATACATGTCATGGACCTAAAGGTGTCAACTTGTTCAAAATTCACCTAATATAATCTCAATCAATTTTCATAAACTTACATATGAACATGCGTGAATCAACATCATCTAATTTTTTAACAACATGGTTTTATATGGGTACACCTAACTCAATAGGCAAATTCCCATAATCAAGTTTTATTTAATTATAGTTTCAAGTTTATGGGTACACCTAACCTAATAGGCAAATTCCCATAAACAAGATCCATTTAAATTAAGAAAAAAAAACATAACTTTAAGCATGATCCAACAACATCATGATTTTTCAACATAATATAGCATGATTTATAACATGGCATAGTATGATAGTATAACATAGCTTGACATGATTCTCAACATAGCACGACATAGCATAAGAGAATTTACAACATAGCATGACATAGCATATATAATTTACATCATACGACAACATAATAACATAATAAGAGATCCACAATATATAGAATTTACAATTACAAATCACATCACTTTCTTGTGATCCATTCATAACTGAGTCAAATTAGTTTGTAATAGTCTTGTGAGAATCATCATACTCACCAACAAGAGAAAAGAATTAGAGAAAGAGAGATCTTTTGATTTGATTTGTGTAGATTTAGTTGTAGATGATTAGGCTTCCTCTTCTTAGTTTGTGACGGCTACGCTGAACTCCATGGCAGCAGCATGACGGTAGCTTCTCTAATTTTACAAGTGATTTAGGTTTAGGGTCTACCCACTTATTTATAGATTTTAGAATGCATTTAGGCCATTAGATTTATCCTAGAAATAACCGCAGCCGTTCAGACAAGATGGGGTTTATCTTGTTGACTCAGCAATGAGTCAGAAGTGACTCAGCAAACACTCAGCAATATATATATATATATATATATATATATATATATATATATATATATTCTACAATGTACACATTAGATACATCCCCCCCTTTTACACACTTATTATTGTTTTTATATACATATTAGATACATCCCCTCTCTTACACACTTATTAATATTTTTATATTCATATTAGATACATCCCCTCTCTTACACACTTATTAATATTATTATATTCATATTAGATACATCCCCTCTCTTACACACTTATTAATATTTTTATATTCATATTAGATACATCCCCTCTCTTACACACTTATTAATATTATTATATTCATATTAGATACATCCCCTCTCTTACGCACTTTTATATTCATATTAGATACATCCCCCCTCTTACACACTTATTAATATTTTAGCAACTTTAGTGTTAATAGAAAATTCGGGGTGTTACAATCTCCCTCAAGCACAAGACCCAAAGGTTTAAACCAATATCCGACAAGCATCCAAGAAACATCTCCTTCAATGTTGGACAATTTACTTGAGACTATACAAACAAGGGAACTAATCAACCATGGCAAACTCTGGCTATCACCGCCAGTCCTGCATCAAAACCATCGTTAACCATATAATGGCCAACCTTTCCATATGTCAGGGGCTAATGGTAACCTCGGTTCTATTATAAACTTTATATGCCTTTCAACGATACATATGTTTGTCCAAACTTGACAGCTAGGCCTTTCAATGATACCTAGGGTACTTGACCAGCAACCTTCCAGTCCATTGGTTTCCCCTATTATACCCCTGCTTTGAGCCAGCTAGAACTTACAACAATGATAATCTCTCGACCTTCGTATCTCTAGTTATCCAACCCGATGAATTTTCACAGCACAAGCAACCATTATCCACCAAATCATGACCTTTGATTTGTCATCTCATTAGTTGTGCCACACCGATCAGCGAACACATTCAACACTTCGAATATTCCCACTTGAAATACCCTCGAAGTCACAATATCACTGAACCAAATAACATCGATATAAGATTCAACACCATTTATAGCGTTTCATCCATTTGCTATGAAATAAACCACATCGTCCATAAACGAGCGCGACCGACCCATCATCACCATTCGTAACCGACCGACCCCATTTGACCAACCGACCCTTTCCCCGAGTCACAACCGACCCGTCCGCCGCTTCCTCTGACCGACCCGTCCGCCGCTTCCTCTGACCGACCCGTCTCGAATCATGCCGATCGACCAAGCACTACACATGCCTAACTGACCCGTCTCGAATCATGCCAATCGACCAACCACCGCACATGCCTGACCGATCGACCCCTTCCTCAAGATCGACCGACCCATCAACTCGAGACTGGCCCGACCGATCCAACATTGAACCACCTACCTGTCCTCCTTCATCCTGACCAACCGACCCACTTTTTGAGAAGCCGACCGACCCACTTCTGAAGCCAAGCCCGACCGACCCATGCTTACATGACCGACCCTATCATTTCTTGCTCCCCAAGCCTCATTTTCGACCGACCCAAATCTCCCCGACCGATGCAACTTTTTCCAGACCCGATCCAAACTTCTTCCAACTCGAAATTTGATCAAAACTTCATCAAATGACAATTCCAACCCAACTCATCCAATACAATCATAAACATGTTATTAACTCACTTACAACCTCAAATCATCAGTAATCATATGAAATTTACTTAAAACGTGATAAATGAGCATATGAACAAAATGGTGGATCTAACTTGCATAAACATATGAAATAATATAGAAATTATTGGTTTTAAGTTGCTAAATTAGATCCTATGGAGATTCATATGAAAATAAACTTACCATTATGTAGATATAAAGAGAAATCAATTTAAAACGATGGAAATATGTGCATACAACTCATATACTTGCTTGAATCCATTTGAAAGATGCACATCACTCACCAATTCTACAAAACAATCCAAAAACACTCAGATCTAGATTTGGACAGCATAGAAGATATCTCCGTTGGAATGATGTAGATCTAGCTTCCAATGATGTATATCTTCGATTCTCTAATGTAGATCTCGAATTTTAATGGTGGAAAGGTGTAGGAGAATGGAGGAATAAAGGAATGGAGGAATGAAGGAACTCTAGCTCTTTCAAATGAGAGAATGGAGAGAGTAAACTATTCTCCATGCCTCCTACCCACTATTTATAGCCACCACCAGCCCACTAATAGGCCTCCCCGAATCAGCCCATTATGGTTTACCAAACCTGAACATCCAACTGTAAAACCTTAAAACAGCAATTCCTCCCAAACGCTGAACCAAATATTTAATGTGACCACCCTACAGAAAGAGGAACATCATTTCCTTTCCAATGGCATAGGTCTCAACACTTGATTCAATCCGAGTCAAAAGTTATATCATGTACAAGACTGACAGGGATAAAATGGTCATGAACAAAATTGGTAAAAAATTATGGATATGTCTCACATCCCCATATACCACATATTAAAATATGTGAATGATCCAACCCTCAGGGAATAAAATAAAAATATTTTACAATCTTCCGATACGTAAAATGCGAGTTGTTACATTCCCCTCCCCCCTTTTAGAAATTTCGCCTCCGAATTCCCAACAAATATAAGCAACCAAAGAAATTCTGCATGCCTATCATTCATGAGAAGCCAATTCAATCACCCTAATCAACAGCCATCAAGCCATGCATCCATAGCCTTATTTTAGCACGCAGAATTCTAACACAAGCATAATAGTACAAGCTACAATGATGTAAGGTGACTCGATACTAATAGGTCTTATCGACGAAGAGTTCCGGATGGGTCGCCTTCATGCTTTCTTTTATCTCCCACGTACAATCGTCGCCATCCTCACTTCATTTCTAGGTCTTCATACTGCTCTGGAGATACCACCACATTTGAATCATGCACGAACATCCGTAGAACTGACGCATGGAAAATGTTATGCACACTCGACATCTTCTCGGGTAACTCCAATCTATATGCGAGCTTTCCACTTCTTCGACTATTGGAAAGGGCCCAACGAACCTTGGAGCTAACTTTCCTTTGTTTCTGAATCGAACCACATGCTTCAACGGCGAAATCTTCAAGAAAACCATATCGTCTACGTCGAGTTCCAAGTCCTTAAAACGCTTATCGGCGTAACTCTTCGGATGATCTTGAGTTGCCTTTATTCATTGCCAAACGATCTCGATACAATTCGTGGTGTCTCTAATCATCTCTGACCCAAGTACTAACTTCTCTCCATTTTCTAACCAACATGCTGGAGAATTACACATCCTCCCATACAACGCCTCGTATGGTACCAACCCAATGCTAGACTGTTAGCTATTATTATATGCAAACTCAACTATATGTAGATGGTCTTCCCACGATCCTCCGAGGTCTAACACACAAGCCCTTAGGAGATCTTCCAAAACTCAGTTAACCCTCTCAGTTTGACCATTAGTTTAGGGATGATAAGCCGTACTCAAGCACAATTCGGTTCCCAAAGCATCTTGCAAACTTTTCCAAAATCCACTTATAAACAATGGATCTCGATCACTTACTATGCTCTTCAGGATACCAAGGAATCAAACTATCCATTTCACATAAAGATTAGCTAATTTTGATGCTATCTTAGTCGATGTGACAGGAATAAATCTTGCACTTTTGGTCAAACAATCCACGACGATCCAAATTCGTTCGTTTCCTACCCTCGTTCTAGGTAATCCATTGATAAAGTCCATCGATATCTGCTCCCACTTCCATGTAGGAACTTCCAACGGCCGAAGTAAACCACTCGGCTTCTTTTGTACAGCTGTCACCAACTGATAGTTCATACACTTGGAAATGAACCTTCCAATATCTCTCTTCATTCCCTCCTAGTAGTAAATTCATTTCATGTCCTGATACATCTTATTACCACAGGGATGTATTGTCAACTTTGAGTGATGACATTCCCTCAGAACCTCATCTGTTAATCCGTTGATATCAGGAACAATCAGTCGTCCTTGCTTTCGAAGCCAACCTTCTCGATCGATCTCGAAATCTTTTATGTATGGTTCCAACTTCTGGATAAACTCGACTAGCTTCACATCTCTCTTTTGGCTCTCGCCAATCCTTTCGATAAGAGTAGGTCTTATCGATAAGCATGCCAACATTTCAGGTTCCTACTCGCACCATGGCCTGAAATCAAACCTTGCTAAATACCCGATGATCTTCCATTTCTAAAACATCGTTCCTAATCTTGTGTGTCTTCGACTCAATGCCTCTACAACTGTGTTACCTTTACCCAGAGTATAGGCTACACCAAAATCTTATGATGCCAGAAACTCTAACCATCGTTGTTGCCGAAAATTAAAGTCTTTTTGGGAGAAAAGATACTTCAATGACTTGTGATCCGTGAACAACTCGAATCGAACTCCCAACAGATAATGTCTCCACATCTTCAAAGCAAACACAGTCGTTGCCAACTCCAAATCATGAGTTGGGTAGTTCCTCTCATGCGGCTTTAGCTGTCGGCTCGCATAGGCCACAACCTTATCCTTCTGCATCGGTACTACTCCAAGCCCAGTACCACATGCATCAGTGCATACCACCATCTCCTCATTCCCACTTGGAATGGTTAACACATGAGCACTTGTCAATCTCTCCTTCAGGATTTCAAACGCTTGCTCCTACTTTGCATCCCATGTGAACATTTGGTTCTTCTTCGTCAATCCTGTCAAAGATGTATCTGTCTTGGAGAAATCCTTGATAAATTGTCAGTAGTAACCTACCAATCCAAGGAAACTCTGAACATCCATCACATTCTTAGGTCGATCTCAGTGCTGGATTGTTGCTACCTTGGCGGGGTCAACCGCTATGCCATATCCAGAAACAATATGGCCTAAGAACCTCACTTCGCTCTTCCAGAAGTGACACTTCTAAAATTTAGCTCTCAACTAACGCTTTCGCAATATTTCCAACACAACTCTCAAGTGCGTCTTATGCACTTCCTCATTCCGAGAGTAAACCAGAATGTCATCCACGAACACAAGCACGAACTTGTTCAACTGATCTCTGAAAACTTTATTCATAAGATCCAAAAAGTACGTTGGCGCGTTTGTCAAGCCGATTGGCATCACCAACCATTCGAAGAAACCAGATGGTGTCCTAAAAGCAGTCTTCGGCTCACAATCCTTTGCCACCCATAACTAGTGAAATCCCGTTGCCAAATTCATTCTGATAAAACACTTTGGCCTCATGAAGCTGATCGGACCAGTCATCAATCCTCGCCAACAGATACTTATTCTTCTTGGTCACCTTGCTCAGCTCATGATAATTCACACACAATCTCAACGAGCCATCAACCTTGGTTGCAAACACGACTGGTGCACCCCACTCGGAAACACTTCTCCGAATGAATTCTTTTCCCAAAAGGTCACGAACTTGCACCTCTAACTCTCGCTGTTCCTTAGGCGCCATCCGCCTAAGAGGCATAATGATTGGTCTAGCACCGTCGACCAAATCAATTTTAAACTCGATCTCGCGATGCGGTGGCCACCCTTTGACCTCGTTAAAGACATCCTCAATCTCATTAGCGATCAGCACTGATGACAAGTTTTCCTATGGAATTTCAAGCTAATATAAATAGCTTACGAAGACCCCGTCTTCGGGCTTACATCTAATCAACACTTTTCACCCTTCCACATCCCCAACTCTCACCTCTAGAATCTCGCAATTCACCCTTGCAGCATACCTATTGAGCCAATCCATGCCCAAGATGATCCCAAACCCAGCGAAGTTCAACTCAAAAGTAATCATATACAAAAGAGCAACCATGAATCGACAACACTAGACCATGACACAACATGCACAAACTAGATGAACCCCAACTGGATTAGTCGCGATCAATGGTGTATCACAAATCTCGGGTTCCTAACCCAAGTGGCACACAAGTTCATTACAGATGAAAAAAATGTGATGCTTTAGTATCGAACAACACACGAACTAAAACACCATTAACTGAAAGAGTACCTTATACGATGGCACCCTTTCCCTTTTCCTCTACAGTAGGAGATCTTGAAGAAGATGGCACGACTTCTAAAGCATATGCCTTTACAACTTGCTTTTCCTCAGCCGATTATAGACAATCCTTCTTCTCATGCCCAGGGTTTCCGCACTTGAAGCACTTCTTCTCAGCTTTAGGATCCTTGCACTCATTAGCAAAATGACCTTTCTATTGGAAGTTAAAGCAAACCACCTCACTCATTGGCTTCTTCTGGCCATCCTTTCCTTTTTGTTGTTGTTGCTTCCTCTTCTTATTATTACCACATTGTTGTGGTTTCTGAACTTCCTTGGTTGCAGCGACAACATTTGCTTCCTTAGGGAACAAGCTTTCACGGCGAACAACTTTTTCCACAATCTTCTCGAATGGGTCATCAAGATGATCCATCAAAGGCCTTCCAATATAAGTATTTAGACCCACAACAAACTTCTTGTTCTTCAGATAAGGTGTGTCAATGTATGAACGAGCATATCTGGAAAAGGCCTCAAAATCAGAAACATAATCAGGCACAGAACGACCATTCTGCTTCAGCTCTACGAACTTCTTGAACAAAGCAGACTTCTAAGCAATGGAGATAATTTTCATATCAAATTTAACTTGGAACTGCTCCCAAGTTATTTCCCCTTCTGGAGTCTCAAGTTTAACTGAATTCCACCACTCCATGGCCATGCCCTGCAATTGCCTTGACGCAAGGTTTCTCTTAGTTGTGTCATCCAACCCCAAGTCTCCAAAAATATGGACACAAGGATCCATCAACCTTTGAACTTCTTCAGACGGTTCCATCCCTTTGAATGGCTTTCCTCCTAGAGATGTATAATATTTGCACAGCTTTGCAAAATCCACAACCCTAGGCAACTGAACACCAACATCTACCGTGGCTGCCACTGGAGCGAGTACCCTTCACGTGAATGCTTCCATCATGGCCTCAAACATGGCTGGGTAGTCTGGTGCACCACCGTTACCCCCTCCAGGCACAACCCCTTCCCTAGCAGTACATCTTGAAGCACATCGACATATTCTAAATCTGTGAATTATAATGATTAGCCTCTTGCAAGAAAAGCTGTTAAAGAAGTACAAGTGCCATTATACTATATAGTATTATATAGTACACACCGAACTGAAATCTATAAATACGTCTCTCATACGTAGTTAAATCTTCGAAATTTGGCTAAAATCGTTAACTAAAGCTCTGATATTAAATGCAAAAACCGCCCACAACCCCTGCACTAAACAAGAGGAATAATACGCTGAAAGGTGTGCCTGCTATGGATGATCATTGATGTATAAAAATACAACCGGTATCTGTCATAGTACTCACAGCGCAAGAATAAAATATAGTAGAACATATACAACATGTAATAATAGTGAAGAATAATATAACAAATTTTTGAAACCTTTATAACATCTTAAAAGATTTTCGATTTATCATAGGAGATATCAAAGTCTGTACACAAAGCCTCACTACAACACTCATAGAGCAACTCAAACAACAGAAACAGAAATACTAGATAGTATAAAACTGATACGTAAGCCTCTAACTTGCCTCCGAACTACAACATCGTCCTCACTAAGCTATCACTTGTCACCTACCACCTAGTCTGCTCATCCACAACTGCATGAACAACCCAAGGTAATAAGAGGAAAATACAAAACCTTGAGTCAGACAACAGTCTTAGTGAGCGATAAAATGGCTATCTAACATCAATAATAAAGTATATGAGAATGGATAGATAAACATACTAATCTACCCACAACACTAGGGAAGAACACAACTCCGTCTTCCCCGCATCGGACGGTGATAGCCTTTACATCAAACCCTTCCACCATTCATTCATGGAAACCAGAACAACCATTCATTCATGGAAATCAGAAGTAAATAGCACTAGACTCATAGCATTCAGATTATATGTATCTCATGTAAACCATCCTAATCGAATTCAACATCCCTCAAGCACAAGCCCCAAAGGCCTAAACTAGTATCAAACAAGCACCCAAGAAACATCTCCTTCGACGTTGGACAATTTTCGTGAGACTATACAAACAATGCATCTAATCAACCATGACAGACTCTGGCTATCCACACCAATCTTTCTTCGAAACCATCATTAATCATATGATGGCCAACCTTTACATATGTCAAGGGCTAATGGTAACCCCAGTTCTAATGTAAAATCCATACGCCTTTCAACGATACATATGTTTGTCCAATCTTGACAACTAGGCCTTTCAACGATACCTAGGGTACTCAACCAGCAACCTTCTAGCCCTTTGGGGGCGCCATTGTACCCTTGCTTGGAGCCTGTTAGAACTTACGACAACGATATACTCTTGGTCTTCATATCTCTTATCATCCAACCCGACCACTTTTCATAGCCTGATCAACCTTCTCAAGTAACCATTACTCACCAACTCATGACCTTTGAGTTATCATCTCATTCGTTGTTCCACATCGATCAACAAAAACATTCAACACTTCGAACATTCCCACTTGAATTCCCCTTGAAGTCATAACTTCACTTAACCGAATAACACCGATATATGATTCAACACCATTCATAGCATTACATCCATTTTCTATGAAATAAACTACAACGTCCATAAACGAATGTGAATGACCCATCATCGCCATTCCTGATCGAATTACCTTTTCTCGAGTCCCGACCGACCATCCACCTCATCCTCTGACCGACCCATCTCGAATCATGTCGACCGACCAGCCCCCACACATGCCTGACCGACCAACCCCTTCCTCAAGACCGACCGACCCATCAACTCGAGACCGACCTGACCGATGCAACACTGAATGACCGACACGTCCCTCTTTGTCCTAACCGACCGACCCACTTTTTGAGAAGCCGACCGACCCACTTCTAAAGCCAAGCCCGACCAACCTATGCTTACAAGACCGAGCTGATCGTTTGTTGCTCCCCAAGCCTCACCTTCGACCGACCCGACCGATACGACTTTTTCCAAACCCGATCCAAACTTCTTCAAACTCAAAATTCGATCAAAACTTCATCAAACGACAATACTGACAAAACTAACTCATCCAATACAATCATAAGCATGTTATGAAATCACTAACAACCTCAAATCACCAATAATCATATAAAATTTACTAAAAACATGATAAATGAGCATATGAAATAAACGGTGGATCTAACTTACATAAACATATGAAATAAAGTAGAAACTATCGGTTTTAAGTTACTAATTTGGATCCTATGGTGATTCATATGAAACCAAACATACCATGATGTAGATTTAAGGAGAAATTGATTTCAAACAATGAAAATATGTGCATGCAACTCTTGTACTTGTTTGAATCCGTGTGAGAGATGCATATCACTCACCAATTCTCCAAAACAATCCAAAAAACGCTTAGATCTAGATCCGGACAGCGAAGAATTTGATCCAAACTCTTCGCTTTGACGATATCTCCCTTGGAATGATGTTGATCTAGCTTCCAATGATTTACATCTTCGATTATCTAATGTAGATCTCGAATTTTAATGGTGGAAAGGTGTAGGTGAATGGAGGAACTCTAGCTCTTCCAAATGAGAGAATGGAGAAAGTAAACTATTCTCCATGCCTCCTACCCCTATTTATAGCCTCCACCATCCCACTAATAGGCCTCCCCAAATCAGCCGATTATAGCTTATCAAACCTGAATGACCAACTATAAAACCTTAAAACAGTGTTTCCTCCTAAAGCATTGAACTAAATCTTCAACGTGACCACTCTACGGAAAGAGAAACTGCATTTCGTTTCCAATGGCACAAGTCTCAAAACCTGATTCAATCCGAGTCAAAAGTTATGCCCTATATAAAACTGACAGGGGCAAAATGGTCACAAAAAATTGGTAAAAATTTAGGACATGTCTCACATCCCCATAGACCACATATTAAAATATGAGAATGATCCAACCCTCAAGGAGCAAAATAAAAATATTTTACCATCTTCCGACATGTAAAATGTAGGCTGTTACAGCACAGCTCTCTGGTAGGTCGAACAAGTTGGTTAACCCACTCTAGGATAAGTCAACCCATACATATTTATGAAAACGTGTACTGGCCAATTGTTACTACAAGAATTCGTACTGGCGACACTAAAACCAAAACAAAATGATGGGGTATCATAATAGAGTTGACACCGAAGTATAAGCTCGAGAAGTGTTTGATGGATACTAAAATAGGAGGGAATAGAAGTGGAGCCAGTACCGATAGCAAAATGTCTAAGAGGAACAAAGCCGACACCGAAATGAAAAGGATAGGAGTAGAGCTGACACCAAGAATTAGAGTCATAACAAGTGGAGTTGGCACCGAGAGCTTGGAATAATAACAAAAAACTGATACTGAATTAGCAAGATTGGGAATATGGAGTCGATATCAAGGATATAGAGGGTATCGGCGAAGACGACACCAAAACAATGACTTTGTAAATATGCTTTCGGCACCAATATAGGGCAATAAACATCTTCATGTCGATACAAAGATAAGATAGAATAAAGGTACAATGTTGATACCAACATGTAGTGAGCAGTTAGCCTGGTGTCAACACTGACGAATGAAGGCAAAAGCATAAAGCTGATACCAAGACAAGGAAAGCAGCTGATGTAAAGGCTGATACTGAAGTCAAGAAGACCAAGACACGAAACCGAAACCGAAAGCCCGAAGGAGGAAGCATGGATTTCGTGTTCAAAAGTGAAAGCGGCAAAGACAATGGAGAGATATCAACTATTAGATGAAATCATAGAGGCAATGCCAAGAAGTGCATGTAGCAGAGGATTAAGGTTGGTACCGAAGCCAAAAAGCACTGACATGGGCCGATATTAAGAGGTTGATGTGAAAGAGGGATTTCCTACACGATTGCTACAGAAGGGGGTCTGAGTCCTCTATAAATAAGACCATAGGGGTCACATTTTGAGGGGACTTTTATTTCATTCCAAAATCTTGTGCTCAATTCTAAGATACTAAATGCTAATTTGGAGATCAAATTGGGGATTTCTCTTATAGTCTTCCATGTATTTCTTCAATTGATCAATAAAGGAAATATTTAACATCTACAATCGATTGTACTTGTCATTCAACTACTAACTTGGATTCAAACCTTAAATTGGAAGTAGTTACCATACCGACCTCAATGAACATTCTAACTTCAACTAGCAAGGAATTTATGAAGTCCTTATCCCAAGATGACCTTGTTTCCCTAAGTATTGTATGCGTGATACTCACCTCTTGAAGGAGGTGTAACTAATCTTCAAACTTGAGACATCGATATCTAAGAAAGGGCGAATTAAATCAAGCTTGAAAGAACTAGATTACACCAAGGTCCACAACCATAATACTACATTCGGGTGTTGACGATTTTTATCATTAACATTTTGGTGCAAGAAGGAGGGCTCGGACCTCCGATCCTTTAGATAACCTAGGACATACCTAGTTATTCCACTCTGCTAATTAGACATTAAAGACCTAAACTGTGGGTAAAAGGTCTCAACAAGGGTCTTTTGAACCTCGAATTACTACTTCAGATGTCAATGATCCGAGAGCTATTGAAAAATAAAGGCTAAGAATGAAAGCTTTGCAAATCATGGATAAGAAAAGGGAAGTAGAATAGTATAACGCTGACCAATAGAGCATTAACCCTTTCCATATAGGATCAACTTCCATCTTTGCTTTAAGTGGCTCAATATCTAAGGAATATAGCTTATTTTCTCACATGAAAGAAGTCATTAAAGCACAAGATAAGTATATTTAAGTAAGAAATAATGAAGGATTTCAACCGCTTTCCTTCAAAATGGTCTAAGGAAGTTGTACTTCTACCTCAAGATACATTGAATAGAAGACTTGAAGATAAAGATGAAGAAATAAAGTTGAGTACTAAAAGGGCTAAATTCTGACATCGAAAGGAAATCTTTGAGTGAAGACAACCTAAATAATGTAACCTTACCACATCTATTGAGAATACCAACTTCTTAACCAAACACGAGTTTAACTTTTGGCCATCATCAAAGAAGAAACCCAAATATGAAAGGAGTTTAGGAGGACCATACTACCACTACCATATGATGAATGGACATGAAACCAGCCACTATAGGGTTCTCGAGGGCACGATTATCAAGTTCTTTAATCAAGGCCAATTGTACAGACTTATAAGAGATTTAACCAGTTCTAATAAAGGATTCTTAAAAGAAAGAATATCTACACGGTCGCGAGTATGAAAACTTCTTAAAATTTGGAACTACCCCAAAATGGGTAAAGCTACCTACGATGGTAGAAAACCTTTGTCTGTGCCAAGATGACCAAAGCAAGGCGTCTCTTGGAGGGACGCGGTGTGTAAGCCTTTAGTCGTGCCCAAACCAGAAAGGGCCAGGTTAAAGCCTCGAAAGAATAAGCCTATGTCTACACCAGCAATGGCCAAGTCGGAGCATATAAACCATTAACTACATCTACGATGTCCAGGTTTAGGCATCTCCTGAAGCGATGTTGGAGTAAATCTTTGTCCGAGTCCAAATCAAAAAGGGCCAGGTTAAAGAAGCACAACACTTATCCGTGCCTGCAATGGCCAGGGTAAGGTACCCCTTGGAGGGGGTAAGTGTAAGCCTCTATCCGCGCCTATGATGTCCAGGGTAGAGCATCAAAAGAGTAAGGCTTCATCCTCATCTACAATGGCCAGGATGAAGCATCTAAACCCTTAGCCATGTCTACGATGGCCAGGTCAAGTCGCCTCCCAGAGGGAGGTCGGGTAAGTCCTTGGGCCCTGCTTGAGAATAAGCTAACCAAGCGCATTGGATATGTGACGGCAAGGAATTTCGCTCGATCCGAATCAGTCGCTAAACCGATCTAGACCGTTCGAAACCCCTGATCGTTTGAGAACAGGACAAATCAGAACGCAGACGGAAGAACATTTCATTGCTATTACAACAATTCCATCAGAATACAAGAAAATACAGAGTGTAAATGAATAAATTACATTCGACAGATATCAGAGTTTACAATATATTACATAGCAGCGGAAAAATAAATACAAAGCACAACTGAAGGTGATATACGGATACAGAGCTTTCCGGATATCATTCCAGCTGTAAACCAGGATCCCGTGAATATAAATCTGCAAAACCAAAACTACTAGCTGCCCGTGCGGAAAATAGGGGCACTCAGAGTTTAGGTTAAAACAATAAACTCCAGGTCAGTCATGTGACTGGTGTGAGAACTAAAACAGTTATTAAAACTTTATTTTAAAAGAGAGTAATTCAAGGGACCACGCCGTATAACACAGAACGGGTTTCCTCCCAAGAACACCAGTGCATAGAATAAACAACGCAATGCTTTTTCGAAAAATGAAGCTATTATAAGACCCAGGTCCCATCACACAATGCAACGCAAGCCGGAGGATAGGGTTTTACCTTATAACAGCCAAACATGCTTGATACGTTTAAAACAAATCATTTGATACTATAATAAGTGTATAGTGACAAAACAATTTTAATCATAAATATAAATCATAGACGGCATAAGTGCCCCATACCACTATGTCGCAATACTAGTTCTACAATTAAAACCGAAATACACGTATTGGAAATTGGATTTCCGTCATGAGTCGAGGCAAGGGGCAAGCTCCTCTCCGCTTCGAGACACTCTAGCAAATGCTCAGGACTACACACTCTGGGCAGCCACTTGGATCGGTTGGGCCGGTCCTCACTTACGTTAGAGGATTAGTTATTCATGAACACACGTTTCCCGGTCCTTACAGACCTATTATCGAGGCGCCTCATTCCAACAACCACAAAGGTGAAAAGTATATAAATGTCAGGGCTGGTAAGTCACTGACACCACCAAAGCTAGAAAGAAACGTTGTGTTCTCCCAACGGCCCATATCCCGTTTTTAACTCATACCGAGGTGTGAGGCTCGCGAATTCACGTTATACACAAAGCTGCCACGTAGGCCGTGCTTTGATCATCAACCACAAGACTTTGCTTTTCAACAGAAGCCTTGATCCATGCAACTCAGTATGCCACACAGGCAATTCATGCCATGCGATTGATATCTATCGATATATAACCTCTAAGCTCATACGTCTCAGAGAAGGGCGTTAAGCAAGAGAATAAATTCTCCGTCGCCAAACAGATATATATTTAACAGAAATCAATCAACACAGAATAAAATCCAATGTCAGACACACAATCCATTTACAAGTTCGTTCTGGGTCTGAACGAAACCGGAGGCACTTTCCTCGCATATCCATCCATCTCCAAGTACGTCTGGACGACCACCAACTATTTCCATCCTCTTGGGTGTACAGCCCAATTAGGATGATCAGTAATTATCCAAACGATGTGAAGACTTCCGGTCTTCGACCACCGTCTTCATCTTCGACATATCGTCGAATCGGTTATTTAGAATGGGTATAAACCCGGTCTTTCCGAACAACCCGCGTATATTAAAAACAAATGTTACACCAACACAACACACGCCTCATTCCAATTCATATTCTCAGGGAAAGGTTCCCATTAATTTTATCAAAGATAAATTCTTTAAATTTATTCTTTAATCCTCCTTTGGATGTCGTTTCAAACCAAATTATGGTTTTTCTAAACTAGTCGTGATTAGCGAACCACACCGAAGTAATTATTTATTTTATTTCCCAATCCCAACCTATTCATCCCATGAAGCAAAACTGGTAATACTCCATATCTAATACTATGGTGTTATCGGTAAAATTAATTACCATTTCACGTTCAAATCTAATTAAAGGTTTAACTATCGCTTTGGAGCAAAACTGGCGATACTCCATTCTCGCTCATTTCTAAATTTGAAAATTTAGATTCTAGATTCGCATTTCAACCTAATTGCAGATTCGTTAAAACTCCTTTTACTGGGTTAAAGAACTAGGTGTTATTTAAAACACAGTTCACGACAAACCCAAATCACATTCTATTTATTATCGGGTTAAAGAACTAGTGTTATTTAAAACACCGTTCACGATAAACCCATTTCAAATCCAATCAAATATATTAAAATTCCGATTATTTAAAACCTCTTTTTAAATCTAATTTATTTATTTAAAAATAATTGGGTTTTAAATTTAGTTCCAAACTAGTTCATTTCGATAAAAATCCATTTTTATCTTTTCAAATATGGAGTTTTCCACCCCAATTTTTCCCAAATCATTTCTTATGATTTTACACAAATCATTACTATTTTTAATAATTTTATTAAGGCCCGTACAATCGATTTCCAACAATGGCCATCGAACTGCACTTACAGCGACCTTTTTCAAATTTGATTTGGACGTAACTCCAAATCCAACCGTTAGATTTCAAATTTCTAATATTCGTTAGAAAGCTCTTTTCGATACGAACCCAACGGTTCTGGTTTTAGGAGAATCCGACGGTCGGATCACCCGTAATGTCCGTTTGAAATAAATGGTCGAAATTCACGAACTGCCGCGGCACGGCGCGTTCTATTCAGGCCATTATATATATAATATATATATATTATATATACTTCGTCGATTTCTAATTAAAAACGAATTTTACAAATAGTTTTGAATTCGTTTCAAAAACAATTTCTACCTTTATTTCAACTTCAAATCAACATTGAATTTCCTATTATAAATCCTTTTTACTTTCATTTCTATTTGATTTCCATTCAAATCGATTTTAATTCGATTCGAATTCATTTCCTTTTTAATTCAATTTCGTTTCGAATTCGTTTTCTTTTCAATTCAAATTCGTTTTCTATTCAATTCAAATCAAATTCGTTATATATTCGATTGAAATCAAATTCGTTATATATTCAATTGAAATCAAATTCGTTTTCTATTCCATTCGAATTCATTTCGTTTTCTATTCAGTTCGAATTCATTTCGTTTTCTATTCAGTTCGAATTCATTTTCTTTTCAAATCAAATTAAATTCAATTTAAATCAAATTCATTTTCTATTCAAATCAAACTCATTATATATTCAATTCAATTCGAATTCGTTTTATATTCGATTTATTTCGAAATCGTTTTATATTCAATTCATTTCAAAATTGCTTTATATTCAATTCATTTCGAAATCGCTTTATATTTAATTCATTTCGAAATCGCTTTATATTTAATTCATTTCGAAATTGCTTTATATTCAATTCATTTCGAAATCGCTTTATATTCAATTCATTTCGAAATCGTTTTATATTCAATTCATTTCGAAATCGCTTTATATTCAATTCATTTCAAAATGAATAAAATCGATATAAATATCGTTCACGTCAAAATGGCGTCAATCTAATCAACACGGCTTCATATATTCCTTTATTCTATTCAACAAATGAATATTTATTTTTGTCAACACACGACTAATCTCAACGAATGAGTACTGTCCACATGTGACTATTTTTGTTAAATTATTTCGTTCAACACATGACTAATCTCAACGGATGAGTACAGTCAACACATGAACCTTTATTTTATAGTGATAAAGATATAAATTTTATTGTTAAAATATTACATTCAACACATAACTAATCTCAACGGATGAGTACAGTCAACACATGAACATTTACTTTATAATATTCTTTATCTTCTAAATTGGAATGAGGCCCAATCAATCACCATATAAAATTAATTATATGGATTTTCATACAACACATGTATATAATAGCATTGAAAAATAATCGACCATCAACCAAAGTGCACTACACTGTATAAGCATCAAATATAGATGTCTAACGATTATAACAGCCTGTCAATCAATCGATCGACATATTTAATCAATCAGGATGAGTGAACTTCAAATTTCATCCCAACACCCGTGTGGGGTTTCAAACAATAAAACACAGATTTTAGTTGTGCAGTTGGGCGATGTGTAAAATTTATCGTCCCAATCAATGTCAGTCAAATAGGTGTACATAAACAAACCGTCTGGTTTGTAAATGAATATTTATTTATTCACATTCACATTAAAAATTATATTTTTAACGACCAAATTATTTTATTCAACCTTTGAATATTCTGTTCAGTTCATTATCAAATAAAATGATATCTTTATTTTTCTAACTTGTTTTAGAAAATTTTGGCGGCATAACGGCACGATACTAGAAACGGGATGAGGCCTAGCCTTATCCCCGGTCTAGTGAAGGCCCACGCCATTCACATATCAATCAAATCAATTTCATTTCACCAAGCAATTCAAATTTCAATCAAATAATCTAACTAACTACTCAACCAAACAATTTAACAAACAAGCCATCCATGGTCTGTGGATGACGGGTGGCAGGTGCTACTAAACACCGTCTGCATCCTAGTATATATATATAACTAGAAAAAGAAATTGAAGAGTGAGAAGTTCTCACCGATAGCTATCCAATCATCTTGACTCTTCTTTGATAGAAATCTTCATCGTTATCGCATTTTTGTCATCTTCGTTGCTGTAGCCACTACATATGTAAAAATCGAATTTTTACTTCGCTATTCAATATATAAAAATCGAATTTTTTACTTTGTTATTCAATATATAAAAATCGAATTTTTTACTTTGTTATTCAATATATAAAAATCGAATTTTTACTTCGCTGTTCAATATATAAAAATCGAATTTTTATTATACTATTCAATATATAAAAATCAAATTTTTATTATACTATTCAATATATAAAAATCAAAATTTTATTTTGTTGCTATGTATTTAAAAATCATATTTTTATTATCACTCCATATAGATAAAAATTCTATTTTTACAGCGCTACTATATAGATAAAAATTCTATTTTTACAACGCTATTCTCTATATAAAGATTTCGCCTTTTCAAATATAAAGATTAAATCTTTTCAAATATAAAGATCAAACCTTTTCAAATATAAAGATCGAACCTTTACTATCCATATAATATAAAAATCGTTATTTTATTCTTTCTATATCATAAAAAAAATTATATTTTTACTTCATTAAAAATTACTCCTTTTTGTTTTCAAATAGCACTTCTTTTATACTGCATATCTCGCCTTTTACATTTTCAAAATCAATTCTTTTATATAACTAAAACCGCAATCAAACAATGTAATTTAAACAAAATAAAAACTGAATTTAAAGTAAAACAAGAAGGGAGAAGCTCACCAATGTAATTGGCGCAAGGGGATGGCGTAGGAGGGTTGCTGGCGGAGGCCGCAGGGAGGCGCGGATCGCTGCAGGTGGTGGGGGAGCGTCGGCCTTGGGCGGTGGTGGTTGGGGTATGGGTCGGCGGTGACGTTTTGAGAGGGGGAGGGGGTTTTGGGGTCCGCGGTCGCCGTTAGAAGGGGAGCGAGAGCGAGGAAGAGGGGGGTGCGGTTGGCACGGGGGAGGAGGGCGCCTGCTCTAGGCGGCGGCGTCGAGGTCGATAAAGGGGGCTGGAGCGTCGATGTTTTTTTTTTTCCTTTTTTTTCTATCTGCTAAACGAAGAAATAAGGGGGGGCAGAGGGAATTAAGGGGAGGGGGAGAGAGGAGATTTTATTTATTAATTTATTTAATTTTTAATTCCCATAAAGGTACTTTTACATACGACCTCTAAACGAGGCCCACCGCCTGTCGTCCATAGCGTATTACCCCCATTCCGAACACAATGGGATATGTATCGCAAGCGGATTCGACCGTTTCGATCAGTTTCCGTCAAAAATCAACATATAACTCTATATATTGAATTTGAACGCGCATTTCAATTTACTGGGGTCACATACTAACTCGAAAAATTCCATAAAAATATTTTCTAGCTTTGTATTGACGATACGGTCCTAACAAAACTAGTTTCATCGAATTCCGAGACCGTTTGAAAAATGGCCATTTTCCAGTCGATTAAAATCAACTGAAATTGGTCAAACGCGTTTTCCTTTGCCACGCTCACATATTGATTTGAAAAATTATGAAATTTGGAATCTAGCAATAATTTGACATCACGGACCCAACAAAAGTGGTTTCGTTGAAATCCGAGGTCGTTTGCAAAATTTCCATTTTTAAGGGCCTGAATTCCATATCGACTATTCAGAATTTTCAACTGGACATATCTTTTGATTCCCGCTATGAAATTTTGATTTATCAGATTCGTTAGAAAGATATTATCAGTTAGATCCTATTGTTTTTGGTTTCACTAAAATCCGGATTGTTTTGCACCCGGTACATTCAATTGAAGTTTGAAATCGAATTATCGAACTACCGCGCCATTTTCAATTCTATTTATAATTATATATATAAATATTTATATCCTAACGACGGCGTATATAATATATACGTTCGAATTTATTCAAAATAAATTTCTCGTCGATATTATTTAAAATAATTCATTTTAAATCTTCAAAATTCATTAAAATTGCCAAAATAAAAATTTTAAACTCGCCCAGAATTTCCGGGTTATTACAAGACACACAAAGCCCAATAAGTGGCTCACAAATCAAAACTAAGCCCAAAGAGCGGCTCACAATGGTTAAATGACCGATCAAAGCGTAGAAATTGGCTCATAAAGCCGAAATGGTGACTCCAAGAAAAGGCTACAAATACAAAAATTTGGGTTTCGGGTCTTCTATCTACATCTCCAAAAGTGGATTTCTGGTCTTCTATGGCAGATACCCGAATATAGGTTTCGGGACTTCTATCTATATTTTCAGAAGTGGATTTTTAGTCCTCTATTACAAATGCCTGAGTCAGGTATCTGGACTTCTATTATAATTCCCGTGGGTTTTGGTTCTTCAATTCTTATTTCCAGAAGAGGGCTTCTAGACTTCTATTATCATGCCCAAGTATGGGATTCACGCCTACTGTGTTATTTCTGCAAGTGGATTTCTGGATTTCTACTACATGTGACTAAATTTGGGTTTCAGAACTTCTATTCATACTTCCCAGAGTAGGTCTCCAGTTTGCTATCACAGATACTAAAATTGGGGTTTCAAAATGTAATTACAAGAAAGCAATCTTAGATTCATATTATCTCAAAAGATAATTTCTAAATACTCGAATTGGTATTTCGAGTCTTCTATTTGAAATCTCCCAATAAAGATTGTGATTTTCACACCTCAAAACAGGGAAGTTCTCTAAACTTATGTTAGTCAAAATGGTTATATTACTCTTATCACAAGTTTCATTTACTACATGGTGTTGATCAAAACAATGCTTGGCACAACATGAGTGAAATATTAAACATTATGCAAAAATCTAATGCAAGAAGTGTTAGCTATTGAATTTTATGCAGAAAACTGCAGAAGAAATTCTGAATGCAGATATTCGAAACAAAGATAAAATCCATGCATAACACAATGTATACGCTAACCATAGGTTTATTCACAAAAACATGTTATAAAATGGCTACATCCAGAAGATGGAGAACAATGTAATATTTGTACAAGAATTCTAAGGCTTCCGTGATCAAGTCATCGCAAACAAGATTACTAGTTATTTGAATGATCCCAGAGGATGGAAACAACTTTAATGACCTTACTCAAAGAATTAGCAGAGAGAGTAAGTGTGGAATTGAAGGGGACTTCAAATCTTTCAGGGTTACAAGCTCGAGGACATTTGTAATAATCCCATTCTCTAGTTGGAGGACTATCGTAACCATGGTCGATTAATTTTGAGTGATATGTCTGAACCTCCGTAAGACTCATCCTTCTCTTCATCTAGAATATCAAACCGAAGTTGAGGGCGAGTGTAAATCTTTTCAATATTTCTAACAAAGCAATATCTTTCCAATTTTGAATATTTGATAAGTAAAGATTTCTCATGATATTCTTTCTTCAGGCTAACAAAGCTTCCTACGAAATCCTTAGAAAGTGAACACATCGTAGGGAGTGCATTCTGAAAGAAGTATCAAGAAGCCAAGAGAAGAAAATTCATTACAATAATATCAAAAGCCGAATGGATACATATATTACAAATATTCTTCTTGTTCATAAAAAATAGATCTTTTGAAAGTTTCAGATATAAATCTATCTTTGTTAAATTTAAGCTTGTTTGAGGGCAAACCTCTGGGAGTCGAATGAACTTGAGGAAGATTCCAGTAGGCTCGTAGATGAATATCGATGCCATAATCATCTAAGCATCTTCTGTGAAGACGTCTGAGCAAACCTCCACTGAGGTCACCTAGAAAAGAAAAATCTACGATTTCATATTTTCTATAAACTTTATATAAAAGATCCACTAAGATGTCTCTGTCTTCAATTAACATCTAGAATAGAGTTGTTAATTTGAAATTCTCTTTCAAAAGTCTCTCACAACGCAGTCTAGAAATCCTCAACCTTGGAGCTACTTCCTTTTCCTTAAAGGACATTATTTTAGCGGCACTTTAATCAAGCCAGTGGTATTTATCAGATAGGGCGTTATATTCACTCATTTCCTTATTTTGCTCCCTAGTGAGACAAGCTACTTCTGATCGTATCTCTTCGAGCAGGCTTAAGATCTATTTTTTTTTCATTTCATCTGATTGGGAGGAAAGAGGATGATTATTGAGAATATGAAAAAAAGAGGATGCTATAAAAAATTATGGTACCTAGAAATTTAAGTGGAAGCTTAGTGAGTCTCATCATTTTTTAACACTCTTTGATCTTAAACCTTTCCCCTTCTCTTGTGTGTCGAAAGAGTCGAGAGTTCTAGTTGGAATGGCATCATGATCAAGGGTCTCGAAATTGACACTTGGCATTTCATCTTGGCCGTTGGGAACTTGGGAGATATCATTAGCATCATTAAAGTTGTCACCACAATCACCTCTATTTCCATTAGTGTCACAGCCTTTAAGACCCTAGCCATCATCATTATGAGTTGACATTTGCTGCTGTAAAACATATTCCCCACCATCAGCATCTGACTCTTCCATGACAATATCATCTATAAACAACAGTTTTGCCACATAGGTCTTCTCTCTCTTAAGAATTATGATTCCATCTTTTACCTAGTTTATCTTTATCATAAATATTTCCACCAAAAGTGGATCAAGGGAAAAAGCGTAAATCAAGGTGTTTTCTTATGTTGTCGGCATAAATGAGAAAAAACGCATCCTGGAATGAGTTCACCATGATCTTGTCCAATGTGGTTTGAAAGAAACAGGAAAGCCTTTATTTAGCATCGTTAATCACACTAATAGATTTTGTCGGGAAAGAACCACTCTTCTCAAGATTCCTCCTTTGAGGGGCATTCTTCTCCTTAAGAAGAGAAATTTCTTCTTGTAAAGAAGAATGATTAGAATGAATTGTAGTTATTTCTTCGTTTGTTCTTCCCAAGTTCTCGTTTAAAGATTTAACTTCTTCAATTAAAGATATAATGATTCCTTTCTCCTCAGCTATTGAAGATTATGCTTTAGCGAGGGAAGTTATAATGACTCTTGTGTCTTTATCACACCCTCTCTAGTGTTGATAAGGGTAGCAATTTCTTCTTTCAAGGAAAGATTTTCTTCCTTAAGTTTTAGCAAATCGGAAGAAGTCCCGATGTTGTGCAGTTAAAGCGCTCAGCAGATCCAATGCGACAGAAGTGCAAAAAGTTGTAGCGAAGATAAATCGAGGAAATAGCAAGATATAGCGGATGAGTCTAAATAGCATATAAAACTCATATTTAATGCTTTTACAAATGTAAAAATGATAAATAAATGGAAAACTAACATTTAACTTAATTATAATTAGTGCATTCTTAACTTTAAAAAAAGCATAAGCAAATATATGAAAATAAATTTAAACTTTTGTTTAGTTTGATTATATTTAACGGAATGTTGTAGTATTTTATATTTAGAAAAATATATGTCAAAAAATTATAGTAAAAAGCTAATTTATAAAATTTATAATGTATAAATGTCATTTTAAAATTCATTTCTTTTAATAGAAGATATAGCGGACATAGCGGAATATAGTCGAAATAATAGGATATATCGGGAATATAGCGGGGATTAAAGTGAAGAGGCTATTTCAGAGGCTATTCAGAAATAGCGTAGCGTTAGAAATCCGCTACATGATATAGCGGAGATATTGCAGAGTAATAGCGGGGAATAAACTGCACAGCCCCGACGACACCTTCTTGCAATAAGAACCATTATTCGGTGACCTAAAGAAAGAAAGATATAGCAGAAATGAAGGGCACAATTACAAGACCACAAGAAGTAAGAATAATACCGAGAGTTGCTGCTTGACTAGAGACTGATGATAGCTAAATAAATCAGGAATGTAAAATGGAAGACTAATACCAGAAAACGAGGATGAATATATACTCATTTTAACCAACTCATTAAAGCCCTCAATATCTGAAGGTACAGATGGTCCTTGAGAATTAAGGTCCTCAGAAGGAGAACAAAGTCCCACTATGTGATGGATCGTAGTAAAAACTTCAGGAGTTTCAGATAAATGAATATCGTTGGGGAAGCTACCTTTGAAGAAGTAGTTATGGGCAAATCAATATCCACATTAGGACAAGAAGTTTGGTCTTTAACATCCTTGGAGCTCTTGGATGGAGAATACTTAGTGATTACATCTACAAGATTCATTTTAGCAGCTTCTCGAGACTTGAGAAGGGCGTCCTTCAAGGAAAAAGTTCTATTTTTGGAACCAAGGAAGGTGAGTTGATCTTATTTTGTTCGAAATAGACGACTCAGAAGACATATAATGAATCATGAACAAAGTATATCTTGCAAATGGACAAGAAAATAAAGTTATTACTAAGTTTTTGAGTATTCACATGAATCACGTACTATGGATGTCAGGAAATATTGGAGAATTTGAGGAGAAAGGAGCATTCCTCCCCATAGATAGAGAAAGTATTCCCTTATTAAAAGAAATTAAAGGAGGTTGACAAAAAATATTCTGACCTGTCGGGAGGAGAGAGTATTTCTAAAGGGTACTTGGTGTCAATAAAAAAAGGTCTGTTGCCCAACTTTTCTGAAGCAATGTTAAAAAGGTCTACAAATCTTTTACCCTCGAAAGTATGAAGCTTGGGAGCAGCATTTGAAATAAAAACAGTGTGTTATCACACATATGGAAAATAAGTGTACATTGAGTTACGAAGACTAAGTAAGAGATGTAGTCAAAATATGAACTCGGAGAAAGTTTCTAGAAATGCCGAGAGGGCAATGTTTGAATAAAAATTTAATTTCCCAATCTTTAAATATAACTACTTCTTTAAATTGCAGTTTCTTTGAAGGATTAGCGTGAAAAATTTGGCAATTCATGTCATTATGTTTGGAGGGGAGAATCAAACAATCGAGAAGTGGGGGATCTAAGGAAGGGTTACCAAATTCCAATGACAAAAGATCTTGGCCTAAAGGTAGGTATAGGTATTAGGAGAAAGCTGGATGGGAGCGATGTTAAGATATTTTAGGAATCTGGCAATGAAATCTGGAAAAGGGACAAAGCCTCTGTGCCAGATATGGATGGCAATATAGGCAAAATACCCGTTAGGAGGAAACATGATCGTATCAGTTATACGTGGAGGAATTGCTTTCACTCCAGAAATGTTGAAATCCTGAAGAATAGCGTCAACCTCCTCCTGCGAAGTGATCAAGGAGTGTTTTTCAATAGCCCCAATCTTCTTCGAGGATGAAGGTTCAGATGGTAAGATGGAACTTTTGGTGGGCTTAGTTGAAATATGTTTCTTCCCCATGGTGCCAGGTATAATTTGCCCATTTCATTAAACAAATCACATGCATAAGTGCCGTGGAAAGATAAATTCACATAAAGATCAATATAATTTAATACAAAGATAGAAAGTTGTTTCTAATCTTCTAAAAGCATGCAATGTATGCTTTCAAAAGAATGAGAAACAAAGAAAATATTTGTATTACTTGTCAACCAAACCAAAATAGATTAGTGGTGATCAACTTGGCAATGAGGCCGAAAACAATTTGCACTAATCAATTCGGTTGTTCGATCAACTAAGTGCAATAAAATTGCTTGATAACTAAAATTCTGAACAAGTAATTCAATTGGATAATTAAGTTGGTTCATACTAGCAACTTTTCGAGATAATCCAATCAAAACCTAAGAATTGTACCCAAATTTGAATTATTTAGATGAGTATCAAGCATTTGATGATGATCACGGAATGAAACTAGTAAAAAGCTTCAAATCAATTTGAAAGAAAGCAGAACAAATTTACTCCGATTAATGCAGGAATATATCCCAAGAGCGGTAGATGTGTTTAATTTGTTGATGCTTGCACTAGGAAAATTTTAAATGCAGGAGATTAATGAAGAAGAACAAAGGAAAATTTATATAGAAAGAACAACAAAAGTAATAGGGAATGAGTATTTATAGACTGGAAGAAGCAGATGTTTGAACCGCTGACTTGAAAAATCTAGAATACCCCTTCATTAGGAGGGGCTAAATGTTACTACAAGAATTTGTAATAGAGACATCGAAAACAAAACGAGGTGAAGGGGTATCGTACTAGAGTCGACACCAGAGTAGAAGCATGGGAACTGTTCGATTGATACAAAAGTAGAAGGGTGTAGAGGGAGAGCCGGTAACGATTGTAAAAGGTCTATGAGGAACAAAGCCGACACCGAAATGAAAAATATAATACTAGAGCCCACACCAAGAAGTGGAGTCATAACAAATGGGGATGCACCAAGAAATGGAATAATAAAAAATGGAGATGACACTGAAAGCTTGGAATAATAACAATGAAACCGGTACCAACATAGAAAGAATGGGAATATGGAGTTGATACCAAGGATATAGTGGGTATTGGCAAAGATGGCACTAGAACAATGACTTTGTATATATGTTATCGGTGCCAACATAGTGCAACAAACAGCTTGGTGTAGATATCAAGAAAAGAAGGCAATAAAAGCACGATGTCGACACAAACATGCAGTAAGCAATTATCTTGGTGTCGACACCAAAGAATGAAGGAAAATGCATAAAGCCAATACTAAGAAAAGGAAAGCAGCTGACGCACAGGCCGATGCCGAAGTCATGAAGACAAAGACATGAAATTGAATCCTCGAAGGCGAAAGCATGGATTTGGTGTTCAAAAGTGAAAGAAGCAAACACAATGAAGTGATACCCAGCTATTGAGTGAAAGCATAGAGGCGATGCCAAGAAGTGCAAATGGAAAAGGAATTAGGTTAGTGCCAAAGACAGAAAGCACCGACATGGGTCGGTATTAAGAGGTTGATGCGAAAGCGAGGTTTCCTACATGATTGTTACAAAAGGGGAGGGTTCTGAATCCTCTACAAATAAAACCAAAGGGGTCACATTTCGGGGGACTTTTCTCTCATTCCAAAATCTTATACTCAATTCTAAGATACTAAACCCTAATTTGGAGATCAAATTGGGTATTTCTCTTGTTGTCTTCCATGTATTTCATCAATTGATCAATAAAGGAAATATTTAGCATCTACAATCTATTGTACTTGTCATTCAACTAATAATTTGGATTCAAAAACTTAAATTGGAAGTAATTACCAAACCGACTTCAATGAACATTCTAGCTTCAACTAGCTATCAATTTATGAAGTCCTTATCCCAAGATAACTTTGTTTCACTAAGTATTGTAAGCATGATGCTCATCTCTTGAAGGAAGAGTAACTAGTCTTCAAACATGGGACATTGATATCTAAGAAAAAGCAAATCAAATCGAGCTTGGAAGAACCAGATTACACTATGGTCAACAACCGTAACCCTACATTCGGGTGTTGACGATTTTTATCGTTATAACTAGTTAAATGCATGATTAGCTCTTTTGTTTACTCTTTACTTAATGTTATTATTTCCTTAACATTTTAAACTTATTGCCCATTAGTTTCAAATTTAACATGTATTTAATATGCATTTTTTTTTTGAATGTTGCCTTCAGTGTTATTCTTTGGTTTCTTGTTTTACCGCACATCTAGATTTTAAATGTGCAATCAACATGTGCATTACTAATTTTTCAATTTCCAAATTCTTGAGTGTTTATTCCTTTTTTCTATTCCATTTTATTTAGTTCCCTTCCCTTTTAACACGCGTTTAATTCCCATTTCGAATGCACACTATTTTAACGATATTGCATGTATGTTGTTCACATGTGTGTCAACATTCTAGAATTGATTATCTATTTCAAATTTTGATGTTACACCCATTAATACCATTTTAGTGTTATTTTTGACATGCAGTTTCATTTAAATCGAATGTTGCAATATTGATGTTAATTACTTTCAAATTCAAACACACATTATTTATTCAATTAACGTGCATACCATTTATTAATTTCCATTCTTTCTTCTGTTTCTTTTTATTTAATTCTCTCTCTTTATATATATATATACACACACACACACTATTGTGCATTTAGTTTGCATTGTGGAATTTTTTTATTTATTTCCCATTTTACAACATGCTTTTGCTTTCAATTTTCAAACGCATATTATTGACATAATTATTTTGACAATTTTGTTATTAAAAATGCAGGGTGTTACACAAATGTTGAAGAGAGACTAACATGCCTTCTAAATCGATCTAACAATGGTTTACCCTTCAATACGATGGCCGCGTGATAAAGGTAAAAAGGATAATATAGTCTGAACAAGGATATTTTGAACCTCCTACAACTGAAATGATAGGTATAAATCCAAAGCTTTATGAGGAGTCAATGTTAAGGTTGAAAGCTCCAAGTATAATCAATAGGTTGAAAACTGAAACTTACGATCTAATAACTAGAGCATTAATCCATTCCACGTCGAATCAACACCTTTGTTTACCTTTTAGAAAACACTAGAACAAGAAAAAAACTTATCCTCCTAGATAATAAAGGACATTAAAGATTACTCCAATGGAATGATATTTGGAAAAGAAATGGTAAAGGACTATGATGACTTCACCTGTCGATGGCAGTCTATCATAAAGGAATCTTTGATGTTCCGTTGTCACCAAGGTGTTTTGGAAAGAAAAATAAAGTTGGGAATGAATTCTTGTTAATTTACGAATCTCAAAAGGATTCAAAAAGGAAGCTAACTATGGATGTAGATCCGAAGCAAATTCTAAGAGGCCAAAGAAAAACACTACGACAAACAATTTTAAATTCTAGTTGCCAAAGGAATTCATGTTTACCTCATTTGTAAACATTTAGCTTTTAACTAAGAGAGAATTGGATTAGTGTCCTTCGAAGAAGAAAGTTCCAGAGGATGAATGGGATAAAGGAGGCTTATATTGCTACTATCATATAGAAATTGACACAAAACAAATAATTATAGGGTCCCAGAAGGAATATCCATATGCTTGTTTAAATTAGGAAAGTTGAACATATTTATAAAGAAATGATTAATTGAAGTCAATAAAATTTCAGTTTAAGAAAGAAATACCATTTAGATAAAAGTATAAAATAATCTACTTCATGAGTAAATGAGATAACTTCTTGCCTAAGAGATTCTACATGGTTGGGAGTGAAGTGCTCCTTTAATTTGGAACAAGTCCTTGATGTAGTCGATGATTTTACCAAATGGGAGGATGTGTAAGATTGGGGACATGTGCTTGGCACTTAATAATGCCATTGATCCCCTAAAATGGCCCAATCAAGGCGTCTCTTAGTGAGAGGAGGGCTAAGCCATTAGTTGCACCTATAAGGCCAGTTGATGCGCACATAAGCCCTTCTTCCTCCTATTAGAGTGGCTTGTTAAAGGATCCATCTGGAGGAATGATGGGTAAGCCTGAGGACATGCGCCCAACTCTGATTGAAGCACGCTTTGGCTCTATTCATTTTAGAATAAGACATGCCTCTACTTTGGTCGATCATGCCCTACCTCTAATCTAAAGAATGGGCAGGCCATATCTTTACCAATGCCTTACCCTGTAGAAGGGAACAAAAGCTTAAAGGGAGAACGTGAACCATATCCTTCCTCTATTCAAAAGATGAACATGACATACCTCCAATTTAAGGAAAATAATGTTCAAAACAACCTAAAATGAACTTTGAATTTATATGCCCAATAAAGATTTTTTTTCTTCTTTTAGTTCCAGAAGTGGATTTATGGACTTTTATTATTTAATACCCGAATTTTTGTCTCGAATGTTCTAATTATTACCGAAAGAGGTGTCGATCTTCTATTATTTCCAAAAGTGGGTTTTTGGACTTCAATTGTGTAAATATCTGAATCCGGGTCTCTGCTCTTATAATTATTACATAAAGCGGTTTCGATCTTCTATTATTTCAGGAAGTAGATATCAGAACTTCTACTATCAAACAACAAGATCTGGATTTCGGGTCTTTTAGCTATTATTGAAAGAGGTTCCAGTCTCTTTTTATTTCCAAAGTGGATTTATGAGCTTCTATTACTTAAATAACCAATATGGGTTTTGGGTCTTCTAATAATTGCCAAAAGAAGTTTTGGTCTTTTATTAATTGTAAAAGTGGATTTCTTCTATTACTTCTAAAAGTGGATTTCTAGACTTCTATTACGTAAATACTTAAATCTGGGTTTTTAGTCTTTTAATTATTCGAAAGCATCATATACCCGTTCAAATGTGTAACGACCCAGAAAATCTGAACTAATTTAAAATTTTTAAATTGGCTAAAATAATGGATTTTAAATATTTAGAATAAATATTTTAAATAACTGAGATGAAAACTGAGTTTGAATCAACAATTGAAAATGAATATAATTAATTATAATTATAAACAAGGGTTGAAAAGGCGTTGTAGTTTCAAAAATTGAATTCAAACTTTGTCGGACTGTACCGGGTGCAAAACAAAACGGATTTTAGTGAAACTAAAAATATTTAAATCTGTAGGTGAATACCTTTCTAATGAATCTGAAAAATCGAATTTTCATAGCGGAAAGCAAAAGTTATGGCCGAATGAATTTTCAGAAAGGTCGCTATGGAATTTATATAGCCCGTGAAATTGGCCATTTTGCATACGACCTCGGAATTCGACGAAACTACTTTTGTTGGATCCGGGATGTGAAGTTATTGTTAGGTTTCAAATTTCGTAATTTTTGAAGCTAGTATGTGAGCGTGGCAAAGGAAAATGTGTTTTGGTCAATTACAGTTAAATTGGATCGACCAGAAATGGGCCTTTTTGCAAACCGTCTCAGAATTCGACGAAACTAGTTTTGTTGGGACCGTATCATCAAAACATAGCTAGATTTATTTTTCTGGAATTTTTCGAACTAGTTTGTGGCCCTGGCAAATTGAAATGTACGTTCAAATTAAATATTGAATGTTTTATATTTTAATTTGAAGGAAAACTGACTGAAACATTCGAATGGGCCTTCGAATCATATCCCATTGTGTTTGGAATGGGGGTAAAACGCTGGGGATGGTAGTCGTTGGGTTTAAATTGGTGGTCGTGTCAGTAAACCCTTTAAAACTCCACCGGCCAATCAGAAATTTTTTTAAAAATAAAATAAAAAAAGAAAACCCGTCTCTCTCTCTCCCCATCGCGATCGACGGCGAAACCGCATTCGTTCCTTCCCAGGCCGATTCTGGCGAAACCACGACGAATTACACCACCGTCCTTTGGAGTTTTCCGAAGCCCTCGCCACCCTCTTCCCATCCATAGCTGGTACGCCCCCTATCGTCGCTCGTGCGAGGAGATCCAGCCCCTCAAAGTTCGGAAGTTCCCGCCGCCGCCACGACCAGGATTCGCCACCGAGCTGGCCAACTCCCCCACGCGCGCGAAGCCCTCTCCTAGCCCTTCGACGCTGTGAAGGCCGATCGTCCTCTAGCTTCACGGATTTCGCGAGAAATCGAAACCTAGTTTCGAACAAAACAGTGAGGTACGGCTGTGTAATTTTAAAACTGATTTTAACAGATTAAAACCGTTGCAAACTTTGAAAAATCATATCTTTTTGTTGTGTTAACGAAATTCGATGAAACAGGAAACATCGTGACCGTGTGGACGTCTTCTACATTCTAGAAGAGACCGCATGTTTTTCTGAGCCTTCTGCTATTTTTGGTGGAGTGGAACCCAATGTGAGATTTCTAATTTATAAACAATATGAAAAACGATGATGTATAAATTATATAGTCGATGTATGAGTTATATAAGCGTTGTACACCTCTTGTATAAGCATTGTATAAGTCGTACGTTCGATGTATAAGTTATATATGCGTTGTAAAAATTATATATGCGTTGAAATAGAAGTGAATTGCTATATATAAATAAATAAATATATATATATATATATATATACGCCCCTCGTCCACAAACCATGGACGATATTTATTGGTTGTGATTGGTGTGAAAATTGACTGATAACGAATGATTGTTTGGGATTGTTTTTGGTTGATATTGATTGATTGTGGTTGAAAAATACCCGTTTGTGGTTGAGAAATATTTGGTTGAAACCACATAGGATTAGTTTGTGGAAATGAAATAAATATATACATGCCGCCTGCGTGCGAACTAGATGCATGATCCCCATTGTCAAAAACCGCGAGGTTTTAAGGTAGAGCGAGGAGTCGTACTAGGGACGGTCCCGGTTTTAACTACCCTGCCGTTATGCTGCCGAAATTTTGAATAATATTCATGTGTTGAATGGTATTCGCGTTTTAAATATAAAAATCACATTTTTATCTATATTTAGAAACTATAGAAAACCTTCATGTGTTGAATCGATATTCATTCGTTGATTAGAAATTCATGTATTGAACGGTATTCGCGTTTTAATATAAAAATCACATTTTTATCTATATATAGAAACTATAGAAAACCTTCATGTGTTGAATCGATATTCATTCGTTGATTTGAAATTCATGTGTTGAATGGTATTCATATTTTTGAAATAAATTGTTTGATAATAAAAATCACCTTTTATCAACTATATGGACTATGTAAAATAATTTCGTTTTAAAAAGAAATTGTTTTATAAGAAAAATCCTATTTTTATCACCTATGTAAACTATATAAAATAATATTGTTTTGAAATGAATTGTTTTACAATAAAAATCATATTTTATTATATTCACGAATTGTTGAAATGTGAAGTGTTAAAAATAGCCACTCGTTCAAATAAATATGTATGAGTTGAAATATTCATTAATTAGCTAATGACATGATTTTTGCCTATACATGCAACATTAGAATGAATGGTGTTTTTAAACCAAAAGGAATCAAATATGAAGTTGAATAGAAAATGTTAAGTGATAAGAACTATATATATGTACATGCATATTTATTGAACAAGTTATAGCAAAGTGGCTAGAGAAGAGGAATAAAATTTTGTGCCCGACAAATAGGTACACATTTACTGCTTTGTTTGGGTGATGATTTTATGAGCCTGTTGGCTAGCCGCTTGGCTTTTTCTTTTTCTTTTCGGCATGAGACGCCCGTATGGCTATTTGGGAATTTTCCCAGCCCTCCCGTACAAAGAAGGTTATGGCTAAATTTTCCAAAATTTTAAGGCGTTAGTGAAATATTTGAAGTAAAAACGATATTGAAATTGTTGAATGAACTATATTTATATAAACATATAAATATAAAAAAATTAAAACGAAACGTGGCCGTGCAGTTCGCGTTTTGAAACCGTGATTTCAAACAACTAGTACGGGAAATCCGACCATTGGATTTTCCCGAAACCGCAACCATCGGGTTCGCCTTGGAAATATCTTTCCAACGGCACCAACCTTGTAAAAATCCAACGGTTGGATTGTCTGGAATGTTTAATTCAAATCTGAAGAAAAACAACACCAGAAACGATTATATTTATATATATATATATATATATATGTATATATAAATATAATTATATTTAATCGAATAACGACGTTGCAGTTCGTATTTTGAAATCCAAACTTCAAACGATTGTACAGAGAGATCCGACCGTCGGATTTTCCCGAAACTAGAACCGTTGGATTCGTTTTGAAAAGACCTTTCTAATGATGTAAATTTTGTGAAGATCCAACGGTTAGATTTTCAGATATGTGTAAATCAAATCTGAAGAAAAACAGCGCCACGGCCGCATTATGGCCCGAAGCGTCGTTTTGAATAAATTGGCTATTTTAAAATAAATAAAAATAGCGATAAATCGTTATAAAATATCATAAACGATATGGAATGGAAATAAACTGAATTTGCTCGATTTATGTGGCTTTTGATGGTTGAATGTGTTTTGTGTGAAAATTACATTAAAGAACAAAATTGGTGTTGTCGAATAATTTAACCATTGAAATAAATTGATTTGAAATTCTAAATATACGTGAATTGTTTGAAAAGGCCGAGTTAATTCTCATTTCAAATAATTGACCGACGATTGAAAGTCGAAGATGAAGACGATGGTCGAAGACCAGAGATCTTCACCTCGTTTGGATGGTAACCGAGGTCCTGATTGGGAGGCATCCCGAAATATGGATAATGAGTGGTGATCGTCCAGACGTACGTGGTGATCGATGGGTTTGCGAGGTATTTAGTGCCTCCGGTTTCGTTCAGACCCAGAATGAACTTGTAAATGGACTGTGTGTCTGACATTGGATTTTATTCTATGTTGATTGATCTCTCTTAAATATACATCTGTTTGGCGGCGGAGAACTTATTCTTTTGCTTAACGCCCTTCTCTGAAATGCACGAGCTCAGAGGTTGTGTATCGATGGACATCAGTCGCATGGCATGAATTGCTAGTGTGGCATGCCTAAGTGGCAATGATCAGGACTTCTGTTGAAAAGCAAAGTCTTGTGGTGATGATCAAAGCACCGCCTGTGTGGTGTAGCTTTGTGTGTAACGTAAAATCGCGAGCCTCACACCCCGGTATGAACCAGAAACGGGAGGAAGGACCTCAGGGAGGACATGCGTTTCTTCCTAGCTAGGGCGGTGTCAGTGACCTACCAGCCCTGACATTTATATACTTTTCACCTGTGTGGTTGTTGCTGTTGCGAGGCGCCTCGGTTTGATCGGACGATCCGGGTCCGATGGAGTCATTCGTTGGCTCGTTTACGCCCCAAAGGGCGGGGAAACGTATTGTTTAGGAATTTTAATCCACATCGGTGGACCGGCCCTGTCGCTCCTAGGGTCACTCGAGCTCTGATCCTGAGACTCGGGCTAGGCAGTCTCGAAGTCGGTAAGGACTATCTTTTGCCTTGGTTCATGACGGAAATCCAATTTCCAAATACGACATCGTGCGGTTTTGATTGTATACCTATATATGGCGACATAGTGGTATGGGGCATTAATGCCGTCTATGATTGATAGTTATTGATTTGAAATTGTTTTCAAAACATATAAACACTAGCAATAATATCAAATGCCTTTGTTTTATTCGTATCAAGCATATCTTGGCCGTTATAAGGTAAAAACTATATCCTCCGGTTTGCGTTGCATTGTGTGATGGGAACTGAATCTTACAATGGCTTCATTTTTATAAAATGCATTACGTTGTTTAAAAGAAAGATTTGTTTTAAAGCACTGGCAATCCAATGGAGGAAACCCATTCCACGAAAGTGGCGTGGTCCTGTGATTAGCCAAATTATATATGTGTTGAGTAGATTTCTCATACCAGTCCCATGACTGACTCGTAGTTTGTTTCACTTTCAAACTCGGGTGCCCCTTTTTCTACACGGGCAGCCTTGTATTCAGGTTTAGCTGGTTCTTTCTGGATAGCTGGAGTTGAAGATAGGTTCTATCATTTATCTCTTTTTATGTTGTTCAGCTCCTATTTCACATATTATGTTTGTTTTCCGCTGTAGACATTTATGTATAGCTGAACTGTATTTTTACTAAGTATGATCCTGTATACTGTGTAACTCCGATGATTACTTTTATCCAGTATATTCTATTGTTCATTATCTGGTGTATTTATTTAATTCTGTTCTGCTATTATCTGTTTATGTGTTATATTCCACGGATTACCCTTACCATCGTCAGTACGGGGTTTGGGGTCGTCTCAACGTGGTATCAGAGCTTTGTTTAAGCTTAGTTCTGGAATGTAACATTTGAACGAACTCGTCAGAAATAGAACTAGTAGTGTTCTAGGACGGGCAACTCAATACAGATAGGATCAGTAATATCCTAGTATGAGTAAAGCAGGATGAAATAACACCTCGATATACACATTTACATTGAAGTATATGTTTCTATATTTTAAATTATCTTTTCTGTGACCTGACACTTGATCTGCTGTTTGCAGACGCGCTGAAAAATGAGTGTCAGAAACAGAAGGAATGCAGAACTGGATATTGAGGCCCTATTAATCAAATATCGAAATATGGGTGGAATACCATTCTCTGGTGAAGAATCTATTATGAAGACACAAGCTTGGATTCATTCGGCTGAGAAGATCTTTGATGGTTTAAAGCTGAGGGATGACCAGAAAAGATTACTGGCCTCCTGGGCACTCAAAGATGAAGCTTTGTTCTGGTGGGATTCGGTTATAGAGAATAATCCAGAAGGTGATATCACCTAGGAAAGATTCAAAGTGATTTTCCTGGAAAGATTTACTCCTCCCGAAGCGACTGAGCGATTATGCGACGAATTTTCTTATCTGATACAAGGTGACATGACCATCCCAGAATATCATAAGAAATTCAATGAACTTTCTCATTTTGCTCCTCATCTGATTAAAGACCCAAAGAGGAAAAATCTGAGATTTATTCACGGGCTTCAAAGGAAATACCAGAATAAAGTATTGGGGAATGTGAAGCTTCCTTTTTCTGAAATGATATACATGGCTTATCAGTACGAAGATCTCGACAGGAAAGGCATGTTGCACGACGATGAGGAAGTCAGCTCTAGTAATACAATTGTGTCTGAAACTGATTGTCCTGAGGCCGGTACAATGTTTGAAGTCAGTAAGGAGCCCAAAGTGGATCGAAAAAGGGCCAGATCCGAAAAAGAACCAGTAACGACAGCTGTATGCAGTAACTGCCATAAACAGGGGCATTTGACCAGGAATTGTAAATCCTCGAAGAAGCTAAGGAAAGATGAAACTAAATCCGGTAAGAAGTTCCAAGAGAATAGAAAGTGCAGTCAATGCCATCAGTCCGGTCATCTTTCAAAGGCCTGCCCGCTATTCAGAAAACCTAAAGCAGTACATGTAAATGAAGTGGTGGAAGTACCTGCATCCTCGTCTGCTCAGGAAAGGTCTGATGATTTAGAAGGCACGCTCAACGTCAAAAACATTCCAGTTAAAGTACTGTTTGACACAGGCGCGTCACGAAGCTTTGTTGCAAAGAGTGCAGTCAAGAAACTGAATTTGAATTTGAAGAAGCTCAAAGAGCCAATGACTGTCCAAAATCCAGTTGGGGGTTCCATCAATCTCAGTTGGGTTTGTACAGTACCTGTCTCTTTTTCTTGCTATAAATTCCCTATTATCTCTATCGTCATGAATTTTAATGAATTCGATCTTATTCTGGGATTGGATTGGCTAACCAAATATGAAGCAGAGGTTAGATGCGCCGAGAGAGTTGTAAAGGCAAAGGCACAATCGGGGAATTATATAACCATACCTTGTGAAGGCCCAACATCAAATAGAAAGGACTTCTGGGCAGCTTTGGATGTTTCTCCAGCCCAAATAGAAAATGTCCCTGAAGTCACAGAGAATATCCCCGATCTAGTGAAAGACATCCCTGTCGTCAAGAACTATGCGGATGTGTTCGAAGTTGTTCGCTTACCTCCGCAGAGAGAAATAGATTTCAAGATTGCTTTGATTCCGAATGCAAGGCCGGTAGTTCACACTATTCGAAGAATGTCCTTGAAAGAGAAAGAGGAATTAGATAATCAAACACGACAACTCATATGGAAGGGTCTGATCAGGCCTAGTTTCTCTGACTGGGGAGCAGCAGTGGTGTTTGTCCCAAAATCTGACGATACTCTACGTCTATGTGTGGATTATCATGATTTGAACAAACAGACAATAAAGAACAAATATCCATTGTCGCGGATTGATGATTTGTTGGATCGATTAGATGGCGCACAAGTATTCTCAAGGATGGACCTAGCTACAGGCTTCCATCAACTTCGAATTGCCGAAGAGTGTGTTCCAATGACAGCATTCAGAGGTCCCGACTTATTCTACGAGTGGTTAGTAATGCCGTTCGGCTTATGTAACGCTCCAGCTTACTTCGTCGATCTGATGAATAGAGTGTTCAGAGGGGTTTTGAATAAATTTGTTCTGGTTTTCATTGACGATATTCTAATCTTCTCTAAATCAAAGGCCGAACATGAAAAGCATCTTGAACAGGTTCTAGAAATTCTGAGACGGAATGTATTAAAAGCCAAATTTTCCAAATGTATCTTCTGGAAAGATGAAGTAAAATTTCTAGGCCACGTCGTATCGAAAGAAGGAATCGCTGTGGATCCAAGCAAAATCACAGCTATTCAAAATTGGAAACAGCCCAGTACCCCCACTGAAGTCCGCAGTTTTCTCGGATTGGCTAGCTATTACCGGAAGTTAGTTAAAATCTTTTCGAAGATATCTGGTCATTTAACGAAGCTTACAAAGAAGCACTCTAAATTCAAATGGACTCCAGAAAGTGAGGAGGCTTTTGAAGAGCTAAAGTTAAGACTAACGACTGCTCCAGTGTTAACCATCATCGATGGCAATCAGGATTTGAAAGTCTGGACTGATGCTTCTAGAGAAGGCCTTGGTGCAGTGTTAATGCAAAGGGGCCAAGTGATTGCTTATGCTAGCCGTCAACTGAAGCCACACGAGAAGAACTACGTAACTCATGATCTTGAGTTATTGGCTATAGTATTCGCTTTGAAAATCTGGAGGCACTATCTTCTGGGAGAGAGATTTGAACTGTTTACAGATCACCAATCGTTAAAGTACCTGTTCACTCAGAAGGACTTGAATTTGAGGCAGCAACGTTGGCTGGAGTTACTGGTAGCATACGACTTTGAGATTATATACACTCCAGGGAAAGCCAATGTCGTGGCCGATGCGTTAAGCCGAAAGAATGAGATGATCGCCAACTTTATTATCACGACTTCCTTGATTGACAAAATATCTATTCTTCAGAAGGAGGATAACTTTATTAAGGATATGATTAAAAGGATTCAGAAATTCGAACCCTCATGTTTTCAAATAGATAACGACGAGACCTTGAGGTTAAAAGGAAGGATTTGTGTTCCTGACATTCCCGAGCTCAAAAGGGAAGTGTTAGACGAGTGTCACAAGTCCAAGCTGAGTATCCATCCTGGTGTGGCCAAAATGTATAACGATCTCAAACGAACATTCTGGTGGAAGGCTATGAAAAGAGACGTTTCAATATACGTTAGCCGATGCTCTACTTGCCAGCTAGTCAAGAGCGACCAACAAAAACTGGCTGGATTGTTGCAACCGCTAGAAGTTCAAGGCTGGAAGTGGGAACATATTTCTATGGATTTCATTGATAGTCTGCCCAGAACCAGAAGAGGGAATGACAGTATTTGGGTGATCATAGATCGTTTCACGAAGACCGCCCATTTTATACCTGTCAAATCAAACAGAATTGCTTAGAGTCTGGCGCAGATATACTTCAGGGAAATAGTTAGACTACATGGAGTGCCGCTTAGTATAGTCAGTGATAGAGATACAATATTCATTAGCAAATTCTGGGAAGCATTTCAAGTCGAGCTGGGAATGAAGTTGAACTTAAGCACCGCTTATCATCCTCAGACAGACGGTCAGATTGAGAGGGTGAATCGTATTTTAGAAAACCTATTGCGGGCTTGTGTTATAGATTTCGGTGGATCATGGGAAGACCATCTACATTTGGCTGAATTCTCTTACAACAACAGCTACCAGGCGAGTCTGACAATGTCACCATTTGAAGCATTATATGGTAGACCGTGCCGATCTCCTGCTTGTTGGGTCGAACCTGGGAATAGACTTGTGTTAGGGCAGACATGATTCGAGAAGCTGCCGACAAAGTCGATTTTATTAAGAAGCGATTACTCGCCGCTCAAAGCCGACAATAGAGCTATGCCGATAGAAGAAGAATACATATATCCTTTGAAGTTGGCGACTATGTATATTTGAAAGTATCGCTGATGAGAGGAGTTATCCGGTTCGGTAAAACAGGGAAATTGGCGCCCAAATTCATTGGTCCGTTTCCTATTCTGGAACGGATCGGGACTCTCGCTTATAGGGTTAAATTGCCAGATTGGTTGCCTGGAGTTCATGATGTATTTCACATATCTCAACTTCGAAAACACGTTCATGATCCAGACTTGATCGTGGAAGAAGCAGCTCAACAGGACATTGAACTTACTCCAGAATTAGCTGTAAGACGAGAGCCGCTAAAGATTATCGGCAAAGAAACCAAAGAGCTGAGGAACAAGAAGGTTCACTTAGTCAAAGTGCAATGGAGTGGAGATCCGCGAGATTGTACTTGGGAAACTGAGGAGAGCATTCAGAAGGCTTATCCTAGATGCCGAGTGGATATCTCTGATTGACTCCGGTGCAAGGTACATTTGCCATACTTTGCATTACCATTTAATTCTCTATTCTATTGTTATTTTCTTTCCATGGATGTGAACATTTGAATTCTATAGTCTGAATGATTTTAAAAAGAGTACAGAAATTGATTAGTATATTTTTGAAAGGTTGAAAATGATTTGATTATTGGTTGTGTTGTGTGATTGTAGATTTATCAAACCACTTTCGACTTTGTTCCTTTTCGGGGAGGAAATATTTTAAGTGGGGGAGATTGTAACGACCCAGAAAATCTGAACCAATTTAAATTTTTTAAATTGGCTAAAATAATGGATTTTAAATATTTAGAATAAATATTTTAAATAACTGAGATGAAAACTGAGTTTGAATTGGCAATAGAAAATGAATATAATTAATTATAATTATAAACAAGGCTTGAAATGGCGTTGCAGTTTCAAAAATTGAATTCAAACTTTGTCGGACTATACCGGGTGCAAAACAAAACGGATTTTAGTGAAACTAAAAATAATTAAATCTGTAGGTGAATACCTTTCTAACGAATCTGAAAAATCGAATTTTCATAGCGGAAAGCAAAAGTTATGGCTGAATGAATTTTCAGAAAGGTCGTTATGGAATTTATAAGCCCGTGAAATTGGCCATTTTGCATACGACCTCGGAATTCGACGAAACCACTTTTGTTGGATCTTGGATGTGAAGTTATTGTTAGGTTTCAAATTTCATAATTTTTGAAGCTAGTATGTGAGCGTGGTAAAGGAAAATGTGTTTTGGTCAATTACAGTTAAATTGGATCGACCAGAAATGGGCCTTTTTGCAAACGGTCTCAAAATTCGACGAAACTAGTTTTGTTGGGACCGTATTATCAAAACATAGCTATATTTATTTTTCTAGAATTTTTCGAATTATTTTATGGCCCTGGGAAATTGAAATGTACGTTCAAATTAAATATTGAATGTTTTATATTTTAATTTGAAGGAAAACAGACTGAAACATTCGAATGGGCCTTCGAATCATATCCCATTGTGTTTGGAATGGGGGTAAAACGCTAGGGACGACAATCGTTGGGTTTAAATTGGTGGTCGTGTCAGAAAACCCTTTAAAACTCCACCGGCCAATCAGAAAATTTTTAAAAAAGAAAACCCGTCTCTCTCTCTCTCCCCATCGCGATCGACGGCGAAACCGCATTCGTTCCTTCCCAGGCCGATTCCGGCGAAACCACGGCGAATTACACCACCGTCCTTTGGAGTTTTCCGAAGCCCTCACCACCCTCTTACCATCCATAGCTGGTACGCCCCCTATCGTCGCTCGTGCAAGGAGATCCAGCCCCTCAAAGTTCGGAAGTTCCCGCCGCCGCCACGACCAGGATTCGCCACCGAGCTGGCCAACTCCCCCACGTGTGCGAAGCCCTCTCCTAGCCCTTCGACGCTGTGAAGGCTGATCGTCCTCTAGCTTCACGGATTTCATGAGAAATCGAAACCTAGTTTCGAACAAAACAGTGAGGTACGGCTGTGTAATTTTAAAACTGATTTTAACAGTTTAAAACTGTTGCAAACTTTGAAAAATCATATCTTTTTGCTGTGTTAACGAAATTTGATGAAACAGGAAACATCGTGACCGTGTGGACGTCTTCTACATTCTAGAAGAGACCGCATATTTTTCTGAGCCTTCTGCTATTTTTGGTGGAGTGGAACCCAATGTGAGATTTCTAATTAATTAACAATATGAAAAACGACGATGTATAAATTATATAGTCGATGTATGAGTTATATAAGCATTGTACACCTCTTGTATAAGCGTTGTATAAGTCGTACGTTCGATGTATAAGTTATATATGCGTTGTAAAAATTATATATGCGTTGAAATAGAATTGAATTGCTATATATATATATATATATATATATATACACGCCCCTCGTCCACAAACAATGGACGATATTTATTAGTTGTGATTGGTGTGAAAATTGATTGATAACGAATGATTGTTTGGGATTGTTTGTGGTTGATATTGATTGATTGTGGTTGAAAAATACCCGTTTGTGGTTGAGAAATATTTGGTTGAAACCACATAGGATTAGTTTGTGGAAATGAAATAAATATATACATGCCGCCTGCGTGCGAACTAGATGCATGATCCCCATTGTCAAAAACCGCGAGGTTTTAAGGTAGAGCGAGGAGCCGTACTAGGGAAGGTCCCTGTTTTAACTACCCTGCCGTTATGCTGCCGAAATTTTGAATAATATTCATGTGTTGAATGGTATTCGCGTTTTAAATATAAAAATCACATTTTTATCTATATATAGAAACTATAGAAAACCTTCATGTGTTGAATCGATATTCATTCGTTGATTAGAAATTCATGTATTGAACGGTATTCGCGTTTTAATATAAAAATCACATTTTTATCTATATATAGAAACTATAGAAAACCTTCATGTGTTGAATCGATATTCATTCGTTGATTTGAAATTCATGTGTTGAATGGTATTCATATTTTGAAATAAATTGTTTGATAATAAAAATCACCTTTTATCAACTATATGGACTATGTAAAATAATTTCGTTTTAAAAAGAAATTGTTTTATAAGAAAAATCCTATTTTTATCACCTATGTAAACTATATAAAATAATATTGTTTTGAAATGAATTGTTTTACAATAAAAATCATATTTTATTATATTCACGAATTGTTGAAATGTGAAGTGCTAAAAATAGCCACTCGTTCAAATAAATATTTATGAGTTGAAATATTCATTAATTAGCTAATGACATGATTTTTGCCTATACATGCAACATTAGAATGAATGGTGTTTTTAAACCAAATGGAATCAAATATGAAGTTGAATAGAAAATGTTAAGTGATAAGAACTACATATATGTACATGCATATTTATTGAACAGGTTATAGCAAAGAGGCAAGAGAAGAGGAATAAAATTTTGTGCCCGACAAATAGGTACACATTTACTGCTTTGTTTGGGTGATGATTTTATGAGCCTGTTGGCTAGCCGCTTGGCTTTTTCTTTTTCTTTTCGACATGAGACGCCCATGTGTCTATTTGGGAATTTTCCCAGCCCTCCCGTACAAAGGAGGTTATGGCGAAATTTTCCAAAATTTTAAGGCGTTAGTGAAATATTTGAAGTAAAAACGATATTGAAATTGTTGAATGAACTATATTTATATAAATATAAATAAAATTAAAACGAAACGTGGCAGTGCAGTTCGCGTTTTGAAACCGTAATTTCAAATAACTAGTACGGGAAATCCGACCATTGGATTTTCCCGAAACCGCAACCGTCGGGTTCGCCTTGGAAATATCTTTCCAACGGCACCAACCTTGTAAAAATCCAACGGTTGGTTTGTCTGGAATGATTAATTCAAATCTGAAGAAAAACAGTGCCAGAAACGATTATATTTATATATATGTATAAATAAATATAATTATATTTAATCGAGTAATGACGCTGCAGTTCGTATTTTGAAATCCAAACTTCAAACGATTGTACATGGAGATCCGACCGTCGGATTTTCCCGAAACTGGAACCTTTGGATTCGTTTTGAAAAGACCTTTCTAATGATGTAAATTTTGTGAAGATCCAACGGTTAGATTTTCAGATATGTGTAAATCAAATCTGAAGAAAAACAGCGCTACGGCCGCGTTATGGCCCAAAGCGTCGTTTTGAATAAATTGGCTATTTTAAAATAAATAAAAATAGCGATAAATCGTTATAAAATATCATAAACGATATGGAATGGAAATAAACTGAATTTGCTCGATTTATGTGGCTTTTGATGGTTGAATGTATTTGGTGTGAAAATTACATTAAAGAACAAAATTGGTGTTGTCGAATAATTTAACCATTGAAATAAATTGATTTGAAATTCTAAATATACGTGAATTATTTGAAAAGGCCGAGTTAATTCTCATTTCAAATAATTGACCGACGATTGAAAGTCGAAGATGAAGACGATGGTCGAAGACCGGAGATCTTCACCTCGTTTGGATGGTAACCGAGGTACTAATTGGGAGGCATCCCGAAATATGGATAATGAGTGGTGATCGTCCAGACGTACGTGGTGATCGATAGGTTTGCCAGGTATTTAGTGCCTCCGGTTTCGTTCAGACCCAGAACGAACTTGTAAATGGACTGTGTGTCTGACATTGGATTTTATTCTATGTTGATTGATCTCTCTTAAATATACATCTGTTTGGCGGCGGAGAATTTATTCTTTTGCTTAACGCCCTTCTCTGAAACGCACGAGCTCAGAGGTTGTGTATCGATGGACATCAGTCGCATGGCATGAATTGCTAGTGTGGCATGCCTAAGTGGCAATGATCAAGACTTCTGTTGAAAAGCAAAGTCTTGTGGTGATGATCAAAGCACCGCCTGTGTGGTGTAGCTTTGCGTGTAACGTAAAATCGCGAGCCTCACACCCCGGTATGAACCAGAAACGGGAGGAAGGACCTCAGGGAGGACCTCAGGGAGGACATGCGTTTCTTCCTAGCTAGGGTGGTGTCAGTGACCTACCAGCCCTGACATTTATATACTTTTCACCTATGTGGTTGTTGCTGTTGCGAGGCGCCTCGGTTTGATCGGACGATCCGGGTCCGATGGAGTCATTTGTTGGCTCGTTTACGCCCCAAAGGGCGGGGAAACGTATTGTTCAGGAATTTTAATCCACATTGGTGGACCGGCCTTGTCGCTCCTAGGGTCACTCGAGCTCTAATCCTGAGACTCGGGCTAGGCAGTCTCGAAGTCGGTAAGGACTATCTTTTGCCTTGGTTCCTGACGGAAATCCAATTTCCAAATACGACATCGTGCGGTTTTGATTGTATACCTATATATGGCGACATAGTGGTATGGGGCATTAATGCCATCTATGATTGATAGTTATGATTTGAAATTGTTTTCAAAACATATAAACACTAGCAATAATATCAAATGCCTTTGTTTTATTCGTATCAAGCATATCTTGGCCGTTATAAGGTAAAAACTCTATCCTCCGGTTTGCGTTGCATTGTGTGATGGGAATGAGTCTTACAATGGCTTCATTTTTATAAAATGCATTACGTTGTTTAAAAGAAAGATTTGTTTTTAAGCACTGGGAATCCAATGGAGGAAACCCGTTCCACGAAGGTGGCGTGGTCCTGTGATTAGCCAAATTATATATGTGTTGAGTAGATTTCTCATACCAGTCCCATGACTGACTCGTAGTTTGTTTCACTTTCAAACTCGGGTGCCCCTTTTTCTACACGGGCAGCCTTGTATTCAGGTTTAGCTGGTTCTTTCTGGATAGCTGGAGCTGAAGATGGGTTCTATCATTTATCTCTTTTTATGCTGTTCAGCTCCTATTGTACATATTATGTTTGTTTTCCGCTGTAGACATTTATGTATAGCTGAACTGTATTTTTACTAAGTATGATCCTATATACTGTGTAACTCTGATGATTACTTTTATCCAGTATATTCTATTGTTCATTATCTGGTGTATTTATTTAATTTTGTTCTGCTATTATCTGTTTATGTGTTATATTCCACGGATTACCCTTGCCATCGTTAGTACGGGGTTTGGGGTCGTCTCAAAATGCAAGAAAATGACTGACTTATGAGTGGAAATCAGGAAATAACGAAGATATCAAATTCATTCAAAATAGACGTCTCATGGGCAAAAATTTATGATAATGATACTATAACAACCCATCCGTATTTAGCCTAAATTCTGACCCAGAAAAGGCTCATCGGAACTTAGAGCCTCTCTAAACGGATCATTGGTTCCTATAAGTTAAACAGAAATACAAAGCAATCTAAAAAGGAAATCAGAGCTCGCACAGAAAATGGGACAAAATATAATAACATAAATATAAGATGTACTAGTTATTTAAAAACCATAATTTAAAATTTCAGCATGTCTCAAACCATAAGGTACATCATTATTATTCATCCAAATTGCAGAACAATAGTAGTAAATAGGCAATAACCATAACAATTAATTCTTCAAAAGGCTCCTCCTCTAAGAGATAATCCTACATCCTCAATCACTATTCTCACCTAAGGTCCTATTAATATTAATAGGAGGGAGGTCAGAACACAAAGCTTTGGTGAATGAAATAAAAATAAGTTAAGAGAGTTATTCCCTATAACTAGCAGTTGATAACTTTAGGTTATGTTTTCGTAATAAACACACAAGGCAAACATACAGGGTGGACATCCTAACAGTCACTTATTATTCCAAAACTAAATTAAGGGCATACAAATTCCTACTATCACATAATCCATATTTGTTTAAGGCGGACACCTCTCTAGTTACTTAATACCCAATGGCGGACCCTATGTCACTTAAGGCCCCATTCTAACATTAATACATTATAGGTGGTAACACTCTTGCAAGGAGAGAAATAATAACAGCTACTTAATACCAAGCCTTCGGTCAGATACTCGACTTCTCATACGAAGAACCCCCATGGAGAACGCTCTTGTTACTACCTAGTTGTCCCTACTGGTGAACTACTTGCCAATTAAAACTTCCCTTAGACAGTGGCTCCTTAGGCTATGTATACATAATCTATCCCTAGGTCAACCCTCACTAGCCTCCATGATAAGAAGCGGACATTACTTGGAAAACTACCTCACACTCGTTATCGTCTATAAGGACCATTTATTACCTTACAAGATAAAGATGGACCGAACAACCATTTACTTCTCAAGGGTGGGCTCAATGACTTAGGTCTTGAACTTAGGAGTGAACCTTGGGAACGAAACCAGTCCAAGCCACTTAAATAAGAGATATGTCAGCCACTTAATACAATTTTCCCAGGAAGGCCTACTTTGCACACAAACTATATGTATATGTGTATATATATATATATATGTGTGTGTGTGTGTGTGTGTGTGTGTGTGTGTGTGTGTGCGCGCGCACTAGATATCTCACATAAGGCCTACCACTTGTAGATGCTGGATTTGTCGAGCGGTTCTGGGAAGACTTCTACTACAAGTTGGGCCTAACCTCACATCATAGAATACTAATTATTATGGCCCATGGTGCCGTAGATCTCTTAAATTAACCAGATTTACTCGTAGACGCTGGATACGCTGGTCAATTCCGGCAGACTTCTACTATAGGTAACGGTTAACCTTCTTTCTATGTGTTATTAATATAAATTAAGCCATTAACTCACACACATACAAGCATTCAAATCCTATAGGGACATTTATATTATATTCATAATTTAATCATATTTATAACCACTAAATATGTATTTGTTTTAACAGCCCGTATTTTACATATTGGAGGGTCGTAAAATATTTTTATTTAATTCATTGAGGGTTGGATCATTCTCATATTTTGATATGTTGGTTATGGGGATGTGAGACATGTCCATAATTTTTACCAATTCTATTTGTGACCATTTTGCCTCTGTCAGTCTTGTACAGGGAATAACTTTTGGCTAGGATCGAGTCAGGTGTTGAGGTCAGTTTCATTGCAAATGAAATTGTGTTGCCAATTCTTTAGAGTGGTCACATTAAAGATTTGGTTCAGCGGTTTAGGAGGAATCGCAGTTTTTGTGTTTCACAATTTCGGTTCAGGTTTTAAGCCATTAGTGGGATGATTTGAGAAGGCCCATTAGTGGGCTTGTAGGAGGCTATAAATAGGGCGTTAGAGGCATGGAGAATAGTTTACCTACTTCATTCTCTCATTTGGTTGAGCTCGTGATCCTCCTTGCTCAATCGAATACATTTGGTAGAGATCTACATCATTTGAAGCTAGATCTACATCAAGTGAAGAGAGATCACATCAAATCAAGAAGTTTAAAGCATATTCTTCACTGTTCGGATTGAGAATTTAGCGATTTCCAGTTAATTCGAAGAATTGGTGAGTGATAAGCTTCTCTCACATGGATTCGATCAAGTATATGGATTGTTTGTTCATATTTTCATTGTTTTAAGTTGTTTTCACATAAATATACATCAAGGTAAGTATTTTTCATTTGAATCACCGTAGGATCTAATCTATCAACTTAAAACCGACAAATCTTATGTTAGTTCATATGTTTATGCAAGTTAGATCCATTATTTTAGTTTATTCATTCATTTATCATTATTTAGTGAATCTTATATGATTGTTGATGAATAATGGTCATTTTGATTATGTTAACAGTTTCATGAAGAGTTGATTGTGGAATTGGATGATTAGGATGAGTTGTTTGCATCGATGTTGTCATTTGATGATGATTTGGTCAAGATTAGAGTTATTTTGGTTAGATCTGGAGTCAGGACCTTTTTCCTAGGATATTGATGATGTGGCATGGAGTTTAGGTCGTGTGGCTTGTTACTTAAGAAAGGGATGAAGGTCGAGTCGTTGGTTTTAGGTCGTTAGGGTGTTAGGTCGTTTTTAAGACCTAAGGAGTTAGGTCTTAGGTCGTTTTTATGACCTAAGGAGTTAGGTCATTTTTAAGACCAAGTGTGTTAGTCTTAGGTCTTTTTTAAGACCTAGTGTGTTAGGTCTTAGGTCGTTTTTAAGACCTAGTGTGTTAGGTCTTAGGTCGTTTTAAGACCTAGTGAGTTAGGTCTTAGGTCATTTTAAGAACTAAAAAGTAAGACCTAAGGAGTTCAAGATCTAAAGAATGTCGACCAAATGAAGCTTGTTTTTGAGTCAACGATGTTTATATCTTCGACGCGAATTCAAGGAGGGATGTCTGAACCATCGTGAAGTGTTCGTTGATCATCGTAATGCAACGAATGTGAAGACGACTCAAGGGTGTTTAGTTCTTAGATAATGGTTGCTTGAGCTATGAATAGCCTTCAAGGAGGACGATTAGAGATATTGAAGGCTGAGAGATTATTATTGTCATTGGTTCCAGCAGACTCAAAGCAAGGGTAAAATAGGGACGTCAAAAAGACTGATTGAATGGTCGAGTACCCTGGGTATCGTTGAAAGGCCTAGATACGTATCGATGAAAGGGGTATGGAGTTTTTGCTTGAACCCTGGGTAACATTATCCCTTGACGTATAGCAAGGTTGGTCGTCAAATGATTAACGATGGTTTCGAAGCAGGATAGGAAGTGATAGCTAGGGTCATAGATGTTGGTTCTTTTACTTGTACTATCTCATGTAAATTGTCTGACGTCGAGAGAGATGTTTCTTGGGTGCTTGTCTTATGTTGGTTGTTTTTCTTGTACCGTCTCATATAAGTTTTCTAACGTCGAGAGAGGTGTTTTTTGGGTGCTTGTCTGATGTTGGTTTAAGCCTTAGGGGCTTGTGCTTGAGGAATGTTGATCTCGATTAGGTTAGTTTACGTGAGATATAACTGGTTGCTATGATATGCTATTATCTGGTTATTTCTAATTGCCACGGATGTACTATTGTTTTTGAATGCTTAGTTGTAAAGGCTATCACTGTCAGATGTGGGAAAGACCGGTTTGGGTTCTTCTCTGGAGTTTTGGTAGATTGGTTGGTTAATCTGCCCATTCTCATATACTTCATTGATGATGTTCTGTAGTTGTTTTATTGCTCATTAAGACTATTGTCTGACTCAAGGTTTTATGTTTCCTCTTATTATCTTGGGTTGCTCATACTGTTTTGTATGGGAAGAGTGGGTAGCAGGTTACAGGTATGCAGAACAATGAAAAGAAGGAGGCTTGCGTATTAGCTTTTCTACTATCTAGTACTTTTTATTTCCGCTGTTATGATTGATGTTTTCTCTGAGTGTCGTAGTGCGGAAAATTTGTACAGACGCTTATGTTGTAATCCAAGGTTGTACGAATATTTTTCTAGTTGTTACGAAAGTTTAAGTTTCTACCCAAACATCCTTCACTGTTATAGCCTGTTGTATATGTTCTATTACATTTTATCCTTGCGCAGTGATTTATACGATAGGTTAAGCTTGTGTTATCCTATCCTGATGATCCTCCATAGCATCCTGGCACGTTTTTCAGTGCATTATTTCCCTTGTTAAGTGCAGGAGTTAGGGGCGGTCGTCACATTTGGTATCAGAGTGAGGTTATCAATTTTAACCAAAATTCTAAGACGTAATTATGTAAGAGGGACGTATTTGTAGATTTCTGAAGGATGTATACTATATATTAGTGTATAAGTATAATAGCGTTAGAACTACATTTGCGGTTTTCTCGTACATGGGCTAAATATTCTATATTGCAGATTTTCAATGAGTTGTCGACCATCGAGACACACTGCTAGGGAGGAGGCTTCTCTTGGAGGGTGAAATAGAGGTATACCAGACTACCCAGCTATGTACGATGCCATGATGACAACGACCATAAGGAGGGTACTCGCTCAGGAGGCAGGAGTGGTAGATATAGGAGTTCAAGTGTAGGCACCAGAGTTGTGGACTTCGCGAAGCTATGCAAAGACTTCACTTCTCTCGAAGGAAAGTTATTCGAGGTGACAGAGCTGATTGAAGAGGTTCAGAGGTAGTTAGATGATTGTGTACGAATTTTTGGAGATTTGGGTATTGACGATGGAACGAAAGGGAAGCTTGCATTGAGACAATTGCAAGGTAAAGCCATGGATTGATGGAACTCTATCACTTTGGAGACTCCAAAAGAAGTGATAATATGAGAATAGTTCCAAAATCAAGTTCGAGACGAAGTTTATCTCTACTGCTCAAAAGTCAATTCTTTTCAAGAAGTTTGTGGAGCTGAAACAGAATAGTCGATTAGTGCTTGAATATGTTTCTAATTTTGAGTCCTTGTCCAAGTGTGCCCAATCGTACATTGAGTCATCTTGTCAGAAGAATGAAAAGTTTGTTATGGGTTTAGATACCTATATTGGGAAGCCATTGGTGGATCATCTAGACGATCCATATGAGGAGATAGCGGAGAAAGTTGTTTGACATGAAAGCTTGTTTCCTAAAGAAGCAAATGTTGTCGCTGCAACCAAGGAAGCTTTGAAACCACGACAGGGTGGTAATAACAATAAGAAGAGGAAGCGACAACAATAGAATGGAAAGGAAGGCAAGAGGAAACCTAAACGTGAGGTAGTTTGCTACAACTGCCAATAGAAGGGCCATTTCGCTAACGAGTGTAAGAATCCAAAAGCTGAAAATGAAGTGCTTCACGTGTGGAAAACCTAGTAATGATAAGAAGGATTATCGGAGCTAGCAAAAGGGAAGCAGATAGTGAGGCTTATGCTTTGGAGGAATTACCATCTTCTTTAAGAGCTGCTACTGCAGAGGAGAAAGGAAAGGGTGTCATGGTTCAAGGTACTCTTTCTGTTCGGGGTGTTTTAGTTCGAATGTTGTTTGATACTGGAGCATCGCATTTATTTATTTGTAAAGAGGTTGTGTGCTGCTTGGGTTTAGAACCCGAGATTTGTGATAGACCTTTGGTTGTGACTAATCCAGTTAGGGGTTCGTCTAACCTTTGTCTGCTTTTTCGTTGACTTGTATTATCGAGTCATGGTTGCTCCTTTGTGTGTGATTGCTTTGTTCTGAACTTCGCTAGGTTTGGGATCATCTTAAGCACGAATTGGCTCAAGAGGTATGCGACAAAGTGAACTGCGAGAAGCTTGAGATGAGAGTCGAGGATGTGGAAGGGCAAAAGGTTTTGATTCGATGTAATCCCGAAGATGGTATTTTCGTGAGCTTTTTATATTCGCTTGTGATTCCACATGAAAACATGTCATTTATGCTGATCGCCAATGAGTTTGAGGATGTCTTTGAAGAAGTCAAAGTCTTGCCACCGCATTGTGAGATTGAGTTCAGAATAAATTTGGTCGAGGGTGCTAGACCTGTCGTTATGCCTCTTAGGCAGATGGCGCCTAAGGAACAACGAGAGTTAGAGGTGAAAGTTCGTGACCTTCTGGGAAAAGAATTCATTCGGAGAAGTGTATTCAAATAAGGAGCACTAGTTGTGTTTGCAACCAAGGCATGTGGATCCTTGAGATTGTGTGTGGACTATCGTGAGCTGAACAAGGTGACCTAGAAGAACAAGTATCTGTTATCGAGGATCGATGAATTATTCGATCAGCTTCACAAAGCCAAAGTGTTTTCTTAGATGGATTTGGCAACAAGATTCCACCAATTGAGGGTGGAAAAGGATAGTGTGTTGAAGACTGTTATAAGGACACCATTCGGTTTCTTTGAATGGTTGGAGATTCCATTTGGGTTGACTAACGCGCCAACGTATTTTTTGGATCTTATGAATAGGGTTTTCAAAGATCAGTTGAACAAGTTCGTACTTGTATTCGTGGATGATATTCTGGTTTACCCTCAGAATGAGGAAGAGCATAAGACGCAATTTAGAGTTGTTTTGCAAATCTTTTGCAAATCTTGTGAAAGCATCAGTTGAAGGCTAAGTTTTTGAAGTGTCACTTCTGGAAGAGCGAAGTGAGGTTCTTAGGGCACATAGTTTCTTGAAATTAAATAGCGGTTGACCCCCTAAGGTGGCAGTAATCCAAGACTGGGATAGAACTATGAATGCAATAGGCATTAGAAATTTTATTGGGTTAGCACGATATTATGGCCGTTTTATAAAGGATTTCTCCAAGATAGTTGCGCCATTAACAGGATTGACAAAGAAGAATCAGGTGTTCATATTGGATGCAAAGTGTGAGCAAGCTTTCGGAATCCTGAAAGAGAGACTGACAAGTGCTCCTGTTTTGACGATCCCAAGTAGGTATGAAGAGATGGTAGTATACACCAATACATATGGTACTGGATTAGGAGTGGTACTAATGTAGAAAGATAGAGTTATGGCCTGTGCAAGTCGATAGATGAAGCCGGCCGAGAGGAATTATCCAACTCATGATTTGTAGGTGGCAATGGTCGTGTTTGCTTTGAAGATGTGGAGACATTTCCTTTTGTGGGTTCGATTCGATTTGTTTACGGATCACAAGTCATTGAAGTATCTTTTCTCCCAAAAGGATTTGAATTTTCGACAACAAAGGTGGTTAGAGTTTCTGGTATCACATGATTTTGGTATAGCCTATACTCCTATTAATGGTAATGCAGTTGCAGATGCATTAAGTCGAAGACATGCAAGTTTGAGAGCGATGTTTTCAGAATGGAAGAGCCTCGAGTATTTGGTGGGATTTGATTCATACCACGGTGTGAGTTGGAACCTGAAATGTTGGCGATCTTATAGATAAGATTTACTCTCATCGAAAGGATTGGCGAGAGCCAAAAGCCAGATACAAAGCTTATCGAGTTTATCCAGAAGTTGGAACCAGAGGATAAAGAGTTCAAGGTCGATCGAGAAGGTTGGCTTCGAAAGCAAGGACGACTGGTTGTTCCAAATGTCGAAGAATTGAGAGATGAAGTTCTGAGGGAATGTCATCACTCAAAGTTGACGATCCATCCTAGTGGTAATAAGATGTATCTAGACATGAAGCGAGCCTATAAATGGAAGGGATGAAAAGGGATATTGGAAAGTTTGTTTCCAAGTGCATGAACTGTCAGTTAGTGAAAGCTGAACAGAAGAAGCCGAGTGGATTGCTTCATCCATTGGAAGTTCCTACATGGAAGTGGGAGCATATATCAATGGATTTCATTGATGGACTACTTAGAATCAGGACAAGAAACGAAGGAATTTGGGTCATCATGGATCGCTTGACCAAAAGTGCAAGGTTTATTGCTGTCAAATCGACTAGGACAACATCGAAGTTGGCTTAGATTTATATAAAATGGATAGTTCGATTCCATAGTATCCTGAAGAGTACAGTCAGCGATCGAGATCCATTATTCATGAGCAGATTTTGGAAAATAAGCAAGAATCTTTCGGGACCGAGTTGTGTTTGATTACGGAATATCGTCCCTAGACTGACAGTCAGACCGAAAGGGTTAACCGAGTTTTGGAAGATCTCCTAAGAGCTTGTGTATTGGATTTTGGGGGGTCATGGGAAGACCATCTACATCTAATTGAGTTCGCATATAATAATAACTACTAGTCGAGCATTGGGATGGCACCGTATGGGGCGTTGTACGGTAGACCGCGTAATTCTCCGTCATGTTGGTTAGAAACTAGAGATAAGTTGATACTTGGGCCATAGAAGATCAGAGATACATCAAATTGTATTTAGATCGTTCGGCAATGAACGAAGGCAGCCTAAGATCATTAGAAGTGTTATGCTGATAAGCGCCAAAAAGATTCAGAATTCGACATTAGCGATATGGTTTTCATGAAGATTTCGCTGTTAAAGCAAATTGTTCGACTCGGAAGCAAAGGAAAGTTAGCTCCAAGGTCTGTTAGACCATTTCCGATAATCTAGCAATTGGAAAGCTCGCATATAGGTTGGAGTTACCCGAGAAGATGTCGAGTGTGCATAATGTTTTCCATATGTCATTTCTTCGGAAGTGTGTGTAAGATTCGAATTTGGTGGTATCTTCGAAGCAGTACAAAGACCTAGATGTTGGGGAAATCTTGTAAGCTGCTTTGCATTGTGGGAATGACACGAAATAACTTAGAAGGAAGATTGTTAAGTCGGTTAAGGTACAATGGAGTGAGGATGATAACGATTGTACGTGGGAGACGAAAGAGAATATGAAGGCGACCTGTCCAGAACTCTTCGTTGGTATGACTTGTAAGTGTCATGTCATTCTTACCCCGTTGTAACTTGTACTATTATTGTTGTTGTTGTTGTTATTAGAATTCTGTATGCTAAGACAAAGCTACGGATGCATGACTTTATGGATGGTAGTTTGGATGGTAAATTAGCTGCTCATGGATAATAGGCATGCAGAATTGTTTTGGTTGCTTGTGATTTCTTGGGATTTCAAGGGAGCAATTCCTAAAGGGGGAAGGAGGAGGGGCGAATGTAACAGCCCACATTTTACATATTGGAGGATTGTAAAATAATTTTATTTAATTCCCTAAGGGTTGGATCATTCTCATATTTTGATATATTGGTTATGGGGATGTGAGACATTTCCATAATTTTAACCAATTTTATTTGTGATTATTTTTCCCTTGTTAGTATTGTACATGGCATAACTTTTGACTAGGATCGAGTTAGGTGCTGAGGTCGATTTCATTGGAAAGGAAATGGTGTTGCCAATTCTGTAGAGTCGTCACATTGAAGATTTGGTTTAGCAGTTTGGGAGTAATTGTTGTTTTTGTGTTTCACAATTTTTGTTTAGATTTTTAAGCCATTAGTGGGTTGATTTGTGGAGGCCCATTAGTGGGCTGGTGAGAGGCTATAAATAGGGGGTTAGAGGCATGGAGAATAATTTACTCTCTTCATTATCTTATTTGGTTGAGCTTGTGATCCTCCTTGCTCAATCAAATACACTTTTCCACCATTAAAATTCTAGATATACATAAGATAATCAAAGATCTACATTTTTTGAAGCTAGATCTATGTCAAGTGAAGAGAGGTCGCATCAAATAGGGAGGTTTGAAGCATATTATTCACTGTTCGAATTGAAAATATAGCGATTTCGAGTTAATTTGAAGAATTGGTACTTGTTAAGCATTTCTCACATAGATTCGTTCAAGTATATGGGTTGTTTATTCATATTTTCATCATTTTAAATTGTTTTCACCTAGATCTACATCACCGTAAGTATATTTTCAATTGAGTCACCATAGGATCTAATCTAGCAATTTAAAATTGACAATTCTTATGTTAATTCATATGTTTATGTATGTTTGATCCATTATTTTAGTTTTTCATTAATTTATCATGATTTAGTGAATCTTATATGATTATTGATGAATAATTGTCATTTTCATGATGTTGATGGTTTCAAAAAGTGTGAATTGTGGAATTGCATGATTTGGATGAGTTGTTTGTATCGATGTTGTCGTTTGATGATGGTTTGGTCAAGATTGGTGCTATTTTGGTTAGATCTGGAGTTAAGACTTTTTTCTTAGGTCGTTGATGACGTGGCATGGAGTTTGGGTCGCGTGACTTGCTGCTTAAAAAAGGGAAGAAGGCCTGATCCTTTACCATGCCCACGCCAAGAGCTTAGAATGTCAGAGATGCAGCCAATCTCACGCGCTTGTCGGCGCTACTCGTCACGGACCTCTCAGAGCTCAACCTGCACAGTGCGGATGACAGTGAGCTGTGGACTCTCATGACCAGGTTGCTGGGGGTGGTGGGGCTGCTGAGCTGGAGCGGGTGATGCGGGGGACAAGAGCATTAGGCAGTTGAATGCCCATCTTCCGGAGAGTGGCACGACTAATGGCGATCGGTGCCTTCCTCACTAGTGTCTCTCCATAAAGTCTAACGTGAAAGTGTCGGAAGACATGGGTGAGAAGATGACTATAATGAAAATGGCTTCGTGGGGTGCTGACGAAGGACTCATTAAGATGGATCATAAAAACACACACCCAATTGACGACTATGACGCCAAGGATATAATAAGTGGCGCAGGGAATAGAAGGATATATCTGCTCCAAGCTACCCGTCTTTGAGATGATGTTTTGTTGTATGGTGCGCATAACTACACAAGCTACTGGTCACAGATTGGTGGTGGTTCAGCCTTCGGGCTCTCCAAGGAAGATACGTTGAAGGATCCAAGGGTCCTCCATCTCAATAACATCAAGCTTGACTCCGACTGCCTAGATACATAAAATATGAGCCAATTCAACATGAATGAACTCAATGTGGGTGCCCATGACCTTATATCTAATGACGCAGGACTCGTCATCGATGTCGGCATCCATCTGAGTATCGAACAGATGGACGCAATGCAGATATAGGTCGCGCTCAAAAGTGTTGAAGCGCATGATCGGTACTAGGCCTGCAGGGACAAAAAGCTCCTTCAAACCAAACGCAGCAAAGTCGGCGAACTTCACCGGTCGACCAATCTAGAACTCGTAACTGGTCGTGGCTAAGTACTGCTTAATCTTTGCCTCATCACAATCTAACCAAACTGCTTCCTGAGGCGTGAGACCAGGGTGTTGGTTGCGAAGTGCTATGGAGGAATCGGAAAAGTGGGCAAGAGAAATTGCAAATTTGGAGTATAATTAGGTAGATACCTGCATGAGAAGGATTTTGGTTGTAGTTAGGGGTGAAACGGAACTGGGTTGCTTAGATTGGTGCTTGGGAAGGAGGAGGGTTTGGGTTTTCGGTGGAATTGGGATTGGGGGAGAAAGAGTCAGCTGCACGATATATATATATATATATATATATATATATATATATATATATATATATATAGTTCGGCTGATTAGGGTTGGGTCAGGCCACGCTTACCATGGTGGAGCGGTCGACCGCTTTCCCCATAGTGGGCACGGTTTGAACCTTGGCCCGACGGCCCGTATAAATTATATATAAATTAGAGTAAAATTTCTATTACATCGAAAGCAACTTCTACTCCCAACCAAATTCCCGTGTCGACTTCCACCACTCGTCGAATCAAGAATTTAAATTTTCCAACCTCGTTTTCCCTGCTTCCAAAAAGGTGGCGACCAACGAATCAAAACGATCAAAAACAGTAAATCAGCTAGAAATCCAAAATAAAATTTAAAACAGATTTTTCCCCTTACTAGCCGACCATAACAAACGATTCAAAATCAAATACCCCTAAAATCAAGATGAAGGATTTTCCTTCGCATTTTCGAAGAAAAATTCAAAACTTTCCAAAAATCGAATTTTATTATAACCAACGGTTTCATATTTATAAATTCATTTTATTATTATTGTTATTTATATTCCAGTTTCAATTTCAAGATGAAACAATCTTTTTGTGTTCAGAAATGTTAGAGCTTTAGAACCTTAAGGATTATTTGTGATAATTTCAATAAATTATCTAATATATATAGGAAGAGAGATATTAGGAATCATAAGGAATGAATATTTATTATTTTTAAGTTTAGTGGCATATTCCTTATCATTTCTAATTCCATCTTTCCAACCAATTAGACTGTATCTGTTAAATTTACATAATAGCCCGATAATTTTGAAACACAAATAGATTAAAAATAAAATACTATATCATTATAAAACTAGGCTGTTATAAAACCATTTTATGAAACCATATTTCAAAACCCTTTTTTATTCATTCCAAATAGTTTTAAAAATAGAATTTCCTCGAACACATGGCCAAGAACTCAAATGAATATTTTAACAAAGGTAGATTCAGAAATTCAATGAAGTGACAAATGGATATACCTCGTGATTATATTTCTGAAATGGATACGATATATTAATGTGGACTTTTCCTATTTTGGATCGAGTAATGGTCTAAATCGGAACTGCTAACGAGACCAAAAACCAGAAACTATGACTATCTCGGTTGTAGCTAGATTTTTTTGTTTTTCCAGTCTCTAAACTTACATCAACAGAATTTACCATATGTTTTCCTCATGCTCTTCATGACGAGATTGCCAACGTACTATGGGGTAAGATGGAATTGGCTAGAAACCCGAACTCAACATATTTCAACTCTTAGTCGCTTAAAGCCCATTTTATGTAATTAGGCCCACTAGTAATTTCATTGTCGAAATAAATTAAAGTCAAGTAAGAAAGACAAAGAAAAACAGAAAAGAAAATCGAATTACGTTCTCTCACAAGTCCTAATTATAACTAATTCCTTTAATCGTTTAACCTAAGCTCTAATACCAAATGTAACACCTTACACTTTTCTATGCCCAAAGTTTGACAAAAATCAAAACTCAAACACATCCAAGCATGGAGCATGTAAATCTGGTACCTGCAATAAATGAGCATGAGCATAATCAGAGTACGATAAGATAACTCACATCGAAAACAAAATAGGATAAATTAATATTATATCAAGTATCTACCATTTTCAAAGTAAATCTCTTTGTCAATACCGAGCATGAGAGAGAACGAGAACCGAAAGCCAAACTTAAACACCTGTGAGAATCCGACCTTCTCTAGAAAACCTGGGTGATTGTAATGAGGAGGGGGTCAGAATACAAGATTCTAGTGAATAGGAAGTGTACAACACAGATTGTAGTACACAGATGTATCCCGTTTGGTTCAACCCAAAAATGTATGCCTACCAAGGTTAGTGATTCTAGCCTAACCTTGTAAATGTTTACAAACAACTTTACTACTCTTCCTAAATTAGTATTCTCGATGTATAATACCGAGATAGGATGTTTCACACATATATTTGTGAAGCTGTTATACCAGAGCATGGTTGGCTATTTAGTCGAGGTTAGACCCCTAATTACAGGGTTTCTGTATATTTTTTTCATCCACTCTTGTTCTTCCTCAAAGATTTATTTAACATTATCATTAACTAGAGGGCACTAGCTACGTGCCCTACTAGTTAAGGCTTTTGTCATTCATGCATATACCATTGCCTCGCATAAAGTGAAAGAAGTATTTTATCGTTCGCTATACCTTCTAGCTGACCTTATTAGATAACCCCTTTAGTTTCTTATTACTTCCCATAGGATAGGTAGCTATAACTGACGTTTTAGTTTCTAGGTTTGGGTAGGCCTACACACACCAACCATTTAAGATCCCTAAACAGAAAGACCTATTCCTAGGAGGGCTCCTCATTCCCAGCCTCTCATGACCCATGAATCGGACTATACGTGAAGGTTATTGGTTCGTACCCCATTAGCCTTTAATACTTTTCCCTGTTTAGGATAAAGTGGGCTAAATTATTAAGTATTCCCGTTTAGTCCCTCTACACGAAAATGCTATATGTACAGGATTCATTATCGTCACGGGCAAATATGTTTAATAATATTTTACATTATTAACCTACTAAGTCTTGTTCTACAATTTAAATTATAAATTCTATGATAACTAGTATAAATAGGAAAGTTATGTCTCCTTTCCTAGGATATATTTAATCACCTTCCCTAATTGGACTTAGTATTAAACAACAGTCGATACCCATTAGCCCCATTTTTCTTATCCATAAGTTTACTGCCATTTATGGCCATAACGATCATATTTTCCTAAGGCAACTCTTAACTCTGGATACCCCTATTTTGTCAGTCCTGAAGTGTCTATTTGTTGTACCCAACATACATTTACTTTCTTATTTGTTTATTTACTTATTGGTTGACTGTTATATATGTATATATATGTATGTGTGTATATATATTCATGAATCAGGCCTCTCACATTAAGTTGACTACTTATGGATGCTAGATTTGTCGATCAGTTCCAGGCAGGCTTTTACCACAACTTGAACTTAACCTTGTGCCTTAGTATATTTATATTATGCATTAGACCCCTCACATTAAGATGACCACATGTGGATGCTGGATTAGCAGGTCGGTATCGGGCAGATTTCTTCCACAAGTTAAGCTTAATCTCATGTCTAAATGCGGTTATAATTCAAATTTCCTAATTAGGGTTTACAACATTTAACCTAATTGATTTTAGGAACTGTAATCATTTTCCTATCACATTTATTTTCTCCCAATCAATATTGATTATAGTGGTTTATTTATTTATTTGCGGTCCTTTTTATAGCAACTAATTATATTGATTGCTACAAATGGTCAACAAAAATATATTAATTCAACATAGATTACATTTACATATAATTGCATAATTGAACCATAGCCAAACATTAAAACATTTAATACAATGTATATTTTACCGTTTTACACTGATTTGGACGGATAATATGTATATATTTATATTTTATGTTTTTATGCGGTCAACATAGTTATTGTTGTTATTATTATTATTATTCTTTTAAATTTAATGATTTGGTTTAATCAGTAACCAAACATTACTTTTTGCATTCAATCTTGCCAAAAGGTTTCAAATGTTACAAAAAGACCATTAGCTGTAACATTGTTACTTATGCCTGATTTGTAAAATGGACATATCTAAAATTCACAAGAAATATACATGTATGTGTGTGTGTGTATATTTGGAATAGTCAATGAAACTATGCACATATATGTATAATTATATTTATACGTAGGACCACTTTTCTTTCTTAAATCTTTTTGTCGTATCTCTTGTGAATTCAAAATGGCATCTTTTCGTTCAAAAAGAGGAAACTGACATTTTTACGATAATTAAGCCAAAACCAAATAATATTGAATACAAATAGGTATGATTCTTTTTTTATTAGCAAAGCCGACCGGTTTTTTAGGTGATGGCAATCACTTTTTATTATTACCAATAATAAAATACATGAAGTTCAGGTGATTGGGGTTAACAATCAGCTAGTGGTTTTTAAGGTGGACCGTCAACCGCATACAATAAACAGGAGCTAAGCAGATTTGCCTAGACTATTATGCGTTGACAGAGAAACTAGTCTCCAACAGCATCAATTGGTGTAACTTCCCGCGTTGCCTCAGTAAAGTGGGTAGCCAGATCAGACACAAAATATGGTGAGCTTTCAGAATAAAGATGTCGCATGTACCAAACAGTGCCTTGGAGAATTTTCTTGTTGTTCTTACCATCATCACCTTCTATTGCTAAAATAATCCCTTCACCTTCTACTTGGTATATTAACTTCCTTGCTACATCTTCCTTGTCTACATGAATGTAAATAGTTCCTTCATTCAAATTGTGTTTCATACCTGTGTTACCATGAGTCATAATCCTATATGGTTTATTCTAATCAAAGGTTTGCCCTGCAGTTGGAACCTTATCTACATTCTTATCACCACCAACACTAGAGGTGGGATAACAACAAGCATGCTCTTGGGGACCCAAACCATAGGAGGCGCATGAGGAAGAGGCACTTTGGCAGTCTGAATATCGTCACTCGATGCGGTGCACTTCTCCTTAATATGACCAAAAGACTTGCAAATGTTGCATATTTCTGGGGTCCATTTTTATGTGACATCAACAAAACAGAAGTGATCTTCAATTCATACCTTTAACTGATTTGGAAGTGGCTTATCTGCAGTAACTTCAATTAATGCTCTCGCAAATACATGATTTCTTCTTGCCACCCTGTTAGGGTCAAAGCATTTGAGTTTGCCTATATGGCATGCAAACTAGTTAAGCCCAATAAGAGGTTGAAGTGCAGAAGGAACATTGTTAAATTGACATTGGGAAATAGGTATGATTCTTTTAATATTACAATCACATAATTTGCCAATTGTACCTTTTTATCCAAATTCACATACTTCATTATTCAACACTGAACTAGAGATCGGGAATGTAACAACATCTAATTGGTGTTTAATAGGATAAATTTCTAGATCTACAGTGCTTTACAACAGTTTTAACATATTTGATGGCATAACTGTAGGAACATGTGTAAATAAGTTTAAGAATCCTAAAATTAATACTTATGCTAAACCACAGTTCATAATATTCAAGTTTTAGCAATGTTTATAATAAGCTGTGATCGGCGTCAATACAATTACAATAATTAAATGAACAGATCTGATAGGAAATAGGCATAAAATTTTAGATCTAATTAGAACGAAATAGATAAGTTATTATAACTGTATTTGTAAATTTCCCACTCACCTTATAACATCCAAATCCGAAGTTTGAACCATTTTAGGCCTACAATCCCCAAATTCTTATAAGTCCACAATTTATCTGAAAAGGGGAAAATTCTAGATCTATAGTGATGTAAGCAAATAGAAAGAGAGGAAAGAATCCGATTTAGAGCACTAATTGCATTATTTTCCAATAGATCTGTTAGTCCTTTCAATTTCATATGAATTGGATTTGATTTGTTGTGTATGAATTTTTTTTTTAGAAATTAGGTTTGGGGAAGGAGGAAAATTGGCAAAACTCCGCTGCCACTACAGACTTGTATGGAAAAGAATGAGGCCTTATCCATTTATTTTAGGGGTGGATTTGTCCTTAAACCATTAGATTAGTTTTAATTCATATTCGTCCATTCGTTTTATATATTTTATAAACCAAACCTTACCGACCCTAGCCGTCACAAGGAAGACTGATGCCATAGAGGTCGACTATGGCGGTCGACCGCTACGGTTTGTCGACCGCCTTGGCCATCAGATTCCCAGGTCGGCTAGTTATATAAGGTATAATATGTATTTAAATTCAGATTTATTTATTTTTCGTCCATTTTCATATTTCGTTCGTAACTTTTTCATATAGACTCCTTTGGCGAAACTCCAAACATGAAAGTTGACCAGAATTCCGAGACGAACACAGCTGTTAAAGTTTCGTGGTCAAACTCCATCATTTGTTGAAATTCCTATTTTTGAAATTCTAATAATTGATTTATATTTCCAAAACTCCAGCTTGTTACAAATCAACTCGGGCTTGTGTGTGAAGAAGACCACGTCAAGAGGCTAGTGTGCTATATCAGCAAGAGATTGACAAGAGCTGAAAGAAATTATCCAAAGATCTTGTACTTCCTATTGATCTCTTCACGAAATCGACACCCATGTTTCCAATCACATTCCATTAAGGTCTAGACTGACCAGTCGCCACAATAGTCCTATAATGACCTGAGGCATCGGAGAGACTCTTGAAATTGAATATCGAGCTGAGTCGGTTCGACCTGACCCACATTCCATGAAGAGTTATTTTGGGACAAGCCCTATCCGATTTCGTAGTCGAGTTCACTACTCTTGACCATCCGTTGGAAGAAAGTGAACCAACTAACATCCAATGGAAGTTGTATGCGGATGGATCATCAAATAATCAGTGTCTTCGCACCAGAGTTATACTTATTACTCCTGAGGAACGCTCGATTTATTATGCTCTAAAGCTCAAAACTTCTCTACCACCAACAACAATGTAGAATACGAGGCCTTATCACTAGAATCAAAATTTTCAAAGAACTCAACATCATGGCCATCAAAATCTTCTCAGATTCACCACTCACCATTTGCCAAACGCATAGGGAACATCAAGCAAAAGGGCATGACTCAGTCCTTACCTTGCTTGGGAGTGAAATACTTAACGATTTCAAGCACTACATCATGACTCACGTCCCTTGAGAAAAAAATGGAAAGACTGACTCTTTGACCAAGCTAGCAAATTCAGAGGAGGCCAATTCCTAGGAATCATCCCAGTCGAAGGGATCAATTCCCCGAGTATCAATCAGATGGAGACTGGTGCGATACTAGTGACAGAACCCGAACCGGTGTAGTGGATGACTATGGTCAAAAACTAATTGCAACATGGGATTCTCCCTAACAACTAGAAAGAAAACTGATTAATCCTTCGCAAAGCTTCATGCTACATTATTCAGGACAGAGTGTTACACCGAAGAGGATTCTCTTTTCCACAGCTCTAGTTTATGGCCCACAACGAAACCAAACGAGTACTACTAAAAGTTCATTAAAGCGAGTGCAGTGACCACAACACTGGTTAAAATCTAGAAAATAGGATTCTCTGCTACAACTACTTTTGCCCAACTCTTGAATGAAATGCAAATGATTACACCCTTAAATTTTACAAATGCCAGAGAATTTCACCAATTCCTAGAGCCCCACCTACTGAGCTTATACAGATGGTAAGTCCGTGGTCGTTCCCAATATCGGGAATAAACATCATCAAATCTCTTCCAATAGAAAAAGGTAAGATATGTTATCATCGTTGTTGATTACTTTACCAAATGGGTTGTTTTGGGACACTCGAAAGGCTGGCTGTAAAAAAGTTGAGCCTAGGATTATCAAATGTAGCTATGCCATTTGAAGAGTGGGTTGTGTGGCTCGTTACATGTGGTATCAGAGCGTAGTTTTCCCAATTACAGGGAAATATATATATATGAGAGATGTACTTGTTATTTATAAAGTTTTCAAATTATATATGAATATATGTATGTGTGTGTGTGTGCTATACCCCGAAAGACATATGCAATTATACTAGGGAATCTCTATCTTTCTTCCTCTTTTGGATTAAATTACTATCTAAGGAATTTCCACTAAGGGTTTCTCTTTTTAAATAGTATAAATGGCCAACAATCATCTGGAGCAAGGGATTTAGGCAAGGCCTCAATACTTTCTCGAGTGGTTCTAATAGTACTTAAGGATTGTGGAACATATTCATGTTGCCCCACTAGCCCTAGCGGAACCAGCAACTCAACCCATTGTTGTGGCTTTCAAATTTCCTCGTCTCTTCAGATACTTCACTAGTCTTAGGGGTAAGCCCTTTTTCTAAACGATGGCCTCTCTGGAAGCGATGGCATGAATATTTGAGTGTGAACGTATATTCGAACAATGGTATAGGAAGACCCGTTAAAACATAGGGTAGCTGCCTGGCATCTTAAAACAGAAGTATTATAATGGTGAAATGTAATTTCTAAGAAAATGTGGGCAAGTTATTTTCATGGGATGAGGTTAAGGCTTGATTTGAATTTAATTTTTACCTAATGCTGAGGTATGTCTTCAGATGGAGAAGTTTATCAGGCTTTATAAAGGAGAGTTAAGCTTGAGTCGGTACGTTGCAAAGTTTACGGAGTTGTTTAATTTGGAAAGGGTATAAGATTCGTAGAAGAACTTGATTCCCCAGCGAGAGGATATTGTTAGCTCAACTGCCTTTTAGGGGCTACTTCTGATGCCCTAATAGAGACCTTTATCCTATACACCGCAAAGGAGAAGAAACAAAGTAAGAGTGAGAACAGTAGGGTACTTCTAGAATTGGAAAGAACAAGAAGAAGGATTTTTGGATTAAAAAAAAAGAATAGGAAGTTTAACAAAGAGGCTAATGTTTAAGATGCCACAAGAAGGGCCATAGGGTCAAGAATTGTAGAGTAAACCTAGCAAAGCTTGAGTTCAAAGGAAAGTGTTACAGTTTTCATGAGGAAGGACACCTGGCAAGGAATTGTCCCCAAACTGAAAGGAGAATAGAGTGGCAAGAATTATGCTTTAGAGATAACACCACTTCAGAGTCAACCACCAAGAGACCAAGGTCAACCATCTTTAGAAGATATAATCTCTATTTTTAGAACTTCTGTATGTACTTTGTTTAATTATGAAGCAACCTATTCCATTGTCGCTAAGAGCACCTTTGATATCCTAATCTTCCTATGTCCTTTGCTAATAGTCCAATTGAGGTATTTAACCCTATCGAAGGAGCTAAAATAATTTTGCAAATTTGTAAAGACTTAGTACTAGATATCGACAATGTCTATTTCTTATGTAATGCGCATGTGTTAGATTGTGAGGGTTATGATCTTATACTAGGAATGGATATCTATCATATTATGGGCTCATCCTTAATTATGATAGGAAGCTAGTTTGCTTGAGAAGCTTGGAAGTCAAAGCTTAGGGATCGCTTATAGGACTGGAAATAGGGATTATGCCTTATTGCATTGTTTGTCGTCCTGTTTGGAAGGGCCATTTAGTGCCCATTGTCTACAAGTTTCCAGATATCTTCAAGGAAGTTAATGAACTTCTACCCCCACAAAAAGATCTCATTTAGAATAGACTTTGAGAAGGATGAAAAGCTAGTGGCATTTCCATTGTGGAACATGGCTCCTAAGGAAAGGAGAGAATTGGACAAATAGATTTTTGAGTTACAACAAAAGAGACTCATCTGATGGAATACTTCAAAGTCAGGATCACCCGTAGTATTTTCCATTAAAATCGATGGATTGTTAAGATTCTATGTTGACTATAGGGAATTCAATAAGTTGATAAGAAGAATAGGTTACCTTTTCCTAGGCTAGATGACCTATTTAACCATTTGGGAGGTGCTTAAGTCTTTTCTTAGCTAGATCTAGCGAATGGATTTCACCAATTGAGAATCTCTAAGGAAAGTAACCTAAGATGGAGTTTAGGACACCTGAATGGTTATTTGAGTAGGAGGTGGTGCCCTTTGGTTTAACGAATTCCCCCGCCTTCTTTGTGGACCTAATGAGTAGATTATTAGATGCATTCTCAACATGATAGTTGTGGTATTCTTGGATGACATTATCATATTTTCTAAGGACTTTAATGAGCATGAGGTTTACTTAAGGAAGGTCCGAAGAATTTTGAAGGAGAATAAACTCAAGGCTAGGTTTTCAAAATGCCATTTTTGGGGGAAGGGAAGTCAAATTTCTTGGACACATAATTTTGAGGAAAGTATTGGATGTAGACCATGTGAAGTTAAAGTTGTTCAAGAGTGGAAGATACCCTACAATGCATTAGAGGTCAGAAGTTTTCTAGGGTTAGTAGGCTATTATAGAAAATTCATTAAGGACTTTGTGAGGAATACATCCTGTCAAACCGGTTAACGAAGAAAAATCTTGAGTTCGTTTAGAGAGAAGAGTGTTGTAGCGCATAAGAGAAGTTAAAGGAATCTCTTACAAGTGCGCCTATCCTTATTATTCTTGATGGTACGAAGTTGTTCGTGGTTTTCATCAACGCTTGTGGTACAGGATTAGGAGCAGTGCTTATGCAAGAGGGTAGGATAGTTGCCGTAGCTTAAGGATCATGAGAAGAAATACCCTATGCATGATTTAGAGTTTATAGCTACGGTATTTTCCTTAGATATGTGAAGACATTACTTGTAGGAGAGAAGTTTGAGCTTTTTACCGATCATAAGTCTCTTAAGTACTTGTTTTCTCAGCGAGATTTAAATCCTAACAGTAGCGATCGATGAAGTATATAACATCGTTCAACTTTACTATCAGTATACCTCAGAGAAAGGTAATGTCATCGTGGATGCTTTAAGTTGGAGTCATAATACCATTAGTGCAATTGTCGAGTGGAAGTAGTTGGAGTTTCTTTCTAGTTTTAATCTTCGACCGTCGTTGAAGTATCTCAAGGATTTCTTGGAACTTTGGAAGTGAGACCAATTTTAGTAGATAGAATTAAGCATGAGCAAGGTCTTAATTACGAGTTAAGGATGTTAAGGGAAAGAATTGCTAGAAGATAGAACTTTCCTCATTCTGATAGGTATTCAGTTGATAGAAGTAGGATTTTATGAAGGGATGGTCAACTTTATGTCCGTAAAAGTAGGAATTTGTGAGAAGAGATTTTAGACAAGTGTCATCGTTTGATAATGACCATTCATCCCAGATAGGATAAAATTTTCTCGGACAAGAGAACTTTTTTTGGGGAGGGTATGAAAAGGAACGTTGCTGAATTTGTGGCAAGATGTTTGACTTGTCAAAGAGTTAAGGCAGAGCAATGTAGGTACATATAGTTGTTGTCACCTTTGGAGGTTCCCACTTGGAAATGAGAACACATTTCGATGGATTTCATAGATGGGCTTCCTAGGAGTTAGAAGGGGAATCAGTCGATTTGGGTTACTGTGGATCGTTTGATGAAGACTAATCATTTTATTCCAATTAGGAAGAATAGACCATAACTTCATTAGACTAGTTGTATGTCAAGGAGATAGGTCGACTACGTGGAATCTCGACAATAATAGTAAGCGATAGAGACCCTTTGTTTGCGAGTGACTTTTGGAGGAGCCTACAAGTAGCTTTAGGGACAATGCTCAACTAGAGTGCAACATATAACCTGCAAACCGACGGACAGACGGAGAGATTCAATAGTGTTTTTAAAGATCTACTTAGAGCTTGCATCGTCAACTTTGGAGGAGCATGGGAACATCACCTAGCATTAATGGAGTTTTCGTACAACAATAGTTTTCAAGCAATGATTAATGTGACCCAGCATTATACTGGCGACCATGCAAATCACCTACTTGTTAATGGGGAACCACTGACAAGGTATTACTCGAACCCGACCTTATCCATGATTTCATGAAGAAGATTCTTGGGATATGGAAAAGAATGAATGTAGCACAATACCAGCAGAAATTGTACGCTAGTAGAAGAAAGACGGAACTCGAGTTTAGTATTGGTGATCTGGTCTTCGTGAAAGCTTTTCCTCTTAGGAAAGCCATCTTGTTTGGAAAGACTAGGAAGTTATCTCCTAGATAAATTATGACATTCAAGATCGTTGATAGGATCAAGAAAATGGCCTACCGCGTGGATCTTCATGAGCACTTACTGGGAGTCCATAATGTTTTCCTTGTTTTCCTCCTTAGGAAACGCCTTCATGATTTCGACATTAGACTCAAGCTTGATCAAATTGGCGACTTTGGGAGCTTTGAATTCGAACCTAGGGTTCCCCATGTTTCCACCAGGATTGTAGAATACAGAATCAAAATGCTTCACAATAAATCCATTAGCTTAGTTTGAGTACAATGGAGAGATGATCCTGCAGAAAGCACATGGGACACGGAAGAAAAGATGAGGCAAACTCATTTATAGCTTTTCATGGGTAACAATTTCCTCTAAATTCCTTTATGGTTGCATTTGGTTGCTATATTGGATGGTAGTAGATGATTGCAATACAAATTCACCAAACACTCATATAGAAATTATATGCATATTATGGTGTATTGCATACATACAATATCACATGTTACACTTTCATGCTAGGACTATTCTCATTTTAGCAAGTTTGCATACATAATCACATCGAGTAATAGATGTTTTATAGATAACATAGGCATATAACATGTTTGTTAGAGCAAGTTTTGTTTTTTGCCTCTTCAAAAAGATTTCGGGATGAAATCTCTTTTAAGAGGGGAGAATGTAACACCCCTTAAAATATACTCTAAATAGACATAGATAATAAAATTAAATATATGCAATAATAAATTATTAGCTATTAATGGGTAGAAAATAATAATTTTGGTTAGTTGAGAATTTGGCCACGAGAATATTGTCATTGTGTTTATGGTGAGATTCTAGCCCGCTTTCATATTTTATTTGTTGAAAACGGAGTCCGTATGAAGAAGTTTTTCATAAAACGGTTTATATGATAATTGTACACATACAAGATTCGAAATTCAAACTGAATAAGTATAAACCAGGAATAAAATTATAATATCATATACTGATTGACATAATGGAATATTCCCTAAAGATTAGAATTTCATGTAAATATTTATATACAAGAAGGGACAAGAATAAATAATAAACAAAAAAATCAATCATATTTATTACATAATTAAATTAATAATAGCGTATATGGAAACGAATCTCCCTGGCTCGACCAGAAGGGGGTTCCACTACACCATATGACGGGGGTCTACCTCAGGTTGATCGCCCTTCTATCAAGGGGGTCGATTGCCCTTCTGGTTGAGGGTAAAAGAGATTCACTTTCCATTGAGGGTTTTTATATACTTTTGCTTAAATGGACTGTCCAGATTAAATATAACTAATCCTACTGTCCACAAACACAAAATCAACTATAAAAATCCCTAGCCTCTCCCCTAAACCCTACATTCATTCTCTTTTACACATCTATTATGTCTCTCTGCCATTTTTCTTAATTCTAGAAATATGTTAGGTTTCTTCCTTCTTTTAACCTATATTCTATATCTTCTAAATCTGAATTCTTATCTACATTCTGAAATTAAGTATAGTATATATATATATATGTATGTATGTATAAGATTTAAAATATGATTCTTATGTGTATATATGTAGAGAAGGTTTTGGAGTATTGTAATTCGAAAGGCTCAATCCATATTTATTATATTTTACATTGAATTCACTATTCTCCTCTCCATATCTCTGTGAGTGGAAATTACATCAGTTTTCCATTTTTTTAATATTCAGTAGTGTAGATTTGCATTGTTATGCCTAAAGAGGTTTGGATTTGCATGAAAATAAAATATAAACAAATCCTCCAAATCCCTTATAATTTGCAGAAATGGTCAATAAATTGGTGTTAATTGGGTTTTGGTTATTGATGTAATAAAAGATAGGCTTTTGGTTATTGTACAATTTCTAATAATGGTCTGGTTTATTTCCTTATAAAATTATAAATATTCTGTGTTAGACTAAAAACTAGCTCTAACACCCAGCTGACTAGAAATTGTAGAGACTTATGACCTAAAAACGAATAAAAATCAATCAACACACAAGATTTAAAGTGGTTCGGCATTAACGAGCATATGTCCACTTTATAGCCCTTTGATTGATTACTTGATTACAAGTACAATGTATATGAGCACTTAACCTTACTACTATAATCAACAATCTCTCCAAATTTGTAGAATTATACCCAAGGATTTAGAGCACAATCTGAATGAAACAGAGTAGAATGGTTAATGGTGAAGTTTGAGTAATTAGAAGCCAAACAATCCATCAAAATGGCAAGTTTAGGTGTATTTATGGATGCAGAGTACAGGCGGGTCGGGTGCCACGTGGGTCCCATCCCGTAGATCTCGGATTCAGATGTTTTGTGGTGGTTCGAGCGCATCAACTTCATGGGTTAGTGGGTGGTTACTATTCCGCTTTTGTAGGAACATGCAGTCATTGCTTCTTCGTAGTAGAGGTGGATCGGTTCAGACATGGGGGTATCCCGACCCGATAGGATATATCATGCCAGCTTCTTTCACGTGCTGTATGGATTGGGTTGAGGTGCTCCGATCCGATCTGATGGTGATGTTTTAGAGCTTAGCCGATTGTATGGGGGGATAGGTAGTAGTGCTCTGATCCGACTCGATCATACTCTGCATGTAGTGATGTATAAGTTCTCCTTCTTCGGCTCGAAGCTTCTTGACTAATCCGACTCCACTTTGCTTCTTATAACTAATCGTTTGGACTTTATGTAGCCTAAACATAAAGTAGGTCAACATTTCCCCCTTCGATGAGTGTTATATTGGGGATAAGACTACTTCAAAGTGGTCAACCAGTCTGTTCTTGAACTGGTGACAACGAATGATCGTGTCTGTTTGTAGGGTCATGATGCTTAACGAAACCGTGTTTCCTTATTTTTGTTCCATGTATAAATAGGAGGCTTGATTCATTGTCATTTCCATTGCATTCAACAAACTGGAGCCTTCAACCAGAGTATATATACGAGTTTCCAGGTAAATTCCTTGAATTCTATCGTCTCAAAAAGTCATAATTTACCCAATTCAATTAAATTGTCCTGTCTATCTGTCTTCACACACTTACGCAGTCATCTGTAACTTCTTTGAACTTTCCTTATTTTCACCTTTGCCTTCCTTCATTATCATACCGTCAGATTGGATTTTGCATAGCAGATCGATTCAAATTTGTTCGAACCGCTTATACACTTGACCCACTTGCTTCCTTCTACTTCCGTTGTTCGATCAATGGGTCGGTTCGGCCCATCTCATCGAGGAATATGAAAATACTTTCTGATCCATTATATAAATCACTCTCCCTTCTTTCTTCTTATAATTTTTCTACCACTGTCTTCAATAATCTCTATCATAAACCCTAGTTTACCAAACTTTATAAACTCGCTCAATCTTCAAATTAAATCCATAGGTGGGTGTAGAATCTTGTTTTCTTTGGCTTTTCTTGAATTGCACTTGAATTTTGCATCAATTTCCTCTATTGATAATTAATTTCTCGACGTCGATGGATGTCACGTCACTTCCATCGCTGGTTATGTCGAGAGTTGCCATCTCACCACCGTTGCTGGCGATGTCAGCCTCGCCTTGGATCAGAGGTCGTAAAGTTTGAGTCCTTGGCATTAAGGAGTGTAAATCGTGGGAATTGATCCTTATTTTAGAGAAGTAGGATAACAATGGGATTGAAGAAGGGATAAGAAGGCTTGAATGAAATCGGCATCAGCGGGACAGGAACAATCTGGAACAAGTGGAGAATATCCGGTGAGAGAGCTAGGCTCTCATCAAACCCGGGTGGGGTCGGTGTTCTCATCAGTCTCATCGGGTTGGACTGTCTTGACCCGAGACGGTCCGTAGACCTGATCCATGATGCTTCTCAAACAATTATGACCCAATTTGTACACCCTAAACATAAAACATACGCGCTTTATCATGCCACTGAACTTGATCAGAACGAGCACTTGGAAAAAGCAAATTTATATTACATACTTGCACATAACTCAACCGAAGCTAAACTCAACTTATCAATTTGCAGAGAGTTAGGATAGAGCCTTTCAAACTTGATATTCTGGAGTTTGTGAATACGTAATTATTCAACCATTTGACACAAACTGATTAACTGCTTGTTTTTCTACTTACTTTATATTCTCCAATTTTAGCATTGCACATACTGGTACACATTAGCACGTGCACACGGGGGGCTTGGGAACCATACTCTAATCTTTGCTATCTCTTGGATAGTACAACAATCACATTAAAAAGACACTCAACAAGATTATCGGAGAGGATTACGGCTCCAGAATCATCTGGTAATCCTAATCTCAAAGTTATCTCATCAATTTCGGATATAGAGTAGGACAATGCAGGTTCAGATTTTGAAATAGAAATCCATGAGAATGCAGAGTCATCTAGAGGTGAAGTCTCCACGGATGAGGAAGAGGAAGGAGGAGCAGGAGTCACGCTCCTGACAAATTCAGAAGTGTGACCATTCTAAAAGCACCCAATGATTCAATTCATTCAATAATGGACGAACATTGGCTAAGACGTGTATGCTTGAAACACGGAATTCCTTTGGAAGAAGTCAGAGAGCCACCGAGACAGACAGACCTCATAATCTTCCGGAGGGGTATACGGCGATGAGCTGATTGATGTGTACCGTAGGGGCCATCCTCCATTTCTGCCATTCGAAGTCGACTTTCTAAGATGAATGCGGATTTCCCCATGCAACTCCATCCTAATGCATACGCCTATCTATATACATTGCATATACGGAAATCTTAGGTGTAAAGGTCACTTTCGAGGACATAAACTTCTTTTATCATTTCAATCATCAAACAAAAGAAACTCTGTCTTTCGCATACTTTGAGTCTGTGCCGAAAAGGAAAATCGTCCATGAAGGTTAAAATAAAGTGGGAGACGTAAAGCCCTAGTGGTTTTATATCAAGCATCAAACTAGATGCACTAGACAATGGCTCAAGTCGAGTAAGCTTCAAAACCCAACACTCTCATTTTAATCATCGCAGCGAATGTTCTAATTTATCTTACTCTTTTTGCAGTTGTGAACCCGAGGAAAGAGGATAACCAAGTGTACTGGCATCGTCTGAGCTGCCTGCTAAATGGCGATCTTGATTTTTTTTTTAAACGTCAGGAAATGTCTAGTGGATGATTATCTTCATCGTCATCGTCCGTTTGCCATGACTCGGAGCATAGGTCATGGGGGTGGTGCTTATATATATGTGCCACCAGCCGTGGGACAAGCTATAACTTCAATAGATGGGGGAGAGTTCAAAAGGCCAAGAAAAGGCAGGATCCAACCAGGAATTGCAATTAGAAGGAAGAATAACAACAGAAGAGGAGAATCCAATTGCACTTCCGAAAAGTCCTCCAATGCTTATCCAAGACGACCAAGCTTTGAACATACCTGCTAGGGATAAGCAACGATACGCTAATTCGAAAGACACTTCTGTTACCGAAAGGAACCCTTCTCCGAAGACTCCATCTCCATAGAAATCTCCTATCTACAATTCCCAGTTTGAGAAATCCATATACTCGGGTCTAACTACACATTCCCGACAAAATTTTCACTTCCAAAGACTTTGGCATAGATTCCTTCTTCCCTACGTCTAAAGAGGAAGTACACCCAAAAATGTCGGGGATACCACGCAAACAAGTGTAGCTCCAGGCTCCGGTCTGTATGGGGGGGGGAGGGGAGGGGATCATTTAGGAGATGCCTTACACTTGCACTGCATGTCACAACACTTGTGTACTATATTAATCCTGATTCCTAATGCTTGCATATGCAATTTTGTAGGAGAGATGTCGTGTCGCCATTATTCCCTTAAAGATGTTCATGCAAGCATCCCTCGGTTTGATTCTGCTACAAAGTATGATCGAGGTGACAGCCATGGAAGGGATAGAAGTAAACAATATTATTCACACCGCCCTTACTCTTCACGCTCTCGTCCCCTCGCAAGTCAGATACTGATAAGCCTAAGAGCCGAGACCGTCGTGAAGGGGATAAACCACCATCTAAGGCTCCAATTCGTCCGAAGGAATCACAATCTCAGGAAAGACCGCCACCGAAGCGTTTTGACCCATAGGACAAAACCAAGGATTCAGACAAAGAGCAAGAAAAGGGAAAAATGACTCTTGTGCCCACCAGGCGGCGAAACATCGAAATCACTACAATGAGGCATGTGGTACTTGAGTCCGAGAATGAGGCTAAGATGAAGATTCTAAAGAAGCAATTTCCAGATCATCATTTCGGGAACATGCCATTCGTCCCATCCCTTGATCCGGTATCTGCAGATTGGGAGGATGAAGTTAGGGGTGGCAATTAGACCCGATCGATGGACCAGGACCCGACCTGGCGGGTCTCAGTTCTAGGCGGGTCGGGTTTTGTCAGGTCTAAACTATGCATTTCAAAAATCTGGAACAGAACCAACCCGAGCTTAGGTTCGGGTCGTGGCGGGTTGGTTCGGGTCCGATTGAATAATAACACAAAAAATACATATATTTCAATGTTTTTTGGTCGGACCTTTCGGGTCGGGTCTATGCGGGTTGGGTTTGATCGGGTCTTGATGGTATTTTTCATCACCTATACCTGACCCGCGACCCATCGGGTTCGATTCGGTTTTGGGTCTTTCTGGGTCGGTTCGATTCGGGTTTTCAGTTCTCGGTTCTGATTGCTAACCGTAGATGAATTCAAAGCTAAGATTGACTTTATAGACAAACAATGCAAAGAAATGCGCAAGTATTCGTGAAATCTTTCCAAAATCATCTGACACTTGTTAGCCGATGTAAGTCACATGAAGGAGATGGCTGAATATAAAGAGAACTCTAGAAAAACACAGTGAAAGATCTTGAGGATGCACAAGCCCAACTTTCCTTAGCGCAGCATGACATCGATAGTTACAACAAATAATATGAAGAACTGCAAAAGCGCTACTATACTAAGCTTGATTCCCATAGCCAGAAATGTACAACCTTGAAAATGTAAGTTGAAGATGCTAAGTCGGAGAGTACCGAGGCGGAGTTATCTTGTTCTCACCTTGAATAGGAAAAGGTGGAGTTAGCAAAGAAGAATGACGAACTGGATGCCAAGCTAGGATAGGGCAGTCTTAGCTGAGGGGAATGCTAACATTGCCATCAAATCTGCTGTCGATTATAACGCATAGCTTGCCAAAGCCGGGATGGACTTGAATGGCTATAACTAGTTTATGATTGAATTCTATGCTCGGGTGCTTCGAACTCACGACATCTCTTGGATCAAAAACTATTCGATAACTCTAGTCGATGTGTGGGATTAGAAAGTTGATGAAGAAAAGTGGTGGCTTAAAGTTGACACCATTGATAAGGAAGAACTCATGAAAAAGTACCTAAGGGGCGAGGAGCCAAAGTGATTAGCTGAAGGAATGAGGTTGATCCACGCAATTATGGAGGAGGAGAGATGCCAAGCCAAAGGGAAGGAAACTCTCGAAATAGGCTCTACTTCTTAATCTATCTCACTCATGGGCTACTAAAACAGAAGGGTATGATCCTGATCACCCTGAGAATCCAAAGGTAGTTCTCCTGTCTCCAATCGTCGAATCAGCTCCTAAGCTTCTGTTACTCCTGTCGACAAGTCATCCAAAGGTATCTCCACCTTTTCGCCTCAATTTTCTAAAGCTATTGTGGCATGTCGTCGCATTATATAGCAAACAAAAGAAAAGATCATGTTATCTTCCGAGCTAATAGCTATTACTTCTCGTTCTTTAGGTACAAAGCCTGCTAACGAGACTGAAGAGAAACAAGAAGAGGTTGCTGACAAAGCCATTGTGTCATCTACTGTCGAAGCACCAAAGGATAGAGGTGTAATAGATGCATTAAAAGATATTGACGGCGATGAAGGCGACGGGGATGGAGATGTTGTTGTGACTGGGGACTCAGGAAAAACTGAAAGCATGACTTTGGCGGAAAGAAATGCTAAGAACCATGAGCTTCTAAAAGAAAAAACTGAGGAAGAACCCCTCGACATTGACCCCATCCAAGCGATTGCTCCTATGTCTAGGTTGATCGTTAAGCTTTCTTCTTGGTCAACCACCGTAGCTCAGGAATCTTCTGCCGATCCAAGTGCACCTCCCTCAGACAAGAAAAGGAAAAAGCGTGTTCTCACTGACACTGAGAGAGTGGAGAAGGAGAAGCTTAAAGCCGCTAAGAAGTCAAAGCCTTCCCCAAAGCCCAAGTGAAATAGAGTCTGGTCTTTTCATTTTGCTTTCCACTGGCCTTCTATTGTTATAGTGAGTGCGGCCCTCGCACTTTTAATTTGTTCCTTTGTGTAAATATGCACTTTTGAAAATAAAGTAGTTTTTCTGCAATGTCAAATATTTGCAAGCTTGTCATTTAGTTCAATCAAATGCAGTTGTAATCGCTACTAATCTAAGTAATAAATCACATTAAAAATAAAACAAAGGTTTCAATCTAGCATCCCTGTAAGCAATCATCTTTGCAATAAAAAATCATTACCAAGCTAAGTAATATTTTAAGTAATAAACAAAATGGGGGTGTGATGCGTATGTGTATGCCCCTAATCAATCTTAAATAAAGTGCCTGGCCAGGGCTTGTTCGGGATTGACTTTAGATTGCTCCCAATCCTTCCGTAGGGAGTGCGAGCGCAGCTTTCATTCTTGCCACCAATTCTTCAATGTGGTAGGAACCCATTTTCATCAGTACTTACTCTTGGCGCCTTTACACTCTACCATCATATGCTCAGGTCAGAATGTGGTCAAGGCGGTCTTTAATCAAGGTGCACCATCACGTCCTATGGATGTCGTCTTCCCGTCCTTTATACTCTCTCTCAGATCTTGAGAGTTAGAATGGTGGGCGTCATTTTCCCGTCCTTTATACTCTTCCGCGGATCATGTAAGTTAGAGTTAACCATGCGAGTGATCATTCCATTCGCTCAGACTTCCCTTCTGCAACTTATTTCAAAGGGTGGGACTTCGCCGGTTCGAGTGTCGTTTTCGTTCTCGATTTTAATTCAAGTCTTATGTTTCAAACCAAGATCAGAATAATTACATGACACAAAGAAATAAATGGAAGAAAAATAAATGATATGCAAATTTTTTATAGTGGTTCGGCCGAATCATAGCCAACGTCCATTTTATAATCTTTTGTTAATATCAACTAGATTGTTCTAGGCAAGTCGTGCCTTTTTACATAGTTTATAAAACAAAAATAATCAGAACAATCTCAAGTCAAATAATGCCGCAAGTGTTGGGCATTCCACGCTCTAGGGACTTCATCGCCATCGCCGGTCGTTAGCTTGAAGGCTCCTTTATCAAGTTTTTGTTGGATGGCATACGGTCCTTCCCATTTTGGACCCAAGAAAACAGGGTCGGTAAGACACATTTCAAAACCAAATCTCCATGTTCAAAGATCTAGGGCTGAACCTTCCCGTTGTATTACTGAGAGACTTGGTGTTTGTGCCCTAAGGCGCGTGAACCTGCTTCATCCCTCTTTTCCTCAATCATGTCCAAGGATTCAAGAAGAAGCACTTTGTTCGTCATCGGATCATAATACGTTGTCCTGTGAGAGGGGTCTTTCAATTCCATTAGAATGACTGCTTCTGATCCAAATGAAAATGAGAAGGGGGTATGACCAGTTGTCGATTTATAGGTCGTTCTGTAAGCCCACAATGCCAAGGGAAATTCATCGACCCACGTGGCTTTCTCCTGCTTCAATCGCTTCTTTAGAATGGACTTAATGATTTTGCTTACTGTTTCGACTTGTGCATTCTATTGCGGGTGAGCTACTGCAGTGTATCTCTTCTCAATTCTATATTTTTGTCAGAAGTATTTGAATACTGTACGGTCCAACTGGGTTCCATTGTCAGTTAAGATGGCTTTGGGGATCCCAAATCGACAAATTATTTTTTTGACAACAAAATTAATCACCCGCTTTGTCATGATCATAGTCAATGGCTCAGCTTCTGCCCATTTGGTAAAGTTATCTACGGCTACGATTGCGTACATCGCTCCACCTTTGGCGATTGGAAGGATTCCAATAATGTCTACTCCCCCACAGAGCGAACGACCACGGGCACACCATTGAATTGAGTTGGCTAAGAGGTGCTCTGGGAATCTTTCCAAATTTCTCGCACCCACCACAGCGTCATGAATAATCATCATTATATCATTTTATGCTAGGCCAAAAGTAGCCATACGACAGTATTTTCTTTGCCAATGTTTGACCTCCGGTGTGATCTCCACATTCGCCATCGTGCACTTCTCTCAATACACATTTGACGTCATCATGGGCTATACATCGGAGTAGGGGTACCAAAAATCCCTATCGGTAAAGAACTTCACCCTGCATGACATAACTTGAAGCTTTGCAAAATATGACATGTCTTTTACTCTTTTTCATTGGCACTGTTCTATTCTGCAGGAAGTTATTTATTAGCGTCATCTATGACTCTCTTTCTGGTTCGGTTTTCAGCACCGGATCAACTTCTATCTGATCAATACTTGGAGACTCTAGTACCTCGATGGGGACCAATTCTGTTTCTTCCAGGTTATCAGAACTTGCAAATTTAACTTATCCACTTTCTAATTCTTTGTTCGTGAGATGTAGGATATGCTGTAATGCTCTAGGCTTTCCAATGACCCCTCTACCATTTCTACGTAACCAGCAAGTCGAGGTCCCTTCACCTGAAATTCCTTTCGAACCTGATAAACAACAATTTGAGAGTCACAAAAGATGTCCAATGCCACTACTCTCAATTCCTTTGCGAGTCTCAATGCGGCAATCAGGGCCTCATACTCGGAATCATTGTTAGTAGCGGAAAATTCCAGTCGAAGAGAGTAGTAAATCGACCGTCTTTCAGGAGTTATCAATGCAACCTCGGCGCCAGACCATCGATCATTCCTAGCACCGACTGTGTACATCTTCCATGTGATAGATTCCATTTTCTGTTCTAAGGGGCCAGCTTCTTCATCTAACACATCCTCTTCGGGGATTGTGAACTCAACAATGAAGTCAGCCAGTGCTTTCCATCGTATGGACTTTCTGGGGAGGAAATTAAGATCAAGGTGGCTCAGCTCAATATTCTGTTTGAGCAATCTTCCTGAGACTTCAGGTCATTGTAGGACATGTCGGAGAGGTTGATCAGTGTATATAACAATAGGGTGATCCTGGAAGTAGTGGCGAAGCTTCCTGGAGGCAATCAACAAGCTGTATGCGAGTTTTTCTATTCTTGGATAATTGCGTTATGCTACCGCCAATTTCTTGCTCACATAATATACCAGTCTCTGAACTTTATCCTTTTCACGCACAAGAACTGAGCTGATAGCATGTGACAATACTACCAAGTTTACGAACAAATCTAATGATCTACTGGCTTTGACAATATTGGGGGTTTTTCTAAAAGATTCAGCAGATTTTGGAAGGCTTTAACGCAATTTGGGGTCCATTCGAAGTTGCACTTCCCTCGCTTTATCAAGTTGAAGAAAGGAACGCACTTACCAATGGCCTTGAAAATAAATCTTCTCAATGCTACGACCTTCCCTGCTAAACTCTGTACATCCCTGATCTTTTATGGCTCACTAATATTTCTGATTGGTGCAATCTAATCAGGATTAATTTCAATTCCGTGCGAGCTGATGATGAATCCAAGGATTTTTCTGATGCCACTCCGAATGAGCACTTCAACGGGTTAAGCTTCATTCCATAATGTCGGAGTATACTAAATATCTCTGCCAAGTTCGTCGTATGGTCAAACAATTGTTTAGACTTCACTAACATATTATCCACGTAAACTTCCATGGATTTCCCAATTTGATTGAAGAACATTTGATTCACCAAGTGCTGATACGTCGCCCCAACGTTCTTTAATCCGAATGGCATTACCATAAAACAGTAAAATCCAAGGCCGGTGATGAAACTGGTATGCTCTTGCTCTGGCATGTGCACAGGAATTTGATTGTAACCCGAGTATGCATCCATAAAAGAAAGCAGTTTGGGACCCGCCGTTGAGTCAACAGCTGATCAATCCTAGGTAAAGGGAAGCTATCTTTTTGGGCAGTCTTTGTTTAGATCCGAAAAATTAATGCATGTATGCCACTTTCTGTTAGCTTTCTTGACCAAGACAGGGTTCGTTATCCAGTCAGGGTATGTAGCGTCTCTGATGAATCCATTATCTCTCAATTTCTCTACTTCATCTTTCAAGGAAGCCGACCTTTCCGGGCTAGCATACACCTCTTTTGCTTTATAGGAGGGTGCTTCGGGATTATGCTTAGTGAATGACTCATGATCGATGGTGAAATCTCGCACATATCGACATGGGTCGAAGAGAACACATCAAGGTTCGCCCGCAGAAAGTCAGTCAGCTCCTTCGTTTGGAAAGGGTCTAAGTGAGGTCTGATCTTCAAGACCTTTGTTGAGTCGCCATTACTGATCGGAATATCTATAGTTGCCTCATTATGTATCGCCCTTCTACTTTCCAGATCCTCGTCCTCTCTGGGATCTATGTCCATAAGCAGATCATCGGGCGATTCTTTTGGCAACATCTCCTTTATTTACTATGCGGAACCCTCCTTTTTGCACAACACCAAAATGACCAATTTGAAATGGTAATAAAATGTTGCTGAAATTTTTAGAAACACTTTTTAGGTTTTACTAATTAGTATGTTACTGATTAGTATGTTGCTAAAATGACCAATTTGAAATTTAAAACACCAAAATGACCAATTGGGAGGGGAGGTATCCTTTGGTTCTATGCTATCTCCGTTACAAAGCATTTTCAACTCAGCCATGTAGCGGGCTCTTCCATTAACTTGGCCTCCACAGACCATTCCTACTTGGCTTCGGTCGAGAATTTTAAAAATAAACATCAGGGCCTAATGTAGGCTCTAAACTCCGCGAGAGCCGGTCTGCCCAAGAAAGCATTGTATGGCGAATCTATATCCATAACAACAAATGGAAGGATGCGCACTCTCCTATATCTCCTTCCCTAAGTTCTACGGATAATTTCACTGCTCTCTTTGGAGACTTTGATGAGCCGTTGAAACAACAAATCCAGCATGTGCATGGCTTCAAATCTTTAGCCTCCAACTTCATCCGGTTGAAGGATTCCTTAAACAAAATGTTGATGGAACTCCCGCAATCAATAAGGACTTTCCATACAAGAGATGGACCAATATAGTAGTTATCACCAATAGGTCAACACTTGGGGGCCCCACCCCCACGCTTTCTCTCTGTCTCTCTCTCTGAAAATAACATTATTTGTCATTGTTTTCTGTTGCTTCGCAGGAGTAGTATCTTCGAGTGAACTGCACTCCCCTACTTATGGATGCTTCGCAACATTAACGTACTATTCCATAGTTCTATTACTAAATCCAGCGGGATGTGATCCTATGACCACAATATTAATGACGATCTGTTTCCCTTTCTGTTGAGCGGTAAGTCTAGGGGTAGGTTGGTTCTGATTCGGAGCAGATCCTCCTTGCCCCTATCCTTAGCAGCAACCTTGTACTTCTAACTTCCCCACTTGAAGCAACTTTTCCACAACATCTCTCATATAATGAAGCTCATTTGCAGAGTGGCCATAAGTCTCGTGAAATAGACAAAACTTCCTGGTTTCACGCTCTTTTTGAGTCGAATCTCTAGGTGGAGGTTTCTTGTATTGGACAACATTGTAGGTATCCAAATAAATGTACTCCAAGTTATCAATCAACGGCGTGTAATTCTCAAAAGTCTAAAATTGAGGCCTCGTTTTGGAATCGTTTCTTCGATTCCTATTTCTCTTGCTACCATTCCTGCCTTGGCGGTTATTACCTCTGCTCTTGTTACTGACATTCACTTCATCATTTCCTACGCTATCACCAGACTTCTTGATGGCGACGTTTGCTCTGAATGTCCTCTATCGGGGTTTCGTCGGACTTTCTCTTCCGGTTGGCATTTATCTCCTCTCATCGCAGACGGATGTTTGACTTTTCATAAAACAACTTGTTAGTTAGTGGCGGTTTTCCGGCCAAGTATCTCCTGAACTCAGTTCCTTTATCGACTCCGTCTATCAGTGCCATCAGGATGGTCTGCTCATGTGGGTCAATCTTGGATTTCCGGGCATGGAGTCGGAACCGATTCATCAAGCTCTCGCTTAGCTCTTTAAAACTGGAGATCGATCGAGGTGTAAGCCGGTTGAACCACATCGGTGCGATGTCTTCGAGATATATCGGAAAAGCCTTGCACTTTATGGCATCAGGGGATGCCGCGGCCTTCACGTACCATGAGTATCTTATCAAATGCTGCCTTGGATGAGTTCTTCCCCCATATCGGTCCATAATGAGTAGAATGAAACGCCGGTTGGTACTGAAAATCCAGAATGTCATAAGTGGATGGTGTGTGGCTACGATTAATCCCCTAGTCTTCATTAGAGTAACCCCTGCTATCAGCCATTATTTAGCATACAATAGCTTCTACTTTAGCATTGGTTAGTAGAGGCTTAGAGTCAGCACTACTTGTCCTTCTTACTCTTCTAGTTTCCACATCGGGGAGTGTTCCCTAGTTCCTGGCAGGGGAAGAAGTCCCTTGCTCTTTATGGTCCCGGTCATTCACAAGAAGAGTGTGCTGAAGGAGTTGGAACTTGGTTGGATTAGTGATATTTAGGTCCTTGGGAAGGACATGAGATCCCTGCATCGGTAGCAACATTGTCCCTCTTAAGCTGGAATCATTAGGTCCCAAGACGTGGGTTGCGTCTTCGCGGGATCCTAATGATCCGAACGTCATTTGTTTAAGAATCTCTGGTCTTTCGTATAGCCTTCATAGAGGTCTTACATTCTCTTCTAAGGAGGATGAGTTGTTTGCAATAAGACGATGAGTCGAAGAAGGCATTTCCAACCTAAAAGCTCATCTATCTACATATTCATCGTATTCATGTTCTCTCGAATTGTAGCACTATCACGTCTCTGGGCCTCTAAGGTGGCGTTAGTTTTATCCAACATATAGAGTAAGCACGAAAATCCATCTGCAAGATGGGTGCAGAAGCAGTGGGTAGATTACTAGTTGTCGCAGCTGGAGTCGGAGCATTTGTATTGGCTCGAGTAGAAAAACCATCTTCAACTATATTTGGATCGGGTCGGATTGCAGTAGTGCCACCGTGTCGGGTTGAAGAAGCATTATCGGATGTAACACCCCATATTTTCTATGAATATTAAAATTAATAAGTCTAAAAACACTTGTTTTTTAAAAGAAGAACTAGGTGAAACGGGTTACGCCATTGCATTCGTCTCAGAATTATGATTGAGATAGAGTCCGAGTTTGCGTGAATCGGACTCCGGACGAAGAAGATATGGAGGTTAGAAGATTTCTAGTGTAAGTAGAAAATAAATTAAAAATAATAATTAAATAATCAATTCAGTTCGAAATTCAAAAACTCAGAAATCGGCTGAGCGGGAAATCTCCCGCTCACGGGTGTCGACCCTTCCAGGGGGTGCCGACATGGGAGTCAACCCCCCTTTAGGGGTGTCGACATGGGTGTCGAGGGGTCGACCCCTGCCAACTGTACTGGACAGTGATGATTTTCTGAGTCATAGGGCTACGTGGCGAATTCTGATTTGCCTGATGACGCATTTTTTTGGACTAGATGGCTCTGATGACTCCTAGGTTGATCTAAAGGCCCATATTAATCCTAAACTTCTATATAATCACCCCAAACCTCAACCCTAGACCTCATAACCCTATCCTATGAAGTCGTCATGTTGTCCATGTCTAAGCTAGCCTAGCCTCCATCTTCTCCAAACTAGAAATCATGTTAGAAAGCTCCAAACCAAATCCAAACTAGAGAATCAAACGTCTACATCAAGGGTTAAGCTTAAAAAATTCAAAACTCATATTCCAGAATACAAGATCCGTTCTTTTTCTGTAAGTTCATTTATTATTCAGATTTGAACACCTAATAGAAATCATGACTGTAATAATCAGATCTAGAACTATGCCTAATCCTGATTCATGCTTATCCTTTTGTCGAATCTGAATTGCCTATGCCTATGAGACTATTGTGATTGAAATAATGAAACCTATCATGCCTATGAGATTGTTGTGATTGACATAATGAAACATATCACGCCTATGAGGCTGTTGTGATTGACATAATGGAACCTATCATGCCTATGAGACTGTTGTGATTGATATGATGGAACTTAACATGTTGTACATCCTATGCCTATGAGACTATTGTGATTGATATAGTGGAACTTATCATGTTGTACATCAAAATTAGTGATTCTCTTAAATCCAATTCTATCTAATCTTTATAGCTATGGTGTAAATTGCTTAGCTTGCCCACACTTATTGTTAATGTACAACATGCCTATTGGGAACATGATTCTTGAATTGGGTACTCCTTTACATGCCTATTTTTACTTATGTCAATTCTTATGCTCTTTCTCTAATCTTCCCCTTTTTATTTTCTTTTATGAATACTAGGTTAATTCGAAACTTAGGTTGAATCTCGGTGTACGTGCGATTATAACGCGGGAAAAATTGGGTATAATTTAATTAAGTAAATTTTGGGCATAACAAGTGAATGTGGCATAAAACTTGTACTAACTACACTTGGGAAATATTGACACGAAAAGACCTAAACTTGGACACATATGACAAATATGTAAATTGGCTAAAGTTGATCATGCCTAACCCGAGGTTAGATTGAGTTGCGGTGTAAGACTGCCCGGAACCGCCCGGCACATCCAGCGACCACAACAATATAGATCTAATGTGAGAGGTTAGCACATTAAGCCCAAAAACCCGAGGTTAGATTGAGTTGCGGTGCAAGACTGTCTGGAACCGCCCGGCACATCCAGCAACCGCAACAATATAGATCTAATGTGAGAGGTTGCTGCTTTAATGAATAAATTAAAGCTAAGAAACGGACAGGCTAAGAATGGTAGGGTTAAGTTAATTAAGGCAAACTTAACTAATACAGCATGTTAATTAAACAGATGGGTGGGGTTAGGTTAATTTGAGAACACTTAACCGTTATAACATGTTGATTAGGAAACCCTAGTAACAGGGACCCGTTTCAGTAGCAACCCACATAGATATATCATGATACCTTGAACTAGGTAGGGTGGGGCACTATTACTGGGCTGATTATAAGCGGTCAAAATAGCGGCGGGTGGTGCAGCAGTGTAGGTTCTGGCGGAGTATGGGCGTGCACGTACTCCGGAGTGGAAAAAAACAGACACTGAGCATCTTGAATTTTTGTCGGATTGCCACCATAGGAATTGATACACTCCATGGTGGGACCAGCATAGGTATCTAGAATCAAGCGGGGCCGAATGACACAAGAAATAAATGCATGCGAGTAGAAGCCGATCAGAAAAGGGATCACTTTGTTTTGAGCACATGATGGTAGTTGAAACACTCGTTAGTAGGTGCATAGAAATGGAAATGAGCACGATAGTATATTTAGTTTATCTTGCCTTATCGTATGTTATCATATTGCTATGGTATTGTCATATGTTCAGTTTATTCATGTCATGATCCTTTTACCTGTTTACATGCTGAATAATCACTGGACTTACCAGGCTTATGTCTGACCTGTTTTCTTTCGCCTTCTTTTCTTCTGTTCCCCCTCCCCCTCAGGTCCACAGGGAGGGAATACTTTAGCTTAGTGCAGAATTTTTCTAGCTTGAAGAGAGTAGATGTATTGCTTGGATTCACTTTTATTGGGTTATGGCTGTGGTTACACTTTTGCTGGGGATTTATGCTGCTTTACTACTGTTTTATGCTTCTTTATGTACTTGGATTTTTAAATTAAGGCAGACGTTTTATTGTAATAATTTAGAAGTTGGGTTTTGAGACAATGCTTGTAATGTTTTGACTGAACCACGTTATTTATGAAATGATTTCAGTTTTCCGCTGTTTATATGTTTTTCTTATAAATTATCTGTGCCTTTTACCTAAAATGCTTCACCAAAGTTAATTTGTGAATAACCTTAACGAAGGTGGGGTGTTTCACTTGGTATCAGAGCGATGGTTTACCAGATCAGATAAAAGTTTTTGAAAACTTTTTTCAAAAAGAAGTTTAAAGAAGCATTTTCAAGAAAAGTGTTGTTTTATTTTAAAGGCATAATCTCTAAAGCCATATGCATTATATTTCTATCCTTTGTTTTGAACCTTTTCTTTTCGTTTCAGCATGTCTGGAGATCTTAATCTTCCCGAGGGTGTACCGATACCTGGCTGGTTCCGAAGGTATCTGGAGGCTAGGGCTAATGACGCAGGCCCAACAGACATTCCTCCTCCCCCAGTTGTAGAGAATTTCGAGCTATGGGTGGAAAGAACCTTAATGGGACCGAGTCATTTGTGGAAGCAAGAAACTGGCTCAAGGAAATAGAAGATTTGTTTGTTATTTCCAAAGTGGACGATAGGCAGAAGATATAATTGGCTGTATGGTTACTTAAGGACAAAGCCACTTACTGGTGGGAAGTTACTAATGCAGAGAGACCAGTTGAAACTTGGGAGGATTTCTGAATAAGATTTGAAATGAAGTTCCTCTTACAAGCTGAGCAAAGTCTACAGATGGAGAAGTTCTTAGCACTCAAACACGAAAGCCTATCGGTTAAGGAATACACCAACCAATTCGACCAGCTGGCTAGATTCGGACTGGAGTTAGTAAACACTCCACATAAAAAGGCTCTCCGATTCGTTAACGGGTTAAATGAGCCATTCCACATCCTAGTTATGTCCCATATATTTACGGGTGTGACGTATGAGAGACTGGTGGACATGGCACTGTTACAAGAGGAAGACAAGGATGGCAAGAAAGAGGCAAATGTGGAAGAACCTCTAGACAAGAAAGTGGAGGGATCGTAGAATAAGAAGACGGATTCCAAGAAAGGCGGGAAGAATAACAAACCCCATGACAAGAGGAAGTGTAAATTTTGTGGCATACCTGGACATCTAATTAAAGACTGCAGGAAGAAGAAGAGGAAGATGGGTGGTTGTTTTCAATGTAGCGAGATAGAACATATGGCTAAGGATTGCCCAAGAAGGCAAGGGCAAGGGAAGAGGACTGGATCTACCTCTGGAGGGCAGATTCAAGCTCTCATTGCACCTCCACAAGAAAGAGGTAGAAATATTTCTGTTGAGAGTTTAGTTTGTCTTTCTGATCACCCAATTCGTACTCTTTTTTATTCTGGTGCATCACACTCTTTTATATCTACTGCTTTAGTTGAATCTCTACACCTAGATACCAGTATAGTAGAGGATCCCATGGTTGTTTCAAATCCAATTGGGGGTTCGGCTTATTTGTCAATGATTTGTTTGGATTTGGAAATTTCTATACTAAGCGTTGGGTTTAGATGTAATGCTTATGTTTTGGGTTTCACGGGTATGGGTTGATTCTAGGCATGGATTGGTTATCCAGTAATAGTGCCATCCTTAATTGTGAAAGGAGAGTGGTTAGGCTTATGACTCGCCTCAGTAACACTCTCGAAATCTCTTGTAATCCCATGATTTCTGTTATGCATAGCTATCTAGAATCTCTTGATGCGTCCGTTGAAAACTTGCAATCTGTTAGAGTAGTTTGTGAGTACTTGGATGTCTTTGAAGAGGTGAATGGTTTACCTCTGAAGCGAGTGATAGACTTCCTAATATACCTTGTTGATGATGCAAAACCTGTTGCTTTACCCGTTAGACACATAGCTCCAAGGGAAATGAAAGAGCTCGGCAAGCAAGTTAAAGAGTTGCTTGAAAAGGGATTCATAAGGCGGAGTATTTCTGAATGGGATGCTCCAGTGGTGTTTGCAACCAAAGCGGATGGTTCACTTCGCCTGTGCGTGGACTATAGGGAGCTAAACAAGCTGACCAAGAAGAATAGGCACCCACTTCCTCAAATAGACGACTTATTCGACCAGCTCGTAGGTGCCTCGGTTTTCTCCCAACTAGATCTGGCTACCGGATTTCATCAGCTAAGAGTCGCTGAAGACAACATAGATAAGACCGCGTTCAGGACCCCGGAAGGTTTCTTCGAATGGCTTTTCATTCCTTTTGGCATGACAAACGCACCCGCCTATTTGATAAGTATGGTGTTCAGAGATTTCCTTAATAAATTTGTAGTGGTCTTCATGGACGACATTTTGGTTTTCTCAAAAAGTGAGGAAGAACATGCTTTGCATTTAAGGGAAGTTATGGATATTCTTCGAGCACATCGGCTGAAAGCAAAATTCTCCAAATGCCATTTTTTGAGAGAAAAAGTAAGGTTTCTTGGACATGTGGTGTCCAAAGAGGGGATAGCTATGGATCCCGCAAAAGTAGTTGCGGTGCAAGATTGGAAGATTCCACGGAATACAACCGAAGTACGAAGTTTTCTCGGGCTGGCGGGCTTTTACAGAAAGTTCAATAAGGACTTTGCGAAGATCTCAGCCCCACTTACTAGATTGACGAAGAAGAACCTAACTTTTGCCTGGGATTTGGATTGTGATGTTGCTTTCCAATGACTGAAAAGGGCTCTGATAACGGCCCCAGTTCTGACATTGCCTGATGGGAGTAAGTTGTTTACGGTATACACAGACGCATGCGGTACCGGACTAGCGCTGTCATGATGCAAGAAGGCAAGGTAGTTTGTTATGCGGGAAGGCAGTTGAAGGAACATGAGAAGAACTACCCAACTCATGATTTAGAACTAGTTTCCAGGTCCGCAGGGAGGGAATACTTCAGCTTAGTGCAGACCTTTTCCAGCTTGAAGAGAGTAGATGTATTGCTTGGATTCTCTTTTCTTGGGCTATGGTTGTGGTTACACTTTTATTGGGGATTTATGCTTCTTTACTACTGTTTTATGCTTCTTTACTACTGTTTTATGCTTCTTTATGTACTTGGAGTTTTAAATCAAGACAGATGTTTTATTGTAATAATTTAGAAGTTGGGTTTTGAGACAATGCTTGTAATGTTTTAACTGAACCACGCTATTTATGAACTGATTTCGGTTTTCCGCTGTTTATATGTCTGTCTTGTAAATTATCTGTGCCTTTTACCTAGAATGCTTCAACAAAGTTAATGCATTCCCTTTGTGAGTGACCTTAACGAAGGTGGGTTGTTTCATCAGGTCAGGTCAGAGGAGCATCACTGGCCACATTTAAGCCTGTGGACAGGGTCACTCTATCTCCTCCAGGTTGGTACGAATTTCCTACTCCGGATCGGTTCAAATCCGAATCGCTTCCCCATGACCTGGTAGCAACGATTTCCTGCGAGTTATCCTACTAATCTTCATCTGCATTGTTCACCCAAGAAGGAAGTTTGCGGTTCCTTTCCTCTTCTAGGACCCATGAAATCTGAGTCTTTTGAAATCAATGAAAACTTCAAAAACAGTGAAAATGCGAACTATCTTCTTCAGACATGAAAATCCAAAAAGTAGAATGATAATCCAAAAGGCTGAGAATTTGATTTTCTCGGTGAAAGCACAAAAATGTTAGACCAAAAAGTGGTTCTAACACCCAACTAGCTAGAAATTGTATAGAATTATGACCTAAAAACGAATAAAAATCAATCAACATGCAAGATTTATAGTGGTTCGGCATTAACGAACCTACATCCACTTTGTAGCTCTTTGATTGATTATTTGATAATAAGTATAATGTATATGATCACTCAACCTTACTATTGCAATCAACACTCTCTCCAAATTTATAGAAGTATACTTAAGGATTCAGAGCACAATAAAATAGAGAAGAATGGTTAATGGTGAAGTTTGAGTACTTGAATGCCAAAAGATCCCTCAAAATGGCAAGTTTAGGTGTATTTATAGGTGCAGAGTACAAGAGGGTCGGGTGCCATATGGGTCCCATCTCGTAGATCTTGGATATGAATGTGTTGTGGTGGTTCCAACGCATAACCTTCGTGGGTTAGTGGGTGGTTACAATTCTGCTTTTTTGTAGTAACATGTAGTGATTGCTTCTTCGTAGTAGAGGTGCATCGGTCCGAACATGGGGGTATCCCGACCCGATCGGATGTATCCTGCCAGCTTCTTTCACATGTTATATGGACAGGGTAGAGATGCTTCGATCTGATCCGCCGGTGATGTTTTAGAGCTTAGTCGATTGTGTGTGGGGATAGGGTAGCAGTGCTCCGATCCGACCCTATCGTACTCAGCATGTGTTGATGTATAAGTTCTCCTTCTTCTGCTCGAACCTCTTGATCAATCCGACTCGACTTTGCTTCTTATAACTGACCGTCTGGACTTTGTATAGCCTAGTCACAACATTATGTATGTGTGTGCAAAGGCATAAGACTTGAGTATCGTAGACTTAATAGGTTTAAGAATATATTTTTAAAATATATAGTTTGAATGTATTATATACAAATCATTAAAGTCTTAAGTTTTTGCATATATATATACATATATATACATATATGTATATGTATATATATATATATATCATATGAAAAATGAAATAGTACCAAAAAGGAGATTTATATTGCACCTTCTCTTTCTTTTATTATTGAAATAATCATATAAACCTAGATATAAGTTCTTATGTACATGTTTTTATTTCCCTGTTGTTGATTAGATATGAATATACATGTTAATGCCAATTCGATGTTGTTAGGGAAATAAACTTGTAAACCATGTTTTATATTAGGATTGACATTTCAACAGTTTAGGATGTTTCCTACGGTGTGCTTAATTTACTTTTTATTTATTACTATTTATTACGCAATTAACGTATTATAAATGCGTATTAAGAATGTACTAAATGCTTTAAATAGAAAATTAGAATTATAAATGTCGGCAAAATGTGTGTATACTAATGGCTTTTATTAGTATTAATGACATGTAGACACGAGGTTAAGCCCAACATGTAGTAGAAGCCTGACCAGAACCGAATAGCATATCCAACGTCTACAAGTTATCCGGGTTAATGTGAGAGGTCTAGGTGCCATGGGACATTATAGTTATTACATAAGAATGGGAGGTTTAATCCCAAATTATAGTAGAAGTCTGCCCGGATCCGCCCGGAAAATCCAACATCTATAAGTGATCAGTTTAATGTGATATGTCTTGTGTGTGTGTGTGTGTGTATATATATATATATATATATATATATATATATATATGTGTGTGTGTGTGTGTGTGTGTGTGTGTGTGTGTGAAGTAGGCCTGCCTCGAAAGGGTATTAAGTGGATGAACTATCTGGTTTGAGTATTAAGTAGTTAGGACTAGGTCCATTCCTAAGGTTCACTCCTTGGTTTAGGACAAAAGTCATGGAACCCACCCTTACTAATGTCTTAAGCGGACATTGGGTCCGCCTTTCTCATATAAGGTATTAGATGGTCCTAATTAAAATGATAGATGTAGGAGTAAGGTAAGTCCCTGGAAGTTGTCTGCTTCTTATCTTGGGTCTATGTGAGGGAAAAACTAGGGATATGGAGTATGAAAATTTCTAAGGAACTGCCTGTCTAAGGGAAACATTAAGTGACTAGGAGTTCACCTGTAGTGGGATAGTAATGCGTAGGTCCACCAGGAGGGTCATAAATGGTGATGAATGTCTACCTAAACATGGTATTAAGTAGCACTTTACTATCAGTCGATTTAAATTGAGAGTATATTTAATAGTGATGACAATTATAAAATAAGGCCTTAAAAGAGAATTTGGAGTAGCCACCTAATTCTAACATATTAATCATGCATTAAATTTATGTAGGCATAATTTGATGGATTTATACTGCCATGTATAGGAAATATACATTCCTTAATCTTATGTGATTTTCATTCACCAGAACTTATTGTTCTAACCTGCCTCCTCTTAATATATAAATAGGTTAGTGTGCGGGAAAAGCTTGATTGATGCAGTCATGGAGATCAAACCCTAAAGAAGGAGGATCTATAGTTATTATAATCATTAGTATCTAGTTTAGCAGTATTATTATACCCTTGGGAAAATATTATTATTAATGTACCCTGGGTGGCAGTTAAGATTTGGTGTAATATGAATTATTATCGTTTTATTTAATGGTATATCTATTTTTTGTTATTATATCTTATCCCTTCCACTAGGAGAATTTGATGGCGTTTTTAATTGACTTTGTTTATGTAATCCTTATAGGAACAAATGATCCGTTTAGAATCGCTCTAAGTTCCGATAAGCCTTTTCTGAGTCGGAATTTAAGCCCATTCCGGGTGGATTGTTGCTGGTTCGGAGAGGCCACGTCGGTTCAAAAGAGCCATTACATCGTTTTATGTTTTAGGATATAAAACAAGAGCATAAGAAGTAAAGCCATTTAGCCAGAGAGAAACCTGGTAGACTTACTTATCATTAGCTATGCTCACCAAGAAGTGACCAAAATGAGTTCAATAAAGGCTTAGCGAGGTTCTAGGTCATGACGTGGCTGATGTTTGGGAAACACTCAGTGGGGTCATTGATCGCCTGGTGTGCATTATTCTTGGCTCGATGAGACTTGCATTATTAAGCGTAGATGGCGGTTGGCTTGCAATAAACTTGGATTGCTAAATATGGATTATGCTTAGTTAGATCCTGGAGAGGATGAAATTGCAAAGCATGGGATATTCTTGTTATGGAAAAGATAGAGACCTCGAAGCGTTGTTGGCACTCAGCATAGGATAACACGGAACATCGACTAATGCTTATGTCGGATAAGAGGCGAAGAGGCTCCGAATGAGAATATCAACTCGAAGCAGTTGGGCACTTGGAAATTGCAAATGATCCGGTGAGATCATAAACTTGTCTATTGGTTTGAAACAGCCATAAGAGTCAATCGATCTGGAGAGATCGTAGACCTCCAATATCAGGTTAAAAAATGTATCTTCCAAGCCAATATGTGTTTTGGTAACAAGTGTTTAAACTGCCTTTTTTTACAAGACCAATGCATTTTAGAGTTATATGTATATATATTGCATAGAATTACAGTGTAGGTAACAATACAAAACTACAGACAGTTAGAACCGCTTGGATTAAGCATCGACGTCGAACAATCTTAGTTCATCGACTGGAGAATCTGGATCGGCATAGGTTGTACGTCGATGATCGATTTGACTAGAAGCTCACTATCACCGTACTTTGGGTCATTAAGCATTACATGAGCCAGATCAGCTTGACAACCAGACATCACGTCGGTGCACAACTTCATTGGATCAAAGCTCGAATGCTTGAGGCAACCGAGCATCGCAAAATAGCAAAGGCATGCAGGCCTGCATCCGGATCAGCCAAATGGCCATGGATCCTAGTCGATGCCGATTAGGAGCCATTCTGTTCGGCCTGTCATGTTCCCCACTACTCCACCTCTTCAAATTGCATTGCCAACCATGTTCCCCACTACTCCCATTCGGCTCTAGACTGAGCTGGATCAACCTTCCTCTAAAAATATAGACCCAAGATCTTCGTTCAAGAGGATATTATGGATCTTCTATGCACATACTCTACCGGGTTCAGAATTAAACTTTGTTTCCTCTTTAGATTTCTTATACAAAAACATAACATATTTCTAATCTAACATTTTAAACAGTAGATTACGTCAAGTGGACGTAGGATCGATCGTCGAACCACTGTAAATCTGGTTTGTTCTTTACTTTAATGCGCTTTATGATATGTGAATCCGTGATTATTTATGATTTGGATTGATTTGGGTGCTAGCAACCAAATTTGAAGCTAACATATGATGAAGTATAATTCATTTGAAACCTTTTTGTTTATTTTAAATGAAATTCTTATTTTATTAATAAAAGATAACTTCATATTATCTCATATTACGTTTAAATATATGTATTATGTACACATGTATGCATATATACTGCAATATAATAAAGTGTGATGTACACATGTGTATACATGCACTGCAGTATAATAAAGTATGCATGATTTGACATGTTCGTGTATGTTTATTGGGATTTACGCTACGGTAGACATTTATGTGTCTAAATTATATGTATGTGTTATCGCGTGTGTGTGCATGTTTGTGTCCATGTGTGCATCAAATGTTTTATTTACACACACACACACACACACACACACACACAAAAACATCAAATGCGTGCGTGCTTGTGTGTGTTTATTTATTAGTCTAAAATTATACACTCATGAAGTAAACTCATATATTTATATGTAATATATGGAAATAATAATTAAAAATAATTTATACAAAATATTAAACATGTATTTGTACAAATTTTCATTTATGTCAAATAACATAATCATTTAGTAATATAAATATATAAAATAATTTTTGTTTATTTTATTATTTCTAAAAATTAAGGAAAAAATTAATTTTCTAATAATTTAATAAATAATTATAAATATATAAAACCTTGTCAATATACTTACATATATTTATATATGCATATAAAATTAATGCCAGTTGAACTGGAGCTCATGGCATAAAATCATTAAAAATTCCAGTCTTGTATATTATTTTTTAAACATAATTTAACAATTGACTAAAATTAATTATTAAAAATATTTTTTAAATCTAAAAATTATGTAATTTTATTAAGTAATTAAATTCTAAAATTAATTCCTGACAATATATATAATTAATTTCTAGTTAAATATATAGTTATAGTAATATTTAAATATATGATAAATAAATAAGTATGTACAAGCATTGAGACTAATAACATATTCATATTCTATTGTATGTTAAATGAACTTTAAACGAGTTTAAAACTATGTATTGTTTTATTATTCCGATAAATGTACATTAAATTACAAACTGACAAGCATTACTTTTTCAATGGTTGTACGCTTCAATGTTTGTGCGAGATTTTACATCTTCAAACTTACGTATCATGATAGAGATTACCTATCACCATAGCGGTGGTTGAGGATGATGATGTGTGAAGATAAGATCTAGTTTTATAACCTAGGAATTACCTACTACCATAGCATAGAAGGATATTTGGTTTTGGCGTTGATCCAACTTGAATAAACTATCACATTGGTAACCATTCTAATTTCAAGAAGAATAAAAATATTTTCTAAATAAAACACATCTCTAGAAGCATTAAGTTCTTACTATTGGCGTAGATACGAGAAAAATTGTTGCAACAATGAATGCTTAAATAGGATCTTCATTTATTTTTTTAATATAAAATGAGAGCCTGCACTTTTTGACAAAACATGGAAAGCTAAAACGCTTTTTCGGGAAAACCCCTTAAAAATTTAAATTTTAGTTCGTAAATAGATTTATATGTATTATTTAATTAAGTAGCATCATTCACTTCTCTATTTTCAATTTTTATATGACTTGCGATTTTCATTTTTTTTAGAAACATTAACTAGTTTGTGCTTTTTATTTAAAGAGGATTCTTATTTTACCAAAAGATGAGGTCTAATCACATATATATCTTTGGCGGTTTTTCCAAAAAATGTTGAAAATATTTTACGAATATGGTTAGAATTTGGAACCTTAGCGCAAATTTTAGAACATGCCAAAAATAGTAAAGGCTAGGCCAGCGGTCTACCCTCTCCAGAGGTGTCCTAATCGAAGTATCAAATGGATGGATTAAGCAAATTTTGAATTATTCGTTTATAATGTCTAATCAGGTAAAATAAAATGGGTGATGAACATCGAATTGGCGCACGAGGCACCCCTCAAATTATAAGTTAGATTAAGCAAAATGAATAAGGTATCCCTAGTTGGATTTTTGAATTTTTCTTTCATAGTATATAAAATAGGGGATTCATCCAATAATCTATAACATTCAATTATCAGATTCTATTTCTAAAATAAAATAACGCATCTTAGTTATATAACTTATTTATGTTATACCTCCTTCGGTAAATCGTAAACTATAGTAATTTCAGTGGATATTCAAGTTTATTATAAGAATATAGCTATAAAGTTAGAAAATGTGGAGATGCAAGAGATACGAATTTGGATGCAAGAAGTTGGTTATATGGAGAGCATTGTTATTCAATGATCAAGATGAATTCGTGTCTATTACCTGGCATGCTATTCAAGCCCTATAGGTTAGCTATTAATGAATGTTGCTACAAAATTCGGAAATGGGAACACAGGAAGATAGGAATTTTGGGTCCAAGGCCGATTTTAGGAAGGGAAATACTATTTAGTAGTCAAGATGAATTTAGGCTTATTTTCTGGCTTGCTCTTCGAACCTCGTAGAATGTTGTTAATGAGTGTCGCTACAGAACCAGAAAATGGGAAGATGCGGGAGATATGGAAAATAACAATCCAAAGAGTTTAATTGTATAAATGTTATAATCTTAATGGATGTCGAAGCTTGATTTAGCTTATAAATACAAATTATTTTTTAAGAACATTCAATTATATCACTTCTAAGACGTACGTACGCTCCCCCAGACATCTTCAAGACGGTTTGCTTAATAAATGCAATAATTTTTGACTTAACCGTTAAGTTAAACGAACTTCTTCTACATACATCAACGAACATATTTACAATGTGCATATAAAATTAATTATCCAAGTCATATGCAAAGTACACGAAAAAATTGTTCATGCTATCCATACTTGATGGGGATATAGTTTATATCTTAATCCAACAATCAATGTGTTACCTAGATTTAATGTGTTGAAACATTAGAAAACGCATTCACACATACTAACACTTATAAATGCATACATGCATACAGGAAGAAGTGTGATTATTTGGATAAATATAGATCATGTATATTTGTTTGTCAAGGTTTCTTTCAGAACATTCCCAAAGGTTTTAAGGTTCAAAATTACACTTCCATTGGTTACAAAATGTAATATGTTTATTACTTCAATGAAGAAGAGTATGTCTGAATAGCCTGTGCATCTGGGTAGCTGACAGACGTTGTTCAATAAGCGTTCAAATACGATGGACCCATTGAACAAGCAACCTTGTCCAATTATTAGTGAGATACCAACTTATAAGACGTCTGTTTAACATACATCTTGTGTCAGAAGCTTGGTCAACACATCTCGCTTCATTGGACGACGGTTGAATAAACGTCTAATATAGATGTAGATTTTGAACTGTGAATATGTAACCGACAAATGCAACCATTATTGGATAGAGTTTTGAGGTTAAATCTTATATTTCGTTACTTTGATTTTTTTGTTGAAGTTATTGGGGGACAACTTTCAAAAGTTCGAAAATTTACTTTTGCTCCTATTTACATGTAACGATAATTATCAATGTTCTCAACAAAAAAATGTATTTGAAACTATATGTATCTATTACATTTTGAACCGCAAAAAAATTTGCATTTTACACTGTAAAATTTTAGAATCTTAACTGTAAATTTTTGTAAATAAAAATTTGTTGTCTACAACGTAAGAATGCATATATTTTATAATTAATTTTCTAAAGTTGTTTTCGAATATAGATTTTCATGTATAAATTCTCAAAGTATGATATTTTAATTGAACATATGTGTTTTTTTATTTCAAAATTAAAATGAAAAAAGATGAAATAGACATGAGCAAAGTTCCTATGTTAATTAACTACAGTAAGTAACAATATTACTTTGTTAATTGAATAAAATACATTCGATAATTCTTCTACTATCCTAAGAAATTAGTACGATACCTTGTGAACACAAATTAATGTCAATTTTTAATCAGTAACGGTTCAAAAAGGAATCAATCAAAATTCTATGAATATAAGATAATATTCATGTATCAAGAGTTTAGGCAATCTAGCAATTATGTTTACAGACCTAATTTAACACAATGAATATGCCTGCATTAAAGTGTACCATTTTTATTTTATGTTTTTTCCATTATTGGTATTCTGAAATAAATTCAGATCATAAAAAGTTCTGAATAATAGTAATTATTAATTATTTAACCTAATTCTAAAATGTTCGGCTACTAAACCTACAGAGAAATATCTGATATGAATAATTGATATAGAAAAATATTAATTCGACTGATTGCAAAACTGTTCACCTTCTATTAAATTATTTAGTGCATGCATTGTCAAAAATAATAATATTACTACGTAGTTGTTAGTTTAGCGCCATCATTAAGTAGATATACAAGTTAAACTACACAGGACATTCAACCATTTTCGATGAAAAATTGTTTATTTATTCAATTAGATTTTTTTTTTAAAAAAAATTACAAATTATTTTTCCAAAATTAATGAAAATAAACGATGACATTCTCAATCCCAAGGAGACCAAGGAATGATAAATGCAAAGGAGCCCAAGACAGCCAAGTAAAGCTTTATATCAAATCAAAGAACAATTTGGAAGCTTTTATACGAGGTGCTACCACATAATATCATAAATATATGATTTTTTATCTTATTTAACTTCTTAATACGCACAACTAACAATAGATATAGAAAAATATTGAACTATGTAAGTAGTTTTTCAAAATAAACATTTAATTGAATTTGTCCTTGCTTTCCAGAGATCAAAGTTGTAATAGCATGTACATTCTTCCATGCAAACGGCTTAAAAAAGTGAAGCTCTATCAAACAGAATTTGACTTAGTAATTTGCACAAATAATTTTCAACTTTTAACAAAAAAAGAAAAGAAAAGGGAAATAACACATTTTTCGTTTCAGTACGCATGCTAATTACGGTACAGGTACTAACAAACGACAAAGGTAAAAAAAGAAAGAAACCGTAGATAGTGTATAAACATTTAAAGTATGCATCATCGGCTATAATATAAATGCAGAATAAATATCCAGAGAGAGGCTATAAATAAGGAAATTTTCCAATATTTCCTGTCATAATTAAAAGCGAGTAGAGTGATATATGCCTTATGTTTTGCTCACTGTCATTCATTCATCTACTACAAATAACCAGATTTTTTTTCTCATGAGAATATTTCTAAATAGAAAAGGAATTTATTGTGAGCTTGAGATTCAACGAAAGAGTAACCAGCAGATTTATCGAGTCATCCATTCAGGAAAATCTGGCACCTTTATAAGAACCATTTGCTCATTGTGCTTAAATCACTAACCAAAAAAATAGTATCTGAGTGAAGGAAAAGAGAGCAGCAAATGAGTTCAGGTGACGAGCACGAAGTTCCAGAGAGGAAGAAGAGATATCACCGGCATACGCCTAGGCAAATTCAAGAGCTTGAGGCGTATGAACTTCTTTTATTTTCCGAAAAATTAAAATCTATTTTGGGGTAGAAATTTGAAATATCGGGATTTAATGTGTTCCATTATACAGGACGTTTAGAGTGTCTCCACATCCTGATGATAAGCAGAGATTGCAGTTGAGCAAAGATTTAGGATTGGAACCTAGACAAATCAAGTTTTGGTTTCAGAATCGAAGAACACAATTGAAGGTAAAGTCTTATAGGATTTATATGTTTCTCACATTTTCCAAATTGGATTATTGTTAAAAGACTGGAAAAACTATCCATTATCCGTTTCTTCAGAGTTTTAATTTTCTCAGGATCAATAAAAGTGAAGTTAGGTGAATATTGATTGCATTTGTAGTATGAAATGTGGAAGCTAACTGATAAAATTCAAAAAGACCAAACATATATCATTATCCTTTATAGTATTTATTTCCCAACCACTTCTCTGAAATTAAACGTAGACATCTTCTTTAATAACGAAACAAATGCGCAAATCTTGGATGAACTTGAAATCGGTTGATTAGGTGATGTAAAATGTAGGTCGTGTGAATCATGATCTCATATAATAAAGACTTTTTTTTTTCCCTATTCTAGTCGCAACATGACAGGAAAGATAACTGCTCTCTGCGAGCCGAAAATAACAGGATAAGGAGCGAAAATATTGCAATGCTAGGAGCTCTGAAAAATGCAATATGCCCACATTGTGATAACCGAGGAAACTGCAAGGACAATCATTTTGATGCGCATAAGCTTCGAGCGGAGAATGCTAGACTAAAGGAAGAGGTAATGATGAAGTTTATTTTTATCGGTATTCTCCCCGCTTTTTTTTGGGTGTTTTTTGAAAAAAAAAAATAGATTGCCAATAAGTGAAACTTTTTTATAGTTATTGGAGAATTCATGCATGGCTAAGTTAATACAAACAGTAGACTGTTTGTTTGTGTAGTATCCTTAAATCAATGTTCAACTAACTTATTCTATTTGCCTTCTGTTCATGATTGAGATGTTCTAGATATTGAAAAAAAGATATACAAACTGAACATCTATGACACTATACATCTACATAAATGATTTTCTTATAATAGTTATGTTTGCCATCATTAAGCTTCAAGGACTAGCATTCACCGCCTTTCTCGGCTAGAAGCATCTGCATAATTAGTTTATTTACAAATTATATTAATCCTGGAATACAATTTTGTAGTTCAGATTTATTTCTATTTACTGATGTTAATTAATTAATCTACGGTGATTAATTGTTAAAACTGTTCTTTTATCAGTGCCTTTTTAATACAGCGTTCTCCGTAATCCAAGTATATATGAACGTTAACATATTTATTTTGTCAAAATCTTTTCTAGTTTTTTATAGTTATTTTGCACATATTAGAAAGTTGTCAGGTATGGATTAGCTTTTTATTTTATTCTACTGGATATTTTCTCCAGAAAAAACAATTATATTTTATAGCCAAAAAAAGATAAGAAAGGAGTAGGAATGAAAAATGACTTTTTGTTTTGCCACTTTTTTTTAAAACATATAATAGTATGTGGAGAATGTATAATCCTGTTCAATCCCTAATTTAATTACTACTGCTTTAATTTATGCATTAAAATTGCACAGTTTAATATTACTGTGGGTTTATAGTTGTACTTCTTTGTTTTAATTCTCATTTCTGGATTATTATCCCAATACACACACATATAGGCTCTGCTCATAAACATGTAACAACACCATAGACGATTTTTGAAGTGAAATAAAAAAGAAACATAGATTGCAATTTTTTTTTTTTTTTTTCAAAATATAGATTGAAAAAAATTCAATCATTTAGTACATTATTTTTTTTTTTTCAATAATTTGAATGCAGCTTGATCATATGTCTGGCATAACATCAAAGTACTTGGGAAGACCAATAACTCAGCTTCCACCTATTCAACCGATCTCGATTAATTCACTAGACTTGTCAGTTGGAAGTTACTTTAATCCAGAAAATCATGTTCGTTCTTTGGAGCTTGATGTCCTTTCTAACACTAACAATCCCTCGATGCTACCTTCAATTCCTAGTTTCCCTGCTCCACCATCTGACAATGAGAAACCCTTATTAGCAAATCTAGCAACAAGAGCAATGGATGAACTTATACGGCTCGTTCAAACTGACGAGCCTCTTTGGGTTAAGTCATATGGTGATGGTAAAGACATCTTGAGCCTTGACACTTATGATCGGATTTTTCAAAAGAAGCCTCGGTTTTTAGACCCAAATATTAGGATTGAGGCATCAAGGGATTCAGCTGTCATGTTTATGAGTTCGGTTGCTTTGGTCGAAATGTTCATGGACTCGGTTAGCTTTCTTATTAATAACTTCTTTATAATCATTTCATACAATACATACAGGTTTTTAATTTTTTGCTTTACCGATATTCAGACTACTTTATACTGTTAACTCCCCCATATGAAGTCCCACTTAGAAAAAAAAAAGATATGCTAGGTTATTTATCTATGGGGATGTAATACACCTATATTGAGATAGGCAAAAGAAAGCCGAAGTTAAGCCATTTTTGTATTACAATAGTTCTAACCTTTATCACCATGTACACAAGATGCAGAAGATAATCTACAAAGACTGTTCTTTTGCAATATAACCATACAATTTGGTTTAACCCAGTGACGTACGCAGAAAATTAGTCAGTCGAGGCAAAGTAGAGTTGATTATATTATTAGTAACAAAGAAAATAATATATCTTATAATATTGTTAACACGATTATAGTAAAATTTTGTAAGCTGGTATTCTACAATAACAAACTAAAATACTACTGATAACACGTGTTTGAGAACAAATATTTTTAGATTTTTTTAATATTAGCTCTTTTAAAAGCACTTACTTTCTTTGAATGATATATAGAATGCCATATATGCATATATGTGTGTGTGTGCGCGCGCGCGCGTGTGTAGTGCATTAAAAACTGACCCGAAGTGCAAATTAAACTGAACAAAAAGAAGATAACTATGATGAATGCAATACAAAAATAGCTCCATTCAAAGAACTAACGACCCAAGTAGAATCTAGACCGATCGAACCAAAGCTTATCTGTTTAGATTACTCTTTTTTTTTTCATTTATATTGACTTAGAAAGAAATGTATTATTAACCATGTCATTATTCAGTTGAGCCATTTTTTTGAACTAAACCCACTATCATTCAGTTATTATATATACGAACTAAAAAAGTATATTGTCACAATAAAATAAACCATAATGTGATTACTGATCATGTTATATGACTTAAAAAGATAAATTACTCTTTCTGTTATGAAAAAACTTTCACTACAACTCAAACAAGCTTAGAAGTGATACTATTTGTTTAAAAAAAATCAGGTTACAACAAAAAGAAAAGAACCTACTAAAGTGAGTAGGGACAACCGACCCCACTCGGTCTAATGTAGGTACGTCCTTGGTTTAACCCAAGTAACAATCACTTGTAAAGTTTATTTGTGTATATCATTATGAATGGTTTCAACTTGCAATCAGAAAATATTTCAATAAACAATCTGTTAAAGGTTTGAAATTAAATAGTTTTTGTTGTTGTCTTTAAAGATTGTCATATGGTAATCCCTTTTTTAAAGTAGTAACAAAAGTAATAACCAAACAAACGCATTTTTCTTGTATGCTGCTAATGTTAATCTAACATATTCAAAAAATTCTACTCTCGTGTTTATGAGTCATGCTTTATGTATATTTAGACTACATTGTAATGTTCACTAACAGGATGCTTTTCAAATAGTAGGTCATTTATGAACACGTAGATGTATAACCACCCATATTGAAATAGGAAAATAAAATTAAAGTTAAACCACTTTGAGATTACAATAGTTCTATATACCTTTATCATGTGCATCAAAAGCATAAAGCATTCAAGAAGTCCGCCTTTTACCCGATAATCAGAGCATATTGTTCAACAAATGTACTGTTATTTACAACTATATTAACAAGTAATCTTAAAATAATTCAACAAATGTTCCTCAGACAAATGTGTTTCACTTGTGTCATACTGGTGTACTTTAAGCTAGGGTGTTCAACTCTTATGTTTATGATCAGTCCGGTTGGCTTGAAACGTTCACGGGACTTGGTTTGGCTTTCATATGAGTCTTTTCTTAATAATCAATTTATTCACCTCTTTATATCTAATTTACATTACAAAACTTACATCTTTACCTTTTAGATTTGTATTCACTTAACTTTCTTTACCGTTTAGCTTTGTATTCACTTATACTGCTTATGCAAACCAGGATACATTCCAAAATGATTAGCACTATGCATGACAATGCAGAGTGCATTCTGTCCTTTTTTTTTTTTTGTCAAAATATTTGTACAATTTAACTTTTGACGAAAGTTCTAGCTTGATATTCCTATTTAAACTGCGTCATCAAAGATTTGATTTTTAATTTTTAATTTTTCCCTATATTTACAGGCTAAATGGATAGAATTGTTTCCAACAATTATTTCCAGGGCATCAACAGTAAATGTAATTGCAAATGGAACGGATGGAACCAAGAGCGGCTCTTTGCTATTAGTAACTATAAGCATTCCCCTTTTAAATAATAAAAATGAAACATAAAATATGATAATGTTTTATGCTTGGAATTTTAATTGCAGATGTCTGGGGAGTTTCAGGTATTATCTGCTTTGATCCCCACACGGCAGTTTTTGTTCCTTCGATGCATCAGGCAGATCGAAAACGGCTTATATGCAATTGTGGATGTTTCGGTGGATTTTCCTATGGACCCGAATCAGTTGGATCTGGTTATTTCTAGAACTAAACGGCTTCCTTCAGGTTGTTTTATTCAAGATATGCCCCATGGCTACTCAAAGGTAATTCCTTCCCACTAAATTCAGGAATAAAGCAGTTTAAAATTATGGTATAAAATGTATGCATGTATTATAAAAATCTTAGGTAACATGGGTTGAGCATATGGAGGTTGATGCAAATTTTCAAACTCATCAACTATTTCGTGATTTAGTAGATAGTGGAGTTGCTTTTGGAGCCCAAAGATGGTTAGCAACACTGCAAAGAGCATGTGAGAGGTTTCAGTGTTTCATGGCCGAAGAACCAAATAGTAGAGATATTGGAGGAGGAGGAGGTATTATTTTAACTAAAAGAAAATTTGTTCAGTGTCATAGCACAATATATTTTTCAATTAACATATTTCAGATAAGCTATGGGCAGGTGAATAAAGCTAAAAGAAACATATGTTTCGATTTTTCGAAATGGGATTTAAGTCATAAATTCCATAATTTGAAATTTGAATTAAAACAGAATTTATCGACATTATAAGGTTACTTGCACTTTGAAGTTGATTTTGATGTTTGAACTTCAACAAATAAACATAAAACTTAATTCTACCTCTAATTCCTTCTTCTTCTTCTTCTTCTTTTTTTTATAAAAATAAAATAAAATAAAATAAAATAAACATTGTAATTGGGATTGTGGACTGCATTAACATATTAGATGTGTTAGTATGAATTGAATGTACTTTTGAGTGGGGTTTTAACTATGTTTGAATCAGAATGTAAATGGGATAGTAAAGTCTAAAATCGGATTTTAATCCTGATTTAGGATTTGAATCTTTGGATTTCAACATACATGACAATTGCTCATCATGTGCAACAAACAAATTTTCATGTAGTTTGTTATTAAGATTCCTAGTAAATTGAAATCATATGATTGAATTTACATATAACCACATAGACTGATAGTTATGCTTGTTGATATCAATCCAGTGATTCCAACACCTGAAGGAAAAAGAAGCATGATGAAACTGTCGCAGAGAATGCTCAGGATGCTTTTTGGTAGTTTAAGTAACAGTAGTGTGAATCAGTGGAATACTGTCTCTGATACAAGTAATGTTAGAGTCAGAATAATCACTCAACGCAGTTCAAGCTCTGGTCAACCCAATAAACATGTTCTATGTGCTGCAACTTCTCTATGGTTTCCCTTGTCATGTCAAAAACTGTTGAGTTTCTTCAGGGATGAAAAAGTTCGAAATCAGGTTATTATTTCAATTAATTGTAATCATGATAAAATCTATACATTTTCATTACATTTCTGAAGATAAATATTTTGCAGTGGGACATTCTATGTCGTGGGAATGTGGTGCAGGAGGTGGCACGGATCACAACCGGTTTAAACCCTGGAAACTCAATATCACTTCTTCGTGTAAGTTTCTTCATTTCAAGTGTAGAATTATTGCTTATATGATAATATACATTGCTTAATAGGCCCGCAAATCTGGCCATACAAACAATTATAGTAAGAACTTACTGAATTGTTACTGGATTACAAGTCCTAGTTGGTTTATTTTTCTTTTTTCCCCACATTTGATGATTCATATTTGCATAATCATTTTCTCGAATCCGTTCCTTTATCGTTATGTATGCTTAAATGCACATGTGGATTTGATCGCTCAAACTTCTGATCAGATGGTTTAATATAAGGGACAAATCCCCTAGTTAAGATTTTAACAGTGGAAGTGATCATGCTCATAATGCGAAGATTTTTTATGCAATATGATGGTCAGTGATAGTACTCTATACCAGTACAGTGCAGAAAGTTTGTATCCCGTCTTTCACAAATGTTTTGTCCTTAATTTTTTTTAACTAAAATAATCATCTTTGCAGTAAAATGAACTTTTTTTGACCAAAAAAAAAGAGGAGAATATGATATTAGTTATTATTTTTGGCCATTAAACTAGAATTGTATTCTAGCTAGTAACATATAACCAAACGCTGAAACACATACCATAGCAAGTAAAGAAAAAGCAAGAGGTAAGGCAAAAATAACTATATATGCTAACATCAGCAGTATACGGATGCGGATATGGATTAACTACTTTGTATTTTCATGAGATTGGTTGACTGGATTTCATTCCAATACGATGAAAAAGAAAATTAAGAAATCTTATAAAAATCCCTACTTCTCATATCCTAGAACTGAACAAAGAAAATGTAGATCACACAGGATTGTAGAAAATGTTCACCCATGATATAACAACAAAAATTTATGCAAGTTGTGCTATTTGCACAAATTACAGGAACACTCCAAACTGAACAAGATGATGTTTTTTTCAATTTCAAAAATATGGACTGAATCTCTATTTGTACATGGCTACCTCCTAACATGAAAATTTGCAGACATGCGCGCCAGACAGCCAGAACAGCCTGCTAATACTGCAGGAATGCTGCACGGACGCATCCGGTTCAGTCGTGGTGTACTCTCCAATAGACCTGCAGGCCATAAACGTAGCCATGAGTGGAGAAGACACGTCCAATGTCTCCATCGTTCCTTCAGGCTTTGCTATCCTTCCAGATGGGCGTCCACATTGCGCTGGCATGGCATCCACCTCAGTAGCATCTTCAAGCTCTATGCCCGTCGTTCCAGCCATGCCCGGATCGATCCTGACAGTCAGTTTTCAACTCCTGGTCAGCAGCTCACCTTCTACCAAGCTCGACGATGAGTCGGTCGATATGATAAACAGTCTCGTTGACAATACGGTTAGCCAAATCAAGTCTGCTTTGAACTGTCCGTGATGTTATAATTTTATTATTATTGCTGTCGTTACAATTATTATTACATTTATTGATGATTGTTGATGACCATATTACTATTATTATATTAGAGGAGGAAAAAGTCAAGAACGAAGCATGTATATGAGTTCATGTATGGTTCGGGCATTGACTTCTCTTCTGTGTCAAAGGGAATTCAAACATATACTTTAGTAATAGATTTTTATGTTCAGAACGGTGATATTGGAGATAGTCCTTTTAGTTGTTTTATCGTTTTACGACGTTGAATGATATCTATTTCAGTTTTGCTGTCATAAAAAGATAAATTTTGTTTATAGATCCTAAATTTTATCTTTTCCAAATAGGCTTCCAACAAAAATTTGCTTAAGCTATAGTAGGTCTGAATTTGCATTTGTACAGATTTGAATTTTGGGCAAGCATAATTTTTGATTAAAAAAAATTATGCTTGGGTAAAATTTGAATTGTGCAAGTGTGATTTTAAAAGTAAAAGTAAAAATAATTTGCTTGTGAAAGTCTATTTTTTCAAAATATATATAAGGGGGTTATATGGCACCCCATTTTTTTGCCTTCTTTTTGCATCTCATTTGTGGCCAAGTATCTGTAGTTAAATATGCTACTGGAGGAGAAAGAAACGGGAATGTGTGGCGGAAATCACGGGGGGCTAAAGGGATGATACACTATATGAGGAGCGGTCAGGGGCACCCCCAAATAATCCAGCACCCCTTTAGCCCCCCTGATTTGCACCACACAATTCTCTTTCTTTCTTCTACCACTAACTCTCTCTCACTCCACTAACTTAATAAATAATAAATGAGTGGCTACTATAAAGGTGCAAAAAGGGTGCTAAAAAAATGGAGTGTCATATAACCTTCCTATATATATATATATATATTTATATATATATATATATATATATATATATATATTTGCTGTTGTATAAATCTGAAACAAGTGACAGAATACTCACTCGTATTGGGAAAACCGTACAAACTAAAGATAAAATCCAAAGATAATATTAGACATAAACCTAGACGTGAACTATGACTAAGACAACATCACTGTACAGCCAATGAAAAAGTATGCATAGACCTCTTCCATAAGAAGAGATGCACTAAGAACTGGAGGCAACATCTGGATCAGTAGAAAGATACGACAATTTCTTAAAACTTTTTTGCATTCCTCTTCTTTCCTTTTACAAGATTCATCATTGAATTTCATTCCGAATTTTCATTACCCCAGAGTCCACGTCCGCTTGAAATTCAAAAGGCTCCTCGTCTGTTCAGATCTTATATATCATCGTTGGTCTTGGCCCATTATGATCATAGATTTATTGTCCAAGTTGTTGCCATCAGGGACTTCCACATCATCTGTAGTGGCCATTGAGTCCATATTATCGAAATCAGTATAAGGCATATCACATTCATTTTGCAAGGAATGCTGCTTCTGGGCATCGCTAATAATGTCATAATGCGCAGTAGAACATGTGAGGTTCTGAGAAGGAGGATCCATAGAAGCCTGACTATCAAAAAACTAAACGCTAAGTTCCACCTTCGTATCATTAATACGACAAGAAAGAAGATATGCTCGCGTAGAGACTTATACTTTAGTAAACTGACGAACATTTCCTAAATGTACAAAACAATGACAATTCAAGCGCCTTGGTGGAACCACTCATACTCAACATTTTGCATAACTGATTGATCATCCTCAAATAAGATTGGAATATAAAAACGAGCTAGAAACTTCAACCAAAAATAGAGCAAAAGCGATCTTTCTAATTCATTCTATAAACTTATCAAGTTTAAGAGGGTTACTAAAAACCAACACACGACTTATCCCTTCTTTTGTCCAATAGTTAAGAGGCAAACCAGAAAAACAAACCCGTATAGGAGTAGAATGAAAATATCTTAAATGAGCTTAATACCTACTGTCCATGTGATGACCCGTCTTTTTGTCCGGTTATCGCCGGTAGTTAAATCAGCTTAAACTATTCATAAAGATGGATTATTACGGATACGTACAAATTTGCGCAAAAGTAACAGAACTTTTCATTTCATTACAATAATATTACATCAGAATTACAAGGAATATCAGAGTAAAATATAAGCTCAGCAGAAAGAAATACACATAAGCGTTCAGTGGAAGAGGTAAACTCCAAAGCATAACCATAGCTCTAAACCTGAATCCAGCTCTGAAGACCAAATCTGCAAACCAAGCTACTAGCTACCCGTGCAAAAATTTTGGAAAACCAAAGTTTAGGTGTGGGAACAATAAACTTCAAGTCAGTAATTGTAACGACCTGCATTCTACGCATCGGAAGATCGTAGAATATTTATTTCTTTTTCTTAGTAAGTCGTATGGTCGTGTACTTTTGGGAAACGACTAGTAGGGTCATTTCCCATGTTCATGATTTTTGTCGATTTTTAAATGACCGTTTTGCCCCTAGTTGAACTTGTTTTGACCATAACTTTTGACTGGAAAGGAATTTTGATCTGAAACCACTTCCATTGGATCCGGATGATGTTTTACAATTCCGTAGAGTGGTCATATTAGCCAAACGGACTCACCGTTTGGGAGATATGGCTGAAACAAGTTTCAGATGGTGAAAAACAGCTTAATTGGGCTTAACCGGGTGATTAACAGCTAGGCCCAAAGGGGAATTTCGGGATTAGGAGTTTAAAAGGGCTGTTAGGGTTTGGAGAATACCTTTTTCTCATTTTTCAGCCGTCACTATTCATTCCTCTTAACCTAGCCATGGCCTCCACCCTCTAAATCTCTTCAAAACACGTCTTAATCACTTTCTAATTGAAGATTAGGCTTAGCAAACATCAAATCAAGGAGTATTAGCACGAGAACCGAGGTAGAGCTGCTGTGTAAGATTGGGAACAGCGCCAAATCAGAGAATATTTCAGTTTTGGGGTTTTAGTGGTGGCAAAGGTGAGTGATTAGCTTGCTTTTACACTAATTACGGTTAATTATGGGTAATTAGTGAAGATTAGCGAATTTATACATTAATAAATTCTGGAAAAGTTCCTAAAATTCTATAATGATGTTTTATGGCTCTGATAAAAATTTGGGCTAATTTGGATAAGTTTTGCTAATTGTATGCATAATCACGGTTAAGAAGGATTAAGGGGAAAACATGGGTTTCTGGGTATGTTTGATCTAAAGTATTTCATGTAAATGATGTTTTAATGTTTGTGATTGATTCTATATGTTGTTACTGCTGTTTGGAATGTTTTGTAATGTCATAGGAAGTTTAGAATGGTTGAAAACGCCGTCATTCGGCGAAAATAGCTTGCTGGAAAAAGTTGCAGATTTTCAGAACCGGTTAGGAAGAACACCCGATCCGAACCGGATAGGAGGAGGAGATCCGATCCGAACCGGATAGGAGGAGTAGATCCGATCCGAACCGGATAGGAGGAGTAGATCCGATCCGAACCGAATATAAGGAGGAGATCCAAACCGAACCGGATAGGAGGAGACACCCGAACCGAACCGGATAGGAGGAGACACCCGAACCGAACCGGATAGGAGGAGGAGATCCGATCCGAACCGAATAGAAGGAGGAGATCTGAACCGAACCGGATAGGAGGAGACACCCGAACCGAACCGGATAGGAGGAGGAGATCCGACCCGAACCGGATAGAGGAGGAGACCCGAACCGAAACGGATAGGAGGAGGATGCCCGAACCGAACCGAATAGGAGGAAGAGACCCGAACCGAACCGAAGAAGACCATAACCCGAGATGCAAAGGTAGTCCAAATGGGAAGTTTGTACCAAGGATTCAGATGGGAATCAACGAGTTAACTTCATGATTGGGCTTTGCTGCGGGACGTGTGCTAAGGGGCTGTCGATGTCTGTAACTTTGGATCACTATGTATAGGGGGTACGTGAACGGATTCAGGGCCACAGTGGTCTAGGTAAGACTAAAAGAGCTATAGACCAATGAAGTGGGGTCATTTGTAAAGGTTTAGTCATGACTCCATGGGGTAAGCTTGGTGGTAGCAGTAGTTGTACAAGACGAACTCCGTCACTACTTCGATGGGTCTAGTGGTTGAAAGCGGTATACATCGTATGCTTTATGCACTGAGTGAGAGATGTGAGGATGGTTGCCATGATTGAATTGTTTGCTATCCCTATGACATGCACACCCCCACCCCCGTATTTCTTTACACCATATGTTGATGGCACCTTAGAGTATTGTACAGTATGTAGTGCTAACTCTTTGGTTGCAGGTCCAGGTTCAGGTATGGTTTAGTGTACCTGTTATTGTTCTGTTTAGCTGCTTATCGCTCATACCATACTTTTTGTCTGACCCAGAGTTTTATGTCTCTTCTTATTACTCTGGGTGCTCACACGAGCAGACTAGAGACAGGTTAGCTGGTGATGCACGGGTTGATGATCCGGAGACGAGCAGGAGGCTTCCACGTATTATATATATAGTATTCTCCCTGTGTTGTCGAAGATCACTGCTTGGGCATTGGTGGTGCATCTTCCACTTTAGCTTTCTTTTGTTTAGAGACAGTAGATTTTGAAAAGTTGTAATAAGCTGTATTTGGATTTCCGCTTCTTTGATGTTGACATTTATTATTAGTTATCAGCTTATGCACTGTCTCACCTGTTTTATGTCAAGTATGTTATTATTATATTTTATTCCATGCGCTGTGAGACATTCTACAGGTTCCTTGATTAGTTCATTCTCTTCTTTCTTTTCTTATGACGACCGTTCCGTGCCAGTTGGACATGTGTACAGCGCACACTTGGAGGAAGTGTCGGTTGGTGCGGGGCGGGCCGTCACACTTGGTATCAGAGCTCTAGGTTGCGTAGTTAACCTAGGGAAGTTATCAGGGAGAGATAATATACGTATACGAGAGAGCGTATTTGTGGTTATTTTGGTTTTCAAAAGCTATATATATACTATTAGTAGTATAAGAATGAAGTCGTACTGCACTAGCACCACTATGGAATCGTTAATCGTTTCCTTTTTCAGATTGACGATGAGACGAGATACTAGAGGTGCTGGTAGGGGAGCCAATAATGGGAATGCTACCGACATGAGGACGATGTTTACTGACCTCATGAGAGAGATGCTTAGAGATGTACGGAGGGCAGCTCCCAATGGTGGAAATGGTGGTGGTCCAATAGTGCAGGCGCCAAGAGTCGACTTCGCCAAGCTGAATAAGGATTATACTAGCCTTGGTGGGAAGCCGTTCCACGGAACGGAGTCGGCCACAGATGTTCAGGATTGGTTGGATAGTTGCGAACGTATCTTCGAGGATTTGGGTATCGAGGATGCGATGAAGAGAAAGCTAGCGTCCCGTCAGCTGCAAGGGCGGGCAATGAATTAGTGGAATGCTATAAAGGCAGCTACTCCCGAAGATCAGATTACTTGGGAGCAGTTTAAAGCTCGCTTTAGCGAGAAGTTCATTCCAGCTGCTCAGAAGTCAGTGCTGTTTAAGAAATTCTTGGAGCTCAAGCAGAATGGCAGAGTTGTCTCGGAGTACATTGCTGAATTCGACACTTTGTCAAAGTATGGGTTATCTCTTATTGATACTGCCGAGAAGAAGAATGAGAAATTCATAACTGGGTTAGATCAGTACTTAGGGGAAAGGCTTATTAACCACATCGATGAGACGTTTGAGTCGATTGTGGGGAAAGCATTAAGATCAGAGAGTCTCTACCCTAAGCCGAAGACTGAGGTTGCATCCGCAGATGAGCCAAAGCCACAAGCAAGTGGTGGAGGCAAGGGTGGTTCCCAGAATAAAAGAAAGCAGAGTCAGACTAAGGATGGCCAGAAGAAAAAGAATAAACAAGATGTTGAGTGCTTCAGCTGTGGTAAGAAGGGCCATTATGCTAGTAATTGTCGGGCCAAGCCAGCGGATAGGAAGTGCTTCAACTGTGGACAAATGGGACATCACAAGGACAAGTGTCCGCAACCCCCTAAAGAAAAGCAAATGGTGAAAGCATACGCCCTTAATGCTATTCCTTCTTCGTCGAATGCCCCAACTGCGGCGGAGAAGGGAAAGAATGTCGTCATTCAAGGTATGCTTTCTGTTTATGATGTTCCTGTTAGAGTTTTTTTTGATACCGGAGCTTCCAGTTCTTTCATATCTAGTGACCTGGTAGATAGGTTGGGATTGGAGCCCGAGATTGTCGATAGACCTTTAGTAGTGACGAACCCGATTGGTGGTTCTACTAGCCTTAGCATGATTTGTCGTAATGTGGTCTTATCGAGTCATGGATGCATGTTTGTTTGTGATTGCTTTGTTTTGGGCTTTACTGGGTTTGGCATTATTTTGGGAGTAGATTGGCTCCGAAGATACGGGGTGGTGGTAGACTGTGAGGGCTTTTTGGTGACAGCTAGAGCGGATGATGGGCGGAGGATAGTGTTTGGTGGTCTACCCAGTGAGGGGGTATTGGCTAGTTTTCTAAACTCCCTCGACATTCCGCATAGTGAGTTGTCAGGTTTGCCCGTGGTTGGCCAGTATCCTGATGTTTTCGAAGAAGTGACCGGACTTCCACCACACCGAGAGATTGAGTTCCGTATTGATTTGGTAAAAGATGCCAGACCTATAGTGATGCCACTTCGTCATATGGCACCAAGGGAGCAGCGAGAGCTCGAGGTGCAAGTCAGCGATCTTTTGAAGAAGGGATTTATCAGAAGGAGTGTCTCTGAATGGGGAGCACCAGTTGTGTTTGCTACCAAGGCGGATGGTTCCCTTCGTTTGTGTGTAGACTACCGCGAGTTGAACAAGGTGACGAGGAAGAATAAGTATCCTCTCCCGCGGATAGATGATTTGTTCGATCAGTTGAGTGGCGCGAGAGTGTTCTCCCAGTTGGATCTCGCGACAGGTTTTCATCAGCTTAGAGTGGAAGCTGAGAGTATAGCTAAAACGGCATTTCGAACGCCGTCTGGATTTTATGAATGGTTGGTTATGCCATTTGGGCTGACTAATGCCCCGGCATATTTTGTGGATCTTATGAATAGGGTATTCAGAGATCAGTTGAATAAGTCTGTTCTTGTGTTCGTGGATGATATTTTGGTTTACTCAAGGAACGAGGAAGAACACAAGGAACATTTGAGGACAGTGATGGAGGTGTTGAGGAAACACCAATTGAAAGCAAAGTTTTCTAAGTGTCACTTCTGGAGGAAGGAAGTGAGATTCTTGAGCCATGTTGTTTCAGAAAATGGTATCGCCATGGATCCTGCTAAGGTGGCTACGGTGCAAGATTGGTCTACGCCCAAGAATGCAACAGACGTAAGAAGTTTCTTGGGATTAGCGGGATATTATCGTAAGTTTATCCAAGGCTTCTCCAAGATAGCAGCACCGTTGACTCAGTTGACAAAGAAGAATCAAGCTTTTGTTTGGAACGAAAGGTGCGAGGATGCATTCAAGAGTCTAAAAGAAAAGTTGACAAGTGCACCGGTGTTAGTCATTCCCAAGGGGAGTGAAGAGATGACGGTATATACAGATGCTTGTGGTACCGGACTAGGTGCTGTGTTGATGCAGGGTGGTAGGGTTGTAGCTTATGCAAGCAGGCAACTGAAACCGCATGAGAAGAGGTATCTTATCCATGATTTGGAATTGGCAGCGATCGTATTCGCATTGAAGATGTGGAGACATTATCTCTTGGGAGAAAGATTCGAGCTGTTTACTGATTATAAGTCGCTGAAGTATCTTTTCTCTCAAAAGGATTTGAATCTTCGTCAGCAGAGGTGGTTAGAGTTCTTAGCTTCATATGATTTCGACATCGCATATACACCGGGAAAGGGCAATGCCGTAGCCGATGCGTTGAGTCGAAGACATGCCAGTTTAGGGGCTATGTTCCTTGAATGGAAGCAACTGGAGTATATCGCGGGGTTTGATTTCAGACCAAAGTGCGAATTGGACCCAGGAATGTTAGCAAGTTTGACGATCTGACCCACTTTAATTGAGCGGATCGGCTCTAGTCAGAGGGACGATCCTAACCTATTGGAAATCATCTCCAAGTTAGAGATGGGTATCGATGAGGAGATGAGCAAGTATGGGCTTGATCAAGATGGATGGCTTAGAAAGAATGGAAAGCTCGTTGTACCCAATGTCAATGGATTGAGAGATAAAGTGCTTAGAGAATGTCATCACTCAAAACTGACTATACACCCCGGTGGTAATAAGATGTATCGAGACATGAGACAGACTTACTACTGGGAAGGGATGAAAAGAGACGTTGGGGAGTTTATATCCAAATGCATGAATTGCCAGCTAGTTAAAGCCGAGCAAAAGAAGCCTAGTGGATTGTTACAGCCATTAGAAATTCCCGAATGGAAATGGGAGCAAGTCTCGATGGATTTCATTGATGGTTTACCAAGGACTAGATCGGGACATGATAGCATTTGGGTGATTGTGGACCGATTAACCAAAAGTGCAAGATTTATACCAGTCAGATCGACCAGAACGGCAGCTAAGTTAGCAGAATTGTATATGAAGTGGGTAGTGAGATTCCATTGAGTACCTAAAAGCATTGTGAGTGACCGAGACCCGTTGTTCAATAGTGGGTTTTGGAAGAGCTTACAAGAAGCTCTAGGGTCAGAGTTACATCTCAGTACCGCATATCATCCTCAGACCGACGGTCAGACGGAGAGGGTGAATCGTATTTTGGAAGATCTCTTGAGAGCATGTATATTGGATTTTGGTGGATCATGGGATGACCATTTGCATCTAGTAGAGTTTGCATATAATAATAGCTACCAATCCAGTATCGGTATGGCTCCGTTTGAAGCTTTGTACGGAAGACCATGCAACTCACCATCATGTTGGATAGAGACTGGCGAGAAGTTTATGCTTGGACCAGATGTGGTGAGGGAAACTTCAGATAAAATCAAGACCATTCAACAACGAATGAAGGCTGCCCAAGATAGGCAGAAGAGTTATGCCGATAAGAGGAGAAGAGACTTAAAATTCTCCGTTGGCGACTTGGTGTTTGTCAAGATTTCTCCGTTGAAGAGCGTAATACGATTTGGCAGGAGAGGAAAGTTGGCACCAAGATTCGTTGGCCCATTCCCTGTTCTTGAACTAGTCGGGAATTTGGCATATAGAATTGACTTACCAGACAAGATGGCGGGAGTTCACAACGTATTTCATGTTTCCCAGTTAAGGAAGTTTGTGCACGACCCTAATGTGGCTATTTCACCTGATCAGTTGGACGATATCGAGGTTGAACCTGAGGCGGTTGGGAACCGTAGGCCTATGCGTATCGTTGGGAACGATACGAAGCAACTTCGAAGGAAGGCGGTGAAATTAGTCAAAGTCCAGTGGGGTGAGGATGAGAAAGACTGTACTTGGGAAACAGAGGAGGACATAAGGAAGAAGTATCCAGAACTCTTAGCCTGGTAAGATTTAATTAGCGATTTAGTTTTCCGCATGCTACGTTATGTTGTTTTGCTTGTTTTGCATGTTTGGTTGCTGTGAATGATTGTTAGGCATGCGGGATTCATTGTTTGTTTCTTTGTTAAGGAATTTCGGGGGCGAAATTTCTTAAGGGGGGGGGGGGGGGGGAGAATGTAACGACCTGCATTCTACGCATCGGAAGATCGTAGAATATTTATTTCTTTTTCTTAGTAAGTCGTATGGTCGTGTACTTTTGGGAAACGACTAGTAGGGTCATTTCCCATGTTCATGATTTTTGTCGATTTTTAAATGACCGTTTTGCCCCTAATTGAACTTGTTTTGACCATAACTTTTGACTGGAAAGGAATTTTGACCTGAAACCACTTCCATTGGATCCGGATGATGGTTTACAATTCCGTAGAGTGGTCATATTAGCCAAACGGACTCACCGTTTGGGAGATATGGCTGAAACAAGTTTCAGATGGTGAAAAACAGCTTAATTGGGCTTAACCGGGTGATTAACAGCTAGGCCCAAAGGGGAATTTCGGGATTAGGAGTTTAAAAGGGCTGTTAGGGTTTGGAGAATACCTTTTTCTCATTTTTCAGCCTTCACTATTCATTCCTCTTAACCTAGCCATGGCCTCCACCCTCTAAATCTCTTCAAAACACCTCTTAATCACTTTCTAATTGAAGATTAGGCTTGGCAAACATCAAATCAAGGAGTATTAGCACGAGAACCGAGGTAGAGCTGCTGTGTAAGATTGGGAATAGCGCCAAATCAGAGAATATTTCAGTTTTGGGGTTTTAGTGGTGGCAAAGGTGAGTGATTAGCTTGCTTTTACACTAATTACGGTTAATTATGGGTAATTAGTGAAGATTAGCGAATTTATACATTAATAAATTCTGGAAAAATTCCTAAAATTCTATAATGATGTTTTATGGCTCTGATAAAAATTTGGGCTAATTTGGATAAGTTTTGCTAATTGTATCCATAATCACGGTTAAGAAGGATTAAGGGGAAAACATGGGTTTCTGGGTATGTTTGATCTAAAGTATTTCATGTAAATGATGTTTTAATGTTTTTGATTGATTCTATATGTTGTTACTGCTGTTTGGAATGTTTTGTAATGTCATAGGAAGTTTAGAATGGTTGAAAACGCCGTCGTTCGGCGAAAATAGCTTGCTGGAAAAAGTTGCAGATTTTCAGAACCGGTTAGGAAGAACACCCGATCCGAACCGGATATGAGGAGTAGATCCGATCCGAACCGGATAGGAGGAGTAGATCCGATCCGAACCGGATAGGAGGAGTAGATCCGATCCGAACCGAATAGAAGGAGGAGATCCGAACCGAACCGGATAGGAGGAGACACCCGAACCGAACCGGATAGGAGGAGGAGATCCGATCCGAACCGAATAGAAGGAGGAGATCCGAACCGAACCGGATAGGAGGAGACACCCGAACCGAACCGGATAGGAGGAGGAGATCCGACCCGAACCGGATAGAGGAGGAGACCCGAACCGAACCGGATAGGAGGAGGATGCCCGAACCGAACCGAATAGGAGGAAGAGACCCGAACCGAACCGAAGAAGTCCATAACCCGAGATGCAAAGGTAGTCCAAATGGGAAGTTTGTACCAAGGATTCAAATGGGAATCAACGAGTTAACTTCATGATTGGGCTTTGCTGCGGGACGTGTGCTAAGGGGCTGTCGATGTCTGTAACTTTGGATCACTATGTATAGGGGGTACGTGAACGGATTCAGGGCCACAACGGTCTAGGTACGACTAAAAGAGCTATAGACCAATGAAGTGGGGTCATTTGTAAAGGTTTAGTCATGACTCCATGGGGTAAGCTTGGTGGTAGCAGTAGTTGTACAAGACGAACTCCGTCACTACTTCGATGGGTCTAGTGGTTGAAATCGGTATAAATCGTATGCTTTATGCACTGAGTGAGAGATGTGAGGATGGTTGCCATGATTGAATTGTTTGCTATCCCTATGACATGCACACCCCCACCCCCGTATTTCTTTACACCATATGTTGATGGCACCTTAGAGTATTGTACAGTATGTAGTGCTAACTCTTTGGTTGCAGGTCCAGGTTCAGGTATGGTTTAGTATACCTGTTATTGTTCTGTTTAGTTGCTTATCGCTCATACCAGACTTTTTGTCTGACCCAGAGTTTTATGTCTCTTCTTATTACTCTGGGTGCTCACACGAGCAGACTAGAGACAGGTTAGCTGGTGATGCACGGGTTGATGATCCGGAGACGAGCAGGAGGCTTCCACGTAATATATATATATATATATATATATATATATATATAGTATTCTCCCTGTGTTGTCGAAGATCACTGCTTGGGCATTGGTGGTGCATCTTCCACTTTAGCTTTCTTTTGTTTAGAGACAGTAGATTTTGAAAAGTTGTAATAAGCTGTATTTGGATTTCCGCTGCTCTGATGTTGACATTTATTATTAGTTATCAGCTTATGCACTGTCTCACCTGTTTTATGTCAAGTATGTTATTATTATATTTTATTCCATGCGCTGTGAGACATTCTACAGGTTCCTTGATTAGTTCATTCTCTTCATTCTTTTCTTATGACGACCGTTCCGTGCCAGTTGGACATGTGTACAGCGCACACTTGGAGGAAGTGTCGGTTGGTGCGGGGCGGGCCGTCACAGTAATGGGACTGATGTGAGAACTCAAACAGTTGTTTAGGGTTTATTTTAAAGTTAGATAATTTACCGGACCACGCCGCTAACGCGGAACGGGTTTACTCCATGTGGATAACTGTGCATAGAAATTCGTAACGACTTTTTGAAGAATGAAACTAACACAAGGTCTCGCGGCACACACACCATGCAAATGCACACTTGGGCAAGGTTTCTCCTTATGCAGTCAAAAATGTCTTTGATATGTGAAAATCCACTTTCATATTACTATTAGTACATAGTGTGAAAAACTTTTTGAAAGTAAATACATTAAACTAACCAGCATAGGTACCATATATTATACTGACATACTAGCATACAAGTAAAACCATATGGGTCGTAGTGGGGATGGATTTCCAATAATGACCAGGCAAAGGAACTTCCCTACCGAACCGAATTTTGAACACTCTTGAGGGATGTTCGAGGATCAACAGTGATGCTCCTCATGCTAACACAAGGTCGGGTTACCTCTATAACTAGGTAACTTAGAGTACGCATGAGTATGTTGTCTCCCGATCGTTACCTACCTTCTCGAGCGCGTACCAACAACAACCACAAAGTAGATGTTTTACCACATAGGTCAATACCTGGGCTCGATACCATAGTACACGTTTTATCTAGAAGGAGACAACGCCCTATAACCCTATTGCATTTCTTCCTGTTTTAGCCATTTAACGAGGTGGAGGCTTGCCGATGTCAAGATATACACAAAGCTACACTTCAATAGCCATGCTTTGATCATTCATAGCTTGTCACATAACTTAAGTATGTCACATTATCCATTCACAACGCATCACTGATTTCTATCAATATATAACCTCTAAGCTCATATGTCTTAGAGAAGGATGTTAAGCTAAGAGAATAAATTCTCCGAGACCAAGCAGATATATATATTAATAAAGACAGTGCTATACAGTCAATTACAATGTCAGACACACAATCCATAAAGGTTCATCCTTGGTCCGAACAACACCAAAATTCGGAATTCCTACAAACACGTTCAGACTTTTTTCCACTTCCACTTAACTAATATAAAATCCATCTGCGAATGGGAACCAGCCATTCGAGATATTCAGCAAGTCACCCTTGCAATATAAAGGGTCCTGGTCTTCAATATCGCCTCCAATGTTTTCAACTGCTCCATAACGTCATATTATTATTTGGAATGGTTTTCAGATCCAATATTTGATTCCGGTCTCTTCAAATATTAAGTGCAATTTAAAAAAAAACACAATTATGGATCACACAGGCTTTCAATGAAATCTCCTACCACCTTGAATTTTGTTAATTAAAACTTCTTTAAACCCATCCTCATTTTATATTTAACAAAATCCATATTTTAAATTTCTTTTTGAAACACATCTTGCCTTAAAACCTTAATTAATTTTTTGGTTGATAACTCGTTATCCAAATCCAGTTTCTTTTAGAAACCCTTAATCCATATTCCAAACCATGGTTTCCATTAAAAGGATTTTCCAACATTCAATTCTTTAATCTTAATTAAAGGATTATCGTACTTCCCAAAATCCTTACTCTTAATTTTCTTAAATCAAACATTTGATTAAATCCCCAATTATGACATGAATTTCCATAATTCAATCTCGTCGGTTTCAAAAATGATATTATTGAAGATGCCATTCACAACAAAAACCAAATCAATCGATATAGAATGTAAGTTACATAGAAATTGTATCTACTTATGTTCGATATCAATTCTTGTATTCGATGAGTACTATAAGTGGGGTAACAATATGACGGTATATAATATCTCCCAAATTCCTCAAATAGTATACATTTACATCACGGTATTTCATATCAAATATCCAAAGATTATTTCTATCCAACTTATCTCAAACAAATCATGAAATCCTTATCTTAGTTCGAAAATTTATCAAACCCGTTGATATTGGATTTGAATAGAAATATCAACTTGTTTTGAATATTAATTTCCGTATCCAACTCATACTATAAGCGGAATAACGGTAAACTACCTTTTTAAATTCCTCAAAAAGTAGAGTCATAATCTACCAAATTAATATCAAACATCCGAAGATACATATCCAACCATATCCAATTATTTAGCATTGGAAAACCTTTATAATATTAAATAAATCAAATTAAATTCCAAATATATATTTTTAATAATTTTAAACCTTTGAAAACATTTTACAGATCATTTAAAAATGATTACTTATAATTCGGAAGCAATTTGAGGGTTAAAACTTTCAAAATAGATTGTTTCCAAAAGAAGTGTTACAATAGCATTTCAAAAGCGTTGCAAAAGCGTTAAAAAACAGTTGCATTAACTAACTTGATCAAAGTATCGTTTATTTTAGCCAAAATTTAAAGTTTCCAATTCAAAGCACTTTTAAATAATTTATAGTGATTTTACAAAAAATCCATATTTTTAATACATTTAAAATAGCTGCTTGCAGTTACGGTCGACGAACTGCCTTTACAACGACCTTTTACAAAATGGTTAAATATAACTTGAAAACTATAAGTCGAAATTGAAAACTACTTTATATTATTTGAAATCCCTTGTTAAAAGAAAGAAAATATTTTTCGTTTCGTGGAAATCCGATTTCATTTGCAAAAGTTATAGCCATTTAAAGTTAGCGGTCAAAAATCCTAATTGTCGCTGCACGACACGTTCTATTTTGACCGTAATGTAACTTAATATAAAAATTATTCTACTTCAAAACACTTTATAAAACCATTATATACTTATGTAAACCATTTTAAAACCTTTTCTAAATAATAAAACCAAACTTCACCTTTCCAAAGCCCGATCATTTCAACAACGTCTCGCTTAATGTCAAACTTGATTAATAAAACGTTTTTCTTTACGAAAATTATTCATACACATTTCCAGTTCATTCCCAAATTTCTTCAAAACCTGGTTCAAACTTTGATAGCCCATAAATAGTTGAAACATTTTCAAAACTTACTTACTTAGGTTTCAAAACAGTTTCAAAACCCAAATTCAAAACTTGATTACTAAAATAATATAACCATAATTTATATGGAAGGGAGATTTGAATCTATTATCTATGTAATTCCACAACTATGGTGTGTGTGATTTCATACAACCATAATCAACCAAAAATCAATTATATGAGCATGTATGAATTCATCCATCACAACAATTAAATAATCATTTCAATTGTGCACAAGCGTTACGATCAATAACGCTTATCAGTGTTTAGTGTGTTTCTAACTATATAAACATACATTCAAACGTTGCACACAATAATTTACATCCATGCTCAACCAACTATCGTCAACTAATGATAATTAATCTCAACTAATTACAATTAATTAGCCCATTCTACTAATTTAATAATAATTGAATTAGAAGTTCTCACTGTCATTGATTCCAAAATCTTCACTGTCAAAACTTTGCATCGACTGCGAACACGCTAACAGACGATGCTTCCACTACGCGTACAACTTTCCTTCTTTGCAAACCAATATATATATGTGTGTGTGTGTGTGTGTGTGTGTACACACACACAAAACCTTCAACACTTAAACTTATTATTTTATTTTCACGGCTAGAGGAGGCTGAGGCTTACGGACAGAATGGGGAGGAGTATGGGGCGGTTGAGGTGGAGAAAGTGAGAAAGGGATGGTGTAGATGAAAATGGTGAAGTTGTGTTAAAAAAATAAAGCATAAGTACTCCTTATATAGGAACCTTTGAGGGTATATTTGTAAATTAAACCATAGACACATGTCACCTAATGTGAAATCATCTCCATCCATAAAGACACATATAAGGACATATGTCACTCTAACATAAACTCTTCCTTGCATAATGACACATGTAAGGATACATGTCACTCTAAGGACACATTTCACTCTAACATAAACTCTTCCATGCATAATGACACATATAAGGACACATGTCACTCTAACATAAACTCTTCCATGCATAGTGACACATATAAGGACACCTGTCACTCTAACATAAACTCTTTCATGCATAAAGGTACATATAAGGACACCTCACTTTCATACTTATCCTAAGGCTTTAAATAATTAATTTAAATTGGCAACATTTTTGCAACACTTATAAATCTAGTAAATTATCAATACTTATAAGTGTAAGCACTTCTTAACCTTTAGATTAGGGTTTTAAACATTATTTAAACATTGAAATAAAATAAATTTACAATTTATTAATATTTCAAAACCTTTATTTATATATTACTTATACATATATTGTACCAAAATAGTGCAAAATAAAATTTAAATACTTAACATATCTTTATAAAATTTATATTTATGTGAACTAACCATATAAACATCACTATATATTATAATATTACATATTAATATTCAAAACTATATTCATTTATATAAAATTTTATAAATTAAATACAATTTTAAAAATAAATTATTCTTTACAAATTCCATATTCTTATATCTTAAAATATTTATGATTACCTGTTTAATTTATATATAAATGACTATTAAATTAAATTTGTATTTAAACCTTAATTTATATTCAGAAAGTTTAATAAAAATCTAATTTAAACATAGTTAAAAATTCAGCGTTATTATAGTCCAACGTTTTATCATCATTAATTTACTATTATAAAAGTAAGGACCTCCTTCCAATATCCTGTCATAATCTTCTTTCTTGTCGAATTTAATAATATAAAAACCATCTTCCTTAGAATAAATAGTAAAATCATCTGACGGTTTCCATACCCTATGAATGTGGGTGTCAAAAAAAGGGTAATGAGGTTTGGAATCAATGACATAAATAGCTATAGCATTATCCCAATGCTTTCTATCTTTTTGTACTAGTTCTAAGTACATTTATCCATAAGACATTCTGAAATTTCTTAGACTCGTAAAACTTAAGTAGTGTAAATGAGGATGGTCATTACCTATCACAACATCTTTCCACGCTCAGCTTGATCCTGAGTAGATTTGACCGAAGTTTCCGGTGGGCTTTACTGGCCAATGGAATTAGGAGAAGGAAGACACAAAGTATTAGCAGGAGTAGCAATATTCTTCCAAGCATGGCTAACTTCCTAAGTAGATGCAGAAGCAGTCATTTAATGTACCGATAGTACAATGTCCTCAGAAGTAGGGAGTATTAGCTAAAACACAAGGCGAACGATTCTTCCAAGCTAGTTTGTGGACCTATAATATTTCATTTGAGCTTCCTATCACCCAAAACCTGATTGACCAAGGGGCCTAAAAGTATGAGATGTGGAAGATGGCATCAACCGGTAGTCATAGGAGGCATCGACTTCAATCAACTACCGCTGTGAAGAAGGATGATGCGATTTTTATGTCTTTCAAGAAACAAAGGTTTGAAAACCCTCTTTATCGATCTTAGCTTGAAGGCAAGGCAAAAGTGGAAAAGAGTCATGTAACCCCCCGTGAAATAAATCCTACATAGAGACAGATAACTAAAATAAAATAAAATGATAGTAAACTAATAAAATATTAATGGGTTGAAAATACGAATTCTAGATAATAAGAATTTGGCCTTAAAAATATTATCATTGTATTTGTGGCGAGATTCAAGTTCGTTTTCATTTGTTATTTATCGAAAATAGAGCTTATATGAAAAAGTTATGAATAAAACAAGTTATTGTGTACACTCAACATTTGAAATTCAGACTATAAGAATATAGATCTAGAATAAAAATATATAATGATGGTATAAAAGATTATTCCTTAAGAATTCAAATTTTTTTTTTTTGTGTGTGTATATATATATATATATATATATATATATGCAAGAAGGGGACAAGTTAAATGAAAACATAAGTCTTCATGTCTCTCTCTTCAAAAATGTCTTCCCCCATCGCTCAGTTTCTCTCCTCCTCTCCCATCCATGTACTCTCACTTTTCCGTCCTTCCCCTGCGCTTCCTTGTCCCATCAATCATCCTCAACCTCCTCCTCCTATCCCTCCTCCTCTAATACCCATCCCTCCTATACTCCTATCCTCAGCCGTAGGCCCTCCTATCCCTCCTCCTTCCTTTGTTTCTTTTTTCAGTCAAAACCAAGAAATGTTGGGATTTATGTCCCTATCCAATTTGACGTTCCATATGTTGGAAAGTCTGTTGATCCACCTGGAGTAGTAGTTGATGGGGGAATTAAAAATTGGTTCGATTGTCTGGTTGGATCATTTATAGCTGGCAATGTTAATTTTATGGCAGTTAAGTTGCACTTAGAAAGGAATTGGAAGCTCAAAGGTCATTATGATGTCTTTTTTGATAAATAAAACTATTCAAATTTGTATGTGAAGACGACAAGAATATGGGGCTAGTAAAGGACCCTATGTTCATCAAAGGTCAGATGTTTGTCATCTCCTGTGGAAGCCATCATTATCATCTGCTCAAGCAGCAATTAAAGTTATCCCTATATGGGTTCATCTCTACAAAATCCCATTATGTCTTGGTCTTTGGTTGGTATAAATTGGCTTGCGTGCCACCTTCGAAAATTGATTTGTTGTGATGAAAATACGCAGAAAATGAAGAGATTTGAGTATGCGAAATGTTTGATAGAAATTTATCCAGATATGGTGTTGCTTGAAGTGTTGGTTGTTGGTGTTGATACGTGTCCCAATGTTGTAGTTGAGTATTCATGGAGAGCCCTTATTTGTACTAAGTGCAAGATTTTTGGTCATGAAAATGCTCACCGTGAAAAGAATTATGAAAAAAAGGTACTGGAAAATGTTAATGATGAAGAAAATGTCAAGAATGTAAAAGAAGATAAGCCACAAGCTAGGAATATTGAAAGTGTAGATAAAGAAAAATGGAAATTTGTGTTCAGGCCAAGAAGGAAAGCAAACAATGTTAAAAGGAAATGGAGAAAAACTGGTAAGATGGTTAATACTGTTAATGACAATAATGGTATTATTGTTATTGATGGCACTGATGGTCTCTGCGTGCAACCTGATGCTGGTGTTATGAGTGCTACTGATGTGCATGAAGATCAAATCAACTTAGAAGAGGAGAACGATGAATTAAATTTCAATGGTTCTTCCAACATGGAATTAAATGTGGATCCTGCTACAGATGCTACTATTGAACCATTGAATGGTATAGATGAGACTACCAACGTAAATATTTCTCAATTTAATAACTTATCTGATGTGCATGCGGGGTCAGGCGCACTTTAAGGCGAGCTAGGGCCAATGCCCTAGCTCAGAATTTTTTTTGGTGGCAAAAACAGCCACGCATCTAAGTTTGGCCCCTCCTGGGAACGAAAGAATGCCCTACCTGGAGAGAGAGCCAACCATAACTTTGCCTCATAATGCTATTTGGTTGATTGTTGGAAGCCAATTCATGTTGTTATATGTATAGAGAAAACTTTAGATACCTTTTAGAGTGTGGGACAAAAAATTTGGCCCTAGCTCAAACCAAGAGCTAGGCCCGCCACTGTGTGCATGCATATGACAGCAACTCCATGCAAAACCACTCAAATATTTCTTTGCACACTTCATCAAACCATGCAAATTGTCCAGACACTCCACTTAACACTTCCAAATCTCCTTATAATTCCTTAACATTACCTCCTCACACTTCCTCTGATATTCCATCATCTAAATCCCCTGTTTCTCACTCTCCACCTTTTGTTTCCTCCTCTTAGAGGAATAACGGTAACATGGAAAAGAAAATTCTATCCTTTATTGCTGATCTTGATAAAGGAACTGATTTCTCTATTGGGCATTCTGGCATCTTGCCAATGTCAGTAACAAAAAACTCCTCTACCAACCCCTCTAGTTTTAAGACCAGTGCCTCTTCTTCCTATTGTTTATGATGATAGAAAAAATTGCTTACTGGAATATTAGGGTGCCAATTCCATTGATAAGCAACTTGACATTGCAAACCTCATTACTTACAACAAAATAGACCTTATGATTATTGCAAAAACCAAATTAAACCATGAAACTACCATAAGTGTTGCTCACACTATTTGTAAGAACTGGATGCACATCCATAACCTTACGCAAGCTCCTTTTGGGAGACTTCTACGCATGTGGCACCCCATCAAATTCTCTATCTCTCCCCACACTGCTCGTAGAAAATTCATCTATTCCAAAATCACTCATATTCCCTTAGCCACTTCTTTCATGCTAACTATTGTTTATGCTGAAAACAGTGTTGCTCATAAAAAATTTTGTCTTGGATCTGCTAAAGGGACTGGAATTGAATGCAAATGTCTTCAGACTAAACAGGTGGTGCCCGCTATCGGAAAACCTCACCTTTTAACCATGCCATTTATGATGCTAATCTCTTACCTATTTCAACATTTGGTGAATTTTATACCTGGAATAACTCTAATAGATCAGGTGTTCGTACTTACTACAGACTTGACAGACCCTATCAAAACTTATCTGCTCTTACCTTATGGCCTTCATTGACTGCATATGTTCCCCCTCCTTCCCTATCTGACCATTCTTGTAACACCCCGAATTTTCTATTAACACTAAAGTTGCTAAAATATTAATAAGTGTGTAAGAGAGGGGATGTATCTAATATGAATATAAAAATATTAATAAGTGTGTAAGAGAGGGGATGTATCTAATATGAATATAAAAATATTAATAAGTGTGTAAGAGAGGGGATGTATCTAATATGAATATAAAAATATTAATAAGTGTGTGAGAGAGGGGATGTATCTAATATGTATATAAAAACAATAATAAGTAAAGGGGGATGTATCTAATATGTACATTGTAGAAAATATATATATTTTTATGACATGAATAGAAGTTTATTAATATGCTGAGTGTTTGCTGAGTCACTTCTGACTCATTGCCGAGTCAACAAGATAAACCCCATCTTGTCTGAACGGCTGCGGTTATTTCTAGGTTAAATCTAATGGCCTAAATGAATTCTAAAATCTATAAATAAGTGGGTAGACCCTAGACCTAAATCACTTGTAAAATTAGAGAAGCTACCGTCATGCTGCTGCCATGGAGTTCAGCATAGCCGTCACAAACTAAGAAGAGGAAGCCTAATCATCTACAACTAAATCTACACAAATCAAATCAAAAGATCTCTCTTTCTCTAATTCTTTTCTTTTGTTGGTGAGTATGATGATTCTCACAAGACTATTACAAACTAATTTGACTCAGTTATGAATGGATCACAAGAAAGTGATGTGATTTGTAATTGTAAATTCTATATATTGTGGATCTCTTATTATGTTATTATGTTGTCGTATGATGTAAATTATATATGCTATGTCATGCTATGTTGTAAATTCTCTTATGCTATGTCGTGCTATGTTGATAATCATGTCAAGCTATGTTATACTATCATACTATGCCATGTTATAAATCATGCTATATTATGTTGAAAAATCATGATGTTGTTGGATCATGCTTAAAGTTATGTTTTTTTTCTTAATTTAAATGGATCTTGTTTATGGGAATTTGCCTATTAGGTTAGGTGTACCCATAAACTTGAAACTATAATTAAATAAAACTTGATTATGGGAATTTGCCTATTGAGTTAGGTGTACCCATATAAAACCATGTTGTTAAAAAATTAGATGATGTTGATTCACACATGTTCATATGTAAGTTTATGAAAATTGATTGAGATTATATTAGGTGAATTTTGAACAAGTTGACACCTTTAGGTCCATGACATGTATAATCTATGCAAGTTGGACATATGCAAGTTTCACCCCTTATTATGGTTCATTTGGTCACATATACATGTTGTTATTATGATAATCTCTTTTATGCTATGAGTTAGGCTATTCGAGTCTAACATATATTTTGCGAATAAACGTTCAAACGTGGGGTAGGGGTAATATTAGGAATTAATAAATTGGGTGCAATTTTGTAAGATGTTGCATACCATGAATGAATGTCCATAATTGAGTCAATTATGGACATTGTTAAAAATTGGAAGTAATTAATAATTCAAGTAGGGAATTATTAAAATTGGGGGAAAGTGGATTATTATTAATAATCAATGCTTAGGACACGAGGTTGGACCCGTTTGTGATGTAAACCTGCCCGGACCCGCCCGGCAAATCCAGTAGTCACAAATGTCGGCCCAATGTGAGAGGTCCTAGGCCCAAACTAAAGCATAACAGTTGTAAAGACACGAGGTTAGACTCTTTTATGGTGTAAGACTGCCCGGACCCGCCCGGCAAATCCAGCTGCCATAAATGCCAGTCTAATGTGAGAGGTCTTTATGAGGTTATGGCCTTAATGAACTAAGAAATACTTAACCAGATAATCATGTAAGGTGGGACATGGGGGTTAAGTAGGTGCCTTGGGTGGCATGAGGAATCTGGTGGTTGCCTTTAGAGGCATTTGAAATACGATTAGACTTAACCAAACACACATGTAAATGAACATGACTAAGTGGGTTAAGCGGGATGGACTAATGGGGACAAGCTTAGGTGGAATGCTTGTGGTAAATAGTAGGGGCCCATTTCAACCAGTATCCCAAAACGTATCTTTGTGGGCTCGACCCAAGTCGAGGACGGGACACGCATACTGGGTTTGACTATAAGAGGCCAAAACAGGGAGCGGTGGCAACGCAAGTCCAACGGGTTTCATATGCGTGTGTGGACCCGGGCTGGTAGGTAAGACATTGTTGCATCGTGTAGGTATAAGCCGTGCATGTCCGTTGTATCAGGTTGCCACTTTAGGGGAGTGATACACCCCACTGTGGGGCCAGCACGGGTATCTACGAGTTAGGGAGCCGATCGAATAATGGGAAGTAGGGTACACCTAGTGGAGATAGGGGCAGGCGGCACCTATGTAGTCAGCTAGGGGTACGTAAAGCCATTGGGAAAGTTTCTAAGTGAAGCTAAGTGGGATGAATCTTTAGGGTGACTGGTGTGGTGTAGTATAGTGTTTATCCTTTAGTATTTAGGAGCGCCTATAACGTTGCCTTTAGCGATTGTCTATGTCCTTAATCTGCTCTTCATAGACATTTTCTTGTTTTCCAGCTTATGCCTTAGTCCAGTTATTTTGGTAATAGTATTGTAGAATTATCATATTCACCAGACTTTATGTCTGACCCCCTCTTTTCCATCCTTTTTCTCCCTTCAGGTCCGCAGGTTGGGCCAAGTTCTAGTGGAGTCTAGTTGGATCGCTTATCTTCTGGAAAGCTTGGACTGCTGAAGTAAAGTCCAGCTTGTTATCTTTCTTTTTAATGGCTATTCATGTAATGGGATTATGTACTTGTTTTATCAAGATAGATATTGTACTTGACATTGAATATGGTGTTATGATGTAATCAAACATGTTTTGACTTCTGCTACAATGAAATAAAGTTTTTGAATTTCCAAGTACTATTTTATATCTGTCTTGTTGTAATTTTACTGTTCTATATTCACTTAAAACCTCCATGGAAGTTAATGCATTCCCTTTGTGAGTGACATTAATGGACGTGGGGTGTTACACGTGGTATCAGAGCATAAGGTTACCAGAACAGATAAAAAAATTTTTAGAAAAATATTTTTTTTTCTAAAGTATTTTTGGAAGAAGTGCTTTCAAAAAAAAAAAACATGTTATTTAAAGAGAGTTTTTATGAAAAACATAATCCCAAATAGCCACATCCTTATCTTTATCTTTCGAATTCTCCATTTTGAATCTTTCCTTTTTCGTTTCAGCATGGCTGAAGATCTTAATCTCCCAGAAGGTGTGACGATTCCAGGGTGGTTTAGGAGATACTTGGAGGCTAGGGCCACCACTGCAGGCCCAGCGGATACTCCTCCACCCCTAGTTGCACCCATTCCTCCTCCTCCTCCTCCTCGTGTTGACACTTTTGCAAAGACGTGCAAGGAATTCAAGGCTATGGGAGGAAAAACTTTTCAAGGGACTGAGACGTTTGTGGAGGCCAGAGATTGGCTTAAGGAGACTGAGGAATTGTTGGATATCTTTGAAGTGGAAGATGGGAGGAAAGTCCGTTTAGCTGCTTGGTTAATGAAGGGAGAGGCCTCGTTTTGGCGGGAGGTCACTAACGGGGAACGTCCAGTTGATTCATGGGCGGATTTCAGACGAAGGTTTGAGGCAAAGTTTCTTTCAAGGGCAGAGGAGAACTTAAATATGGAAAAATTCCTGGCACTAAAGCAAGGGAGCTCATCAGTAAAGGAATATGTCAATAAATTTAATCAGTTAGCAAGGTTTGGCTTGGAGTTGGTGAACACGCCAGAGAAGAAAGCTTTGAGGTCCGTTAGAGGCTTGAATGAACCGTTGCAAGGGTTGGCTATGACCCACATCCCTATGGGAGCCACCTTTGAAAAGCTAGTAGAAATGGCACTTATGCATGAGGATAAGGCAGTTGAAAAGAAAGGGGATCAGAAGAAACCCCAACAGCAAAATAAGAAGGGTGGTAAAAACAATAATGGCAAAGGGAAGAAGAAATGCTTCAATTGTGGGACGCCTGGCCATCTCAGCAAAGATTGTAGAAAGAAAAAGAAGACTGGTTGTTTTCATTGTGGAGATGCGGGACATTTAGTGAAGGACTGTCCAAAGAAGGGGCAGAGGGCAGGGTCTACCTCGGGAGGATAGGTGCAGGCTCTTATGGCACCAGGGCAGGCAAGGGGGCAAGTTCAGGCTATTGCGGCCCCACCGCTGCAAGAAAGAGGTAGAACAATTTCTGTTGAAAGCTTAGTTTTTCTGTTTGATCATCCTGTCCGTACCTTATTCGATTCTGGCGCATCTCATTCGTTTATCTCTGCATCATTAGTTGAATCACTGCACTTGAACACCAGTTTAGTAGAGGATCCCTTGGTCGTTTCAAATCCAATTGGGGGTTCGGCTCATTTGACCATGATATGTTTGGATTTGAAAATCTCTATACTTAGCGTTGAATTTAGATGCGATGCTTATATATTGGGCTTCACGGGCTATGGGCTAATTTTAGGAATGGATTGGTTGTCTAGAAATAGGGCCATTCTTGATTGTGAAAGGAGAGTAGTTAGGCTTGTGACTCGCCTTGGTAATGCTCTCGACATCTTTTGTAATCCCATAAATTCCGTTATGCTAAGTTATCTTGAATCGCTTGACGCGTCTGTAGAGAACCTGCGATCGGTAGAAGTGGTCCGGGAATATCCGGATGTGTTTGAGGAGGTGAAGGGCTTACCTCCAAAGCGGGAGATAGACTTTCGAATTTATCTTGTGGATAATGCTAAACCCGTATCTTTGCCAGTGCGCCACATGGCTCCTCGTGAAAGGAGGGAACTCAATAAGCAAGTAAAGGAGTTGCTTGAGAAGGGGTTCATAAGACGTAGTATATCGGAGTGGGGTGCTCCAGTAGTTTTTGCCACAAAGGCGGATGGGTCTCTTAGACTTTGTATGGACTATAGAGAACTAAACAAGCTTACTAAAAAGAACCGACACCCACTGCCGAGGATTGACGATCTCTTTGATCAGTTAGTTGGCGCCTCAGTGTTTTCGCAGTTGGACTTAGCCACTGGCTTTCATCAACTGAGAGTGGCTGAGGATAGTATAGATAAGACTGCTTTTAGGACTCCTGACGGATTCTATGAATGGCTAGTGATGCCCTTTGGTTTGACAAACGCCCCTGCATATTTTGTTGATTTGATGAGTAGGGTGTTTAGGGAATACCTTAACAAATTCGTGGTAGTCTTTGTGGATGACATCTTAGTCTTTTCTAAGAATAAAGAAGAGCACTCCCTACATCTTAGGGAAGTGTTGGAAACCCTTCGAGCGCATAACCTTAAGGGAAAATTTTCTAAGTGTCACTTCTGGAGGAAGGAAGTACGGTTCTTAGGGCACGTGGTTTCCAAAGAAGGGATAGCAGTGGATCCCGCAAAGGTGGTGGCCATCCAAGATTGGAAGGTCCCTAAAAATGCAACCGAAGTAAGAAGTTTCTTGGGGTTGGCTGGCTATTATAGGAAGTTTATCAAAGACTTCGCAAAAATATCAGCTCCATTAACACGGTTAACGAAGAAGAACCTGGTTTTTACGTGGGACAAAGATTGCGATGATGCGTTCCAACGTTTAAAGAGAGCCTTAACTTCAGCCCCAGTCTTAGTGCTGCCAGACGGGAATAAACCATTTACCATCTATACTGATGCTTGTGGGACGGGACTTGGCGCGGTCCTCATGCAAGAGGGAAGAGCAATAGCCTATGGTGGAAGGCAGTTGAGGGTTCATGAAAAGAATTACCCCACGCATGACTTAGAGCTAGCCGCAATTGTTTTCGCGCTTAAGTCTTGGCGTCACTATCTTCTTGGTGAGAAATTCGAACTGTTCACTGACCACAAATCATTAAAATACTTATTCTCTCAGAAGGATTTGAATTTAAGGCAGCAACGGTGGATGGAATTCTTAGCCTCCTACGATTTTGAAATAGCATATACCCCGGGCAAGGGTAACGTGGTGGCAGACGCCTTAAGTAGGAAAAGGTTGTCCTTGAGTCCGTTGTTTGTTGAACGACAAAGCTTAGAATTTATCTCTATGTTTGACTTTAGACCCTCCGTTGACTTAGTACCCGGTCTGTTAGCATCTTTGGAGGTTAGACCTACACTTCTAGGACGGGTTGGTGAGGCACAGCGAGATGACCCACAGTTGGTTGAGATAGTAGAAAAGCTCAAAGGGGGGGAGTCGTCAAGCCATCTTCGTAGGTATACCCTAGACGATAAGGGTTGGTTACGAAGGGATAATAGACTTTGTGTACCATAAGACGAAGACTTCTTGATGATGCTCATCGCTCAAAAATGACCATTCATCCCGGCGGGGATAAGATGTACAAAGATATGAAGCGGGTTTTCTTTTGGGCTGGTATAAAAAAGGATGTGGCCGAGTACGTCGCTAGATGCTTGGTGTGCCAACGAGTTAAAGCAGAACAAAAGAAACCCGGTGGGTTGCTTCACCCATTAGAAGTTCCACTATGGAAATGGGAAAGCATCTCACTGGATTTTGTGGATGGATTACCAAGATCAAGGAAGGGTAACACGGGGATTTGGGTTATAGTAGATAGACTTACTAAAAGCGCCCATTTTATTCCCGTGAAAAAGTAAGAGGACTGCTCCGTGGTTGGCTTCTGTATACATTAAGGAGATAGTTCGTTTGCACGGTATTCCTTCTAGTATAGTAAGCGACCGTGACCCCATCTTTACTAGCGAATTTTGGAAGAGTTTACAAGAAGTGGTAGGGACTCAGCTATGTTTGAGCACCGCATATCATCCTCAGACAGACGGCCAGACCGAGAGGGTGAATCGCATTCTAGAGGATCTTTTAAGGCTTTGTATCCTAGACTTTGGGGGTACATGGGAAGAGCACCTTCCGTTAGTAGAATTCGCATATAATAATAGCTTTCAGTCTAGTATTGGCACGGCACCTTTCAAAGCTCTTTATGGAAGGCCTTGCCGTTCGCCTACATGTTGGTGGGAATCTACCGATAAAATCCTACTTGGGCCCGATATGGTTAGGGAAACCTCAGAGAAGATTGAGTTGATTCGAAGGAGGATGAAAGCAGCACAAGATAGGCAAAAATCGTATGCTGATAAGAGGAGGACAGATCTTGAGTTTGACATTGGGGACATGGTTTTTATCAAAGTATCTCCGTTACAGAATGTTGTTCGCTTTGGGTCGGTGGGGAAATTAGCACCAAGGTTTGTAGGGTCGTTTCCTGTAAAAAAACAGGATTGGGAAGATGGCATATAGGGTGGAGTTGCCTGAGAAACTTAGTGGAGTACACGACGTATTCCATGTATCACATTTTAGGAAGTGTTTGCATAAGACCGCGGAGGTGGTAGAGCCGAGCTTGCTTAAAGAGGTGGAAATAGAGCGTGATGCAACAATTAGACGAGCTCCTATATGCATTCTTGGGTCGGAGATCAAAAAGTTGAGGAATCGAGAGGTCAGACTGGTTAAAGTGCAATGGGGAGATGATGAGAGCAACGCAACTTGGGAGACAGAAGAGAAGATGCGTTCGTTGTACCCTTTTCTTTTTGAGGGTATGTCTTTTAATTTCTCCTTTATCGCTTATCTTATCTTATCTTATCTTTAGTATGTCCTCTCATTAGTATCTTTGACCTTTAGTTAGGATAACCCTATGGTTGAAACATGTGTTTGAGACATGTTATGTATGATGGATGCAAAATGGATGCAAGTGTTTGCTAGTGGTTGCTCGTGGATGCATATATACACACACTTTAGGCACTAGATCGGCTCAGTCACTTCATATTGCATATTGCATATATATGGATGTATTTAGTATAATGGATGTATAATGGTTGTACCATCATATGGATGCTGCATTCGGTTGAATGGGTGTGCACGCATATAGAAGTAGTATGTAAGCAATTAGGATCTTTTGCATACATAATGGATTCATGACACTTACATAATTTGCATTAAGGAGGTCAACTGAATCAGTAGACCGCCTGATTTCGCATTAGGCAAGGACATGTACACACACTTGCATATGATCATAAAGCATTAGAAGTCTTTTAAGGACAATGGATGCCTGTGTATGATGGATGAGTAGATGGACGTTTGGATGGTAGGATATACATTCTTCCAGACTTGAAGATTTCGGGGACGAAATCCTAAAAGGAGGGGAGAATGTAACACCCCGAATTTTCTATTAACACTAAAGTTGCTAAAATATTAATAAGTGTGTAAGAGAGGGGATGTATCTAATATGAATATAAAAATATTAATAAGTGTGTAAGAGAGGGGATGTATCTAATATGAATATAAAAATATTAATAAGTGTGTAAGAGAGGGGATGTATCTAATATGAATATAAAAATATTAATAAGTGTGTGAGAGAGGGGATGTATCTAATATGTATATAAAAACAATAATAAGTAAAGGGGGATGTATCTAATATGTACATTGTAGAAAATATATATATATTTATGACATGAATAGAAGTTTATTAATATGATGAGTGTTTGCTGAGTCACTTCTGACTCATTGCTGAGTCAACAAGATAAACCCCATCTTGTCTGAACGGCTGCGGTTATTTCTAGGTTAAATCTAATGGCCTAAATGAATTCTAAAATCTATAAATAAGTGGGTAGACCCTAGACCTAAATCACTTGTAAAATTAGAGAATCTACCGTCATGTTGCTGCCATGGAGTTCAGCATAGCCGTCACAAACTAAGAAGGGAAGCCTAATCATCTACAACTAAATCTACACAAATCAAATCAAAAGATCTCTCTTTCTCTAATTCTTTTCTTTTGTTGGTGAGTATGATGATTCTCACAAGACTATTACAAACTAATTTGACTCAGTTATGAATGGATCACAAGAAAGTGATGTGATTTGTAATTGTAAATTCTATATATTGTGGATCTCTTATTATGTTATTATGTTGTCGTATGATGTAAATTATATATGCTATGTCATGCTATGTTGTAAATTCTCTTATGCTATGTCGTGCTATGTTGAGAATCATGTCAAGCTATGTTATACTATCATACTATGCCATGTTATAAATCATGCTATATTATGTTGAAAAATCATGATGTTGTTGGATCATGCTTAAAGTTATGTTTTTTTTCTTAATTTAAATGGATCTTGTTTATGGGAATTTGCCTATTAGGTTAGGTGTACCCATAAACTTGAAACTATAATTAAATAAAACTTGATTATGGGAATTTACCTATTGAGTTAGGTGTACCCATATAAAACCATGTTGTTAAAAAATTAGATGATGTTGATTCACACATGTTCATATGTAAGTTTATGAAAATTGATTGAGATTATATTAGGTGAATTTTGAACAAGTTGACACCTTTAGGTCCATGACATGTATAATCTATGCAAGTTGGACATATGCAAGTTTCACCCCTTATTATGGTTCATTTGGTCACATATACATGTTATTATGATAATCTCTTTTATGCTATGAGTTAGGCTATTCGAGTCTAACATATATTTTGCGAATAAACGTTCAAACGTGGGGTAGGGGTAATATTAGGAATTAATAAATTGGGTGCAATTTTGTAAGATGTTGCATACCATGAATGAATGTCCATAATTGAGTCAATTATGGACATTGTTAAAAATTGGAAGTAATTAATAATTCAAGTAGGGAATTATTAAAATTGGGGGAAAGTGGATTATTATTAATAATCAATGCTTAGGACACGAGGTTGGACCCGTTTGTGATGTAAACCTGCCCGGACCCGCCCGGCAAATCCAGTAGTCACAAATGTCGGCCCAATGTGAGAGGTCCTAGGCCCAAACTAAAGCATAACAGTTGTAAAGACACGAGGTTAGACTCTTTTATGGTGTAAGACTGCCCGGACCCGCCCGGCAAATCCAGCTGCCATAAATGCCAGTCTAATGTGAGAGGTCTTTATGAGGTTATGGCCTTAATGAACTAAGAAATACTTAACCAGATAATCATGTAAGGTGGGACATGGGGGTTAAGTAGGTGCCTTGGGTGGCATGAGGAATCTGGTGGTTGCCTTTAGAGGCATTTGAAATACGATTAGACTTAACCAAACACACATGTAAATGAACATGACTAAGTAGGTTAAGTGGGATGGACTAATGGGGACAAGCTTAGGTGGAATGCTTGTGGTAAATAGTGGGGGCCCATTTCAACCAGTATCCCAAAACGTATCTTTGTGGGCTCGACCCAAGTCGAGGACGGGACACGCATACTGGGTTTGACTATAAGAGGCCAAAACATGGAGCGGTGGCAACGCAAGTCCAACGGGTTTCATATGCGTGTGTGGACCCGGGCTGGTAGGTAAGACGTTGTTGCATCGTGTAGGTATAAGCCGTGCATGTCTGTTGTATCAGGTTGCCACTTTAGGGGAGTGATACACCCCACTGTGGGGCCAGCACGGGTATCTACGAGTTAGGGAGCCGATCGAATAATGGGAAGTAGGGTACACCTAGTGGAGATAGGGGCAGGCGGCACCTATGTAGTCAGCTAGGGGTACGTAAAGCCATTGGGAAAGTTTCTAAGTGAAGCTAAGTGGGATGAATCTTTAGGGTGACTGGTATGGTGTAGTATAGTGTTTATCCTTTAGTATTTAGGAGCGCCTATAACGTTGCCTTTAGCGATTGTCTATGTCCTTAATCTGCTCTTCATAGACATTTTCTTGTTTTCCAGCTTATGCCTTAGTCCAGTTATTTTGGTAATAGTATTGTAGAATTATCATATTCACCAGACTTTATGTCTGACCCCCTCTTTTCCATCCTTTTTCTCCCTTCAGGTCCGCAGGTTGGGCCAAGTTCTAGTGGAGTCTAGTTGGATCGCTTATCTTCTGGAAAGCTTGGACTGCTGAAGTAAAGTCCAGCTTGTTATCTTTCTTTTTAATGGCTATTCATGTAATGGGATTATGTACTTGTTTTATCAAGATAGATATTGTACTTGACATTGAATATGGTGTTATGATGTAATCAAACATGTTTTGACTTCTGCTACAATGAAATAAAGTTTTTGGATTTCCAAGTACTATTTTATATCTGTCTTGTTGTAATTTTACTGTTCTATATTCACTTAAAACCTCCATGGAAGTTAATGCATTCCCTTTGTGAGTGACATTAATGGACGTGGGGTGTTACAATTCTCCTCTTATCCTGGATTGGGGCTTGAGACATGAGAGAGGGCATCCCTAATTTTCATTTTTTAATAACTAACTAATCATCCTGACTTTCTTAATATTTCTAAAGATAGTTGGAATCTTATATATTTTTTAGCAACCCCATGTTTATTTTGCAAGCTAAACTCAAACATCTTAAGATTACTTTGAGGAAGTGGGCTTATGAAAATTATGGTGATTGTCATGGCTTATCCTCTGGAATTAGAACTAAAATCCTTGGTGTTTAATCTAAGTTGCAGAACAGTCTAATATTGGATGTTAATGTTAGGCTTTCTGATGAAGAAAAAACCCTTACTAATAAGCTATCTAAAGCCCTGACTGAAGAAAACAAAATGGCAAAGCAGAAGACTAAGCACGTTTGGCATGTTAATGGTGATAGGAACACGGCTATGTTTCATAAACCACTTCGGATCCAAAATGCAAGTTCTTGTATCTCTAGCATTTAAGACAAGGATGGTGTGTTGCATACCTCTCAAGTTGGTATTCAAGAAGCTTTCATTTAAGACACGGCTATGTTTCATAAACCACGTCACTTGATTAGTTTGCTATGTTTAATGTTCCCACCATTTTTGATTCTATGAGTAATAAGCTATGTGAAGAAATTAAGGATGAGGAAACTAAAAATGCTATCTTTGGTATGAAATCTTCCAATGCTCCGGGTCTGGATGGTTTTAATGCTTTCTTCTTTAAAGTCACTTGGAATATTGTAAGTGAATATTTTTATAAGGCTATTAAAAACTTTTTCAGACATAGTAGGATGCTCATTGGAACAAATGCAACAAGGTTGGCTTTAATTCCTAAAACCCTACAACTTGAAAATGTTTCTCATTTTAGACCCCTTACATGTTGCAATGTTATTTATAAATGCATTGCAAGAATTATTTCTGATCGAATGAAGTGTGTTATGAGTGAACCGATATCCTCTAATCAAAGTGCATTCGTTCATGGTAGAGATATTACTGACAATATCTTACTCTCTGCTGAATTGATAAAGGACTACAACAGAAAAATCATTTCTCCAAGATGTGTGCTTAAACTGGATCTTCAAAAGGCTTATGATTCAATACACTAGAAATTGATCACTTATATTCTCTACAAAATGAACTTTTCTATGTCGTTCCTTTGTTGGGTTCTTTAAAGGTACTCAGAGTATTCGTCAGGGAGATCCAATGTCTCCTTATCTCTTTGTTTGTGTCATGGAACCGTTCACTGCTATTTCTAATCATGCACACTCAAACCATTTACTGGACTACCACACTATATGCAAGGAGCTTTCCTTATCTTCTTTGTTGTTTGTTGATGACCTACTCTTATTCTCTAAACCTAATCTTAAATCAATTAATGGGGTCCATTTCATTTTGGCTAACCCTAATTGCCTTACTGGCCTCTATATCAACAAGAACAAATCTAAAATTCGTGTAGCTGGAGTTACTGAAACTGTTAAAAATGCCATTTATTCCTATTCTGGTTTATCTCCTTTTGACAAGAATGAAATGTACCTTGGTGATCCCATGTGCACATCGAAAATTAAAACTTCCCAATGTCTTCAACTGTATGAAAAGATCACCGCTAAAATCTCAAGTTGGCCAAGCTCTAAATTTTCCATGGCTGGAAGACTTATCATTGTTAAATCTATTGCCACGTCTATGTGAATATATTATGCAAGAATTTTCACACTTCCTGCCAAGCTCTTAAATATGATAAATTATGCCTTAAATCATTTCCTTTGGCATGGGAATCCTTTTTCGAGAAAATCGATTCCTGTATCATTTAAACGAGTTTGCTGCTCTAAAGAGAAAGGTGGATTAGGAGAGATGAAAGTTCAGAATTGGAAACAGGCGGCATTATCAGCGAGATTTGACAAACTCATGAGATATGATAATAACTTGCGGGCTTCATGGATTAGAACTTATCTCATTATGGATGCTAATTTCTAGAACTTGGTGCCTAAGACTGATTGCATTTGGGTGTGGAGGAACATGTTGAGATAGAGGGATAGTTTACTACCAATGGTACAAGTGGGAATGAAGTTTTTGGACAATGTTAATTTTTGGCATGATCCTTTGGTTTTTAAGGCTATATTATTAGTAATAGTATATCTTACGACCAAAGAGTGATGACCGGTATAAAGAATGATGCTACATTTGCGTATTTCTGACATCATGTTGTTATTTCCCTTCCTTATTGTAGCTCAACTGACGTTCGCAATGCTTGGACACTTATTCATAATAACTTCTATAGTGACTCCTCTCTTTATGCAAGTTGGAATGGTAATGCTCACAGTATCAGTATGGTGTATAAATTGAATGGGGGTTTATTAGATTTTTATCCCTGGCATGCTCGGATTTGGGAATGTGGTGGGGTTCCAAAAGAAAATATCATGTTATGGAGGGTACTCAATAATGGAATTTTTACTCTTGATAGGTTAAAGAGATTGGGTATTATTGATAATGCAAGATGCTACCTTTGTGGGATGGGTAATGAAATAGTGACTCACTTGTTTTTTGAGTGTGTGAAACACCCCACCTCCGTTAGGGTCACTCTCAAAGGGAATGCCCTAATTTTGGTGGAGGTTTATAAGTATAAGTTCACAGATATACAAGACAGATATAAGAACACATATTTGTAAACAGCGGAAAAACAACAAACTTTTATTTCATAAAAGCAAATACGTGTTACAAAACATCACCATGATTGTCTTACATCTTTTCCCAAAAACATAACATAACTCCTTCATAATCTGTCTTGAGTACATTATTTAAAGAAGCATAAATAAAACATAGATAAACTGCAAAAGTCCCCATAGTGGATTGTCCAAAGCCATAGTTCAAAACAGGAAAGTCCAAGCAATACATTTCTCCTCTTCAAGCTGGATGTTAAGGTTGGTCAAGCTGCTGTGTTCCCTCCCTGTGGACCTGGGGGGGGGGGGGAATGGAAGAAAAGAAGACGAAAGAAAAGTAGAGTCAGACATAAAGCCTGAGTAAGTCTAGTACTATTTTGTCTATGAATAAAGAACTGGGTGTGATGAGTATAAACAAGAAGTGGGCAAGCACTATAAACTTGGTTAAGTTGTCTAGGGTCGAATATACTATCGTACCCCATGTTAATCTCTGAACCCATATAAACTAGTTTCCAACTGGCACCCCATAAATCAGGGTGATGTGATCCATTATGATGATCGGCTCCTACTCGCATAGTTACCTGTGTCTTACGGCCCCCGATGTTGTAGTTACCTATGCTGGTCCCACCATGGGGTGTATCAAGTCCCATAGTGGCGGCCCGACACAACCTTAGAGTGCACAGGTATGCTACTGGTGTCCAGTGCCTTATTTTTCTGCGCCGGAGTGTGTGCACGCCCGCACCCCGTTAGAACCTACACTGCTACACCACCGCCGTCGATTTGACCTCTTACAATCAGCCCAGTAATCGTGCCCCACCCTGCCTAGTTTCAGGGTTTCCTGATACACCTTCTAGGGTTACTGCTGAAAAGGGTCCCCCGTTACTAGGTTTTCTATCTCTAGCCAACATGCTAAGTTGGTTAAGTGTTTTCTAACCTAACCCCACCAGTCCGTTTAGTTTAGCATGTTCCATTTTGATTAAGTCTTTAGTTCACTTAATCCTAACAATCCTGACTCAGCCTTAATTGTCTTATTAAGGCCCTGACCTCTCACATTAGACAGGTATTGTTGTGGCTGCCTGTTGCCGGTTGGTTCCGGGCAGTCTTACGCCACAACTCAGTCTAACCTCGGGTCCTTATTGGGCTCCATGTTTAACCTCCCACATTGGATAGGTATTGTTGTGACTACTGGACAGCCGGGCGGTTCCGGGCAGGTTTACATCACAACTCAATCCAACCTCGGGTTAAACACATCGTATTTTCTACATTTACATATTTTGTCATTCTTCTTTATTTTATTATATGTAAATATTTGCGGCCAATTATTAAGTTAATGGTGCAAAGGTTAAGCCAATCATGGGCCCAACCCATACTTGAATTTGGGCCCTTCTATTTTATATTTTCATTCATTAGTAATTTTAACCCAACGTTATTTTCCCCCGTTTTACACGTCCGTTTATTATATATATATATTGGGCTTAGTCTTTTTAAAGCCCAACTTAGCCATGCGAAAAGGGGAGGCTTAAAGCGTGATTACATACACAAAGAGGGGAATGTGAGCGCATGAACTTGCAATATGACGTTGGAAATACAAAATAGAAACTGGTGTACTTGCATAATAGTGACATATACTTTGGTCATAAAGCATAGGTGACATGAATCAAAGCATGTGAACTTGTAGTTGAGATAAGAATCTAAATTGGGTATCATTTTTGACACATAGTCATAACTACAACATGAACCTATATTTTTATTTAGGCATAATGTCAAACATAAGCATGGCATAAATATTTCTAACATAAGCATGGCATAATGTCAAACATAAGCATGGCATAATGTCAAACATAAGCATGGCATAAGTATAGTTAAATTTGTTCACATAACCATGGCATAAATATTTCTAACATGAAATCATGATTTTTACTTTAATCATGTAAACTTGCAAAAAGGGATTTTTGAACCTAACCTAGCTATGTACCACATATGTCATCATAAAATTCTTGTAAACAAGATAGACTTAATCATGGATTTTAATTATGCCAAATATCATTCATAGCCTAGCCATATTCATAAGTTTGCAAATAGGTTTTCTAGTACAAAAGCATGGCTTACATGATGCCCAATTTTTAACATAATTTCATATGGATTATGATAACTCAAACCTATTCCAATTACTTCATAAAAATGACGTTTGTATAAAAATACACATTATGATGGCATAGTAGCAAAGCCCCAAACTTGCATGAATTTAAATCAACTACATACATGTAGCTTCAACATGGATTACATAATTTGCCAAATATTCCAAACGTATACTTGCATAGAACTACCGCATGTAGTTCTTTATAACATGAATAACATAATTCAAGAATATCCAAACGTATACAATATTCCAACGCACAAATATGAATTACTTTATCGCCACAAATCAAGTATACATATCTACACAATCATTTGTTCATACCAAAGTAATACTCTACTTACAATGGTGTGACGAACTCTCCAATTAAGAAATATGATTCCTTTGTTGAATTGATTTGATTTAGGTCGCTTTAAGCATTAGAATTTTCCTCCTAATCCTCTCTCTAGTTGGCGGCTACTCTTTGTCGTTCCTCAGCAACATGGCGGCTATGATCTTATTTTTGAATGAATAGATTAGGGTTTAGTCTAGGGTTGTTTATATAGAGGTTAGGAACTGATTAGGACCATTGATGTTGCCTGGATTGATCGTAGCCATTCATTCGATAGAGAGACCAATTAAAACTTGCCACCTAGCCCTAATGACAAAGCAGACCACAGAAAATCGACCAACATAGCATAGGCCAGCCGGGTTAGACTGGGCTCGACCTGGCTCTGGACCAGGTCGACACCCCTGTCGACAGCCCTGTCGACAGGCCTGTCGACCTGGTTAGACCAGGTCGACAGCCCAGTCGACCTGGGTGCGTGAGGCGGGTGTTCTTCCGCCCTGGCCCATTGGGCCCCACTTTTAATTTAAATTTGATTTTCTGAGTTATTTTATTCTGTTTGAATTTTTAAACTTAATTCAAAACTTCCGAAGGCCATATCTTCTTCATACGGACTCCGTTTTTCGAAAACTCGGACTCTATTTCGCGTATTTTTCCGAGACGAACGCAATGGCGTATCCCGTTTCCCTTAGTTCTTTGATTTGAAATTAATTATACTTTAATTTGTTAATTTCACAGTTATAGAATTTGCGGGGTGTTACATTCTCCCCCACTTAAAAGGATTTCGTCCCCGAAATCTTCAAGTTAGGAGGAATGTATATCCTAACATCCAATCATCCATCTACTCATCCATCAAACACGAGCATCCATTGTCCTTAAAAGATTTCTAATGCTTCATGATCATATGCGAAGTGTGTGTGTACATGTACTTATCTAATGCAAAATCAGGCGGTCTACTGATTCAGTTGACCTCCTTAATGCGAATTATGTAAGTGCCGTGAATCCATTATGTATGCAAATTTTCCTATTCATGATTCTACATGAGTGCACAATCATTCAATACAAATGCAGCATCCACATGACAACACATTAAAGTTCAACCACATACGAATGCAAACATATATGCATATGCAATATGAAGTGACTGAGCCGATCTAAAACCTAGATTGTGTGTGTATATGCAACCACGAGCAACCACTAGCAATCACTTGCAACCACTTGCAACCATCATCCATAACATGTTTCAACTACATGTTTCCATCCAAAGGGTTCCTACCTAAAAGACAAGGTCGAGGAAATATACCTAAAAAGATAGATAAAAGCGCAACTTAAGGAAAATGAAAGATCAAGGATGTACCCTCGAACAGAAAAGGGTAGGCAGTGCGTATTTTAGCTTCAGTTTCCCAAGTCGCGTCTCCCTCGGCGTCGCTCCACTGAACTTTGACGAGTTTGACTTCGCGGTTGCGTAGCTTCTTCACTTCCGTTCCTATTATGCAGGTTGGAACTCTTCTTAGGGTTGCTTCGCGTTCCACTTCGGCCTCTTCGAGGATATTTGGCTCTACCACTTCAGCACACTCATGTAGACATTTTCGGAGATGTGAAACGTGAAAAACGTTGTGGACTCCAGCCAACTTCTCGGGTAGCTCTAATCTATAGGCCATTTTCCCAATCTTCTCGATGATAGGGAATGGCCCTACGAACCTTGGTGCCAGTTTTCCTGTGGTTCCAAAACGAACAACGTTCCTTAGCGGTGATACCTTGAGAAAAACTCTGTCTCCAACCTCAAATTCAAGGTCGGTCCTCCTCTTGTCGGCATAGGACTTTTGTCTGTCTTGGGCCGTCTTCATCCTTCTTCGTATTAAGTCTACTTTCTCTGAGGTCTCTCGGATCATATCTGGTCCAAGTATGAGCTTATCGGTAGACTCCCACCAATAAGTGGGCGATCGGCACGGTCTTCCATATAAAGCTTCGAAGGGCGCCATTCCGATGGTTGCTTGATAGCTGTTGTTGTAGGCAAATTCCACCAAAGGAAGGTGGTCTTCCCATGTCCCTCCGAAGTCAAGGACGCATAGTCTTAAGAGGTCTTCCAAAACTCTGTTCACTCTCTCTGTTTGGCCGTCGGTTTGGGGATGATAGGCTGTGCTTAAGCATAATTGCGTTCCTACTGCTTCTTGCAGACTCCGCCAAAATTCGCTGGTGAAGATGGGGTCTCGGTCACTAATAATGCTAGATGGTATTCCATGGAGTCGAACGATTTCCTTGAGGTAAAGTGATGCTAGGGATGAGGCAGTTCTTTTACTTTTGACAGGTAAAAAGTGGGCGCTTTTAGTAAGCCTATCCACTATTACCCAAATGCTAGTGTTGCCTCTCCTAGACCTAGGCAGCCATCGATGAAGTCCATTGAGATGCTATCCCACTTCCATTGCGGGACCTCCAGAGGATGTAGCAGTCCGCCAGGCTTTTTCTGTTCCGCCTTAACCTGTTGGCACACCATACACTTAGAAACGAACTCTGCCACGTCCTTTTTCATGCCGTTCCAAAAGAAAGTCCTTTTTATGTCTTTGTACATTTTATCTCCGCCTGGGTGTATCGTCATCTTGGAGTGATGTGCTTCCTCAAGAACCTTCTTTATTAAATCCTTTGTCTGTGGGACGCATAGTCTTCCGTCTCGCCTTAGCAAACCCTTATCGTCAATGGAGTATCTGTTGAGGTGACTTGAAGTCTCACCCCTAATTAGCCTATCAATTGTTTCCACAAGCTGAGGGTCCTCGCGTTGTGCTGTCCCTACTGAATCCACTAAAGTTGGGCGCACTACGAGAGATGCTAGCAAGCCCGGTACGAAATCGGAGGAAGGCCTAAAGTCGAAGCTGGCTATAAACTCTAGGCTTTGTCTTTCAACAAACAACGGGATTAGGGTTAATTTCTTTCGGCTCAACGCGTCTGCCACTACGTTGCCTTTGCCCGGAGTGTAGGAGATTTCGAAATCGTACGAGGCAAGAAACTCCATCCATCTTTGTTGCCTCAAGTTAAGATCTTTCTGCGAGAAAAGATATTTCAACGATTTATGGTCAGTGTAAAGTTCGAACTTCTCACCTAGGAGATAGTGTCGCCAAGACTTGAGTGCAAAGACGATGGCGGCTAACTCAAGATCGTGGGTTGGGTAGTTCTTTTCGTGCGCTTTCAACTGCCTCCCGCCATAAGCTACTACCCTTCCTTCTTGCATTAAGACGGCGCCTAGCCCTGTCCCACATGCATCCGTATAAACAGTGAACATCTTGCTCCCATCTGGCAGCGTCAAAACTGGGGCTGTTGTAAGAGCCCTTTTCAGTCGTTGGAAAGTAAACTCGCAATCCAAGTCCCAATTGAACACTAGATTCTTTTTGGTCAACTTCGTGAGCGGAGCTGAGATTTTCGCAAAATCCCTTATGAATTTTCGATAGAAACCTGCTAGTCCTAGAAAGCTTCGGACCTCAGTTGCATTCTTTGGTGTCTTCCAATCCTGTACCGCCACTACCTTAGCAGGGTCCACTGCTAACCCTTGTTTGGATACTATGTGCCCAAGAAACCTCACCTCTTCTCTCCAAAAGTGGCATTTGGAGAATTTGGCTTTTAGTTGATGGACTCGCAAAGTTTCCATGATTGCCCTTAAGTGCTGAGCATGTTCCTCTTCACTCTTTGAGAAGATAAGGATATCATCTACGAAGACTACTACGAATTTGTTGAGGAAATCTCTAAATACCCTACTCATCAGGTCCACGAAGTAAGCAGGTGCATTTGTCAAGCCGAAAGGCATGACAAGCCATTCAAAGAAGCCGTCTGGGGTTCTGAACGCCGTTTTATCGATGCTATCTTCAGCCACCCTTAGCTGATGAAAACCGGTTGCTAAATCGAGTTGGAAGAAAACAGACGTTCCTACAAGCTGGTCAAATAAATCGTCAATTCTAGGGAGAGGGTGCCTATTCTTTTTCGTTAGCTTGTTGAGCTCCCTATAGTCAACACATAGACGGAGTGAACCATCCGCCTTTGTAGCGAACACCACTGGAGCGCCCCATTCTGAAATGCTTCTCCTAATGAACCCCTTTTCTAGAAGCTCTTTAATCTGTTTACTGAGCTCTTTCCTTTCTCGTGGAGCCATGTGTCTAACGGGCAACGCAATGGGCTTTGCATTATCTACAAGATATATGCGGAAGTCTATTTCCCGCTTCGGAGGCAAGCCCTTCACCTCTTCGAAGACATCCGGATATTCCCGGACCACTCTAACTGATTGCAAATTTTCAACAGAGGCATCTAGCGATTCAAGATAACTAAGCATAACCGCATATGAGGGATTACAAGAAATTTCCAAAGTATTACCGAGCTGGATTAGGAGCCTAACAACCCTTTTCTCACAATCAAGGATGGCCCCATTACTGGATAGCCAATCCATACCCAAAATCAAACCATACCCCGAAAAGCCCAAAACAAAGGCACTACATTGAAATTCTACGCTTAGAATGGAAATTTTCAATCCCAAACAGATCATAGACAAATGAGCTGGGCCCCCAATTGGGTTCGAAACAATTAAGGGGTCCTCTACCATACTAGTTTTTAGGTGCAGAGATTCTACTAAAGCAGACGAGATAAAGGAGTGTGATGCGCCAGAATCAAATAAAGTGCGAACGGGGTGATCATAAAGATAAACTACACTTTCTACAGAAGTATTTATACCTCGCTGTTGCAGAGGTGGCGCTTCCAGCACATGAACCTGTGCCCCTGGGGTGGATCCAGCCCTCTGCCCCTGTCCTCGTTTCTTTGGGCAGTCCTTGGCCCTGTGGCCTGTCTCACCGCAAGAAAAGCACCCAACATTCTCCTTGGCCTTCTTTTTCCGGCAGTCCTTTACTAAGTGCCCCACTTTGCCACAGAAATTACACTTCCTCTTCTCTTTGTTGCCTTTCCCGCCTTTCTTAAAGTCTGTCTTCTTAGGCTGCAAACCCTCTTTCTTCTTGCCCTTATCCTCTTCATTCAGCAATGCCATTTGCACCAATCTTTCATACGTGGCTCCCATGGGTATATAGGTCATGGCCAAACTGTGTAATGGCTCATTTAACCCTTTGACGAAACGGAGAGCCTTCTTGTGCGGGGTATTGACTAGGTCAAGCCCAAACCTAGCCAGCTCATCGAACTGATTCACATACTCTCGGACTGTCTTGTCCCCTTGCTTAAGAAATAAGAATTTTTCCAACTGCAAACTTCTTTCCGCATCTGAGAGAAATTTGGTCTCAAACCTTGCCCTAAAGTCCTCCCATGTCTCCACTGGTCTTTCAGCATTAGTGACTTCCCACCAGTAGGAAGCCTCTCCCTTCAATAGCCATACTGCCAGTTGTACTTTTTGTCTATCTTCTACCTCAAAGATGATGAATAGGTCCTCCGTTTCTTTCAGCCAATTTCTAGCTGCCACGAAGGACTCAGTTCCATGGAAATCCCTTCCTCCCATAGCTTTAAAATCTTTACATATCTTAGCAAACGTGTTTCCCCGAGGAGGAGGTGGAGGAAAAGGTGCCGCTGCAGCTGGATGATTTCCTGCAGCTGGGGGAGGAGGAACGGTAGGACCTGGCTGAGTGGCCCTTGCTTCTAAGAACCGTCTAAACCAACCAGGTATTGGAACCCCTTCTGGCAAGTTAAGATCTTCGGACATGCTGAAACAAAAAGGATAGATTCAAAACGAAGGATAAGAGATAGTACCTATGGCTTTGGGGAGTGGACTTTGCCTTTTTAAAATAAAATAATATTTTTCTTTTAAAAATGCTTCTTTAAATTCCCTTTTTGAAAATAATTTTTCAAAACTTTTTATCTTATCTGGTAAACCTCGCTCTGATACCAAGTGAAACACCCCACCTCCGTTAGGGTCACTCTCAAAGGAAATGCCCTAATTTTGGTGGAGGTTTATAAGTATAAGTTCACAGATATACAAGACAGATATAAGAACACATATTTGTAAACAGCAGAAAAACAACAAACTTTTATTTCATAAAAGCAAATACGTGTTACAAAACATCACCATGATTGTCTTACATCTTTTCCCAAAAACATAACATAACTCCTTCATAATCTGTCTTGAGTACATTATTTAAAGAAGCATAAATAAAACATAGATAAACTGCAAAAGTCCCAATAGTGGATTGTCCAAAGCCATAGTTCAAAACAGGAAAGTCCAAGCAATACATTTCTCCTCTTCAAGCTGGATGTTAAGGTTGGTCAAGCTGCTGTGTTCCCTCCCTGTGGACCTGGGGGGGAAACGGAAGAAAAGAAGACGAAAGAAAAGTAGAGTCAGACATAAAGCCTGAGTAAGTCTAGTACTATTTTGTCTATGAATAAAGAACTGGGTGTGATGAGTATAAACAAGAAGTGGGCAAGCACTATAAACTTGGTTAAGTTGTCTAGGGTCGAATATACTATCGTACCCCATGTTAATCTCTGAACCCATATAAACTAGTTTCCAACCGGCACCCCATAAATCAGGGTGATGTGATCCATTATGATGATCGGCTCCTACTCGCATAGTTACCTGTGTCTTACGGCCCCCGATGTTGTAGTTACCTATGCTGGTCCCACCATGGGGTGTATCAAGTCCCATAGTGGCGGCCCGACACAACCTTAGAGTGCACAGGTATGCTACTGGTGTCCAGTGCCTTATTTTTCTGCGCCGGAGTGTGTGCACGCCCACACCCCGTTAGAACCTACACTGCTACACCACCGCCGTCGATTTGACCTCTTACAATCAGCCCAGTAATCGTGCCCCACCCTGCCTAGTTTCAGGGTTTCTTGATACACCTTCTAGGGTTACTGCTGAAAAGGGTCCCCCGTTACTAGGTTTTCTATCTCTAGCCAACATGCTAAGTTGGTTAAGTGTTTTCTAACCTAACCCCACCAGTCCGTTTAGTTTAGCATGTTCCATTTTGATTAAGTCTTTAGTTCACTTAATCCTAACAATCCTGACTCAGCCTTAATTGTCTTATTAAGGCCCTGACCTCTCACATTAGACAGGTATTGTTGTGGCTGCCTGTTGCTGGTTGGTTCCGGGCAGTCTTACGCCACAACTCAGTCTAACCTCGGGTCCTTATTGGGCTCCATGTTTAACCTCCCACATTGGATAGGTATTGTTGTGACTACTGGACAGCCGGGCGGTTCCGGGCAGGTTTACATCACAACTCAATCCAACCTCGGGTTAAACACATCGTATTTTCTACATTTACATATTTTGTCATTCTTCTTTATTTTCTTATATGTAAATATTTGCGGCCAATTATTAAGTTAATGGTGCAAAGGTTACACCAATCATGGGCCCAACCCATACTTGAATTTGGGCCCTTCTATTTTATATTTTCATTCATTAGTAATTTTAACCCAACGTTATTTTCCCCCGTTTTACACGTCCGTTTATTATATATATATATTGGGCTTAGTCTTTTTAAAGCCCAACTTAGCCATGCGAAAAGGGGAGGCTTAAAGCGTGATTACATACACAAAGAGGGGAATGTGGGCGCATGAACTTGCAATATGACGTTGGAAATACAAAATAGAAACTGGTGTACTTGCATAATAGTGACATATACTTTGGTCATAAAGCATAGGTGACATGAATCAAAGCATGTGAACTTGTAGTTGAGATAAGAATCTAAATTGGGTATCATTTTTGACACATAGTCATAACTACAACATGAACCTATATTTTTATTTAGGCATAATGTCAAACATAAGCATGGCATAAATATTTCTAACATAAGCATGGCATAATGTCAAACATAAGCATGGCATAATGTCAAACATAAGCATGGCATAAGTATAGTTAAATTTGTTCACATAACCCTGGCATAAATATTTCTAACATGAAATCATGATTTTTACTTTAATCATGTAAACTTGCAAAAAGGGATTTTTGAACCTAACCTAGCTATGTACCACATATGTCATCATAAAATTCTTGTAAACAAGATAGACTTAATCATGGATTTTAATTATGCCAAATATCATTCATAGCCTAGCCATATTCATAAGTTTGCAAATAGGTTTTCTAGTACAAAAGCATGGCTTACATGATGCCCAATTTTTAACATAATTTCATATGGATTATGATAACCAAAACCTATTCCAATTACTTCATAAAAATGACGTTTGTATAAAAATACACATTATGATGGCATAGTAGCAAAGCCCCAAACTTGCATGAATTTAAATCAACTACATACATGTAGCTTCAACATGGATTACATAATTTGCCAAATATTCCAAACGTATACTTGCATAGAACTACCGCATGTAGTTCTTTATAACATGAATAACATAATTCAAGAATATCCAAACGTATACAATATTCCAACGCACAAATATGAATTACTTTATCGCCACAAATCAAGTATACATATCTACACAATCATTTGTTCATACCAAAGTAATACTCTACTTACAATGGTGTGACGAACTCTCCAATTAAGAAATATGATTCCTTTGTTGAATTGATTTGATTTAGGTCGCTTTAAGCATTAGAATTTTCCTCCTAATCCTCTCTCTAGTTGGCGGCTACTCTTTGTCGTTCCTCAGCAACATGGCGGCTATGATCTTATTTTTGAATGAATAGATTAGGGTTTAGTCTAGGGTTGTTTATATAGAGGTTAGGAACTGATTAGGACCATTGATGTTGCCTGGATTGATCGTAGCCATTCATTCGATAGAGAGACCAATTAAAACTTGCCACCTAGCCCTAATGACAAAGCAGACCACAGAAAATCGACCAACATAGCATAGGCCAGCCGGGTTAGACTGGGCTCGACCTGGCTCTGGACCAGGTCGACACCCCTGTCGACAGCCCTGTCGACAGGCCTGTCGACCTGGGTGCGTGAGGCGGGTGTTCTTCCGCCCTGGCCCATTGGGCCCCACTTTTAATTTAAATTTGATTTTCTGAGTTACTTTATTCTGTTTGAATTTTTAAACTTAATTCAAAACTTCCGAAGGCCATATCTTCTTCATACGGACTCCGTTTTTCGAAAACTCGGACTCTATTTCGCGTATTTTTCCGAGACGAACGCAATGGCGTATCCCATTTCCCTTAGTTCTTTGATTTGAAATTAATTATACTTTAATTTGTTAATTTCACAGTTATAGAATTTGCGGGGTGTTACAGTGTGGATATTCATTTTTTGTCTAGACTAAAGTGATTCTGCATTTAAATTTGCATAGGCCTTCTTGCAATGCAATGATAGAATGGTACACTATATTTAAAGCTACAAGATGGAAGAATGCCAAAGGAAAGCTGCTTTTGAAATTGCTTAAGAAATTTTTGTACTTAATTTAGATGGAGAGGAACATTAGAGTGTTTAGTGGTGTTATTTCTACTAAACACTCAATGGTGCTTTCTATCATTAGGCTTATGAGATAGTTTTTGTTTTTGTGTACAGGCACTTCAAACCAGTCTTGAGTGTTATGCTTGTGTAGCCTCTTTCTCTTTTCTCTTCTTAATAAATAGTGGCATGGCCCACTATAAAAAATCGGCTTGCCTTTCAAAAAAAATTGGAAAGAATCAATTTAATTAATTGACGTATTTAATAAAATAGAAATGACATAGGATAGATCTCCCAATGCTCAACCTTTAAGGGGGTCACCGCCCTCCTAGGTAGCAGGTCGGCCCTTAAGGTTGAGGGTGGGAAAAAGGCTAGTTTTGTTATAGTTTTTTATTAAATTTCGCTAGAATGGGCTGTCCAAATTTTATAAAACTATTTCGATGTACCACACACACACTAACTGGTATAAATAGGGCATTTGCTTCTCAGTAAGACCCTACATTTTATTATCATTTATGCCTCTATTATGCTTTTCCACCGTAGTTCTAAGTTCTAGAAAATAGGACATTTAGATTTCTTCTTCTTCTGTAGCCTATTTCTCTATGTTTTCTTATCTAGATTTATTATAATAATATGGAATTGGAAATTGTATGTATATAAGACTCTAATTAGATTCCTATATATATATAGGTTTAGGAGAAAGTTTGGAACACGATATTTGCAAGGATATAACCCATAAACTATTTCTACATAGCCTCCTCATCCTTCTCCTAATAATTTTATGAGTGGAAATTTTATAATTTTAATGTTTCGAACACTTTGATAGTCTAGATTTGGATTATTATGCCTAAAGCGATTTGTATTTACATAAAACAAAATATATAAAACCTATATAAATTGTGGAAATGGTCAATCTTGTGAATATGTTAGGTTTTGATTGTGAATGTAATAAAAGTTGGGACTTTTGCGTGTTGTATACTATTGATAATGGTCTGATTTACTTTCCGTTTAATTGTAAATCCTATATGTGCAAAAAATATAAGATTCGGGCTATGTAACTTAAATAGGTTTAAATCTTTATTTATCTAAAATAGATAGTTTGAACGTGTTAAAACTCATGTTACAAAAGTCTTAAGTTTTTTTGTATAAAAACGTATAAAATGTAAAGTAGTACCGAAAAGAGACTACATATATTACGCATCTTACACCTGTTACACCCTTTTATTATTAAAGTAAATTTTAAAACCTAGGTTACAATTAATTTTATTTGTATTTGAGGTTTCTCCATTAATCCTTTGAATGTGAATAAACATTATATGCCATGATGATGAAGTTAGGAAAAATAGACTGTAACCCTTAATTTTGGTTTGGATTGACATTTCTACATTTTAGGATGTTTCTTTATGAACACTTTATTTACATTCTATTTATAGCATAATTAACATATTATAAATGCATAGTAAATAAATTTAATTAGTAATTTGAATTTAAAATGTCCACAATAGAGAATTTGTATCTATGTGAGTGTTAATAGCTTTTATTAGCATTATTGACATTTAGACACGGGGTTAACCCCTACTTGAAGTAGAAGTCATCCCGAAATCGACCGACATATCCAGCATCTATAAGGAGTTGGGTTAACGTAAGAGGTCAACGTGCTATGGGCCATTATAATAAATACACAAAAATGCGAGGTTAAGTCCAGTTTGTAGCAGAAGCCTGCCTTGGACTGCCTGCCAAATCTTGCATCTCATCAACCGGTTTAATGTGAGATCTCTTTTATGTGCATGTGCGCGTGCACACATGCGTACGTGTGTGTATGTGCGTGTATATATTTGTGTGAAGTAGGCTTACCTCGAGAAGGTATTAAGTAGCCAACCTACCTTTTTTTGGGTATTAAGTGGTTAGGACTAGGTTCATTCCTTGGTTATGAACCAAAAATGTGACATGCACTTTTTAGGTTTTAAGCTGTCATTGGGTTTGCCTTTCTCTAACAATCATGAGGTAATAATGGCCTTAAATGATTACGAATGAGTGATGTTATTCTCTTGGAGTTGTCCGCTACTTATCTAGGGTATGTGATGGTTAACCTAGGGATGTGTTACTAAGAGTTCTACCAACAGTGATAAGGGATTTTTTAAAGGGTATCTTCTGTCTTAGGGAAGTATTAAGTGACTAGTGCATTCATTAGTAATGATAGCTAGATAGTAACATAGGAATCCACCGGGGGTAGGTCATAAATGACGGTTAGTCATATACGATACTGAGGTAATCAATGACTACTTACTACCTCCTGATTTACATTGAAAGTATATTTAATGACGTTGATGATTAGAAAATGAGGTATTAAGTGACTAGGGTCCGCCATAGGATATTAACTCATCATAGGAGGAAGCTTCCTATAAAATAAATATAAATGGCCTTATGTGACCAAGTGGTAGTCCGCCTCGAAGGGTAGTAAATGATCATAGAAGTATGCACTTATATATTTATGTTGGCTTTAGGTGACTATAGGTAGTCTTATAATTAAAGCTTGTGTATTGAATTCGCTTAGACATACGTTGATAAATTCATACTACCAAGTATAGGAAATAGACATCCCTAAAACTTATGTGATTTTCATTTACCTGAACTTGTTGTTCTTACCTCCCTCAACTTAACAAAAACAGGTTAGTAGGTGGGAATGCTTGGTTGGTGAAGCAATGAAGACTTGAGCCTAACGAAGGAGATTTTATAACTTACTATTACTATGTCATGTTTGGCAGTTGTTATACTCATGGGAAATTGTTATTGATGTACCTTAATGTGACACCTGAAAATTGGCATAATTAACAGTATTATGGTTTTTATTTAATGGTGCATCTATTTTCAGCTATTATATTTTATTCCATCCGCTATGAGATTCTAATTTTGTTTTTTGTTGGATTTATTTATTTGCTCCATATAGGAATCAACAAGTCATTTAGAATGGCTCTAAGTTTCGATGGTCCTTTCACTACAAAAATTAAGGTAAACAAAGACTACTTTATTCAGTATCTAATCAACAATTTTTTCTCTAATTTGTATTTGAGACCCATTTGAAACAAAAAATATTGTCCTTAAAATCAGGTCTAAAAAAAAACTAGAGACAACGTGCATTGGTCACAATCACATTAAAGACATAAATGTTGGTCTTAAATGGGTCTCTAAGTTAGAGTTCTAATAGAGACTATTTCAGGTCTCTATGTTAACAATGTAGACAACATCTAATATCTCAAATCAGTCTCAATGCCAATATTTACTATAAAATAATTAGATAAATAATATGCTACATATAGTTTCATATTAAGTATAAAACAATGGTAGAACATATTGCATCATACGTGCAATATCAACCAATATAATTTCATATGCAACAGTATCGTTTAATCATGTAATATATTTTATCAATGTTAAATTACTACTTAATACGACTATTGCATCGCACATGCAATATCAATACGACGAAGCAAAAATAATGATAAGGAAATAAATGACAAAAAATCAGATTTTATTAGTACACAATACAAATATATTACATTGTCATTTGTTGATAACAAATCGTAATCATGGTACAATATATCAATGGCAAGAGCATATCTCAAATTATACGAAAAAAATATAAAAATCAATTCTAGATTTAAAGCTATGAATAAAAATGCAGCAGTAAACAAAATCTAGACTAAAATTTTAAAAAGAAAATAATGTTATTAGTGTTGCTCTAACAAAGCTTATCTGAGATACTTGAAATTTCAGAGCCTAGCATAGATGAAACTCACATGGTTCATGTGTTGTCTTCAGATTGATTTAAGATTGTTTCCATGTGCATTGGTGCATGGTGATTTCCAAGTTGATCTGGATTCCTGAATTGTTTCGCGATTATTAGTTCATTCCTAAACTGTTTTGGTTGGATGGATAAAGTTTTTGAATATATTGGAAGAAAATATTATTTATTCAAAAGCACAAGTGATGAAAAGCACACCCGATGCATGAGTAAAATATGTTTACTTAATGTCTGACAAGGTTTATTTGAAAAAAATGCCATGTAATATAAATATTCCCATTCACCTAATTCAGCTCTTTGTATTGAAGTATATGCCAGTAGATTAAATAGGAATTCAAAATCACCATACTAAGTAGACAATTAATAAGCTTATTGTTCTAATTATACCTCATAAAAACTGTTTACATAGTATAAAAAATTAGAAGAAATACATTCATGTTTCATAACAAACAAGCATTAATGAGATTTGTTTAGCATTCTGGAACTCAAAATTTTATTTTTTTTCTTAATTAGAAAAGGTGACAACATTATTGTTTGCATTTTTTTTCTATTAAGTATGCTTATCTTTTAATTTTAACTAGTTCGAGTTATGATATCCAAATATTAATGTATGGACATCCAGGATAAGATTCACTTGAACGATCTTATATTGTTTAAAAAAGTGATGTATGTGTACTGCTTATTGAAAATCAAGCATTTGTAATGCTCATAAAGTATAGCGTCGGCTACATGTTCATGAATATGAATAACTAACATGGATTATTACAATTATAACGCCGTAAAAGGACTTCATCTTAAAATAGTAATGATGTTGAATTGATATGAAAAATGAATCAGATAGAATGATTTGTAATGTTGCACGTGTTCAAACATACGCCAACATTCTAACCAAACTAAATAGAAAGACTAGCGGATGGTCTAGTGAAAACTAAATACAAAGGGATTGCATTAGAAAGAAAATCATAAAACCATAGGTTTTACAGAAAATGATGTTTAACTAAGCTAATAATGAAATTATATTAGATTTTTATTATGAAAAAGCAGTTATCTTTTTACCTACCTAGCAAATTTGAGAAATTTGAGAATATTAAAAAAAATGACAGTCATGTCATTCAACCCACACAGCAGACATTCCAGCCAAAACAAAATCTGACATTACTAATTTCGAACAACAACCTAAAGTGTTGCTTATAATATAATGATATATAAGAGTAGTCAACTTACAAACTGTAGCATTTTTGCCTTCTTTAATGAAGTCTTACAACATTAATACAAAATTAAAAGTTCCAAAATTCACCAGAAATGTCAAATATTCAAAAAGAAGAAGAAATGACAGTAATAAATTAAGGTGAGTAAAATACTAAATTTGTAGCACTAAATAATGATTATTGAATTGCACTAAATAATGGTTATTGAACCTGAACTCGAGGATGACAAATTACATGTCCAAACATTTGAGGCCTGTAAATGTTGATTTACATATATACCTAAATGACATTTCATACAACGTACAACATGTTTCAAGACTATAATAAAACACGCATATGCGTAAACACTAGACTTTTACGAATTCTTCTCGAAAATTCAAGAAAAAAAATCAAATAATATACAAATGTTTGAGTGAAGTTATGATTACTTAGTATTTACTTTAGACCCTAGACCTTTAGCTCATGATCGAGGACTAGATTTACAAGTACATGGTTCTCCTTGTAAAATAGTAAATGTTTTTGAATATATAGTATATTGATGTTAGACATGATGATGAGAGAATATAGTCTGAAGTGTGGCCGATATTACAAAACATCATAAATAGACTGCAAGACATTTTGAAAAACATGAATCCACGTCAATTCTTTAACTGTTTCAAAGTTCAAATCAGTTAAAAAGATTTCAAGCTTCAAAAATTTATGTTATATACCAACACTGTAATTCGCAAAAAAACCAAACTATTAGACGACGGTATCTGAAGGAAAAAGCATGATTATTTAAATGCAGCATTGAAGCTTAAATGAGATAAAATAATAAAGTAGACACTAAACCAATCATATTATTCTTAACCATCTCATTGCATGCATTATATGGGCAACAAAATCGTTAATTAAAATTTCTAGGTCAACCAAAGGAATTAAAATTTAAATATATTTGTGGAACAGACATCATTGTTATCAATGTCAACAAATGGAATTAAAACTTTAAGATATTATCGCATAATCATTTAACATGGATTAACCTATATACACATGTACTTTCACATGAAAACAGTAGGTTGATATTTGAAATAAGAGAGGATCCGTATGCGATTTTTAATTAGCACTAGTATTTTAATATATTAATTTTTTGATAAACTCTCATCTAATCGAAATATGTATTCTAATAGGCGCGTAGCATAAATTATATTTATATTCATATAATTGTTATGAACATGTAATAGCTTCTTATTCTTATGTTCTAGCATTTTTAACAAGGAGCCACATTAAGATCTAACCTAGAATCCAAAAACAGAATAAATTTGCATATGGAAAACAACTATTAAAACTCAACCATTATCTATACAAAATTCATTTCCTAGAATCATACTTCGTAATAAATAAGATAAACTTACCAATGTGATCCACAACCATAAGACACATAATTTGTAACAAACCGTAAATCTGGGCCAGTTTAAAATTTTTATTTTGGCAATTTTTGCGAATTTTGAACATTTAAAATGAATTATTTTAAATAATATCGACGAGAAATTTATTTTGAATAGAATTCGAACGTATATATTATATACGTCGTCGTTAGAATATAATAATTATATATAATTATAAATAGAATTGAAAATGGCGCGGTAGTTCGATAATTCGATTTCAAACTTCAATTGAACATACCGGGTGCAAAATAAACCGGATTTTAGCAAAACCAAAAATAATGGAATCTATTTGTGAATATCTTTCCAACGAAACCGAAAAATTGAAATTTCATAGCGGGAATCAAAAGATATGTCCAAATGAAAATTGTGAATAGTCGCTATGGAATTCAGGCCATTGAAAATAGCCATTTTGCAAACGACCTCGGATTTCGACGAAACCACTTTTGTTGGCTCCGTGATGTAAAGTTATTGCTAGATTTCAAATTTCATAATTTTTCGAATCAATATGTGAGCGTGGCAAAGGAAAACGAGTTTGACCAGTTTCAGTTGATTTTAATCGACTGGAAAATGGCCATTTTTCCAATGGTCTCAGAATTCGACGAAACTAGTTTTGTTAGGACCGTATCGTCAATAAGAAGCTAGAAAATATTTTTCGAGAATTTTAGGGTTAGTATGTGGCCCCGGTAAAATGAAATGCGCGTTCAAATTCAAAATATAGAGTTATATGTAGATTTTAACGAAAACTTATCGAAACGATCAAATCATCTTGCGATACATATCCGATTGTGTTCGGAATGGGGGTAATTAGCTATGGACGACAGGCCGTGAGCCTCGTTTAGAGGTCGTATGAAAAAGTCAACTTTTTATAAGTTAAATAATTAAAAATTAAAAACACTCTCCCCTTCCCCTAAAAACCTGTTGCCCCCCCTTTCTCTTCCACTCAGAAATCAAAAAGAAAAAAAAGAAAAAAGAAAAGGGGATCGACGGGGGGATCCCCCCCCCCCCCCATCGTCGTCGTCGCCCAAGGCGGGGTCACCGCTTCGCCTCTTCCATCTCCTGCTTCCTCCTCTTCCACTCTTCCTCGCATCATCCCGAACCCCCCTGCAACTGACGAACCCTAAACCGCCCACCTCCGCTTCTCCATCTCCTTCCTCCGCTCCACCACCTCGCCCTCGCATCGACCTCCACCTCCCTACTACCGCCTCTCTTTTCTCCCTCCTCTGCTGGGTTGAACCCCCGATGCCCGGAACCCGCAAGCAACCGCCACTCGCTTCCACAGCCCACGTGGAGCGCCCCCTTCGCCTCTTATGAACTCAACAGCTCCTCTCGCATTTCGACAGTGAACTCTTAGATCAATGTAAGATTTGTTTTTGATTTAATTTAAACAATTAGCATTTAGATAATCAGTTTTAATTAGAGAAAGATTCATTTTTATACTAGTGTCATAATGAAAATATAATTTTTATTATAGTAAAGCATTAAAAATATAATCTTTTATGTTGTAGAAGTATAAAAATATAATCTTTTATAATTATAGTAAAGCATTAAAAATATAATCTTTTATGTTGTAGAAGTATAAAAATATAATCTTTTATATTGTAGAAGTATAAAAATATAATCTTTTCTGTTGTAGAAGTATAAAAATATAATCTTTTATGTTGTAGAAGTATAAAAATATAATTTTTATATGGGTAGGATAGTAAAAATATCATCTCTATATTTAAAAAGGCGAAATCTCTATATTTAAAAAGGAGAAATCTCCATATTTAAAAAGGTGAAATCTCTATATTTGAAAAGGCGAAATCTTTATATTTGAAAAGGCGAAATCTTTATATTTGAAAAGGTGAAATCTTTATATTTGAAAAGGCGAAATCTTTATATTTGAAAAGGCGAAATCTCTATATTTGAAAAGGCGAAATCTTTATATTTGAAGAGGCGAAATCTTTATGTAGAGAATAACGATGTAAAAATAGAATTTTTATCTATATAGTAGCGGTGTGAAAATAGAATTTTTATCCATATAGCGTGATTATAAAAATAGGATTTTTATATATTGAATAGCGAAGTAAAAATTCGATTTTTACATATGTAGAGAATACGGGCAACGAAGGTGACAAAAAGGCGAGAACGGCGGAGATTTTCTACATATGAAGAGTCAAGACGTTCGGATTAGCTATTGTTGAGAACTTCTCACTCTAAATTTCTTTTTCTAGATATATATATGCTAGGATGCAGACGGTGCTTAGCAGCACCCGACACCCGTCATCCACATACCATGGATGGCTTGTTTGTTTGATTGATGTGTTGTGAAAATTGTTTGTGATGTTGATGTGAAATCGATAATAAAATATTCTTGTGTTGAAAGGAAATAAAATATTTATATAGTTAAAAATATTTTATCGTTTTGCATCAAAAAAAAAAAAATTATCGTTAAAAATATAATTTTTAACGTGAAAGTGAATAAATAAATATTTATAAACAAATCTGCCGATTTATTTATATACACTGATTTGACTGATATTGATTGGGTCAATAAATTTTACATATCGCCCAAATGCACAAATAAAAATCTGTGTTGGTTGATTTGAAACCCCACACGGGTGTTGGGTTGATATTTGAGTACACTAACCCCAATTATTTAATTGTATGTCGATCGATATGTCGACAGGCTGTGTAAGCGTTAATTATTTATATTTGATGCTTATGTTGTTGTGTGGTGCACCTTGGATGATGGTTGATTGTTTATCATTGCTATTATATACATGTGTTTTATGGAATCCATATAATTAACATTATATGGAGATTGATTGGGCCTCATTCCAATCGGGAAAATAATGAATATTATAAAAGAAAAATTCATGTGTTGAATATAAAAATAGTCATGTGTTGATGATGTTCATGTGTTTAAACTATTCATGTGTTGAGTAAAATATTTTAAATAATAAAAATTACATCTTCATCATATTTAAAATTTGAACTACTTCCCAGTAGGAGTCTAATTAAAAATCAAACGATAGATACCATAGTTTTATAAAATATTTTACATAACAAAAATAGTTGTGTGTTGACAGTACTCATGTGTTGAGATTAGTCGTGTGTTGAAAGAAATATAGATTCATGTGTTGAATGGGATAAATATTCATTTGTTGAATAGAATAACGAATTTATTGAAATATATAAAGCCGTGTTGATTAGAGTTGAGCTATTTTGACGTGAACGATATTTATATCGATTATATTTGTTTTTATAATGAATATTAAAAAGGATGTGATTTCAAAATATAACATTTTGAAAATATTATCATTTATATAGTAATGATATGAAATATTCAATTTTGATTTGAATTTGAATATAGAGTTGAAATGGTTTTGAAAATGAATTTAAAACGATTTATAAAATACGTTTTAAAAAGGAAATCGACGAAATATATATATAATATATATATATATATATATATATTATATATATAATGGCCTGAATAGAACGCGCTGCGCCGCGGCAGTTCGTGAATTTCGACCGTTGACTTCGAATTGACGTTGCGGGAGATCCGACCGTCGGATTCTCCTAAAACCGGAACCGTTGGGTTCGTATCGAAAAGAGCTTTCCAATGAATATTAGAAATTTGAAATCTAACGGTTGGATTTGGAATTATATCCAAATCAAATTTGGAAAAGGTCGTTGTAAGTGTAGTTCGATGGCCATAGTTGGAAATCGACTGTACGGGTCTTGATAAAATTATTAAAAATATAGATAATTTGTGTAAAATCATAATATGTGAACTGGAAAGAACTGTGATGAAAAACTCCACGTTTGAAATGATAAAAATAGATTTTTATCGAAACGAACTTGTTTTGAACTAGAATTAAAATCAATTTATTTTTGAAATAAATAAATTGAATTTGAAAGTGATTTTAAAAATAATCAATATTCCCAATGCGTGAATTGGACTGGAGTTGAATCGAAATTATCTTTGGAATATTTCGATGTTGGATTTCGTGACTATACAGATATTGTTGTGGGAATTTGAAAGATATATTTTATATCGTTATTTCCAATACGATATTTGTTGGTTTCAGAATTTGATATTGAATATAAGCCGGTATATTTTCTATTCAGAACCTTGTATTTAATATCAAATGTGATTTGGGTTTGTCGTGAATGGTGTCTTCATTAACACTGTTATTAAGCCCAATAGAGAAAAAGATTAAATCTTTCTATTTAGATTTAATGAAGTGTATCAATTAAATAATATTTAATTGAAATTGAGTTTGAATTGGTTTTTGGGTTTATTGTGACTGGTGTTTTGAACAACACCTGTTCTTTAACCCGATTAACAATAAAATGTGTTTTGGGTTTGTCGTGAATCGTGTTTTAGATGACATTGGTTCTTTAACCCAGTTAAAGGCAGGATGTTGATTTTTGAAAAGATTAAAACTAAGTGGAGTTTTAATGAATCTTTAATTAGATTAAAAATGTGAATTGATAATTTAAATTATCAAATTTGAAAGGTGATCGAAAATGGAGTATCACCAGTTTTGCTCCAAAGCGGTAGTTAAATATGTAATTAGATTTGAACGTGGAATGGTAATTAATTTTACCGATAACACCGTGGTGTTAGATATGGAGTATTACCAGTTTTGCTTCATGGGATGAATAGGTTGGGATTGGGAAATAAAATAAATAATTACTTCGGTGTTGTTCGCTAATCCCGACTAGTTTGAAATGATATCCAAAGGAAGATTAAAGAATAAATTTAGAAGAATTTATCTTGGATAAAATTGATGGGAACCTTTCCCTAAGAATGTGATTTTGTGAATAAAAGAATATTCTGAATTGGAATGAGGCGTTTGTTGTGTTTGTGTAACATTTGTTTATCATATACGTGGGTTATTCAGAAAGGCCGGGTTTATACCCATTCTGAATAACCGATTCGACGAGATATCGAAGATGAAGACAGTGGTTGAATACCAGAAATCATCACATCGTTTGGGTGATTACTGATGATCTCAATTGGGCTTTACACCGAAGATGAGGGAAACAGTTGGTGGTCATCCAGACGTACTTAGAGATGGATGGATATGCGAGGAAAGTGCCTCTGGTTTCGATCGGACCCAGAACGAACTTGTAAATGGATTGTGTGTCTGACATTGGATTTTATTCTATGTTGATTGATCTCTATTAAAAATACATCTGTTTGGCGGTAGAGAATTTATTCTCTTGCTTAACGCCCTTCTCTGAGACGTACAAGCTCAGGGGTTGTATATCGATGGACATCAGTCGCATGGAGTGAATTGCCAGTGTGGCACGCGTAAGTGGCAATTGATCAAGGCTTCTGTTGAAAAGCAAAGTCTTGTGGTTGATGATCAAAGCATGGCTTGTGTGGCGTAGCTTTGTGTATAACGTGAATTCGCGAGCCTCAGACCTCGGTATGAGTCAAAAACGGGATACGGACCCAAGGAGTGCACGACGTTTCTTTCTAGCTAGGGTGGTGTCAGTGACCTACCAGCCCTGACATTTATATACTTTTCACCTATGTGGTTGTTGGATACAAGGCGCCTCGCATATAGGTCTGTAAGGACCGGGAAAAGTGTGTTCAGGAATAATTAATCCCCAAAAGTAAGAGAGGACTGGCCTTGGAGGTTCCAAAGGATCAGATTGGGGTCCTGAGGCATTGCTAGAGTGTCTCGAACGTAGAGAGGAGCTTGCCCCTTGCCTCGACTCATGACGGAAATCCAATTTCCAATACGTGTATTTCGGTTTTAATTGTAGAACTAGTATGGCGACATGATATATGGTACCCATGCCGCCTATGATTGATATTTATGATTGAATTGTTCTGACACTATACACTTATAATAGTATCAAATGATTTGTTTTAAACGTACCAAGCATGTTTGGCTATTATAAGGGAAAACCCTATCCTCCGCCTTGTGTTGCATTGTGTGATGGGACCTGGGTCTTATAATAGCTTCATTTTTTCAAAGAGCATTGCGCTATTTTGTTATATACACTAGTTTTCTTGGGAGGAAACCCGTTCCGTGTTATATGGCGTGGTCCCTTGAATTACTCTCTTTTGAAGTAAAGTTTTAAATAACTGTTTTAGTTCTCACACCAGTCACATGACTGACCTGGAGTTTATTGTTTTAACCTAAACTCTGGGTGCCCTTATTTTCGACACGGGCAGCTAGTAGTTTTGGTTTTGCAGATTTATATCCACAGGGTCCTGATTTACAGCTGGAACGATGCTCGGAAAGCTCTGTATCCGTGTATCACTTTCAGTTGTGTTTTGTACATTTTTCCGCTGCTATATAAATTATTGTAATCTCTGATATTTATCGAATGTAATTTATTCATTTATACTCTGTATATTCTTGTATCTGATGGAATTGTTGTAACAATAATAAAATGTTCTTCCGTCTGCGTCCTTTTGTGTGTTGTTCTCAAAGTATCCGCTCTTTCCTTCACGGGGAAGTTACGGGTTCTTATAGTGGTATCAGAGCTTTGGTTTACAGAGCTCGAGAACAAGGCACGTTAGAACCGAACGAAAGAATTCATCAGATATTGGATTAGTAATATCCAATTAGAATGACTCGTTAGAGATAGGATCAGTAGTATCCTAGAATGAGTGTGAAGAGTATATTTTTCAAATGAAAACAATTTTGTTTTGAAAATTTAAATCGCTTTAAACGTATTTGAATATTTATTTATTTTGAATTTGGACAATCGAGTATATAAAGATTTCGCGTATATGCGTCATGAACGTATATTCGAAGTTTTAATATACTGGATAGATATAGAATTACACTCTAGTCTCCCGGACATGATTCTGATGATGGCGCGCCATCACTAGTATTTATTTTCGTGTTTCGAAGGTGTGATATCTATATATTTCCATCAGACTGGTATGAGAACCAAAATATAGCTAGAATTCATTGTTGTGAATTGACATCAAAAACATGATTTTCAGTATATATGTATCAAAATTATGAATTTGAAACTCTAATTCACTAATTGATCGATGTTTGAGTTGTCTGTTTATTTGTTTGATAATTTTGAACCATTTAGCCTAATTGTATCAAATATTGAATTGTATTGAAAATTGGTCGCATTTGCTTGCATATACAAGTACTTACATTGAACAGGTCATAGCAAGGAGGCTAGAGCAGAGAATAAAATTTGTTTGCCCGACAAATAGGTACATGTTCACCATAATTAACTGTTTTGTTTGGGTGATGATGATTTTATGAGCCGATTGGCTAGCTGCTTGGCTTTTTCTTTTTCTTTTTGAGATCAGAAGGCCTGTATGGCAATTTCAGGATTTTCCCGTTGCTCCCGGTGCAAGGGAGGTTATGGCGAAATTTTTCGAAAATTTAGGGTGTTAGCCAAATTTTTGAAAATTTGAAAAGCTCTTAGAAACTGAAAAGTTGAAGAACTTAAGCCGTAGCCAAAATAATGGAAGTTGAGTTGATTTGTTAAACAACTTTCGGCTTCGTTCCTTTCCGGCTTCCATTGTTATGTTCCTTCTTGGCCGTTGGTTTAGAGAAGATAAGAATATCAGCAATAAAAACCAGAACAAATTTATTCAATTAAATCACGCATTAAACTGATTAGAAGATAGTTAGAAATATATACTTGTGCATTATATATGTTTGAACAGGAAATTGGATAGCTGTTGAGTAAAGATTTTATTTGCATGCCCGACAAATAGGTAAACCTTAATGAGTTGGATGCAAAATATTATTATATCAACTCCTTTGAGTGCCATTGGATGCGGAGTGTTGGTTATTCTGTGTGAAATAATAAACATCGCCATAGGATAGCAACAATTAATTTTGAACTACATTGCATAGCATACTTCTGGAAGATAGGCATACTTCATCATATACCATATAAGCATTTGGAGCTTGTGTGACGAGGTGGAAGATTTACCATACGAGCAAGAGGCTTGTATGGCGATGACTATATTTTACAGGTTGAACTGATGACTGATGTGGACAATATAAAATTGTAACGATAAAATTGCCAGATTAATAAAAACCCCACACGGGTCTAGAGTTGACAATAATCACGTCTCTCTAGTTATTAGATACAGCACATGGACTATTTATTTCCCACACGGGACGAGATGACGAGGATTTATCCTCTGGAGCATTTAAAATACACACTCCCTCAGGCTTTGACAGGGTGACGAGAATTTATTCTCTGGAGTTATTATCAATACACGCTCCGCTGTAAACACCAGAATATATCACTATAAATATGTGTATGCTTATTAGGATTTATTGGGTACCTAATACGACCCAATAAATTTCCAAACCCCTCCCCGTACAAAGGAGGTTATGGCGAAATTTTTTGAAAATTCCGGGTGTTAGCCAAATTTTTGAAGAATTTGAAAATTCTCAGAAACTGAAAAGTTGGAGAATGGAAGCTAGATCGAACGTAGAGTTGATTAATCAAACCACTTTCGACTTTGTTCCTTTTCGGGGACGAAAAGTTTTAAGTGGGGGAGATTGTAACAACCCGAAAATCTGGGCCAGTTTAAAATTTTTATTTTGGCAATTTTAGCAAATTTTGAACATTTAAAATGAATTATTTTAAATGATATCGACATAAAATTTATTTTGAATAGAATTCGAACGTATATATTATATACGTCGTCGTTAGAATATAATAATTATATATAATTATAAATAGAATTGAAAATGGCGCGGTAGTTCGATAATTCGATTTCAAACTTCAATTGAACATTCCGGGTGCAAAATAAACCGGATTTTAGCAAAACTAAAAATAATGGAATCTATTTATGAATATCTTTCCAACGAATCCGAAAAATTGAAATTTCATAGCTGGAATCAAAAGATATGTCCAAATGAAAATTCTGAATAGTCGCTATGGAATTCAGGCCATTGAAAATAGCCATTTTGCAAACGACCTCGGATTTTGACGAAACCACTTTTGTTGGGTCCATGATGTAAAGTTATTGCTAGGTTTCAAATTTCATAATTTTTCGAATCAATATGTGAGCGTGGCAAAGGAAAACGAGTTTGACCAGTTTCAGTTGATTTTAATCGACTGGAAAATGGCCATTTTTCCAACGGTCTCATAATTCGATGAAACTAGTTTTGTTAGGACCGTATTGTCAATACGAAGCTAGAAAATATTTTTCGAGAATTTTAAGGGTTAGTATGTGGCCCCGGTAAAATGAAATGCGCGTTCAAATTCAAAATATAGAGTTATATGTAGATTTTGACGAAAACTTATCGAAATGATCGAATCATCTTGCGATACATATCCTATTGTGTTCGAAATGGGGGTAATTAGCTATGGACGACAGGCGGTGGGCCTCGTTTAGAGGTCGTATTAAAAAGTCAACTTTTTATAAGTTAAATAATTAAAAATTAAAAACACTCTCCCCTTCCCCTTAAAACCCGTTGGCCCCCCTTTCTCTTCCACTCAGAAATCAAAAAGAAAAAAAGAAAAGGGGATCGACGGGGGGATCCCCCCCCATCGCCATCGCCGCCCAAGGCGGGGTCACCGCTCCGCCTCCTCCCTCTTCCATCTCCTGCTTCCTCCTCTTCCACTCCTCCTCGCGTCATCCCGACCCCCCTGCAACCGACGAACCCTAAACCGCTCGCCTCTGCTTCTCCATCTCCTTCCTCCGCTCCACCACCTCGCCCTCGCATCGACCTCCACCTCCCTACTACCGCCTCTCTTTTCTCCCTCCTCTACTGGGTTGAACCCCCAACGCCCGGAACCCGCAAGCAACCGCCACTCGCTTCCATCGCCCACGTGGAGCGCCCCCACCGCCTCTGATGAACTCAACAGCTCCTCTCGCAGTTCGACAGTGAACTCTTAGATCAATGTAAGATTTGTTTTTGATTTAATTTAAACAATTAGCATTTAGATAATCAGTTTTAATTAGAGAAAGATTCATTTTTATACTAGTGTCATAATAAAAATATAATTTTTATTATAGTAAAGCATTAAAAATATAATCTTTTATGTTGTAGAAGTATAAAAATATAATCTTTTATATTGTAGAAGTATAAAAATATAATCTTTTATATTGTAGAAGTATAAAAATATAATCTTTTTTGTTGTAGAAGTATAAAAATATAATCTTTTATGTTGTAGAAGTATAAAAATATAATTTTTATATGGATAGAATAGTAAAAATATGATCTCTATATTTAAAAAGGCGAAATCTCTATATTTAAAAAGGCGAAATCTCTATATTTGAAAAGGCGAAATCTTTATATTTGGAAAGGCGAAATCTTTATATTTGAAAAGGAGAAATCTTTATATTTGAAAAGGCGAAACATTTATATTTGTAAAGGCGAAATCTTTATATTTGAAAAGGCGAAATCTCTATATTTGAAAAGGCGAAATCTTTATATTTGAAGAGGCGAAATCTTTAAGTAGAGAATAACGATGTAAAAATAGAATTTTTATCTATATAGTAGCGGTGTGAAAATAGAATTTTTATCCATATAGCGTGATTATAAAAATAGGATTTTTATATATTGAATAGCGAAGTAAAAATTCGATTTTTACATATGTAGAGAATACGGACAACGAAGATGACAAAAAGGCGAGAACGGCGGAGATTTTCTACATATGAAGAGTCGAGACATTTGGATTAGCTATTGGTGAGAACTCCTCACTCTAAATTTTTTTTCTAGATATATATATGCTAGGATGCAGACGGTGCTTAGCAGCACCCGACACCCGTCATCCACAGACCATGGATGGCTTGTTTGTTTGATTGATGTGTTGTGAAAATTGTTTGTGATGTTGATGTGAAATCGATAATAAAATATTCTTGTGTTGAAAGGAAATAAAATATTTATATAGTTAAAAATATTTTATCGTTAAAAATATAATTTTTAACGTGAAAGTGAATAAATAAATATTTATAAACAAATCGGTCGATCTGTTTATATACACTGATTTGACTGATATTGATTGGGTCGATAAATTTTACACATCACCCAACCGCACAAATAAAAATCTGTGTTGGTTGATTTGAAACCCCACACGGGTGTTGGGATGATATTTGAGTACACTAATCCCAATTATTTAATTGTATGTCGATCGATTGGTCGACAGGCTGTGTAAGCGTTAATTATTTATATTTGACGCTTATGCAGTTGTGTGGTGCACTTTGGATGATGGATGATTGTTTATCATTGCTATTATATACATGTGTTGTATGGAATCCATATAATTAACATTATATGGTGATTGATTGGGACTAATTCCAATCGGGAAAATAATGAATATTATAAAAGAAAAATTCATGTGTTGAATATAAAAATTGTCATGTGTTGACGATGTTCATGTGTTGAAACTATTCATGTGTTGAGTAAAATATTTTAAATAATAAAAATTACATCTTCATCATATTTAAAATTAGAACTACTTCCCAGTAGGAGTCTAATTAAAAATCAAACGATAGATACCATAGTTTTATAAAATATTTTGCATAACAAAAATAGTTGTGTGTTGATAGTACTCATGTGTTGAGATTAGTCGTGTATTGAAAGAAATATAGATTCATGTGTTGAATGGGATAAATATTCATTTGTTGAATAGAATAACGAATTTATTGAAATATATAAAGCCGTGTTGATTAGAGTTGCGCAATTTTGACGTGAACGATATTTATATTGATTATATTCGTTTTTATAATGAATATTGAAAAGGATGTGATTTCAAAATAAAACATTTTGAAAATATTATCATTTATATAGTAATGATATGAAATATTCAATTTTGATTTGAAATTGAATATAGAGTTGAAATGGTTTTGAAAACGAATATAAAACAATTTATAAAATACGTTTTAAAAAGGAAAACGAAGAAATATATATAATATATATATATATATATATATTATATATATAATGGCCTGAATAGAACGCGCCGCGCCGCGGCAGTTCGTGAATTTCGACCAATGACTTCGAATAGACGTTGCGGGAGATCCGACCGTCGGATTCTCCTAAAACTGGAACCGTTGGGTTCGTATCGAAAAGAGCTTTCCAATGATTATTAGTAATTTGAAATCTAACGGTTGGATTTGGAATTATGTCCAAATCAAATTTGGAAAAGGTCGTTGTAATTGCAGTTCGATGGCCATTGCTGGAAATCGACTGTATGGGTCTTGATAAAATTATTAAAAATATAGATAATTTGTGTAAAATCATAATATGTGAACTGGAAAGAACTGGGATGAAAAACTTCACGTTTGAAATGATAAAAATAGTTTTTTATCGAAATGAACTAGTTTTGAACTAGAATTAAAATCAATTTATTTTTGAAATAAATAAATTGAATTTGAAAGTGATTTTAATAATAATCAATATTCCCAATGCGTGAATTGGATTGGAGTTGAATTGAAATTATCTTTGGAATATTTCGATGTTGGATTTCGTGACTATACAGATATTGTTGTGGGAATTTGAAAGATATATTTTATATCGTTATTTCCAATACGATATTTGTTGGTTTCAGAATTTGATATTGAATATAAGCCGGTATATTTTCTATTCAGAACCTTGTATTTAATATCAAATGTGATTTGGGTTTTTCGTGAATGGTGTCTTCATTAACACTGTTCTTAAGCCCAATAGAGAAAAAGATTAAATCTTTCTATTTAGATTTAATGAAGTGTATCAACTAAATAATATTTAATTGAAATTGAATTTGAATTGGTTTTTGGGTTTATTGTGACCGGTGTTTTGAACAACACCTGTTCTTTAACCCGATTAACAATAAAATGTGATTTGGGTTTGTCGTGAATCGTGTTTTAGATGACATTGGTTCTTTAACCCAGTTAAAGGCAGGATGTTGATTTTTGAAAAGATTAAAACTAAGTGGAGTTTTAATGAATCTTTAATTAGATTAAAAATGTGAATTGATAATTTAAATTATCAAATTTGAAAGGTGATCGAGAATGGAGTATCACCAGTTTTGCTCGAAAGCGGTAGTTAAATCTGAAATTAGATTTGAATGTGGAATGGTAATTAATTTTACCGATAACACCGTGGTGTTAGATATGGAGTATTACCAGTTTTGCTCCTTGGGATGAATAGGTTGGGATTGGGAAATAAAATAAATAATTACTTCGGTGTGGTTCGCTAATCCCGACTAGTTTGAAATGATATCCAAAGGAAGATTAAAGAATAAATTTAGAAGAATTTATCTTGGATAAAATTAATGAGAACCTTTCCCTAAGAATGTGATTTTGTGAATAAAAGAATATTCTGAATTGGAATGAGGCGTTTGTTGTGTTTGTGTAACATTTGTTTATCATATAAGTGGGTTATTCAGAAAGGCCGGGTTTATACCCATTCTGAATAACCGATTCGACGATATGTTGAAGATGAATACGGTGGTTGAAGACCGGAAATCTTCACATCGTTTGGGTGATTACTGATGATCTCGATTGGGCTGCGCACCCAAGATGAGGGAAACAGTTGGTGGTCATCCAAACGTACTTGGAGATGGATGAATATGCGAGGAAAGTGCCTCCTGTTTCGTTCGGACCCAGAACGAACTTGTAAATGGATTGTGTGTTTGACATTGGATTTTATTCTGTGTTGATTTATCTCTATTAAAAATACATCTGTTTGGCGGCGGAGAATTTATTCTCTTGCTTAACGCCCTTCTCTGAGACGTACGAGCTCAGGGGTTGTATATCGATGGACATCAGTCGCATGGAGTGAATTGCTAGTGTGGCACGCGTAAGTGGCAATTGATTCTGTTGAAAAGCAAAGTCTTGTGGTTGATGATCAAAGCACGGCCTGTGCGGCGTAGCTTTCTGTATAACGTGAATTCGCGAGCCTCACACCTCGGTATGAGTCAAAAATGGGATACGGACCCAAGGAGTGCACGACGTTTCTTTCTAGCTAGGGTGGTGTCAGTGACCTACCAGCCCTGACATTTATATATTTTTCACCTGTGTGGTTGTTGGATACGAGGCGCCTCGGATATAGGTCTGTAAGGACCGGGAAACGTGTGTTCAGGAATAATTAATCCTCAAAAGTAAGAGAGGACCGGCCTTGGAGGTTCCAAAGGATCAGAGTGGGGGTCCTGAGGCATTGCTAGAGTGTCTCGAACGCGGAGAGGAGCTTGCTCCTTGCCTCGACTCATGACGGAAATCCAATTTCCAATACGTGTATTTCGGTTTTAATTGTAGAACTAGTATGGCGACATGATAGATGGTACCCATGCCGCCTATGATTGATATTTATGATTGAATTGTTCAGACACTATACACTTATAGTAGTATCAAATGATTTGTTTTAAACATACCAAGCATGTTTGGCTATTATAAGGGAAAACCCTATCCTCCGGCTTGCGTTGCATTGTGTGATGGGACCTGGGTCTTATAATAGATTCATTTTTCCAAAGAGCATTGCGCTGTTTTGTTATATACACTAGTTTTCTTGGCAGGAAACCCGTTCCGTGTTATATGGCGTGGTCCCTTGAATTACTCTCTTTTGAAGTAAAGTTTTAAATAACTGTTTTAGTTCTCACACCAGTCACATGACTGACATGGAGTTTATTGTTTTAACCTAAACTCTGGGTGCCCTTATTTTCGACACGGGCAGCTAGTAGTTTTGGTTTTGCAGATTTATATCCATAGGGTTCTGATTTACAGCTGGAACGATGCTCGGAAAGCTCTGTATCCGTGTATCACTTTCAGTTGTGTTTTGCATATTTTTCCGCCACTATATAAATTATTGTAATCTCTGATATTTATCGAATGTAATTTATTCATTTATACTCTGTATATTCTTGTATCTGATGGAATTGTTGTAACAACAATGAAATGTTCTTCCGTCTGCGTCCTTTTGTGTGTTGTTCTCAAAGTATCCGCTCTTTCCTTCACGGGGAAGTTACGGGTTCTTATAGTGGTATCAGAGCTTTGGTTTACAGAGCTCGAGAACAAGGCACGTTAGAATCGAACGAAAGAATTCATCAGATATTGGATTAGTAATATCCAATTAGAATGACTCGTTAGAGATAGGATCAGTAGTATCCTAGAACTAGTGTGAAGAGTATATTTTTCAAATGAAAACAATTTTGTTTTGAAAATTTAAATCACTTTAAACGTATTTAAATATTTATTTATTTTGAATTTGGACAATCGAGTATATAAAGATTTCGCGTATACGCGTCATGAACGTATATTCGAAGTTTTAATATACTGGATAGTTATAGAATCACACTCTAGTCGACCGGACATGATTCTGATGATGGCGCGCCATCACCAGTATTTATTTTCGTGTTTCGAAGGTGTGATATCTATATATTTCCATCAGACTGGTGTGAGAACCAAAATATAGCTAGAATTCATTGTTGTGAATTGACATCAAAAACATGATTTTCTGTATATATGTATAAAAATTATGAATTTGAAACTCTAATTCACTAATTGATTGATGTTTGAGTTGTTTGTTCATTTGTTTGATAATTTTGAACCATTTAGCCTAATTGTATCAAATATTGAATTGTATTGAAAATTGGTCGCATTTGCTTGCATATACAAGTACTTACATTGAACATGCCATAGCAAGGAGGCTAGAGCAGAGAACAAAATTTGTTTGCCCGACAAATAGGTACATGTTCACCATAATTTACTGTTTTGTTTGGGTGATGATGATTTTATGAGCCGATTGGCTAGCTGCTTGGCCTTTTCTTTTTCTTTTTGAGATCAGAAGGCCTGTATGGCAATTTCGCGATTTTCCCGTTGCTCCCGGTGCAGGGGAGGTTATGGCGAAATTTTTCGAAAATTTAGGGTGTTAGCCAAATTTTTGAAAATTTGAAAAGTTCTTAAAAACTGAAATGTTGAAGAACTTAAGCCGTAGCCAAAATAATGGAAGTTGAGTTGATTTGTTAAACAACTTTCGGCTTCGTTCCTTTCCGGCTTCCATTGTTATGTTCCTTTTCGGCCTTTGATTTAGGGAAGATTAGAATATCATCAATAAAAACTAGAACAAATTTATTCAATTAAATCACGCATTGAATTGATTAGAAGATAGTTAGAAATATATACTTGTGCATTATATATATTTGAACAGGAAATTGGATAGCTGTTGAGTAAAGATTTTATTTGCGTGTCCGACAAATAGGTAAAGCTTAATGAGTTGGATGCGAAATATTATTATATCAACTCCTGTGAGTGCCATTGGATGTGGAGTGCTGGTTATTCTGTGTGAAATAATAAACATCGCCATAGGATAGCAACAATTAATTTTGAACTACATTGCATAGGATACTTCTGGAAGATAGGCATACTTCATCATATACCACATAAGCATTTGGAGCTTGTGTGACGAGGTGGAAGATTTACCATACGAGCGAGAGGCTTGTATGGCGATGACTATATTTTAAAGGTTGAACTGATGGCTGATGTGGACAATATAAAATTGTAACGATAAAATTGCCAGATTAATAAAAACCCCACACGGGTCTAGAGTTGACAATAATCACGTCTCTCTAGTTATTAGATACGACACATGGACTATTTATTTCCCACACGGGACGAGGTGACGAGGATTTATCCTCTAGAGCATTTAAAATACACACTCCCTCAGGCTTTGATAGGGTGACGAGAATTTATTCTCTGGAGTTATTATCAATACACGCTACCCTGTAAACACCAGAATATATCACTATAAATATGTGTATGCTTATTAGGATTTATTGGGTACCTAATACGATCCAATAAATTTCCAAACCCCTCCCCGTACAAAGGAGGTTATGGCGAAATTTTTCGAAAATTCCGGGTGTTAGCCAGATTTTTGAAGAATTTGAAAATTCTCAGAAACTGAAAAATTGGAGAATGGAAGCCAGATCGAACGTAGAGTTGATTAATCAAACCACTTTTGACTTTGTTCCTTTCGGGGACGAAAAGTTTTAAGTGTGGGAGATTGTAACAACCCGAAAATCTGGGCCAGTTTAAAAATTTTATTTTGGCAATTTTAGCGAATTTTGAACATTTAAAATGAATTATTTTAAATAATATCGACGAGAAATTTATTTTGAATAGAATTCGAACGTATATATTATATACGTCGTCGTTAGAATATAATAATTATATATAATTATAAATAGAATTGAAAATGGCGCGGTAGTTCGATAATTCGATTTCAAACTTCAACTGAACATACCGGGTGCAAAATAAACCGGATTTTAGCAAAACTAAGAATAATGGAATCTATTTGTGAATATCTTTCCAACGAAGCCGAAAAATTGAAATTTCATAGCGGGAATCAAAAGATATGTCCAAATGAAAATTCTGAATAGTCGCTATGGAATTCAGGCCATTGAAAATAGCCATTTTGCAAATGACGTCGGATTTCGACGAAACCACTTTTGTTGGGTCCGTGATGTAAAGTTATTTCTAGGTTTCAAATTTCATAATTTTTCGAATCAATATGTGAGCGTGGCAAAGGAAAACGAGTTTGACCAGTTTCAGTTGATTTTAATCGACTGGAAAATGGTCATTTTTCCAACGGTCTCATAATTCGACGAAACTAGTTTTGTTAGGACCGTATCGTCAATACGAAGCTAGAAAATACTTTTCGAGAATTTTTAGGGTTAGTATGTGAACCTGGTAAAATGAAATGCGCGTTCAAATTCAAAATATAGAGTTATATGTAGATTTTGACGAAAACTTATCGAAACGATCGAATCAGCTTGCGATACGTATCCCATTGTGTTCGGAATGGGGGTAATTAGCTATGGACGACAGGCGGTGGGCCTCGTTTAGAGTTCGTATGAAAAAGTCAACTTTTTATAAGTTAAATAGTTAAAAATTAAAAACACTCTCCCCTTCCCCTTAAAACCCGTTGCCCCCTTTTCTCTTCCACTCAAAAATCAAAACGAAAAAAAAGAAAAAAGAAAAGGGGATCGACGGGGGGATCCTCCTTCCCCCCCCCCCCCCCCATCGCCGTCGCCGCCCAAGGCGGGGTCATCGCTCCGCCTCCTCCCTCTTCCATCTCCTGCTTCCTCCTCTTCCACTCCTCCTCGCGTAATCCCGACCCCCCTGCAACCGACGAACCCTAAACCGCCAGCCTCCGCTTCTCCATCTCCTTCCTCCGCTCCACAACCTCGCCCTCGCATCGACCTCCACCTCCCTACTACCGCCTCTCTTTTCTCCCTCCTCTGCTGGGTTGAACCCCCAACGCCCGGAACCCGCAAGCAACCGCCACTCGCTTCAACCGCCCACGTGGAGCGCCCCCTCCGCTTCTGATGAACTCAACAGCTCCTCTCGCAGTTCGACAGTGAACTCTTAGATCAATGTAAGATTTGTTTTTGATTTAATTTAAACAATTAGCATTTAGATAATCAGTTTTAATTAGAGAAAGATTCATTTTTATACTAGTGTCATAATGAAAATATAATTTTTTATTATAGTAAAGCATTAAAAATATAATCTTTTATGTTGTAGAAGTATAAAAATATAATCTTTTATATTGTAGAAGTATAAAAATATAATCTTTTATATTGTAGAAGTATAAAAATATAATCTTTTATGTTGTAGAAGTATAAAAATATAATCTTTTATGTTGTAGAAGTATAAAAATATAATTTTTATATGGGTAGGATAGTAAAAATATCATCTCTATATTTAAAAAGGCGAAATCTCTATATTTAAAAAGGAGAAATCTCTATATTTAAAAAGGCGAAATCTCTATATTTGAAAAGGCGAAATCTTTATATTTGAAAAGGCGAAATCTTTATATTTGAAAAGGCGAAATCTTTATATTTGAAAAGGCGAAATCTCTATATTTGAAAAGGCGAAATCTCTATATTTGAAAAGGCGAAATCTTTATGTAGAGAATAACGATGTAAAAATAGAATTTTTATCTATTTAGTAGCGGTGTGAAAATAGAATTTTTATCCATATAGCGTGATTATAAAAATAGGATTTTTATATATTGAATAGCGAAGTAAAAATTCGATTTTTACATATGTAGAGAATACGGGCAACGAAGGTGACAAAAAGGCGAGAACGGCGGAGATTTTCTACATATGAAGAGTCGAGACGTTTGGATTAGCTATTGGTGAGAACTTCTCACTCTAAATTTCTTTATATATATATATATATATATATATATATATGCTAGGATGTGGACGGTGCTTAGCAGCACCCGACACCCGTCATCCACAGACCATGGATGGCTTGTTTGTTTGATTGATGTGTTGTGAAAATTGTTTGTGATGTTGATGTGAAATCGATAATAAAATATTCTTGTGTTGAAAGGAAATAAAATATTTATATAGTTAAAAATATTTTATCGTTAAAAATATATTTTTTAACGTGAAAGTGAATAAATAAATATTTATAAACAAATCGGCCGATTTGTTTATATACACTGATTTGACTGATATTGATTGGGTCGATAAATTTTACACATCGCCCAACTGCACAAATAAAAATCTGTGTTGGTTGATTTGAAATCCCACACGGGTGTTGGGATGATATTTGAGTACACTCATCCCAATTATTTAATAGTATGTCGATCGATTGGTTGACAGGCTGTGTAAGCGTTAATTATTTATATTTGATGCTTATGCAGTTGTGTGGTGCACCTTGGATGATGGTTGATTGTTTATCATTGCTATTATATACATGTGTTGTATGGAATCCATATAATTAACATTATATGGTGATTGATTGGGCCTCATTCCTATCGGGGAAATAATGAATATTATAAAAGAAAAATTCATGTGTTGAATTTAAAAATAGTCATGTGTTGACGATGTTCATGTGTTGAAACTATTCATGTGTTGAGTAAAATATTTTAAATAATAAAAATTACATCTTCGTCATATTTAAAATTAGAACTACTTCCCAGTAGGAGTCTAATTAAAAATCAAACGATAGATACCATAGTTTTATAAAATATTTTACATAACAAAAATAGTTATGTGTTGACAGTACTCATGTGTTGAGATTAGTCGTGTATTGAAAGAAATATAGATTCATGTGTTGAATGGGATAAATATTCATTTGTTGAATATAATAACGGATTTATTGAAATATATAAAGCCATGTTGATTAGAGTTGCGCTATTTTGACGTGAATGATATTTATATCAATTATATTCGCTTTTATAATGAATATTGAAAAGGATGTGATTTCAAATATAACATTTTGATAATATTATCATTTATATAGTAATGATATGAAATATTCAATTTTGATTTGAAATTGAATACAGAGTTGAAATGGTTTTGAAAACGAATTTAAAACGATTTATAAAATACGTTTTAAAAAGGAAATCGACGAAATATATATAATATATATATATATTATATATATAATTGCCTGAATGGAACGCGCCGCGCCGCGGCAGTTCGTGAATTTCGACCATTGACTTCGAATTGACGTTGCGGGAGATCCGACCGTCGGATTCTCCTAAAACCGGAACCGTTGGGTTCGTATCGAATATTAGAAATTTGAAATCTAACGGTTGTATTTGGAATTATGTCCAAATCAAATTTGGAAAAGGTCGCTGTAAGTGCAGTTCGATGGCCATTGTTGGAAATCGACTGTACGGGTCTTGATAAAATTACTAAAAATATAGATAATTTGTGTAAAATCATAATGTGTAAACTGGAAAGAACTGGGATGAAAAACTCCACGTTTGAAATGATAAAAATAGATTTTTATCGAAATGAACTAGTTTTGAACTAGAATTAAAATCAATTTATTTTTGAAATAAATAAATTGAATTTGAAAGTGATTTTAAAAATAATCAATATTCCCAATGCGTGAATTGGACTGGGGTTGAATCGAAATTATATTTGGAATATTTCGATGTTGGATTTCGTGACTATACAGATATTGTTGTGGAAATTTGAAAAACATATTTTATATCATTATTTCCAATACGATATTTGTTGGTTTCAGAATTTGATATTGAATATAAGCCGGTATATTTTCTATTCAGAGCCTTGTATTTAATATCAAATGTGATTTGGGTTTGTCGTGAACGGTGTCTTCATTAACACTGTTCTTAAGCCCAGTAGAGGAAAAGATTAAATCTTTCTATTTAGATTTAATGAAGTGTATCAATTAAATAATATTTAATTGAAATTGAATTTGAATTGGTTTTTGGGTTTATTGTGACCGGTGTTTTGAACAACACCTGTTCTTTAACCCGATTAACAATAAAATGTGATTTGGGTTTGTCGTGAATCGTGTTTTAGATGACATTGGTTCTTTAACCCAGTTAAAGGCAGGATGTTGATTTTTGAAAAGATTAAAACTAAGTGGAGTTTTAATGAATCTTTAATTAGATTAAAAATGTGAATTGATAATTTAAATTATCAAATTTGAAAGGTGATCGAGAATGGAGTATCACCAGTTTTGCTCCAAAGCGGTAGTTAAATCTGTAATTAGATTTGAACGTGGAATGGTAATTAATTTTACCGATAACACCGTGGTGTTAGATATGGAGTATTACCAGTTTTGCTCCATGGGATGAATAGGTTGGGATTGGGAAATAAAATAAATAATTACTTCGGTGTGGTTCGCTAATCCCGACCAGTTTGAAATGATATCCAAAGGAAGATTAAAGAATGGCGACATGATATATGGTACCCATGCCGCCTATGATTGATATTTATGATTGAATTGTTCAGACACTATACACTTATAATAGTATCAAATGATTTGTTTTAAACGTACCAAGAATGTTTGGCTATTATAAGGGAAAACCCTATCCTCTGGCTTGCGTTGCATTGTGTGATGGGACCTGGGTCTTATAATAGCTTCATTTTTCCAAAGAGCATTGCGCTGTTTTGTTATATACACTAGTTTTCTTGGGAGGAAACCCATTCCGTGTTATATGGCGTGGTCCCTTGAATTACTCTCTTTTGAAGTAAAGTTTTAAATAACTGTTTTAGTTCTCACACCAGTCACATGACTGACCTGGAGTTTATTGTTTTAACCTAAACTCTGTGTGCCCTTATTTTCGACACGGGCAGCTAGTAGTTTTGTTTTGCAGATTTATATCCACAGGGTCCTTATTTACAGCTGGAATGATGCTCGGAAAGCTCTGTATCCGTGTATCACTTTCAGTTGTGTTTTGTATATTTTTTCGCTGCTATATAAATTATTGTAATCTCTGATATTTATCGAATGTAATTTATTCATTTATACTCTGTATATTCTTGTATTTGATGGAATTGTTGTAACAACTATGAAATGTTCTTCCGTCTTCGTCCTTTTGGGTGTTGTTCTCAAAGTATCCGCTCTTTCCTTCACGGGGAAGTTACGGGTTCTTACAGAATTATCATGTAAATCTTGGTAGGTTTCTTAAATTATCCAAAATGCTTACGGCAAATTCAGTGTGCTCCCTACACAATTAAATAAACCAAAGTTTTGGTTTTATGTTATTATATTAACCATGTCCATATCCTACACACACTTTCCAAAACTAGCTATAAAAGGCAAATAGAATTTATATTTTTATTATGAAGATTAGTTTTGTTTGTTGATGCTTGGGACCAATGTGGTACAACATACTTTTATTACTCAAATACATCCATATAATGGTGTTGCAGTAATTTATTTTTGAAAAAAAATGTTTCAGAAATGAATCCATGTTTGTGTCCTACACTTGCTAGGGATAGTCTCTATAATTGTTACTTTAAAAGTTTGCAAGAGCTTTGAAATATTAACCAAATCATTTTTATTATAGGCTTTATGTTTTATGCTTCAAGACACTCACAAACCATTAAGGACAACCGATTACAGTATTAAGTTTTGTGTAAAAAAAAAGAAGAAGAAAAAAACACTATAATGATGATGACTAAAAGGCGAGTTTTCTTGAAACTAACATAGATAACAATTTTTCAAAGGAATAATTTGAAGTGTTGAAAGATCAATAATAAATCAATCATTAAAAATTTTACCGCAACATGATTATATCACTTAATGCTTTTAGAATCATCATACGAATGGAAGGTTCAAGAGCCTTGTACAATTCAACTTCCTCTCAAAATGACGACATTTAGACTATCAATTAAAAATAGAGTATTAAGCTCTTAGTAATATAGTATAAGGGAACTTACCCATATGCTGCAACAATCGGTATATCCTCATCTACAACCTACAACTAGAAGACAACTATGTTAGCTAATGAAATTCTGAAGACTTGAACAGATTGTGTAAGTAAAAAAAATATACCCAATACCACTAGTCTTCTCAACTTCCTCCATAGAACTGTAACCATGTTCCTAAGCCTAGAGCCATACGTTTAATAGGAGGGTTTACCTTTAAAATTAGTAAAATTTCTAGTATAGAGAATAATTCAATTAGTCAAATATCGTATTAATTGATGTTACAAAAGGAAATGAAAATTTGAAAATGGTATTATTAGGAGTCCAATCAATACAGAAGCTGAGCTAAAAGTTTTCATGCTAAAACAAATTATTTACCAGCTTCTACATCTTAATGGAAAACATAGTAGATTTTAGTATAAATTAGCCCACAATCAATTTTCTCCAATAATCAAATGAACTGGGAAGTATTAGGGTAATGAATTACTTTTTTTGGACGATCTGCAATCATATTATAGGAAATCTGACAGTTTTACAACACATCTTGCAGCCATAGATAAAGCTTTTTTCAATTAGTATGCATACTTTAGCGTCTACCGTTAAATAGCATACTCAAAACAAAAGCTAGAATCACCCATAATGTGTAAAAACATTGCTTTTTAACTAAAAGGTAAACTGAACAAACCATTGATAATCTATTTAAACAAATAAAACTTTCTTTTACCTATTTTACTTTAGGATCCATGGTTCTAGTTAATTCCATGATGGAAAAAAGCACATGAACCTTCTTTTACCTATTTTACTTTTGGATCCATGGTTCAAGTTAATTCCATGATGATAAAAAACAATCAACTTCAAATGGTTTAGAATCGGTAGTGAAATCGAAGAGGATATGTGAAAGCAGCGATCCTTGTAGGATTAGGGTTTGGCAATTTTTTTGAGATGGAAAGAAACGCAAGAAATAGAAGGTGATTTAATAGAAAAAATTACAAATTAGTTCAATTATAAAATAATAGTGAAATGTAGCAATTACTGTCGATTAATTCAAAATAACATTGTAAACTGGATCGAATTTCATAGTAGTAGTTAGTATTACTAGAACAGTAAATTAGAAATAAAGAATCAAAAGGATTCACAAAAAAATTAGGAAAATTATGTAATGGCCCGAATTTCCGTGCCCTTTGAGTTGACTAATTACAACATACGTCCAACCCAAATTGCACAGAAATACGAATCATTATTAGAAAGAAGTTAGAGGATGAGAAATAGATAGAAAGAAATATTTGTATAGAAGAAAACGAAGATCACAAACTCACAGCGGAACGAATAAAATATATTAGATAACATAAATTTTGAAATACAATTCTGTAACTTTATATACATATCATCATTAGAGCACAGCTGGGACAGTTATAAACACATGTTTCCAGATATGAACATAATACACAGCGGAAAAATATGATGGTCTATAGCTAACTGGTGAAGTCTCCTACTTCAAACTCCTCCAAGTGAATCTGTAAAATCTCGACTACTTGACTACCCATACAAATTTGGGCACCCAAGAGTTTAGGGAAAACAAACAAAATAAAATCCGGGCCAGTCATGGGACTGGTGTGAGTAAACTCCAACCATTTGTTTAACTTTCAAAATCCTTTCGAAAGAAATGATAATCATAAGACCGATCCACACATAAACACGGATGGTTTTACCTTACGATAACCAAAATTATTTTTAATATCAAATCCGGTGATATTATAATAGTGTCTACATCAAATAAATAGAAATTTAGCGGAACGCTTGCATCTTACGCTCCACATATAATATTAAAACAAAAATCGCATGGAACTTATTAGAGATTCAATTTCCAACATGACAAGGTATAGAACCACCTTCCGATAGTGTATCTCTAGAGGGGAACACACTGGGTTCAATAAGAACATCTTGCAACCCTGCCCCACACATTGTTGACCACTCATTTAACTTAAGTGCATCGAGCATATTATCACCAATGGTTGTGATTAGCAACCGTTACCGAAAGCATACAGCAGGGAATATAATAAGAATCAAATAAAATTTCTCTAGATCATGTGATAATACCCCTAGTGGAAATGACCCACATGGCCACGCTGCCTGCCCAATTTATGTCATTTTCCGGTTGCTGAGACTTGAGGTCATGATTATTCTCCAGAGCATCTTGCCACCATTTACTTTGAATATCACGTCGTCATACATTCACCCACATACGTTGTCCTGAGACTGGACAAACCGAAGGCACCATTCTATCAGTCCATCTTGGGCAATTTCTACCTAGGATTAATAGAACTTTGCTTGAACTTTACTTCATCTTTACACATCTTCAGCATAAGTTGATTCGTAACGCTTATACCAATACAAAGTGACTTTCAGATATTAAATATGATCCCGATCTCTCCATATTTCCAACGGAGGTATAAAATAAACTAAAACTTTGATAGCCGGTGAGTTAACTATCAAATCCTTTCAATCAACGATTCTTTTTCCAAATAGAATTTCTACTGATCAACCATCAAACAATATTGGCCCCTTTTTTATCAAGTTCTTATTATATTATCATTTCCAATTCCTATTTCCCATCTTTTGTATCCTTTCAAAGCTCGATTTCCTCTCTCGCATCTCCAATATCATAATTTCTTATTTCGAGGAAATATCTCTTATTCCAGCTAGAAAACATTTTTAAATATTCATAAATCCTTATTTTCCATCTTCAGAAAATATAACTTATTAATATCAGAAAATATTTCCATATTCCATTTCTAAATTCCTCATTGACCAATTAATTTCATTTTCTACGCGTTGAAAATCTCTCATTTTATTTGGGAAACATTTCAAAATTCTTTAACTTAACTCGATGTTATAAAAACATCGCTATTATAACTCAAACCATTAGTCATTTATTAACTAACTGTATTGCTAACCAATCTTCACTATCGAAGCTTAACCATTCCTCCATCAATCATGAAATCAATCAAGTTGGGGCATAATTGCCTCTCTGACCTTAATTGAACAACATTCTCAACTTTGAAATGGTCAAAGCTCACAACTTCAAACAAAACATCGCTTACGCTACTCTCAGATTCAATCTATGAATTCGCTTCTTTTACGGAAAAGACATTGATTATAATGGTAGCGTTATAATCGCTGTTTCCAAATATTTGATTTATAAAACATTAACTATAATGGTGGCATTAAAATCGTTGTCCAGATTAATAAAAACATTTGTTATAACGACAGCCTTATAATCGCTGTTTAAATTTATAAAAGCATCTGTTATAACGACAACGTTATAATCGCTATTCCCAAATATTTGGTTTATAAAAATATAACTTGTATTTATTAATTTCAACAAATAAATTTATAAGTAAATAAATAATTAAGTAATTGAATTTGATACAATGGAAAGTAAAAAAAACTACTTTGATAAATTCGATATAGCCGAATTTCAATAAATAAGTTCCTCTCGAATAGTCTATATTCGATTATATTTCGAACTTTGGAATTTATCTATCATTTCAGGTTAATTCAAATTCCAGATTCACTTTTGAATTTATCCTTTCCAAATCATTACCAAATTCCTTTATAAGCATCCCAATCTACAATTGTTATCACACTTTATTTTATATTCCAAAATTTGAACTAAAACAAATCGTTTTCCTTTTAAAACAATTACCCATTTGCCTTTTTCACTCAATTTCCAATTTGGATTCATTATTCCAAATCTAAATTTCCTTTAGAGATATTTCATTTGCAAAATATTTACTTTAAAACATTATCCACTTTAACCGGGAATATATTTCTTTTATATACAATCAAATTAGTTTGATTTCGTATTTATAACTAATATCTTAAACCCAAATTCTATTTGTAACTTCTATTCAGATTTTTTCATACCAATCTTATTCGTATTGTAATCTTTCAGACTCTTGTTTATGATTTCCTTTATAATTTGCTAAGTTCAAATCTCATCTCAAATATTGCTTTCAAATCTGATTACCACTTTTCCATATAAATCCAAATTTGAATTTATATTTCAATTTATCTAATGATAAATAAATCCCTTAAGTTTATAAACTCGTTTAAAATCAACTTCTTATTTTAATAAAACAAGTTTTCAATGTTTTAACTCTATTTGAATTACACTTAAATTTTTGGAAAAAATATATTTCTTTTTAAATCTCAAATTTCATTTTCTATATTCAAAAATATTTTATGGTATTTAGATACCAAAATTCTAGGGCCAGTGATATTTAAACGCAACAAGACCAATCCAAGTTAATATATCACAGCGTATGACACAGTCAATGCAAACACAATGATATAAATGTTGTGTAATCTAGTTAGATCCCTCCAACCTGTTTCCCTGCATCCACAGATGTTAATCAACATCAATAATATTTTTTCCACATCAACATGAAATATCATGGTGAACAGAACTATTAAACGAAAAATGATATAACTAATTCAACCAGTTTTATCAACCACTCATCCAAACAACCATCACACAAGTTAAACTCATTTATATAAAAATATAAACAATTCAGAGTTAGTGAGTTTACTCAACTTGGTTCGTAGTTGACGGTTCTGCTCTTGTTCGTTTTAAAATCAAATAGACGTTTGATTTTTCCACGAAATTCCAGTAGTTTAGTTTTTAGTCTTGTCGGTGTTATAACATAAACTCTGTCATTACAAATCCATCGGATTTGTTCGCGTCCAGTTCTGACAATATACGCACAAGATATAATCATTTTAGACAAATATGATTTTAATTTAAATCATTAACCCTTAATTATATAATTAATTTAACTTTAATTATTTTCTTTTATAATTAACAGACCCATACCCTTTTATTTCTTCTTTTCCCAAATCAACTGCTCCTTGTTTTGAAAATGCCAACTTCCATCCTGTGTTGTTCTGAATTTTCCAACATCATCTCTCATGTTTATTGTATTCATCTCTATACCAAAAATTTAGCAACAACTTGATATAATTGTTTCTCATCAAATGGCTTTGACCCCCAGCCATTCATTCCCGATTTCAAACACTTCTCATATGTTGCCTAGATGACATCTGTTGTCATAGCTAGAACTGATATGTGCCATTTATCAGTGTTGTCTCCACGTTTGATGCTCACGTTGCTTTCCATATGTCTGCACTTCATGGTACACTACAAAATATTGGTCTGTTCTATTGATCTTGCATTGTACATCTTAATTTGCAAGCCATTTTGGTTCTGAACAAATGTACAATGTCGACGTGCTTGAAATGTTGGATCAATTCATCACTTCCAATCCTCCCTTCTCCTTCACTGTATCACTGAACCGGCATACTCCAGGAAAAACCCGTCACCGAGGCATTACTTCACAATGCTCATCTCACATCCATCCCCTCCTAACAACCCACACTACTTACAGCTCGCACACCCAAGTCAAGTTCCTACGATAGTTCGACACATTCCCCCTTCCAGGAACTCACGACAATTATTTTCACTCCACTCCTCAAAACAAAAGAAGATAACTAAAAAAACTGGCGATCTCCCCTCATTAACAAGATTCAATTACCAACTAACACCCTACTACTTCGCTTTGTCTCTTCACCTGCAACCTCATCATCCACAAAGAAATACCACTCCTTCCTGTTTTAGCAAGTCAGCTACCCTTCTTTAACATACATATGCTACTCATACGTCAACTCCGTTACCGAATTGTTCAGCGGCCCTCCCCTATTTCCCAACCTCGTTTTTCCGTAGTTTCCAGAACTAAGGCCAGCATCGATCTCTCTTAATCACGTTTAGCATGTTACTATTACTTCTCAAACCCGACTCTAATTACCAAGCATTGAACAGAACTTCCGATACTTCCTCCACCTACCTCAGCTTCCACCATCCACCAGAGTCACCCACGACCTGACCACCGGCACTAACACTCCACCCCTTTCCATCACCAGGAACGACGACAACCCTAGCCTCACGAAATCGATAGAACAACGAACCAATTTGGTTTGAGACCATTAAACCCCACATAAGCTTTAGGAGAATACAAGGAGGAATTCAAATATATAATGTTTCGATTTATAAAATTATATTTTATTTATTGGATTTCCTTTTTGAAGAGGCCGATTTAAATTTGGGGGAAAAGGTTTCAGTTTTGTAGAAGTGAAGAAAAGAAATGGCCGGCTTGTAAAAATGGACTGAAGAGGTATAATCCAGAATATATAAAAGAAATGATTGGCTTCTCGCAGAAGATTTTTGGGTGGCTTCCAACTGAAGGAACGGGTTGACTTGATACACACGGAATTGAAAAGTGTGGAGCGTACAACATTCTGTAGTGTACAAGGAAAGATAATAAATATTATTATTATTTTTTCTGTAGTTTCAAAATTTTATTTTGATCTTTACAGTTATTACTAAACGGGTATACACCTCCTGTTTATTTGACTTTGAACATGCATTCATATTTAGTCAAGATAAAATATTTATTTGAAGTTTAAGCGGTACCGGCTACGAAGGATTTCATTTATTTACCAATCGTTTTCATTAATAAATTTTATATAAATTTCCAATTATACTCTCATAGAGCATTTAAAATAAATATAAACGTTCTAAATTAAATGGCTTAAAAATCCGGGTCGTTACATTCTTTTCCCCTTAAAATAATTTCGTCCCCGAAATTGCTAAGCAACAAAAATGCTATAACTCTAATTCCTTATAACCTACTTAGTTAAAATCTTATATTCCATACCTTCATGACCAGTTCTTGTCCGACCTTCGAATTCTCCTACCGCTGACCCTTCATAATCATTTCTAAATGATTTGTCCACCATTTTTGGACAATCCATCATCACATTCTTGCCTTTAATCCATATGCTCTGCTGCATATTCACGCCCATTCCAATCGATTTTAAATCCATTTATCAATTTCATTAATCCACTAGAAATTTTATTAATCAATTTTGGTTCTCTTATTTCAATTACAACTAACACTGGATTTTAAATTATCAAAAATTTCTTGAAAATTTTCTAACTCTTTAAATTTTCGAAAAATTCCGCTAGCATCTCCTTTGCACGGCTCGATCGGTACAACCACAACTCGCCTTTATAGGCCTTCTCTAGTCCAAAATAAAATCAAAAAGCCAAGCGGCCTGCCCCATAGGCTCATAAAACCATCAAACCCAAGTAATATTGTACACATGTACCTTTTTTTCGGGCATAATTCTATCTCTTTCTTAGCATACATATATCCATTTCCAGTTGGTTTCAAATCAATCCAACTTCTAGTTTTTAACTATCTAATCAACTTTTGATTAGTCCACTTCCATTCTATCAATTTAAGTCTGATATCTATTTAAGTCAATCCATTTATTATATTTGAATCCAAATTTATCACAATTCAATTTCAATTAACCACATCCAATATATATTCAACTTACTTATAAATAAATCGAATTCATATTTATCATTCGAATCTCAACATTTCTCTTTATTTAATTTAATTCGGATTTATTTCTAATTCAATCCAATTTTATTTAACTTAATTGAAGTTAAATTTCAATTCATTTGATACATTTTTACTATTTCAATCTAATCAACTTATACAAGTTAAATTTTAATTCTAGAATTCAAATTCCTGGGTTTTATTTCAAATTAGTTTGAAATCATGTATATTTATATACATATATTTATAATCAACTCAATTCAAAACATTTGAATTTATAAAACATCTTGTCCTTTTCTAACAAATTTATCATTCCCAAATTACTATGGTAGCAATCCGTCACTCAGAAACTTGAAAATGAATACCGATAATGTTGCGATCCATTATTAAAATTATTTTCTCGCCACGGAAGTGATTTCAGTACTTAATCCCTTTAAAAATCCATTCGAATCATTCTTATTCAAAAATACTTTAAAGTAATGTTATATTACTTTATTATATTTTAGAAAATATTTTCTATACACTCGGAATTTAAATTCTAATTCTGGTTTGAATTTAATCTTGGTTTATCTCATTTGTATACATTATCCTTATACAAATTATATAACCATTTCAATATTTCAAAATTCCATTTGATTGTAATAACAATCAACACATTCGTATATAATAATTCAAAAATTATTCCTTTTATATCAAAATAATTTTTAGGCAAAATTATTTCAACTACCCATTTTAAAACAATACTGTATTGAATAGATTTGTTCGAGAGTTTAGAAAAACCTATCGATACAGTTGTACATTCTGTATCGACCAGAATTCATTAATCGCTCAACAAACCAGTCGACACAATATAAAACAATTTTTGTATCAAATCTATAAATATGCGCTCATATATATACACTCAAACTCAATCTAGAGTATTACTAACTCCATCTCTGTTGAGTCATGCCACAGAACCAAGGTTACAACTCAACCTTCAGCTCTGATACCAATTGTAATGGCCCGACTTTCCGTACCCTTTGAGTTGACTAATTACACCACACGTCCAACTCAAATTGCACAAAAATACGAATCATTTTTAGAAAGAAGTTAGAGGATGAGAAATAGATATAAAGAATTATTAGAATAGAAGAAAACGAATATCACAAACTCACAACAGAATAGATAAAATATATTAGATAACATAAACTTTGAAATACAATCCAGTAACTTTATATACATACCATCATAAGAGCACAACTGGGACAATTATAAACACCTGTTTCCAGATACGAACATAATATACAGCGGAAAATATGATGGTCTATAGCTAACTGGTGAAGCCTCCAGCTTCAAACTCCTCCAAGTGAATCTATAAAATCCCAACTACTTGACTGCCCATAAAAATTTGGGCACCCACGAGTTTAGTGAAAACAAACAAAATAAACTCCGGGTCAGTCATGGGACTGGTGTGAGTAAACTCCAACCATTTGTTTAACTTTCAAAATCCTTTCGAAAGAAATGATAATCGTAAGACCGATCCACGCATAAGCACGGATGGTTTTTACCTTAAAATAACCAAAAATATTTTTAATATCAAATCCGGTGATATTAATAGTGTCAACATCAAATAAATAGAAATCTAGCGGAACGCTTGCATCTTACGCTCCATATATAATATTAAATCAAAAACCGCACGGCACTTGTTGGAGATTGAATTTCCAACATGACAAGGTATAGAACCACTTTTCGAAAATGTATCTCTAGAGGGGAATACACTGGCTTCAACAAGAACAACTTGCAACCCGTCCCACACATGGCTCACCACTTATTTAACTCATGTGTATCGAGAAAATTATCAGCAACGGTTATGATTAGGAACCGTCACCGAAAGCATACAGCAGCAAATAGAATAAGAAACAAATAAAATTTCTCTAGATCAAGTAATAATACCCCTAATGGGGATGACCCACATGGCCATGCTGCCTGCAAGATTTCTGTCATTTTCCGGTTGTTGAGGCTTGAGGTCATGATTATTCTCCAGAACATCTTGCCACCATTTACTTTGAATATCACGTCATCAAACATTCGTCCATATACGTTGTCCTGAGACTGGACAAACCGAAGGCACCATTCTATCAGTCCATCTTGGGCAATTTCTACCCAGGATTAATAGAACAGTCCTTGAACTTTACTCCATCTTCATACATCTTCAGCATAAGTTGATTCGTAACGCTTATGCCAATACAGAGTGGCTTTTAGATATTATATCTAATCCCGGTCTCTCCATATTGCCAAAGAAGGTATAAAATAAACTAAAACTTTGATAGCCGGTGAGTTAACTATCAAAGGAACATCCATTCAATCAACAATTCTATTTCCAAATGGAATTTCTACTGATCAACCATCAAACAATATTGGCCCCTTTTAAATCAACTTCTTATTATATTATCGTTTCCAAATCCTATTTCCCATCTTTCGTATCCTTTCAAAGCTCGATTTCCTCTCTCAATTCTTGGAAAACATCTCCAGTATCATAATTTCCTATTTCGAGGAAATATCTCTTATTCCAATTAAAAAACATTTTTAAATATTCATGAATCCTTATTTTCTAGCTTTAGAAAATATACCTTATTAATATTGAAAAATATTTCCAAATTCCATTTCTAAATTCCACGTTGACCAATTCATTTCATTTTCTACACGTAGAAAATCTCTCATCTTATATGGGAAACATTTCAAAATCCTTTAATTAACTCGATGTTATAAAAACATCGTTATTATAACAAAAAACCATTAATCATTTATTAACTAACTATATTGCTAACCAATCTTCACTATCGAACCTTAACCATTCGTCCATCAATCATGAAGTCAATCAAGTAGGGGTATAATTACCTCTCAGACCTTAATTGAACAACATTCTCAACTTTGAAATGGTCAAAGCTCACAACTTCAAACAAAACATCGCTTACGCTACTCTCAGATTCTATCTAAGAATTCACTTTTTTTATGGAAAAGACATTGATTATAACGGTAGCATTATCATCCTGTTTCCAAATATTTGATTTATAAAACATTAATATAATGCCAGCGTTAAAATCGTTGTCTAGATTTATAAAAACATTTGTTATAATGATAGCGTTATAATGGCTGTTTAGATATATAAAATCATCTGTTATAACGACTGTGTTATAATCGCTGTTCCCAAATATTTGGTTTATAAAAATATAACTTGTATCTATTAATTTCAACAAATAAATTTATAAGTAAATAAATAATTAAATAATTGAATTTGATACAACGAAAAGTAAAAAAAAACTACTTCCCTAAATTCGATATAGCTGAATTTCAATAAGTTCCTCTTGAATAATCTATATTCGATTATATTCCGAACTTCAGAATTTATCTACCATTTTAGGTTAATTCAAATTCCAGATTTACTTTTGAATTTATCCTTTCCAAATCATTACCAAATTCCTTTATAACCATCCCAGTCTACAATCGTTATCACACTTTATTTTATATTCCAAAAAATTGAACTAAAACTCATCATTTTCCTTTTAAAACAATTACCCATTTCCCTTTTCACTCAATTTCCAATTTGGATTCATTATTTCAAATCTAAATTTCCTTTAGAGATATTTCATTTGCAAAATATTTACTTTAAAACATTATTCACTTTAACCGGGAATATATTTCTTTTATATACTATCAAATCAGTTTGATTTCGTATTTATAACTAATATCTTAAACCCAACTTCTATTTGTAACTTATATTCAGATTTTTCCATACTTATCTTATTTGTATTGTAATCATTTAGAATCTCGTTTATGATTTCCTTTATAATTTGCTAAGTTCAAATCTCATCTCAAATACTGCTTTCAAATCTGATTTCCACTTTTCCATATAAATTCAAACTGGAATTTATATTTCAATTTATCCAACGATAAATAATTCCCTTAATTTATAAACTCATTAAGAATCAACTTCTTGTTTTAATAAAACAAGTTTCCTACTTTTTAACTCTATTTGAATTACACTTAAATTTTTGGAAAAATATATTTCTTCTTACATCTCATATTTCATTTTCTATATTCGAAAATATTTTACGGTATTTAAATACCAAAATTCTAGGGCCAGTGATATTTAAACACAACAAGATCAATCACAGTTAATATATCACAGCATATGTCATAATCAGTGCAAACACAATGATATAAATGTTGAGGAACCCAGTTGGATCCCTCCAACCAGTTTCCCTGCATCCACAGATGTTAATCAACATCAATAATATCATTTTCATATCAATATGAAATATCATGGTGAACAGAATTATTAAACGATCAATGATATAACTAATTCAACAAATTTTATTAACCGTACGTCCAAACAACCATCACACGAGTTATAAAATTACTATAAATATTTTAAAACTCGTTTATATAAAAATATAAACAAGTCAGAGTAAGTGAGTTTACTCACCTTGGTTCGCAGTTGACAGTTCTGCTGTTTTTTTTAAAATCAAACAAACATTTGATTTTTCCACGAAATTCCAGTAGTTTAGTTTTCAGTCACGTCGGTGCTATAACGTAGATTTCGTCATTACAAATCCATTGGATTTGTTCGCATCCAGTTCTGACAATATACGCACAAGATATAATCATTTTAGACAAATACGATATTAATTTAAATCATTAACCCTAAATTATATAATTAATTTAACTTTAATTATTTTCTTTTATAATTAACAGACCCATACCCTTTTATTTCTTCTTTTCCCAAATCAACTGCTCCTTGTTTTGAAAATGCCAACTTCCATCCTATATTGTTCTGAGTTTTCCAGCATCATCTCTCATGTTTCATGTACTCGTCTCGATACCAAAAATTTAGCAACAACTTGATATACATGTTTCTCATCAAATGGCTTTGACCCCCACCCATTCATTCCCGATTTCAAACACTTCTCATATATTGCCTAGATGACATCTGTTGTCATAGCCAGAACTGATATGTGCCATTTATCAGTGTTGTCTCCATATTAGATTCTCACCTTGCTTTCCATATGTCTGCTCTTCATGGTATGCTACAAAATATTGGTCTGTTCTATAGATCTTGCCTTGTACATCCAAATTTGCAAGCCGTTTGGTTCTCAACAAAATGTACAATTTCAATGTGCTTGAAATGTTGGATCAATCCCTCACTGCCAATCCTCCCTTATCCTTCACTGTATCACTGAGCCCGCATACTCCTAGAAAAACCCATCACTGAGACATTACTTCACCATGCTCATCTCACGTCCATCTCCTCCTAACAACTCACACTACTTACAACTCGCACACCCAGGTCAAGTTCCTACAACAGTTCGACACATTCCCCCCTCCAGAAACTCACGACAATTATTTTTTCCCCCACTCCTCAAAACAAGAATATAATAATAAAATATGGCGATCTCCCCCCATTAACAAGATTCAATTACCAACTAACACCCTGCTACTTCGCTTTGTCTCTTCACCTGCAACCTCATCATCCACAAAGAAATACCATTCCTTCCCGTTTTAGTAAGTCAGCTACCCTCCTTTAACATACACATGCTGCTCATACGTCAACTCCATCACCGAATTGTTCAGCGGCCCTCCCCTATTTCCCCACCTCGTTTTCCATAGTTTCTAGAACTAAGGCCAGCATCGATCCCTCCTAATCACGTTTAGCAAGTTACTATTACTTCTCAAACCCGACTCTAATTATCCAGACATTGAACAGAACTTCCAACACTTTTTCCATCTACCGCAGCTTCCACCAACCACCAGAGTCACCCACGACCTAACCACCGGCACTGACACTCCACCCCCTTCCATCACCAGGAACGACGACAACCCTAGCCTCACGATATTGATAGAACAACAAACCAATTTGGTTTGAAACCATTAAACCCCACATAAGCTTGAGGAGAATCCAAGGAGGAATTCAAAATATATAATGTTTCGATTTATAGAATTATATTTTATTTCTTGGATTTCCTTTTTGAAGAGGCCGATCTAAATTTGGGGGAAAAGGTTTCAGTTTTACAGAAGTAAAGGAAAGAAATGGCCGGCTTGTTAAAATGGACTAAAGAGGTATAATCCCGAATATATAAAAGAAATGATTGGCTTCTCGCAGAAGATTTTCTGGTGGCTTCCAACCGAAAGAACAGGTTGATTTGGTACACACGGAATTGAAAAACGGGAGCATATAACATTCTGAAGTGTGCAGGGAAGGATAGTAAATAATAATATTATTATTTTTTCTTTGGTGCAAAATTTTACTTTAATCTTTATAGTTATTACTAAATGGGTATACACCTCTGTTTATTTGACTTTGAACATGTGTTCATATTTAGTCAAGATAAAATATTTATTTGAAGTTTAAGCGGTACCGGCTATGAAGGATTTCATTTATTTACCGATCGTTTTCATTAATAAATTTCATATAAATTTCCATTAACACTCTAATATGGCATTTAAAATAAATATAAACATTCTAAATTAAATAGCTTAAAAATCCGGGTCGTTACATTCTTTCCCCCTTAAAATAATTTCGTCCCCAAAATTGCTAAGCAGTAAAAATGCTATAACTCTAATTCCTCATAACCTACTTAGTTGAAATCTTATATTCCATACCTTCATAACCAGTTCTTATCCGACCTTCGAATTCTCCTACTACTCGACCCTTCATAATCATTTCCAAATGATCTGTCCACCATTTTTGGACAATTCATCATCACATTCTTACCTTCAATCCATATGCTCTGCTGCATATTCACGCCCATTCCAATCGATTTTAAATCCATTTATCAATTTCATTAATCCACTAGAAATTTTATTAATCAATTTTGGTTCTCTTATTTCAGTTACAACTAACACTGTATTTAAATTATCAAAAATTTCTTGAAAATTTTCTAACTCTTTAAATTTTCGAAAAATTCTGCCAGCATCTCCTTTGCACGGCTCAATCGGTACAACCACAACTCGCCTTTCTAGGCCTCCTCCAGTCCAAATGAAAACCAAAAAGCCCAGCAGCCTACCCCATAGGCTCATAAAACCATCAAACCCATGTAATATTTTAAACATGTAACTTTTTGTCGGGCATAATTCTATCTCTTTCTCAGCGTACATATATCCATTTCCAATTGGTTTCAAATCAATCCAACTTCTTATTTTTAGCTCTTTAATCAACTTCTGATTAGTCCACTTCCATTCTATCAATTTAAGTCTGATATTTATTTAAGTCAATCCACTTATTATACTTGAATTCAAATTTATCACAATTCAATTTCAATTAACAACATCCAATATATATTCAACTTACTTGTAAATAAATCGAATTCATATTAATCATTTGAATCTCAACATTTCTCTTTATTTAATTTCACTCGGAATTACTTCTAATTTAATCCAATTTCATTTAACTTAACTGAAGTTAAATTTCAATTCATTTGATACATTTTTACCATTTCAATCTATTCAACTTATACAAGTTAAATTTTAATTTCATAATTCAAATTCCCAGGTTTTATTTCAAATTAGTTTGAAATCATGTATATTTATATACATATATTTATAATCTACTCAATTCAAAACATTTGAATTTCTAGAACATTTTGTCCTTTTCAAACAAATTTTTCATTCCCAAATTATTACGATAGCAATCCATCACTCGGAAACTTGAAAATGAATACCGATAATGTTGCGATCCATTGTAAGAATTATTTTCTCGTCACGGAAGTGATTTCAGTGCTTAATCCCTTTAAAAATCCATTCTAATCATTCTTATTCAAAAATACTTTAAAGTAATGTTATATTACTTTATATTATTTCAAAAAATATTTTCTATACACTTGGAATTTAAATTCCAATTCTGGTTTAAACTTAATCTTGGTTTACCTCATTTGTATACATTATCCTTATACAAATTATATAACCATTTCAATATTTCATAATTCCAATTGATTTTAATAACAATCAACACATTCATATATAATAATTCAAAAATTATTCCTTTTATATCAAAATAATTTTTGGGAAGAATTATTTCAATTACCCATTTTAAAAAAATATTGTATTGAATTGATTTGTTCGAGAGTTTAGAAACACCTATCGATACATTTGTACATTCTGTATCGACCAGAATTCATAAACCGCTTAACAAAACAGTCAACACAATATAAAACAATTTTTGTATCAAATCTACAAATACGCGCTCATATATATACTTACAAACTCAATCTAGAGTATTACTAACTCCGTCTCTATGCAGTCATGCCACAGAGCCAAGGTGAGACGACCCCTAACCCCGTACTGACGGTGGCAAGGGTAATCCTTGGAATATAACACATAAACAGATAATAGCAGAACAGAAATAGATAAATGCACCAGATAATGCACAATAGAATATACTGGATAAACGTAATCATCAGAGTTACACAATATACAGGATCATACTTAGTAAAAATACAGTTCAGCTATACATAAATGTCTACAGCGGAAACAAACATAATATGTACAATAGGAGCTGAACAACATAAAAAATGATAGAATCCATCTTCAGCTCCAGCTATCCAGAAAGAGCCAGCTAAACCTGAATACAAGGCTTCCCGTGTAGAAAAAGCGGCACCCGAGTTTGAAAGTGAAACAAACTACAAGTCAATCGTGGGACTGGTATGAGAAATCTACTCAACACGTTTATAATATGGCTAATCACAGGACCACGCCACTTTCATGGAACGGGTTTACTCCATCGGATTGCCAGTGCTTCAAAACAAATAATTCTTCTAAACATCACAATGCTTTTTATAAAAATGAAGCCATTATAAGACTCAATTCCCATCACACAATGCAACGCAAACCGGAGGATAGAGTTTTTACCTTATAATGGCCATGATATGCTTGATGCGAATAAAACTAAAGCATTTGACATTACTACTAGTGTTTATATGTTTCAAAAACAATTTCAAATCATAAGTATCAATCATAGACGACATTAATGCCCCATACCACTATGTCGCCATATATAGGTATACAATCAAAATCGCACAGTCACGTATTTGGAAATTGGATTTCCGTCATGAACCAAGGCAAAAGATAGTCCTTACCGAATTCGAGACTTCTTAGCCCGAGTCTCAGGATCAGAACGCATCAACCCTTGGATCGTCAGGGCCAGTCCACACAGAGTGGATTAAAATGCCTGAACACTACGTTTCCCTGCCCTTTGGGGCGTAAGTGAGCCAACGAATGACTCCATCGGTCCCGAATCGACCGATATATCCGAGGCGCCTCGCAACAGTAACAACCACATAAGTCAAACTCGTCAGGGCGTGTAAAACCACTGATGCCACTTCTACCTAGGAAGAAACGCATGCCCCCCCGAGGTCCTCTCCCGTTTCTGGTTCATACCGGGGTGTGAGGTTCGCGAATTCACGTTATACACAAAGCTACGCCACACAGGCGATGCTTTGATCATCACCACAAGACTTTGCTTTTCAAAATAAGCCTTGACCACTGCATCTTAGCATGCCACACAGGCAATTCACGCCATGTAACTGATGGCAATCAATCACACAAAATAAATTCCAATGCCAGACACACCATCTATTTACAAGTCCGTTCTGGGTCTGAACGAAACCGGAGGCACTATATACCTCGCAAACCCATCGATCTCCACCTACGTCTGGACGATCACCACTCATTATCCATATTTCGGGATGCCTCCCAATCAGGACATCAGTTACCATCCAAACGAGGTGAAGATTTCCGGTCTTCAACCACCGTCTTCATCTTCGATTTCTTATCGTCGATTCAGTTATTCAGAATGGGATAAACCCGGTATTTCTGAGCAACTCGTGTATATAATAAACACATGCTACACAAACACTACATACGCATCATTTCAATTCATTAGTCGCTAACCGTCAATCAGTAAGAGAACGATTTCCCAAATATTAACCCCGAAGGCCGAAACCAACATCAGATCAACACCCAGGAAACCATTCGACTTAGCCAACCTTCAGTTAATTTCTAAATTTCACATCCATATCGTTTGTACTATTTTATAACGATTTATCGCTATTTTTATTTATTTTAAAATAGCCAATTTACTCAGAACGACGCTTCGGGCCATAACGTGGTCGTGGCGCTGTTTTTCTTCAAATTTGATTTACACATATCTGAAAATCTAACCGTTTGATCTTCACAAAATTTACATCATTAGAAAGATCTTTTCAAAACGAATCCAACGGTTCCAGTTTCTGGAAAATCCGACGGTCGGATCTCCCAGTATAATCGTTTGAAGTTTCGATTTCAAAATACGAACTATAGCTCGTTATTCGATTAAATATAATTATATTTATATATATAAATATAATTATATTTATATATATATAAATATAATCGATTCTGGCGCTGTTTTTCTTTAGATTTGAATTAAACATTCCAGACAATCCAACCGTTGGATTTTTACAAAGTTGGTGCAGTTGGAAAGATATTTCCAAAGCGAACCCAACGGTTGCGGTTTCAGGAAAATCCGATGGTCGGATCTCCCGCACTAATCGTTTGAAATCACGGTTTCAAAATACGAACTGCAGCTTCGTTATTCGATATATTTCAATTCTATTTATATATATATATATATATGTCAATTCTTCGATTTCAAAACCATATGATTTTCATACATTTGATAAAAATGATATTTTTATCTATCTGTCTTCTATTTCAACACTTCACTATTTTTAACAATTCATGTATATAATAAAAATGGGATTTTTAATGTAAAACAATTCATTTCAAAACACGACTATTTTATATAGTTCATATAGATGATAAAAATATGATTTTTATTATAAAACCATTTCTTTCAAAACACGACTATTTTATATAGTTCATATAGATGATAAAAAATGATTTTTTTTATTATAAAACAATTTATTTCAAAATATGAATACCATTCAACACATGAATTTCAATTCAACGAATGAATTTCGATTCAACACATGAAGGTTTTCTATAGTTTGTATATATAGATAAAAAGGTGATTTTTATATTTAAAAACACGAATACCATTCAACACATGAATTTCTATTCAACGAATGAATTTCAATTCAACACATGAAGGTTTTCTATAGTTTGTATATATAGATAAAAAGGTGATTTTTATATTTAAAACACGAATACCATTCAACACATGAATTTCCATTCAACGAATGAATTTCAATTCAACACATGAAGGTTTTCTATAGTTTGTATATATAGATAGAAAGGTGATTTTTATATTTAAAACACGAATAACATTCAACACATGAATTTCTATCCAACGAATGAATATCGATTCAACACATGAAGGTTTTCTATTCAACGAATAAATATAGTTTCAACAAATGAAATTATTCTAACACATGAATATTATTCAAAATTTCGGCAGCATAACGGCAGGGTATTTAAAACCGGGACCGTCCTTAGTACGGCTCCTCGCTCTCCCTTAAAGCCTCGCAGCTTTTGACAATGGGGAATCATGCATCTAGTTCGCACGCAGGCGGCATGTATATTTTTTCATTTCCACAAACTAATCCTATGTGGTTTCAACCAAATATTTCTCAACCACAAACGGGTATTTTTCAACCACAATCAATCAATTCCAACCACAAACAATTCCAATCAACCATTCGCTATCAATCAATTTTCACACCAATCACAACCAATAAATATCGTCCATTGTTTGTGGACGAGGGGCGTATATATATACATATATTTATATATAGCATTTCACTTCTATTTCAACACATATATAATTTTTACAATGCATATATAACTTATACATCAAACGTACAACTTATACAACGCTTATACAAGAGGTGTACAATGCTCATATAACTCATACATCGACTATATAATTTATACATCGTCGTTCTCCATATCGTTTATAAATTAGAAATCTCACATTGGGTTCCACTCCACCAAAAATAGCAGAAGGCTCAGAAAAATATGCGGTCTCTTCTAGAAGGTAGAAGACGTCCACACGAGTCCACTGTCTCTTGTTTCACTGAATTTCGTCAACATAGCAAAAAGATATGATTTTTATCGTGAAATCAAAGTTTGCGACATTTTTTAAAGTGTTGAAATCAATTCAAAAATCTCAAGGTCGTTACCTCCTTCGTCGTTCATAACTAGGTTTCCAAATCTCGTCCAATCCGTGAAGCTTGGTTCAGATCAGGTCGCCCCACCGCGTAGATCTTGGAGAGGCGCAACCAAAGGGACCCACCGCCGCCAGCTCGAACTCCGATCAGAGGAGCAAATTGGGCGCAAACGGGTGGACTTCTCTGGCACGATTCTCGACGTAAACGTGGCGAGGGTGGTCGAGGTAGGTATGGATTTGGAGCTGGGATCGAGGGCTCCAAAAGCTTCAACTGGCGGGGGCGCTGAAACGCCATGGATCGATTGGAAATTGGTAGAGAAGTGGTGAAGGCTCAGCCGACGTCGGTCGAGAGAGAAGAGGGGTTTTCTGCGTTTTTTTTATTAATGAATAAAATTTTCAATTGGCAGGAATTTATATAATTTAGAAAATTAGGGTTTTCTTTAACGAACTCCAACTCAAACCCAACAAGTGTCGCCCACAGCTAAATACCCCTATTCCGAACACAATGGAATATGTTTCGTAGGCCCATTCGACTGTTTTAGTCTGGTTTTCTTCAAATTAAAATATAAAACATTCAATATTTGGTTTGAACGTACATTTCAATTTGCTGGGGCCACATACTAACTCGAAAAATTCTAGAAAAATAAATCCAGCTATGTTTTGACGATACGGTCCCAACAAAACTAGTTTCGTCGAATTCTGAGACTGTTTGAAAAATGGCCCATTTCTGGTCGATCTAATTTAACCGTAATTGACCAAAATACATTTTCCCTTGCCACGCTCACATACTAGCTTCAAAAATTATGAAATTTGAAACCTAGCAATAACTTCACATCCCGGATCCAACAAAAGTGGTTTCTTCAAATTCCGAGGTCGTTTGCAAAATGGCCAATTTCACGGGCTATATAAATTCCATAGCGACCTTTCTGAAAATTCATTTGGCCATAACTTTTGCTTTCCGCTGTGAAACTTCGATTTTTCAGATTCGTTAGAAAGATATTCACCAACAGATTTAAATATTTTCGGTTTCACACAAATCCGTTTTGTTTTGAACCCGGTACAGTCAGTCAAAGTTTGAATTCAAATTTTGAAACTACCGCGCCATTTCAGGCATTGTTTATAATTAGAGTTATCTATATTCGTTTTCAATTGTCGATTCAAACTCAGTTTTCATCTTTATTATTTAAAATATTTATTTTAAATATTTAAAATCCACTATTTTAGCCAATTTAAAAAAAATTAATTGGTTCAGATTTTCTGGGTCATTACACAAGGTTACTACTCAACCTTCGGCTCTGATACCAACTGTAATGGGCCGAATTTCTGTACCCTTTAAGTTGACTAATTACACCATACGTCCAACCCAAATTGCACAGAAATACGAATCATTATTAGAAAGAAGTTAGAGGATGAGAAATAGATAGAAAGAAATATTAGAACAGAAGAAAACGAAGATCACAAACTCACAGCGGAACGAATAAAATATATTAGATAACATAAACTTTGAAATACAATTCAGTAACTTTATATACATACCATCATCAAAGCACAACTGGGACAGTTATAAACACCTGTTTCCAGATATGAACATAATACACGGCGGAAAAATATGATGGTCTATAGCTAACTGGTGAAGCCTCCTGCTTCAAACTCCTCCAAGTGAATCTGTAAAATCTCGACTACTTGACTGCCCGTACAAATTTGGGCACCCAAGAGCTTAGGGAAAACAAACAAGATAAACTCTAGGTCAGTCATGGGACTGGTGTGAGTAAACTCCAACCATTTGTTTAACTTTCAAAATCCTTTCGAAAGAAATGATAATCGTAAGACCGATCCACACATAAACACGGATGGTTTTTACCTTACGATAACCAAAAACATTTTTAATATCAAATCCGGTGATATTATAACAGTGTCCACATCAAATAAATAGAAATCTAGCGGAACGCTTGCATCTCACGCTCCATATATAATATTAAATCAAAAACCACATGGCGCTTATTGGAGATTGGATTTCCAACATGACAAGGTATGGAACCACCTTCCGATAGTTTATCTCTAGAGGGGAATACGCTGGGTTCAATATGAACATCTTACAACCCGGCCCACACATGGCTGACCACTCATTTAACTTAAGTGTACCGAGCATATTATCACCAACGGTAGTGATTAGCAACCGTTACCGAAAGCATACAGCAGCGAATAAAATAAGAAGCAAATAAAATTTCTCTAGATCAGGTGATAATACTTCTAATCGGAACGACCCATATATGGCCATACTACCTGCCGATTTCTGTCATTTTCCGGTTGTTGAGGCTTGAGGTCACGATTATTCTCCAGAACATCTTGCCACCATTTACTTTGAATATCATGTCGTCGGACATTCATCCATATATGTTGTCCTGAGACTGGACAAACCAAAGGCACCATTCTATCAGTCCATCTTGGGCAATTTCTACCTAGGATTAATTGAACAGTCCTTGAACTTTACTCCATCTTCATACATCTTCAGCATAAGTTGATTCGTAACGCTTATGCCAATATGGAGTGGCTTTTAGATATTAAATCTGATTCTGGCCTCTACATATCGCCAACAGAGGTATAAAATAAACTAAAACTTTGATAACCGGTGAGTTAACTATCAAAGGAACATCCATTCAGTCAACGATTCTATTTCCAAATGGAATTTCTACTGATCAGCCAACAAACAATATTGACCCATTTTAAATTAATTTCTTATTATATTATCATTTCCAATTCCTACTTCCCATCTTTCGTATCCTTTCATAGCTTGATTTCCTCTCTCGATTCTTGGAAAACATCTCCAGTATCATAATTTCTTATATCCCTCTTATTCTAATTAGAAAACATTTTTAAATATTCATGAATCCTTATTTTCTATCTTTAGAAAATATACCTTATTAACATCGGAAAATATTTCCATATTCCATTTCTAAATTCATCGTTGACCAATTCATTCATTTTCTACGCGTAGAAAATCTCTCATTTTATTTGGTAAACATTTCAAAATCCTTTAAATTAACTCGAAGTTATAAAAACATCGTTATTATAACTCAAACACTTAATCATTTATTAACTAATTGTATTGCTAACCAATCTTCACTATCGAACCTTAACCATTCCTCCGTTAATCATGAAGTCAATCAAGTTGGGGTATAATTACCTCTCAGACCTTAACTGAATAATATTCTCAATTTTGAAATGGTCAAAGCTCACAACTTCAAACAAAACATCGCTTACGCTACTCTCAGATTCAATTTAAGAATACACTTCTTTTACGGAAAAGACATTGATTATAACGATAGCGTTATAATCGATGTTTCCAAGTATTTGATTTATAAAACATTAACTATAATGGTAGTGTTAAAATCGCTGTCTAGATTTATAAAAACATTTGTTATAACAACAGCGTTATAATCGCTGTTTAATCAAAAGCATCTTTTATAACAAGCGTTATAATCGCTGTTCCCGAATATTTGATTTATAAAAATATAATTTGTATTTATTAATTTCAAAAAATAAATTTATAAGTAAATAAATAATTAAATAATTGAACTTGATACAATGGAAAGTAAAAAAACTACTTCCCTAAATTCGATATAGCCAAAGTTCAAAAAATAAATTCCTCTCGAATAATCTATGTTCGATTATATTCCGAACTTCGGAGTTTATCTACCATTTCAAGTTAATTCAAATTCCAGATTCAATTTTTAATTTATCCTTTCCAAATCATTACCAAAATCCTTTATAACCATCCCAGTCTACAATCGTTATCACACTTTATTTTATATTTCGAATTTTGAACTAAAACTCATCGTTTTCCTTTTAAAACGATTAACCATTTCCCTTTTTCACCCAATTTCCAATTTTGATTCATTATTTCAAATCTAGATTTCCTTTAGAGATATTTCATTAGCAAAATATTTACTTTAAAACATTCTTCACTTTAACCGGGATTATATTTCTTTTATATACAATCAAATAAGTTTGATTTTGTATTTATAACTAATATCATAAACCCACTTTTATTTGTAACTTCTATTCAGATTTTTCGATACCAATCTTATTCGTATTGTAATAATTTAGAATCTCGTTTATGGTTTCCTTTATGATTTGCTAAGTTCAAATCTCATCTCAAATATTGCTTTCAAATCTGATTTCCACTTTTCCATATAAATTCAAATTTGAATTTATATTTCAATTTATCTAACGATAAATAATTCCCTTAAATTATAAACTCGTTTAAATTCAACTTCTTTTTTTAATAAAACAAGTTTTCTACTTTTTAACTATACTTGAATTACACTTAAATTTTTGGAAAAATATATTTCTTTTAAATTCAAATTTCATTTTATATATTCGAAAATATTTTACAGTATTTAAATACCAAAATTCTAGGGCCTGTGATATTTAAGAACAACAAGATCAATCACAGTTAATATATCACAGCATATGTCACAATCAACGCAAACACAATGATATAAATGTTGAGGAATCCAGTTGGATCCCTCCAACCTATTTCCTTACATCCACAGATGTCAATCAACATCAATAATATCATTTTAACATCAATATGAAATATCATGGTGAACAGAATTATTAAACGATCAATGATATAACTAATTCAACCAATTTTATCAACCATTCATCCAAACAACCATCACCCGAGTTATAAAATTACTATAAATAGTTTAAAACTCATTTATATAAAAATATAAACAAGTCAGAGTTAGTGATTTTGCTCACCTTGGTTCGCAGTTGATGGTTCTTCTCCTGTTTTGTTTTAAAATCAAACAGAGTTTTGATTTTTCCATGAAATTCCAGCAGCTCAGTTTTAAGTCACGTCGGTGCTGTAACGTAGATTCCGTTATTACAAATCCATCGAATTTGTTCGCGTCCAGTTCTAACAATGTACGCACAAGATATAATTATTTTAGACAAATACGATTTTAATTTAAACATTAACCCTTAATTATATAATTAATTTAACTTTAATTATTTTCTTTTATAATTAACAAACCCATACCCTTTTATTTCTTCTTTTCCCAAATCAACTGCTCCTTGTTTTGAAAATGCCAACTTCCATCCTGTATTGTTCTGAGTTTTCCAGCATCATCTCTCATGTTTCATGTACTCATCTCGATACCAAATATTTAGCAACAGCTTGATATACATGTTTCTCATCAAATGGCTTTGACCCCCACCCATTCATTCCCGATTTCAAGCACTTCTCATACGTTGCCTAGATGACATCTGTTGTCATAGCCAGAACTGATATGTGTTATTCATCAGTGTTGTCTCCATATTAGATTCTCACCTTGCTTTCCATATGTCTGCACTTCATGGTATGCTACAAAATATTGGTCTGTTCTATTGATCTTGCCTTGTACATCTAAATTTGCAAGCCATTTTGGTTCTGAACAAAACGTACAATTTCAACGTGCTTGAAATGTTGGATCAATCCCTTACTGCCAATCCTCCCTTCTCCTTCACTATATCACTGAACCCGCAGACTCCATGAAAAAACCCATCACCGAGACATTACTTCAGCATGCTCATCTCGCATCCATATCCCCCTAACAACCCACACTACTTACAGCTCGCACACCCAGGTCAAGTTCCTACAACAGTTCGACACATTCCCCCTTCCAGAAACTCACGACAATTATTTTCACCCCACTCCTCAAAACAAAAGAAGATAATAAAAAAACTGGCGATCTCCCCTCATTAACAAGATTAAATACCAACTAACACCCTGCTACTTCGCTTTGTCTCTTCACCTACAACCTCATCATCCACAAAGAAATACCACTCCTTCCCGTTTTAGCAAGTCAGCTGCTCTCCTTTAACATACACATGCTGCTCGTACGTTAACTCCATCACCGAATTGTTCAGCGGACCTCCCCTATCTCCCCACCTCATTTTTCCATAGTTTCCAGAACTAAGACCATCACGATCTCTCCTAATCACGTTTAGCATGTTACTGTTACTTCTCAAACCTGACTCTAATTATGCATGCATTAAACAAAACTTCCAATACTTCCTCCACTTACCGCAGCTTCCACCATCCACCAGAGTCACCAGCGTCCTGACCACCAGCACTGACACTACACCCCCTTCCATCACCAGGAACGACAACAACCCTAGCCTCACGATTTCTATAGAACAGCGAACCAATTTGGTTTGAAACCATTAAACCTCATATAATCTTGAGGTGAATCCAAAGAGGAATTCAAATATATAATGTTTTGATTTATAGAATTATATTTTATTGCTTGGATTTCCTTTTTGAAGAGGCCGATCTAAATTTGGGGGAAAAGGTTTCGGTTTTGCAGAAGTAAAGAAAAGAAATGGCTGACTTGTAAAAATGAACTAAAGAGGTATAACCTAGAATATATAAAAGAAATGATTGGCTTCTCACAGAAGATTTTTAGGTGGATACCAACTGAAGGAACGGGTTGACTTGATACACACGGGATTGATAAGTATGGAGCATACAACATTCTGAAGTGTATTGTGAAAGATAGTAATTATTATTATTATGATTTATGTAGTTTCAAAATTTTATTTTAATCTTTATAGTTATTACTAAATGGGTATATACCTCTTGTTTATTTGACTATGAACATGCATTCATATTTAGTAAAGATAAAATATTTATTTGAAGTCTAAGCGGTACCGGTTACGAAGGATTTCATTTATTTACCGATCGTTTTCATTAATAAATTTCATATAAATTTCCATTTAAACTCTAATACAACATTTAAAATAAATATAAACGTCCTAAATTAAATGGCTAAAAAATCCGGGACGTTACAAAATAACCTAGAATACCAAATCTGGTTTGAAGAATCGAACGGAGTTGTAAACATCAGAGAAGACTAACCTTTTATTTCTTCTACACCATCTATTATATCATGTGATTCCATTAATAAGCACCATATTTTTGGTTTTTATAATTTCTTTCATATTCATTGTTTCAACCGGCAAATAGGAAGCACGTGAAAAAAGAAAGAGAGAGAGAGAGGCATACGGGGATGAGTAAATGGGTAAACAATCAAGTATATGAAGACCCGTTAGACACCAATAATTGGGTCTCTTACATATTTAGGACAAAATATTTTTATCTCTAGCTGGTCCATGTTTAGAGACAGAAATTAAAAAAGTCACAGTTCTTCATCTTAAATTTATCTTTTTACTATAGTTGTTAGGGATGAGGGTGAAGGATCTTAAGGAAAAACTAACACTAGAGGGGATGAATAGTGTTTTAAAGAATTTATACAAATCTTAACTAATTAACAATTACTTAGACTACAATATGAATCACAAAATGGATGTCATAACAGAGACAGTCATAGATGCATAGATAAATAAAAGTAAAATGCAGAAAAGGAAAGAACACATCAGATTTTTATACTGGTACGGATTGCTCCTACGTTCAGTCCCACACAACGCCAAATTGTGCAGAGTTTTGTTAATATCAGTATCCAACTACAATACCCTTGACTTCATGACTACAAGGTTAACACCGCTCCATTTCTTGGTTTATGGGCTACAAGGAACATACCCACCTTGATTCATGGGTTACAAGGTTAACACCCTTGTCTTTCCTTGATTTCAGGACTACAAGGAACACACGCTTACAACTTTTGATTACAATTGCCCTATAACTCTTGAGTAGCCCTTCCAAATAGAGAGTATTTGATAGAGAATGAAAATAAAAGAAGAATGATATAATTTGTATTGAAATAGGCAAGTAATAGTGTAGAATCTTAGAAAATTAAGAAAAATAATGGTGGTATGTTAAGTAAGGAAGAAGGAGATGATTAGTTATGAAAAATTTCTGAAATCAATCCCTTTATATAGTGTTCTAAGAGACACAACCATTTCTGAAACATTTTAAAATGAAAAGACACAACTTCTAAATTCAAATAAATTGTGATGGTTATATGTCTACATGTCAAAATGTGTATGTCGACATATACATATAAATTTGAATTTTAAATTATTTTTCAAGTATTTAAACCAATACATATATTCTGGAAATTCCTGAACAAAACTAGTTGTTTAAAATATGATTTTTCTAGTATAAATTCGTAATAAAATATTATTTAAACATATGATTTAAAAACTATATATAAGAGATATAAAACTATATAATTATAAACCCATTTTATAATATATATATATATATATATATATAAGAAACTTAGAAAGTATATATCATAAGTCTAAAATCCTCAAAACTCATTTTTGAAAAAAAGTTTGAAATCAATTTTTGTAAATAATGTAAAAACAGTTTGAAATCAATTTAAAAATGGATAATTTTGAAAATGAAAATATAGTTTGAGTGTTATTCAGAGTTTTACATACTAACTAGACTCTTTTACTTTAATAATCTTGTACTCTTGATTTCTTGATATCTTGATACTCATAAGTCTTGATCTCCGTTGAAATCTTGAATCTCTTAATTCTTGAAACTCTTAACTATACATTTTTCAATATCTTATTACTTGCATATAATTCTTGTATATACATACACACGCACACACACACACACACACACACACACACACACACACATATATATATATATATATATATATATATATATATATATATATATATATATATATATTCGACTAAAATGTTAGTACATATTTTATAATCAGTAATGATAATAATTGAAACAAGGATGTTTTCATCATAACATCATCAACATTTTGTTCTCCAACAATAATGTTTTCTAAGTTAGGGTTTAGGCTATCCTGGATGGATATTTGGTATCAGAGCTAGGTTTCCCGATTACAAGAAAATATATGTATGAGAGACATACTTGCTATTCGAAAAGTTTTTTTAACTTATAATATTATATATATATGTGTGTGTGTGTGTGTGTATGATATAACTCCAAGACATGCACGATTATACTAGGCAAACTCTCTATTTCATCCTTCTTGAATTTGGCTTAAAATACTTTCTTAGGGATTTCCACCAAAGGTTTTTCCTTTTTCAATTGGTTGAAATGTCTGAAAATCATCCTCAGCAAGGGAATCCAGGAAGGCCTTCATGCCTACTTGAATGGTTCTAATAGTAACTTAGGACTGTGGAACAAGTTATCGTTGCCCCAGCAGCTAACCCGTTGATGAGGATTTCAACTTCACTCGTCTATGCAAGTATTTAGTTAGTCTCGAAGACAAGCCTTTTTATGAAACTGAAGGATTTCTTGAGGCCAAGGTATGGATGGAGGAGTGTGATCATATCTTCTAAGTTACATGATGGGAAGACCCGCTAAAGCATAGGGTAGCCCCTTGGCATCTTAAGGGTGAATCATTGGAGTGGTGGTACATGGTTTATGAGGAAAATGTGGGTAGGATATTTACTTGGAGGAGTTTAAATCCAATTAGAGGTTAAGTTTCCACCGAAGTGAGTCTGCAAATGGAGAATTTCATCTAGTCGAAGCAAGGATAACTAACCTTAAGGGAATATGTTCCCAAGTTTATGGAACTGTCTAAATTTGGTAGAGGACTTATAGATATGCCTAGGAATAAGGCACTGAGATTTGATAAGGGGTCTTAGCTCACCTTTAAGGGAAATGTTGTTAGCTCAAGTGACTTTTGGAGTAACTTTTGAGGCACTAGTGGAGACAATCATTTTATGCTCTAGAGAAGAAAAGAAGAAGACTAAGAGTGAGAAGTGGAAGGTACTTCGAATCTTGGAAAAAATATGAAGAAAAACTTTTAGTTGAGGAAGAATGGGAAATTCAAGAAAGTAGATAAAGAGTGTGGGATATGGCATCAGAAGGGCCACGAGGCCAAAGATTATAGGTTTGGTCTAGAGAAGTTGGAGTTTAAGGGAAAATTTTATAACTATCAAGAGGACGAACATCTTATTAGGAAATGACCTAACTCTAAGGGAGGTTCGAATGAGCAGAATTATGATTTATAAATAGCATTCCTTCAGACTCGACTACCAAAGAACCAAGGTTAACTAGCTCTAGAAGGTACCATTTCTATTTGAGGGATTTCCATTCCTACCTTCTTTCATTTGGAGCATCTCATTCCTTCGTATCTAGGAGAATTATTGATTTCTGGAAACTTCCAATTTCTATTGCTAGTAATCCGGTAGTGGTATCTAACCCTAACGGAGGAGCTAAGTAGCTCTTATTGATTTGTAAAGGCATAGTATTAGACGTCGAGGATGTCGATTTGTAACACCCACCCTCCGCCAATGCCACTTTTGCAAGTACACTAGCTTTGGAGGGGCATTAAACAAGGTAAACATGCATGCAGATATCACAAGACATAACATATATGTAAAACAGAGTAGTAAAGCAGCGGATAAAACTAACATTTCAAAACCATAGTCAAGTTACATCAAAGTACTTGGTCATTATTTTCCCACAAAACAAAGTCTAGAACATAAACTGAAAAGTGGAAAAAAAAACATAAAGTAACTATCCCCAAAGTAGAATAAGGCCATAGCATGCTCAAGTCCAAACCATACATGAGCTATCCAGAAAAGCAGCTAAAGATCCAGCTAGGTACCAGTGTTCCCACCCTGCAAACCTGGGGGGGGGGGGAACGGAAGAAAAGAGGCGAAAGAAAACGGGTCAGTCAAAAAGACTGGTAAGTCCTATCTACTATTAGTATAAAAACTAATAAGGTTAACTGGACATGTAAAGCAGAAATGAAACATAGGGTGATAACTGGCATGGTGAAGAGACAGATCAAGTGTGGCATCGCATATACAAGGTTAGGTTGCACCAAGTGTGTACTAGTAATCTGTGTCAAGTATCAACAAGAAAAGATCCCTTGGTCCAATCTTGGCCCATTATCCTGAGATGACCTTGTTCGAGGTCCAACAATACGGTCTAGTCGATCGGCTCCCTAAAAGCCTAACTCGTCAAGTGTCGGTGTCATACGGCCCAATCACGAAGTGTAGTCAAACTGTGCTAGGTCCACCCTAGGGTGTATCAAGCCCTAGGGTGCCAACCACGGACACAAATCAAGCACGCACAGTCTAAACCTACGGGTGCCCATGTCTGCTTTTTCAACTCCGGACTATATGCACGACCATAGTCCGCCTGAACTACACCGGCGCACCTACTCAGCCGTCGTTTTGGTCGCTTACATGTCAGCCCAGTAATCGTGCCCCACCCTAGCCTAGTCCCTAGGGTATCTTGATACAATCAAGAGGGTTACTGGTGAAAAGGACCACGTAACTAGGGTTTCTAACGGGTTAAATGTGGTTAACCCTACCCAATCAAGTATCAAGTTGGTTAAGTGTACCCAAGGTTCATGACTTAACCCCGTCAACCCATCGTGTTTAATTGGTTAAGTATTAAAGTGGTCCATGACTTAACCCTAACATGTGGCATTAATTAATTTAATGCACCCAACCTCTCACATTAGACCTTGTTGTGGTTACTAGTTAAGCCGGGCGGGTCCGGGTAGCTTTACACCACAACTTGGTCTAACCTCGGGTTTCAAGTGCGACATGACCAACTACTCACATTGGGTCCTATTGCTTGTAGCCACTAGTTAAGCCGGTCGATTCCGGGTAGATTTATGCTACAAACTCAACCCAACCTCGAGTTGCCACACTCATATTTTCTAGAAGTCATGTCCAAGTTCATGTTTCAAGCATAATCACATGTCATATTTCATGTCATCTTTTCAAGTCATGTTTTCATGTCATTTTAGTTTACCCATAACGTAACCCCATCGCATGTAAGTTCGCATAAACGCAAATAGATCTCAAAAGGGGAAACTTAGAAGCATGACATAATTAATAAGGTTTTGGGCCACAAGTTAAACATGGTGGCATATGAGGCAAATGTGTTCATAAACTTGCATATTATATCACAGGCCTCAAGACATGCATGATATCAACTTTAGCAAAATAGGTGAAACATGGTCATAAATGACATAGGATTATAGCAAGTGATTCGCATATAACATCATATGCAAGATAGCATAAGGTAGATCATAGACTTGCATATTAGATTATAAGCCTCAAAACATGCATGATATCAAACTTTAGCAAATAGGTGAAACATGATCATAAATGACATAGGATGGTAGCTAGTGATTCGCATATAACATCATATGCAAGATAACACAAGGTTTATGAGAGTTTCTATGTTGCTTTATGCAACATTTCCAATCAAAGCTCATAGCTTTCTATGCATAAGGTAAAGGTGATAGCTTTACAAACATGCATAGAATAAATCTATGCATAACATGATAGGATCAAAGCACATATCATACTTAGGCCCAAACTCAAACTTGCAACATGGCATATTTAACTTCATAGTTAGAATCTAAGAGTAGTATAGGGCTTATAATGCTATGAAGACTTATAAAATATAAATAAGATTGAGACGAAGCCACTAGAAACTCTAAAGACCCCCAAATAGCAAGCTTTAATGAAAACCCTTGAGAAATAAGAAGAAGATCCTTTCTTTGATGAAGAAAGATTGAACTTTGGCCTTGAATCAAGCTTAGAAACTCTCAAACAAGCTTAGGAACTCTCATATGAATGAAGATGGAGGCTATGACAAGAGGGTGGAGGCCATGATTAAACATTTTGGCATAGTTTAGTTGTAGGATTGATTTATGATGACTTAGGCTAGGTATTGGGGTCTTATTATAGATGATTAGGTTAGTTTAGACCATAGGATTAACCCTAATTTAGATCTGGGCCATCAATTCACATCACTAGCCTCCAAACATGTCTTGAGAAACAAGTTTGGTGCACCCAGGGCAGACTGGCCGACCACCCAAGTCGACAGCGGTGTCGACTGGGCAGTCGACACAGCCTGGGGTGTGTCGACTCCCAAGTCGACTCCCCAGTCGACTTGGGGAGTGTCGGGATCTTTTCCCGCCTACTTGCCCAGCTGAATTTGAAATCTGTTTTTAAATTTAAATTTTCTGAAAACTTCCATGGGCCTTAATTGGGTCATACGGACTCCGATTTTCGAAAACTTGGACTCTATTTCGCGTATTTTTCCAAGACGAACGCAATGGCACAGCCCGTTTCCCTTGATTCAGATTTTATCATTGATTTCTGCCTTGGTTTATGTTATAACTTGTTATTCAAAATAAGGGTTGTTACATCCTCCCCACCTTAAAGGATTTCGTCCCCGAAATCTCTAAGTTAGGAAGAACGTATCCTACCATCCATCATCTATCTACTCAAAACATCGTCCACGTGCAGTCAATGTCCTTAACAAATTCTAAATGCTGTATGATTATATGCGAAGGTGTGTGTATATGTACTTATCTAATGCGAAAATCGGGCGGTTACTGATCCAGTAAACCCCCTTAATGCAAAGTATGTTAGTGAAATGAGTCCATATGTATGCAAAATCCTAACATAATTTATAATCTCTACATGAGTGCACATAACATTCATCCATATGCAACATCCACGTGATAGCATAACAAGTTTCATCCATGAATAAGTATCAGCACTCATGCATATGCAATATGAAAGTGTGTGAGCCGATCTTAGTGCCTAATGTGTATCATGCATCCACAAGTATCCACTTGCAAACACTTGCAATCACTTGCAAACATCAAGCATAACATGTTTCAAATACATGTTTCATCCAAAGGATTTCTACTTAAGGTTCTCATGACAAGGTTAACGAGATAACAAGATAAACAAGATAATCATGGATAGCAAAAAGGAAGATATGTAAAAGGAAAAGAGGTCGAGAATATACCCTCAAAAAGAAATGGATAAAGCCCACGCATCTTCTCCTCGGTTTCCCAAGTTGCATCCTCTTCGGCTTCACTCCACTGAACTTTCACCAATTTGACTTCTCGATTTCTTAGCTTCTTGATCTCTGTTCCCAAGATACAAATCGGAGCTCTCCTCAAGGTTGCCTCTTTCTCTACCTCCACGTCTTCAAGAATGCTAGGTTCAACCACCTCAGCGGACTCATGTAGGCACTTTCGGAGATGAGAGACATGAAAGACATTATGTACTCCAGCCAGCTTCTCGGGTAATTCCACCTTATAAGCCATCTTCCTAATTTTCTCTATGATAGGTAAGGGTCCTACGAACCTTGGTGCCAGCTTCCCAACAGCTCCAAAACGAACCACATTACGCAAAGGAGAAACCTTCACGAAAACCATATCTCCAATTTCGAATTCCAAATCTGTCCTTCGCTTGTCAGCATAGGATTTCTGTCTGTCTTGGGCCGCTTTCATCCGTCTTCTCACCAATTCAACTTTCTCAGATGTGTCCCGTATCATATCGGGCCCAAGTATAAGCCTATCCGTAGTCTCCCACCAACAAGATGGTGACCTACACGGCCTCCCATACAGAGCTTCAAATGGTGCCATCCCTATGCTAGCTTGGTAGCTATTATTATAAGCAAACTCTACAAGAGGAAGGTGGTCTTCCCAAGTACCACCAAAGTCAAGAACACAAAGCCTCAGAAGATCTTCTAGCACTCTATTCACCCTTTCGGTTTGGCCATCCGTCTGGGGGTGATAGGCTGTACTCAGATTCAATCGCGTACCCATCGCTTCTTGCAAACTATTCCAGAACTGGCTAGTGAAAATTGGGTCACGATCGCTAACTATGCTAGAAGGAACTCCATGCAACCGCACTATCTCTCGAAGATAAATAGATGCTAGCCATGATGCGGTCCTCTTGCTCTTCACTGGGATGAAATGAGCACTCTTCGTAAGTCTATCAACTATGACCCATATGCTCGTATTCCCTTTCCTTGACCTAGGCAATCCATCCACAAAATCCATAGAAATACTTTCCCACTTCCATTGCGGGACCTCCAATGGATGTAATATCCCTCCGGGTTTCTTCGACTCGGCTTTCACTTGTTGGCACACCATGCACTTTGAAACATACTCTGCCACATCTTTCTTCATTCCAGCCCAGAAGAAAATGCGCTTCATATCTTTATACATCTTATCTCCTCCAGGATGTATAGTCATCTTCGAGTGATGCGCTTCTTCGAGAACTTTATGCACCAAGTCTCCTACTTATGGAACGCATAGCGTTCCATCACGTCTTAGCCAACCCTTGTCATCAATAGTATATCTAGCAAGGTGACTAGACGTCTCACCACGAATCAACTTGTCCATGACCTCGACTATCTGCGGGTCTCCTTTCTGGGAAGCCCCAACTTGATCAAGAAGTATAGGTCTAAGCTCAAGGGATGCTAACGAACCCGTCATCGACTCAACAGCTGTTATGAAATCAAAGGTTGCCAAGAACTCTAGGCTCCTCATCTCAACAAACAAGGGACTCAAAGTCAACCTACTTCTGCTTAATGCATCTGCCACAACATCACCCTTGCCCGGGGTATAAGCTATCTCGAAGTCATAAGATGCCAAGAATTCCATCCACCTTTGCTGCCTTAGATTCAGATCCTTCTATGAGAATAGGTACTTGAGTGACTTATGATCAGTATATAATTCAAACCGTTTGCCTAGAAGATAGTGGCGCCAGGATTTGAGTGCAAAGATAACCGCCGCCAACTCCAAATCATGAGTGGGATAGTTCTTCTCATGAACTTTAAGTTGCCTACCCCCATAACATATCACTCTTCCTTCCTGCATCAGAACAGCACCTAAACCCGTTCCACATGCATCGGTGTACACGGTAAACATCTTACCGCCATCGGGTAATGCCAAAACTGGAGCTGTGGTAAGGGCCCTCTTAAGCCTTTGAAAAGCAAGCTCACACTCTAAGTCCCATGCAAAAACTAAGTTCTTCTTCGTCAACTTAGTAAGAGGGGCTGGAATCTTAGCGAAGTCCCTGATGAACTTCCTATAGTAGCCCGCCAGACCGAGAAAGCTTCTTACTTCGGTTGCATTCCTAGGAGTCTTCCAGTCTTGAACCACAACCACTTTCGCGGGATCCAGCGCTATGCCTTGCTTAGAAACTATATGTCCAAGAAACCGAACTTCCCTTCTCCAAAAATGACATTTGGAGAACTTGGCTTTCAACTGATGCGCTCTAAGCGTATCCATCACTTCCTTGAGATGCCTAGCATGCTCTTCCTCATCCTTTGAGAAGATCAGGATATCATCCACGAAGACAACAACAAACTTGTTAAGGAACTCCCTGAACACCCTACTCATCAAATCTACGAAGTAGGCGGGTGCATTAGTCAAACCGAATGGCATGACAAGCTATTCAAAGAATCCATCTGGAGTCCTAAACGCAGTTTTATCAATACTATCCTCAGCCACTCTAAGTTGATGGAATCCGGTGGCTAGATCGAGCTGAGAGAAAACAGAAGCACCAACAAGCTGGTCAAAGAGGTCATCAATCCTCGGTAGCGGATGCCTGTTCTTCTTTGTTAGCTTGTTCAATTCTTGATAATCAACACATAGACGAAGCGAACATCCGCCTTAGTAGCGAATACCACAGGAGCACCCCATTCAGAAATGCTTCGCCTAATAAAATTCTTCTCAAGCAACTCCTTGATTTGCTTACTGAGCTCTCTTCTTTCTCGTGGGGCCATGTGCCTAACGGGAAATGATACTGGCTTGGCATTATCAACAAGATAAATGCGAAAATCTATCTCTCGTTTAGGGGGTAACCCCTTAACCTCTTCAAAAACATCAGGATATTCTCGAACCACCCTTACAGATTGCAAATCATTGATGGACGAGTCAAGAGATTCAAGATAACATAACATGACGGGATCCAACGGGTTGCAAGAAATCTCTAGGGTATTACCGAGGCGAGTCATGAGCCTCACCACCCTATGCTCACAATCGAGAATGGCTCCATAACTGGACAACCAATCCATGCCCAAAATCAACCCATATCCCGTGAACCCAAGAACATAAGCATTACACGTGAATTCTACGGTCAAGATAGAAATCTTCAAATCCACACAAATCATAGATAAATGGGCGGAACCCCCAATTGGATTTGAAACACTGATGGGATCCTCAACTAGACTAGTACTTAGGTGCAAACGTTCAACAAGATCAGAAGAAATAAAACTATGCGATGCGCCAGAATCAAATAAGGTGCGAACAGGATAATCAGAAATATAAATAAGGCTTTCAACAGAAATACTACCTCGGTCCTGAACTGGAGCAGTGTTGAGAGCATGCACTTGCCCTCCAGAAGGTCCTGCACGCTGAGTCTGCCCTTGCCCTTGTCCTTGTCCTTGCTTCTTGGGGCAATCCTTGCTAAGGTGTCCAGGCTCTCCACAGTGAAAGCATTCACCCAACTTCCTCTTCTTCTTTCTACAATCTTTGGCTATGTGCCCAACAATCCCACAGAAGTTGCATTTTCTTGGGTCTTTTGCCTTGTTGTTGGCCTTATTGCCCTTATTGTTCTTGTTGTTCTGATTGCTCTGATTTCCTCCCCACTTGGAGTCCGTCTTCTTGGTTTGAGTCTCATTAGTCTTGACTTCCTTCTTGCCATTCTTATCGTCTCCTTGAAGCAATGCCATGTCCACTAGGCCTTCAAAAGTGGCCCCCATAGGTATATGAGATAGGGCTAAACCTTGTAATGGCTCGTTCAACCCTCGTGCAAAGCGTAAAGCCTTCTTCTGGGGAGTATTAACCATGTCCAAACCGAATCGAGCGAGCTAGTTAAACTTATTCACATACTCCCTCACGGTCATATCCCCTTGCTTCAAAGATATAAACTTCTCCAATTGTAGATTCGCCTCAGCTGATGATAGAAACTTAAGCCCAAACCTCGTCCTAAAGTCGGCCCAAGTCTCTATAGGCCTAGTAGCATTGGTGACCTCCCATCAATAAGCAGCTTCTTCTTTTAATAGCCATGCTGCCAATAGAACCTTTCTATGGTCTTCCACATCAAAGATAGCGAAGATGTAACAACCCGTATTTTCAATAACCTGTTATAACATAAATGGAGGCAGAATTAAACTGTAAAATCTGAATTAAGGGAAACGGGCTATGCCATTGCGTTCGTCTCGGGAAAATACGCGAAATAGAGTCCGAGTTTTCGAAAATCGGAGTCCGTATGACCAAGATATGGCCTCGCGAAGTTTCACGAAAAATTCCCAAATTAAAGTATACTTAATTAAGTGAAATGGGTTGCGCAGAGAAATATATATATATTGATACATATATAATTGAAAATTAAATAAATAAATATGCAAAAATGTTCAAAACAGCGAATTGGGAGAGGGGAATAACCGAACCGGCCGATTTTTGAGGTCGACCCGAGCTCGCTGGGTCGACTAGGGGTTAATCCAGGGTGTTTGGCTGTCAACCCGTGGGCCGATTCGCTCAAATGCAGATTTTGCATTTGGATGGTTCTCATGGTTCATCTTTAATCTAAAGGCCCTAGATGGTTCCTACACTTGACTTCTTCCCCAAGACATGCTTTGATGGCTTGGATTGAATCTAGGTTTAATCATATGGCCTAAAACACTTGCCTAATCTATAAATAAGACCCTAACATATCCTAAATCCTCATTATTCATTCATGCAACTAAACTATGGCAAAAATTTTCCTCTCATGGCCTCCACTCTCTTCATAAAATTTCTAAATGGTTTCTATGAGAGATTTTCCATGCATACAAGTGTTTTCAAGCTTGTATGAGTGTCATTAGCTTGCATTCAAGTCAAGTTTCTATCTTTGCATCATAAAGCAAGGGTTTTGATCATTTTGGCTCAAGGGTTTTTATGTTAGAGCTTGCATTTTGGGTCTATTTGATTGCATAAGGGCTTTGTCATATCTTTTGTGCCTTCATAGCAATGTAAGCCCTTTCCCTACTCTTAGATATTAACTATGAAGTTAAATGTTCATGTTGCAAGTTTGGGTTTGATCATTGAGTATGATACATGTTATCATGTCATGCAAGTTTATGAAGTCATTATCTTGATCTTGTGAGCTAAAAGCTACAACCTTTATGTTGAAATGTTGCATTAGGCAACATGAGAACCCTCATAACCTTTATGTCAACTTGCATATGAAGTCATAACCCTTATATGATGATATATGCGAGTTACTAGTCATCATTCCATATCTTTTGTCACCATGATTCGCTTATGTGTCAAGTTTGGGTTTATGCATGTTTTGAGGCTTAAGAATGTAACATGCAAGTTAATGAACACATTTGTGCCTCATTTGCCACCATGATTAACTTGTGGCTTAATATCCGTTTTTGTCATGCCTTTGCCAAGTCTCTTCTTTTAATCCATTACGTTGTCGCGAATGTATATGCGAGTTTAAAAGCGTTGGGTTATGTTATAGGTAATTTCTAATGACATGAAAATACAACTTGAAAACATGACTTGAAATATAACATGGAAGTTGACATGTAAGTATGTATAAAAACATAAGCTTGGGAATTTACCTATTAAGTTAGGTCTACCCTTTGGGAATTTACCTATTAAGTTAGGTCTACCCAAATGCTTGAAAACTTGTAACATGTTTTGGGAAACATGATGGACATGACACTTAGATAATATAAGTGTGGCCAACTCGAGGTTGGGTTGAGTTTGCAACGTAAAACTACCCGGAACCGACCGGCCTAACTAGTAGTTGCAAACAATAGGACCCAATGTGAGAAGTTGGTCATGTTGTGCTTGAACCCGAGGTTAGACCAAGTTGTGGTGTAAAGCTACCCGGAACCGACCGGCTTAACTAGTAACCACAACAAAGTCTAATGTGAGAGGTGAAGGTGCATTAAGTAATTAATGCCACATGATAGGGTTAAGTTAATTTGATTAATGACTCTTAACCAAATATGACATGGACAAATGGGTTAAGTAATTTGATTAGGCTAATGATACTTAACAAAACATGACAAGGTTGGGTAGGTTAAGTAACTTGATTTTCCTAATGACACTTAACCATTTTTATATGACTAGTGGATGGGGTTAAGTTAACCAACACTTAATCAATCCAACGCAATAACTTGGTAAGGTTAAGTAAGTTTTCTTAATGATGCTTAACCGAAAAATACGGTTAACGAATGGGGTTAAGATTAGACTCAACTAGTCTAAACATGGAAATCGGATGGGGTTAAGTTAGCCTAGACTTAATTAATCCCACTTGGTAGTTTAATGGGGTTAAGTTAAACACTTAACTAATCTAAACATGATGAATTGATGTGGTTAAGTGACTTATACTTATCCAATCTAACTCGTTAATTTATTGTGGTTAAGTTAACCAATACTTAACCAATATAACGTGAAAACATGATAAGGCTAAGTCACGAATCGCTTGAATACACTTGACCGATTTGACTAAGTAAATTGATAGGGTCAAGTTAATATATACTTAACCAATCTAGAATGATAATTGGACGAGGTTAAGTCGTGAATTGCTTAATATACTTAACCAACTTGAGCATGGTTTGTAGGGTTAAGCCTTGAACTTGGATACTTAGCCAATTTTGACAGGATTTGTAGACGGGTTAAGTCATGAACTTAAGTGACACTTAATCCATTATGTAAACCCTAGTTCTGAGGATTAGGTGGATAACCGTAGTTAACAAGGATAACGGGAACAATGCTAAGTGGTAAACCTTAGTTGAAGAATAACTAAGTAATGATTCTTAGTCAAGGAAATTTAGACTAGTTCATAGATAGATGAGTAACCTGATACGGTAGGTCATCGTTTAAGTATACGAGTAGGAGCAAGTATCTGATTTAGATAAAGGCTCCAGCGAACTGGGTAACGAAGCAGCGGCTTCGGGGAACGTGAGGATATTCTTGGTATCCCTCTATGAGCTGCCAGGTGATTATACTAGGCTCATGAGAGGTTAAGGTCTGCGTTAGAAGAACCAAGAGTATGCCTTGGTTGCTATACGAGCGACCTAAAGACGGGGATGGATAGGGGATAGTCGAGGATACACGGTCATACCCTAGATAGCATTTCGTCAGGCTACCTACCATCTTTGGTCAAGCGTGTACGTACGGAAAGGCAGAGAACACCCAAAAGACCATAATTGCTATCTAATTATGGTTGCGGTAAGGCTTGGATGTGGGTTGGCCAGTGTTGTGTTCTCATACAGGATTTATCCTGTCTTGTCTTTCACTAGTTGAGGGAGTGGTCTCGTGGGACCATAGCCACGTATAAGAAAAACAGACCTTAGCATCTGCATCGGCAGATAAATCGAAAGCTCCCGACCGAGTCCTGTATTTCTTGATTTGCCCTGTGACAGGACTCGGATGGCACGATGTGATACATGTGCATACAGTCATGGAAAAGCGATTCACGATGAATGCATGGGAAAAAGGGCGCGGTTGGCGGTTAGCGTAATCCCTAGTGGCCCTAGGTGGTTGAACCCAAACCGAGATACGAAAACGTGCAATAGGTAAGCATAATCCCTAGCAGCCCTAGGTAGCATAAGTCCTAGTTGTACAAACAATAATTCATGTTGGAAGACCCTAGCTAGGATTAGGGTAACAGTCCAAACCGATCTTAAGGATCATGGAACTATGTTAAAGTAATATAGAATCTCATGGGAAAGCCCGTATGGTCTACGGCAAGGGACTGAACATTTACATGGAATAAAACATACAAGTTGAGTAACCTATATATGCGATATATTAGGTTGACATGGACCATTACACGACTTTTGAGTGAGGGTCATTCTTGGTTAACACATGACACGGTGGGGATACTAGTACGGTAGGTGCAGAGCTAAAATACAGGATAGATATCACGGGGCGTTATACGTGACAGATATCTTGGGGATATTATACTTGATAGAAACCTGACGATGTGATACCTTGTTTTATCTTGACATCGTAATTTATCATGACACCTTAGTTTATCTGAGTTCAGTAGTTCATCCTGTTATTTTGATTTAGCTTATCTATCTTGTTATCATGCTTATGTTCATCTCAGTTTCTCATGTCAGTTAACTTTACTAGTTTTTATGCTAATAGTAGATAGGGCTTACTCAGTCTTTTTGACTGACCCGTTTTGTTTCGCCTCTTTTCTTCCGTTCCCCCCCCCCCCCCCAGGTTATAGGGAGGAAATACTGTTGTTTAGTTCGGACTTATTCTGCTTGAAGGTCATCATGGATGGCTTGGACTTTTCTTGGCTAATGGCTACTTTACTGTCTTTACTTGGGGAATAATTTATGAAAATGTCTTTATGCTTCTTTACTATTGCAAGACAGGTTTTGATGTACTCTGATGTAAAAGGCTTTAGACCTTATTTATTCATGTTATGAAAGTTTGATTTTACTTCCGCTATTTTATATGTTCTGTCTTGTGATATTTCTGTGCATGTTTACCAATAATGCCCCTCTAAAGCTAGTGCATTCCTTTGCGAGTGACCCTAGCGGAGGCGGGGTGTTACAGAAGAGATCTTCAGTTTCTTTCAACCAATTTCGTGCCTCCACAAAAGTCTCCGTCCCAATAAAATTCTTGCCACCCATCGCCTTAAAGTCCTTGCAAACCTTTGCGAAATCTTCTTGTGGATGCTGAGGAGGAGGAAGAGGAACCTCAGTTACGGTGGGGGTATTTGCTAGGCCCGCATCGTTGTCCCTAGCTTCCAAGTACCTCCGGAACCATCCGGGGATGGTCACTCCCTCGGGAAGGTTAAGATCGGCCATGCTGAAAAAGGAAAAGATAGATTTAGAACGAGGAAACGAAGGATAGTGCTAATGGCTTTTGGGGAATAGCCTTTTAAAATAACTAGACTTTTCTTGGAAAATACTTAATTGGTTTTGAAAATAGTTTCCAAAAAGGTAAATTTTAAAAACACTTTTGCTCAAATCTTGTAAACCTTATGCTCTGATACCAAATTTAACACCCACCCTCCGCCAATGCCACTCTTGCAAGTACACTAGCTTTGGAGGGGCGTTAAACAAGGTAAACATGCATGCAGATATCACAAGACAGAACATATATGTAAAACAGAGTAGTAAGCAGCGGATAAAACTAACATTTCAAAACCATAGTCAAGTTACATCAAAGTACTTGGTCATTATTTTCCCACAAAACAAAGTCTAGAACTTAAACTGAAAACTGGAAAAAAACATAAAGTAACTATCCCCAAAGTAGAATAAGGCCATAGCATGCTCAAGTCCAGACCGTACATGAGCTATCCAGAAAAGCAGCTCAAGATCCAGCTAGGTACCAGTGTTCCCACCCTGCAAACCTGGGAGGGGGAACCGGAAGAAAATAGGCGAAAGAAAACGGGTTAGTCAAAAAGACTGGTAAGTCCTATCTACTATTAGTATAAAAACTAATAAAGTTAACTGGACATGTAAAGCAGAGATGAAACATGGGGTGATAACTGGCATGGTGAAGAGACAGATCAAGTGTGGCATCGCATATACAAGGTTAGGTTGCACCAAGTGTGTACTAGTAATCTGTGTCAAGTAACAACAAGAAAAGATCCCTTGGCCCAATCTTGGCCCAATATCCTGAGATGACCTAGTTCGAGGTCCAATAATACGGTCTAGTCGATCGGCTCCCTAAAAGCCTAACTCGTCAAGTGTCGGGGTCATACGGCCCAATCACGAAGTGTAGTCAAACTGTGCTAGGTCCACCCTAGGGTGTATCAAGCCCTAGGGTGCCAACCACGGACACAAATCAAGCACACACAGTCTAAACCTACGGGTGCCCGTGTCTGCTTTTTCAACTCCGGACTATGTGCACGACCATAGTCCGCCTGAACCTACACCGGCGCACCTACTCAGCCGTCGTTTTGGTCGCTTACATGTCAGCCCAGTAATCGTGCCCCACCCTAGCCTAGTCCCTAGGGTATCTTGATACAATCAAGAGGGTTACTGGTGAAAAGGACCACGTAACTAGGGTTTCTAACGGGTTAAATGTGGTTAACCCTACCAAATCAAGTATCAAGTTGGTTAAGTGTACCCAAGGTTCATGACTTAACCCCGTCAACCCATCGTGTTTAATTGGTTAAGTATTCAAGTGGTCCATGACGTAACCCTACCATGTGGCATTAATTAATTTAATGCACCCAACCTCTCACATTAGACCTTGTTGTGGTTACTAGTTAAGCCGGGCGGGTCCGGGTAGCTTTACACCACAACTTGGTCTAACCTCGGGTTTCAAGTGCGACATGACCAACTACTCACATTGGGTCCTATTGCTTGTAGCCACTAGTTAAGCCGGTCGGTTCCGGGTAGATTTATGCTACAAACTCAACCCAACCTCAAGTTGGCCACACTCATATTTTCTAGAAGTCATGTCCAAGTTCATGTTTCAAGCATAATCACATGTCATATTTCATGTCATCTTTTCAAGTCATGTTTTCATGTCATTTTAGTTTACCCATAACGTAACCCCATCGCATGTAAGTTCACATAAACGCAAATAGATCTCAAAAGGGGAAACTTAGAAGCATGACATAATTAATAAGGTTTTGGGCCACAAGTTAAACATGGTGGCATATGAGGCAAATATGTTCATAAACTTGCATATTATATCATAGGCCTCAAGACATGCATGATATCAACTTTAGCAAAATAGGTGAAACATGGTCATAAATGACATAGGATGATAGCAAGTGATTCGCATATAACATCATATGCAAGATAGCATAAGGTAGATCATAGACTTGCATATTAGATTATAAGCCTCAAAACATGCATGATATCAAACTTTAGCAAATAGGTGAAACATGATCATAAATGACATAGGATGGTAGCTAGTGATTCGCATATAACATCATATGCAAGATAACACAAGGTTTATGAGAGTTTCTATGTTGCTTTATGCAACATTTCCAATCAAAGCTCATAGCTTTCTATGCATAAGGTAAAGGTGATAGCTTTACAAACATGCATAGAATAAATCTATGCATAACATGATAGGATCAAAGCACATATCATACTTAGGCCCAAACTCAAACTTGCAACATGTCATATTTAACTTCATAGTTAGAATCTAAGAGTAGTATAGGGCTTACAATGCTATGAAGACTTATAAAATATAAATAAGATTGAGACGAAGCCACTAGCAACTCTAAAGACCCCCAAATAGCAAGCTTCAATGAAAACCCTTGAGAAATAAGAAGAAGATCCTTGCTTTGATGAAGAAAGATTGAACTTTGGCCTTGAATCAAGCTTAGAAACTCTCAAACAAGCTTAGGAACTCTCATATGAATGAAGATGGAGGCTATGACAAGAGGGTGGAGGCCATGATTAAACATTTTGGCATAGTTTAGTTGTAGGATTGATTTATGATGACTTAGGCTAGGTATTAGGGTCTTTTTATAGATGATTAGGTTAGTTTAGACCATAGGATGAACCCTAATTCAGATCTGGGCCATCAATTCACTTTACTAGCCTCCAAACATGTCTTGAGAAACAAGTCAGGTGCACCCAGGCCAGACTGGCCGACCACCCAAGTCGACAGGGGTGTCGACTAGGCAGTCGACACAGCCTGGGGTGTGTCGACTCCCAAGTCGACTTGGGGAGTGGCGGGATCTTTTCCCGCCTACCTGCCCAGCTGAATTTGAAATCTGTTTTTAAATTTAAATTTTCTGAAAACTTCCATGGCCTTAACTGGGTCATACGGACTCCGATTTTCAAAAACTCGGACTCTATTTCGCGTATTTTTCCGAGACGAACGCAATGGCATAGCCCGTTTCCCTTGGTTCAGATTTTATCATTGAATTCTGCCTTGTTTTATGTTATAACTTGTTATTCAAAATAAGGGTTGTTACATCCTCCCCACCTTAAAGGATTTCGTCCCCAAAATCTCTAAGTTAGGAAGAACGTATCCTACCATCCATCATCTATCTACTCAAAACATCATCCACGTGCAGTCAATGTCCTTAAAAAATTCTAAATGTTGTATGATTATACGCAAAGGTGTGTGTATATGTACTTATCTAATGCGAAAATCGGACGGTTACTGATCTAGTAAACCCCCTTAATGCAAAGTATGTTAGTGAAATGAGTCCATATGTATGCAAAATCCTAACATAATTTATAATCTCTACATGAGTGCACATAACATTCATCCATATGCAACATCCACGTGATAGCATAACAAGTTTCATCCATGAATAAGTATCAGCACTCATGCATATGCAATATGAAAGTGCGTGAGCCGATCTTAGTGCCTAATGTGTATCATGCATCCACGAGTATCCACTTGCAAACACTTGCAATCACTTGCAAACATCAAGCATAACATGTTTCAAATACATGTTTCATCCAAAGGATTTCTACTTAAGGTTCTCATGACAAGGTTAACGAGATAACAAGATAAACAGGATAAACATGGATAGCAAAAAGGAAGATATGTAAAAGGAAAAGAGGTCGAGAATATACCCTCAAAAAGAAATGGATAAAGCCCACGCATCTTCTCCTCGGTTTCCCAAGTTGCATCCTCTTCGGCTTCACTCCACTTAACTTTCACCAATTTGACTTCTCGATTTCTTAGCTTCTTGATCTCTGTTCCCAAGATACGAATCGGAGCTCTCCTCAAGGTTGCCTCTTTCTCTACCTCCACGTCTTCAAAAATGCTAGGTTCAACCACCTCAGTGAACTCATGTAGGCACTTTCGGAGATGAGAGACATGAAAGACATTATGTACTCCAGCCAGCTTCTCGGGTAATTCCACCTTATAAGCCATCTTCCCAATTTTCTCTATGATAGGGAAGGGTCCTCCGAACCTTGGTGCAGCTTCCCAACTGCTCCAAAACGAACCACATTACGCAAAGGAGAAACCTTCACGAAAACCATATCTCCAATTTCGAATTCCAAATCTGTCCTTCACTTGTCAGCATAGGATTTCTGTCTGTCTTGGGCCGCTTTCATCCGTCTTCTCACCAATTCAACTTTCTCGGATGTGTCCCGTATCATATCGGGCCCAAGTATAAGCCTATCCGTAGTCTCCCACCAACAAGATGGTGACCTACACGGCTTCCCATACTGAGCTTCAAATGGTGCCATCCCTATGCTAGCTTGGTAGCTATTATTATAAGCAAACTCTACAAGAGGAAGGTGGTCTTCCCAAGTACCACCAAAGTCAAGAACACAAAGCCTCAAAAGATCTTCTAGCACTCTATTCACCCTTTCGGTTTGGCCATCCGTCTGGGGGTGATAGGCTGTACTCAGATTCAATCGCGTACCCATCGCTTCTGCCAAACTATTCCAGAACTGGCTAGTGAAAATTGGGTCACGATCGCTAACTATGCTGGAAGGAACTCCATGCAACCGCACTATCTCTCGAAGATAAATAGATGCTAGCCATGATGCGGTCCTCTTGCTCTTCACTGGGATGAAATGAGCACTCTTCGTAAGTCTATCAACTATGACCCATATGCTCATATTCCCTTTCCTTGACCTAGGTAATCCATCCACAAAATCCATAGAAATACTTTCCCACTTCCATTGCGGGACCTCCAATGGATGTAGTAGCCCTCCGGGTTTCTTCGACTCGGCTTTCACTTGTTGGCACACCATGCACTTTGAAACATACTCTGCCACATCTTTCTTCATTCCAGCCCAGAAGAAAATGCGCTTCATATCTCTATACATCTTATCTCCTCCAGGATGTATAGTCATCTTCGAGTGATGCGCTTCTTCGAGAACTTTATGCACCAAGTCTCCTACTTGTGGAACGCATAGCCTTCCATCACGCCTTAGCCAACCCTTGTCATCAATAGTATATCTAGCAAGGTGACTAGACATCTCACCACGAATCAACTTGTCCATGACCTCGACTATCTGCGGGTCTCCTTTCTGAGAAGCCCCAACTTGATCAAGAAGTATAGGTCTAAGCTCAAGGGATGCTAACGAACCCGTCATCGACTCAACAGCTGTTGTGAAATCAAAGGTTGCCAAGAACTCTAGGCTCCTCATCTCAACAAACAAGAGACTCAAAGTCAACCTACTTCTGCTTAATGCATCTGCCACAACATTACCCTTTCTCGGGGTATAAACTATCTCGAAGTCATAAGATGCCAAGAATTCCATCCACCTTTGCTGCCTTAGATTCAGATCCTTCTGCAAGAAGAGGTACTTGAGTGACTTATGATTAGTATATAACTCAAACCTTTCGCCTAGAAGATAGTGGCGACAGGATTTGAGTGCAAAGATAACCGCTGCCAACTCCAAATCATGAGTGGGATAGTTCTTCTCATGAACTTTAAGTTGCCTACCCCCATAACATATCACTCTTCCTTCCTGCATCAGAACAGCACCTAAACCCGTTCCACATGCATCGGTGTACACGGTAAACATCTTACCGCCATCGGGTAATGCCAAAACTGGAGCTGTGGTAAGGGCCCTCTTGAGCCTTTGAAAAGCAAGCTCACACTCTAAGTCCCATGCAAAGACTAAGTTCTTCTTCGTCAACTTAGTAAGAGGGGCTGAAATCTTAGCGAAGTCCCTGATGAACTTCCTATAGTAGCCCGCCAGACCGAGAAAGCTTCTTACTTCGGTTGCATTCCTAAGAGTCTTCCAGTCTTGAACCACAACCACTTTCGCGGGATCCACCGCTATGCCTTGCTTAGAAACTATATGTCCAAGAAACCGAACTTCCCTTCTCCAAAAATGACATTTGGAGAACTTGGCTTTCAACTGATGCGCTCTAAGCGTATCCATCACTTCCTTGAGATGCCTAGCATGCTCTTCCTCATCCTTTGAGAAGATCAGGATATCATCCACGAAGACAACAACAAACTTGTTAAGGAACTCCTTGAACACCCTACTCATCAAATCTACGAAGTAGGCGGGTGCATTAGTCAAACCGAATGGCATGACAATCTATTCAAAGAATCCATCTGGAGTCCTAAACGCAGTTTTATCAATACTATCCTCAGCCACTCTAAGTTGATGGAATCCGGTGGCTAGATCGAGCTGAGAGAAAATAGAAGCACCAACAAGTTGGTCAAAGAGGTCATCAATCCTCGGTAGCGGATGCCTATTCTTCTTTGTCAGCTTGTTCAACTCTTGATAATCAACACATAGACGAAGCGAACCATCCGCCTTAGTAGCGAATACCACAGGAGCACCCCATTCAGAAATGCTTCACCTAATAAAATTCTTCTCAAGCAACTCCTTGATTTGCTTACTGAGCTCTCTTCTCTCTCGTGGGGCCATGTGCCTAATGGGCAATGATACTGGCTTGGCATTATCAACAAGATAAATGCGAAAATCTATCTCTCGTTTAGGGGGTAACCCCTTAACCTCTTCAAAGACATCAGGATATTCTCGAACCACCCTTACAGATTGCAAATCATTGATGGATGGGTCAAGAGATTCAAGATAACATAACATGACGGGATCCAGCGGGTTGCAAGAAATCTCTAGGGTATTACCGAGGCGAGTCATGAGCCGCACCACCCTATGCTCACAATCGAGAATGGCTCCATAACTGGACAACCAATCCATGCCCAAAATCAACCCGTATCCCGTGAACCCGAGAACATAAGCATTACACGTGAATTCTACGGTCAAGATAGAGATCTTCAAATCCACACAAATCATAGATAAATGGGCGGAACCCCCAATTGGATTTGAAACACTGACGGGATCCTCAACTAGACTAGTACTTAGGTGCAAACTTTCAACAAGATCAGAAGAAATAAAACCATGCGATGCGCCATAATCAAATAAGGTGCGAACAGGATAATCAGAAATATAAACAAGGCTTTCTACAGAAATACTACCTCGGTCCTGAACTGGAGCAGTGTTGAGAGCATGCACTTGCCCTCCAGAAGGTCCTGCACGCTGAGTCTGCCCTTGCCCTTGTCCTTGCTTCTTGGGACAATCCTTGCTAAGGTGTCCAGGCTCTCCACAGTGAAAGAATTCGCCCAACTTCCTCTTCTTCTTTCTGCAATCTTTGATTATGTGCCCAATAATCCCACAGAAGTTGCATTTTCTTGGGTCTTTTGCCTTGTTGTTGTTGGCCTTATTGCCCTTATTGTTCTTGTTGTTCTTGTTGTTCTGATTGCTCTGATTTCCTCCCCACTTGGAGTCCGTCTTCTTAGTTTGAGTCTCATTAGTCTTGACTTCCTTCTTGCCATTCTTATCGTCTCCTTGAAGCAATGCCATGTCCACTAGGCCTTCAAAAGTGGCCCCCATGGGTATATGAGATAGGGCTAAACCTTGTAATGGCTCGTTCAACCCTCGTGCAAAGCGTAAAGCCTTCTTCTGGGGAGTATTAACCATGTCCAAACCGAATCGAGCGAGCTGGTTAAACTTATTCACATACTCCCTCACGGTCATGTCCCCTTGCTTCAAAGATATAAACTTCTCCAATTGTAGATTCGCCTCAGCTGATGATAGAAACTTAAGCCCAAACCTCGTCCGAAAGTCGGCCCAAGTCTCTATAGGCCTAGTAGCATTGGTGACCTCCCACCAATAAGAAGCTTCTTCTTTTAATAGCCATGCTACCAATAGAACCTTTCTATGGTCTTCCACATCAAAGATAGCGAAGAGATCTTCAGTTTCTTTCAACCAATTTCGTGCCTCCACAAAAGTCTCCGTCCCAATAAAATTCTTGCCACCCATCGCCTTAAAGTCCTTGCAAACCTTTGCGAAATCTGCTTGTGGATGCTGAGGAGGAGGAGGAGGAACCTCAGTTACGGTGGGGGTATTTGCTGGGCCCGCATCATTGGCCCTAGCTTCCAAGTACCTCCGGAACCATCCGGGGATGGTCACTCCCTCTGGAAGGTTAAGATTGGCCATGCTGAAAAAGGAAAAGATTGATCTAGAACGAGGAAACGAAGGATAGTGCTAATGGCTTTTGGGGAATAGCCTTTTAAAATAACTAGACTTTTCTTCGAAAATACTTAATTAGTTTTGAAAATAGTTTCCAAAAAGGTAAGTTTTAAAAACACTTTTGCTCAAATCTTGTAAACCTTATGCTCTGATACCAAATGTAACACCCACCCTCCGCCAATGCCACTCTTGCAAGTACACTAGCTTTGGAGGGGCGTTAAACAAGGTAAACATGCATGCAGATATCACAAGACAGAACATATATCTAAAACAGAGTAGTAAAGCAGCGGATAAAACTAACATTTCAAAACCATAGTCAAGTTACATCAAAGTACTTGGTCATTATTTTCCCACAAAACAAAGTCTAGAACATAAACTGAAAACTGGAAAAAAACATAAAGTAACTATCCCCAAAGTAGAATAAGGCCATAGCATGCTCAAGTCCGAACCATACATGAGCTATTCAGAAAAGCAGCTAAAGATCCATCTAGGTACCAGTGTTCCCACCCTGCAAACCTGGGGGGGGGAAACGGAAGAAAAGAGGCGAAAGAAAACGGGTCAGTCAAAAAGACTGGTAAGTCCTATCTACTATTAGTATAAAAACTAATAAAGTTAACTGGACATGTAAAGCAGAGATGAAACATGGGGTGATAACTGGCATGGTGAAGAGACAGATCAAGTGTGGCATCGCATATACAAGGTTAGGTTGCTCCAAGTGTGTACTAGTAATCTGTGTCAAGTATCAACAAGAAAAGATCCCTTGGTCCAATCTTGGCCCATTATCCTGAGATGACCTAGTTCGAGGTCCAATAATACGGTCTAGTCGATCGGCTCCCTAAAAGCCTAACTCGTCAAGTGTCGGTGTCATACGGCCCAATCACGAAGTGTAGTCAAACTGTGCTAGGTCCACCCTAGGGTGTATCAAGCCCTAGGGTGCCAACCACGGACACAAATCAAGCACGCACAGTCTAAACCTACGGGTGCCCGTGTCTGCTTTTTCAACTCCGGACTATGTGCACGACCATAGTCCGCCTGAACCTACACCGGCGCACCTACTCAGCCGTCGTTTTGGTCGCTTACATGTCAGCCCAGTGATCGTGCCCCACCCTAGCCTAGTCCCTAGGGTATCTTGATACAATCAAGAGGGTTACTGGTGAAAAGGACCACGTAACTAGGGTTTCTAACGGGTTAAATGTGGTTAACCCTACCCAATCAAGTATCAAGTTGGTTAAGTGTACCCAAGGTTCATGACTTAACCCCGTCAACCCATCGTGTTTAATTGGTTAAGTATTCAAGTGGTCCATGACTTAACCCTACCATGTGGCATTAATTAATTTAATGCACCCAACCTCTCACATTAGACCTTGTTGTGGTTACTAGTTAAGCCGGGCGGGTCCGGGTAGCTTTACACCACAACTTGGTCTAACCTCGGGTTTCAAGTGCGACATGACCAACTACTCACATTGGGTCCTATTGCTTGTAGCCACTAGTTAAGCCGGTCGATTCCGGGTAGATTTATGCTACAAACTCAACCCAACCTCGAGTTGGCCACACTCATATTTTCTAGAAGTCATGTCCAAGTTCATGTTTCAAGCATAATCACATGTCATATTTCATGTCATCTTTTCAAGTCATGTTTTCATGTCATTTTAGTTTACCCATAACGTAACCCCATCGCATGTAAGTTCGCATAAACGCAAATAGATCTCAAAAGGGGAAACTTAGAAGCATGACATAATTAATAAGGTTTTGGGCCACAAGTTAAACATGGTGGTATATGAGGCAAATGTGTTCATAAACTTGCATATTATATCATAGGCCTCAAGACATGCATGATATCAACTTTAGCAAAATAGGTGAAACATGGTCATAAATGACATAGGATGATAGCAAGTGATTCGCATATAACATCATATGCAAGATAGCATAAGGTAGATCATAGACTTGCATATTAGATTATAAGCCTCAAAACATGCATGATATCAAACTTTAGAAAATAGGTGAAACATGATCATAAATGACATAGGATGGTAGCTAGTGATTCGCATATAACATCATATGCAAGATAACACAAGGTTTATGAGAGTTTCTATGTTGCTTTATGCTACATTTCCAATCAAAGCTCATAGCTTTCTATGCATAAGGTAAAGGCGATAGCTTTACAAACATGCATAGAATAAATCTATGCATAACATGATAGGATCAAAGCACATATCATACTTAGGCCCAAACTCAAACTTGCAACATGTCATATTTAACTTCATAGTTAGAATCTAAGAGTAGTATAGGGCTTACAATGCTATGAAGACTTATAAAATATAAATAAGATTGAGACGAAGCCACTAGCAACTCTAAAGACCCCCAAATAGCAAGCTTCAATGAAAACCCTTGAGAAATAAGAAGAAGATCCTTGCTTTGATGAAGAAAGATTGAACTTTGGCCTTGAATCAAGCTTAGAAACTCTCAAACAAGCTTAGGAGCTCTCATATGAATGAAGATGGAGGCTATGACAAGAGGGTGAAGGCCATGATTAAACATTTTGGCATAGTTTAGTTGTAGGATTGATTTATGATGACTTAGGCTAGGTATTAGGGTCTTTTTATAGATGATTAGGTTAGTTTAGACCATAGGATTAACCCTAATTTAGATCTGGGCCATTAATTCACGTCACTAGCCTCCAAACATGTCTTGAGAAACAAGTCAGGTGCACCCAGGGCAGACTGGCCGACCACCCAAGTCGACAGGGGTGTCGACTGGGCAGTCGACACAGCCTGGGGTGTGTCAACTCCCAAATCGACTCCCCAGTCGACTTGGGGAGTGGCAGGATCTTTTCCCGCCTACCTGCCTAGCTGAATTTGAAATTTGTTTTTAAATTTAAATTTTCTGAAAACTTCCATGGGCTTTAACTGGGTCATACGGACTCCAATTTTCGAAAACTCAGACTCTATTTCGCGTATTTTTCCGAGACGAACGCAATGGCATAGCCCGTTTCCCTTGATTCAGATTTTATCATTGAATTCTGCCTTGGTTTATGTTATAACTTGTTATTCAAAATATGGGTTGTTACACGATTTCTCATGTAATGCGTATGTTTTAAACTTCTAGGTGTATGGACTTTACCTTAGGGATGGATTGGTTATCGTTTTATGGGGCCAACCTTGATTGTGATAGAAAGATCATTCGTTTGAAGAGCCATGGAGATCATAGTTTAGTGGTCCCTTGTAAGGTAATAGATATAAGGGATTCGAACTTGTTAAATTGTTTATCTTTTGATTCTGAAAGGCCATCCACAGTGCCCATTGTCTGTGATTTTCCTGATGTTTTTGAAGAAGTGATGGGGATTACGCCCCATAGGGAGATCACTTTTAGGATAGATCTCGAGAACGACGCCAGACATGTAGCTTCGCAATTGAGGCATATAGCTCCTAGAAAAGGAGAGAGTTGGATAAGAAGATTTCTAAGTTCCTAAAGAAATTGTTCCTTGGCGGAATACTTCGGAGTTGGGAGCTCTTGTAGTTTTTGCCTCTAAAGTTGATGGATATTTACAATAGTACGTTGATTATTAAGAGATGATAAGTTAAACAAGAAGAATAGGAATCCCTTATCTAGAATAGATGACCTATTCGATCATTTGGGAGGTGTCGAATGCAACAACCCAGAAATTTGACAATAGATGAGTAATTTAGTTAGAATCTCACAAATAGGAATTTCTACAAGCGATGGAATTTGACCGTGAAACTTTAACAAATGCGTTGGTCTTGGAATTCTGGTCAACTTTCATGTTTGGTGTTTCGTACATGGAGCCTATATAAAAAAGTTGCGGACAAAATATGAAAAACGGACTGAAATAAATAAAAATAATAAAGAATGTATACCTTTCCTTTTATTACCTGCCTTCACTGGGAAAAATTGCTCAAGGGTGGCAAACACCCTTGCCTGGAGCGGTTGACCGCTTTGAGCCAGATCTGCCCAGTGACGACTAGGTTTTGAAGGGTATTTTGGTTTATATTTTATAATATAAATGGAAGGATGTTTAATAAATCAAATCTAACAGTTCAAGGCCAATTCCACCTCTATAAATAAAGGAGCAAGGCCTCATTCTTTTTCACACAAATCCGTAACGGCAACGGAGCTCTGCCATTTTCCTCCTTCTCCATACCTAATTTCTAAAACAAATGTATATTCTTACGCAACGAATCAAATCAAATTCGTATAGAATTGAGAGAATTATCAGATCTATTGGAAAAGAATGGAAATTGACGTCCCAAATTGGATTCACTTGACACGACCCTAATTTCCCCGTAAAGCAAAGTCCGGAATGAGTTGAGAATACGACAAATTAGAACGCAAACAGAAGAACATTTCATTGCTTATTACAACAATTTACATCGGAGTACAAGAATATACAGGGTATGAATAAATATTATACATTAGATAAATATAAGAGATTTACAAATTACAATGCAGCAGAAAATAATACAAAATACAACTGAAAGAGATACATGGATATAGAGCTTTCCGAATATCATTCCAGCAGTAAACCAGGAACCTGTGAATATAAATCCACAAAACCAAAACTACTAGCTGCCCGTGTGGAAAATAGGGGTACCCAGAGTTTAGGTTAAAACAATAAACTCCAGGTCAGTCATGTGACTGGTGTGAGAACTAAAACAGTTATTAAATCTTTATGTTAAAAATAAAGTAAATCAAGGGACCACGCCATATAACACGGAACGGGTTTCCTCCCAAGAATACCAGTGCATAAACAAACAACGCGATCCTTTTTGGAAAAATGAAGGTATTATAAGACCCAGTCCCATCACACAATGCAACGCAAGCCAGAGGATAAGGTTTTCCATTTTAATAGACAAACATGCTTGGTACGTTTAAAACAAATCATTTGATACTATAATAAGTGCATAGCGTATAAAACAACTTCAAATATAAATGTATCAATCATAGACAACATGGGTACCATATATCATGATGCCATACAATTTATACAAGTAAAACCGTAAAGTCACGTATTGGAAGTTGGATTTCCATCTGTGAATCAAGGCAAGGGATCATCCTTACCTCTTCGAGACAATCTAGCCCATGTCTCAGGATCGGAAACCAACGACCCTTAGGAGCCACAGGGCCGGTCCACGCGAAGTGGATTAAATTGCCTGATCAATACATCTCCCTGCCCTATGGGGCATAAGTCTGGTCAGAACGTCGACCATATCATCCATCGGCACCGTAATGACCGATATAACTGAGGCGCCTCGCTATCCATCATCCACACAAGTAAAACGTATGGGCTTGCAAAACTGAAACGACCCGCCTTTTTGCCCGGTTCTCGCTGGTAACTATACCAACTTAAACCATTCAGAAAGACAGATTGTTATGGGTACGTGCATACATTGAACAAAATAACAGAACTTTTCATTGCCTAAAACAATATTATATCAGAGTTACATCAATATCAGAGTTGCAATATAAACATACAGCGGAAGAAAATATAAATATACTCTCGGCGGAAGAAAAGAAAACAGCGGAAGCTTCATCCCTAGAAAGGACTCCAACTCAGAAAGTGCTCCGAACCTTGCTCCAACAAACTAAAACTGCAAAACCAAACTATTGGCTGCCCGTGTGAAAATAAGTGGGCACCCAGATTTTAGGAAGGAACAATAAATTCCGGGTCAGTCATGGGATTGGTATGAGAACATAAAACAGTTGCTTTTAGGATATATTTTAAAGTTGGGAAATTCACCGGACCACGCCGCTAACGCGTAACGGGTTTACTCCATGTGAATACCCGTGAATATAAATACGCAATGACTTTTGGAAAATGGAGCTATCATAAGCTCGTCCCACATCACACAATGCAAGCGCACACCAGATGGTGAGGTTTATCTTATGATAACCAAATATGCTTTCATACGTAAAATCCTCTTTCAATATTATGATTACCTAGTGTAACGATCCGGATTTTGAGCGACTTTGGTTATCGACATAAGCTCGATGTTGATAACCAAAACAACGAAAAAATCCTGGTAGTTAATGAAAGAAATTAGAGGGTGAGGATAGATAAGATAGAAACTTAGAATAGAAGAAGAAAAAGAAGAACTTACATCATCAAAGTAACACGAATCTCACAGCGGAACAAATAACATATAATATATAACATAACTTTAAAATATAGCAGTTATGTATACAATAGCACTTATCAGAGTACAGCACTTACAACACAGTGGAAATACTATAGCTATATAATCCTGAAGCCTCCTACTCCAGCTCTTCAAGCATCTGCAAATTCCTGACTACTTGACTGCCCGTACAAAATTGGGCACCCAAGAGTTTAGGGAAAACAACAAAGTAAACTCCGGGTCAGTCATGGGACTGGTATGAGTAAAACAGGTTAAACAGGTATATAATATCTCATAAGACCACGCCGTGAATATGGAACGGGTTTTTCCTTCATGAGAATCCAAACATCTTTGACAAGGCAATATCGTTCTGATATTATAATAATGTCTAAGTACAAATAGATATCAATCTAGCAGAAACGCTTTCATCTCACGTTCTACATATATAGTATACAAATCAAAATCGCAAGCACGTATTGGATAATGGGTTTCCAACTATGACAAGGTATGGAACCACCATTCGCTAGTGTACCTATAGAAAGGAATACACTGGGTTCAACAAGAACATCTTGCAACCCGGCCACACATGACCGACCACTCATTTCGCTTGAGTGTATCGAATGTATATCACCAACGGTTGGGATCAGCAACCGTTTCCCGAATGGGACAACATCGACAATAGATTATAGAAATAAATGAAACTCTAGATCAGGTGATTATACACCCTAATAGGTGCGACAACATAGCCATGCTGCCTTCCCGATTTCTGTCATTTACCGGTTGATGAGGCTAGAAGCTACGCTTTATCATCACATCAGATTCACTTCGAATGTCATATTGTCAGATCCATCGAAAATCACTAATTGACGTCTACAACAGTACATTATGTGTTAGCTAAAGAAGTTTCCTTCTCTGCTTCCACTCTTGGTACGGTTGAAGAAATCAATGTGCGTGACCTTTCTGGAAATACTCTGTCAGACATTCATCCATACAAGTCATTCTCATTCACTTAGAATGTCACATCGTCATACCCGCCAAATCACAAATTGATTTCCTTAAAAATACAACGGGTATACAGCTAAGAGAAACAAATTCCACCGCCACCAACGTATATACGTTTGAAGAGAACAACTTACGCGATCCATTGGATATACTCTGTCAGACGTTCGTCCATACAAGTTGTCCTGGGACTGGACAAACCGAAGGCACTATTCAGTATATCCATCTTAGTCACTGTTATCTAAGACTTATACAACAGCCCTTGCACTTTACTCCGTCTTCAATTATCTTTGGCATATATGATTCGCAACGCTTATGCCAATACAGAGTGATTCTTTGGATAATAATCCAACCGGTCTCTCCATATTAACAACGTTAAAATGGTCAAAACTTCGATAGTCTGTGAGTTAACTATCGAAGAAAAACAAGTGTGCAAACAACGATATTATTTCCTGATGGAAATTATATCGAACAAACATCATTTAACATTAATCTCTTTAGTTCATTTTCATCTCCTGTTTCCCTGTATTCAATATTTCTTATTTTCTAAATTTAGAAAATATATTTATTACCACTGGAAAACAATTCCATTCCTTGTTTTCTATACTAGAAAACAATTCTGATACTTCTTTGGAAAACATTTCCAAAACTCAAACATTGGACTTAGACAGATGGTTAAACAAACCATCGCGATGCCAACTTAAACCGTTATACTTATTAACTAAATCCACTTAACTATTTCACTCTCGAACCGTAACCATTTCTTAATTAAAAATGCAGTCAATCAAGTTGGGGTATAGCTACCTCTCAGACCTTAACTGAGCAACACTTCTAACCTTGAAATAGGCAAAGTTCACTTTATATTTCTTTAACTAACTTCCTTACTTAACCTTTCTTTTGAACAACTATATTCGATTAACTCTTTTCAATTAACTCTATTCACTTAACTCCTGTCGAATAAACTAGATTCGATAACTCCTCTAACTCTATTCGAATAAACTATATTCGATTAACTCCTCTAACTCTATTCGAATAAACTATATTCGATTAACTCCTCTAACTCTATTCGAATACTCCTATTTAGTTAACTTAACTAGATTGCTTAATCTAGATAACTCAATTTGATAACCTAACATGATTATCTTAACTTGATAACTTAATATTGATAATTCAACTTGATAACCTAACTTGATTATCTTAACTTGATAACTCAAATTGACTAACTTAACGCGCTAACTCAATTTGAATAACTTAACTTGATTATCTTAACTTGATAACTCAAATTGACTGATTCGACTTGGCTAACCCACTTGATTAACTCGACTTGGCAAGCCCACTTTGTTAACTCATTTGACTAGGTTCGACTAACTCTTTCACTATGGTTCAACTAACTCATTTACCATGGTTCGACTAACTCTACTCGTTTAACTCGACTAACCCGACTCGACTAGCCATATTTGTTTTAACTTGACTAACTTTCGAATACCATATTCGATTTACTAACTTTCGAATACCATATTCGATTTATTCGTTTCGAATAACTAAATTCGATTAACTCCTTCAAATACTAAATTCGATTAACTCCACTTCGAATAACTAATTCGATTATCTCCTTCGAATACTAAATTCGATTAACTCCACTTCAAATAACTAATTCGATTATCTCCTTTCGAATAACACTATCTGATTAACCCCCTTTGATTTAACTCTTATTCAAATAACTTATATTCGAATAACTCTATTCGATTTGACTCTAGTCGAATGAGCCAAATCGATTTAACTCTATTTGTTTAACCCTAATCGATTAATTCTAACTGATTAACTCTAACTGGTTAACTCTATTTGACTAACTCGACTCGAATAACCCCTTTTGATTAACTAACTTTGAATACTATATTCGATTAACTAACTTCGAATACCATACTCGATTAACTAACTTCGAATACCATATTCGATTTACTAACTTCGAATACCATATTCGATTTCTCCTTTTTGATAACGCTTATCCATTTAAAAAGATCCCCTTTTAACAACGTTTTTTTTTCATTTATAAAGATTTACTTTTTCGTGACGGTTCTTCACATTATAAATGTTCTTTTAATAACGTTTTCCCACTTATAAGGTTTTCCTTTTAATAACGTTTTCCATTTTATAACGTCTTATTTCGGTATTAACAAATTTCCTTTTTTATTTAACTTTATTTATTTTCTAAATATTTCCTTTTCAATTCTATTTGTAAATGGTTTACAAATATTTCTTATTCTATTTTATTCTATTTGCAAATGGTTTGCAAATACTTCCTTTTCAAATTTATTCTTAAAAATATTCTAACTCCTTAAATTTCCAGAAAAATTCGCCATAACCTCCTTTGTATCGGGAGCATCGGGAAAATCCCCAAACCGCCACACAGGCCTTTCCATTCAAAAAGAAAATGGTTTGCAATTATTTCCTTTTTGAATATCTCCTATTTATAAATATTCCGTTTTATAAATATTCCTTATCAACATTCTGATATGTTATGGTATTCAACATATCAAATCACGATGGCCAATATCGTCCAACACACACAATCGATAACAGAATATATACCACATCATATATTACAATATATGAACAGAACAGTATTATAAATATTGAGGAGTCCAGTTGGACCCCTCCAACCTGTTTCCCTGCATCACAGATGTTAAACTATATAATTAACATCAACTTCATTTCAATATGAAATGTTCTGATAAACCACATCACTATTTATATATAACGGTTTATATATATTTATATATAAATTCAACTAACTGACTAGCAGTTCAATCAACCAAATCAACACATGGCAATCAACAGACAATTATCAGTTCTAAGAATACATTATAGAAATATAACTGTTCAGAGTTGGTGAGTTTTACTCACATTTGCAGTTCATCGTTAAAGAACGGTAAACTGTTATTTGGTTTGAATCAAAAAATTTATTCGTCGCAAATTCAAACGAGCTCCAATCCACTCCTAGCCAGTTCCATTGGGTAGTGTCCGTCCGTACGATCCTGTCGGATCTTGTTTTGCCCAATTCTGATAACGTATGATGACGTTATTCGTTTTATAAGATCGTATACAATTTTAAATTAAAATAAAACTTAAATAAATTTCGTTTGGGCTTTTACCCAAAGTTATGGCCCACTCCACCCTTAAACCAATGACCGCTCCTGGTCTTCTTCTCTGTTGCTGTTTCAATTGTCGTGCTCCCTACCATGAATTTCACGACATATATCATCACTGAACTCGATCAACACTCCACAAAGATTCCAATACAAATTACCCTAATTAAATACTCAAACAAATGGGCCTCAACACCTTAAAAACCCGGCCTACTTACCCAACAAAATACGCACTGTTACAGTGACTTCCCCAAACTGATTTCCGCAAATTCGAGGAAGCCAAACACAGCCATCCCATCTCCTTTGTATCGATCAAGCTTTTCCCTTCTTCAACAACATTTCAAACAAATAACATCATCATTTTCCTCTTCAAAATCTCGTTCTGCCGATACCCAATATCCCAAACTTGAATTCCATTTGTTTCCTCGCGTTCGCACGACCTCCAGGGATTCGAGCGTCATCTTTCCACCTCGAATCGGCACAAACTCCTCACGGAGATGCTAAACCACCCTACAAACTCGAATACACCCTCAAAATCACCCTCGATGCACCCAAAATTAATAAACCACAAACCCTAGAACTCGAATGAGTAGTGCTATACCAAACGCAACGAGGGACGATGGTGTCGAACTCAACAATAACTACACAGGATCGAAGAGCAAGCTGATGTGAACTCAAATATATACATTAGAGGATTTATAGCAATTGATTTTGATTTTCTCTTGATTTTTCTTTGATCGACTTTTTGCTTTGAAGAGAAAATGGCAACGGCAGAAATTGTGTTGACTTTGAAATGAAGAATTAGGTTTTAGGAAAGGTAGGTGGTCTATTTATAGGGTAAACAAATATCTAGATTTTTTTAGAAGGAATATTCCTGGTATATTCCTTTTTTTTTAAATTAGTTTTCGCCTTCTAAAAATTCGTGTGATCCCACACGATACCCAAAAATCATGAAACTGGACATGTAGCTAGAGTTCGACATTAGGGTCCCAACAAAACTGGTTTCGTCGAATTCCGACTCCGTTTGCTCACACAGTGTATTTTTAACCGTTAAAATTCTGACAGTTTTACACTCTAAAAATCCGTACGGCCACACGTTGACTCTAAAAATCACGAAACTGGAAATCTAACAGCTATTTAATATTGTGGATCCAATAAAATTAGTTTCGTCGAATTCTGAGGTCGTTTGCAAAACTGGCTATTTTAAAGCTCTGAATGACCCATTTAAATATATAAATATACTTAAATATAATTAAATTAGATATAAATAAATTTATATTATCGTATATATTCACCGAGGAATATCATACAGCTCCAGTATATTTATTTACTCGCTATTCCGAGTCCAGATTGAATTGATATTCAATTTACATTGAAAAACCATTTTATAACGTATATAAAGTGTTACGAATTATAAAGGAATTTCACAGCGACTTTTCTGAAATTTGATTTGGACGTAAATCAAAATCTACCCGACGAAATCCCGATTTTTCTCTTCCACTAGTAAGATATACTCCACCAGCTCTGTACGTTTCTTATTTCACAGAAATCCGATTTAAAACGGACCCTGTACATTCAGTTGAAGTCTGAATCGCCAAATCGCGAACTACCACGCCATTTCAAGCTCTATTTTAATTATATTAAAATTCTACGTTCAAACTGACGTCGATTGAATATATTCGTCAATATAATTCAACTCTAAGCTGAATTAAATCTAAGGGATGACCCCGTTCAAATAATATTGTGATTTCCAATATTTTTGATTATTTCTGAATTAAATATATTATTTAATTATTTAATTAAATTAATTATTCCATATTAATTAATTAAACCACTATTTAATTCACTACATCACGATATATATAATTAAATAAATTAATTATAATACCTCTGACAATGCGGGTCATTACATTCTTCCCCACTTAAAATAATTTCGTCCTCGAAATTGCTAAGTTAGAGTACGACCCTATCTATTGGAATTCTTAAGATTTGTTTACCCCTTATTTCTGATTTCAACTTAACCAATTAATATCAAGTAAAATATTAATTCATTCCGACTAACTAAAATTTTCAAAAATTCTGAAAATTTTCTAACACTTTAAATTTTCGAAAAATTTCGCCATAACCTCCTTTGTACAGCCCTATCGGTAAAACCACAACTCGCCTCTCTAGGCCTTCTCCAACCCAAAAGAAAATCAAACAGCCAAGCGGCTTGCCAATTCGGCTCATAAATCTCATGCTTATATCAAATATAAACTCATACCTTCTTGTCGGACATATCAACTCTATCCCTTCACCTGTCATCAATTCAACATATACCAATGCAATTCCAACTTGATCTCAAATCAATTTATCTTTAACACAACCATTCGCTTATACCTAAGTCGAATTTCATTTCAAACTCAAGCACTATTCTTGATTTCAAATCCATAACTCACCAGTCCAATATAATTCCAGATTGTCTCTAATCAAGTCTAATTCCACTTGACATCAATCTATTTCAATACGATTTTTACTTAATTGGATTTTAATTCAATCTCAATTCTATTGGCTTTTACACATTCTACTTTAATTTGTTTTAATTCACATAATCTGTTTCTGGGAGTTTTTAAACAGCTTAACCTTTTCCAAAAATCAAAATATTCAATTTTGAATATCAAAACAATTTGTTTTTCTCAAAACAATTCAAAAACAATTTCTTTGGTAGTAATCCGTCACTTAGCAGCTCAAAAAAATGAACATTGATGATTTCGTGATTCATCATCAGGGTTATTTCCCAGCTATCGAAGTGAGTTCAATACTATATCACTTTTCAAAACCATTTCTGAATATTTCCATTTTGAATTCAGTTCAAAATTTCCTTCACAATGTTTTAAACAATTTAAAATCTCCCAGGATCTTAAATTCTCATATACTTAATCCAGATTCATTTACAAACTTCTTTCCAATTTCCAGAGTTTGAATTTCCATTCTGATTTAAATTTCAGATTTAACTCCTCTGATTTCACATTTTTCACTTATATGAATTTTGGTTGGTTATATATAACCATTTCACTTTATAATCTTACTCGATTATAATAACAACCAATATATCCAATATATATATTTTCAATATATCTTCTCTATATCAAGATATACCTTGGGTAAATTTATTTTAATTTACCCTCTTTTCAAAACATATCGTGACGACCCATCGTATTCAAGTGTTTAGTAACTCCTACCGATACAGTGGATCAAACTGATTGACCAGAACTCAAACAACTCAACCCATGAATCTCCACAATATAAAATTATTTTTATATCAAATAAAAAATACGTTCACTCGTATATATACACTCAAACTCAATCTAGGGTATTACTAACCCTATCTCTACCGAGTCACGCCACAGAGCCAAGGTAATTCTTAACTTAAGCTCTGATACCAACTGTAACGACCCGAATTTTGAGCGACTGTGGTTATCGACATAAGCTCGATGTCGATAACCAAAACATCGAAAAATCCTGGTAGTTAGTGAAAGAAATTAGAGGGTGAGGATAGATAAGATAGAAACTTAGAATAGAAGAAGAAAAAGAAGAACTTACATCATCAGAGTAACACGAATCTCACAGCGGAACGAATAACATATAATATATAACATAACTTTAAAATATAACAGTTATATATACAATAGCACTTATCAGAGTACAACACTTACAACACAGCGGAAATACTATAGCTATATAATCCTGAAGCCTCCTGCTCCAGCTCTTCAAGCATCTGCAAATTCCTGACTACTTGACTGCCCGTACAAAATTGGGCACCCAAGAGTTTAGGGAAAACAACAAAGTAAACTCCGGGTCAGTCATGGGACTGGTATGAGTAAAACAGGTTAAACAGGTATATGATATCTCATAAGACCACGTCGTGAATACGGAACGGGTTTTTCCCTCATGACAATCCAAACATCTTTGACAAGGCAATATCGTTCTGATATTATAATAATGTCTAAGTACAAATAGATATCAATCTAGCAGAAATGCTTTCATCTCACGTTCTACATATATAGTATACAAATCGAAATCGCGAGCACGTATTGGATAATGGGTTTCCAACTATGACAAGGTATGGAACCACCCTTCACTAGTGTACCTCTAGAAAGGAATACACTGGGTTCAACAAGAACATCTTGCAACCCGGCCACACATGACCGACCACTCATTTCGCTTGAGTGTATCGAATGTATATCACCAACGGTTGGGATCAGAAACCATTTCCCGAATAGGACAACATCGACAATAGATTATAGAAATAAATGAAACTCTAGATCAGGTGATTATACACCCTAATAGGTGCGACCTACATAGCCATGCTGCCTGCCCGATTTCTGTCATTTACCGGTTGATGAGGCTAGAAGCTACGCTTTATCATCACATCAGATTCACTTCGAATGCCACATTGTCAGATCCATCGAAAATCACTAATTGACGTCTACAACAGTACATTATGTGTTAGCTAAAGAAGTTTCCTTCTTCGCTTCCACTCTTGGTACGGTTGAAGAAATCAATGTGCGTGACCTTTCTGTAAATACTCTGTCAGACATTCATCCATACAAGTCATTCTCATTCACTTAGAATGTCACATCGTCATACCCGCCAAATCACAAATTGTTTTCCTCAAAAATACAACGGGTATACAGCTAAGAGAAACGAATTCCTCCGCCACCAACGTATATACGTTTGAAGAGATCAACTTACGCGATCCATTGGATATACTCTGTCAAACGTTCATCCATACAAGTTGTCCTAGGACTGGACAAACCGAAGGCACTATTCAGTATATCCATCTTAGTCACTGTTATCTAAGACTTATACAACAGCCCTTGCACTTTACTCCGTCTTCAATTATCTTTGGCACATATGATTCGCAACGCTTATGCCAATACAGAGTGGTTCTTTGGATAATAATCCAACCGGTCTCTCCATATTAACAACGTTAAAATGGTCAAAACTTCGATAGTCTGTGAGTTAACTATCGAAGAAAAACAAGTGTGCAAACAACGATATTATTTCCTGATGGAAATTATATCGAACAAACATCATTTAACATTAATCTCTTTAGTTCATTTTCATCTCCTGTTTCCCTATATTCAATATTTCTTATTTTCTAAATTTAGAAAATATATTTATTACCACTGGAAAACAATTCCATTCCTTGTTTTCTATACTAGAAAACAATTCTGATACTTCTTTGGAAAACATTTCTGAAACTCAAACATTAGACTTAGACAGATGGTTAAACAAACCATCGCGATGCCAACTTAAACCATTATACTTATTAACTAAATCCACTTAACTATTTCACTCTCGAACCATAACCATTTGTTAATTAAAAACGCAGTCAATCAAGTTGGGGTATAGCTACCTCTCGGACCTTAACTGAGCAACACTTCTAACCTTGAAATAAGCAAAGTTCACTTTATATTTCTTTAACTAACTTCCTTACTTAACCTTTCTTTTGAACAACTATATTCGATTAACTCTTTTCAATTAACTCTATTCACTTAACTCCTGTCGAATAAACTAGATTCGATAACTCCTCTAACTCTATTCGAATAAACTATATTCAATTAACTCCTCTAACTCTATTTGAATAAACTATATTTGATTAACTCCTCTAACTCTATTCGAATAAACTATATTCGATTAACTCCTCTAACTCTATTCGAATACTCCTATTTAGTTAACTTAATTCGATTGCTTAATCTTGATAACTCAACTTGATAACCAAACTTGATTATCTTAACTTGATAACTTAATCTTGATAATTCAACTTGATAACCTAACTTGATTATCTTAACTTGATAACTCAAATTGACTAACTTAACGCGCAAACTAAATTTGAATAACTTAACTTGATTATCTTAACTTGATAACTCAAATTGACTGATTCGACTTGGCTAACCCACTTGATTAACTCGACTTGGCAAACCCACTTTGTTAACTCATTTGACTAGGTTCGACTAACTCTTTTACTATGGTTCGACTAACTCATTTACCATGGTTCGACTAACTCTACTCGTTTAACTCGACTAGCCATATTTGTTTTAACTCGACTAACTTTCGAATACCATATTCGATTTAGAAACTTTCGAATACCATATTCGATTTATTCGTTTCGAATAACTAAATTCGATTAACTCCTTCGAATACTAAATTCGATTAACGCCACTTCGAATAACTAATTCGATTATCTCCTTCGAATACTAAATTCGATTAACTCCACTTCGAATAACTAATTCGATTATCTCCTTTCGAATAACACTATCCGATTAACCCCCTTTGATTTAACTCTTATTCAAATAAATTATATTCGAATAACTCTATTCGATTTGACTCTAGTCGAATGATCCAAATCGATTTAACTCTATTTGTTTAACCCTAATCGATTAACTCTAACTGATTAACTCTAACGGGTTAACTCTATTTGACTAACTCGACTCGAATAACCCCTTTTGAATAACATATTCGATTAACTAACTTTGAATACTATATTCGATTAACTAACTTCGAATACCATATTCGATTAACTAACTTCGAATACCATATTCGATTTACTAACTTCGAATACCATATTCGATTTCTCCTTTTTGATAACGCTTATCCATTTAAAAAGATCCCCTTTTAACAACGTTTTTTTTCATTTATAAAGATTTACTTTTTCGTGACGGTTCTTCACTTTATAAATGTTCTTTTAAAAACGTTTTCCCACTTATAAGGTTTTCCTTTTAATAACGTTTTCCTTTTTATAACATCTTATTCCGTTATAAACAAATTTCCTTTTTTATTTAACTTTATTTATTTTCTAAATATTTCCTTTTCAATTCTATTTGTAAATGGTTTACAAATATTTCTTTTTCTATTTTATTCTATTTGCAAATGGTTTGCAAATACTTCCTTTTCAAATTTATTCTTAAAAATATTCTAACTCCTTAAATTTCCAGAAAAATTCGCCATAACCTCCTTTGTATCGGGAGCATCGGGAAAATCCCCAAACCGCCACACAGGCCTTTCCATTCAAAAAGAAAATGGTTTGCAATTATTTCCTTTTTGAATATCTCCTATTTATAAATATTCCGTTTTATAAATATTCCTTATCAACATTCTGATATGTTATGGTATTCAACATATCAAATCACGATGGCCAATATCGTCCAACACACACAATCGATAACAGAATATATACCACATCATATATTACAATATATGAACAGAACAGTATTATAAATATTGAGGAGTCCAGTTGGACCCCTCCAACCTGTTTCCCTGCATCACAGATGTTAAACTATATAATTAACATCAACTTCATTTCAATATGAAATGTTCTGATAAACCACATCACTATTTATATATAACGGTTTATATATATTTATATATAAATTCAACTAACTGACTAGCAGTTCAATCAACCAAATCAACACACGGCAGTCAACAGACAATTATCAGTTCTAAGAATACATTATAGAAATATAACTGTTCAGAGTTGGTGAGTTTTACTCACATTTGTAGTTCATCGTTAAAGAACGGTAAACTGTTATTTGATTTGAATCAAAAAATTTATTCGTCGCAAATTCAAACGAGCTCCAATCCACTCCTAGCCAGTTCCATTGGGTAGTGTCCGTCCGTACGATCCTGTCGGATCTTGTTTTACCCAATTCTAATAACGTATGATGACGTTATTCGTTTTATAAGATCGTATACAATTTTAAATTAAAATAAAACTTAAATAAATTTCGTTTGGGCTTTTACCCAAAGTTATGGCCCACTCCACCCTTAAACCAATGACCGCTCCTGGTCTTCTTCTCTGTTGCTGTTTCAATTGTCGTGCTCCCTACCATGAATTTCACGACATATATCATCACTGAACTCGATCAACACTCCACAAATATTCCAATACAAATTACCCTAATTAAATACTCAAACAAATGGGCCTCAACACCTTAAAAACCCGGCACACTTACCCAACAAAATCCGCACTGTTACAGTGACTTCCCCAAACTGATTTCCGCAAATTCCAGGAAGCCAAACACAACCATCCCATCTCCTTTGCATCGATCAAGCTTTTCCCTTCTTCAACAACATTTCAAACAAATAACATCATCGTTTTCCTCTTCAAAATCTCGTTCTGCCGATACCCAATATCCCAAACTCGAATTCCATTTGTTTCCTCGCGTTCGCACGACCTCCAGGGATTCGAGCGTCATCTTTCCACCTCGAATCGGCACAAACTCCTCACGGAGATGCTAAACCACCCTACAAACTCGAATACACCCTCAAAATCACCCTCGATGCACCCAAAATTGATAAACCACGAATCCTAGAACTCGAATGAGTAGTGCTGTACCAAACGCAACGAGGGACGATGGTGTCGAACTCAACAATAACTACACAGGATCGAAGAGCAAGCTGATGTGAACTCAAATACATGTGAACTCAAATACATGGTAACGGCGGAAATTGTGTTAACTCAAATACAGGATCGAAGAGCAAGCTGATGTGAACTCAAATACATTAGAGGATTTATAACAATTGATTTTGATTTTCTCTTGATTTTTCTTTGATCGACTTTTTGCTGTGAAGAGAAAATGGCAACGGCGGAAATTGTGTTGACTTTGAAATGAAGAATTAGGTTTTAGGAAAGGTAGGTGGTCTATTTATAGGGTAAACAAATATCTAGATATTTTCTTAGAAGGAATATTCCTGGTATATTCCTTTTTTTAAATTAGTTTTCGCCTTCTAAAAATCCGTGTGATCCCACACGATACCCAAAAATCACTAAATTGGACATGTAGCTAGAGTTCGACATTAGGGTCCCAACAAAACTGGTTTCGTCGAATTCCGACTCCGTTTGCTCACACAGCGTATTTTTAACCGTTAAAATACTGACTGTTTTACACTCTAAAAATCCGTACGGCCACACGCTGACTCTAAAAATCACGAAACTGGAAATCTAACAGCTATTTAATATTGCGGATCCAAAAAAATTAGTTTCATCAAATTCTGAGGTCGTTTGCAAAACTGGCTATTTTTAAAGCTCTGAATGACCCATTTAAATATATAAATATATTTAAATATAATTAAATTATATATAAATAAATTTATATTATCATATATATTCACCAAGGAATATCATACAGCTCCAGTATATTTATTTACTCGCTATTCCGAGTCCAGATTGAATTGATATTCAATTTACATTGAAAAACCATTTTATAACGTATATAAATCGTTACGAATTATAAAGGAATTTCACAGCGACTTTTCTGAAATTTGATTTGGACGTAAATCAAAATCTACCCGATGAAATCCCGATTTTTCTCTTCCACTAAAAAGATATACTCCACCAGCTCTGTACGTTTTTTATTTCACAGAAATCCGATTTAAAATGGACCGTGTACATTCAGTTGAAGTCTGAATCGCCAAATCGCGAACTGCCGCGCCATTTCAAGCTCTATTTTAATTGTATTAAAATTCTATGTTCAAACTGATGTCGATTGAATATATTCGTCAATATAATTCAACTCTAAGCTGAATTAAATCTAAGGGACGACCCCGTTCAAATAATATTGTGATTTCTAATATTTTTGATTATTTCTGAATTAAATATATTATTTAATTAAATTAATTATTCCATATTAATTAATTAAACCACTATTTAATTCACTACATCACGATATATATAATTAAATATATTAATTATAATACCTCTGACAATGCGGGTCATTACACCTAATGTGGAAACCATTTCACAAATAAATGTATTAATCCTAGATGGCATAATACCCATAATATTATGTTGCCATATATAAACAAACCAAAACCGTATGGCTCATATTGGAGATTTGGGTTTCCAACTTGATGACTCCTGGCATGAAAGATCAATCAGGGATAGAAGCGAAGTGTAACACGGATTTTTCGCCCGTCTCGGAGACCAACAAAAAATCGCAGGGTAGATCAACGGTTTTCGACATGACACGGCCCTCCGAACATACCCCACTTCCCCAAGTTCATAAGTGGTTTCCCACTGCTGCAGCTTCATCATCAATTCATGTATAAATATGCAGCCTAACCATCAGTTTCTCATCAATCCGGGGTGTGAGGTTTTTCGATGTCACGTCATACATAAAGCATGCCTTGATAAGCAATGCCTCGATTGTACAAGCTCATTTCATACTTAAGTTTTCCACATTGTCCATTCACAACATGACACTGATTTCCATCTATACATAACCACTTTGAACTCATATGTCATAAACCAGATACATATCAATGGAGATCAGTGTTATGCTGTAGTTACAATGTCAGACATACAATCCATACAAGTCCATTCTGGGTCTGAACGGAGCAAAATCCAAAAATTTCCAAATAGACTCAGACCTCATGCCACTTATAACCTCGAATCAGGTGTATGACCCGATTCGAGACATCAGCAATCCATCCGAATAAATTTGAGGATTTCCGGTCTTCGTTTATCTATTCCAATACTTGAATATGCTTGATGCATCATATTATTACTTGGAATGATTTTCGGACTCAAATCTGATCCCGGTCTTTCTAAGTAATAAGCGTATTCTTAAATCGATAGTCGTAGACCATACGGGCTCTTCAATTAAATCTCCTTCCAATCATTTCAATTCATTTAAAATGTCAAGGTTTGATTTGTCATAAATTCCATTATCGTTTAACCTTCCTTTGAAATTAAATATATGATTTACCAATCTTTATTTTCAACATAACCCTTGGATCCATATATTCAAAACATAATCCTTCGATTCCTTAAGTCTTTAAGTTTACCAAATTTTTACTTGGATTAGAATTCCGTTTACGATAATCCAAATAATTTGATGTTCGAACGCATGTTTTAAATAGAGTTATTGACTTGTGTTTGACATCAATTCCATACACAAATATTCAATTCTAAAATTCCTTTCAAAGTATTTTGCAATCCATTATAACCATTTGAAATAATGGTTTACGATTTAAGGCTTCAAACCCCATTTATTTTGGAAATGAGATAATAAGTTTGGAAGCATTACTAAAGGTGCTGCCATAGCCATTTAAATCAAGTAGATTTCAAATCAAAAATTCAAATAATACAGTTTTAATTACTTTAAATTAATAAAGTAGATTTATCATAAATTTTCTCAAATTTTCCAAACTTGTTTTATTTGAATTTCGTTACGATCCCCGAATGTAGATCGTCCTTTCCAAATTTGTTTGAATATAACTTGAAAATTGTACGCTGAAATTTAAAAATTTCTTTCTTTGTACAGAAACTATTAATATTTGAAAATATCATTTCTAATTTCAAGTCAAACTGATTTCAAATGGTCAAGTTATAACCGTTCAAGAATTGAAATCGATATGTACGAACTGTCGCACTGTAGCGCGTTATAAATCGATTTAAATATAATTCATTCAAATCCTTATGAATTTATATTCATATTTTCAATTTCAATTTTTCAAATAACTTAATCTCAAAACCAATTATTAAGTTTAATCTAATTATCATTTCACAAACCCAAATCTAAATTTTAAATTTAAATAAGTTGTAAACCATAGGAATTCGAAAAACCTTTATTTTAAATTTAAATTAAAACTTCATGGATGGTCATAAAGCGACATTTATTAGTCTAATTCCAAATTGGTTTTCTAAGTTTTAAAACAAATTCAAATTCAAATTATATTTTAATTAACCATCCCGCACGTTGGACCAGTTAGGGATAGCCAGGGATAGCAGGAAACTGTATTTCCAAAGCCAAGCCCAGACACTATCCTCTCTGTCATCCTAGAACGGTCTGATATAAATATTATAAAATATTTATTTAAATTTCCAAATCTCTTTTCAATTTACATTAGACCTAAAAGAAATAATATTTTAATATTTGAAAAAAATCTTCATTTATATGGAAGGAGGATTCGAATTGATCATCTATACGATTCCACAACCATGCTGTTGTGTGTGCATCATGCAAACATAATAAATCAACCATATAAGTCATATGATCATGAATTATAATCATCACCAATTATAAACAATTTAGCTATGCACAAGTGTTATGGTCAATAATGCTTATCAGTGTTTAGCGTTTTATCTAATTACATGCACATCCATTCACGTAATAACATCCATAACCAAACAAATATCATAAATCATCACATCTCATTTTAATCACTACTAATTAAAATAAATGATCTAATTAAGTGTTCTCACCGAAAAAAGCTCCATAAATTTCATAACCAAGACGTACAAGCCCATGAACACTGACACCATTACTTGTATCGCTTTCGATCCATATCCAATAGTAGCTGGAGATCTTCTGCTAATTTACATGTTGGAATTGAATTAATAATTTTGTCCATTATATATTGTCACATACATACAATGGCATTTCATTTTATTTTCCATAATTTATTTCTTAACTAAAATTACCTAACTTGCATATATATGGATTCTATTTGCAAACACGATTCTAACGAACTTAACCGTGTGTAAATCCGTGTTAAATCGAGTATGATATAAGGTCACAAAGTTTTAAACTAATTAACTTAAACACAAGAGAATTTATACCGAAACAAAGAAGGCCCAACCCAACACTTAATGCACGGACCCAACTCCAAAACATCAAAACCGGCCCAACCTTCCTTTCCTTCTTCCTACCTATGTTCTCCTCCATTGCTCCCCTCCCCCCCGCCCCCTACGGTAACCGGTACGGCCGTGAACCCTATTCTTGTGAACGCCCCCGAACTCTACTAACTTCAAATCTGAGGCCCACACACTCACCCTTGCCTCCTTCCTCTCACCTCGACCACTAATTCACATAAATCACCCCTACGAAAACATCAACCCAACCGAAATTTTGCATCCTGTCGACTGCAAACCCGGTTATGTACCCCACGTCATCATGCATGTTCACAGTTTCTTTTTCTTCTTTATTTTTTTTTCAATAGAAGAAGCACGAAGTGCTTCAGATAAAACATACACACACCAGTCTTCGGCAAGGTAGCTGGGTGAAAAGGGGTGGCCGACGAGGTTTAAAAGTGGAAGGCGGAGACTGCTTTTGAGGGGAGTGACGGTGGCAGCTGAGAGTGGCAACCGTGAGTTTATTTTTTCGAAAACAGAAAGATAAAAGGAGTAGAGTGAGGTGGGTGTGAGAATAAAGACAAGTATGAAGTTTGGCTGATGGTGCAAGAGGTAAGTTGTAGTTTGGGTTTGGTTGAATGGGTTTCGGGTTTTGAAGAGGCGGAGGAGAAGCATGGCATGCAAGGTATTGGCAGTTGATAAGGTAGGGCAAAAGCCCAACAAGTAAAACAGGATGGGGAGGAGCTAATCGCGTCTGAGAAGGAAAGTTTTTAAAGTGGAAGGGGAGTGTGCATGCGGTGGAGGATGTTGAACATTGTTAGAGGAAAAGGACTTTGATTCCAGGTTTAAACATGATGGAGAGGGACGAAAATGGACAAGGTAGGGAAGAATGAAGATTCTGCACAACACATAAATGAGCAAACACGTGGAGTGAAAATGGACAGATGTCCCCCTCTTTTATTCTTTGATGCACATGTTATTACTTATTTTATTTATTTATTAATTTTTCTCGCATGCGTTTGAGAGATTAGAGAACCCAAAAGAAAGCATAAATAGACAACCCAAGACATATACACGATAGTATAATGGTGTATGTAGATTTAAAGTTAGGATAAACCACATACACGGGCAGCGTTAAAATGTTTTGTGCATTCTTATCATTATTATATTTTTTTATTTATTTAATTTTTGTAATTTATAATTTATGAGCAACGCAGAACCAACATTATAATCATGTACGACAATGTACTGAGATCACAAAATAGTAATAAAATAAACCGATTGATTATTTTAAACTTGTACCTAATTATAACTTACTTTAAATTCAATCCTTTTATTCACAAAATCTTAAATAACATCTTTTTAGAAATCATTACAAAGTCTTATATTAACATTTTAAACACTCATATTTTCAAAATAATATCTTTAGTCATAAGTTCTTATAATTTACACATATAAAATTTCTTTTTCCAAGTCCTACTTATAAAACAAGGTGTTCTAAAAATTAAATTTTTGTAAATCAACATATCTAAAATAAAATCCCTTTCTAAACTCTATTAGTAAAACAAAACAAATGGAAAAGGTTATTGAATCAGTACCTGCATTTGAATCATGTTAAATTCAAGTATATTTAGAATAATCTACAAAAATTTATATTTTAAAAACCAATACAACTAAACTAATTTATTTATGATATACTCAATTAGTTTCGAAATACTTATATTTTTAAATTTAACAAAACTATGTTTGATCCCAATAATAAAAAGTTAAATCCACTCCTATAAATTTTTATTAAAACCACTTTAAAATAAACTAAATTCAAAATTTAACACATATCAATTGCTTAATTACCAAGTCTAAATTAATTTCATAATTTCAAAATGTTGAAGATCTTAGATCGTTACAATCTCCCCCACTTAAGACATTTCATCCTCAAAAAGGAGAGTTCGTAAAATTATACATAAGTAAAATAAATCTTACCTATAAATTTCAAATCTTGAAATCTCAAGATGACCTCTCGGACTTAGAATCCCATTTCCCCCTTTCATTGAGACACTACATATTTATATAAAGAATCATACTTTATTTCAGGACTTCCAAAACCAAATTTGCTTCAAAATTTCAAATACACTATGATGAAATCAATATGTTATTAGTTCGAGAAGTTCATCCTCATGACAGGGCAACTGAGTATCGCCTATCACACGAAATGCAATCTCTTATCATAACCCAGTTTTAGTCATCGTTACTCGAACAACTTAAATCATTTTCATATCCCGAAGTTGTAGATCATTTTGCAGCCATAATTTACAAATACTTATTATTTTCTAAACATTTCAAAATATTGGGATTCTAGTCATCGACATTTCTTTTATTTATAAGTCATTCATCATGTCTACAATAATTGGAAAACTAATTTCAACCTTAAACATACAAAATTTTATGTTTCGAAATTTCGAAATCAAGGATCTTACTCAAACATTTCAAATTTCTAAGTTGAAAATTTTAAGAATCAAATTCATAAGTTTCAATTTATTTCGAAACATCTAACCATTTACATAAGTTAATGTACATATAACCATATAATTTCCTTTTTAATCAATTTTGACCAATATGGTTCCTTCAGCAGCTTTTCAAATAAGTTTTCCTACATTCTATAGCTTTAAATGAACGTTTGCTTTGTAAGTTCTTTTAATTCCTATTTTAATTACATATTCACATAATCGAATAACCCTTTTCCTATTTAATCCATTCAAGTTCCAAAAGATTTGATTTTTCTTTCTTTCTCAAATATTTAAGCTTGTATGGGAAAATTTCTTTATTCAACGGGTTGGTGAATCATTTTTATTTAAATAACACCACTCTTCTGTTACGCTACTCTGATTTAGCATATTTCAAACTAGTATTGTTTCAAGCATTTATTCAAGCATTTGAGCTAAATTTTCAAAATCAACTAATAATTATAAATCCAAATTCCTTTTAAATTTCCTAAGGGGTTTGATTTGCTAAAATTATACTTCTAAGCAATTTAATTCAATTCAAAATTTATCGTTCACCACTCATGTTAGGTATAGGTTCAATTCTATTATTTAATACTCATCGAGGAGGATGACATCTTCTATGATTTCAACTTATTAGACTACAAAATTCATATTCAAATGTTTATTATAATTTGATCCATTATTCTTGTCAAATCTGGGATATGGGTAAATTATCTTTCTTACGTGCATTTTCAACAATTCAATTCCCAATTCTCTAAGTGAGATTTATTCCAAAGTATACCTTTTTAATTATTCAAGTACTTATTGTTTACCATATTCAAGTTTTAGGGTTCAAAGTCCTAAAGTATTTTAAGCTAATCTCGGTTTTTCCAAAACTAAATTCCTATATTAATAAACCAAACCATTTTATTAATATTTATTCATTAAAACACTTAGTTAGATGATTTAAGTATTCAACGACATTTAAACTGGAATTATATATTCATCCCACCTTTGAAACTCGAAAATGAATACCGATGATGCTACAATCATCAACATAATCATCCCCGAGTGAGTAGAATGTGATTCTATATCTATCTAATATGTACTGGACTTCGTATATACGTTGATCAAACGTATACTAAAAAACCCTTACATAATCGATAGTCCAATCGCGACGTCGAATACAATACCCAAAACCATTATCTTTAGTTATATTTCAAAATAATTATCATTTCCAAAACGACTACCTAGTTTCAAAATAACCTATATTTTCAAGATACGCTCTCTCAATGAAATATCCAAAAATCTCATTTTAGGGCATTTCTAACCCTATCTCTAATGAGACGTTATAACTCTGATTAGTCCTATCTTTTGTTCAAAATATGTCGTACCCCATAACTTTGAATAACCAAAGCTCTGATACCAACTAAAACAACCCTCCTTTTGCCCGGTTCTCGCCGGTAATTAAACCAACTTAAACCATTCAGAAAGACAGGTTGTTATGGGTACTTACATACATTGAACAAAATAACAGAACTTTTCATTGCTCAAAACAATATTACATCAGAGTTACATGAATATCAGAGTTACAACATAAACATACAATGGAAGAAAATATAAATATACTCTCAGCGGAAGAAAAGAAAATAGCGGAAGCTTTAACCCTGGCAAGGACTCCAACTCAGAAAGCGCTCCGAACCTTGCTCCAATGAACTAAAACTGCAAAACTAAACTATTGGCTGCCCGTGTGAAAATAAATGGGCACCCATAGTTTAGGAAGGAACGATAAACTCCGGTTCAGTCATCGGACTGGTGTGAGAACATAAAACAGTTGTTTTAGGATATATTTTATAGTTGGGAAATTCACCGGACCACGCCGCTAATGCGGAACGGGTTTACTCCGTGTGAACACCCGTGCATATAAATACGCAATGACTATGGGAAAATGGAGCTATCATGTAATGACCCGGATTTTTAGCGACTTTGGTTATCGACATAAACACGATGATGGCTAACCAAACATCGAAAAATACCGGTCATTAATGAAAGAAGGCAGAGGGCGAGGATAGATAAGATTGAAACTTAGAATAGAAGAAGAAGAACACAATATTAGAGTAACACGAATCTCACAGCGGAACGAATAAATATATTTCATAACATATCTTTGAAATACAAATCTATACTTGAATATACATGTCATTATCAAAGTACAGCACTTACAACACAGCGGAAATAACTATAGCTATATGATCCTGAAGCCTCCTGCTCCAAGCTCTTCCAGTATATCTGTATATCCCGACTACTTGACTGCCCGTACAAAATTAGGCACCCAAGAGTTTAGGGAAAACAACAAAATAAACTCTTGGTCAGTCATGGGACTGGTATGAGTAAAACAGTTTAAAATAGTTTAAACAAGTAAACGATATCTCATAAGACCACGCCGTATAACGGAACGGGTTTTTCCCTTATGAAAATCCAAAATATCTTTATATCAAAAACCTTTTGATATTATAATAATGTCTATCAACTACAATATATTAAGCATCTAGCAGAAATGATTTCATCACACGTTTACATATATAGTATACAATCAAAACTGCAAGCACGTATTGGGTAATGGATTTCCAACTATGACAAGGTATGGAACCACCTTTCGCTAGTGTACCTCTAGAAAGGAATACACTGGGTTCAACAAGAACATCTTGCAACCCGGCCACACATGACCGACCACTCATTTCGCTTGAGTGTATCGAATGTATATCACCAACGGTTGGGATCAACAACCGTTTCCCGAATGGGACAGCATCAACAATAGATTTTTAGAAATAAATGAAACTCTAGATCAGGTGATTATACACCCTACTTCGGTGCGACCGACTTAACCATGCTGCCTGCCCGATTTCTGTCATTTACCGGATGTGAGGCTAGAAGCTACGCTTTATCATCACACCAGATTCACTTCGAATGCCATATCGTCAAATCCATCAATTCACCGATTTGACGTCCTCAACCATATATTATGTGTTAGCTAAAATAAGTTTCCTTCTCCGCTTCCACTCTTGGTACGGTTGGAGAAATCAATATACATGATCGTTTGGAAATACTCTGTCAGACATTCGTCCATACAAGTCATCCAGGAACAGAATGAACTGAAGGCACTATTCAGTATATCCATCTTAGGCACTTTTATCTATGACTTATACAATAGCCCTTTGCACTTTACTCCGTCTTCAATTATCTTTGGCATATATGACTCGCAACGCTTATGCCAATACAGAGTGGTTCTTTGGATAATAATCCAACCGGTCTCTCCATATTAACAACGTTAAAATGGACAAAACTTTGATAGTCTGTGATTTAACTATCAAAGAAAAACAGGTGTGCAAACAACGATATTATTTCCAAATTGAAATTTTATCAATCAATCATCAATCATATATATATATATATATATATATTTCCTATTTCCTTATTTTCTATGTTTGATTACGTTATTAACACTGGAAAACATTTCCATTTGTTATTTACATATCCCTATCATTTCACAACTATCAGTCCCTGATTGTACACTAGTAGGAGAACAATTCTCTAAGTATAAACCCCGAAGGCCGAAACCAACATCAGATCGATACTCAGAAAACTATTCAACTTAACTAATCTCTAGCCAGTTTCTAATCTTGTTTAACTATATTTCTATTAACTCTAATTCGAATAACTAATATTCGATTTAACTCCATTCACTTAACTCTAGATCGCAGCGATCACAATGGTTACGCTTGATTCCCTCAGGAAACATCCGATCGCCGTAGGCTATCTGCAGCCCTGCGAATTACGCTAGCAGTCGTGCAAAATGGTAACTTATCCTATATAACTACGTTTGATTAACTCCTTTTGATAACTACGTTTGATTAACTCCTTTTGATAACTACGTTTGATTAACTCCTTTTATAATCCTATTTATTTCCTAAATAAATACTCCTTTATTCTATTCTATTCGTTTTACCAACATTTTTCCCTTTTATAAAACTCTATTCGTTTTATAAACATTTTCCTTTTATTCACTTTCGAAATATTTCCTTTTTATAAAATCTCCTTTTATTATTATAAATATTATCTCTTTTATAAAATCCTTTGATTTTATAAATAATCTATTTTCAATATTCATTTTGAAAATTCCCTTTCCTTCATTCCGGTATGTTATGGTATTTAACACATCAAATCACGATGACCAATATCGTTCATACACACACAATCACTATTAGGTTATATTTCACATCATATATCAAAATATATGAAAAACAATAAAATAACTGTTGAGGAATCCAGTCGGATTCCTCCAACCTGTTTCCCTGCATCCATAGATGCTATACAATAAAATCAACATCACTTTCAGTTTCATATGATATATTCTGTTAAACAGAATCAATATAGAAATTCAACTAATTGTCTAGCAGTTCAATCAAACAGTCAATACACAATCAATCAAACAATATTTAACAGTTCTAAAAATACAACATGAAATCACAAGTTGTTCAGCGTTCGTGAGATTTACTCACATTGGCAGTTCATCGTTAAAGAACGATAAACTGTTGTTTAATTTGAATCAAACATTTTATTTCGCCGTAAATTTGAACGAGCTCCAATCCACTCCCGGTCAGTTCCATTGTGGAGTTCCCATCCATATGATCCCAACGCGGCCAGTTTCGCTCAATTTTGTTTTCGTATGACTAAGTTATGACATTTTGAAGTTGATATATATTTAAATGAATTAAAGCACGGATTAAAAAACTAAAATGGGCCTTTACCTCTAAACAACTCGGCCCACTATCCTTTTAACAGCCAACTACCGCACCCTTCTTCCCCAAATGCACCAATAGTCGTAGCTCCTCCCGTAAACACTTTCACCACAGCCGATTCTTCTAAAATCCCATCCTCCTTCCACCATTACTTAAAAATCACAAGAGAAATACCAAAATTCACTCCATCATCTCCTCTTCATTTTCATACCACCCTCATCAAATCCGCACCCCACTACCAGTTTCCGTCCTCACGAGTCCCTGTACAGGGATCGAACAAAAATTTGATCGAATTCCACAAAAGTTCACCAACCCGTGCTAAACTCCTCCCTCTTAATGAATTCGAACTCCATTTATGAAATAAACTCTCAATCGAACTCAAAAACCCAACCCTAGCTCGTCGGCCAGTTTCCAGCGAACCACGAATGATGTTCGAACCCATCCAAACATACATAGGATTGAAGAGAATCACACAGGGATTCCATATAAACGGGTTTCATGATTTATTAATTTTTCCTTTGTTTGTTTGGGACTTTTGAGGAGGATCGAAATAAATTTCTAAAGAAAAATGTTACGGCGGATTTCTGTTTGACTGTGGAATGAGTTGAATTAGGTTTAGGGAGATTTTGCGGGGTATTTATAGGAATTTTAGATATTTATATTTTGATTATTATATTAATTTATAATCAACTGCAGTTTTATTTTGCCCTTTAAAATTATTGTAATCACACACGATACCCAAAAATCACCAAACTGAACATACTGCTAGAGTTTGACATTACAGTCCCAACGAAACTGGTTTCATCGAATTCCGACTCCATATGCTCACACAGCGTATTTTTAACCGTCGAAATACTGACAGTTTCTCACTCTAAAAATCCGTACGGCCACATACTGACTTCAAAAATCACGGAACTTGGAATCTAGCAATAATTTGATGTTGCGGATCCAACAAAATTAGTTTCGTCGAATTTCGACTTCGTTTGCAAAAGTGACTATTTTTAAAGCTCTGGATGACCCATTTAAATATATAAATATAATTAAATTAAATATAAATAAATTTATATTATCGTATATATTCATAGTGGAATACCATAAAACTCCAGAATAATCCTGTATGAATTTCTAACTCAATATTTCAAATTTGGGTCAACCCGGTATTCGATTTATATTGAAATCCCTTTTTAAAATATAAATAATTTCTTTATAAATTACAAAGGAATTCCACAGCGACTTTTCTAAAATTTGGTTTGGACGTAAATCAAAATCTACACGACAAAATCCCAATTTTTCTCTTCCACGAGGAAGATATACTCCACCAGCTCCTAACGTTTCTTGTTTCACAGAAATCCGACTTAAAACGAATCATGTACATTCAGTTGAAGTTCGAATCGCCAATTTACGAACTACAGCGCCATTTCAAGCTCGATTTTAATTATAATATAATTATATGTTCAAACTCTATATAATATATTCGTTATTCAAATTCAGTTCCAAGCTGAATTAAATATCACAGATGATCCAGTTCACACCATATCGCCATTTCAGCCAATTCTGATTATTTCAGAATTAAATATATTATTTAATTATTATTTTAATTAAATATTCACCATTATTTAATTCCATGACCATTTAATTCACTATATCACTATTTATATAATTAAATAAATTAATTACAATACCTCTACCAATGCGGGTCATTACAATCTTCCCCACTTAAAATAATTTCGTCCTCGAAATTGCTAAGGTAGAGAACGACCCTATCGACTGGTTATAACTTATTTGTTCACTTCTTAATTTCAGTTTCCAACTGGACCAATTTAATTTCAATTAAAAATTAATCCATTCTTATTAACGAAAATTTTCAAAAATCCTGAAAATTTTCTAACACCTTGACTTTTCGAAAAATTTCACCAGCACCTCCTTTGTACTGGTCAATAGGTCAAACTCCAACTCGCCTCTCTGAGACATCTCCAACCCAAAAGAAAATCAAACAGCCAAGCGGCTTGCCAATTTGGCTCATAAATCTTATATCCAATAGAAATATAAACTTGCACCTTTTGTCGGCATATCAACTCTATCACTTCCATATGCTATCAATTCAGCGGATACAAGGGTCATCCCAATCAAATTCCAATCTTCTTTTATCCATACCACAACCATTCGCTTATAGCCGAGCCAAATATCATTTCAACTCGAGTTTCTTCTCGATTCCCAACTCTTAACTTGATTATCACATTACACTTCAAATTTGAATCTCACAACCTGATTTGTCTTGATATCATTCTAATTCAATCACAGTTACCACTTTACTGGCTTTACTTTAATTCAATTTTTCTTTCACAAATTTCTGTTAAATTTGTTTTTAATTCAAACAGTCTTTCCATGGGAGATTTTAAACAGTTTACTCTTTTAAAAAATCAAATTTTCCTTTTTGAAATTCAACACAACTTGTATTTCCCAAAACAAATTCAAAACAGTATCTCTGGTAGTAATTCGTCACTTACAAATCGAAAATGAATACTGATGATGCAGCTGTCATCATCAGAAACTATTTTCCAGCGATCGAAGTGAGTTCAATACTATAAAACCATTTCTAAACATTTCCACTTTGAAATTCATTTCAAAATATAATTCACACTGTTTGTAAAACAATTTAAAATCTCCCAAGATCTTAAATTTTCCTTATTTTTAATCCAAATCCATTTACAAGCACTTATCCAATTCTCCAGAGTTTTAATTCAATTTCTGGTTTAAATTTCAGATTTAACTCATCTGATTTCACGTATTTCACCTATATGAATTCTAATTGGTTATTTACATAACCATTTAATTTATAATCTTACTCGATTATAAACAACCAATATATCCAATATATTATAATTTTAATATATATATATCTTCTCTATATCAAGATATACCTTAGGTAAACTTATTTTAATTTACCCTCTTTTCAAAACATATCGTGTCGACCCATCTTATTCGAGTGTTTATAAACTCCTACCGATACAGTGGATCAAACTGATCGACCAGAACACATAAACAACTCAACCAATAAATCTCTACAATATAAAACAATTTTTATATCAATAACAAATACGCTCACTCGTATATATACACTCAACTCAATCTAGGGTATTACTAACCCCATCTCTACTGAGTCACGCCACAGAGCCAAGGTAATTCTTAACTTAAGCTCTGATACCAACTGTAATGACCGGTATTTTTTGATGTTTGGTTAGTCATCATCGTGTTTATGTCGATAACCAAAGTCGCTAAAAATCCGGGTCATTACATATCATAAGCTCGTCCCACATCACACAATGCAAGCACACACCAGATGGGCGAGTTCTATCTTATGATAACCAAATATGCTTTCATACGTAAAATCTTCTTTCAATATTATGATTACCTGGTGTGGAAACCATTTCGCAAATAAATGTATTAATCCTAGACGGCATAATATCCATAATATTATGTCTCCATATATATACAAACCAAAACCGTATGGCTCGTATTTGAGATTTGGGTTTCCAATTTGATGATTCCTGGCACAAAAGATCAATCAGGGATACGAAGTGAAGTGTAACACGGCTTTTTCATCCGTCTCAGACACCTACAACAAATCGCAGGACAGATCAGCGGTTTTCGACCAGACATGGCCCTTCGAACATACCCCACTTCCCCAAGTTCATAAGTGGTTTCCTATTGTTGTAGCTTCATCATCAATTCATATATAAGTATACAACCTAACCATCAGTTTCTCATCAATCCGGGGTGTGAGGTTTGTCGATGTCACGTCAGACATAAAGCATGCCTTGATAAGCAATTCCTCGATCATACAAGCTCATTTCATACTTAAGCATGCCACATTGTCCATTCACAACACGACACTGATTTCCATCTATACATAACCACTTTGAGCTCATACGTCACAAACCAGATACATATCAACGGAGATCAGTGTTATGTTGTCAGTTACAATGTCAGACATACAATCCATACAAGTCCATTATGGGTCTGAACAGAGTAAAATCCGAAAATCTCCAAATATACTCAGACCTCATGCCACTTGTAACCTCGAATTAGGTGTACGGCCCGATTCGAGACATCAGCAATCCATCCGAATAAATTTGAGGATTTTCGGTCTTCGTTCATCGATTCCAATTCTTGAATATCCTTCATGCGTAATATTATTACTTGGAATGGTTTTCGGACTCAAATCTGATCCCGGTCTTTCCAAGTAATAAGCGTATTCTTAAATCGATAGTCATAGACTGTACGGGCTTTTTAATTAAATCTCCTTCCAATCATTTCAATTCATTTAAAATGTCAAGGTTGGATTTGTCATAAATTCTATTATCGTTTAACCTTCCTTTGAAATTAAATATACGATTTACCAACCTTTATTTTCAACCTAACCCTTCAATCCATATATTCAAAACATAATCCTTCGATTCCTTAAGTCTTTAAGTTTACCAAATTTTTACTTGGATTATAAATTCATTTACAATAATCCAAACAATTAGATGTTCGAACGTAAGTTTTAAATAGAGTTATCGACTTGTGTTTGATATCAATTCCATATACAAATATTCAATTCTGAAATTCCTTTCAAAGTATTTTGCAATCCTTTTTAACCATTTGAAATAATGGTTTATGATGTAAAACTTCAAACCCCATTTATTTTGGAAAGAGATAATAATGTCTGGAAGCATTACTAAAGGCGCTGCAATAGCCATTAAAATCAAGTAGATTTCAAATCAAAAATTCAAATAATTCAGTTCTAATTACTTTAAATTAATAAAGTAGATTTATCATAAATTTTCTGAAATTTTCCAAAATTGTTTTGTTTGAATTTCGTTACGATCACCGAACGTACATCGTCCTTTCCAAATTTGTTTGAATATAACTTGAAAATCGTACGTTAGAATTTAAAATTTTCTTTTTCTATACAAAACTATTAATATTTGAAAAACATTGTTTCTAATTTAAAGTCAAACCAATTTCAAATGGTCAAGTTATAGCCGTTCAAAAATTTAAATCGATATTTATGAACTGTCCACCATGGCATGTTATAATCGATTTAAATATAATTCGTTCAAATCCTTACGAATTTATATTTATATTTTCAATTCCAAATTTTCAAATAACTTAATTTCAAAACCAATTATTAAGTTTAATCTAAAAATCATTTCACAAATCCAAATCTAAATTTTAAATTTAAATAAGTCGTAAACTATAGGAATTCGAAAACCCTTTATTTTAAATTTAAATTTAAACTTCATGGATGGTCCTTACGCGGCAGTTATTAGTTTAATTGTAAATTGGTTTTCTAAGTTTTAAAACAAATTCAAATTCAAATTTCAAATTATATTTAAATTAACCATCCTGCCCATCGAACTAGTTAGGGATAGCAAGGGAGAGCAGGAAACTGTATTTCCAAACCCAAGCGCAGACACTATCCTCTCTGTCATCCTAGAACGGTCTGGTATAAATATTATAAAATATTTATTTAAATTTCCAAATCTCTTTTCAATTTACATTAGACCTAAAAGAAATAATATTTTAATATTTGAAAATAAATCTTCATTTATATGGAAGGAGGATTCGAATCGATCGTCTATACGATTCCATAACCATGGTATTGTGTGTGCATCATGCAAAAATAATAAATTAACCATATAATTCAGATGATCATGAATTATAATCATCACCAATAACAAACAATTCAGCTTTGCACAAACATTATGGTCAATAACGCTTATCAGTGTTCAGTGTTTTATCTAATTACATGCACATCCATTCACGCAATAACATCCATAACCAACCAAATATCTTAAATCATCACATTCATTTTAATCACTATTAATTAAAATAAATGATTTAATTAAGTGTTCTCACCGAAAAAAGCTCCATAAACTTCATAACCAAGACGGACAAGCCCACGAACACTAACACCGTTACTTGTATCACTTTCGATCCATATCCATTAGCAGTTAGAGATCTTCTGCTAATTTACATGTTGGAATTGAATTAATAATGTTGTCCATTATATTTTGTCACATATATACAATGGCATTTCATTTTTTTCCATAATTTATTCTTAACTAAGATTACCTAACTTGCATATATATGGATTCTATTTGCAAACATGATTCTAACGAACTTAACTGTGCGTAAATCCGAGTTAAATCGAGTACGATATAAGGTCACAAATTTTTAAACTAATTAACTTAAAAACAAGAGAATTTATACCCAAACAAAGAAGGCCCAGCCCATCACTTAATGCACGGATCCAACTCCAAAACATCAAAATCGGCCCAACCTTCCTTTCCTTCTTCCTAGCTGTGTTCTCCTCTTTTGCTCCCCCCGGGTAACCGGTACGACCGTGAACCCTATGCTTGTGAACGCCCCAAAACTCTACTAACTTCAAATCTGAGGCCACCCACACACTCACCCTTTTCTCCTTCCTCTCACCTCGACCACTAATTCACATAAATCACCCCCATCGAAAACATCAACCCAACCAAAAATTTGCATCCTGTCGACTGCAAACCTAATTATGTACTCCCACGTCATCATGCATGTTCACTGTTTCTTTTTATTCTTTATTTTTTTTTCAACAGAAGAAGCACGAAGTGCTTCAGATAAAAAATACACACATCAGTCTTCGGTAAGGTAGCTGGGTGCAAAGGGGTGGCCGACGAGGTTTAAAAGTGGAAGGCAGAGACTGCTTTTGAGGGGAGTGACGGTGGCAGCTGAGAGTGGAAACCATGAGTTTTTTTTCGAAAACAGAAAGATAAAAGGAGTAGAGTGAGGTGGGTGCGAGAATAAAGACAAGTATGAAGTTTGGCTGATGGTGCAAGAGGTAAGTTGTAGTTTGGGTTTGGTTGAATGGGTTTCGGGTTTTGAAGAGGCGGAGGAGAAGCATGGCAGGCAGGGTATTGGCAGTTGATAAGGTAGGGGAAAAGCCCAACAAGTAAAACAAGATGGGGAGGAGCTAATTGCGTCTGAAAAGGAAAGTTTTTAAAGTGGAAGGGTAGTGTGCATGCGGTGGAGGATATTGAACATTGTTAGAGGAAAAGGTCTTTGATTCCAGGTTTAAACATGATGGAGAGGGACGAAAATGGACAAGGTAGGGAAGAATGAAGATTCTGCACAACACATAAATAAGCAAACACGTGGAGTGAAAATGGACAGATGTCCCTTTCTTTTATTCTTTGATGCACACATTATTACTTATTTTATTTATTTATTAATTTTTCTTGCATGCGTTTGAGAGATTAGAGAACCCAGAAGAAAGCATAAATAGACAACCCAAGACATATACAGGGTAGTATAATGGTGTATGTACATTTAAAGTTAGGCTAAACCTCATACACGGGAAGCGTTAAAATGTTTTGTGCATTCTTATCATTATTATATTTTTTTATTTATTTAATTTTTATAATTTATAATTTATGAGCAACGCAGAACCAACATTATAGTCGTGTACGACAATGTACTGAGATCACAAAACAGTAATAAAATAAAACGATTGATTATTTTAAACTGGTACCTAATTATAACTTACTTTAAATTCAATCCTTTTATTAACAAATCTTAAATAACATCTTTTTAGAAATCATTACGAAGTCTTATGTTAACATTTTAAACACTCATATTTTCAAAATAATATCTTTAGTCACAAGTTCTTATAATTTACACTTATAAATTTTCTTTTTCCAAATCCAATTTATAAAACAAGGTGTTCTAAAAATTAAAATTTTGTAAATCAACATATCTAAAATAAAACCCCTTTTTAAACTCTTATTAATAAAAGAAAACAAATGGAAAAGGTTATTGAATCAATACCTGCATTTGAATCCTGTTAAATTCAAGTATATTTAGAATAATCTTCAAAAATTTATATTTTGAAAACCAATACAACTAAACCAATTTATTTATGATATACTCAATTAGTTTCGAAATACTTGTATTTTTAAATTTAACAAAACTATGTTTCATCCAAATAATAAAAATTTAAATCCACTCCTATAAATTTTTATTAAAACCACTTTAAAATAAACTAAATTCAAAATTTAACACATATCAATTCCTTAATTACCAAGTTTAAATTAATTTATAATTTTAAAATGTTGAAAATCTTAGATTGTTACAAAAACCCTGACACTACTCCTAGCTAGAAGGGAACATATATTCTCCCTGGATCCTTCTCCCGTTTCTCGTTCACACAGGGGTGTGAGGCTAGCGAATAAACGCTATACCCAAAGCTATGTTATATAAAAGTCGTGCTTTGATCATCAACCATAAGACTCTGCTTTTCAACAGAAGCCTTGATCATTTGCATCTCAGCATGCCACAATGGCAATTCACGCTATGCAACCGATGTCTATCAATTACACAGAATGAAATCCGATGTCAGACACACATCCATTACAAGTTCGTTCTAGGTCTAAACAAAACCGGAGGCACCTTATTCCTCGTCCCATATGTCCAATACAGGAAAGAGGCCCTCGCATATCCGGTCGATCTCCAAGTACGTCTGGACGATCACCACTTGTTACCTCATCTTGGGTGTACAGCCCAATCAATACATCAATAATCATCCAAACGATGTGGGGACCTTTGGTCTTCCACCACCGCCTTCATCCTCGACATATTGTCGAATCAATTATTCAGAATGGGATAAACCCGGCCTTTCTGAATAACTCGCATATATAATAAAAAAGTGCTATAAAAACACAACATACGCCTCATTCCAATCTAGAATATTCCTTTATTCAAATATTCTTATACTTTGGGAAAGGTTCCCATTAATTTTATCAAAGATAAATTATTTAAATTTATTATTTAATCTTCCTTTGGATATCAACTCAAACCAAATTAAGGTTTATCCAAACCAATCGGGATTAGCTCACCTTACTGAAGTAATCATTTGTTATATTTCTCAATCTCAACTTATTCATCCCATGAAGCAAAACTGGTAATACTTCATATCTAACACCACGGTGTTATCGGTAAAATTAATTAAATTTCACGTTCAAATCTAATTAAAGATTTAACTATCTCTTCGAGCAAAAATGGTGATACTCCTTTCTCGATCATTTCCTGAATTTGATAATTCAAATTATCGCATTCTCTTCAATCTAATTAAGGATTCATTAAAACTCCAATTCAGTTTTTATCTCAAAAATCATTACATAATGATTATTCAAAGTTGATAAATTAATCTTATCTTTAACCGGGTTAAAGAACTAATGTCATTTAAAACACAGTTCACAATAAACCCAAAATCCCATTCCATTAATTATGGAATCTTCACGGAAAACAGATCAATATATATAATCGATATAAACTTCCGTATCCAACAGATAATATAAATGGAATAACGGCAAAGCCTTTTAAATTCCATATATATTAACAGTCTTCCTCCACTGAAGCTCACTTCGATTATTATCTAATCGAATTCCATTCCATTCCAATTTATTGTATTAAATTGGATAACTTCACTTCGGAAAATTTCCCTAAATCTTAATTAAAAGATTTATAAATTCCAAATTACATTTCACTGTAAATCGGGTTAAAGAACGAATGTCGTTAAAACACGGTTCACAATAAACCCAATTCACATTCCATTTCATTCTAATTATCAAATATAACTTGGGACTCTAATAATCTTAATTAAAAGATTCATTCTTTTCACACGGGGTTTAAGAACAGTGCTACTGAAGACACCGTTCACGACAACCCAAAGTCCAATTCAATATTAAATACAAGGCTCTGAATAGAAATTATATCGGCTTATATTCAATATCAAATTCTGAAATCAACAAATATCGTATTGGGAATAACGATATATATATCTTCCAAATTCCTCCACAATATCTCTATAATCACGAAATACAATACCGAAATATTTCAAAGATGATTTCAATTCAAATCCATTCCAATTCATATATTGGAAATTCTGGTTATATTAAAACCATTCACGAATCCAATTTATTTTATTTAAAATTATTGGATTTCAAATATAGTTAATAACTAGTTCATTTTGATAAAATACATTTTTATATTTATAAATGTGGAATTTTTCACCCAAATTCTTTCCAAATCACTTACTATGATTTTACACAAATTATTGATATTTTCAATAATTTTATCAAGGCCCGTACAGTCGATTTCCATAAATAGCCATCGAATTGCACTTACAACGACCTATTCCAAATTTAATTTGGACATAATTCAAAATCCAACTGTTAGATTTCAAATTCCTTATAGTCGTTGGAAAGCTCTTTTGGATACGAACCCAACGGTTCCGGTTTTAGGAGAATCCGACGGTCGTATCTATTGTAATGTCAATTCGAAATAAATGGTCGAAATTCGTAAACTGCCGCGGCACGACGCATTCTATTCAGGCCATTAAATATATATAATATATTATATATATATATATATATATATATATATTTCATCGATTTCCATTTAAAACATATTTTATAAATCATTTTAAATTCGTTTTCAAAATGATTTCAACTCATGTTCAATTTTAAATCAAAATTGAATATTCTATATCATTAATATATAAATGACAATATTTTCTCAACAATAGATTTTGAAATCACTTCCATTTCGATATTCATTATAAAAACGAATATAATCGATATAAATATCATTCACGACAAAATGGCACAAATCTAAACAACACGGCTTCATATATTTAAATATATTTGTGTCCATCCCAAATTGGACATCAAAATCATATTTTGATCCATTGCCAATTATTATTTTAAAATATTAGTTATTTTATTTTATTCAACTCATGAATATTTTATTCCTTTTCCGAATGTTATTCTAAAATGTTCTTTCTCCAAATTGGAATGAGACCCAATCAATTACTATATAATGTTATTTATATGGATTCCATACAACACATATATATAATAACACTGATAAACATTCATCCATCATCTAAAGTGCATCACACAATTGCATAAGCATTAAAGATAAGTAATTAACGCTTACACAGTCTGTCAACCCATCGATCGACATACAACTAAATAATTGGGATTAGTGTACGTCAAATATCATCCAATACCGGTGTGGGGTTTCAAACAACAAACACAGATTTTATTTGTGCAGTTGGGCGATGTGTAAAATTTATCATCTCAATCCATATCAGTCAAATGGGTGTACATAAACAAATCATCCGATTTGTAATGAATATTTGTTTTATTCATATACACATTAAAAATTATATTTTTAATGATAAAATATTTTATTCAACTCATGAATCTTTTATTTTCTATTTCACATCACGATCGCAATCAATTTCCACAACACAATACAATCAAACAAATCATCCATGGTCTATGGACGATGGTGTTGGGTGCTGCTAAGCACCATCTGCATCCTAGTATATATTTTAACTAGAAAATAAAATTAAAGTGAGAAGTTATCACCATTGGGATCCACTCCTCCATTTTTTATTTATGAATGGTTTTGATTTGGATTCGTCTCCACTGCGTTGTATTCTTCACCGTGATTTCAACGTAACCTGTTTCACGCAGTTTATATTAAAAACCACATTCTAAATAACGCTACATATATTTAAAAATCACATTTTTATACCGCTATTTCATATATAAAAATCGTATTTTTATTCTATGTTTTCATATATAAAAATCGTATTTTTATATCGATACATATATAAAAAGATCATATTTTTTATGTTGATGTTTATATTATAAAAATCATATTTTTATAATTCGGTTCTCCATATTTTTCCCTTTTTAAAACTCGTATCTTTTCATTTTTAAAACTCCTAACTTTTGAAATCTAAAAATATAATCTTTTTACAATTAAAAATCTAATCTTTTTATAATTAAAAATCTAATCTTTTTATAATTAAGAATCTAATCTTTTTATAATCAAAAATCCGAACTTTATGTAATTAAAAATCCGAACTTTATGTAATTAAAAATTCGAACTTTACGTAATTAAAGATCTTAACTTTTATGTAATTAAAATCAAATCAGAAAACTCACTCTGGTTTTAGGATTTCGATCAGCCGCAATCCCAAGTCGAAGCATCAGAGAGCATCCAGTTTTGAAAAATCAACAAAGAAGCACATCATACAGCAATCATTCGAAGTGGATTTGGGAATTCCACAAAGCCCTAGTTTATTTTCTATCAACTGCTATGTTTTTTTTTTGAAGACAAAGGATTTAATAAGGAAAAGGGAAGGCTATGGTGGTCGTGGTCTTCACAAGGGTAAGTGGAGGCATTTAGTTGGAGGGGTATTCGGTGTGGAACAGTCGATGGTGGAGGCGCAGTTGAGGTCTCACGGTGGTGACTCGAACTCGAAGCAACGGTGGAGGACGAGGTTGATGCGAGGCTGGTGGAAGCCCGAGACCGACGGTGAGCAACGAAGGCGGTAAGGTGGTTGCAATTTGAGGTGCTTCCATTTTTGAATTAGGGATTTGGTTCGTCCAGATGAAATGGAGGCGGGTTTAATGTTTGACTGGGTTTAAAGAAAATAAAGGGTTTGGCTTGTTTTTGGACTTAGGTTTTGTATATATATAAATATTTATTTAATTCACGAAATTAGGTTTTTTTTCTTTCAACCCTAAATCGAACCCAACGACTGTCGCCTTATACTAAATACCCCCATTCCGGACACAATGGGATATGTTTGGTAAGCCAATTCAGCTGTTTCGATAGGTTTTCATCAAAATTAAAATAAAATATATATATTCAATTTGAACTTACATTTTAATTTACCGGGGCCACATACTGACTCCAAACATTCCCGAAAAATATATCTAGCTTTGTTTTGACGATACGGTCCTAACAAAACTAATTTTATAGAATTTTGAGATTGTTTGAAAAATGGCCATTTTCTGGTCGATCCAATTCAATTAAAACTGTCAAAACACGTTTTCTTTTGCCACGCTCACATATTGATTCCAAAAATTATGAAAATTGGAATCTAGCAATTGAAACTGTCAAAACACGTTTTCTTTTGCCACGCTCAAATATTGACTCCAAAAATTATGAAAAATGGAATCTAGCAATAATCTGATATTCCGGATCCAACAAAAGTGGTTTCGTCGAAAACGGAGGTCGTTTGCAAAATGGCTATTTTTAAGGGCTATATATTATATAAATTCCATAGCGACTATTCTGAATTTTCAACTGGGCATAACTTTTCATTCCTGCTATGAAATCTGGATTTTTCACATTTATTGGAAAGATATTTTCAAATAGATTCAAATATTTCTGTATTCACCAATATCCGGTTTATTTTGAATCATGTACATTCATTTGAAATCTGAAATCGAATTTTCAAACCACAGCGCCATTGCTAATTCATTTTATAATTAAAATAAATATTTATATTCTAACTTCGGTTCAAATGAATTTTTACATTCTATTCTATTCAAAATAAATTTCTAGTTGTTGTTATTTAAAAGAAATCATTTTAAATATTTAAAGTTCATTAAAATTGCCAAAATAAAAATTTTAAATTAGTTCTGATTTTCCGGGTTGTTACAATCTCCCCCACTTAAATATTTTCGTCCCCGAAAAGGAACGGAGCTGAAAGTTGTTTAACTAATTAACTCAACTTTCAGTTTGGCTTTCATTCTTCAACTTTTCAGTTTCTAAGAATTTTCTAATTCTTCAAAAATTTGGCTAACACCCTGAATTTTTGAAAAATTTCGTCATAACCTCCTTTGTACGGGGAGACATTTAAAACCGCAACTAGCCACGCAGGGCCCTCATCATCCAAAATGAAAAAGAAACAGCCAAGCGACTCATAAAATCATCCAAAACCCAATAAATTTGTAAAAATGTACCTATTTATTGGGCATACAATTTTATTTCTCTTCTCTAGCCTCCTCACTACGACCTGTTCAATACACATGTATGTACATGTATGCAATTTCCAAAATAATTCAATTCAGTTCAAAATTCGATACAATTTGGCTAATTTATCTTTCATTCATGTATTGGTTTTATTAGTTAATAAATAATCATACAACACAACCAGCAATCAATTAGTTGATTAGCTTTTCAAACATATAATTTTCTACATATACATGAAAATCATATTTTGTGTGTCAAATCACAACAATAAATCCTATCTAGTTTTGGTTCTCACACCAGCCAATTGGAAATATATGGATATCCCACTTTCGAAACTCAAACATAGAATCTGATGATGATATATCAATCATCAGAATCATCTTCGGGATATTAGAGTGTGAGTCTATATCTATCCAGTATATTAAAACTTCGAATATACCTTCATGACGCGTATATGCAAAATCTCATATACTCAATTGTCCTACATAAAATAAAATAATATACTCAAATACGTATAATTAGATTAAATTTTCAAAACAAAAATTGGATTTCATTTTTATTTTAAAAATAACACTCTTCAGACTCATTCTAGGATACTACTGATCCTATCTCTAACGAATCATTCTAATTGTATATTAATAATCCAATCTCTGATGAATTCTTTCATTTGGTTCTAATGTGTCTTGTTCTTGAGCTCTGTAAACCAAAGCACTGATACCAAACTGACACGACCGAAACTTCCCCGTAAAGGAAAGCCCGGATTGAGTTGAGAACACAACAAATCAGAACGCAAACAGAAGAACATTTCATTGCTTATTGCAACAATTTATATCGGAGTACAAGAATATAAAAAGTATGAAAAAATATTATACATTAGATAAATATCAGAGATTTACAAATTACAATGCAGCGGAAAATAATACAAAACACAATTGAAAGAGATACATGGATACAGAGCTTTTCCGAATATCATTCCAGCGGTAAACCAGGATCCTATAAATATAAATCTGCAAAACCAAAACTACTAACTGCCCGTGTGGAAAGTAGGGGCACCCAGAGTTTAGGTTAAAACAATAAATTCCAGGTAAGTCATGTGACTAGTGTGAGAACAAAAACAGTTATTAAATCTTTACTTTAAAAATAAAGTAAATCAAGGGACCACACCGTATAACACGGAACGTGTTTCCTCCCAAGAATACTAGTACATAAACAAACATCGCAATGCTTTTTGAAAAAATGAAGCTATTATAAGACCCAGCTTCCATCACACAATGCAACGCAAGCCGAAGGATAGGGTTTTCCCTTATAATAGCCAAACATGCTTGGTATGTTTAAAACAAATCATTTGATACTATTATAAGTGCATGGTGTACAAAACAACTTCAAATATAAATGTATCAATCATAGACGGCATGGGTACCATATATCATGTTGCCATACTAGTTCTACAATTAAAACCGCAAAGTCACGTATTGGAATTGGATTTCCATCTATGAACCAAGGCAAGGGATCGTCCTTACCGCTTCGAGTTGATCTAGTCCATGTCTTAGGATCAGAACGCATCGACGCTTAGGAGCCACAGGGCTGGTCCACACGAAGTGGATTAAAATGCCTGAACAATACGTCTCCCCACCTTATGGGGCATAAATCTGGTCAGTACGTCGACCATATCATCCATCGGGACCAAAGTGACCGATATAACCGAGGCGACTCGCTATGCATCATCCACATAAGTAAAACATTTGGGCTTGCAAAACCCTAACATCACTCCTAGCTAGAAGGAAACGCATGTTCTTCCTGGATCCTTCTCCCGTTTCTGGTTTACACCGGGGTGTGAGGCTTGCGAATTAATGCTATACACAAAGCTATGCTATATTAAAGCCGTGCTTTGATCATCAACCACATGACTCTGCTTTTCAACAGATGCCTTGATCATTTGCATCTTAGCATGCCACACAGGCAATTCACGATATGCAACCGATATCTATCAATCACATAGAATGAAATCCGATGTCACACACATCCATTTACAAGTTCGTTCTGGGTCTGAACGAAACCGGAGGCACCTTATTCCTTGTCCCATATGTCCAATATAGGAGAGAGGTCCTCGCATATCCGGTCGATCTCCAAGTACGTCTATACGATCACCACTTATTACCTCGTCTTGGGTATACAGCCCAATCAAGACATCAGTAATCATCCAAACGATGTGGAGACCTCCGGTCTTCCACTGTAATGACCCGGGATTTTTTCGACTTTGGTTATCACCATAACACGATGACGACTAACCAAACATCGAAAAATACCAGTCATTAATGAAAGAAATTAGAGGGTGAGAATAGATAAGATAGAAACTTAGAACAAAAGAAGAAGAAGAACAAAATATCAGAGTAACACGAATCTCACAGCAGAACGAATAAATATATTTCATAACATAACATTGAAATACAAATCTGTACATGAATATACGTATCATTATCAAAGTACAACACTTACAACACAGCGGAAATAACTCTAACTATATGATCCTGAATCCTCCTACTCCAAGCTCTTCCAGTATATCTGTAAATCCTGACTACTTGACTGCCCGTACAAAATTGGGCACCCAAGAGTTTAGGGAAAACAAAACAAATAAACTCTGGGTCAGTCATGGGACTGGTATGAGTAAAACAGCAGTTTTAAAACAGTTTGAACAAGTAAAAGATATCTCATAAGACCACGCCCTATAATGGAACGGGTTTTCCCCTTATGAGAATCCAAATTATCTTTATATCAAAAACCCTTTGATATTATAATAATGTCTATCAACCACAATATAATAATCATCTAGCAGAACGCTTCCATCTCACGTTCTATATATATAGTATAACATCAAAACCGCAAGCACGTATTGCGTAATGGATTTCCAACTATGACAAGGTATGGAACCACCTTTCGCTAGTGTACCTTTAGAGAGGAATACACTGTGTTCAACAAGAACATCTTGCAACCCGGCCACACATGACCGACCACTCATTTCGCTTGAGTGTATCGAATGTATATCACCAACGGTTGGGATCAGCAACCGTTTCCCGAATGGGATAGCATCAACAATAGTTTTTTAGAAGTAAATGAAACTCTAGATCAGGTGATTATACACCCTACTTCGGTGCAACCGACTTAGCCATGCTGCCTGCCCGATTTCTGTCATTTACCGGATGTGAGGCTAGAAGCTACGGTTTTCATCACACCAGATTCACTTTGAATGCCACATTGTCAAATCCATCAAATCACCGATTGACGTCCTCAACCATACATTATGTGCTAGCTAAAAGAAGTTTCCTTCTCCGCTTCCACTCTTGGTACGGTTGGAGAAATCAATATACGTGATCGTCTGGAAATACTCTGTCAGACATCCGTCCATACAAGTCATCCTGGAACAGGATGAACCGTAGGCACTATTCTGTAAATAGGATAGCCCTTGCATAACTCCGTCTTCAATTTCCTTGGGCATATATGATTCGCAACGCTTATGCTAATACAGAGTGGTTCTTTGGATAATAATCCAACCGGTCTCTCCGTATTAACAACGTTAAAATGGTCAAAACTTCGATAGTCTGTGATTTAACTATCGAAGAAAAACAGGTGTGCAAACAACGATATTATTTCCAAATGGAAATTTATATCGATCAAACATCATTCAACATTTATCTCTTTATTTCATTAATTTACTTATCTCCTGTTTCCCTATATTCAATATTTCTTATTTTCTAAATTTGGAAAATATACGTTATTAACAATGGAAAACATTTCCATTTCTTGTTTTCTTTATTATAAAAACATTTCTGGTTTCTTATTTGGAAAACATTTCCAAAGCTTCTTCACTGGACTTAGACAGATGTTTAAACAAACCATCGCGATGCCAACTCAAACCATTTCTTTTAATTACTAAATTCACTTAACCATCCTTTACTACCGAACCTTAACCATTCCTTAGTTAAATACGAAGCCAATCAAGTTGGGGTAATACTACCTCTCAGACCTTAACTGAACAACGTTTCTAACCTTGAAATAGATAAAGTTCACCCTTCTAATTCTTTAACAAACTTCCTTATGTAACTCTCTTTCAAATATTTTCTATTCGATAATTCTTTTCTTCGATAAGGTATATTCGATAACTCTATTCAACTTATTCTATTCGCTTAACTCTTTTGATTCAACTCTAACTCTATTCACTTAACTCCTATCGAATAAACTATATTCGATAACTCTTTTAATTCTATTTGAATAAACTATATATTCGATTAACTCATTTTACTCCATTCGAATAAACTATATTCGATTAACTCCTTTATTCTATTTGCTTTAACTCTAATCGATTAACTCCAAGTAGTTTAACTCTAACTGGTTAACTTTACTAGTTTAACTCTTATTCGAATAACAAATACTCGATTACTCTATTCAACTGACTCGACTCGACTAACACCTTTCGAATAACTAATTCGATTGACTACTTTCGAATACCATATTCGATTTAACTCCTTTCGAATAACTAATTCCATTTAACTCCTTTATTCGCTTTATAAAGATTTTCTTTTTAACAACATTTATTCATTTTAAAGATTTACTTTTAGTAATCGTTCTCCACTTTAAAAATGATTTCCTTCTTATAACAGTTTCCTTTTTTATAATGTTTTTTTCCTTTTTCTAAATCTCCTATTTATAAATATTCCAATTTATAAATATTTCTTATTTATAAATATTCCATTTATAAATATTTTATTTTCAAATATCACTTTGAAAATATTCCCTTATCAACATTTCGGTATGTTATGGTATTCAACATATCAAATCACGATGATCAGTATCGTCCAAACACATATAATCGACAATAGATTATATATCACATCATATATCACAATATATGAAAAACAATAAAATAACTGTTGAGGAATCCTGTCGGATTCCTCCAACCTGTCTCCCTGCATCCACGGATGTTATACAATATAAAATCAACATCACTTTCAGTGTCATATGATATATTCTGTTAAGCAGAATCGATATTGAAATTCAACTAACTGACTAGCAGTTCAATCAAACAGTCAACACACAGTCAATCAGCCAATATCTAACAGTTCTAAAAATACAACATGAAATTATAAAATGTTCAAAATTAGTGTGATTTACTCACTTTGGCAGTTCATCGTTAAAGAACGATAAACTGTTTTTTGATTTGAATCAAATAGTTTATTTAGCCATAAATTCATACGAACCCCAAACCACTCCTAGTCACTTCCAGTGTGTAGCCCTCTCCCATACGATCCCAACGTGACCTGTTTCGCTGAATTTTGATTTCGTATGATCAAGTTATGACTTTTCAAACTTAATTTACATTGAATTAAAATAAACTTGAACTTTGAATTAAAACGGGCTTTAACTTCTTTAGTCAGCCCAATACCATTTAAATAGCCCATATGTGGATCCTTCTTCTCTACGAAATATCCAACTCCAGGATTCCTCTTTGCCATTGCCTCTCCCTTCCTCTGCTTTTTCTCCATCACCAATTCATGAACCACAAAACTGCCAACACCATTAACATCTCCTCTACAACACCATACCATTTTCACCAAGCTCGGTTTCACTCCTCGCCGCAACTTCCTGCACTGAACTGTAAATCCCTTCCCCCCCCCCCCACTCCGACCTAGATGACCACCGAAATCACCCATACTCCTTGCGCAGCTTCTAAAGCCCTCCACAAATCCAAATACAACACCACAAATCAACATCGACGCTTAAATCTCACCAAATCAGTAGCCCTAGGCTTACTGTTGACTTTCGAGTACCAACGAATTTGCGTCGCACCTCTCAGAACTAGCACCAGCGTGAAGTTCTTACCAACAGAAATCAAACACAAGGGGTTTGAGGATTTATAGATTTCTCTTTGAATTTTATTTGATTTTTCTTTGGATCGAATGCTTTTACTGTGAGGAAAAATGTTGCGGCTTGCAGAATTTGACCAAAGGAAAGTAAAACTAGGTTTAGAAATGTTAGAGGTATTATATAGGATTTTTCTTTATAATTTAATATTCGATTAAAATATTAAATTTTAAGCAACCGCTATTTACTCTCATGTTTAAAAATCCCTGTGGTCACACCCGATACCCAAAAATCACGAAGATGGACATACATCTCCAGTTCAAAATTACGGTCCCAACGAAACTGGTTTCGTCGAATTCCGACTCCGTTTGCTCACATAGCGTATTTTTAAAGGTCAATTTATCGACTATTTTCTACATTAATATCCCGTATGTCCACACACGGACTCTAAAAATCACGGAACTTGGAATCTAACAATAATTTAACATTGCGGATCCAACAAAATTAGTTTCGTCGAATTCTGACTTCGTTTGCAAAAGTGGCTATTTTTAAAGCTTTGGATGACCCATTTAAATATATAAATATATTTAAATATAATTAAATTTAATATTTAAAAATAAATAATTATTATCGTATATATTCACAGTGGAATACCATACAGCTCAGAAAACCCTATATGAATTTCTAACTCGATATTCACTTCTGGGTCAACCCGATATTCGATTTATATTGAGATTCCTTTTTAAAATATAAACAATTCCTTTATAAATTATAAAGGAATTCCACAGCGACTTTTCTAAAATTTGATTTGGGCATAAATCAAAATCTACACGACGAAATCCTGAATTTTCTATTTCACTAGAAAGATATCCTCCACCAGCTCCACACGTTTCTTGTTTCACAGAAATCCGATTGAAAACGAATCCTGTACATTCAGTTGAATTTCAAATCGCGAATTTACGAACTACAGCGCCATTTCAGGCTCGATTTTAATTATATTATAATTCTATGTTCAAACTGTCGTTCATATAATATATTCGTTATTCAAATTCAATTCCAAGTTGAATTAAATATCACGGATGATCCAGTCCACACCATATCGCCATTTCAGCCAATTCTGTTTATTTCAGAATTAAATATATTATTTTATTTATTTATTTTAAATTAAATATTTGCCATTATTAATTCCACGACCATTTAATTCACTATATCACTATTTATATAATTAAATAAATTAATTATAATACCTCTGCCAATGCGGGTCATTACAATCTTCCCCGCTTAAAATAATTTCGTCCTCGAAATTGCTAAGGTAGAGAACGACCCTATCGACTGGTTAAAACATATTTGTTCACTTCTTAACTTCAGTTTCAACTGAACCAATTTAATTTCAATTAAATTATTAATTAATTCTTATCAATGAAAATTTTCAAACATCCTGAAAATTTTCTAACGCTTTAACTCTTCGAAAAATTTCGCCAGCACCTCCTTTGTACTGGTCAATACATCAAACCACCACTCGCCTCTCTGGGCCATCTCCATCCCAAAAGAAAATCAAACAGCCAAGTGGCTTGCCAATTCGGCTCATAAATCTTATATCCAATAGAAATATAAACTTGTACCTTTTGTCGGCATATCATTATATCCCTCACATCTGCTATCGATTCATCATATACAAGGGTCATCCCAATCAAATTCCAATCTGCTTTTATCCACAACACAACCATTCGCTTATATCCGAGCCAAATATCATTTCAACTCGAGTTTCTTCTCGATTCCCAACTCTTAACTTGATTATCACATTACACTTCAAATTTGAATCTCACAATCCAATTTGTCTTGATATCATTCTAATTCAATCTCAGTTACCACTTTACTGGCTTTACTTTAATTAAATTTTGCTTTCACAAATTTCTGTTTAAATTTGTTTTTAATTCAAACAGTCTTTCCCTGGGAGTTTTTAAACAGTTTACTCTTTTCAAAAAAATCAAATTTTCCTTTTGAACATGTCACTGAGCCCTTAATTAATATTCCATTAGTTAAACCACTCCTCTATTTCTTTATCAATATTTGTTAACCAAATATTTTCAATAACCATATTGGCCTTTTATGTTATTTGGAAAACATTTCCTAATATCGCCTTCCTTTATTTTCTAAACTTTAGAAAATATATGCTATTTATAATTGGAAAATATTCCAATTACTTGTCTCTTTCCCGATCTCGTTTATTTCTAAACTTAGGAAATATTCTTTATTATATTTCCAAGCTTACACTTATTTGGGTTAAAACGGATGTTGTGTAAAACATCGTTACGACAACCCAAATACTATATTCAACTAACTCTTATTCAACATTGATTTTCGAGCCTGAAATCTTACTATTTATTCGTTAATAATGAAATCAATCAAGTTGGGGTATAACTACCTCTCAGACCTTGACTGAATAACATTTATAACGTCAAAACAGATATGACTACTTACTCGAATAATCAATACCATACAACTACTTATTCACCTTTAAACACGTATACGCTTCCTCTTTCTATTCTTACTAGATTTTATTCTTAGTCTTCCTTTTTGATTTTACTATTCTATTTCTAAGTTTGTTTCCTTATCGACTTCTATATATATATCGATACGTTGATTTCTAACTATCAAATTATCTTAAAAATATTCTAACTCCTTAAATTCCCGGAAAATTTTTCCATAACCTCCTTTGTACCAGGAGCATCGGGATATTTTAAATAGCCTCCCATGGCCCTCACCAATCCAAAAGAAAAAGAAAAAGCCAAGCGGCTAACCCATACAGCGCATAAAATCTCATATATGAATTAAATACATACCTTTTCGTCGAGCATTCTATTTATATACCTTCATACCTTATCTCATGTATATTTATAACTGCCTAATCTATTTTAACTATACCTGATCGTTTTAACTCAATTCGTTAATTAATTTGTTAATTAACTTTTTAGTCTATTTCACTTTTATATTTGAACATGACATGTTCCAATATATTTTAACTTACTTATTAACTAATTTGAATCCAAATTTCAAATTTAAGTTCTATATTCGATTTCGAATATCCATTTACAAATCCGATTCACCTTTCAAAGTTTAACTTCAAATTCAAAAGTCGATTAAATAATTCCTCTTCGACTTAATTAATTCTATTTAATTTCTATTCAAATTTTATATCACTTATATTATTCAAATTTATAGTTTAAATTCCATTCAAATTCTATATTATAAACCCCATCTGAATTTCTATATTCAAATTCTATATATTCAAATCCTATATTTTAATTCCATTTGAATTCTATATTCATATTCCATTTGAATTTCTATATTCAAATTCCATTTCACTTTCGATATTCAAATCCTATATCACTTCCATTGAATTTCATACATTCAATTTCTATTTCAATTCCATTGAATTTCATATATTCAAAGTCCCTCTGAATTTCTATATTCAGTTTCTATTTCAATTCCATTGAATTTCATTTATTCAATTTCTATTTCAAACTTTCTTTATTAATTCTTTATTATAAATCCCATTTTGAAATTCAACACAACTTGTCTTTCCCAAAACAAATTCAAAACAGTATCTCTGGTAGTAATTCGTCACTTATAACTCGAAAATGAATACTGATGATGCAGCTGTCATCATCAGAATCTATTTTCCAGCGATTGAAGTGAGTTCAATAATATAAAACCATTTCTAAACATTTCCACTTTGAAATTCATTTCAAAATATAATTCGCACTGTTTGTAAAACAATTTAAAATCTCCAAGGATCTTAAATTTTCCTTATTTTTAATCCAAATCCATTTACCAACACTTATCCAATTTTCCAGAGTTTTAATTTAATTTATGGTTTAAATTCAGATTTAACTCATCTGATTTCATGTATTTCACTTATATGAATTCTGATTGGTTATTTACATAACCATTTAATTTATAATCTTACTCGATTATAATAACAACCAATATATCCACTATATTATAATTTTGATATATATATATATATATCTTCTCTATATTAAGATATACCGTGGGTAAACTTATTTTAATTTACCCTCTTTTCAAAACATACCGTGTCGACCCATCCTATTCGAGTGTTTATAAACTCCTACCGATACAGTGGATCAAACTGATCGACCAGAACTCATAACCGACTCAACCAATGAATCTCCACAATATAAAACAACTTTTATATCAATAACAAATACGTTCACTTGTATATATAAACTCAACTCAATCTAGGGTATTACTAACCCCATCTCTACTGAGTCACGCCACAGAGCCAAGGTAATTCACTTAACTTAAGCTCTGATACGAACTGTAATGACCCGGGATTTTGTCGACTTTGGTTATCACCATAACACGATGACGACTAACCAAACATCGAAAAATACCAGTCATTAATGAAAGAAATTAGAGGGTGAGAATAGATAAGATAGAAACTTAGAATAGAAGAAGAAGAACACAATATCAGAGTAACACGAATCTCACAGCGGAACGAATAAATATATTTCATAACATAACATTGAAATACAAATCTGTACTTGAATATACATATCATTATCAAAGTACAGCACTTACAACACAGCGGAAATAACTATAACTATATGATCCTGAAGCCTCCTGCTCCAAGCTCTTCCAGTATATCTGTAAATCCTGACTACTTGACTGCCCCTACAAAATTGGGCACCCAAGAGTTTAGGGAAAACAAAACAAATAAACTCCGGGTCAGTCATGGGACTGGTATGAGTAAAACATAAGTTTTAAAACAGTTTTAACAAGTAAACGATATCTCATAAGACCACGCCGTATAACGGAACGGGTTTTTCCCTTATGAGAATCCAAATTATCTTTATATCAAGAACCCTTTGATATTATAATAATGTCTATCAACCACAATATAATAATCATCTAGCAGAACGCTTCCATCTCACGTTCTACATATATAGTATAACATCAAAACCGCAAGCACGTATTGGGTAATGGATTTCCAACTATGACAAGGTATGTAACCACCTTTCGCTAGTGTACCTCTAGAGAGGAATACACTGGGTTCAACAAGAACATCTTGCAACCCGGCCACACATGACCGACCACTCATTTCGCTTGAGTGTATCAAATGTATATCACCAACAGTTGGGATCAGCAACCGTTTCCCGAATGGGACAGCATCAGCAATAGATTTTTAGAAGTAAATGAAACTCAAGATCAGGTGATTATACACCCTACTTCGGTGCGACTGACTTAGCCATGCTGCCTGCCCGATTTCTGTCATTTACCGGATGTGAGGCTAGAAGCTACACTTTTCATCACACCAGATTCACTTTGAATGCCACATCGTCAATCCATCAAATCACCGATTGACGTCCTCAACCATACATTATGTGTTAGCTAAAAGAAGTTTCCTTCTCCGCTTCCACTCTTGGTACGGTTGGAGAAATCAATATACGTGATCGTTTGGAAATACTCTGTCAGACATCCGTCCATACAAGTCATCCAGGAACAGGATGAACCGAAGGCACTATTCTGTACATAGGATAGCCCTTGCATAACTCTGTCTTCAATTTCCTTTGGCATATATGATTCGCAACGCTTATGCCAATACAGAGTGGTTCTTTGGATAATAATCCAACCGTTCTCTCCGTATTAACAACGTTAAAATGGTCAAAACTTCAATAGTCTGTGATTTAACTATCGAAGAAAAACAGGTGTGCAAACAACGATATTATTTCCAAATGGAAATTTATATCGATCAAACATCATTCAACATTTATCTCTTTATTTCATTAATTTACTTATCTCCTGTTTCCCTATATTCAATATTTCTTATTTTCTAAATTTGGAAAATATACGTTATTAACAATGGAAAACATTTCCATTTCTTGTTTTCTTTATTAGAAAAACATTTCTGGTTTCTTATTTGGAAAACATTTCCAAAGCTTCTTCATTGGACTTAGACAGATGTTTAAACAAACCATCGCGATGCCAACTCAAACCATTTCCTTTAATTACTAAATTCACTTAACCATCCTTTACTACCGAACCTTAACCATTCCTTAGTTAAATACGAAGCCAATCAAGTTGGGGTAATACTACCTCTCAGACCTTAACTGAACAACGTTTCTAACCTTGAAATAGACAAAGTTCACCCTTCTAATTCTTTAACAAACTTCCTTACGTAACTCTCTTTCAAATCTTTTCTATTCGATAATTCTTTCCTTCGATAAGGTATATTCGATAACTCTATTCAACTTATTCTATTCACTTAACTCTTTTGTTTTAACTCTAACACTATTCACTTAACTCCTATCGAATAAACTATATTCGATAACTATTTTAATTCTATTTGAATACACTATATATTCGATTAACTCATTTTACTCCATTCGAATAAACTATATTCGATTAACTCCTTTATTCTATTTGCTTTAACTCTAATCGATTAACTCCAAGTGGTTTAACTCTAACTGGTTAACTCTACTGGTTTAACTCTTATTCGAATAACAATTATTCGATTACTCTATTCAACTGACTCGACTCGACTAACCCCTTTCGAATAACTAATTCGATTTACTACTTTCGAATACCATATTCGATTTAACTCCTTTCGAATAACTAATTCGATTTAACTCCTTTATTCGCTTTATAAAGATTTCCTTTTTAACCACATTTATTCATTTTAAAGATTTACATTTAGTAACGGTTCTCCACTTTAAAAATGATTTCCTTCTTATAACAATTTCCTTTTTTATAACGTTTTTTTTTTCTTTTTCTAAATCTCCTATTTATAAATATTCCAATTTATAAATATTTCTTATTTGTAAATATTCCATTTATAAATATTTTTATTTTCAAATATCACTTTGAAAATATTCCCTTATCAACACTTCGGTATGCTATGGTATTCAACATATCAAATCACGATGATCAGTATCGTCCAAACACATATAATCGACAACAGATTATATATCACATCATATATCACAATATATGAAAAACAATAAATAACTATTGAGGAATCCTGTAGGATTCCTTCAACCTGTCTCCCTGCATCCACAGATGTTACACAATATAAAATCAACATCACTTTCAGTTCCATATGATATATTCTGTTAAACAGAATTGATATAGAAATTCAACTAACTGACTAGCAGTTCAATCAAACAGTCAACACACAGTCAATCAGCCAATTTCTAACAGTTCTAAAAATACAACATGAAATTATGAACTGTTCAGAATTAGTGTGATTTACTCACTTTGGCAGTTCATCGTTAAAGAACGATAAACTGTTGTTTGATTTGAATCAAACAGTTTATTTCGCCATAAATTCATACGAGCCCCAATCCACTCCTAGTCACTTCCAGTGTATAGCCCTCTCCCATATGATCCCAACGTGACCAGTTTCGCTGAATTTTGATTTCATATGATCAAGTTATGAATTTTCAAACTTAATATACATTGAATTAAAATAAACTTGAACTTTGAATTAAAACGTTCCTTAACTTCTTTATTCAGCCCAATACCATTTGAATAGCCCATACGTGGATCCTTCTTCACCACGAAATATCCAACTCAAGGATTCCTCTTTGCCATTGCCTCTCCCTTCCTCTGCTTTTTCTCCATCACCAATTCATGAACCACAAAACTGCCAACACCATTAACATCTCCTCTACAACACCATACCATTTTCACCAAGCTCGGTTTCACTCCTCGCCGCAACTTCCTGCACTGAACTGTAAATCCCTCCCCCCCACTCCGACCTAGATGACCACCGAAATCACCCATACTCCTTGCGCAGCTTCTAAAGCCCTCCACAAATCCAAATACGACACCACAAATTAACATCGACGCTTAAATCTCACCAAATCAGTAGCCCTAGGCTTACTGTTGACTTTCGAGTACCAACGAATTTGCGTCGCACCTCTCAGAACTAGCACCAGCGTGAAGTTCTTACCAACAGAAATCAAACACAAGGGGTTTGAGGATTTATAGATTTCTCTTTGAATTTTATTTGATTTTTCTTTGGATCGAATGCTTTTACTGTGAGGAAAAATGTTGCGGCTTGCAGAATTTGACCAAAGGAAAGTAAAACTAGGTTTAGAAATGTTCGAGGTATTATATAGGATTTTTCTTTATAATTTAATATTCGATTAAAATAATAAATTTAAGCAACCGCTATTTACTCTCGTGTTTAAAAACCCCTGTGGTCACACCCGATACCCAATAATCACGAAGATGGACCAACATCTCCAGTTCGACATTACGGTCCCAACGAAACTGGTTTCGCCGAATTCCGACTCCGTTTGCTCACACAGCGTATTTTTAAAAGTCAATTTATCAACTATTTTCCACATTAATATCCCGTATGTCCACACACGGACTCTAGAAATCACGGAACTTGGAATCTAACAATAATTTAACATTGCGGATCCAACAAAATTAGTTTCGTCGAATTCTGACTTCGTTTGCAAAAGTGGCTATTTTTAAAGCTTTGGATGACCCATTTAAATATATAAATATATTTAAATATAATTAAATTTAATATTTAAAAATAAATAATTATTATCGTATATATTCACAGTGGAATACCATACAGCTCAGAAAACCCTATATGAATTTCTAACTCGATATTCACTTCTGGGTCAACCCGATATTCGATTTATATTGAAATTCCTTTTTAAAATATAAACAATTCCTTTATAAATTATAAAGGAATTCCACAGCGACTTTTCTAAAATTTGATTTGCACATAAATCAAAATCTACACGACGAAATCCTGAATTTTCTCTTTCACTAGAAAGATATCCTCCACCAGCTCCACACGTTTCTTGTTTCATAGAAATCCGATTTAAAACGAATCCTGTACATTCAGTTGAAGTTCAAATCGCGAATTTACGAACTATAGCGCCATTTCAGGCTCGATTTTAATTATATTATAATTCTATGTTCAAACTGTCGTTCATATAATATATTCGTTATTCAAATTCAATTCCAAGCTGAATTAAATATTACAGATGATCCGGTCCACACCATATCGCCATTTCAGCCAATTCTGTTTATTTCAGAATTAAATATATTATTTTATTTATTTATTTTAAATTAAATATTCATCATTATTTAATTCCATGACCATTTAATTCACTATATCACTATTTATATAATTAAATAAATTAATTATAATACCTCTGCCAATGCGGGTCATTACGTCCACCACTGCCTTTATCCTCGACATATCATCGAATCAGTTATTCAGAATTAGATAACCCGGCCTTTTTGAATAACTCGTGTATATAATAAATAAGTGCTATAACAACACAACATACGCCTCATTCTAATCCAGAATATTCCTTTATTCATATATTCTTATACTTTGGGAAAGGGTCCCATTAATTTTATCAAAGATAAATTCTTTAAATTTATTCTTTAATCTTCCTTTGGATATCAATTCAAACCAAATTAAGGTTTATCCAAACTAGTTGGGATTAGCACACCTTACCGAAGTAATCATTTGTTATATTTTCAAATCCAACCTATTCATCCCATGATGCAAAACTGGTAATACTTCATATCTAACACCACGGTGTTGTCGGTAAAATTAATTACCATTTCACGTTCAAGTCTAATTAAAGATTTAACTATTTCTTGGAGAAAAACTGGTGATACTCCTTTCTCGATCATTTCCCGAATTTGATAATTCAAATTATCACATTCTCTTTTTCAATCTAATTAAAGATTCATTAAAACTCCAATTCAGTTTTAATCTCAAAAATCATTACCTAATGATTATTAAAAGTGGAGAAATTAATCTTATCTTTAACCGGGTTAGAGAACTAATGTCATTTAAAATACAATTCACGATAAACCCAAAATCCCAATCCATTAATTATGGAATCTTCACGGAAAACAGATCAATATATATAATCGATATAAACTTTCGTATCCAACAGATAATATAAATGGAATAACGGCAAAGCCTTTTAAATTCCGTGTATATTAACAGTCTTCCTCCACAGAAGCTCACTTCGATTATTATCTAATCGAATTCCATTCCATTCCAATTTATTGTAATAAATTGGAAAACTTCACTTCGGAAAATTTCCCTAAATCTTAATTAAAGATTTATAAATTCCAAATTACATTTCACTGTAAATCGGGTTAAAGAACGAATGTCGTTAAAACACAGTTCACAGTAAACCCAATTCACATTCCATTTCATTCCAATTATCAAATATAACTGGAACTCTAATAATCTTAATTGAAAGATTCTTTCTTTTCACACGGGGTTTAAGAAAAGTGTTACTGAAGACAACGTTCACGACAACCCAAAGTCCAATTCAATATTAAATACAAGGCTCTGAATGGAAATTATATCGGCTTATATTCAATATCAAATTCTGAAATCAACAAATATCGTATTGGGAATAATGATATATAGTCTTCCAATTTCCTCCACAATATCCCTATATTCACGGAATCCAATACTGAAATATTCCAAAAATGATTTCGATTCAAATCCATTCCAATTCATATATTGGAAATTCTGGTTATATTAAAACTGTTCACGAATCCAGTTTATTTTATTTAAAATTATTGGATTTCAAATATAGTTAATAACTAGTTCATTTGGATAAAATATATTTTTATATTTACAAACGTGGAATTTTTCAGGCAAATTTTTTCCAAATCATTTACTATGATTTTACACAAATTATTGATATTTTCAATAATTTTATCAAGGCCCATATAGTCGATTTCCATAAATGGCCATCAAACTGCACTTACAACGACCTTTTCCAAATTTGATTTGGACATAATTCAAAATCCAACTATTAGATTTCAAATTCCTTATAGTCGTTGGAAAGCTCTTTTGGATACGAACCCAACGGTTCCAGTTGTAGGAGAATCCGACATTCAGATCTATCGTAATGTCAATTCGAAGTCAATGGTCGAAATTTGCGAACTACCGCGGCGCGACGCGCTCTATTCAGGCCATTAAATATATATAATATATATTATATATATTTTATCGATTTCCATTTAAAACGTATTTTATAAATCATTTTAAATTCGTTTTCAAAATGATTTCAACTTCATATTCAATTTTAAATCAAAATTGATTATTCTATATCATTAATACATAAATGACAATATTTTCAAAACATTAGATTTTGAAATCACTTCCATTTTGATATTCATTATAAAAACGAATAAAATCGATATAAATATTGTTCGCATCAAAATGGCTCAAATCTAAACAACACGGCTTCATATATTTAAATATATTCGTGTCCATCCCAAATCGGACATCAAAATCATATTTTGATCCATTACTAAATATTATTTTAAAATATTAGTTATTTTATTTTATTCAACTCATGAATATTTTATTCCTTTTATGAATATTATTCTAAAATGTTCTTCTTTCTCCAAATTGGAATGAGACCCAATCAATTACTATATAATGTTATTTATATGGATTCCATACAATACATATATACAATAACACTGATAAACAATCATCCATCATCCAAAGTGCATCACATAACTGCATAAGCATTAAATATAAGTAATTAATGCTTACACAGTCTAACAACCCATCGATCGACATACAACTAAATAATTGGGATTAGTGTACGACAAATATCATCCAATACCCGTGTGGGGTTTCAAACAACAAACACAAATTTTATTTGTGCAGTTGGGCGATGTGTAAAATTTATCATCCCAATCATATCAGTCAAATGAGTGTACATAAACAAATCATCCGATTTGTAATGAATATTTGTTTAATTCATATACACATTAAAAATTATATTTTTAACGATAAAATATTTTATTCAACTCATGAATCTTTTAATTTTTCTATTTCACATCACGATCACAATCAATTTCCACAACACAATACAATCAAACATGGTGCTGCTAAGCACCGTCTGCATCCTAGTATATATTTTAACCAGAAAATAAAATTAAAGTGAGTAGTTCTCACCATTAAGATCCACTCCTCCTTTTTTATTTCTGAACGGTTTCGATTTGGATTCGTCTCCAATGCGTTGTATTCTTCACCGTGATTTCAACGTAATCTGTTTCACGCAGTTTATATTAAAAACCTCATTTTTAATAACGCTTCATATATTTAAAAATCACAATTTTATACTGCTATTTAATGTATAAAAATCGTATTTTTATTCTATGTTTTCATATATAAAAATCGTATTTTTATATCGCTATATATATAAAAAGATCACATTTTTTATGTTGATGTTTATATTATAAAAATCATATTTTTATAATTCGGTTCCCCGTATTTTTTCTTTTTAAAACTTGTTTCTTATCATTTTTAAAACTCCTATCTTTTCAAATCTAAAAATATAATATTTTTATAATTAAAATATAAGCTTTTTATAATTAAAAATCTAATCTTTTTATAATTAAGAATCTAATCTTTTATAATCAAAAATCTGAACTTTATGTTATTAAAAAATCTGAACTTTATGTAATTAAAAATCTGAATTTATGTAATTAAAGATCTTAACTTTTATGTAATTAAATTCAAATCAGAAAACTCACTTTGGTTTTAGGATTTCAATCAGCCGCAATCCCAAATCGAAGCATCATAGAGCATCCAGTTTTGAAGAATCAACAGAGAAGCACATCATGCGGCAATCATTCGAAGTGGATTTGGGAATTCCACAAAGCCCTAGTTTATTTTCTATCAACCGCAATGTTTTTTTTGAAGACAAAGGATTTAATAAGGAAAAGGGAAGGCTATGGTGGTCGCGGTCTTCACGAGGGTCAGTGGAGGCATTCAGGTGGATGGGTATTCGGTGTGGAGCAGTCGATGGAGGAGGCGCGGTTGGGGTCTCACGGTGGTGACTCGAACTCGAAGCAACGGTGGAGGACGAGGTTGATGCGAGGCTGGTGGGAGCCCGAGACTGACGGTGAGCGACAAAGGCGGAGAGGTGGTTGCGATTTGGGGTGCTACCATTTTTGAATTGGGGATTTGCTTCGTCTAGATGAAATGGAGGCGGGTTTAATGTTTGACCAGGTTCAAAGAAAATAAAGGGTTTGACTTGTTTTTCTACTTAGGTTATGTGTATATATAAATATTTATTTAATTCATGAAATTAGGTTTTTTTTCTTTCAAACCCAAATCGAACCCAACAACTATCGCCTTATGCTAAATAGCCTCATTCCGGACACAATGGGATATGTCTGGTAAGCCAGTTCGGCTGTTTCCATAGGTTTTCATCAAAATTAAAATATAAATCTATATATATTCAATTTGATATTGCATTTTAATTTACCGAGGCCACATACTAACTCCAAACATTCTCGAAAAATAAATCTAGCATTGTTTTGACGATACGGTCCTAACAAAACTAATTTCGTACAATTTTTAGACCGATTGAAAAATGGCCATTTTCTGGTCGATCCAATTCAATTGAAACTGTCATAACACATTTTCTTTTCCCACGCTCACATATTGATTCCAGAAATTATGAAAATTGGAATCTAGCAATAATTTGACATTCTAGATCCAACAAAAGTGGTTTCATCAAAAACGGAGGTCGTTTGCAAAATGGTTATTTTTAAGGGCTATATATTATATAAATTCCATAGCGACTATTCTGAATTTTCAACTGGGCATAACTTTTTATTCCCACTTTGAAATCTAGATTTTTCACATCCGTTGGAAAGATATTTTCAAACAGATTCAAATATTTCTATTTTCACAAATATCCGGTTTATTCTGAATCCTGTACATTCATTTGAAATCTAAAATCAAATTTTCAAACTTCAGCGCCATTTCCAATTCATTTTATAATTAAAATAAGTATTTATATTATAACTTCGATTTAAATAAATATTTACGTTCTATTCTATTCAAAATAAATTTCTAGTTGTTATTATTTAAAATAAATAATTTTAAATATTCACAATTCATTAAAATTGCCAAAATAGAAATTTTAAATTGGTTCTGATTTTCCGGGTTATTACAATCTCCTACACTTAAATCTTTTCATCATCGAAATGGAACGGAGCTGAAAGTTGTTTAACTAATCAACTCAACTTTCATTTTGGCTTTCATTCTTTAACTTTTCAGTTTCTAAGAATTTTCTAATTCTTCAAAAATTTGGCAAACACCCTAGATTTTTGAAAAATTTCGCCATAACCTCCTTTGTACGGGGAGACATTTAAAACCGCAACTAGCCATGCAGGGCCCTCATCATCCAAAAAGAAAAAGAAAATGCCAAGCGGCTCATAAAATCATCCAAAACCCAGTAAATTTGTAAACATGTACCTATTTATTGGGCATACAATTTTATTCCTCTTCTTTAGCCTCCTTGCTATGACCTGTTTAATACACATGTATGTACATGTATGCAATTTCCAAAAAAATTCAATTTAGTTGTAACGACCCAGAAAATCTGAACCAATTTAAAAAATTTAAATTGGCTAAAATAATGGATTTTAAATATTTAAAATAAATATTTTAAATAATAGAGATGAAATGTGAGTTGAATCAACAATTGAAAACAAATATAGTTAATTATAATTATAAACAAGGCCTGAAATGGCGCTACAGTTTCAAAAATTGAATTCAAACTTTGTCGGACTGTACCGGGTGTAAAACAAAACGGATTTGAGTGAAATCAAAAATATTTAAATCTGTTAGTAAATACCTATCTAACGAATCTGAAAAATCGAATTTTCATAGCGGAAAGCAAAAGTTATGGACAAATGAATTTTCAGAAAGGTCGCTATGGAATTTATATAGCCCATGAAATTGGCCATTTTGCAAACGACCTCGAAATTCGACAAAACCACTTTTGTTGGATCGAGGATGAGAAGTTATTGCTAGGTTTCAAATTTCATAATTTTTGAAGCTAGTATGTGAGCGTGGCAAAGGAAAACGTGTTTTGGTCAATTATAGTTAAATTGGATCGACCAGAAAAGGGCCTTTTTGCAAACGGTCTCAGAATTCGACGAAACTAGTTTTGTTGGGACCATATCATCAAAACATAGCCAGATTTATTTTTCTGGAATTTTTCGAATTAGTTTGTGGCCCCGGCAAATTGAAATGTACGTTCAAATTAAATATTGAATGTTTTATATTTTATTTTGAAGGAAAACTTACTGAAACTTTCGAATGGGCCTTCGAAACATATCCCATTGTGTTAGGAATGGGGGTAAAACGCTAGGGACGATAGTCGTTGGGTCTGGATTGGGGTTCGTAAGTGAAAGAGGGTATTTTCGAAATTTAAAAACATATAAATAAATAAAATATTCTCATTGGGCCACCTCATCTCTCTCTCTCTTTTCTCTCTCCCGCTCCTCTTGATCAACGGCGAAAGACCTCCGATTCTTCCCTCCTCTTTTTCTCTTCCATCTCTCAACGAAACCACACACCCCTTTGGAACTTTTTGAAGATCCGAGCCTCCTCTTCAAATCCATATAGGATTCGCCCTCCCTCGTTCAGTATTTCGCAAGATCTGACGCTCTGAAGTGCCGCCGTACCTCGCCCGATTCCTCCCTCCAGCCGCGATCGAGTTGACAGCGGTGGGGACCCCCTGGCGCGGGTTTCGGAGCCCTACGTCGTGGCATCGGCCGATCATCCTCTAGTGTTCGTGTTTTATAATAAAAATCACATTTTTATCATCTATATGAACTACATAAAATAATCCCCTTTTGAAATAAATTGTTTTATATTAAAAATACCGTCTTTATCATCTATATGAACTACATAAAATAACAGTGTTTTGAAACAAATTGTTTTACAATAAAAATCACATTTTTATTATATACATGAGTGATCAAATATAGTGAAGTGTTGAAATAGAAGGCAGTTAGATGAAAATATCATTTTTATCAAAAGTGTGAAATTCATATGGTTTTGAAATCGAAGAATCGATATATATATATATATTTAAATAGAATTGAAATATATTAAAAAACGACGCTGCAGTTCGTATTTTGAAACCGTGATTTCAAACGATTAGTACAGGAGATCCGACCATTGGATTTTCCTGAAATCGCAACCGTCGGGTTCGCTTTGGAAATATCTTTCCAACGGCACCAACTTTGTAAAAATCCAACAGTTGGATTGTCTGGAATGTTTAATTCAAATCTGAAGAAAAACAGCGCTAGAATCGATTATATATATATATATATTATATTTAATCGAATAACGACGCCGTAGTTCGTATTTTGAAATCGAAACTTCAAACGATTATACCAGGTAATCCGACTGTCGGATTTTCCCGAAACTGGAACCGTTGGATTCGTTTTGAAAATATCTTTCTAATGATGTAAATTTTTTGAAGATCCAACAGTTAGATTTTCGGATATGTGTAAATCAAATCTGAAGAAAAACAGCGCCACGGCCGCGTTATGGCCCGAAGCGTCGTTTTGAATAAATTGGCTATTTTAAAATAAATAAAAAAAGCGATAAATCGTTATAAAATATCATAAACGATATGGAATGGAAATAAACTGAATTTGCTCGATTTATGTGGTATTTGATGGTTGAATGTGTTTGGTGTGAAAATTACGTTAAAGAACAAAATTGGTGTTGTCGAATGATTTAACCATTGAAATAAATTGATTTGAAATTCTAAATATCCGTGAATTATTTGAAAAGGCCGAGTTAATTCTCATTTCAAATAATTGACCGACGATTGAAAGTCGAAGATGAAGATGGTGGTCGAAGACCAGAGATCTTCACCTCGTTTGGGTGGTAACCGAGGTCCTGATTGGGAAGCATCCCGAAATATGGATAATGAGTGGTGATCGTCCAGACGTACGTGGTGATCGATGGGTTTGCGAGGTATTTGGTGCCTCCGGTTTCGTTCAGACCCAGAACGGACTTGTGAATGGACTGTGTGTCTGACATTGGATTTTATTCTATGTTGATTGATCTCTGTTAAATATACATCTGTTTGGCGGCGGAGAATTTATTCTTTTGCTTAACGCCCTTCTCTGAAACGCATGAGCTCAGAGGTTGTATATCGATGGACATCAGTCGCATGGCATGAATTGTTAGTGTGGCATGCCTAAGTGGCAAATGATCAGGGCTTCTGTTGAAAAGCAAAGTCTTGTGGTGATGATCAAAGCACCGCCTGTGTGGCGTAGTTTTGTGTATAACATGAATTCACGAGCCTCACACCCCGGTATGAACCAGAAACAGGAGCAGGACCTCAGGGGAGACGTGCGTTTTCTTTCTAGCTAGGGTGGTGTCAGTGACCTACCAGCCTTGACATTTATATACTTTTCACCTGTGTGGTTGTTGCTATTGCGAGGCGCCTCGGTTAGATCGGACGATCCGGGTCCGATGGAGTCAATCGTTGATTCATTTACGCCCCAAAGGGCGGAGAAACGCATTGTTCAGGCATTATAATCCACTTCGTGTGGATTGACCCTGACGATCCAAGGTACGGTTGCGGCTGTGCCTGAGGCTCGGGCTAGAGAGTCTCGAAGGCGGTAAGGACTATCTTTTGCCTTGATTCATGACGGAAATCCAATTTCCAAATACGTGACTGTGCGGTTTTGATTGTATATATATAAGGCGACATGATATATGGTACCCATGCCGTCTATGATTGATAGTTATGATTGAAATTGTTTTTGAAACATATAAACACTAGTAATAATATCAAATGCTTTTGTTTTATTCGTATCAAACATATTTTGGCCATTATAAGGAAAAACTCTATCCTCCGGTTTGCGTTGCATTAAGTGATGGGAACTGAGTCTTATAATGGTTTCATTTTTATAAAAAGCATGGCGTTGTTTAAAAGAAAGATTTGTTTTAAAGCACTGGCAATCCAATGGAGTAAACCCATTCCACGAAAGTGGCGTGGTCCTGTGATCAGCCCTATTATAAATGTGTTGAGTAGATTTCTCATACCAGTCCCATGACTGACTCGTAGTTTGTTTCACTTTCAAACTCGGGTGCCCCTTTTTCTACACGGGCAGCCTTGTATTCAGGTATAACTGGTTCTTTCTGGATAGCTGGAGCTGAAGATGGATTCTATCATTTATCTCTTTTTATGTTGTTCAGCTCCTATTGTACATATTTTGTTTGTTTCCGCTGTAGACATTTATGTATAGCTGAACTGTAATTGTACTAAGTAAGATCATGTATACTGTGTAACTCTGATGATTAACGTTTATCCAGTATATTCTATTGTTCATTATCTGGTGTATTTATTTAATTATGTTCTGCTTTTATCTGTTTCTGTGTTATATTCCAAAGATTACCCTTGTCTCCGCCTGTACGAGATTTGGGGTCGTCAAAAACGTGGTATTAGAGCCTTGGTTAAGCTTAGTTCTGGAATATAACATTTTAATGAACTCGTCAGAAATAGAACCAGTAGTGTTCTAGGACGGGTAACTCTATACATATAGGATTAGCAATATCCTAGTATGAGTAAAGAAGAATGAAATTACACCTTGATAGACACATTTACACTTGAAGTATGTGTTTCTATATTTTAAATTACCTTTTCTGTGACCTGACACTTGATCTGCCATTTGCAGAAGTACTAGAAAAATGAGTGTCAGAAAAAGGAGAAATACAGAACCCGATCTAGAGGCTCTATTTAAGAGATATCGAAATCTGGGTGGAGCACAATTCTCGGGCAATGAATCTATTATTCAAACTCAAGCTTGGGTGAGCTCTGCAGAAAGAATATTTGAGCGTTTCCAGCTGAGAGACGACCAGAAAATATTAGTAGCATCTTGGGCGCTCAATGGAGAAGCTTTAATCTGGTGGGAAACAATCATCAAAGATAATCCAGAAGGTGATATCACCTGGGATAGATTCAAAGAGATTTTCCTAGGAAGATTTACTCCTCCTGAAGTGACTGAGCGATTATGTGATGAATTTTCTTATCTGATACAAGGTGATATGACCATCCCAGAATATCATAAGAAATTCAACGAACTTTCTCACTTTGCTCCTCATCTGATACAAGATCCAAAGAGGAAAAATCTGAGATTTATTCATGGCCTGCAAAGGAGATATCAGAATAGTGTAATGAGGAGTGTGAAGCTTCCTTTTTCAGAAATGATATACATGGCTTATCAGTATGAAGATCTCCTGCTTGTTGGGTCGAACCCGGTAATAGACTTGTGTTGGTGCTAGACATGATTCGAGAAGCTGCCGACAAAGTCGATTTTATCAAGAAGCGATTACTCGCCGCTTAGAGCCGACAAAAGAGCTATGCCAATAGGAGAAGAATATATATATCCTTTGTTGTTGGTGACTATGTATATTTGAAAGTATCGCCGATGAGAGGAGTTATCCGGTTCGGTAAAACAGGGAAATTGGCGCCCAAATTCATTGGTCTGTTTCCTATTCTGGAACGGATAGGAACTCTCGCTTATAGGGTTAAATTACCAGATTGGTTGCCTGGAGTTCATGATGTATTTCACATATCTCAACTTCGAAAGCACGTTCATGATCCAGACTTGATCGTGGAAGAAGCAGCTCAGCAGGATATTGAAATTACTCCAGAATTAGCCGTGAGGAGAGAGCCGCTAAAGATTATCGGCAAAGAAACTAAAGAACTGAGGAACAAGAAGGTTCACTTAGTCAAAGTGCAATGGAGTGGAGATCCGCGAGATTGTACTTAGGAAACTGAGGAGAGCATTCAGAAAGCCTATCCCAGATGCCGAGTAGATATCTCTGATTGACTCCGGTGCAAGGTACATTTACCATACTTTGCATTACCAATCAGTTCTCTACTTTGTTGTTATTTTCTTTCCATGGATGTGCACTTTTAATTCTATAGTCTGAATGATTTTAAAAGAGAATAGGAATTAATTTGTATGGTTTTGAAAAGTTAGAAACAATTTGATTGTTGGTTGTGTTGTGTGATTGTAGATTTGATTAATTAAAGTTATTAAAACGATAGTTAATTTAATCAATAATAGGATAATGGTAGAATTTATTCATTTAAATCACACATTTGGACTGATTAGAAAATAGGTAGAATTATATAAACTTGTGTATTATATATGTTTGAACAGGCAAATGGATTAGCTGTTGAGTAAAGATTTTACTTGCGTGCCCGACAAATAGGTAAACCTTAATGAGTTGGATGCGAAATATTATTATTTCAACTCCTGTGAATGCCATTGGATGCGGAGTGCTGGTTATTCTGTGTATAAAAATAAATGTTGCCATAGGATAGTAACAATTAATTTTGAACTACACTGCATGGCATACTTCTGGAGATAGGCATACTTCATCATATACCACATGAGCATTTGGAGCTTGTGTGACGAGGTGGAAGATTTACCATACGAGCGAGAGGCTTGTATGGCGATGACTATATTTTACAGGTTGAACTGATGACTGATATGGACTATTTAAATTGTAACGATTAAATTGCCAGATTAATAAAAAAACCCCATACGGGTCTGGAGTTGACAATAATCTTGTCTCTCTAGTTATTAGATACGGCACATGGACTATTTATTTCCCACACGGGACGAGGTGACGGGGATTTATCCTGTGGAGCATTTAAAATACACACTCCCTCAGGCTTTGACAGGGTGACGAGAATTTATTCTCTGGAGTTATTATCAATACACGCTCCCCTGTAAACACCAGAATATATCACTATAAATATGTGTATGCTTATTAGGATTTATTGGGTACCTAATACAGCCCAATAAATTTCCAAACCTCTCCCCGTACAAAGGAGGTTATGACGAAATTTTTCGAAAATTCCGGGTGTTAGCCAAATTTTTGAAGAATTTGAAAATTCTCAAAAACTGAAAAGTTGGAGAATGGATGCTAGATCGAACGTAGAGTTGATTAATCAAACCACTTTCGACTTTGTTCCTTTTCGGGGACGAAAAGTTTTAAGTGGGGGAGATTGTAACGACCCAGAAAATCTGAACGAATTTAAATTTTTTTAATTGGCTAAAATAATGGATTTTAAATATTTAAAATAAATATTTTAAATAATAGAGATGAAAAGTGAGTTGAATCGACAATTGATAACGAATATAAATAATTATAATTATAAACAAGGCCTGAAATGGCGCTGCAGTTTCAAAAATTGAATTCAAACTTTGTCGGACTGTACCGGGTGCAAAACAAAACGGATTTGAGTGAAACCAAAAATATTTAAATCTATTAGTAAATACCTTTCTAACGAATCTGAAAAATCGAATTTTCATAGCTGAAAGCAAAAGTTATGGCCAAATGAATTTTCAGAAAGGTCGCTATGGAATTTATATAGCCCGTGAAATTGGCCATTTTGCAAACGACCTCGGAATTCGACGAAACCACTTTTGTTGGATCCGGGATGAGAAGTTATTTCTAGGTTTCAAATTTCATAATTTTTGAAGCTAGTATGTGAGCGTGGAAAAGGAAAACGTGTTTTGGTCAATTACAGTTAAATTGGATCGACCAGAAAACGGCCTTTTTGCAAACGATCTCAGAATTCGATGAAACTAGTTTTGTTGGGACCATATCGTCAAAACATAGCCAGATTTATTTTTCTGGAATTTTTCTAATCAGTTTGTGGCCCCGGCAAATTGAAATGTACGTTCAAATTAAATATTGAATGTTTTATATTTTAATTTGAAGGAAAACTGACTGAAACTTACGAATGGGCCTTCGAAACATAACCCATTGTGTTCGGAATGGGGGTAAAACGCTAGGGACGATAGTCATTGGGTCTGGATTGGGGTTCGTAATTGAAAGAGGGTATTTTCGAAATTTAAAAATATATAAATAAATAAAATATTCTCATTGGGCCACCTCATCTCTCTCTCTCTTTTCTCTCTCCCACTCCTCTCGATCAACGGCGAAAGACCTCTGATTCTTCCCTCCTCTTTTTCTCTTCCATCTCTCAACGAAACCACACACCCCTTTGGAACTTTTTGAAGATCCGAGCCTCCTCTTCAAATCCATATAGGATTCGCCCTCCCTCGTTCAGTATTTCGCAAAATCTGACGCTCTGAAGTGCCGTCGTACCTCGCTCGATTCCTCCCTCCAGCCGCGATCGAGTTGACAGCGGTGGGGACCCCCTGGCGCGGGTTTCGGAGCCCTATGTCGTGGCATCGGCCGATCATCCTCTAGTCGCTCGGATTTGGAGATAATCGCTGACCTAGTTTTGAACCTCGAAGCAAGGTATACAGCTTGTTTTATTTTCAACTGTTTTAACACCTTTAAACCGTTGCAAACTTTGGAAAATCATATCTTTTTGCTGTGTTATCGAAATTCAGTGAAACAAGAGACAGTGGACTCGTGTGGACGTCTTCTACATTTTAGAAGAGACCGCATATTTTTCTGAGCCTTCTGCTATTTTTGGTGGAGTGGAACCCAATGTGAGATTTCTAATTTATAAACGATATGGAAAACAACGATGTATAAATTATATAGTCGATGTATGAGTTATATAAGCGTTGTACAACTCTTGTATAAGCATTGTATAAGTTGTACGTTCGATGTATAAGTTATATATGCGTTGTAAAAATTATATATGTGTTGAAATAGAAGTGAATTGCTATATATAAATATAAATATATATATATATATGCCCCTCATCCACAAACCATGGACGATATTTATTGGTTGTGATTGGTGTGAAAATTGATTGATAGCGAATGGTTGATTGGTATTGTTTTTGGTTGATATTGATTGATTGTGGTTGAAAAATACCCATTTGTGGTTGAGAAATATTTGGTTGAAACCACATAGGATTAGTTTGTGGAAATGAAATAAATATACATGCCGCCTGCATGCGAACTAGATGCATGATTCCCCATTGTTAAAAACCGCGAGGTTTTAAGGTAGAACGAGGAGCCGTACTAGGGACGGTCCCGGTTTTAACTACCCTGCCGTCATGCTGCCGAAATTTTGAATAATATTCATGTGTTTGAATTACTTTCATTTGTTGAAACTATATTTATTCGTTGAATTGAAATTCATGTGTTGAATGGTGTTCGTGTTTTATAACAAAAATCACATTTTTATCATCTATATGAACTACATAAAATAATCTCCTTTTGAAATAAATTGTTTTATATTAAAAATCCCATCTTTATCATCTATATGAACTATATAAAATAATAGTTTTTTGAAACAAATTGTTTTACAATAAAAATCACATTTTTATTATATACACGAGTGGTCAAATATAGTGAAGTGTTGAAATAGAAGGCAGTTAGATGAAAATATCATTTTTATCAAAAGTGTGAAATTCATATGGTTTTGAAATCGAAGAATCGATATATATATATATATATATATTTAAATAGAATTGAAATATATTGAAAAATGACGCTGCAGTTCGTATTTTGAAACCGTGATTTCAAACGATTAGTACGGGAGATCCGACTATCGGATTTTCCTGAAATCGCAACCGTCGGGTTCACTTTGGAAATATCTTTCCAACGGCACCAACTTTGTAAAAATCCAACGGTTGGATTGTCTGGAATGTTTAATTCAAATCTAAAGAAAAACAGCGCCAGAATCGATTATATATATATATAATTATATTTAATCGAATAACGACGCTGCAGTTCGTATTTTGAAATCGAAACTTCAAACGATTATACCGGGAAATCCGACCGTCGGATTTCCACGAAATTGGAACCGTTGGATTCGTTTTGAAAATATCTTTCTAATGATGTAAATTTTGTGAAGATCCAACGGTTAGATTTTCAGATATGTGTAAATCAAATCTGAAGAAAAATAGCGCCACGGCCGCGTTATGGCCCGAAGCGTCGTTTTGAATAAATTGGCTATTTTAAAATAAATAAAAATAGCGATAAATCGTTATAAAATATCATAAATGATATGGAATGGAAATAAACTGAATTTGCTCGATTTATGTGGTATTTGATGGTTGAATGTGTTTGGTATGAAAATTACATTAAAGAACAAAATTGGTGTTGTCGAATGATTTAACCATTGAAATAAATTGATTTGAAATTCTAAATATACGTGAATTATATGAAAAGGCCGAGTTAATTCTCATTTCAAATAATTGACCGACGATTGAAAGTCGAAGATGAAGACATTGGTCGAAGACCGGAGATCTTCACCTCGTTTGGGTGGTAACCGAGGTCCTGATTGGGAGGCATCCCGAAATATGGATAATAAGTGGTGATCATCCAGACGTACGTGGTGATCAATGGGTTTGCGAGGTATTTAGTGCCTCCGGTTTCGTTCAGACCCAGAACGGACTTGTGAATGGACTGTGTGTCTGACATTGGATTTTATTCTGTGTTGATTGATCTCTGTTAAATATACATCAGTTTGGCGGCGGAGAATTTATTCTTTTGCTTAATGCCCTTCTCTAAAACACATGAGGTCAGAGGTTGTATATTGATGGACATCAGTCGCATGACATGAATTGTTAGTGTGGCATGCCTAAGTGGCAAATGATCACGGCTTCTGTTGAAAAGCAAAGTCTTGTGGTGATGATCAAAGCACTGCCTGTGTGGCGTAGCTTTGTGTATAACGTGAATTCGCGAGCCACACACCCTGGTATGAACCAGAAACGGGAGCAGACCTCAGGGGGGACATGCGTTTTATTTCTAGCTAGGGTGGTGTCGGTGACCTACCAGCCCTGACATTTATATACTTTTCACCTGTGTGGTTGTTGCTGTTGCGAGGCGCCTCGGTTAGATCGGACGATCCGGGTCCGATGGAGTCATTCGTTGACTCATTTACGCCCCCAAAGGGCAGAGAAACGCATTGTTCAGACACTATAATCCACTTCGTGTGGACCGGCCCTGACGATCCAAGGTACGGTTGCGGCTGTGCCTGAGGCTCGGGCTAGAGAGTCTCGAAGGCGGTAAGGACTATCTTTTGCCTTGGTTCATGACGGAAATCCAATTTCCAAATACGTGACTGTGCGGTTTTGATTGTATATATATAAGGCGACATGATATATGGTACCCATGCCGTCTATGATTGATAGTTATGATTGAAATTGTTTTTGAAACATATAAACACTAGTAATAATATCAAATGATTTTGTTTTATTCGTATCAAGCATATTTTGGCCATTATAAGGAAAAACTCTATCCTCCAGTTTGCGTTGCATTGTGTGATGGGAACTGAGTCTTATAATGGCTTCATTTTTATAAAAAGCATGGCGTTGTTTAAAAGAAAGATTTGTTTTAAAGCACTGGCAATCCAATGGAGTGAACCCGTTCCATGAAAGTGGCGTGGTCCTATGATCAGCCCTATTATAAATGTGTTGAGTAGATTTCTTATACCAGTTCCATGACTGACTCGTAGTTTGTTTCACTTTCAAACTCGGGTGCCCCTTTTTCTACACGGGCAGCCTTGTATTCAGGTTTAGCTGGTTCTTTCTGGATAGCTGGAGCTGAAGATGGATTCTATCATTTATCTCTTTTTATGCTGTTCAGCTCCTATTGTACATATTTTGTTTGTTTCCGCTATAGACATTTATGTATAGATGAACTGTAATTGTACTAAGTAAGATCCTGTATACTGTGTAACTTTGATGATTAACGTTTATCCAGTATATTCTATTGTTCATTATCTGGTGTATTTATTTAATTCTGTTCTGCTTTTATCTATTTCTGTGTTATATTCCAAATATTACCCTTGTCTCCGCCCGTACGAGATTTGGGGTCGTCATATCAGTTCAACATTCGATACAATTTGGCTAATTTATCTTTCATTCATGTATTGGTTTCATTAGTTAACAAATAATCATACAACACAACCAGCAATCAATTAGTTGATTAGCATTTCAAACATATAATTTTCTACATATACATGAAAATCATATTTTGTGTGTCAAAACACAACAATAAATCCTATCTAGTTTTGGTTCTCTCACACCAGCCAATTGGAAATATATAGAAATCCCACTTTCGAAACTCAAACATAGAATCTAATGATGATATATTAATCATCAGAATCATCTTCGAGCTACTAGAGTGTGATTCTATATCTATCCAATATATTAAAACTTCGAATATACGTTCATGACGCGTATATGCAAAATCTCATATACTCGATTGTCCAAAATAAAATAAAATAATATACACAAATACGTATAATTAGATTAAATTTTCAAAACAAAATTGGTTTTCATTTTTATTTTAAAAATAACACTCTTTAGACTCAATGTAGGATACTACTGATCCTATCTCTAACGAGTCATTCTCATTGTATATTACTAATCCAATCTCTGATGAATTCTTTCGTTTAGTTCTAATGTGTCCTGTTCTCGAGCTCTGTAAACCAAAGCTCTGATACCAAACAGACACGATCCAAACTTCCCTGTAAAGGAAAGCCCGGATTGAGTTGAGAACACAACAAATCAGAATGCAAACAGAAGAACATTTCATTGCTTATTGCAACAATTTATATCGGAGTACAAGAATATACAGAGTATGAATAAATTATAAATATTATACATTAGATAAATATCAGAGATTTACAAATTACAATGTAGCGGAAAATAATACAAAACACAACTGAAAGAGATACACGGATACAGAGCTTTCTGAATATCATTCCAGCTGTAAACTAGGATCCTATGAATATAAATCTGCAAAACCAAAACTACTAGATGCCCGTATGGAAAATAGGGGCATCTAGAGTTTAGGTTAAAACAATAAACTCCAGATCAGTCATGTGACTAGTGTGAGAACTAAAAAAGTTATTAAATCTTTACTTTAAAAATAAAGTAAATCAAGGGACCACGCCGTATAACACGGAACGGGTTTCCTCCCAAGAATACTAGTGCATAAACAAACATCGCAATGCTTTTTGGAAAAATGAAGCTATTATAAGACCCATGTCCCATCACACAATGCAACGCAAGCCAGAGGATAGGTTTTTCCCTTATAATAGATAAACATGTTTGGTACATTTAAAACAAATCATTTGATACTATTATAAGTGCATAGTGTATAAAACAACTTCAAATATAAATGTATCAATCATAGACGACATGGGTACCATATATCATGTCGCCATACTAGTTCTACAATTAAAACCGCAAAGTCACGTATTGGAATTGGATCTCCATCTGTGAACCAAGGCAAGGGATCGTCCTTACCGCTTCGAGACGATCTAGTCCATGTCTCAGAATCAGAACACATCGACCCTTAGGAGCCACAGGGCTGGTCCACAATGAAGTGGATTAAAATGCCTGAATAATACATCTCCCCACCCTATAGGGCGTAAATCTGGTCAGTACGTTGACCATATCATCCATCGGCACCGTAGTGACCAATATAACCGAGGCGACTTGTTATCCATCATCCACATAAGTAAAACGTATGGGCTTGCAAAACCCTGACACCACTCCTAGTTAGAAGGAAACGCATGTTCTCCCTGAATCCTTTTCTCGTTTCTGGTTTACATCAGGGTGTGAGGCTCGCGAATTAATGCTATACACAAAGCTATGCTATATTAAAATCGTGCTTTGATCATCAACCATAAGACTCTGCTTTTCAAACAGAAGCCTTGATCATTTGCATCTCAACATGCCACACAGGCAATTCACACTATGCAACCGATATCTATCAATCACACAGAATGAAATCCGATGTCAGACACACATCCATTTACAAGTTCGTTCCGGGTCTGAATGAAACCGGAGGCACCTTATTTCTCATCCCATATGTTGATAACAAGAGAGAGGTCCTCGCATATCCGGTCGATCTCCAAGTACTTCTAGACGATCACCACTTATTACCTCGTCTTGGGTGTACAGCCCAATCAAGACATCAGTAATCATCCAAACGATGTGGAGACCTCCGGTCTTCCACCATCGCCTTTATCCTCGACATATCATCGAATCAGTTATTCAGAATGGGATAAACCCGGCCTTTCTGAATAACTCGCATATATAATGAACAAGTGCTATAGAAACACAACATACGCCTTATTCTAATCCAAAATATTCCTTTTTTCAAATATTCTTATATTTTGGGAAAGGTTCCCATTAATTTTATCAAATTAATTTATTCTTTAATCTTCCTTTGGATATCAGTTCAAACCAAATTAAGGTTTATCCAAACTAGTCGGGATTAGCGCTCGTTACCGAAGTAATCATTTGTTATATTTCCCAATCCCAACCTATTCATCCCATGAACCAAAACTGGTAATACTTCATATCTAACACCACGGTGTTATTGGTGAAATTAATTACCATTTCACGTTCAAATCTAATTAAAGAGTTAACTATCGCTTGGAGCAAAACTGGTGATACTCCTTTCTCGATCATTTCTAGAATTTGATAATTAAAATTATCACATTCTCCTTTTCAATCTAATTAAAGATTCATTAAAACTCCAATTCTGTTTTAATCTCAAAAATCATTACCTAACGATTATTCGAAGTTAAGAAATTAATCTTATCTTTATCCGGGTTAAAGAATTAATGTCATTTATAATACAGTTCACGACAAACCCAAAATCCCATTCCATTAATTATGGAATCTTCATGGAAAACAGATCAATATATCTAATCAATATAAACTTCCGTATCTAACAGATAATATAAATGGAATAACGGCAAAGCCTTTTAAATTCCATATATATTAACAGTCTTCCTCCACAGAAGCTCACTTCGATTATATCTAATCGAATTCCATTCCATTCCAATTTATTGTATTAAATTGGAAAACTTCACTTCGGAAAATTCCCTAAATCCTAATTAAAAGATTTATGAATTCCAAATTACATTTCACTGTAAATCGGGTTAAAGAACGAATGTCATTAAAACACAGTTCACAATAAACCCAATTCACATTCCATTTCATTCCAATTATCAAATATAACTGGAACTCTAATAATCTTGATTAAAAGATTCATTCTTTTCACATGTGGTTTAAGAACAGTGTTACTGAAGACACCATTCACGACAACCCAAAATCCAATTCAATATTAAATACAAGGCTCTGAATAGAAATTATATCGGCTCATATTCAATATCAAATTCTGAAACCAACAAATATCGCATTGGGAATAACAATATATATATCTTTCAAATTCCTCCACAATATCCGTGTAATCATGGAACCGAATATCGAAATATTCCGAAGATGATTTCGATTCAAATCCATTCCGATTCATATATTGGAAATTCTAGTTATACTAAAACCGTTCACAAATCCAATTTATTTTATTTAAAAATTGTTGGATTTCATATATAGTTAATAACTAGTTCATTTCGATAAAATATATTTTTATCTTTACAAACATGGAATTTTTCACCCAAATTCTTTCCAAATCATTTATTATGATTTTACACAAATTATTGATATTTTTAATTGTAACAACCCTGAATTTTGGGGTAAATTTAAAATTTTATTTTAACTTATTTTAATGAGTTTCTGATATTTAAAATAATTTATTTTAAATAATCACGATTAAGATTTATTTATAAATATGAGCATGACTTTGAGATGAAACAATTAAGCTTAACATTAAAATGGGTATTAAGTTATATGCCTAAAATTTTTATTCTATAGGGCTCTGTGACCTGGCATTATTTTAAGATAAATTTATATATACACATTAAAATCCATTCTTTAATGCGAAAGAATCATTAAATACGATTCATTGTTTAGAAAATGAATGTACATTTGTATTTGTCATATGCATAGAAAATTTTATACAAATTAAATATCTCATTAACACATACCTTTTACTTACTTCTTTTCCATTTAATTGTCCTTTCTTTCAATTAGAAAACCACAATTTAAACATCGGCTACTTTATTTATTTTGACCGTTTCCTCTCACTCCACTCTCCACGTTCTCTCTCTTTCCCTTTTTGAAATTCTGAAATGGCATGTATTAATTAATATAATTATAACAAGAAAAAAATCACGTAACTATGAAATGGAAAGAATTGAATATCTATTCTTCCGTTTCAGCCTTGAATGTGGAACAGCATGGCACGTTCATTCACTTATAAAAATATACTTATAGCACATCCTTCTCCATTCTACACGGTCACTCTCCTCTTTCTTTTGGTTTGCCACTTGAAGCTTCATAAATAGAAAAAAAATTAAAGTAAATATGTTATTTGATCATTGATTTTAAATATATTCATTGATTAGAAAATATGTTAATTTATATTGATTTGTGAACATGTCATTAATTTAGTAAACATGACATTTGACATTGAATATAAGTATGCTAATATATGCATTAATTAGGAAAATATATTCAATTGAGAATATGTCATTGACATTGATTTAGAGAATATGTACACGTAAATTTGAGAAACATATAAATTTGTCAATGAATGTAACTAGAAAATACATTCATGTTAATTTAAAAAATAAAATATTGAAGGGTTAAAACGAAATTTTGCCTAGCCTATATAATTTCCTAATCCTAACCTAATCCATCGTTATTCAGAAAACACAGCTGCCTCTCTCTTCTTCTCCTCCTTCTCATTTCAGTCGCCATTCCCTTTTCCTCTTTCTTCCTCCTCTAATCACTCCTCCTATGAAAAGAATTAGATCCTCCTCCTTTAGACTTTTTTGTAGAGATTCTTCTCCTCTTTACATCCATACCAAGATCTTCACCTAAAATTGCACATAGACCCAGAACACACACTCCATAATTCGTGGGTTTCAGCCTAAACCGCACCCCTAGGGCTCCACAGCACCCTACACCACCTTGGGCGCCTACTCCCCTCCCCCTCCTCTCCGTCGTGCCACTTCCTGATCGCCTCCAAACCTCCTAGATTTCAAGATAATTGCAACCCTAGATTTGAGCATATGGGTTCAAAGGCACAGCTTTGATTTGGAAGAAGAAGAGATGAGTTTTCTATTTTTAAAAATAAATTAAAGTTTAATTATTTATTATTAATGGAAATTCATAAATACATGTTTATGATCTTATCCGTAATGATTTGGGTTTGGATTTGTTGTTGTATGATTTGAGAAGTGTTAGAATGTTCATGCTTGTTTAGATTCATTTTATTTAGATCTATAAAACACCAAATTGTTTATATATGGATTCAACTAAAAATATTCATTTTTAAAAATTCATGATATGATATGTGGTTAATATGAAATTTATAAAATTGTTTGGATGTTATAGCATGGATGTTGACACCAAATATATAAAATTGGCATTGTATGAAATATTGAATTGGTTATGTATGTTGACACCAAATATATAAAATTGGCGTTGTATGAAATATTGAATTGGTTATGTATGTTGACACCAAATACATAAAATTGGCGTTGTATGAAATATTGATTTGGTTATGTATGTTGACACCAAATATATAAAATTGACGTTGTAGAAATATTGAATTGGTTATGTATGTTGAAACCAGATATATAAAATTGGCGTTGTATGAAATATTGAGTTGGTTATGTATGTTGACACAAAATACATAAAATTGGCGTTGTATGAAATATTGAATCGGTTATGTATGTTGACACCAAATATATAAAATTGGCGCTATATGAAATAAGATTATAAAATTGGCGTTGGATGTTTTCAGGAAGTAAGATTATAAAATTAGCATCGTGTTGAAACATGAATAAAAATTATATTTTTAGCGTTTATGGAAAACATGAAAATGCAAGTATATTTTTAGCGTTTATGAAATATAATTATATTTTTAGCGTCATGAAATACTATGAAATATGTAGATAAAGTTAGCGTCATGAAATATGAAGATAAAGTTAGAGTTGCATTTATGCATATGAAAATAAAGCATATTCTTATACATGATATTGCCTATGAAATTAAGTCATATCTTGTTGTAGCGATATTGCATATGTAATTAAATCATATTTTGTTGTAGCGATATTGCATATGAAATTACATCATATTTTGTTCTAGCGATATTGCATATGAAATTAAATCATATTTTGTTGTAGCGATATTGCATAAGAAATTAAATCATATTTTGTTGTAGCGATATTGCGGATGAAATTAAATCATATTTTGTTGTAGCGATATTGCGTATGAAATTAAATCATATTTTGTTGTAGCGATATTGCATATGAAATTAAGTCATATTTTGTTGTAGCGATATTGCATATGAAATTAAATCATATTTTGTTGTAGCGATATTGCATATGAAATTAAGTCATATTTTGTTGTAGCGATATTGTATATGAAATTAAGTCATATTTTGTTGTAGCGATATTGCATATGAAGTATAATCATATTTTGTTGTAGCGATATTGCATATGAAGTTAAGTCATATTTTGTTGTAGCGATATTGCATATGAAATTAAGTCATATTTTGTTGTAGCGATATTGCATATGAAATCAAGCCATATTTTGTTGTAGCGATATTGCATATAAAATGAAGTCATATTTTGTTATTAAGTCATATTTTATTGTAACGATATTGCATATGAAATTAAGTCATATTTTGTTGTAACGATATTGCATATGAAATTAAGTCATATTTTGTTGTAGCGATATTGCATATGAAATTAAGTCATATTTTGTTGTAGCGATATTGCATATGAAATTAAGTCATATTTTGTTGTTGCGATATTGCATGTGAAATTAAATCATATTTTGTTGTACGAAATTGCATATGAAATTAAGTCATATTTTGTTGTAGCTATATTGCATATGAAATTGAATCATATTTTGTTGTAGCGATATTGCATATGAAATTAAGTCATATTTTGTTGTAGCGATATTGCATATGAAATTAATTCATATTTGGTTGTAGCGATATTGCATATGAAGTATAATCATATTATGTTGTAGCAATATTGCATATGAAATTAAGTCATATTTTGTTGTAGCGATATTGCATATGAAGTATAATCATATTTTGTTGTAACGATATTGCATATGAAATTAAATCATATTTTGTTGTAGCGATATTGCATATGAAATGCAATCATATTTTGTAGTCATGAAACTGCATATGAAATGCAATCATATTTTGTAGTCATGAAACTGCATATGAAATGCAATCATATTTTGTAGTTATGAAATTGCATATGAAATGCATTAATATTTTGTAGTCATGAAATTGCATATGAAATGCATTAATATTTTGTAGTCATGAAACTGCATATGAAATACATTCGTATTTTGTAGTCATGAAACTGCATATGAAATACATTCATATTTTGTAGTCATGAAAATGCATATAAAGATAATCATGTTTTAGAGTCATGAAAATGCATATGAAGATAGTCATATTTTAATGTCATGTTGAAAAGAACATAAAAATTATGTTTTCATGTAATTAAGTCAATTTCCATGTGAATTAGATTAAAAGTGAAAAATTTATATTTATCATGTAAATTAAGATAACGGAGAAAAATTACATTTTTATGTAATTAAGTTAAAGAAGAGAAAGTTTATATTTTTTATGTAATTAAGATTTAAAGTAAGAAAATTATATTTTCATGTAATTAAGTTTTAGAGTAAGAAATTTACATTTTTATGTAATGAAAAGACTAGATTTTGACATTGCAAAATTATTTACATTCGTTTTATGTAAATTAGATTAAAAAGGAAAATTACATTTTTATGTAAATAAGTTAAAGTAGAGAAAGTTTATATTTTCATGTAATTAAGATTTAAAGTAAGAAAATTACATTTTTATGTAATGAAAAGATTAGATTTTGACATTGCAAAATTATTTACATTCTTTTTATGTAAATTAGATTAAAAAGGAAAAGTCACATTTTTAATGCAGATTATATTAAAAAGAAAACTTTACAATTTTAGATGCGATAAAAAGAGTAGAAATGAAATGTATTTTTTTATCATCACTTTAGATGCGATAAAAGAATAGAATAAATATTATATATTTTTATCGTCATTTTAGAGACGGTAAAAAAAGAAGTTACATTTTTCAATGTAAATAGAAGAAAAATAGTAAGTTACATTTTTATATGTAATTAGAGAAATATGGAAATTTACATTTTCCAATGTAAATAGAAAATAAAATAAAAGTTTACATTTCTCAATGTAAATAAAATAGGAATAGAAAATTACATTTTTCAATGTAAATAAAAGGATTAGAAATTTATATTTTAATGAATGGATTCTCATTAGAAAGAATATTGAAACCAAATATACATTTGTGTAATTTGGAAGATAAAAGAAAATATACATTGTTATGTTTAAGATGTGTATGTGAATTGAAATAAAAATAAACATTATTGTGTGTCATGTTATACCTCGACATTATATACACGAATAGGGATTTTCGATGTTAGCAAAATATAGTGAATGGAATGGATGACGAAATTATATATAATTATATATATACAGAAATTAAAATCAAACGAACTGAGCGTGGTAGTTCATGTCTTGGAATCGTGTCTTTAATTTATTATACCAAAATATCCAACCGTAGGATTTTCCCAAAACTGAAACCGTTAGGTTCGCCTTGGGAAGATCTTTCCAACGATATGAATTGTGTTAAAATCCAACGGTTAGATTTAGAGAAATTTGTAAAACAAATTTGGGTGAAAACAACGTCAAAGTCGCCTATTGACATAAAGTGTTGTTAAATAAAATTCAATTATTTTTATATAAATAAAAATAGAGATTAATCGTTATAAATTAATATTAATGATAAGAAATGATTTGAAATGATATATATACGCGAGAATCATTTGAAAGGTCTGAGTTCAATCTTATTTCAAATAATTATTCGTCGATCTAAGTCGAAGACGGTGATTGAAGACCGACGATCTTCACGTTGAATGGATGAGTTACCATTGACGCTCATGATTGGAGTAGCTACCTTGAAGGGGCTACAATGGCGGTCGTCCAGACTACTTGTTGATTGTTCAGATATGCGAGATATAAGGTGCCTCCGGTTTCGTTCAGACCCAGAACGGACTTGAAAATGGATTGTATGTCTGACGTTGTATTCTTTTATACGGTATTCGTTGATCTCTGCTAAATATATATCTGTTTGGTGTTTAACACCCTTCTCTAAGACGTACGATCTTAGAGGTTATATATTGGTAGAAATCAATGGTATGTTATGGATTGACAGTGTGGTATGCTAAGATGCAAATGATCAAGGTTTATTGTTGAAAAGCAGAACCTTGTGGTGACGATCAAAGCACGGCTTGAATAAGCATAGCTTTGTGTATTACGTAGCTTCACGAGCCTCACAACCTGGTTGGAGTCTAAAACGGGAGAAGGGAACGCAGGGAGAGCAGCATGTTTCTTTCTAGCTAGAAGTGGTGTTTGGGTTTTATACGGCCCGGCATTTTACTTATGCGGATGATGGAATGAGGCGCCTCGGATGTTATGTCCTATATGACTGGGAAACGCGTGTTCAAGAATAACTAATCCGAAAAATCGTATGTGCGGACCGGCCCTGCATCTTTCCAAGGGTTCACTGCGGGGGATCCTTAGACATTAGCTAGAGTGTCTCGAATCGGTAAGGAGCTCCTCCCTAGCCTAGACTCATGATGGAAACCCAATTTCCAATACGACCTCATGCGGTTTTGATTGTAGAACTAGTATGGCGACATAGTAGGATGGGGTACTATGCCGTCTATGATTGACACATTATGATTGAACTGTTTTTGAAACTTATATACACTAGTAATAATATCAAACCCGTTTTTATCATATCAAGCATTTTCGACCATTATAAGGTAAAACTCTATCCTTTGGTTTGCGTTGCATTGTGTGATGGGACTTGAGTCTTATAATGGTTTCATTTTTCCAAAAAACATTGCATTGTTTAACGATTTACTTTTAATTATGCACTGGCAATCCAATGGAGTAAACCCGTTCCGCGTTAGCGGCGTGGTCCTTGGATTTGCCTTATTGCTATTAGTTATATTAGTTAAGAATTCTCATACCAGTCCCATGACTGACTTGTAGTTTGTTTCACTTTGCGAACTCGGGTGCCCTCTTTTCCACATGGGCAGTCGAGTAGCTTTTTGCAGATATTTATCTCTTGAGCAGGATTCTGGATCGAAGCCTAAAGATGTGTCCAGAGCATAGAAGTCTTCCGCTGTTTATTGTATTCAATTTTCTGTAATTTATCTTCCGCTGTAAATTTTTTTCCGATGTACTCTGATGTAAAATCACTGTAATGTTAAAAGTCTGTTGTTATTGTTCTGGTGTTGTATTCCCAAAGCTAACGTATTCGGGTTTTGAACGGTCTTGGTCGATTTTACGATCGATCGGGTCGGGCGAAACCCAGGCCGTTACATTTGGTATTAGAGCTAGGTTAGCTCAAATCTTTGGGGTACAACTCGTTAGAACTGAACAAAAGACTCATCAGAGATTGGATTAGTAATATCCAATAAGAATACTCATTAGATAGGATTAGCAGTATCCTAGAATGAGAAAACTCATTAGAGATGGGGTTAGTAATGCCATAGAATGAGTTGAGAGTGCCCAGTTTATAATTAACGTATTTTTGATTATATATAATCCGATCTTTGAAAATATGATTTTTGAATATATAAAGTTATATATTCTAAAAGCTAATCAACTAATTGATTGATGGTTGTGCAGTGTAATTATTGGTTTAACTAATAAAATTATAGAAACGAATAAAAGAATGAAAGATGAGTTAATTAATTAAACAACTTTTAGCTTCATTCCTTTTTGATGACGAAAAGTTCTTAAGTGAGGGAGACTGTAACAACCCTGAATTTTGCGGTAAATTTAAAAATTTAATTTAAGTTATTTTAATGAGTTTTTGATATTTAAAATAATTTATTTTAAATAATCACGATTAAAATTTATTTACAAATATGAGCATGACTTTGAGATGAAACAATTAAGCTTACATGATTAAAATTTATTTATAAATATGAGCATGACTTTGAGATGAAACAATTAAGCTTAACATTAAAATGGGTATTAAGTTATATGCCTAAAATTTTTATTCTATGGGACCATTTGATTTGATATTACTCTATGGGGCTCTGTGACCTGGCATTATATTATGATAAATTTATATATATATATATATATATATATATACATTAAAATCCATTCTTTAATGCGAAAGAATCATTAAATACGATTCATTGTTTTGAAAATGAATGTACATTTGTATTTGTCATATGCATAGAAAATTTTATACAAATTAAAAATCTCATTAACACATACCTTTTATTTACTTCTTTTCCATTTAATTGTCCTTTCTTTCAATTAGAAAACCACAATTTAAACATCGGCTACTTTATTTATTTTGACCGTTTCCTCTCACTCCACTCCCCACGTTCTCTCTCTTTCCCTTTTTGAAATTCTGAAATGGCATGTATTAATTAATATACTTATAACAAGAAAAAATCACGTAACTCTGAAATGGAAAGAATTGAATATCTATTCTTCCGTTTCAGCCTTGAATGTGGAATAGCATGGCACGTTCATTCACTTATAAAAATATACTTATAGCACATCCTTCTCCATTCTACACGGTCACTCTCCTCTTTCTTTTGGTTTGCCACTTGAAGCTTCATAAATAGAAAAATAAATAAAGTAAATATGTTACTTCGTCATTGATTTTCAATATATTAATATATGCATTGATTAGAAAATATGTTATTTTATATTGATTTGTGAACATGTCATTAATTTATTAAACATGACATTTGGCATTGATTATAAGTATGCTAATATATGCATTAATTAGGAAAATATATTCAATTGAGAATATGTCATTGACATTGATTTAGAGAATATGTACATGAAAATTTGAGAAACATATAAATTTGTCAATGAATGTAATTAGAAAATACATTCATGTTAATTTTAAAAATAAAATATTGAAGGGTTAAAACGAAATTTTACATTGCCTATATAATTTCCTAATCCTAACCTAATCCATCCTTATTCAGAAAACACAGCCGCCTCTTTCTTCTTTTCCTCCTTCTCATTTCAGCCGCCATTTCCTTTTCCTCTTTCTTCCTCTTTAATCTCTTCTCCTACGAAAAGAATTAGATCCTCCTCCTTTAGACCTTTTTTATAGAGATTCTTCTCCTCTTTACATCCATACCAAGATCTTTACCTAAAATTGCACATAGACCCAAAACACACACCCCCTAACCCGCGGGTTTCAGCCTAAACCGCACCCCTAGGGCCCCACCGCACCCTACAACACCTTGGGCGCCTACTCCCCTCCCCCTCCTCTCCGTCGTGTCACTTCCTGATTGCCTCTAACCCTCCTAGATTTCAAGATAATTGCAACCCTAGATTTGAGCATATGGGTTCATAGGCACGACTTTGATTTGGAAGAAGAAGAGGTGAGTTTTCTATTTTTAAAAATAAATTAAACGTTTAATTATTTATTATTAATGGAAATTCATAAATACATGTTTATGATCTTATCCGTAATGGTTTGGATTTGTTGTTGTATGATTTGAAAAGTGTTGGAATGTTCATGCTTGTTTAGATTCATTTTATTTAGATCTATAAAACACCAAATTGTTTAGATATGGATTCAAGTAAAAATATTCATTTTTACAAATTCATGATATGATATGTGGTTAATATGAAATTTATAAAATTGTTTGGATGTTATAACATGGATGTTGACACCAAATATATAAAATTGGCGTTGTATGAAATATTGAATGAGTTATGTATGTTGGCACTAAATATATAAAATTGGCGTTGTATGAAATATTGAATTGGTTATGTATGTTGACACCAAATATATAAAATTGGCGTTGTATGAAATATTGAATTGGTTATGTATGTTGACACCAAATATGTAAAATTGGCGTTGTATGAAATATTGAATTGGTTATGTATGTTGACACCAAGTATGTAAAATTGGCGTTGTATGAAATATCGAATTGGTTATGTATGTTGACACCAAGTATATAAAATTGGCGTTGTATGAAATATTGAATTGGTTATGTACGTTGACACCAAGTATATAAAATTGGCGTTGTATGAAATATTGAATTGGTTATGTATGTTGGCGCCAAATATATAAAATTGGCGTTGTATGAAATATTGAATTGGTTATGTATGTTGACACCAATTATATAAAATTGGCGCTGTATGAAATAAGATTATAAAATTGGCGTTGGATGTTTTCAGGAAGTAAGATTACAAAATTAGCATCGTGTTGAAACAAGAATAAAAATTGTATTTTTAGCGTTTATGGAAAACATGAAAATGCAAGTATATTTTTAGCGTTTATGAAATATAATTATATTTTTAGCATCATGAAATATTATGAAATATGTAGATAAAGTTAGCGTCATGAAATATTATGAAACATGAAGATAAAGTTAGAGTTGCATTTATGCATATGAAAATAAAGCATATTCTTATACATGATATTGCATATGAAATTAAATCATATTTTGTTGTAGCGATATTGCATATGAAATTAAATCATATTTTGTTGTAGCGATATTGCATATGAAATTAAATCATATGAAATTAAATCATATTTTGTTATAGCGATATTGCATATGAAATTAAATCATATTTTGTTGTATCGATATTGCATATGAAATTAAATCATATTTTGTTGTAGCGATATTGCATATGAAATTAAGTCATATTTTGTTGTAGCGTATTGCATATGAAATTAAATCATATTTTGTTGTAGCGATATTGCATATGAAATTAAGTCATATTTTATTGTAGCGATATTGCATATGAAATTAAATCATATTTTGTTGTAGCGATATTGCATATGAAATCAAGTCATATTTTGTTGTAGCGATATTGCATATGAAATGAAGTTGTATATGAAATTAAATCATATTTTGTGGTAGTGATATTGCATATGAAATTAAATCATATTTTGTTGTAGCGATATAGCATATGAAGTATAATCATATTTTGTTGTAGCGATATTGCATATTAAATTAAGTCATATTTTGTTGTAGCGATATTGCATATGAAATTAAATCATATTTGTTGTAGCGATATTGCGTATGAAATTAAGTCATATTTTGTTGTAGCAATATTACATATGAAATTAAGTCATATTTTGTTGTAGCGATATTGCATATGAAATTAAATCATATTTTGTTGTAGCGATATTGCATATGAAATTAAGTCATATTTTGTTGTAGCGATATTGCATATGAAATTAAGTCATATTTTGTTGTAGCGATATTGCATATGAAATTAAGTCATATTTTGTTGTAGCGATATTGCATATGAAATTAAATCTTATTTTGTTGCAGCGATATTGCATACGAAATTAAGTCATATTTTGTTGCAGCGATATTGCATATGAAATTAAATCATATTTTGTTGTAGCGATATTGCATATGAACTTAAGTCATATTTTGTTGTAGCGATATTGCATATGAAATTTGGTTATATTTTGTTGTAGCGATATTGCATATGAAATTAAGTCATATTTGGTTGTAGCGATATTGCATATGAAGTATAATCATATTTTATTATAGCGATATTGCATATGAAATTAAGTCATATTTTGTTGCAGCGATATTGCATATGAAGTATAATCATATTTTGTTGTAGCGATATTGCATATAAAATTAAATCATATTTTGTTGTAGCGATATTGCATATGAAATGCAATCATATTTTGTAGTCATGAAACTGCATATGAAATGCAATCATATTTTGTAGTCATGAAATAGCATATGAAATGCATTAATATTTTGTTGTCATGAAATTGCATATGAAATACATTCATATTTTGTAGTCATGAAACTGCATATGAAATGCAATCATATTTTGTAGTCATGAAACTGCATATGAAATACATTCATATTTTGTAGTCATGAAAATGCATATGAAGATAATCATGTTTTAGAGTCATGAAAATGCATATGAAGATAGTCATATTTTAATGTCATGTTGAAAAGAACATAAAAATTACTTTTTAATGTAATTAAGTCAATTTCCAGGTGAGTTAAATTAAAAGTGAGAAATTTACATTTATCATGTAAATTAAGATAAAGGAGAAAAATTACATTTTTATGTAATTAAGTTAAAGAAGAGAAAGTTTATATTTTTATGTAATTAAGATTTAAAGTAAGAAAATTACATTTTCATGTAATTAAGATTTAAAGTAAGAAAATTACATTTTTATGTAATGAAAATTTAGATTTTGACATTGCAAAATTATTTACATTCTTTTTATGTAAATTAGATTAAAAAGAAAAATTACATTTTTGTGTAATTAAGTTAAAGAAGAGAAATTTTATATTTTCATGTAATTAAGATTTAAAGTAAGAAAATTACATTTTCATGTAATTAAGATTTAAAATAAGAAAATTACATTTTTATGTAATGAAAAGATTAGATTTTGACATTGCAAAATTATTTATGTTCTTTTTATGTAAATTAGATTAAAAAGGAAAAGTCACATTTTTAATGCAGATTATATTAAAAAGAAAACTTTACAACTTTAGATGTGATAAAAAGAGTAGAAATGAAATGTATATTTTTATCGTCACTTTAGATGCGATAAAAGAATAGAATAAATATTATATATTTTTATCGTCATTTTAGAGACGGAAAAAATAAAGTTGCATTTTTCAATGTAAATAGAAGATAAATAGTAAGTTACATTTTTATATGTAATTAGAGAAATAAGGAAATTTACATTTTCCAATGTAAATAGAAAATGAAATAAAAGTTTACATTTCTCAATGTAAATAAAATAAAAATAGAAAATTACATTTTTCAATGTAAATAAAAGGATTAAAAATTTATATTTTAATGAGTGGATTCTCATTAGAGAGAATAATGAAACCAAATATACATTTTATGTAATTTGAAAGATAAAAGAAAATATACATCGTTATGTTTAGGATATGTATGTAAATAAAAATAAAAATAAACATTATTGCGTGTCATGTTGTACCTCGACATTATATATACAAATAGGGATATTCGATGTTAGCAAAATATAGTGAATGGAATGGATGACGGAATCATATATAATTATATATATATATATATATATATATATATATATATATAGAGAAATTAAAATCAAACGAACCGAGCGTGGTAGTTCGCGTCTTGGAATCGTGTCTTTCATTGATTATACCAAAATATCCGACCGTCGGATTTTCCAAAACTGAAACTGTTAGGTTCGCCTTGGGAAGATCTTTCCAACGATATGAATTGTGTTAAAATCCAACGGTTAGATTTAGAGAAATTTGTAAAACAAATTTGGGTGAAAACAGCGCCAAGGTCGCCTATTGACATAAAGTGTTGTTAAATAAAATTCAATTATTTTTATATAAATAAAAATAGAGATTAATCGTTATAAATTAGTATTAACGATAAGAAATTATTTGAAATGATATATATATATATATACGTAAGAACCATTTGAAAGGTCCGAGTTTAATCTTATTTCAAATGATTATTCGTCGATCTAAGTCGAAGAGTCGAAGACGGTGATTGAAGACCGACGATCTTCACGTTGAATGGATGAGTTATCATTGACGCCCATGATTGGAGTAGCTACCTTGAAGGGGCTACAATGGTGGCCGTCCAGACTACTTGTTGATTGTTCGGATATGCAAGGTATAAGGTGCCTCTGGTTTCGTTCAGACCCAGAACGGACTTGAAAATGGATTGTATGTCTGACGTTGTATTCCTTTATACGGTATTCGTTGATCTCTGCTAAATATATATCGGTTTGGTGTTTAACACCCTTCTCTAAGACGTACGAGCTTAGAGCTTATATATTGGTAGGAATCAATGGTATGGTATGGATTGACAATGTGGCATGCTAAGATGCAAATGATCAAGGTTTCTTGTTGAAAAGCAGAACCTTGTGGTGACGATCAAAGCACAGCTTGAATAAGCATAGCTTTGTGTATTACGTAGCTTCACGAGCCTCACAACCCGGTTGGAGTCTAAAACGGGAGAAGGGAACGCAGGGAGAGCAGCATGTTTCTTTCTAGCTAGAAGTGGTGTTTGGGTTTTATACGGCCCGACATTTTACTTATGCGGATGATGGAATGAGGCGCCTCGGATGTTATGTCCTATATGACCGGGAAACGCGTGTTCAAGAATAACTAATCCGAAAAATCGTATGTGCGGACCGGCCCTGCATCTTTCCAAGGGTTCACTGCGGGGGATCCTTAGACATTAGCTAGAGTGTCTCGAATCGGTAAGGAGCTCCTCCCTAGCCTTGACTCATGATGGAAACCCAATTTCCAATACGACCTCATGCGGTTTTGATTGTAGAACTAGTAGGGCGACATAGTAGGATGGGGAACTATGCCGTTTATGATTGATACATTATGATTGAACTGTTTTTGAAACTTATATACATTAGTAATAATATCAAACCCGTTTTTATCGTATCAAGCATTTTTGACCATTATTAGGTAAAACTCTATCCTCTGGTTTGCGTTGCATTGTGTGATGGGACTTGAGTCTTATAATGGTTTTATTTTTCCAAAAAGCATTGTGTTGTTTAACAATTTACTTTTAATTATGCACTGGCAATCTAATGGGGTAAACCCGTTCCGCGTTAGCGGGGTGGTCCTTGGATTTGCCTTATTGCTATTAGTTATATTAGTTAAGAATTTCACACCAGTCCCATGACTGACTCGTAGTTTGTTTCACTTTGCAAACTCGGGTGCCCTCTTTTCCACACGGGCAGTCGAGTAGCTTTTTGCAGATATTTATCTCTTGAGAAGGATTCTGGATCGAAGCCTAAAGATGTGTCCAGAGCATAGAAGTCTTCCGTTGTTTATTGTATTCAATTTTCTCTAATTTATCTTCCGCTGTAATTTTTTTTCCGATGTACTCTGATATTCTGTACTCTGATGTAACATTACTGTAATGTTTATAAAAGTCTGTTGTTATTGTTCTGGTGGTGTTATATTCCCAAAGTTAACGTATTCGGGTTTTGAACGGTCTTGGTCGATTTTGCGATCGATCGGGTCGGGCGAAATCCGAGCCGTTACGTTGATACTTTTATCAAGGCCTGTATAGTCGATTTCCATAAACGACCATCGAACTGAACTTACAACGACCTTTTCCAAATTTGATTTGGACATAATTCCAAATCCAACCATTAGATTTCAAATTTCTTATATTCGTTGGTAAGCTCTTTTCGATACGAACCCAATGGTTCCGGTTTTAGGAGAATCAGATGGTCCGATCTTCCGCAATGTCAATTCAAAGTCAATGGTTGAAATTCGCGAACTGCCGCGGCGCGGCGCTTTCTATTCAGGGCATTAAATATATATAATATATATATTATATATATTTCATCGATTTCCATTTAAAACGTATTTTATAAATCATTTTAAATTCATTTTCAAAATGATTTCAAATTCATATTCAATTCTAAATCAAAATTGAATATTCTATATCATTAATATATAAATAATAATATTTTCAAAACATTAGATTTTGAAATCACTTCCATTTCGATATTCATTGTAAAATCGATATAAATATCGTTCGCGTCAAAATGGCGCAAATCTAAACAACACGGCTTCATATATTTAAATATAATCTTGTCCATCCCAAATCGGATATCAAAATCATATTTTGATCTATTACTGAATATTATTTTAGAATATTAGTTATTTTATTTTTATTAAACTCATGAATATTTTATTCCTTTTCTGAATATTATTCTAAAATATTCTTCTTTCTACAAATTGGAATGATACCCAATCAATTACCATATAATGTTATTTATATGGATTTCATACAACACATGTATAAAATAATACTGATAAATAATCATCCATCATCTAAAGTGCATCACACAACTGCATAAAATTAAATATAAATAATTAACGCTTACATTGTCTGTCAACCCATCGATTGACATACAACTAAATAACTGAGATTAGTGTACGTCAAATATCATCCCCATACCCGTGTGGGATTTCAAACAAAAAACACAGATTTTATTTGTGCAGTTGGGCGATGTGTAAAATTTATCATCCCAATCCATATCAATCAAATGGGTGTAAATAAACAAATCGTCAGATTTGTAAATGAATGTAACAACCCGGATTTTTAAAAGGAAAATAACTCAGAAATTCTTGCGTTTTAAAATATGACGTAAATTATGATTTAGCATTAAAATAAATATATATTTGAATAAATATGGAGTTTATCTAATTTGAACGTTGCCAAATCAACAAGAACCACATTATTAGCTAATCTGAATATTGGGCTTTAAATTCTTTTTGTAAAAATATTTTTATATGGAAGTTATAGAAAAACTAACATAACTACAGATTTAAGTGGAACTATTTATTTTAAAGACGGTTTGAAATCAAAATGTTGGGTATGAAACTTAGTTGCTTTAAATCAAACTTATTTTTAGTGTAAGTTTCGAGTATAAAGTTTGAAATTTTAGTTAAATGATTTTGTTTAGCTGAATTTAGTCTAAAAAATTAAATTTAGATTTGTATTTGAGAATCTTATTTTAGATATGAATTTGGTTATTAAATTAAATATGGAGTTTGTTGCACACACTAGTGTTTGGTACGAGTACAATTGACAAATTTGTTGGTACCGCTTGTTTTTCTACGTTTATCTGGGTTTTTCGTTCCAACTTTTATAAAGGGTGTGTACTACTCTAATGAGGGGGACAGCCGATCCCTTATTTTCTTTTTCCCCAAAATTAAGTCCTCCCCCAAAACAAAATCGATGCTTCTCCAAACGGGTACCGGCTGGTCGTTCACAGTCACCGTTGTCGCTGCATCGATCGCCACCGCTGGCGTAACTCACTGACCACTTGAGCGTCCGAGCCTTTGCTGTTGTTTTGTCTTCTTCCTCAAATTGATGAGCCATTTCCATTGTCATCACGCGCCACCACTGAGAGCCAAGACCTGAGCTCCACCACCGGTTGTCCTATATCGCGCAACACCACTCCAGTCGATCAACGGTGCTGCTTCCCTTCGTTATCACGAAAGTCTCTGCATCCATTACCGCTGTTAAGATCGCATATTAACAGGAAAGGAGGTGAAATACCTAAGGTGGTTGCTCATGATTTGGATGCATACCGTGATAATGGTAGAAACGCAGGCGGCAACCCCCCGAATCGTGATAGGGCAGGCAGCGGTTGACGAAGTTGAAGCTCAATTTGGAGAGAGAGAGAGAGAGCAACCGATAGTGGCGCCACTACTCGTTTGTACACCGCCGTGTATAGCAACGCTTCCCATCGCTCCAGCTCCGACAGTTTACAACCACCATGGAGCTTTTTTTCGCATCAAAAATCGTCAGGACTGTGCTCTGTTCTTTTGGCATGTGCTTCATTCATCGTCGAAGATAGTAAGTATAACTTACGATTAAACTTTATTTCAAGTTTTTGAAATTTGATGAACACTGGATAAATTAGGAATTTGATTTAATGTGTTGTTGGCTTTGTTTGGCAATTTTATTAGCCATTCATCGGCTGCTCTGTTTACTGGTATTGTTTTGCAAATTCATCTTCTTTCATCCTATGTCTTGCTACAAGTATGTGGTTCCATGCATGGTTTGGCCTGCATAAGCTTTTGCTCTCCATTAGCTCACTAAATTTGAGAACCATACACATTACACTAGGTAGGGAATGGATTTTTATAAGCTCACGTATGTAGTGGTGTAATTATTTTCCTAGTTTAATTTTATTCACTGTATAGGTACTATCCTTATATATGCTTTGTTGAACTTATTGTGGAAGGAAAAAAAATAAAAAAAATCTATGCTGCATGTACCTGCATGTTTGTCTATTCTCACCTTTAATTAAAATAAGGACTTGCTCGGCCTTAATTAAAACTCTTGCCTCTCCTGTCTCCTCTGATATTTCCACCCACCTTTGATCTTGCATGAACTTGCTCAGTCTTGTATTTATTCCCAAACCAAAAAGACAGTAGCTTCACCAGGAAAGTATTGTTTTCGTGGTTTATTTAGAAACTAAAAAGACAGTAGCTTCACCAGGAAAATATTGTTTGCTTGGTCTATTTAGAAATTGACACTATCCTTTGATAATCTCTATCTTCTTTGGATTGAGCATGATAAATTAGCACAAATGCTAAAACTTGAAATTTTCTTGAAAAATAAGGATAGTTACTATGATTTGTAAAAGTTTTTCTTTGCTTCAGCTTATGTATTTTATTGCAATATGTAGCTGATTTTGGTTTCACCTGATTGTCAGCTGAGTTTGTTTAACATATTAGTTATGTATTCTGTCCTCTGCGGCATGTTTAGCACTCCTGCATTGAAAATTTGTCGGCTGTATGCTACATATTTGGTGTATGTGCTTTTTTTTCCCTTCTTTCTTCGAACTTCCATAACATACACAGTTTGTCCTCTCTAAACAAGTAGTGGGATTTTAGTTCATCATTGCTTAGTTTCCGCTCTCACTTTAGTTTTCAGTATATTGATTGCTTTCTCAATTCGCACTAAAGGCATAACCATGTTATTAGTACTTAAATAAAAATATTTTGACAAAATTGTTTACTGTTTCGACAAATATGTGTTTAGCGAAGATGTGTTTTGGAACCATGTTTAATGATTTGACAAGTTTTTGCTACACAAACCATATATAAGGACCTAAGCAAGCGACCCCGTTTCTGGGACAATAAACCCCTGGCCAAGCATGAGCCATACTTGACGATCAATTTTTTTTAGAAAAAAGTTGGGTACTTATATACAAGTCTAGATAGTATATAACATATTACGTGACAAATGTATCGAACTCCATATGGCGGGATTCGAACGTGTGACATTTTGTACCATGTTGGAATGTCTTGATCACTTTGGACAATGATGCTTGTTAATTTCATACTTAACAAGCATACTCCATGCTTGCCAAACAATTTTATCAAGGTGCTAAAAGTTTTACATTGAAAAATCAGTGGTTCATCAGTGTTTCAGAGCTTGCATATGGATCTCTTTGGTTCCCGTGGTGTAAGTGGCTTAGCTATTTTGTTGTGAGTTCATTTTTACATTGAAAAAACTAATAGAGGTTTCGACGGTTTCTCGTCATTATAGAGCATGCCTAAAGGTCTCTTCGACCCTGTACATGTGTAAGCGACTTAGCCATTTTATTATCCGAATGCTAGTCATTGATAAATGATGATTCCTCGTGAGCTAGACCCTCTCCGATCTTGTGCAGTCGACGGTTGCCCCTGTTCTGTCATTGTTACACTGTTCCGAACATATTACGCTACCTCTTATTTCCAAATTTGTTCTTTTATAATGTCCCTAAGGTGTTTGCACTCATTGGTGTCGTGCCTATCAATTCCATGAAATAGACGGTGTTTTCCGAACGACTGCCCGTGTTTGGTGGGCTCCCTCTCAATCGACCTTCAGAATCGAAGGTGCTCTCGTGTATTTAAATAAATTTGCTCCGGAGTTGCGTTAAGTCCGACTAATAGGAGAATTTTAGCTCTCCTATGTCTTCCCGGTTTGTCATAGTTATTCTCAGCCTTACTCTTTCCTTTTCCTTTTTCTGATCCTAGGGTTTATTCGTCCTTAACTACATGTACTTCTAAAGCCTCACAATCTGCCCTTTAGAATCGATTGGCCTCATAATGAAATTCTCCAATAACCCTTGAGGATCCCAACCTAAGGATATTTTGAATTCCGAATTGTCTAAAACACCACATACTGCTGCTTTCAACACTGTTGATGAATGTTAATGCTGCATTAAATCGAAAAATGATTGCCCGAGGGTCTGTCTTCTGCTTAATCGTTGTAAAAGTCGTTACATTCTTGGATTGCGTCGTGAACCTTAAATTGCTTCATGAATCATTTATCATCTTTGTCCAAGTCTTTATAGATCCGTTTTCCAATTGTTTGAACAACAAAGTTGCTATATTTGACAAGAAGAGAAACATTTTCATGTGCATCATTTACCTCATTAGGTGAACCGTGAAAATCTGTATAGATGGTCTATTTATAGCTGCATTTCAATTCGAATTAGTCCAAAAATCCGTAGAAAAGTCGGAGAAGTCAAGGCTATCAAGTCCAAAAAGTATGAGCTCAACTTTGGGTTTTGGATCGATACGGATTTGGATTTGCTCAACCATAATTGAGCAATTTGGTTTGTGTATTTTGGTTCCTTAATTTCGCCCATGTTCCATGTCCCGATTCAACCCCGATACGATGTCCACCTGACGATAAATCTTCATGGCGACCCACCTTGCACTGACCTGGATTCATGGTCTCCGAAGTTGCACGCACCGATCCAACTTGCTTCGATCCGTTTTTTACAGATCTGGATACATGGGTTCTTGGAGTACTTCGGTTCTTCTTCGATATGGATTCCATCCCTGTGTATTTCCACACTTAGCCAATTCCGATGTTTCATATGAGTGAATTCGCTCATTCGTAACTTCATATCTTTGTTCGCGCTCGAGTCTCGAGCCATCCGGTCAGGACTATCTACCACAATGATTAAGCAATTCATACATCCAAATCCGATGTGTCACAGTCTTGCAAAAAGACGGGTTAATAATGCATTTAATCTTCATCATCTTATTCACGACCATTTAGAAAGAAGCACCTAAGAATATGTTTGTAGAGAACTTTATTGATATTTTCAATATAATGATCATTTCTATCTGCAATAATTTTAGAGATAACATTAAAACATGATACGTCAAAATTGACATGTGCCAATTCTTTTAGCTAGAAAAGAAATTGAAAATGCAACGTTTTATGCAATTTTATTGTGAATAGTGATCATTCTACTTCAATTTTGTATACACATCTTTTAAATGACTTTTATTGTGTGTACATGTGCACACTTGTATCTCTTAAATGACTTCAATTGCATGTACGTGTATGCACATATAATAATAATGGGAAAGTTTATTTGGACACAAAATTTCGACATAATAAATCTATACTATTATATCACCTCATGAATTCCACCCCTCCATAGAAGAACAAAATAATCTAATGGTCAAGATTCCGTGTCTATCAGTTTGTGTCCAGTTTAGTGTTTAAATAGCCTTCTCCAATAATAATACCAATAATTAGTAGAAGCATTAGCAGGCAACATAGTTATGAAAGGCACGCCTAGGTGTACGCCATAGCGCATGGCGCGATACAGCGCAGCGTTTGCGCCATTTTTTGCTTGCGGCACAACACACATGAAAAGACGCATCAAATGGCGCACGACGCAAAAATGGCACGCCTTTTCTTTATTTTATTGTTTTTTTTGCATTTCAAACTGGATTAGCTACTACTATAAATACTATATACCATCACTACAACCACCATCACAGCCACTATTACTGTTATTATCATAATGACAAAAAATGTGAATAACTTTGTTAATATCTATTTTTCTGTCATATGAGAACATAACTACATCATTTTTATTTTATATTCGATTATCATCAGCGAGTTAATAACCCTATAATTATGTAATTAGCCGACCTTAGCATGCTGGCTTTTAGAACTGACGTATGTTTTATCATCCAACATAGTTCAGATTCATTTTATTATTGTCAGAAGTATATAATGTAATGTATAAAAAATCATAAAATATTGCCTAGCATAGATGCAAAAGCAAATAAATAGGACTGAGAATCTACGAACGATAAATCAAGAGTAGCAGTTTTGGAGGAAGAGAAAGCATTCTCAGAAAATAAACATTCAAGCAGCTCTGAAACATGCCTTTGGATAGAATTTTTTCTTGCATCTATGTGAATATGTCCAATATCTTTGTACGGTTTGTCTAAAATATAAAAATATTTTATGATTTGGTATTTGGTAAATACAATCAATCTTTAAAAAGAAGGTATAATATCTGTGACACCATTGATTCAATATCTTCGAATGATATTGATGATTGTTATAAATGGTTAACGAGAAACATAGATAATGCATCCGATGCTGATTGCTGAAGATGAGCTTGTATTTGATGACGAGTATGACTTGATTTGGTGTGTTGCTGCCAGAGCAACATAAGTGGAGGAAACTAAATATCTATGTAGAAGAACATCCACATCGAGAGGTTTTTCAGCACCTGTTTCAGCTCCTTTACATGTTCACGAAAAAGAAATAAATATAAATGATATGTATGAGGAAGATGTTGAAGCTTGTGAATCTGATGATGCAGACATTGATCTGTAAAATATAATTGTTGAATCAGATTCAATTTCTAGTTTATCAATAATATGTATTATCATTTTGGATTTGAAAACTATTGTGTTTGAAATTTATACTTTATGTTTATTTGTAAACTGCATAAAAATCTATGTTGCATATGATTTAGCAAAAGAATATCAAATTTATTTTTTAATTTTTTTGTTAAATGTTAAATTTATTATAAAAAAAAACTAAACACGCGCAGTAAATTAAAAAGGTGTGCGCCATTTGTTTCGTCATGCGCCAAGGCTCCAGGGAGAGGTTTTGCGCCTTTTTGCGCCGTGCGCCATTAATAACACGGAGTGGTAGTAGCAGTAGTAGTAAAATTATGATTTTACGTTCAACATGCATGCATAATACTAGTGTTGCCTAATACAAATTATCAACTTGCTTGTCCTCCCTCATTTGTCCCCTTTCTTGTTAGTATACTTTTTTTTTGTTACTAAGGTCAATTATGAACTATTTCCTCGTACTTCCACATCCATGTTAGTCTATTGATGTATGCTGAACATTTGTCTTAGTCTTCCATTTCGATTATTTAGGATCTCCGAATTAGAACAAATTTTGAGATAATGAAAATTGTGGCCATGGGTTCAGTTACTAGTCTTGATAACTTTTATAATGGTACACGTTCCGAAAATCTATAATAAGTGTAAATGCAAATTTCCTAATCACCCTTATTTCTATACATATGAGGTTTCAAGTTCGGATCATTATCTGCAGTTGCCTTTTTGTGTTTTTTAGGCTAATGAGTTTGAATCCCTATTTCGATAAAATTACCGTTTTTCTCATATTTTAAATTTATGTTTATAGTCTTAATACCATTAATTTTTTAACGTGTTTGTTCTTCACATTTTTACTTTACAAACATGTGAATATTATACCTTTTCAACTCTTTATCTTTAGTAATAACATTTCTTTTATTGTAAATATTTTTTCCTTTGAATCGATCTCTTTAGCCCCTTTTTTTTTCTTCCTAAATTGAATTTCATAAATGGGTACTTTGTTTTATTTCTGAGAATAAGCAATTTTAATTTATGTTATATTCAATTTATAATCTTTAAATTCTACAAGTTTAAATTTTGATTGTTCAAATTTTGAAATATTGCACATAGATGATTTTGGATTTTAGTTCAAACTGTATATTCTTATATCATTCTTTCCCAAATAAGAATATTCGATTTTAACCGATGTTAAAAAAATGAATAATTTTGGCTATTTTTGATCGATACTTATTTTTACAACATTATCTTGGATCTAAATGAATTCTTTGCCTCAGTCATACCTAATTTATTTTATTTTGGGACAATTATTCTTTTATATTTAGTTTTCATAACAAAAGTATTTAAATCGTAAATCAAATCGATTTCATGGTAAACCGTTTATCCTTAATTCCATTTTTATATTCTGAAATTATTTGGCTATGATTTTTAACTATCATTTGTTGTAAAAAAAATGGGAAGCAGTATTTTCAGATCATTTTTAATTGTGCACATTGTTCATATAATTACCATTTTTTCCCAATTATATGCAGGCAATAAGAATTAATTTTTTGAGGGTATTAATTAGTTACAATATGTTTTTCTAAATATTTTTATACACATGCATCAGACATTCTTATTGAACTATCTGGTGTCATGACATCGACAATTGCATTTGAATGTTTGAATTTCAAGTAATAACATTTCCCTTTCATGTGCAGATCACATGCCGTATGTACAAATTATTTATATTTCATGCACAAAACCTTGTTATTTGTACCTTTTATTTTTTATTTTGCATGCTTAGCACGAACAATTGGTGCTAACTATTCTTTTATTGCATGCGTAAGTACGTTTTGTTTGTGCGTAGTATTATTGCATATTTGTATTAAGAGAATGTGTTAAAAAAAACGACAAATATGTCAAAAAGTTGATCCAATTTTTAAATGTTGTTTCATGTTATTCCTACTTAATTGAATTGGATCTGAAAAAGTTTCATGTTTTTAAAGTAGTTCGGTCCTTTGTGCATTTTTTATATTATATTATGTTGATTTTTTTTAACCTTTTTGTTTCAGTTAAATGGTGCACTTGTTTGTGTGTTTTGCTGCAACTTTTTTTTATACTATTCTTTCAAGCATTTTTAAACTTGTGTTCGGACCAGATTTCGTTTCGGTCCTCAATGGAATTCGGACTTAAAGGCCACAATTTTTGCGCTTTGGTTGGAATCTTGATCCATGCTTTGCAAGTGCAGAGACTCACATGTAGCACTATGGTTTTTCAGCGGTGTTGTTCCTTGGCGGACCTTCTATTTTTTTAAACTAATAGAGTGTTTTACACCTCAAATATGAGAGCACATTAACACCCCCCCCCCCCCCCCACACACACACACACACACAAAAAAAAAAAAAAAACACTGCAAAAATTGTTGTACAACATTAGCTCAATCTTAGAGTTCTCTTACCCTATAGCAAAACCTTTTTTTGATTATATTTGTAAGACCAAGAATACACTACTATTTGATGTTGTTGCCTAAACTAGGCATTCGTTGGAAAATTGGTAAGAGAAACTATTTATCCAATGCTTGGCCGAACATTTTGAAGCTCGGATGTAATTATTGTGTGTATAGATAGACTGGGATGAAAATATGCCTGTCACTTGGAAGGGCCACACCTGCAAATAGCAATTATCTTTTTTCCTGATAGAGCTATGGTTGTGCATTATTTTGCTTGCTTAAGGGTACATCCATGCATGCATGGTATGCCTGTTTGCTGGGAAATGAATGTGAATGAATGAGTAAAAATCAAGCATATGGAACATATTCAGCTCCAGTTATTGTGTGGATGTCCTGCGTCCATATTTTGCGTGTGAAAATTCGGTTTGCAATCTTGTTTTTAAGGTCCCTATCATTTTGCTTTTAGGGCCTGGTTGGTTTGGAAAAGGAATTTTGAGTCTTGCGTTTTCAATATATACTCGAAAAGGTGTGTAATAGGAGGACGATGCGGTGAATGGCATGAGCGTATACGGGAAGGGGAATAAAAGAACAGAAAGGGAAACGGATGGAGATTTAAAAAATCGTTTTCAATTTTATATGTTAAAGTCATTTTTTCTGATTGATCGTTTTTTAAAACCCAATGCATTTTATCATATGAAAAATCAAAATTGAAAATTACAAAGCCAAGCGGCCCTAAGTTTTTTGCATCCCACGGTCAGTATTCAGTTTTAGAAATATGAATATTCAACCATTCAAAATTCTAGCTAATATTTGTAAATCTTTAGCTAGTGTTATTTAATGCTGATATTTCAAAATGGAATACAAATATTAATTTGTAGTGATAATACTTTGCTGCTGAAATATTGCATAACACATTTTTGTAGTGCCGTCATTTCTTCATGGAATTTGAGTACATTCAACATTCAGTACTAAATTATTCGTAGAATTTCATGTTTGATAAGGTTTGAAATTTATTTTACAGCATAACTTTTAATTAACATTGCAAGTATACATGGACGCGGTGTAGTAGGAGCTGCTTGAGGTTAAAATATCCCTTTCGATGTTTCTTTATGACATTTCGAACATGTATGTACTTCTTTAGACACATGTGTTATACACTGTTATTATAATGTATGAAGATGTACCTATGTATGTGATTTATAATTGATGGAATATGGCTATTTCCCTTCGAAATTCATCTAAAAATTGTAACCATAGATTAAAAAAACACCATAGCACAGGGAATTAGGTGTCAACTGTTGATGACCTCAAAGGTTATCGAATATTTGATGCCTTAATGTAGCAATAAATAAAAATCCTCTCGAGTATGATGTGTTTGTGAGGCATATGACTTTCATTTTTTATATGATTACAATTTAAAGGCGCACCTTTTGTACTTGCTCATATGGTTTGTTGAACATTATCTTGCATGTATTTAGCAAGAGTGGTTGAAAAGTTGGAATGACCCTATATCGTTTATAATTTGAAGGGTGTGTGATGTACAAGTATGAGCTGATAGGCATGTAGTCAGTATTTTTCTGTCGCATTGGTATGACAAATTTATGTCGTATGGGTACATCACGAGCTGATGAGAGTTTTGGACTGGATATGACCATGCTGGTATGAAGTATCAAAATTTAGCATGGTGCACCATTGTGGAGCATGGAGCCTAATATTCAGTCATACAACCAAACCAATCACATGCTCGGTCTGCTTGGTAGGCTAGTTCGAGTATTCACAACATAACTTGGGAGCCTGATCTATTTGGAACCTAGTGTTTTTCAGGGAATAATAAATATACATTTTCTATTCATTGTTCTTCTCGCACTTTCCCTTTTCAGTCCACACAAGTATCAAGTTATAACCCTGCATAAATTTTTGGATTTCATCTAGTAGTATAGATGGACAATTATTTATTCTGGTAGTAAAAATAAATATCAAAAAGTGTAGCGATTAGGAACGCGATGGGATTCCTTCAACTTTAATATCGAATTTATCGTTGAAGAAGATAAATAAGTTGTAAATGAACATATTTCAGTATTTTGGGAATGCTGGTCATGCTCTCCTTAAAGAAGGGTATGGGGATATACTTTCTCAACAGTTGCCTCTACTTTTGATGGGTATGCATTTGTGTGTCTCTGTGTGTATATATAAATATAGCACTCTATGACATCCTTGTCTGGGAGCATCTCAAGTGCACTCCAATATTAACCACAAGTTCTGTTTAAATAAATTAGTGGAAAGAGAGATGCAGTCGAATTCCGAGTCTATTTAAATAGAGGAGGTCAGGCTTGATTGCGATTATGTAAATGATCATCCTCTATTGAAGGGAATATGAAACTATTGTTTTTTAATGTTTTCTTACTATCCAAAGAACCAAACTTGGCCTGTAAACCTCAAGGAAATACATACTGAACGCACGACAATGCACTGGATATTGCATATGGTTGTGCTTTATATGTTTTAGATATTAAATTAAAACAGAAAATAAACTGGAATGAATAGCTAAATTAATTATGGAATACTCAGTGCTCCATTTACAAAATCCCCAAGGCTTTTTTGGCACACCTTCTTGCATATGTTATATCAAAGCAAAAGCAACTTCATGCCAACATGATGTGCCATTTAATGCTACTCACAACTAGTTAGAGTGATGATATTTGCTAATTTACTTTTTTTTTTTATTTGATCATGTGACAAGCACTCATGGTGTGATTATTGAGTTGCCATGCCTTTAATTACTTGTATTTGAGGAAACTATTTGTTAAGTTAGTAATGTATAAATTTTGGAATCAGTGAGGGATATTTTGCAGAATAGTATTTCTTTTAGATGGTAAATTATCAAATGAGACATTTTGGCAAACACCCTTCATAAGTTTCAAAATTTACTTCCCTCTCTTTCTAAAAATATATTTCACATAAAGTCCCTACAATTATTCATAGTGAAAGCATGCAGTCTACATTTTGCAAATATTTCCAATATACGCTAGAAACAGTTTTATTTTACAAGTTTTGCAGGTAGTACTGTATATACTAGTGGTATAAACTATAAAGTACGCATTTTCGTTGAAAATGATTACATGAGTGTTCCATGAAACCTGTTTTCGAGAAGGGTTTTCTGGGTGGATCCTAATTTAGCTTTAAAAAAAAAAACTCAATTCTTTGTAGCTGAAAATAGTTTGGCGTGAATATGTGTGTGTGTGTGTATAAGTTTCTATTTTGTAAGGGGAAATAAGGATACGTCCACACAACATCCCAAAAGCACCACAACCACAAGTTTCTATTTAAATCTTGGATTGAAAGGGGGATAGAATGAGTGGGTGGAGAGAGAAATGGAACTTGTGGTTAAAAACAGATGAAGCATTTGCCCATTCAAATGTGGATGCATGTTTGGTTGAAGATTAGGCTTGAATTTCGTCTGTATATAGGAAAAATATCGACCATTTGAGATTTTGTAGTCTTTTCTTTTCTTTCTTCTTCTTTTTTTTTTTTTTTTTTTTTTTTTTTGGAACTATTAAACTGTTCCATCATGGCGAGAACAACATACTAAGGGCATAAATAGCTCTTATCGATTTAACTATGGGTATGCCGTGCTGTTTAGGCCAAATATAGAAATATGGATTGGTATGTAGCATATAATGATAAGCAGGTTATCTGAAAACATCTGCAGGTCTGCAATTATTTTTGCTAACATAAGCGTGAAAATTTTGGTTTTAACATAATATAAACAACTTATGCATCAATTATTAATGCCTGGTAAGTTATTCATCCTTTTTCTTGTGAAGAAAATGCTAAATTTTGCAAACAACTGTAATTGCCAGCTAAAATATTGGTGTACACTAACAAACAAATTGCGGGAAAATCTTAATTGAAAACCCTAACTAAGTTTATGTGGAAATAACATCTGTTTTACATCAGAATTGTTGATGAGAGGTATGAACAATAGATTGTCTGGACTTGTTTCCTAGTGGGCATAGCTCAGTAAAAAACGTGAAACTTGTTTTTTGCTGTGTTTGTGGTTAATTCACGAGTCTTTGAGATGTGGTAATGTTGCAAGTTGGTTTACATACTATTGCCTCCTACCACCTTTGAAATTTAGAATGAAATGAATATAGAAATTGCTGGGTTGAAAAAGGGGTATAACCCAATTGTATCCTAATTTATTGTAATTATGTAAAAAGGGGGAAAATAAGTTAAAAACAAAATTAATGTATACCAATTAAAATGGAAAATTGGAAAATAACATTGATTGATTGGTTAGGAAAAAGAAAATATATTTCCATAGTTTGGTTTGAAAAAAGTGGAAAATATAATTACAAGTTTAAAAATAAATAAAGGCGTGGATTAGTGCAAAATAAGGATTTAGCTATATTGCGTACTATTTAGTAGCCTAAAAATAATCGAAAGAGATGTCTTGCAATTATGGGTTTATATGGCAGTAATTAGCTTAAGCTATGGAAATAGATTTTTGTATAGTTGTAACGACTTGGATTTTTAACCATTAAGTTTGAACATTTGAATTGGTTTTAAATGTTGATTTGAAAATTTAAAAATCACTCATTATATAATCTTGAGTATTTAATTTAATTTGAATAGTAAAATAATAACGTTAATTTTGAAATAGTTGAGAATGAATTGGATTTGAGGTATAATATGAATTAGATAATTTATTAAGACCATTTCATTTTAGATTTGAATTATAGTAAGAATTCATTTATTAAACGAAGTTTGAACGTATAATTTATAATTTAATTAAAAACGAGCTTGCAACATCGTGGTAGTTCGTAGTTTTACGTTTTGAGCTTTAAACGAATGTAGAAAATCCAATATAAATCGGAATTCTTTGAAGCAAGTATCGTCCGGATATACTGGATTATAATTTTCTAACGAAACAGAAAAATTGAGATTTCACCTTGTAGATTTTCAGTTATGTCTAACTCAAATTTTCAGAAAGTCGCTATAGAATCGTTTACAATCCATAACGGTTTATTATATAAATTAAAAGTTTTTCAATAAATTAAATATCGTTATAACCTAGAATTTAAAATCGGTTTAAAATAGTTGAAGCTATATAAATTCTGTTTGAATATATATGATAATAATAATTTATTATCAATAAATTTATTTGTTGTGAAATCGATGGATATTTTATATATTTCATATGGAACTTAAGAATAGTCATCTTTCAAATGATCTCAAATTTAAATAAAACTAATTTTATAAAATTTGTAATAGTTAATTATTATAAGATTTCCAGTTTCACATCAATTGGAGTTATTTTGTGATCGTGCATGGTATAAACACGTATTATATAACCGTTTGAAATTAAAATAGTATTTTTACAAACGATCTCGGAATTCGACGAAACCAGTTCCATCGTGTCTGGAGTATTAAATTATTGTACGGTTTCTAGTTTCGTGACGATCGGGATTCGTATGCGGTGATACGAACTATAAACGTCAAACGTTATACGCCAAAAAAATAAATAAATCGTAATCACTTTCAAAATCAAAATATCTACGTCACTTCAAAAATATCTCTGCCCAAAATCTAATCCTATCTTCTCCTAATCTAAACAAATCCTTACCCATCGCTTTCCCCATCTTTGCCTATTTACAAAAATCATTGCGCAAATCTTTGAAAATCAAAAGGAAATTCTCGGCGAATCTCTAAATAAAATCATTGAAATCTTGGCTAATCTTCCTTGATCTTACAAACATTCATTCTTTATTCGAACACGACATCTATATAATCAAAGCCTACAAAAGAGAAAAATCGAATAAGCTTGATCTTCAGAAAATCATAATAAATTCAAAACTAAGTAAAATCAGGAATTGTTTAATTTGTTGTATTCCTGAACTTGAGAGCTTCAACCTCATGTCATTTTTATCAGGTGCGAAGAGGATTTTTGTCGCTGCAAATTATTGACATCGTGGCTTTGAAAGGAGTTTTTGTGAGCTAAGGGAGTGGGAAGCTAAGGCGAGGTGACAATGAGGTTCTTGGAGGTGAGACGTGTCAGTGGGTAGAGTTTGGGGTTTTTCCGTTACAAAATGGTTCAGAGCGGTTGCAAGCTACGGGACGAGATCGAACCGCTATGGGGATTCGAAGGTTTGGCGAGGGTGACCAACATGGAGAGGAGATGATGGGTGATCGGGAGGTGATGTCTTTGGTGAATTCCGGCGGGCAGTTGGTGGTGCTAGGTGCACGAGCAGTGCATGTTTGGATTTCAGAAGAGCATGGGTCAAATTTCTATTTCGAAAAGAAGAAGGGTTAAGCCCTGAGTTAATTAAGGTTAATGATAATTTCGTTAATTAAAGGAGTTAATTATAAATTTAATTATTTAATTTAATTTTATACAACAAAAAAACTTCGTTGTTTTTTAGGGAAACGTTAATGGCGTCAAGGGCTTTTATTCTTCCTATCCCTTTTCCACCACCTTCTCTGTTCTTTCTTCGTTTCTTTCTCCACAAATTACACATCTCTCCTCTCCTCTGTTTCACGATGCATGTTTCCCCCATCACGATCGATTTATCTTTCCAAATCAAAGCTTTTTCCCATGTAATTTGAGCTGAGCTCCGCTAACCCCTTTCTCCCTTCAGCTTCATTGTTTCATGCCTTTTCTTTCCATCGCAGACTCCGATAACTCCCCCATCCACTACCTTTTGGTTATTTCAAGCAATCACATGTCATTGCATCCTTCAACTGGCAGCGATGGTGTTTTTGGATGGCTGTCACTGATATGGAGGCTCTTTTCATGCAGTAATTCTCTTAATGGCTTTGCGGTCTTGCGTCTCGTCTCCGGATTGTGATAGTACTGTTTATCATTTTGAGTATTCAATGTATTTCAAGTTCTCGTCTTATTGGTAGCTCTGGTTATCGGGTTTGTTTGTTGTGTGGCAAACGTTTGATCTGGGGTTTGGTTTATTTTTCTTTTACGTACTGAGCTCGCCGTTATATCATGTAAATGTGAATTGCTCGCCCCTTTATGATTCTCTGCTGCTAATTCTAGTGTCATGTGGTCTGGTATTAGTATAGTCGGGTCATCACCTATGTTTGATAGCAATACACGAGATGCCTAGCACTGAACTTTGTCGTTCTACGTTTGTTGATGCTTTTGCTTGACTGCTATTTTTATTGGGTTAGTGATGCTAGCTCTATAGCTTTCTTCTGTGAGCGATTTACATATTGGTTTTCTGTTAAGTGTTTGTGGTTATGGTGTTCTGGTTCTAGCTTGCCACCGGGGTTTCAATGAAGTTGGTGAAGCATGTCTCTTGTTTTTGCTGTATCTCCTAGTGTGTCTTACCGTATCCTCCCTCTCCCATGTTACTTTTCAGCATGGACGATTTGTCACTTCACATGGAAACTGTGCTCGTTTCTTCTTCTATCCTGGAGTGGGCTCGATACAATTGCTATCTACTGTATGCTACTTGGGTAGTTGCGTCCTTGTCATACTGTAGTCTTAGCTTGTAAATTGATGGATACCATACTTTTAATTGTTCAATCTTGTACAATATATTGTATTCATATGTAATCACTACCTTGTAGTATGTCACATTCTTTTTCTCCCTGTGTGGAAACAAGGGAAATGTAATATTGTAGTCTATCAAACTAGCTAGCTCCAGTGCTCTTAGCCTGTTTAGGTAGAGTGGACGGAACACTATAAACTCCGTAGATGGTGGACAGATTACCTTAAAAACCGAATTAGTTGATTGTCAACCACAATCACCTGTACTATACTGTATTTTTATTATTGGTTATAATAAAAAAGTGTTATAGATCACTATAAAAACCAGTCGGCTATGCCAAAAAATATATATTTAATTTAAACAATAGCTTGTAACGAACGTATCTTTGACATTTGTAAACAGAATTCAACGAAACAAGGTCCGATGGAATCGTATCTGAAAATACTACAAGTACGAGCTGGTTTGGAAGGATTTGGAGCAAATGAGATTTTTATATAATTTCAAACGCTCGATTGAAATTATATAAATCGACCGGAAATCATCGAATTGAAAACAAATGTGAGTTAACTCTCATGCCTTTTGGATTCTATGTTGTGATTTAATTCATATAATTATAAGTCATCATTGATAATATAAATTAGGTGATTGGATGCTATAAATGATTGTTGTTGTTTCTTGTTTAATGGCCGGCGTTAATTATATTTGCCATTTTAAATGCGTTAGATTAGAATATTTATTCCATATGCATTACTTAAATGATGTTATGAGCTGTGATGTTGAGAAAAACAGGTTGGAGGGATCTAATTGGATTCCTCAAATATTATTGTTTTTATTTGATTTCATATTTTTCATATATAAACTATTTGACCCCAGTTACATTAAAACCTATTTGGATGATGATTTTTGAATTGAAATTCAACGTTGTTGTGTTTTTAATCAATATACAATATTGATCAAGTGATTGGCAGAAAATTGCCTAAAATCCATTGTTGTGAGACGTGGATTTACCGTTAGGCGAATTGACGATATTTTAGTCATAAATTTTATTTTTATAACTAAAACAAGATTTTAAATTATATTTTTATATATAAGTTTTATAAGTGAATAAATATTTATAATCATATTTTATAGAAGAATTATACGGTTTTAACAAATTCTTATGTTTATGAGTTTTATAAGCAAGTAAGATTAGAAATTAACCTTACGGCTAATAATTTGGGATAATTGTTTTATGAAACAGTAAGCGGTGTTATTAAATTAATTAAGTTATTAATTTATTTAAGAAAAAGGATTAATTGAAATCAGTTAATAAGTTAACTCATGTTTTCAAGTTGACTAAGTCAACTGTTTAAATTGAAATTAGTTATTAGATTAATTTGTTTAAATTAGTCAAATAGATAGTATAAATAAACGATCGTTAAAAACGGGTATTCTTAAAAAATAATAAATATTTTAATTAACCATGTTTAAAGGGATTATCAAGTTATTTATTATTATTAAGGCAAATTATTATTTTAAAACCTTTTAAAAATGAATTATCTATTCTATCCTTAGGAAATAAGGAAGCTAACAACTTCTATATTTTTTTAATAATGAAGTAATTTACTTTTACTTCAGTTAATGTTGGAATCAATTATTATTTTAATTGATAATGATTAAAGGAATTACCTTTTAATTGAAATCATTTAAGAAGATAACTAAGTTGCGATGAGTTTGTGGTCAAACCTGGTAAAGGGTTTTATAGAAGGATTTTAGATACAAATCTAAGTTTTATAAACAAAGTTTATAAATGAGGTTTAAGGTTAAGGCAATGATTTTAAATTCAACATTTACTTAAGAATAAGAAGGGTTTCAATAATGTAAAGAAAGAATGTAGTTGGATTTTAATAAAAGAATCCTAATTATGTTTTGTAATAAGATATTAAATGAATTTCGCGAAGGATTTGGTAAATGGGTTGTTATAATATGATCCAAGTTATAAATCAAATTGTATAAGAAGTCTTAAAACAAAAAGTTGGTGTTTAGCAAACAATATACTTAATGAATGAATTAGTCAAAATGGTTATAATTGAAAGAGATTTTCAAAAGTAAGGAATGTTTTATACGACCATGATTTAAATGAAATATAAAATGAGATTTTGTGTATTATTATAAATATCAGTTTTGAGATTATAAACTTTTACCTATCTTAAGTTAAGAACGTTGTCGATCAAGTTCTGAGATGTAAATAAATACCTCAACTTGAATGACTTTATGATTATCATAGGGTGATATTAGTTTGTAATGGTAAGATGTTGGAAACAATTTATTGTTTCTATAAGAGGAATAATATTGCAACTTTACTTGCAAGGTTTAATAAAATATAATAAAACTATTGGGTTTTATAATAAACAATGTATTATGACACTGTTTGGATTAGAAATGAAGTGTGACCATACTTATACCACTCGGTTAAGTAAATGACACTATTGTCTAAGTAATGAAAATTGTATGTTTTATAAATACACTTATTAAATAAAATAAGTACATGGTTGAAATTTTGAAGAGGAAGATGAAATAAGAAGTTATATTAGTGTTGAAATGAAAATGAAATATTGGAAATTAAAATAATATTTCCATAAGCGATATTGTTAACTTGAATCTGAAAGTTTGGAAGTTAAATAAATTGTTTGGGGTTATATTATAAACAACGTGTCAAGTGACATCGTTTTTTGCCACAATAAGGCTGATAATTAGATTCATACCGCTTGGTTAAGTAATAGGACGATATTTCCAAAGTAAAGGAAACACAAAGGGTTTTGAGAATTTATAACGATATTTTCAAGGTAAAAAAGAATAAAGAAATGAGTTTTCGAATATGTTACTTCTAAAATGATAAGTGATAGTTATTGTTTTTCAAAGAAACGAAAACAACGAGTGTAACAACCCACATATTTATAGTAGTCTAGTGTATTTAGGCCAGCTCCTGTGCTATAAATCTGCTAGGTTGAGTGGACGGAACACTACAAACTCCGTAGGCGGTGGACGGTCCACCTTAAAAATCGAATTAACTGACTGCTAACTACAGTCACCTGTTCTATATTGTAATTTTATTATTAGTAATAATAAAAAGTGGTACGCCCACTATAAAAACAGCTTGCCTTCCAAAAAAACAACCCGCATATTTCATAATATATTTAAATATAACTTCGTTAATCGAGTATGGGTTCAAAAAGTCATTTTTTTGCATACAGATGAATTTGAACTCGAAACCACTTCCATTGAGTTCAAAATGCCATTTACAACAGGAAAGACTATAAACATCGATACATTTCGAGTTTGTGAAATTTGGGTGCTTTCTATTTGGGTTAAGTGGAACCATTGCCACAATGGTTGAATCCAAATTCTCTACCAAAACACCCCTGTAGTCCACCCTTCTCCCTCATTCATTCCATTTCCTAACACTTAGGCACACATGGAGAGGAGAATTGGAAATTAGAATTCCAAAGCTGAGGTTGACTTCTAGAGATCCAAATCCAAGGGAAAATCAAATATAACTTGAGTAAGCTTCTCCATCTTCTCTAACTTGCTTTCTCTTCGATTTGTGAGATTTCCTATAACTTAACTCCTAGGAAATTTGTGCATTCATATTTAGATTGAAGTTTAACAAACTATATTGGAAGAGAGGTTGCTCCAGCTTGCTACTGGATCAATTCCTTTCTTATAGCAAGCAAATGTGAGTTCTTTGAGAACTCACATCTATGCCTCAAGCTATAAGCTTGTCTAGTGTTCCCTTGGCACATAAATGTTGTGTACATTGTATGAATTGGTTTGTTTGGGTATTAACTCTCCAATTTATGAGTTTTAATTCCATTTATATGAATATCCTAGTGTAAACCCATGAAAGGATGTTTGTACATGTGCTTTAGTGTGTTTGAGAGTGTTTTTAACACACCCAAGAGTCTAGAGCGAACATGTATTGATCTGGAGCTATTATGTGATGTTTTCCCCTTGAGCAATATTCACGGAGTAGGTCAGACATCTGAGATAAATTTCAGACTTTTGAACTGGTCCCCGGAAATTGGTAGAGGCCAATTTTAGACGTCTAAAACCTATTTTCAGACGTCTAACTCAGGTCACGCATCTGAAAATAGGTTCAGACGTCTGATTTGGCATACTGTTCTATTTTTTTCCTGTCGACAGGTGGAGACCCCGACAATCCAGGTACATCCAGGCTTATCTCCGGCCGAGTTTCGGCCCATTTTCTCTTTTCCTTTTACTTTTCAATTGCTCTAATCCATGTATTCCAGCAGCTCAACTAGATTGACATTCAATTCATCGTGATAAATGAATTTATAATCGATATTTTTGAGATCTAATTTACATTATTAAAACATGAATTCTTCGTTCGATCGCTATTATACGAGATTCGCCACTTCGAAATCATATAAAAGGATTTAAAATTATTAGTACATACCAAAACTTTTACTAAACGAAATTTAATTCTACTTCATTATATGAAGTTATTTTATAAATTGCTTCGCAAAACTACTAGTATATAATTGATAAACCTTTTTCTCATCTGTATGAGAAATCCAATTAAATGCCTTAGTAGAAACAAGGACTATGAACCCTTGCGTTTACTTCAACGGTTAATTCTTGGACTCATTCGATTGAAAACTGTGGCAATGATCGTTTCGTATTTCTAGTGGAATATACAATTTGTTCGTAAATATTCGAGTATAGCGAGTGGTTATCGGACACGTAGCTCGACTTTTATATTTGCTAGCTCGACATAATTTACACTACACTTGATCAATTTTGATCGTCGATGATCTTATGATCATCTCGAGAAACTTCGGTTCGTTCGTCTATATTGAGGAACTTCGATTCGTTCGTCTATATCAACGATCTTCGGATCATTTTAAGGAACTTCGATTCGTTCATCTATATCGATGATCTTTAGATCATCTTGAGGAACTTTGGTTCATCTGATTATATTGGTGTTCTTCAGATCTTCTTGAGGAACTTTGGTTCATGATCTTCAGATCATTTAGTCTGGGCTAGATACGTGATATCATGTCTTAGGAGTAGCTTTATTAGTTATATCCTTATATAGCACTAATATTTCCTTGACATATCGAGCCTTTACATTTTACATGTGAACATTGTTGTTGTTTCTTATATGTCATTTTTTGATTATACGTCATATCCTATTTCAGTTTATTTTGATGAGTGCAACTAGATTAATCTGTTTATTATTTGTTTTCTTATAAATAATACTCGGGTCAGACTGAGGTATTACAAGTACTCCTCCTTGACTATCGTATGGACTAGCTTTTACGTTTGGCTAACTTAACTTATTTGGTAGTTTTACCTTTTATGTATTTGGGATAGTGACTCACATATGTACATATTCTTTTGTGTAGTACATGTATCTGTTATTTTATGATATAGTGGATTTTGCAAGACCACTTATATTTTGCCCACCACTTTTGTATTATTATTCATATCCATTTCTGCCTTAGTGATGTTAAATCCGTGTTTGACTCTTATTTTATTGTTATTATTTTCTGAATTATATATAGCCACTATGTAAAAGATTGAAACTTGAATTAGATGTGTTGGATTTCCTCATGATATTTAAAAAGTAAGACAACATTATCCGACATGTTTAACACTCCTTCAAAACTATTATACAGATGGTCACTCCTCAACAGCCTTGTTCTTCGGGTTAGTTGAAATCATTTCTTGCAATGACTTTGGCTAATGCGAGTATAGTGGTGGGGCGTTATACTTAGTATCAGAGCCAAGTTCAGAACAATATAAGTCATTATGGTGAGGATTATTGTCCTAAGTCTCCCTTAGGAAATCGTGTTTAGGATTTAAATCGAGTCTTAGGACCCGTCATATCCTATCTTATATCATGAACCTTTGTTTGACCAATCAAATTAATTTGAGTTCATCTTTGGGAAATCTTGGCCTAGATAAACTTAGAATCCCATCCCTTTCATGAGTAGTAACTCAGAGTTGTTTCCTAGTTTGAGTTGAAAAATTCTTCAGGGCTTACTTTTAAACATTTTTAGAAAGAAAACTAGAGCCAACCACAGTACCTTTTCTATCAATTCTTTATGATGTTGGCTTCTGCTTATCTCACTTAAGTTATTTTGATTTGTGATCACTCACATTCTTTACGTCCAAGGAACTTGGGGACACCATGTCCTTAAGTCCTACAAGGCGCTTTTTTTATATCTAAGTATGTCAATTTTTCGAAACCGATTTTTTGTGAAATTTTTTGCATACTTACCTTGACCTTTCATTACCCATTTATTTTGCTATCAAGACGTCTTTAGCTTTCTCTGGGTAATGATTTCGTATTCATTATTTCCTTGGAGCGTTACTTGTTTCAAACAAGTAATTTCATCGTTTCAATTGAATAAGGAATTTAATTAAACGTCTTGGTAAAAATGAGTAGGTCGACACACTTGCGTTTATTTCGTCGATTAGTTTCTGGACTTGATCAGTTAAAATCCAGTCTTATTTTTTTGATGAAATCTTAGGATCATCCGTGATCACTTTGTAGAGTTCTCAAGCTCACACTTTGTGGAGTTCAAGCCCACACTCGGTGTAGTGTTCAGGCACTTTGTGAGATTTTTCTTTCCTTTGATTGATATTCGAATCGTTTTGGTCATTGGACCGTACAGATCTTCGAATAGTTTGATATTGGACCGTATTGATCAACAGATCATTTTTTTCATTGGACTGTATTAATCTTCGAATCGTTTTGGTCATTGGACCGTACTGGTCTTCGGATTGTTGTGGTCTTTGGATCCTATTGATCTTCGGATTGTTTTGGTTATTGGTCCGTATTGATCTTCGGATCGTTTTGGTCACTGGACCGTATTTTCGGATTGTTTTGGCCATTTTAACGGATCTCCAGATTGTTTTGGTCATTGGACCAGATCTTCGGATTGTTTTGGTCATTGGACTGTATTTTTGGATCGTTTTGGTCATTGGAACGGATCTCCGGATCATTTTGGTCTTTGGATGTTTCCAAGTTCATGGATACTTCTGAGTTCATGGATGTTCAAACTCTCATCCTTGAAGAGTTATAATTCTATACATGCCTATTTGCAAGTCTTGGTTGCTCGGGATTTGTGGTTATTTTTTTAGGATTGAATTGGCCTAATCACTTAAAGGTCCCAATTTTATATTCTATATTCCAAAAGAATCATCCATCTTCGACATCCCTGGTCGATGATGCAGATTCTTGTCAACTTTCTTTTGTGGTGTGAAGCCCCCATGTCAGTTAGACAAAACGCTTAGCGAGACGTGTAGTCACCTCGTCTTCGAACGGAATGCTACGGGCGGTGTCAGACCACCTTGTCGAAAGGCAAAAGATTATGTGTGATTATGTGCAACTTTGTGGTGTAGAATTTTCTTATCCCTTCACCAAGTTTGGAACTGATCGACTTGGCTACTTCCGAGTTCGTGGATGTTCAAACTCTTATCCTTGAAGAGTGATCATTCTATACATGCTTATTTTCATGTCTTGGTTATTCGAGGTTCGTAGTGATTTTTAGGAATGAATTGGCCTAATTACTTAAAGGTCCATATTTTATACGCAATATTCTATATTCCAAAAGAATTATCCTTCTTCGACAACCCTTGTCGGTGATGCAGATTTCTGTCGTTCTTAAGGATTCTAATTTAGGTTCGTTAACTTCCTTGTGGTTCTAAAATCCCCATAGCAATGATAATTACATCAATGAAAACAACTTTTCACGGTTCAAGTTATTTTATAAAATATTTGCATCCATTCTAGGATGTCCGCCTTAATGGGTAATTGAGTTCGGAATTGATTATCATTTCTGTAGTTCAATCTTGTTGTGCTTAAGTCGTTCCAATATTTGACTTAGCAATCGATTCTCACCAACTCCTTTTCGTTGTGCTCTTTTTGTCATTGGGGTTAACAAATATTCCAGTTTATTTTATTATACTTAATGAACCAAAGTTTTTGAGATCATTACCCAATTGGTTTGACCTCATTCTTGTTGGTGATATCCTCATGCATTTGAAAACCAAAGTTTTCAAGTTTTACGAAATTCTTCCAACTTCTACCATTTATCATGTTTTCATGATTTGGAAGTTGTTCGTGAAATATCAAAGGACGTGCTAATATTTAAAATTTGAGATTTTAGGGGTTTATTGGAAACTTAAAAGTTCCAATTTTTTTTGGGAATGTTAGAGGACGTGCTAATATTTCCAATTTAGAGTGTATAACCCGGGTTTTATTTCTTGATCTTGTTTCCTTGACGGGATCGCTTGTCTTTGTGAATGGGATATATATGACTATCATATACATTATTTTCAATATAAGGAAATTCTGTAATCCAGAATGCATTTAAGAAATTTTTAAGTGATACAATTTTCTAGCTAAAATGTGATAAAGGAATGTTCGACGATTTTGGATAGTCGATATTTCCAAATTTAATTTGAATGGTTGATTAGTTTATAATAAAAACGTAAGAGAACTGGTTTAAAATTTATAAACTTATTGAACGTTAAATGAATTAACTAAATTTTACTAAAACGAGCTTGCTGCATAGCGGTAATTCGTGATTTCAAGAAATGATCTTCGAACGAGTGTATAGGATCTATTATAAGTCGGAATTCTTGGAAACAAGTATTATCCAGATATAGACTCAAGTTATATAGTGATTTATAACTCAAACTTAAAACCTATGAGATTACTAATAAGTGAATTTTTAGTATAAGAATGATATACTAAATACAAAGATAAAAGTGTATTTTTTTAATATAAGAAGGATATACTAAATATAAAAATAAAAGTAAATTTCGTGAGTTAATCTACGTCCATTTGGATTTTCATTGGTGCTTGGTTATTACTTCTTGATTTTTTCCTTAAGTAATTGCGAGGTTGCAATTTCTTTAAGTGGGGAAGTCTATAACAACCCGCATATTTCACGATTATATATATTTAAATATAACTTCATTAATCGAGTGTAGATCCAAAAAGTCACTTTTGTATATGGATGAATTTGGACTCGAGACAACTTCCATTGAGTTCAAAATGTCGTTTATGACAATAAAAACTATAAACATCGATATGTTTCGAGTTTGTGAAATTTGGGTGATTTCTGTTTGGGTTAAGTGGAACCATGGCCACAATGGTTGAAACCAAACCCTCTACCAAAACACCCCCATAGCCCATCCTTCTTCCCCATTATTTTCATTTCCTAACACTTAGTAAAAAATGGAGAGGGGAATTGGAAATTATAATTCCAAAGCTAGGGTTGGTTTCTAGATATGCAAATCTAAGGGAAAATAAAAGAGACAACTTGAGTAAGCTTCTCCATCTCCTTCTCCATCTTCTCTAACTTGCTTTCTCTTAGATTTGTGAGAATTTCTATAACCTAACTCCTAGAAAATTTGTGCACTCATGTTTATATTGAAGATTAGCAAACTATATTAGAAGAGACGTTGCTATAGCTTGCAATTGGATCAATTCCTTGCTTCTAGCAAGAAAAGGTGATTTCTTTGAGAACGCACATCTATACCTCAAGCTATAAGCTTGTCTAGTGTGCCCGTGGAATATATATTTGTGTGCATTGTATGAATAAGTTTGTTTAGGTGTTAACTCTCCAATTTATGAGTTTTGATTTCATTTGTATGAATATATTCATGTAAACTTGTAACAACCCGGAATTTCTGAACCAATTTAAAATTTTATTTTATATTGATTTAATGGATTTAAAGATTTAAAATGATTTATTTTGAGAATTAACGATTTAAAATTTAATTAAATCAAAGTAAGAATGTAAGAATTAAATATTTAATTAAAAGGAGTTTGAAATGGCGCGGTAGTTTGAAAATTCGATTTTAAACTTCAATTAAGTATATATAATTCAAAATAAATCGGATTTCAATAAAACCAGAAATGTTAGAATCTGTTTAATTATATCTGTCTAACGAATGTGAAAATTTCAGATTTCGTAATATAAATTGAAATTTATGTCCAGTTTAAAATTTGGAATAGTCGCTATGGAATTTATATATATTTTAATATAATATATAGCCCTTAAAAATAGCCATTTTGCAAACGACTTCCGTTTTCGAAGAAACCACTTTTTTTTGGATCCGGAATGTCAAATTATAATTAGGTTTAAAATTTCATAATTTTTGGAATTAATATGTGAGCACAGTAAATTTAAACGTGTTTTGTAAATTTAATTTGAATTTAATCGATGGGAAAATGGTTATTTTTCAAATGGTCTCCAAATTCGACGAAATTAGTTTTGTTAGGACCGTATCATCAAAACATAGTTAGATTTATTTTTTTGTAATTTTTGGAGTCAATAGGTGGCTCCGATAAATTAAAATGTACATTCAAATTTAGTATTAAACATTACATTAATTTATATTTTAATTTTGATGAAAAATGATCGAAATAGTCAAATTGGCTTACGAAACATATTCCATTGTGTTCGGGATGGGGGTATTTAGCTAGCATCGACAGTCGTTGGGTTTGATTGGAGTTCAAATCGATTAACAATTATTATTTGAATTGAATAATTAAATAATATATATAAACCTAAATTCTAAACCCTAGTTGCTCATTCATTTAATGCATCAGTCATCCCTCGTTAATGGCAGAAAATGTCGGATTTCATTTCCCCAATCACGCCCGATTTATCTCAAATTAACCCAAGGTCCCAAACCAAAAATCACTGCCCTCTTCCCGATCTTTAAGATGGGACGGGTTTGATCGTCTCTAGTTTCCAGAATCACGAAAAAATGGAGCTCAAACGCACCAACTTCGAGCGCAATTTCTAGGACCACGACGGCCTCGAGAGCCCCGCCACCACTAGCGTGGGTGGACGAGCCTGGATAGGTTGAGTGAACTGCATGTGTCCTGCCTCCGGGGAATCACGTCCATCGAATTTCTGAATCATTCCTGTCCACCCAAAGATTCATCTCCTATTGTTATATATAGTTAAAGTCATCTAGTCATTCGTCTAAAGGTTTTTCTCCACCAGTACAATATCACGTCTTTGCTCTCTCTTCTATAAATATTAAGTATGACTGTGTTCATTCGGGTAGTGAATTGAGCGATCCAGTATACTAGTTGGACCAATCTAGTATATAAGAGGTGCGTAGCGACTTTGCTAACTATGTCCAGTAGATGAGGTATGACTGTGTTCACTAGGGGAATGGAGTGTTTTCAAGTCAATAAATTGCTTCCAGCCCCCCTTACCTTATGAAACTGAAAGTTGCCTTTGGTTTGCTACTTAAGTAGCTAAGGCGCAATTAAGACCTTGCAACTATGATAGAGAGCCATCCGCAATATACAGCAATCGAACAACATCCGCCGCAATTAATATACTGGCGATGAAAGGAGACATCAGGGTGCAGGTTGATCGTCGTCCGGACGTGGGAGGTAGCCGCGGTTTCTAACCCTCAGGAGTGTGCGTGGTTACGGGTTTTAACTCGCTGCCTGTAGAAGAGAAGGAACGGTATGGAAGGATTAAGAAATTAATTAGAATTTAATTATATAATTAGTTAATAAATTGTTTAATTATTTATACAATTAAGTTTTAAACCCCTGTAACTTGTCCAAACCAAAACAGAATTCGATGATTTTAAAAGCATTGGAATCCTGACAACAAACCCTTCAACATGGAACTAACCTAAAAGGAAATAGAGCCAATGGAATTTTTAGATAAATTAAACACGTGTTTAATTTAGTTTAAAAAACAGAAATTCAGAATAAAGACTGACGGAATGGAAACCAATATGAGAACTCCTTCTCACTCGATATTTTTTTCATGTAGTTATTTTTGGAGTTTAACATACACACTCACACAAATCATTTAAATTGGAAGCGATGTATGGATATTAGCGACACTCGCATTTCGTACTTCGCGGATGGCCACTTGCAGCGCCGTAAATGGCATTGGGTAGTTGAGTATTAATTTATATGGATGATTTGGTGATTTGTGTATTGTGATAGTGATTTGTGTATTGTGATGTAATGAAATAATTATTGGATCGTTAAAAACATAATTTTTAATGTATATATGGAATGAATAAAATTGGAATGTAATGAAATAATTATTGGATGGTTAAAAATATTATTTTTAGCATATATATGCACTGTGTAAAATTGTCATATAATGGAATATTCAATTTTGATTTAAAATTGAAATGGAAGTTAGAATCATTTTTAAAATGAAATTATAAGAAATTTATAAAATATGTTTTAAATGAAAATCGACAATATATATTATATATATTTAATGGCTTGAATAGAACGCGTCGAGCAGCGACCGTTCGCGAATTTCAACCACTAACTTCAAATTGATGTAACGGGAGATCCAACCGTCGGATTCTCCTAAAATAGGAACCTTTTGGGTTCGTATCGAACAGATCTTTCAATGAATATAAGAGATTTAAATTTGAACGTTTGGATTTCAAATTATATCCAAATCAATTTCAGAAAAGGTCGCTATGAATGCAGTTCGGTGGCCATTATTGGAAACCGACTGTAAAGGCCTTAATAAAATTATTAAAAATATGGAAAAATTGTGTAAAATCATAATAAATGATTTGGAAAAAATTTGGATGAAAAATTCCATATTTGAAAAGATAAAAATACATTTTTATCTGAATGAACTAGTTATTAACTAGAATAGTAATCCAATGTTTTTAAATAAATAAATTGGAAATTGGATTAATAAAGGGGTATTAAAATAGTCCAAATTTTCCAATGAATAAATTGGAATGGATTTGAGTGGAAATAATCTTCGGAATATTTTGATATTAGATTCCGTGATTATACAGATATTGCGAAGGAATTTGGAAGATATAGATATCGTTATTCCCAATACGATATCCGTTGGTTTCAGAATTTGATATTGAATATATGCCGATATTATTTCTATTCAGAGTCTTGTGTTTAATATCAAATTGGATTTTGGGTTTATAGTGAACAATGTTTTGAATAACAGTCATTCTTTAACCCAATCAACAATGAAGATATGATTTGGAAATTATAATCGTTTAAATAAGATTGATGGAATTTTCCAAAGAAAAGTTTTCCAATTTAATATATTAAATTGGAATTGAATGGAATTCTATTTAATAATCGAGATGAACTTCTGTAAAGGAAGACCGATACTATTTATAGAATTTAAAAGGCCTTGCCGCTATTCCACTTATTGTATTAGTTTGATACGAAAATTTATATTGATTGTATACTGTTATGATTTCCGTGAAGATTCCATTTTAATGGAAGATGATTTTGGGTTTATCGTAAATTTTGTTTTAAATGACATTGGTTCTTTAACTCAGTTAAAGGCACGATTAATTTCCGGAAAGTTGAATAATCATTAAGTATGAATTTTGAGATTAAAACTAAGTGGAGTTTTAATAAGTCTTTAATTAGATTTGAATGAATGAATGGTGATTAAATTTACCAAAACATGAGATGTGGTATAAACCAAATATACTTGGTTGTTGATATTGATTATGATTGATTGATTATTTGTATTGTGCTCGACCAGTTTATGAGCAAAAATATGCTTTTACATTTAGCATTGGGTTGGGAAGAAATATTTGTATGCTAACATCTTGTAAAACACTTCACGATTTGACTATGAGATATTTAGCGATGTTATTGAGTTCATTTCAAATTTAATGAATGATTTTGAAATGATATTTTTCTTAAGTGAAAAGAAACGTTTTCCCGATTTTGGACAGGGAATGTTTTATAAAACAGAAAGGATTTCGAGGCCTAACCCCGATGTTGTCGAAATGATTTGGAAATGTATTTTGTGTTTGAGATTGTAGTTCATCGCATAATTGATTAGTTGCTATTGATCATGTATCTGTTTGGTGGCGGAAAATTTATTCACATGCTTAATACCCTTCTTTGAGACGTACGAGCACAAAGGTTATGTGATTAATAGTGACTGATCATATGTGTGAATTGCTAATGTAACGTATTTGTGATTATTATATAATCCTATTTTTAGAAGTTATATTTTTAGAAAAATGGATAACCAATTAATTGTTAGAGTGATTGCTTGATTTTTTTATTTGATTACTTATGACGTCTGATTTAAATAAGTTAGACGTTATCTTTGGCAACTAACTAAGACGACCCAGATTTCCCCGATCCCCGAAGAGACGAAGGATCCCGGATTGCTTTGAGAACACAACACGTCAGAACACAAACAATAGAACATTTCATCGCTATTACAACAATTACATCAGAGTACAAGAATATCAGAGTTCAAATAAATAATACACAGTGGAAAAATAAATATCAGAGATTAAAAATTTACATAGCAGTTGAAATTAAAATGTATAAATATAATGCACAGCGGAAATACAACAATTACCACAACTGAAAGAGATACACGGGTACAAAGCTTTCAGAATATAGCTCCAACTGTAAACCAGGATCATGTTAAATAGAAATCTGCAAACCAAAACTACTAGCTGCCGGTGTGGAAAGTATGAGCACTCAGAGTTTAGGTGAAAACAATAAACTCCGAGTCAGTCATGGAACTGGTGTGAGAACTAAAACAGTTATTAAATCTTTACTTTAAAAGTTGGGAAATCATGGGACCACGCCATATAACACGGAACGGGTTTCCTCCTAATAATACCATAAACAAACTACACCAATAATAGACATATGGATCTACAATGCATCATACTACACGCAATTTTCCAATATACCCATTTAGGCTTAACCCAAACATTGATTTTCGAAATCCAATTCACTTTACATAAATTATTTCTTTGGACTTTATTCCTGAATTTTTATTTCAGATCATTTGAAATATATATCTAGCTTTTATATCAAAGTAGATTTCACTTCGGGATCTCAAATCAAAATCTTTGGAAATATGAATTCCAAAACACCACAATGCATATAAAAAGATATGCAACCAAATATCGGGCTCCCCTAAAACAAGGCAAAGGGTACGTACCTTACCAACTCGATATATATATATATATATATATATATATATATATATATATATATATATATGCACCTCCCACGATGGAGCAGGCTACACTGACGATGCACCTCCCACGCCCTCGGGGAAAATACACCACCCTCTCACCTATACTTTTAGTCGTCCAGGTTATCCGAATCTTTAGCCACATACTAAATCATTTCATGTCCCGAAGTGGGGAAAATCATTTCACAATATAATAATCAAAAGTACTTTCCAAAATAAAGCATTTTACATTAGCAATTCACACATATGTTCAGTCACTATTAACCACATAACCTTTGAGCTCGTACGTCTCAAAGAAGGGTATTAAGCAAGAGAATAAATTCTCCGCCACCAAACAGATACATCATTAATAGCAATTAATCGGTTATGCGATGAACTACAGTGTCAAACACATAATACATTTCCAAATCATTTCGACAACATCAGAGCCGGCCTCGAAACCCTTTCTTTTTATTAAACATTTTTATAGAACATTCGCTGTCCAAGATCGGGAAAAAAATTTCTTTTCACTTAAGAAAATATCATTTCAAAATCATTCATTAAATTTGAAATGAACTCAACAATATCGCTAAACATCTCATAGTCAAATCGTGAAGTGTTTCACAAGATGTTAGCAAAATATTTCTACCCAACACAATGCTAAATGTAAAAGCATATTTTTGCTCATAAACTGGTCGAGCACAATCCAAATAATCAATCAATCATAATCAATATCAATAGCCAAGTATATTTGGTTTATACCACATCTCATGTTTTGGTAAATTTAATCACCATTTATTCATTGAAATCTAATTAAAGACTTAATAAAACTCCACTTAGTTTTAATCTCAAAAACCATACTTAATGATTATTCAACTTTCCGGAAATTAATCCTACCTTTAAATGGGTTAAAGAACCAATGTCATTTAAAACAAAGTTCACGATAAACCCAAAATTATCTTCCATCAAAATGGAATCTTCACGGAAATCATAACAGTATATAATCGACATAAATCCATTTCAAACTAATACTATAAGTGGAATAGCGGCAAGGCTTTTAAATTCCATAAATTGTAACGGTCTTACTTTACAGAAGTTCATCTCGATTATCAAATCGAATTACATTCAATTCCAATTTAATATATCAAATTGGAAAAAATTTCTTTGGAAAATTCCATTAATCCTATTTAAACGATTATAATTTCCAAATCATATCTTCACTGTTAATTGGGTTAAAGAACGACTTTTATTTAAAACATTGTTCACTATAAACCCAAAATCCAATTTGATGTTAAACACAAGGCTCTGAATAAAAATAATATCGGCTTATATTCAATATCAAATTCTGAAACCAACAGATATCGTATTGGGAATAACGATGTCTATATCGTCTGAATTCCTCAACAATATCCGTATAATCATGGAATCTGATATTGAAATATTCTGAAGATTATTTTCACTAAAATCCATTCCAATTTCTTCATTGGAAAATTCTGGTTATTTTAAAACCTCTTTTTCAATCCGATTTATTTATTTAAAAACATTGGATTATTATTCTAGTTAATAACTAGTTCATTCAGATAAAAATGTATTTTTATCTTTTCAAATATGTAATTTTTCATCCAAAATTTTTCGAAATCATTTATTATGATTTTACACAATTTTTCCATATTTTTAATAATTTTATTAAGGCCTTTACAGTCGGTATCCAATAACGGCCACCGAACTGCATTCATAGCGACCTTTTTTAAAATTTATTTGGACATAATTTTAAATCCAACCGTTCAAATTTAAATCTCTTATATTCATTGGAAAGATCTTTTCAATACGAACCCAACATTACAGTTTAGGAGAATCCGACAGTTGGATCTCCCGTTACATCAATTTGAAGTTAACGGTTGAAATATCGCGAATGGTCGCTGCGTGGCGCGTTCTATTCAAGCCATTAAATATGTATAATATATATCGTTGATTTCTATTTAAAACGTATTTTATAAATCGTTTATAGTTTCGTTTTAAAAACGATTCCAAATTCCATTTTAATTTTAAATCGAAATTGAATATTCCACTATATGACAATTTTATACAATGCGTATATATGTTAAAAATTATATTTTTAACTATCCAATAATTATATCATTACACGCCAATTTTATTCATTCCATATATACGTTAAAAGTTTTATTTTTAACGATCCAATAATTATTTCATTACATCACAATACACAAATCACTATCACAATACACTAATCAAAAAATCATCCATATAAATTAATACTCAACTACCCAATGCCATTTACGGCGCCATAAGTGGCCATCCACGGAGTATGAAATGCGAGTGCCATTGGTATCCATACACCGCTTCCAATTTAAATGATTTGTGTGAGTTCGTGTGTTGAACTCCAAAACTGACTACATGACAAAAATATCGAGTGAGAAGGAGTTCTCACATTGGTTTCCACTCCGTTAGTCTTTAATTCTGAATTTTTGTTTTTTTAAACTAAACTAAACACATGTTTAATTTAGCTAAAAATTCCACTGGCTATGTTTCTGTTCTGGTTAGTTCCATGTTGAAGAGTTTGTTGTCACAATTCTAATGCTTCTGAAATCATCGAATTCTGTTTTGGCTTGGATAAGTTACGGGGTTTTAAAACTTAATTATATAAATAATTAATTAAACAATTTATTAACTAATTATATAATTAAATTCTAATTAAATTATTAATCCTTCCCTACCGTTCCTTTTCTTCTATAGGCAATGAGTTAAAACCCATAACCACGCACACTCCTGAGGGTTAGAAATCGCGGCTACCTCCCACGTCCGAACGACGATCAACCTGCACCCTGATGTCTCCCCTAGGCTCCTCCACCCACGCCAGTTGAGACGACCCGAACTTCCCCGTGAAGGAAAGCGCGGATAGAATTGAGAACAGGACAAAATAGAACGCATACGGAAGAACATTTCATTATTATTACAACAATTCCATCAGATACAAAAATATACAGAGTATAAATGAATAAATTACATTCGATAAATATCAGAGATTACAATAAATTACATAGCAGCGGAAAATAATACAAAGCACAACTGAAGGTGATATACAGATACAGAGCTTTCCGGATATCATTCCAGCTGTAAATCAGGACCCTGTGAATATAAATCTGCAAAACCAAAACTACTAGCTGCCCGTGCGGAAAATAGGGGCACCCAGAGTTTAGGTTAAAACAATAAACTCCAGGTCAGTCATGTGACTGGTGTGAGAACTAAAACAGTTATTTAAAACTTTACTTTAAAGATAGTAATTCAAGGGACCCCGCCGTATAACACGGAACGGGTTTCCTCCCAAGAATACTAGTGCATATAACAAAACAGCGCAATGCTCTTTGGAAAAATGAAGCTATTATAAGACCCAGGTCCCATCACACAATGCAACGCAAGCCGGAGGATAGGATTTTCCCTTATAATAGCCAAACATGCTTGGTACGTTTATAACAAATCATTTGATACTATTATAAGCGTATAGTGTCAAAACAATTTTCAATCATAAATATCAATCATAGGCGGCATGGGTACCATCTATCATGTCGCCATACTAGTTCTACAATTAAATCCGCAATATCACGTATTGGAAATTGGATTCCATCATGAGTCGAGGTAAGGGGCAAGCTCCTCTCCGCGTTCGAGACACTCTAGCAAATGTCCCAGGACCCCACTTTGATCCTTGGAATCGGCTGGGCCGGTCCTCTCTTACTTTTGAGGATTAGTTATTCCTGAACACACGTTTCCTGGTCCTTACAGACCTATATCCGAGGCGCCTCGTATCCAACAACCACACAGGTGAAAAGTATATAAATGTCAGGGCTGGTAGGTCACTGACACCACCCTAGCTAGAAAGAAACGTCGTGCTCTCCCAGCGGTCCGTCTCCCATTTTTGACTCATACCGAGGTGTGAGGCTCGCGAATTCACGTTATACACAAAGCTACGCCACACAGGCCGTGCTTTGATCATCAACCACAAGACTTTGGTTTTCAACAGAAGCCCTGATCAACTGCCACTTACGCGTGCCACACTGGCAATTCAATCCATGCGACTGATGTCCATCGATATACAACCTCTGAGCTCGTACGTCTCAGAGAAGGGCGTTAAGCAAGAGAGTAAATTCTCCACCGCCAAACAGATGTATATTTAATAGGGATCAATCAACACAGAATAAAATCCAATGTCAGACACACAATCCATTTACAAGTTCGTTCTGGGTCTGAACGAAACCGGAGGCACTTTCCTCGCATATCCATCCATCTCCAGGTACGTCTGGACGATCACCAAATGATTCCCTCATCCTGGGTGTACAGCCCAATCAAGATCATCAGTAATCACCCAAACGATGTGAAGACTTCCGGTCTTCAACCACCATCTTCATCTTCGACATCTCGTCGAATCGGTTATTCAGAATGGGTATAAACCCGGCCTTTCTGAATAACTCACGTATATAATAAACGAATGTTACACAAACACAACAAACGCCTCATTCCAATTCAGAATATTCTTTCATTCACAAAATCACATTCTTAGGGAAAGGTTCCCATTAATTTTATCCAAGATAAATTCTTCTAAACTTATCCTATAATCTTCCTTTGGATATCATTTCAAACTAGTCGGGATTAACGAACCACACCGAAGTAATTATTTATTTTATTTCCCAATCCCAACCTATATATCCCATGGAGAAAACTGGTAATACTCCATATCTAACACCACGGTGTTATCGGTAAAATTAATTACCATTTCACGTTCCAATCTAATTAAAGATTTAACTATCGCTTTGGAGCAAAACTGGTGGTACTCCATTCTCGATCACCTTTCAAATTTGATAATTTAAATTATCAATTCACATTTTTAATCTAATTAAAGATTCATTAAAACCCCACTTAGTTTTAATCTTTTCAAAAATCAACATCTTGCCTTTAACTGGGTTAAAGAACCAATGTCATCTAAAACACGATTCACGATAAACCCAAATCACATCTGATATTAATTACAAGGCTCTGAATTGAAAATATACAGGCTTATATTCAATATCAAATTCTGAAACCAACAAATATCGTATTGGAAATAACGATATAAAATATATCTTTCAAATTCCCTTAATAATATCTGTATAGTCACGAAATCCAACATCGAAATATCCCGAAGATAATTTCGATTCAACTCCAGTCCAATCCACGTATTGGGAATATTGATTATTTTTAAAATCACCATCAAATTCAATTCATTTATTTCAAAAATAAATTGATTTTAGTTCTAGTTCAAAACTAGTTCATTTCGATAAAAATCTATTTTTATCTTTTCAAATGTGGAATTCTCCAGCTTGATTCTTTCCAATCCATATATTATGATTTTACACAAATTATAGATATTTTTAATAATTTTATCAAGGCCCGTACAGTCGATTTCCATCAACGGCCATCGAACTGCACTTACAGCGACCTTTTTCAAATTTGATTTGGACATAATTCCAAATCCAACCGTTAGATTTCAAATTTCTAATATTCAATGGAAAGCTCTTTTCGATACGAACCCAACTGCTCCGGTTTTAGGAGAATCCAACGGTCGGATCTCCCGCAACGTCAATTCGAAGTCAATGGTTGAAATTCACGAAATGCAGCGGCGCGGCGCGTTCTATTCAGGCCATTATATATATAATATATATATATATTATATATATTTCGTCGACTTCCTTTTAAAACGTATTTTATAAATCGCTTTAAATTCGTTTTCAAAACCATTTCAACTTCTATATTCAATTTCAAATCGATTGGATTTCAATTCAACTCGAATTCATTTCAACTTTATTTAATTCGAATTCAAATTCGTTTCAATTCAATTCAAATTCTAATTCGTTTCAATTCAATTCAATTTGAATTTACCTTCTATTTGATTCAATTCGAATTCGTTTCAAATTGATTTCAATTCAATTTCAGTTCGTTTTAAATTTCATTCAAAATGATTTCGATTCGTTTTTAATTCAATTTCAATTTAATTCCATTTGAATTCATTTCTATTTTATTCGAATTGAGTTCATTTTCTATTCAATTCGAATCGAATTCATTTTCTATTCAATTCGAATCGAGTTCATTTTCTATTCAATTCGAATTCATTTTCTATTCGATTCGAATTCATTTCAAATTGATTCAATAAAATTTCAATTTCAATTTTTATCTAATTCAATTTGAATTTCATTTCAAAATATTAGATTTTAAAATCACTTTTCAATATTCATTGTAAAACGAATAAAATCGATATAAATATCGTTCACGTCAAAATAGCGCATCTCTAATCCACACGGCTTTATATTTTTCAAAAACTTCTTTATTCTATTCAACAAATGAATATTTATTCTATTCAACACATGAATCTATATTTCTTTCAACACACGACTATTTTTGTTATGTAAAATATTTTATAAAACTATGGTATCTATCGTTTGATTTTAATTAGACTCCACCGTGAAGTAGATTCTAATTGTAAATATGATGATGATGTAATTTTCATTATTTAAAATATTTTACTCAACACATGAATATTTTCAACACATGAACATCATCAACACATGACTATTTTTGTAACACCCGTGAATTCTATGACTGTGAAACTCACAAATTAAAGTATAATTAATTTCAAATCAAAGAACTAAGGGAAACGGGATACGCCATTGCGTTCGTCTCGGAAAAATACGCGAAATAGAGTCCGAGTTTTCGAAAAACGGATATCGTATGAAGAAGTTATGGACGAACGAAGTTGGGCGAAAAACCGAAAAAGGGCCAGAATGCACTGGCGCACTTGGGAAGTGCAACAGAACAAAAATGAACTGGCGCACCTGTGAAGTGCGCCAGTACATTTTTGACCTGGCGCACCTGCCAAGTGCGCCCAGGTCAAAAATGACATGTTGGCCAGGTCTGGTCTAGCCCTGGCTGGCCAGGTCGGTGTGTGGTCGAATTTCTGTGGTCTGCTATGTCATTAGGGCTAGGTGGCGAGTTTTTATTGGTCTCTCTTCCTAATGAATGGCTACGATCTAACCTAGCAACATCAATGGTCCTAATCAATTCCTAACCTCTATATAAACAACCCTAGACTAAACCCTAATCCATTCATTCAAAATAAGATTATAGCCGCCATGTTGCTGAGGAACGACAAAGAGTAGCCGCCGACTAGAGAGAGAGTTAGGAAGAAAGTTCTAAAGCCTAAAGCAATTCAAGCAACCTAAAGCTAATCAATTCAACAAAGGAATCGTGTCTCTTAATTAGAGAATTCGCCGCAACCATTGTAAGTAGAGTAGTACTTTGGTATAATAAACAACTGTGTTGATGTGTATGCTTGAATTGTGGCAATGGAAGTAATTCATGTTTGTGCAAAATTATGTTATTCATTATAAAGAACTACATGCGGTAGTTCTATGCAAATATACGTTTGGAATATTGCGCAAATTATGTAATCTATGTTGAAGCTACATGTATGTAGTTGAGTGAAATTTATGCAAGTTTGGGGCTTTGTTATTATGTCGTCATGATGTATACTTTGTGCATAAATCGTTTTGCAAGCAATTGAGACTAGTTTGGTTGTTATAGTTCATATGAAACTATGTTGGAATTTTGACACCTTAATCCATGTATTAAGTCATGCTTATGAATATGGCTAGGCTATGAATGATATTTGGCATAATTGAAATCTATGATTAAGTCTATCTTGTTTAAAAGAGTTATATGATGACATATGTGAGACATGGCTAGGTTAGACTCAAAAATCCCTTTTTGCAAGTTTAAAGAAAACACCATGATTAGGAATATTTATGCATAAGTATATTTATACCATCGTTATGTGATTAGACTTAAACCATGATTAAGTTGAACTATGCTTTTGTGTTAGTAACAAAGTATCCCCTTTGTAAACATGTAGAAACCTTATGAACATGACTTGTTTATGTTTATGCCATGAACAAATTGAACTTTACCTATGCCATGCTTATGTTTGACATTATGCCATGTTTATGCTAGAAGTATTTATGCCATGCTTATGTTTGACATTATGCCATGTTTATGCTAGAAGTATTTATGCCATGCTTATGTTTGACATTATGCCATGTTTATGCTAGGAATATTTATGACATGCTTCTGTTTGACATTATGCCTAAATAAGAGTATAGGTTCATGTTGTAGTTAAACCTATGCAAGTTCACATGCTTTGATTTATGTCACCTATGTTGCCACTATGCAAGTACACCAATTTCTATTTTGTATTTCCAACGTCGTATTGCAAGTTCATGCGCTCACCTTCCCCTCTTTGTGTATACGCCATAAGCCTCCCCTTTCGCATGGCTAAATTGGGCTTTAAAAGGCTAAGCCCAATATATATGAACGGACGTGTAAAACGGGGGAAAATAACGTTGGGTTAAAATGAATTAATGAATGAAAATATAAAATAGAAGGGCCCTAAATTCAAGTATGGGTTGGGCCCGTGATTGGTGTAATCTTTACACCATTAACTTAATAATGGGCCGCAAATATTTACATATAAATAAAGAAGAATGACAAAATATGTAAATGTAGAACATACGATGTGTTTAACCCGAGGTTGGATTGAGTTGTGATGTAAACCTGCCCGGAACCGCCCGGCTGTCCAGTAGTCACAACAATACCTATCCAATGTGGGAGGTTAAACATGGAGCCCAGCAAGGACCCGAGGTTAGACTGAGTTGTGGCGTAAGACTGCCCGGAACCAACCGGCAACAGGCAGCCACAACAATACCTGTCTAATGTGAGAGGTCAGGGCCTTAATAAGACAATTAAGGCTGAGTCAGGATTGTTAGGATTAAGTGGACTAAAGACTTAATCAAAATGGAACATGCTAAACTAAACGGACTGGTGGGGTTAGGTTAGAAACACTTAACCAACTTAGCATGTTGGCTAGAGATAGAAAACCTAGTAACGGGGGACCCTTTTCAGCAGTAACCCTAAAAGGAGTATCACGATACCCTGAAACTAGGCAGGGTGGGGCACGATTACTGGGCTGATTGTAAGAGGTCAAAGCGACGGCGGTGGTGTAGCAGTGTAGGTTCTAACGGAGTGCGGGCGTGCACACACTCCGGCGCAGAAAAATAAGGCACTGGACACCAGTAGCATACCTGTGCACTCTAAGGTTGTGTCGGGTTGCCACTATGGGACTTGATACACCCCATGGTGGGACCAGCATAGGTAACTACAGACATCGGGGGCCGTAAGACACATGTAACTTTGCGAGTAGGAGCCGATCATCATTGAATGGATCACATCACCCTGATTATGGGGTGCAAATTGGAAACTAGTTTATATGGGTTCAGAGATTAACATGGGGTACGATAGCATATTCGACCCTAGATAACTTAACCAAGTTCATAGTGTTTGCCCACTTCCTGTTTTACTTATCATACCCAGTTCTTTATTCATAGACAAAGTAGTACTAGACTTACTCAGGCTTTATGTCTGACTCTATTTTTCTTTCGTCTTCTTTCTTCCGTTTCCCCCCCCCCCCCAGGTCCTCAGGGAGGGAACACAGCAGCTTGACCAGCCTCAACATCCAGCTTGAAGAAGAGAAATGTATTGCTTGGACTTTCCTGTTTTGAACTATGGCTTTGGACAATCCACCAAGGGGCTTTTGCAGTTTATCTATGTTTTATTTATGCTTCTTTAAATAATGTACTCAAGACAGATTATGAAAGTGTTATGTTATGTTTTTGGAAAGGATGTTGTTGTAACACGTATTTGACTTAATGAAATAAAGTTTGTTGTTCTTCCGCTGTTTTACAAATATGTGTTCTTATAATCTGTCTTGTATATCTGTGACTTGTACTTATAAACCTCCACCAAAATTAGGGCATTCCCTTTGAGAGTGACCCTAACGGAGGTGGGGTGTTTCACTTGGTATCAGAGCATAGGTTTACCAGATAAGATAAAAAGTTTTGAAAAATTATTTTCAAAAAGGAAATTTAAAGAAGCATTTTTAAAAGAAAAATATTATTTTATTTTTAAAAGGCAAAGTCCACTCCCCAAAGCCATAGGAACTATCTCTTATCCTTCGTTTTGAATCTATCCTTTTTGTTTCAGCATGTCCCAAGAACTTAACTTGCCTGAAGGGGTGCCAATACCTGGTTGGTTTAGACGGTTCTTAGAAGCAAGGGCCACTCAGCCAGGTCCTACCGTTCCTCCTCCCCCAGCTGAAAGAAATCATCCAGCTGCAGCAGCACCTTTTCCTCCACCTCCTCCTCGGTGAAACACATTCGCTAAGATATGTAAAGATTTTAAAGCCATGGGAGGAAGGGATTTCCATGGAACTGAGTCCTTCGTGGCAGCTAGAAATTGGCTAAAAGAAACGGAGGACCTGTTCATCATCTTTGAGGTAGAGGATAGACAAAAAGTACAGTTGGCAGTGTGGCTATTGAAGGGCGAGGCTTCCTACTGGTGGGAAGTCACTAATGCTGAAAGACCAGTGGAGACATGGGAGGACTTTAGGGCAAGGTTTGAGACTAAATTTCTCTCAGATGCGGAAAGAAGTTTGCAGTTGGAAAAATTCTTATTTCTTAAACAAGGGGACAAGACAGTCAGAGAATATGTGAACCAGTTCGATGAGCTGGCTAGGTTTGGGCTTGACCTAGTCAACACCCCGCACAAGAAGGCTCTCCGTTTCGTCAAAGGGTTGAATGAGCCATTACACAGTTTGGCCATGACCCATATACCCATGGGAGCCACGTATGAAAGATTGGTGCAAATGGCATTGCTGAATGAAGAGGATAAGGGCAAGAAGAAAGAGGGTTTGCAACCCAAGAAGACAGACTTTAAGAAGGGCGGGGAAGGCAACAAAGAGAAGAGGACGTGTAATTTCTGTGGCAAAGTGGGGCACTTAGTAAAGGACTGCCGGAAAAAGAAGGCCAAGGAGAATGGTGGGTGCTTTTCTTGCGGTGAGACGGGCCATAGGGCTAAGGACTGCCCAAAGAAACGGGGACAGGGGCAGGGCACTGGATCCACCCCAGGGGCACAGATTCATGTGCTGGAAGCGCCACCTTTGCAACAGCGAGGTACGAACACTTCTGTAGAAAGTGTAGTTTATCTTTACGATCACCCCGTTCGCACTGTATTTGATTCTGGCGCATCACACTCCTTTATCTCGTCTGCTTTAGTAGAATCTCTGCACCTAGAAACTAGTATGGTAGAGGACCCCTTAATTGTTTCAAACCCAATTGGGGGCCCGGCTCATTTGTCTATGATCTGTATGGGATTGAGAATTTCTATTCTAAGTGTTGAATTTCAATGTAGTGCCTTTGTTTTGGGCTTTTCGGGTTATGGTTTGATTTTGGGTATGGATTGGTTATCCAGTAATGGGGCCATCCTTGATTGTGAGAAAAGGGTTGTTAGGCTCCTAACCCAGCTCGGTAATACTTTGGAAATTTCTTGTAATCCCTCGTATGCGGTTACGCTTAGTTATCTTGAATCGCTAGATGCCTCTGTTGAAAATTTGCAATCAGTTAGAGTGGTCCGGGAATATCCGGATGTCTTTGAAGAGGTGAAGGGCTTGCCTCCGAAGCGGGAAATAGACTTCCGCATATATCTTGTAGATAATGCAAAGCCCGTTGCGTTGCCCGTTAGACATATGGCTCCACGAGAAAGGAAAGAGCTCAGTAAATAGATTAAAGAGCTTCTAAAAAGGGGTTCATTAGGAGGAGCATTTCAGAATAGGGCACTCCAGTAGTGTTCGCCACTAAGGCTGAAGGTTCATTTCGCTGATGCATGAGTTGTAAAGAATCACCTTAGTAAGTACATTTGGCAACATAGTTGACATTTGTTTATTTTCAAGAGATAATTCATCTATGTGGGATACCTTCTAGTAAGTGAACAAGATCCAAGATTCACTAATGAATTTTGGAGAGCTTGCATGGAACCATGAGTACGCAGTTAGGCTTGAGCCAAGTATACTAGAAGGAGAATAAGTGAAAGAGGAACGAGAGGCAAGGGTTCCAACTCATATTTTGGAAACAAGAATTAAGAAGCTACGAAATAGTGAAGTTAAAGGCAGACAAAGCATAATGGAGTTAAGCTCAAGGAAGTGCGACTTAGAAGATTGAAGACTAGATTCGTGCATCGTATCTCTTCTTAAGAGTATATCCTTGATTCCTCTCTTCCTGTAGAGCTTACTTGCATGGTATCTTTTCTGTATATCCTCTCGGTCCCATTCTCAATCCAATTTCCGTTGCAAACCCCATAGGGAGTATGACTCATCTGTTAGTAACACATGTTGGGGCTCGAGGGTGTTCATTGGTTTGACTAAAGTTTTTGGGTTTTATAGGATACAGATTGATCTTAGGAAGGGACTCCCTTATGACCCAAAAGGAGTCCATCATGCTTAGTTGCCTAGAATCATATATGGTGGTTGGGTTGAGTAATTCTTTGGGTGTCAGTCTGATGTTGATTTCGGTCTTCGGGGCTGATGCTTAGAGAATTCTTCTCCTAATCAATATATATGTGGCATAGGTTTTCAGTTTTGACATTGCCTAATAGGCACAAAGTTTTTACTTGCTTCATTCGACTATACCTTTAGATAGGAACAATTGGGAAAATGTCCTATAGATTAGAGCTACCCGAGAAGTTGGCTGGAGTCCACAACGTCTTTCACGTTTCACATCTCCGAAAATGTCTACATGAGTCTGCTGAAGTGGTAGAGCCGAATATACTCGAAGAGGCCGAAGTGGAGCGCGAAGCAACCATAAGAAAAGTTCCAACCCGCATCTTAGGAACGGAAGTGAAGAAGCTACGCAACCGCGAAGTCAAGCTCGTCAAAGTTCAGTGGAGCGACGCCGAGGGAGACGCGACTTGGGAAACTGAAGCTAGAATCCGTACAGCCTACCCTTTTCTGTTCGAGGGTACATCCTTGATCTTTCATTTTCCTTAAGTTGCGCTTTTATCTATCTTCTTAGGTATATTTCCTCGACCTTATCTTTTAGGTAGAATCTTTTTGGATGGAAACATGTAGTTGAAACATGTTATGTATGAATGGTTGCAAGTGGTTGCAAGTGATTGCTAGTGGTTGCTCGTGGCTGCATATACACACACAATCTAGGTTTTAGATCGGCTCAGTCACTTCATATTGCATATGCATATATGTTTGCATTCGTATGTGATTGAACTTTAATGTGTTGTCATGTGGATGCTGCATTTGTATTGAATGATTGTGCACTCATGTAGAATCATGAATAGAAAAATTTGCATACATAATGGATTCATGGCACTTACATAATTCGCATTAAGGAGGTCAACTGAATCAGTAGACTGCCTGATTTTGCATTAGATAAGTTCATGTACACACACACTTTGCATATGATCATGAAGCATTAGAAGTCTTTTAAGGAGAATGGATGCTCGTGTTTGATGGATGAGTAGATGGATGATTGGATGTTAGGATATACATTCCTCCTAACTTGAAGATTTCGGGGACGAAATCCTTTTAAGTGGGGGAGAATGTAACACCCGTGAATTCTATGACTGTGAAACTCACAAATTAAAGTATAATTAATTTCAAATCAAAGAACTAAGGGAAACGGGATACGCCATTGCGTTCGTCTCGGAAAAATACGCGAAATAGAGTCCGAGTTTTCGAAAAACGGATATCGTATGAAGAAGTTATGGACGAACGAAGTTGGGCGAAAAACCGAAAAAGGGCCAGAATGCACTGGCGCACTTGGGAAGTGCGCCAGAACAAAAATGAACTGGCGCACCTGTGAAGTGCGCCAGTACATTTTTGACCTGGCGCACCTGCCAAGTGCGCCCAGGTCAAAAATGACATGTTGGCCAGGTCTGGTCTAGCCCTGGCTGGCCAGGTCGGTGTGTGGTCGAATTTCTGTGGTCTGCTATGTCATTAGGGCTAGGTGGCGAGTTTTTATTGGTCTCTCTTCCTAATGAATGGCTACGATCTAACCTAGCAACATCAATGGTCCTAATCAATTCCTAACCTCTATATAAACAACCCTAGACTAAACCCTAATCCATTCATTCAAAATAAGATTATAGCCGCCATGTTGCTGAGGAACGACAAAGAGTAGCCGCCGACTAGAGAGAGAGTTAGGAAGAAAGTTCTAAAGCCTAAAGCAATTCAAGCAACCTAAAGCTAATCAATTCAACAAAGGAATCGTGTCTCTTAATTAGAGAATTCGCCGCAACCATTGTAAGTAGAGTAGTACTTTGGTATAATAAACAACTGTGTTGATGTGTATGCTTGAATTGTGGCAATGGAAGTAATTCATGTTTGTGCAAAATTATGTTATTCATTATAAAGAACTACATGCGGTAGTTCTATGCAAATATACGTTTGGAATATTGCGCAAATTATGTAATCTATGTTGAAGCTACATGTATGTAGTTGAGTGAAATTTATGCAAGTTTGGGGCTTTGTTATTATGTCGTCATGATGTATACTTTGTGCATAAATCGTTTTGCAAGCAATTGAGACTAGTTTGGTTGTTATAGTTCATATGAAACTATGTTGGAATTTTGACACCTTAATCCATGTATTAAGTCATGCTTATGAATATGGCTAGGCTATGAATGATATTTGGCATAATTGAAATCTATGATTAAGTCTATCTTGTTTAAAAGAGTTATATGATGACATATGTGAGACATGGCTAGGTTAGACTCAAAAATCCCTTTTTGCAAGTTTAAAGAAAACACCATGATTAGGAATATTTATGCATAAGTATATTTATACCATCGTTATGTGATTAGACTTAAACCATGATTAAGTTGAACTATGCTTTTGTGTTAGTAACAAAGTATCCCCTTTGTAAACATGTAGAAACCTTATGAACATGACTTGTTTATGTTTATGCCATGAACAAATTGAACTTTACCTATGCCATGCTTATGTTTGACATTATGCCATGTTTATGCTAGAAGTATTTATGCCATGCTTATGTTTGACATTATGCCATGTTTATGCTAGAAGTATTTATGCCATGCTTATGTTTGACATTATGCCATGTTTATGCTAGGAATATTTATGACATGCTTCTGTTTGACATTATGCCTAAATAAGAGTATAGGTTCATGTTGTAGTTAAACCTATGCAAGTTCACATGCTTTGATTTATGTCACCTATGTTGCCACTATGCAAGTACACCAATTTCTATTTTGTATTTCCAACGTCGTATTGCAAGTTCATGCGCTCACCTTCCCCTCTTTGTGTATACGCCATAAGCCTCCCCTTTCGCATGGCTAAATTGGGCTTTAAAAGGCTAAGCCCAATATATATGAACGGACGTGTAAAACGGGGGAAAATAACGTTGGGTTAAAATGAATTAATGAATGAAAATATAAAATAGAAGGGCCCTAAATTCAAGTATGGGTTGGGCCCGTGATTGGTGTAATCTTTACACCATTAACTTAATAATGGGCCGCAAATATTTACATATAAATAAAGAAGAATGACAAAATATGTAAATGTAGAACATACGATGTGTTTAACCCGAGGTTGGATTGAGTTGTGATGTAAACCTGCCCGGAACCGCCCGGCTGTCCAGTAGTCACAACAATACCTATCCAATGTGGGAGGTTAAACATGGAGCCCAGCAAGGACCCGAGGTTAGACTGAGTTGTGGCGTAAGACTGCCCGGAACCAACCGGCAACAGGCAGCCACAACAATACCTGTCTAATGTGAGAGGTCAGGGCCTTAATAAGACAATTAAGGCTGAGTCAGGATTGTTAGGATTAAGTGGACTAAAGACTTAATCAAAATGGAACATGCTAAACTAAACGGACTGGTGGGGTTAGGTTAGAAACACTTAACCAACTTAGCATGTTGGCTAGAGATAGAAAACCTAGTAACGGGGGACCCTTTTCAGCAGTAACCCTAAAAGGAGTATCACGATACCCTGAAACTAGGCAGGGTGGGGCACGATTACTGGGCTGATTGTAAGAGGTCAAAGCGACGGCGGTGGTGTAGCAGTGTAGGTTCTAACGGAGTGCGGGCGTGCACACACTCCGGCGCAGAAAAATAAGGCACTGGACACCAGTAGCATACCTGTGCACTCTAAGGTTGTGTCGGGTTGCCACTATGGGACTTGATACACCCCATGGTGGGACCAGCATAGGTAACTACAGACATCGGGGGCCGTAAGACACATGTAACTTTGCGAGTAGGAGCCGATCATCATTGAATGGATCACATCACCCTGATTATGGGGTGCAAATTGGAAACTAGTTTATATGGGTTCAGAGATTAACATGGGGTACGATAGCATATTCGACCCTAGATAACTTAACCAAGTTCATAGTGTTTGCCCACTTCCTGTTTTACTTATCATACCCAGTTCTTTATTCATAGACAAAGTAGTACTAGACTTACTCAGGCTTTATGTCTGACTCTATTTTTCTTTCGTCTTCTTTCTTCCGTTTCCCCCCCCCCCCCCCCAGGTCCTCAGGGAGGGAACACAGCAGCTTGACCAGCCTCAACATCCAGCTTGAAGAAGAGAAATGTATTGCTTGGACTTTCCTGTTTTGAACTATGGCTTTGGACAATCCACCAAGGGGCTTTTGCAGTTTATCTATGTTTTATTTATGCTTCTTTAAATAATGTACTCAAGACAGATTATGAAAGTGTTATGTTATGTTTTTGGAAAGGATGTTGTTGTAACACGTATTTGACTTAATGAAATAAAGTTTGTTGTTCTTCCGCTGTTTTACAAATATGTGTTCTTATAATCTGTCTTGTATATCTGTGACTTGTACTTATAAACCTCCACCAAAATTAGGGCATTCCCTTTGAGAGTGACCCTAACGGAGGTGGGGTGTTTCAATTTTTATATTCAACACATGAATTTTCTTTTATAACATTCATTATTTTCCCGATTGGAATGAGGCCCAATCAATCACCATATAATGTTAATTAGATAGATTTCCATACATCACACGTATATAATAGCATTGAAAAATAATCAACCATCAACCAAAGTGCACTACACTGTATAAGCATCAAATATAGATATCTAACGCTTATAACAGCCTGTCGATCAATCGATCGACATCTTTAATCAATCAGGATGAGTGAACTTCAAATTTCATCCCAATACCCGTGTGGGGTTTCAAACAATCAAACACAGATTTTAGTTGTGCAGTTGGGCGATGTGTAAAATTTATCGACCCAATCAATATCAGTCAAATCAGTGTATATAGACAAATCGGCCGATTTGTTTATAAATATTTATTTATTCACTTTCACGTTAAAAACTATATTTTTAACGATAATATATTTTATTTTAACACATGAATTTCTATTCATTTCATTTATCAAATAAAATGATATTTTTATTTTTCTAATTTATTTTAGGAAATTTCGGCGGCATAACGACACGATACTAGAAACGGGACGAGGCCTAGCCTTATCCCCGGTCTAGTGAAGGCCCACGCCATTCACACATCAATCAAATTCATTCATTTCATCCAACAATTCAATTTAAACCAAATAAACTAACCAACTACTCAACCAAACAATTTAACAAACAAGCCATCCATAGTCTGTGGATGACGGGTGTCGGGTGCTGCTAAGCACCGTCTGCATCCTAGTATATATATATACATATATATAACTAGAAAAAGAAATTTAGAGTGAGAAGTTCTCACCGATAGCTATCCAACTTCACGACACTTCTTTTATAGAAATCTTCATCGTTATCGCATCTTTGTCATCTTCGTTGCCCGTAGCCACTACATATATAAAAATCACATTTTTATTTGTTCACTTTCAGTTTAAAAATCATATTTTTATAATCACTTCATATATTTAAAAAAAATCGAATTTTTACTATGCTATTCAATATATAAAAATCGAAATTTTACTTTGCTATTCAATTTATAAAAATCAAATTTTTACTTTGCTATTCAATATATAAAAATCTCGCCTTTTCAAATATAAAGACTTCACCTTTCAAAAATATAGATTTCGCTTTTATTTCCTCACTATAAAAATCACCTCTTTATTTCTATGAATATATAATAAAAATCAGATTTTTATTTTGCTACATATACAAAGATGATATTTTAATATTCTATATTTTATAAAGATTATATTTTTATAGTTCCTACCATGTAAAAATCATATTTTTATCTTTTTACAATATAAAATATTATATTTTTATCCTCCTTCAATATAAAATTTCAGATTTTTAATTGCTAAAATTAATTAAACAAAACAAAATAAATGGAAGGGCTTACATTGCTTTAAGGAGGAGCGGAGGGGGGCTTTCTTGTTCGCTGGTGGTGGCTCCTCCAACAGGCGGTGGTTTTGGTGGCTCAGGGTTTTAGGGGGGCGACTTCCTCGAACTGGAGGGAGAAGGGGGGTACGGTGGGGCGACTGACGGCTTTGGGGGGGGGGGTGCGATGCGGTGGCCTTGCTGGCAAGGAGGAGGCGAAGGGGAAGGGGGAGAATGGCTCGCAGGTAGGAGGGAGAGAAGAGGAGGTAGTAGGTGAAGCAGCGGCGGCGGCGGCTCACCCCCCGTCGCCCTTCTTTCTCTTCTTCTTCTTTTTTTGTAAAATGAAATTCGAAAGGGGGGGTCCAGAGATAAAGGAAGAGGGGTTATTCTTATTATTTTAATTATTTTATTTTGCAAAAAGTTGACTTTCACTTATGACCTCGAAACGAGGCCCACCGCCTGTCGTCTATAGCGTTTTACCCCCATTTCGAACACAATGGGATATGTATCGTAGGCTGATTCGGCTGTTACAATCAGTTTCTGTTAAATTTACATTTAAATCATTTTATTGAATTTTAAACGTACATTTCAAATTACCGGGGTCACATACTAACTAGAAAAATTCCAGAAAAATATTTTCTAGCTTCGTATTGACGATACGGTCCTAACAAAACTAGTTTCGTCGAATTCTGAGACCGTTTGAAAAATGGCTAATTTCCAGTCGATTAAAATCAACTGAAACTGGTCAAACGCGTTTTCCTTTGCCACGCTCACATATTGATTCGAAAAATTATGAAATTTGGAATCTAGCAATAACTTGACATCACGGACCCAACAAAAGTGGTTTCGTCGAAATCCGAGGTCGTTTGCAAAATTTCCATTTTTAAGGGCCTGAATTCCATAGCGACTATTCAGAATTTTCAACTGGACATATCTTTTGATTCCCACTATGAAATTTCGATTTTTCAGATTCGTTAGAAAGATATTATTAATTAGATTCTAATGTTTTTGGTTTCACTAAAATCCGGATTGTTTTGCACCCGGTACATTCAATTGAAGTTTGAAATCGAATTATCGAACTACCGCGCCATTTTCAATTCCTTTTATAATTATATATAAATATTTATATTCTAACGATGACGTATATAATATATACGTTCGAATTCTATTCAAAATAAATTTCTCATCGATATTTTTTAAAATAATTCATTTTAAATATACAAAATCCGTTAAAATTGCCAAAATAAAAAATTTAAACTGGCCCAGATTTTCGGGTTATTACAATCTCCCCCACTTAAAACTTTTCGTCCCCGAAAAGGAACAAAGTCGAAAGTGGTTTGATTAATCTACTCTACGTTCGATTTGGCTTGCATTCTCCAACTTTTCAGTTTCTGAGAATTTTCAAAATTCTTCAAAAATTTGGCTAGCACCCTAAATTTTCGAAAAATTTCGCCATAACCTCCCCTGCACCGGGAGCCACGGGAAAATCCTGAAATTGCCATATAGGCCTTCTGATCTCAAAAAGAAAAAGAAAAAGCCGATAGGCTCATAAAATCATCACCACCCAAACAAAACGGTAAATTATATTAAACATGTACCTATTTGTCGGGCAAACAAATTTTATTCTCTGCTCTAGCCTCCTTGCTATGACCTGTTCAATGTAAGTACAAGTATATGCAAGCAAATGCGACCAATTTTCAATATAGTTCAATATTTGATACAATTAGGCATAAATGGTTAAAATTATCAAACAAATAAACAAACAACACAAACAGCAATCAATTAGTGAATTAGAGTTTCAAATTCATAATTTTAATACATATACAGAAAATCATGTTTTTGATGCCAATTCACAACAATAAATCTATTTATATAAGTTCTGGTTCTCACACCAGCCTAATGGAAATATATAGATATCACACCTTCGAAATACGAACATAAATACTGATGATGTGGCCACATCATCAGAATTATCCCCGGGTGTCTAGGATGTGATTCTATATCTACCCAGTATATTAAAACTTCGAATATACGTTCATGACGCATATATACAAAACTTTTATATACTGGATTGCCCATATCAATATAAATAAATATTCAAATACGTATAAAGCAATTTAAATTTTCAAAACAAAATTGTTTTCATTTAAAAAAATATACTCTTCGCACTCGTTCTAGGATACTACTGATCCTATCTCTAACGAGTCATTCTAATTGGATATTACTAATCCACTATTTGATGAATTCTTTCATATGGTTCTAATGTGTCTTGTTCTCTGAGCTTTGTAAACCAAAGCTCTGATACCAAACTGAGACGACCGAACTTCCCCGTGAAGGAAAGCGCGGATAGAATTGAGAACAGGACAAAATAGAACGCATACGGAAGAACATTTCATTGTTATTACAACAATTCCATCAGATACAAAAATATACAGAGTATAAATGAATAAATTACATTCGATAAATATCATAGATTACAATAAATTACATAGCAGCGGAAAATAATACAAAGCACAACTGAAGGTGATATACGGATACAGAGCTTTCCGGATATCATTCCAGCTGTAAATCAGGACCCTGTGAATATAAATCTGCAAAACCAAAACTACTAGCTGCCCGTGCGGAAAATAGGGGCACCCAGAGTTTAGGTTAAAACAATAAACTCCAGGTCAGTCATGTGACTGGTGTGAGAACTAAAACAGTTATTTAAAACTTTACTTTAAAGATAGTAATTCAAGGGACCCCGCCGTATAACACGGAACGGGTTTCCTCCCAAGAATACTAGTGCATATAACAAAACAGCGCAATGCTCTTTGGAAAAATGAAGCTATTATAAGACCCAGGTCCCATCACACAATGCAACGCAAGCCGGAGGATAGGGTTTTCCCTTATAATAGCCAAACATGCTTGGTACGTTTAAAACAAATCATTTGATACTATTATAAGCGTATAGTGTCAAAACAATTTTCAATCATAAATATCAATCATATGCGGCATGGGTACCATCTATCATGTCGCCATACTAGTTCTACAATTAAATCCGCAATATCACGTATTTGAAATTGGATTCCATCATGAGTCGAGGCAAGGGGCAAGCTCCTCTCCGCGTTCGAGACAATCTAGCAAATTTCCCAGGACCCCACTTTGATCCTTGGAATCGGCTGGGCCGGTCCTCTCTTACTTTTGAGGATTAGTTATTCCTGAACACACGTTTCCCGGTCCTTACAGACCTATATCCGAGGCGCCTCGTATCCAACAACCACACAGGTGAAAAGTATATAAATGTCAGGGCTGGTAGGTCACTGACACCACCCTAGCTAGAAAGAAACGTCGTGCTCTCCCAGCAGTCCGTCTCCCGTTTTTGAATCATACCGAGGTGTGAGGCTCGCGAATTCACGTTATACACAAAGCTACGCCACACAGGCCGTGCTTTGATCATCAACCACAAGACTTTGCTTTTCAACAGAAGTCCTGATCAATTACCACTTACGCGTGCCACACTGGCAATTCAATCCATGCGACTGATGTCCATCGATATACAACCTCTGAGCTCGTACGTCTCAGAGAAGGGCGTTAAGCAAGAGAATAAATTCTCCGCCGCCAAACAGATGTATATTTAATAGGGATCAATCAACACAGAATAAAATCCAATGTCAGACACACAATCCATTTACAAGTTCGTTCTGGGTCTGAACGAAACCGGAGGCACTTTCCTCGCATATCCATCCATCTCCAGGTACGTCTGGACGATCACCAAATGATTCCCTCATCCTGGGTGTACAGCCCAATCAAGATCATCAGTAATCACCCAAACAATGTGAAGACTTCCGGTCTTCAACCACCGTCTTCATCTTCGACATCTCGTCGAATCGGTTATTCAGAATGGGTATAAACCCGACCTTTCTGAATAACTCACGTATATAATAAACGAATGTTACACAAACACAACAAACGCCTCATTCCAATTCAGAATATTCTTTCATTCACAAAATCACATTCTTAGGGAAAGGTTCCCATTAATTTTATCCAAGATAAATTCTTCTAAACTTATCCTATAATCTTCCTTTGGATATCATTTCAAACTAGTCGGGATTAACGAACCACACCGAAGTAATTATTTATTTTATTTCCCAATCCCAACCTATATATCCCATGGAGAAAACTGGTAATACTCCATATCTAACACCACGGTGTTATCGGTAAAATTAATTACCATTTCACGTTCCAATCTAATTAAAGATTTAACTATCGCTTTGGAGCAAAACTGGTGGTACTCCATTCTCGATCACCTTTCAAATTTGATAATTTAAATTATCAATTCACATTTTTAATCTAATTAAAGAATCATTAAAACCCCACTTAGTTTTAATCTTTTCAAAAATCAACATCTTGCCTTTAACTGGGTTAAAGAACCAATGTCATCTAAAACACGATTCACGATAAACCCAAATCACATCTGATATTAATTACAAGGCTCTGAATAGAAAATATACCGGCTTATATTCAATATCAAATTCTAAAACCAACAAATATCGTATTGGAAATAACGATATAAAATATATCTTTCAAATTCCCATAACAATATCTGTATAGTCACGAAATCCAACATCGAAATATCCCGAAGATAATTTCGATTCAACTCCAGTCCAATCCACGTATTGGGAATATTGATTATTTTTAAAATCACCTTCAAATTCAATTCATTTATTTCAAAAATAAGTTGATTTTAGTTCTAGTTCAAAACTAGTTCATTTCGATAAAAATCTATTTTTATCTTTTCAAATGTGGAATTCTCCAGCTTGATTCTTTCCAATCCATATATTATGATTTTACACAAATTATAGATATTTTTAATAATTTTATCAAGGCCCGTACAGTCGATTTCCATCAACGGCCATCGAACTGCACTTACAGCGACCTTTTTCAAATTTGATTTGGACATAATTCCAAATCCAACCGTTAGATTTCAAATTTATAATATTCAATGGAAAGCACTTTTCGATACGAACCCAACGGCTCCGGTTTTAGGAGAATCCAACGGTCGGATCTCCCGCAACGTCAATTCGAAGTCAATGGTTGAAATTTACGAACTGCAGCGGCGCGGCGCATTCTATTCAGGCCATTATATATATAATATATATATTATATATATTTCGTCGACTTCCTTTTAAAACGTATTTTATAAATCGCTTTAAATTCGTTTTCAAAACCATTTCAACTTCTATATTCAATTTCAAATCGATTGGATTTCAATTCAACTCGAATTCATTTCAACTTTATTTAATTCGAATTCGAATTCGTTTCAATTCAATTCAAATTCTAATTCGTTTCAATTCAATTCAATTTGAATTTACCTTCTATTTGATTCAATTCGAATTCGTTTCAAATTGATTTCAATTCAATTTCAGTTCGTTTTAAATTTCATTCAAAATGATTTCGATTCGTTTTTAATTCAATTTCAATTTAATTCCATTTGAATTCATTTCTATTTTATTCGAATTGAGTTCATTTTCTATTCAATTCGAATCGAATTCATTTTCTATTCAATTCGAATCGAGTTCATTTTCTATTCAATTCGAATCGAATTCATTTTCTATTCGATTCGAATTCATTTCAAATTGATTCAATAAAATTTCAATTTCTATTTTTATCTAATTCAATTTGAATTTCATTTCAAAATATTAGATTTTAAAATCACTTTTCAATATTCATTGTAAAACGAATAAAATCGATATAAATATCGTTCACGTCAAAATAGCGCATCTCTAATCCACACGGCTTTATATTTTTCAAAAACTTCTTTATTCTATTCAACAAATGAATATTTATTCTATTCAACACATGAATCTATATTTCTTTCAACACACGACTATTTTTGTTATGTAAAATATTTTATAAAACTTTGGTATCTATCGTTTGATTTTAATTAGACTCCACCGTGAAGTAGATTCTAATTGTAAATATGATGATGATGTAATTTTCATTATTTAAAATATTTTACTCAACACATGAATATTTTCAATACATGAACATCGTCAATACATGACTATTTCTATATTCAACACATGAATTTTCTTTTATAACATTCATTATTTTCCCGATTGGAATGAGGCCCAATCAATCACCATATAATGTTAATTATATGGATTTCCATACATCACACGTATATAATAGCATTGAAAAATAATCAACCATCAACCAAAGTGCACTGCACTGTATAATCATCAAATATAGATATCTAACGCTTATAACAGCCTGTCGATCAATCGATCGACATCTTTAATCAATCAGGATGAGTGAACTTCAAATTTCATCCCAACACCCGTGTGGGGTTTCAAACAATCAAACACAGATTTTAGTTGTGCAGTTGGGCGATGTGTAAAATTTATCGACCCAATCAATATCAGTCAAATCAGTGTATATAGACAAATCGGCCGATTTGTTTATAAATATTTATTTATTCACTTTCACGTTAAAAACTATATTTTTAACGATAATATATTTTATTTTAACACATGAATTTCTATTCATTTCATTTATCAAATAAAATGATATTTTTATTTTTCTAATTTATTTTAGGAAATTTCGGCGGCATAACGACACGATACTAGAAACGGGACGAGGCCTAGCCTTATCCCCGGTCTAGTGAAGGCCCACGCCATTCACACATCAATAAAATCCATTCATTTCACCCAACAATTCAATTTAAACCAAATAAACTAACCAACTACTCAACCAAACAATTTAACAAACAAGCCATCCATGGTCTGTGGATGACGGGTGTCGGGTGCTGCTAAGCACCGTCTGCATCCTAGTATATATATACATATATATAACTAGAAAAAGAAATTTAGAGTGAGAAGTTCTCACCGATAGCTATCCAACTTCACGACACTTCTTTTATAGAAATCTTCATCGTTATCGCATCTTTGTCATCTTCGTTGCCCGTAGCCACTACATATATAAAAATCACATTTTTATTTGTTCACTTTCAGTTTAAAAACCATATTTTTATAATCACTTCATATATTTAAAAAAAATCAAATTTTTACTGTGCTATTCAATATATAAAAATCGAATTTTTACTTTGCTATTCAATATATAAAAATCAAAATTTTACTTTGCTATTCAATATATAAAAATCTCGCCTTTTCAAATATAAAGACTTCACCTTTCAAAAATATAGATTTCGCTTTTATTTCCTCACTATAAAAATCACCTCTTTATTTCTATGAATATATAATAAAAATCAGATTTTTATTTTGCTACATATACAAAGATGATATTTTTATATTCTATATTTCATAAAGATTATATTTTTATTGTTCCTACCATGTAAAAATCATATTTTTGTCTTTTTACAATATAAAATATTATATTTTTATCCTCCTTCAATATAAAATTTTAGATTTTTAATTGCTAAAATTAATTAAACAAAACAAAATAAATGGAAGGGCTTACATTGCTTTAAGGAGGAGCGGAGGGGGGCTTTCTTGTTCGCTGGTGGTGGTGGCTCCTCCAGCAGGCGGTGGTTTTGGTGGCTCAGGGTTTTAGGGGGGCGGCTTCCTCGAACTGGAGGGAGAGGGGGGTACGGTGGGGCGACTGACGACTTGGGGGGGGGGGGGGGTGCGATGCGGTGGCCTTGCTGGCGAGGAGGAGGCGAAGGGGAAGGGGGAGAATGGCTCGCAGGTCGGAGGGAGAGAAGAGGAGGTAGAAGGTGAAGCAGCGGCGGCGGCAGCGTCGCTGGGGGGGGGGGGTGCGATGCGGTTGCGGTGGCGGCTCCCCCCCCCCCGTCGCCCTTCTTTCTCTTCTTTTTTTTTTCTGTAAAATGAATTTCGATGGGGGGGTCCAGAGATAAAGGAAGAGGTTTTTTTTATTATTTTAATTATTTTATTTTGCAAAAAAATGACTTTCACTTACGACCTCGAAACGAGGCCCACCGCCTGTCGTCTATAGCGTTTTACCCCCATTTCAAACACAATGGGATATGTATGTAGGCTGATTCGGCTGTTACAATCTGTTTCTGTTAAATTTACATTTAAATCACTTTATTGAATTTTAAACGTACATTTCAAATTACCGGGGTCACATACTAACTAGAAAAATTCCAGAAAAATATTTTCTAGCTTCGTATTGACGATACGGTCCTAACAAAACTAGTTTCGTCGAATTCTGAGACCGTTTGAAAAATGGCTAATTTCCAGTCGATTAAAATCAACTGAAACTAGTCAAACGCGTTTTCCTTTGCCACGCTCACATATTGATTCGAAAAATTATGAAGTTTGGAATCTAGCAATAACTTGACATCACGGACCCAACAAAAGTGGTTTCGTCGAAATCCGAGGTCGTTTGCAAAATTTCCATTTTTAAGGGCCTGAATTCCATAGCGACTATTCAGAATTTTCAACTGCACATATCTTTTGATTCCCGCTATGAAATATCGATTTTTCAGATTCGTTGGAAAGATATTATCAATTAGATTCTAATGTTTTTGGTTTCACTAAAATCCGGATTGTTTTGCACCCGGTACATTCAATTGAAGTTTGAAATCGAATTATCGAACTACCGCGCCATTTTCAATTCCTTTTATAATTATATATAAATATTTATATTCTAACGACGACGTATATAATATATACGTTCGAATTCTATTCAAAATAAATTTCCCGTCGATATTATTTAAAATAATTCATTTTAAATATACAAAATCCGTTAAAATTGTCAAAATAAAAATTTTATACTAGCCCAGATTTTCGGGTTATTACACCAGTGTTGGCGCGACTCTCGAGGCCGCCGTGGTCCCAGAAATTGTGTTCGAAGTTGGTACGTTTGAGCTCCATTTCCTCGTGATTTTGGAAACTAGAGACGATCGTACCCGTCCCATCTTGATGATCATGAAGAGGGCTGCAATTTTTGTTTTGGCACCTTGGGTTAATTTGAGATAAATCGGGCATGATTAGGGAAATGAAATTCAACGTTTTCTGCTATTAATGAGGGATGTAGGTGGCGTTAAATGAATGAGCAATTAGGGTTTAGAATTTAGGTTCAAATAATACTTGTTATTCGATCTGAACTCCAAATCAAACCCAACGACTATCGTTTCTAGCTAAATACCCCCATCCCGAACACAATAGGATATATTTCGTAAGCCAATTCGACTGTTTCGATTAGCTTTCGACAAAATTAAAATATAAATTAATATAATGGTCAATATTGAATTTGAACGTACATTTTAATTTATCGGGGCCATATACTGACTCCAAAAATTACAAAAAAATTAAATCTAGCTACGTTTTGACGATACAGTCCTAAAAAACTAATTTCTTCGAATTTGGAGACCGTTTGAAAAATGGTCTTTTTCCCGTCGATTAAATTCAAACTGAAATTTACAAAACACGTTTAAATTTACTACACTCACATATTAATTCCTAAAATTATGAAATTTAAACTTGACCATAATTTGACATTTCAGAACCAACAAAAGTAGTTTCATCGAAAACGGAGGTCGTTTGCAAAATGGCTATTTTTAAGGGCTATATATTATATTAAAATATATAAAATTCCATAGCGGCTATTCTAAATTTAAAACTATACATAACTTTCAATTTATATTATGAAATCTGAAATTTTCACATTCATTGGACATATATAATTTAACAAATTCTAATGTTTTTGGTTTTACTGAAATCCAATTTATTTTGAATTCTATTTATTCAGTTAAAGTTTAAAATCGAATTTCCAAACTACCGCGCCATTTCAAACTCCTTTTAATAAAATATTTAATTCTTAACTTCGATTTAAATAAATTTTAAATGTTAATTCTCAAAATAAATCATTTTAAACCTTTAAAATCCATTAAATCAATTAAAAATAAAATTTTAAATTAGTTCAGAAATTCGAGGTTGTTACAAAACCCATGAGTGGACGTTTGTACATATGCTTTAGTGGTGTTTGGGAGTTTTTTTAACATACCCAAGAGTCCAGAGCGAACATGTATCGATTCGGAGCCATTCAATGATGCTTTTCCCCTTGAAAAAAACATTCACAGAGTAGGTCAGATGTCTGAAATAATTTTCAGACGTCTAAACCGGTCTTCGGAAATTGGCAGAGACCAATTTCAGATGACTGAAACGTATTTTCAAAAATCTGTAAATAGATTCATATGTCTGATTTGGCCTGCTGCTCTATTTTTTTTACTGTCGACCGGTGGAGACCACGGTCGACAATTCATGTACATTCTGGCTTATCTCCGGCAGCATTTCGGCCCATTTGCTCTTTTTCTCTGAATTTTCAATTGCTCTAATCCATGTATTTCAACAACTCAGCTAGATGGACATTCAACTCATTCGTGATAAATGAATTTATAATCGATATTTTTGGGATCTAATTTACGTTATTAAAACGTGAATTCTTCGTTTGATCGTTATTTCGATTGCTATTACACGTGATTTGCCTCTTCGAACTTATATAAAATGGTTTTAAATTATTAGTAGATACTAGAACTTTTACTAAACGATTTTTAATTTTACATCATTATATGAAGTTATTTTATAAATTTGTTTGTAAATCTACTAGTATATATTTGATAAACCTTTTTTCTTGTTCATATGAGAAATCCAATTGAACTCCTTAGTTAAAACAAGGACTATGAACCCTTGTGTTTTCTTCGACGGTTAATTCTTGGACTCATTTGATTAAAAACCGTGGCAATGATCGTTTCGTATTTCTAGTGGAATATACATTTTGTTCGTAAATATGTGAGTAGAGCGAGTGGTTATGGGACATGTAGCTCGACTTTTATATTTGCTAGCTCGGCATAATTTACAATATACTTGATCAATTTTGATCATCGATGATCTTTGGATCAACTCGAGGAACTTCGATTCATTCGTCTATAACGAGGAACTTCAGTTCATTCGTCTATATCGTTGATCTTCGGATTATCTTGAGGAACTTTGGTTCGTTCATCTATATCAATGATCTTCGGATCATCTTAAGGAACTTCTGTTCGTTAAATAATATTAGTAATCTTCGGATCATCTTAAGGAACTTCGGTTCATGATCTTCTAATCATTTAGTATTGACAAGATACATGATATCATTTTTTAGGAGTAGCTTTATTAGTTAGGATGAGATATCCTTATATAATACTAAGATTTCCATGACATATTTTATGGACATATCGAGCCTTCACATTTTGCATGTTAACACTGTTGTTGTTTCTTATATGTCATTTTGTGATTATACCTCATATCCTATTTCAGTTTATTATGGTGAGTACATCTAGATTGATTAGTTTATTGCTTATTTTCTTATAAACAAATCTCGGGTCAGACCGAGGTATTATAGGTACTCCTCCTTGACTATAGCATGGACTTGCTTCTCCTTTTGGCTAACTGAACTTATTTAGTAGTTTACCTTTTATGTATTTGGGATAGTGACTTACATATGTGCATATTCTTTTGTGTAGTACATGTATATATATTATATTATGATATTGTGGATCTTGCACGACCAATTTATATTATATATATCCACCACTTCTATATTATTATTCATATCTATTTCTGCCTTAGTGATGTGAATATCTGTGACTGACTCTAATTTTATTGGTATGTATTTTATATTGTTTTTCGGATTATATATAGCCACTGTGTAGTAGATTTGAACTTGAATTAGATGTGTTAGATTTCCTCATGAGATTTAAAAAGTAAGACGACATTATCCAACATGTTTAACACTCGTTCAAAGCTATTATATAGGTGGTCGCTCCTTAACAGCCTTATTCTTCGGGTTAGCTGTAATCATTACTTGCAATGACCTTGGCTAATGAAAATATAGGGGTGGGGAGTTACAATTGGTATCAGAGCCAAGTTCAGAACAATATAAGTCATCATAGGGAGGATCATTGTCTTAAGTCTCTCTTAAGAAATCGTGCTTAGGATTTAAATCAAGTCTTAGGACCCGTTATATCCTATCTTATATCATGATCCTTTGTTTGACCAATCAAATTTATTTGAGTTCATCTTTAGGAAATCTTGGTCTAGATAAACTTAGAGTTCCATCCCTGTCATGAGTAGGAATTCAGATTTGTTTCGTAGTTTGGGTTAAAATTATCTTCAGGGCTTAGTTTTAAACATTTTTAGAAAGAAAACTAGAGTCGATCAAGGTACCTTTTCTCTCTATTATTTATGATGTTGCCTCCATGATTATCTCACTTGTGTTATTTTGATTTGTGATCATTCACATTCTTTACGTCCAAGGAACTTAGGGACACCATGTCCTTAGGTCCTATAAGGCGCTTGCTTTATATCTAAGTATGCCAATTTTTCCAAATTGATGTTTTGTTAAAAAATTTACATACTTACCTTGAGCTTTCGTTACCATTTATTTTGCTATCGAGATCTCTTCAGCTTTCTTTGCGTAATGATTTTGTCTTTTCGATTGAATAAGGAATTTTATTAAATGTCTTGGTAAAAACGATTAGGTCGACACACTTGCGTTTACTTTGTCGGTTAGTTTCTGGACTTAGTCGGTTGAAACTCAATCTAACTTTTTTTCGACGAAATATGGAGGATCATCGATGATAACTTTGTAGAGTTCTCAAGCTCACGCTTTATGGAGTTCAGGCCCCCACTCGATGGAGTCTTCAGGCTCGTACTTTGTGAGATTTTGTTTTCCTTTGATTGAGGATCATTTTGGTCACTAGAGCGTATTGATCTTTAGATCGTTTTAGCCATTGAACAATATTAATATTCGGATCGTTTTGGTCATTAGACCGTATTAATCTTCGGATCGTTTTGGTCATTGACCATGTTATGGTCATTAGACCTTACCGATCTTCGGATTGTAGTGGTCTTTGTACTATATTAATCTTCGGATAATTTTGATCATTGGACCGTATTGATCTTCAGATCGTTTTGATCATTGAACCGTATTTTCGAAACGTTTTGGTCATTGGACCGAATCTTCGGACCGTTTTTGTCATTGGACCATATTTTTGGATCATTGGACCGGATCTCTAAATCATTTTGGTCATTGGACCGGATTACCGGATCATTGTGGTCATTGGACCGTATTTTCAGACCGATTTGGTCTCCGGATCATTTTTGGTCATTGGACCGTAATTTCAGATCGTTTTGGTCGTTGGACAGGCTCTACAGATCGTTTTAGTCATTGGACCGTATTTTTGGATTGTTTTGGTCGTTGGATTGAATCTTAGATCATTTTGGCCATTGGATAGTATTTTCAAATTGTTTTGGTCTTTAGACCGGATCTCCGGATCGTTTTAGTCATTAGACCGTATTTTTGGATCGTTTTAATTGTTCGACCGAATCCCCAGATCGTTTTGGTTGTTGGACCGTATTTGTGGATCATTTTAGTTATTCGACCGGATCTCCGGATCCTTTTGGTCAAGGACCGTTATAGGTTAGTTACCTAGAGATCACAGGTGTTGAATATCTATGTATACATCGATGTTGGTCAACTTTCTTTTGTGGTGTGAAGCCACCGCGTCAGTTAGACAAAACTCTTAGCGAGAATTGTAGTCACCTCGTCTTCGAACGGAATGCTACGGACGGTGTTGGACCACCTTGTCGAAAGGAAAAAGGTTCTATGTGATGAAGTGCAACTTTGTGTTGTAGAATTTTCTTATCCCTTCACCAAGTTAGAACTGATCGACTTGGCTACTTCCGAGTTCATGGATGTTCAAACTCTTATCCTTGAAGATCATTCTATACATGCTTATTTTCATGTCTTCGTTATTCAGGTTCGCGGTGATTTTTAGGAATGAATTGGCCTAATTACTTAAAGGCCCATATTTTATATTCTATATTCCAAAAGAATCATCCTTCTTCGACAACCCTTGTCGGTGATGCAGATTCCTGTCGTTCTTAAGGATTCTAATTTAGATTCGTTAATTTCCTTGTGGTTCTAAAATCCCCATAGCAATGATAATGACATCAAGGAAAACGACTTTCTGTGGTTCACATTACACGTGAATTTTATAAAATATTTTCACCCATTCTAGGATGTCCACCTTAATGGGTAATCTAGTTGTGCTTAAGTCGTTCCATTATTTGACTTTACAATCAATTCTCACCAACTCCTTTTCATTCTGCTCTTTTTGTCATTGGGTTAACAAATATTCCAGTGTATTTTATTAACCTTAATGAACCAAAGTTTTTGAGATCACTACCCGATTGGTTTAACCTCATTATTGTTGGTGATATCCTCATGAATTTGAAAACCAAAGTTTTCAAGTTTAACGAAATTCTTCCAACTTCTACCATTTACCATGTTTTCATGATTTAGAAGTTGTGCGTGATATATAAGAGGTCGTGCTAATATTTTAAATTTGAGATTTTAGGGGTTTATTGGAAACTTAAAAGTTCCAATTTATTTGTTTTTGGGAATGCTAGAGGACGTGCTAATATTTCCAATTTCGGGTGTATAACCCGGATTTTGTTTCTTGTTCTTGTTTCCCCGACGGGATCGCTTGTCTTTGTGAATGGGTTATATATGTATATAACCATCATATACAACCTTTTCAATATAAGAAAATTTTGTAAGCTTTAATAATTTTAAGAAATTTTTAAGTGATAAAATTTTCTAGCTAAAATGTGATAGGGGAATGTTCGACGATTTTGGATAGTCGATATTTCCAAGTTTAATTTGAACGGTTGTTTAGTTATAATGAAAACGTAAGAGAATTGGTTTAAAATTTGTTGAATGTTAAACGAATTAATTAACTTTTATTAAAGCCAGCTTATCGCATAGCGGTAGTTCGTGATTTCGAGAAATGAACTTCAAATGAGTGTACATGATCCACTATATGTCGAAATTCCTGGAAAAAATACATTATCCAGATATATTGGGTTATAGTTTTCTAATAAAAGAAAAATATTTGAATTCCATCTTGTAAATTTAGAGATATGTCCAAGCCCAATATGTAAGAAAAATCGTAGTGTGGTAGTTTGCGATTAAAAATTTAAATAATTATTGAAATTGAAGTTTAAAACGTTTAGAATTTAAGTAAGGAAAAATCTATTTTCTTGAAATCATTTATGAAAAGAATAAGTTAAATGCTCGTATATGTTCGTGACTTTTATTTGAACATTATACGTGTATACACTCAAGTTATATAGTGATTTATAACTCAAAGTTGAAACCTGTGAAATGATTAATAAGTGAATTTTTTAGTATAAGAGTGATATACTAAATATAAATATAAAAGTGAATTTCTTGAGTTAATCTATGTCCGTATGGATTTTTGTTGATGCTTGGTTTTTTACTTTTTGAGTTTTTCCTTAAGTATTTGCGAGGACGCAATTTCTTTAATGGAGGAAATATGTAACAAGCCGCATATTCCATGATAATATATTTAAATATTTTTATTTAAATATAACTTCGTTAACCGAGTATAGGTCCAAGAAGTCATTTTTTGCATACAGATGAATTTGGACTCGAGACCACTTCCATTGAGTTCAAAATGTCGTTTACGACAAGAAAAACTATAAACATCTATTTGTTTCGGGTTTGTGGAATTTGGGTGCTTTTTATTTGGGTTAAGTGAAACCATTGCCATAGTGGTTGAACCCAATCTCTCTACCAAAACACCTCCACAGCCTACCCTTCTCCATCATTCATTTCATAACACTTAAGCAAAAATGGAGGGAGGAATTGGAAATTAAAATTCCAAATCTATGGTTCACTTCTGAGATCCAAATCAAGGGGAAAATCAAAGAGATAACTTGAGTAAGCTTCCCCATCTCCTTCTCCATCTTCTCTAACTTGCTTTGTCTATGATTTGTGAGACGTCCTATAACCCAACTCCTAGGAAATTTGTGCATTTATGTTTAGATTCAATATCGACAAGCTATATTGGAAGAGAGGTTGTTCTAGCTTTCTATTGGATCAATTCCTTGCTTCTAGCAAGTAAAGGTGAGTTCTTAGAGAACTCACATCTATGCCTCAATTTATAAGCTTGCCTAGTGTGCCCTTTGCATGTATATGTTGTGTGCATTGTATGAATTGGTTTGTTTGGGTGTTAACTCTCAATTTATGAGTTTTGATTTCATTTATATGAGTATCCTTGTGTAAACCCATGAATGGACATTTGTACATGTGCTTTAGTGTGTTTGGGAGTGTTTTTAACATACCTAAGAGTCTGGAGTGAATATGTATCGATCAAGTGCCATTAAGTGATGTTTTTCCACTTGAAAAGCATTCACAGAACAGGTCAGACGTCTGAATCGGTCTCTAGAAATTGGCAGGGACCAATTTCTAGCGTCTAAAACCTTTTTATAGACTTTTAAATCCGGCCAGATGTCTGAAAATAGGTTCAGACGTCTGATTTGGCCTGCTGCTCTATTTTTTTACTATCGACCAGTGGAGACCTCAATTGACAATTCAGGTACGTTTATGTTTATCTCTGGCCGCATTTCGGCCCATTTGCTCTTTTCAATTTTCAATTGCTCTAATCCATGTATTCCAGCAGCTCAACTAGATGGACATTCGATTCATTCGTGATAAATGAATTTATAATCAATATTCTTGAGATCTAATTTACGTTATTAAAACGTGAATTCTTCGTTCGATCATTATTTCGATCGCTATTACACGAGATTTACCACTTTGAAATTATATAAAATGGTTTTAAATTATTAGTAGATACGAAATCGTGTACTAAATGGTTTTAAATTCTACTTCATTATATGAACTTATTTTATAAATTGCTTTGCAAATCTACTAGTATATATTTGATAAACCTTTTTCGCGTTCGTTGAAAAATTCAATTAAACGCCTTAGTAAAAACAAGGACTATGAACCCTTGCGTTTGCTTCGACGGTTAATTCTTGGACTCATTCGATTGAAAACCGTGGCAACGATCGTTTCGTATTTCTAGTGGAATATACAACTTGTTCGTAAATATTCGAGTAGAGTAAGTGGTTATAGGACAAGTTGTTCGACTCTTATATTTACTAACTCTGCTAATTTACACTATACCTGATCAATTTTATTCACTTATGATCTTCGGATCATCTCGAGTTACTTCGGTTCATTCGTCTATATCGAGGAATTTTGGTTCATTCGTCTATATCGAGGAATTTCGGTTCATTCATCTATATTGATGATTTTCGGATCATCTTGAGGAACTTCATTTCATTCGTCTATATCGATGATCTTCAGATCATCTTGAGGAACTTCAGTTCATTTGATTATATTGGTGATCTTCGGATCATCTTGAGGAACTTCGGTTCATGATCTTCAGATCATTTAGCATCGGCGGGATACGTGATATCATATCTTAGGAGTAGCTTTATTAGTTAGGATGAGATATCCTTATATAGCACTAAGATTTCCTTAACATATTTTATGGACATATTGCGCCTTCACATTTTACATGTGAACATTGTTGTTGTTTATTATATGTCATTTTATGATTATACCTCATATCCTACTTCAGTTTATTTTGATGAGTACAACTAGACTAATCCGTTTATTATTTGTTTTCTTATAAATAATCCTCGAGTCAGACCGAGGTATTACAGGCACTCCTCCTTGACTATAGCATGGACTAGCTTCTCCTTTTGGTTGATTGAACTTATTTAGTAATTTTACCTTTAGGATATTGACTCACATGTATTCATATTCTTTTGTGTAGTACATGTATCTATTATTTTATGATATAGTGGATCTTCCACAACCACTTATATTATGTCCACCACTTATGTATTATTGTTCATATCGATTTATGCCTTAATGGTGTGAATATCTTTGTTCGACTCTGATTTTATTGTTATGTATTTTATATTTCTTTCCCAATTATATATATCCATTGTATAGTAGATTTGAACTTGAATTAGATGTGCTGGATTTCCTCATGAGATTTAAAAAGTAAGACCACATTATCTGACATGTTTAACACTCTTTCAAAGCTATTATACATATGGTCACTCCTCAACAACCTTATTCATCAGGTAAGTTGACATCATTGCTTGCAATGACCTTGGCTTATGCGAGTATAAAGGTAGGGCGTTACAATGAGATTTGTTGAGATAAGCTTTGAAATCCATAAAATGGTTTTAGTGAATGGCCTTAGATTAAAAGGGCCTGAGCTGCTGATGTACTTATATGTATTGTTGGTTTGATAGTTGAAGAACCGACTATCAAATAAATATTCCATTTGACTCTTGACTTGTTAGTTCGGAGAGACCATGATGGGAACTAAACCCAAAACCACTTCGAAACGACTTGGCATTTGAAACTAACTTATAGGGGTTTTTATAAAGATGGAGCATTGAAAACCGTGGATCTTCATGAACGAAAAAATTACTTGTTGAATTTCTCTGACTTGACTCCAGGGTTATTTTGGTAGTGATTCTATTGTAATTGAAATCTTCGAATTTCAAGGACTACTCGCTACTGGCCCTTGGGGTGATTTCTATATGGGATGCAGTAGGAGAGTGCCTTCGGTTTATCCTGTTCCTGGATGACTTGTATTGACGAATGTATGACAGTGTATTTCCAGAGGATCACGTACGTTGATTTTTACAAACATACCAAGTTTGGTGGAGAAGAAGGAAACTTATTTTAGTTTAACACCCAGAGTATTTTTGAATATCAATTAGCAATTTGATGGATCTGAAAATGTGGCATTCAAAGTTAATATGATGTTCTCTAAAAGGTAATCGTTACCTCAGGCCTCATCAACTAGGAAATGACAGAAATCGGGCAGGCAACAAGGCTATGTAGGTCATTCCCATTAGCGTGTATTATCACCATCTAAAGAAATTTCATTTGTTTCTTCTTCTGTCGCTTGTGTATGCTTACAAATACTGTTGACTAGCTATCAACCATGGGTGACAATATATTCGGTACACTCAAGTTGAATGAGTGGTCGGCTTGCAAGATGTTCTTGTTGAACCCAAGTGTTCCTCTCTAGAGAGCACTGATCGGGAGGTGGTCCCATACCTTGTAATGTTGGAGATCCAAACTCCAATATAAGCTGTACGTTTTTAGTTGTAAATCAACTATGTTGGGAAGTGAGATGCAAGCTTTCCAGCTATATTCTTGTTTATTTATGGGTTGATATACATTATTATAATATCACTAGATTTTACAATATAAAAAAGTTATTTGGTTACCGTAAGATAAAAATACGTGTCATGTTTATGTGCGGTAGACTTTCTTACGAGAGTTCCATTCTTTCAAAGAATTTTATAAAGTTAAGAAATTTATTTGTAATGTGAATTTACCATTGAAAGAATTTCAAACTGATCCAGGTTGATTTTTTTTTGCTTCAAAATGTGATCGTGTGAGACCGAGCATATTTCCAAATTAGGTTTAGCTTGGAGCTTAGGGAAAGGAGGTGGAGTCTAGACGTTATCTCATATTTTCTGGTATTAATTTATTTCCGTTGTGTGTGTTGTATTGATCTAATGTATACTTTGATGTTGTAATAAAGAGTTATTGATATATTATATTTTATTCATTCGCTATGACTCCTCCTTTGATTTTGTGTTGTTGATCTTCTTCTATTCTAATATTTCTTTCTTCCAACTTCACACCCTCTAATTTCTTTCTATTAACTATCTGGCTTTTCCTGTCCCTTTTGAGTTGGACATGTGGAGTTAAATGTCTGCTCAAACAGTACGAAAACAGGTCATTATAATTAGTATTAGAGCATAAGGTTTAGTAACAACCTTGGCTATGTGGCGTAAATCCATAGAGATGAGATTAGTAATATCCTAGATTGAGTTTTTTGGCATAGTTGATCGGTTTTTGTACTTCCGTAACTCTCTCTTATTATGAGTAATAATAAAATTACAATATAGTAAAGGTGACTGTAGTTAGCACTCAACTAAATTCGGTTTTTAAGGTGGACCGTCCACCACATACGGAGTTTATAGTAGCCCGTCCACTTTACCTATACAGACTTAGAGCATTGGAGCTAGCTAATATACTAGACTACAATATTCCATACGATCTCCACACTCGAAGACGGCACATTGCATAAGTTTACAGGTTACAAATTGTAACAACCCGGAAAATCATAACTAATTTAAAATTTTTATTTTGACTATTTCAGTGAATTTGGAATAGTTAAAATAATTTATTTTATATAATAACGATTAAAAATTTATTTTAATCGAAGATACAACGAATATATTTATTATAATTCGAAAAAGAATTGGAATTAGCATTGCAGTTTGAAAAGTCAAAGTTGAACTTTGACTGAATGTACCAGATTTAGAATTTAACGAATTTTAGTGAAACTAAAAATATCTAAATCTATTTGAAAATATCTTTCCAATGAATCCGAAAAAACGAATTTTAATAGCAGAAATCAAAAGTTATGGTCAGTTGAATATTCATAATAGTCGCTATAGTATAATTAATAGCCCATATAAAAGGCCATTTTACAAACGACCTCCGTTTTCGATGAAACCACTTTTGTTGAAACCGGAATGTCAAATTATTGCTAGGTTTAAATTTTCATAATTTTTTGAATTAATATACGAGCCTGGAAAAAGATAATGTGTTTTGTTCATTTCAGTCAAATTTAATCGAGTGGAAAATAGCCATTTTCAAACGGTCTCGAAATTAGACGAAATTAATCTTGTTAGGACTGTATCATCATAACAAAGCCAAATATATTTTTTCTTTAATTTTTAGAGCCAGTATGTGGCCCCGGTAAATTATAGGGTCCGTTTAAGTTTGATATATATTGATATATATATATATAATTTAAATAAAACCCTATCGAAACAGTTGATTTGGCTGACGGGACCTATCCCATTGTGTCCGGAATAGGGGTATTTGGCTAGGGGCGACACTCGTTGGGTTTGAATTGGAGTTCATATGAATGGATGGGCCTTATTTGAATTAAATAGAATTAATTAAATAAATAATATAAATTGGAAATACACCTATAAATTTGGTTTGTATAACCCTAAAATACATATCCTGTAGCGCCGCCGTATCTTCATATCAATGGCCCTCACGCTCCCATCTTCTTCCATTGATTTCTCAAATCCTCTTTATAATATTCAAAACAAATTGAACAGAATTCAAGAGCATAGTTTGATCTTTATTTCTATACAAATAAGATCGAATATAGTCAAGTGGATTGAGGGAATTTCGAGCGCAAAGGCGCTGCTTTGCAACCCGTTTCCCGAGACCACCAGAGGTGTGAGTTACACCAATCTCGGTGCGCCAGTAGAGGAGGCCAAGGCGGTTGGAGGGGAAGTCTCTGATCCAATCCCGGCGGCTTCTGGCGAGGGGCGTGGCGAACCCTAGGAGGCGAATACCATTTTAAAATTGTCGACCGATGTCTGAATGGAAGGAGAAGGGTATTATATAAATTAATTAATTTATTTATTATATTTAAATTGTTATCAACTTAAATAAATCATATCTTGCTGAAAGGAACTCAGAATTTAACGATTTCAGGACCGTTAGAATTGTGAGACCGAGATCTGCCTTTCTATACTGACTGGAGCGAATTCTGAGCAGATCAGATTTTGGCAAAATTTTCGAATCTGAATTATTCAAAATAAAAACCTCACTGTGAGAAAATCTATTTTTTTAATTTATAACTAAAATTTATTAATCATTATTGTGGTGTTACGCATACGTTGTGATATTGTGTTGATTACCATTCGTAATTTGATTTGTGATAGATATATTATGTGGATTCGTTGTCTTGATCATTTTATTGATTAGATTAGTTGAATTCAAAGATTAACGTTATTGTTAATTATAGTTGAGTTAAATATTAAAATGGTCATTTTGATCATCATAGGTTAAAATAAAAATTCATATCTTTGTTGTGGGTCAAAAATTAAAGATCATTAGATAGATAAAAATGTATCTACATTTGATTTTATATTTTTAGGGTAAATGTAACATTAAAAATAAACATTTTGAGATAGAAATGTCTTTACCTTAGATTTTACATTTTTAATGTTTATGCAACATTAAAAATAAACATTATGATATAAAAAATGTCCTTACTTTAGATTTTACAATGTTAAGGTAGATGCAACATTAAAAGAAAGGATTAAATAAGAACATTACATTTTTCATTGTAATAAAGGAATATAAAAAGACTACAATTTTCATTTGTATTTTTAGATGCAAATGAAACATAGAAAAAATATTATATTTTCATTTGTATTTTTGATGCAAATGAAACAAAGAAAAAAAGATTACACATTTTTATTCACATTTTAGACGTGAATAAAAACATAGAAGTAAAAAATACATTTTTATTTGTATTTTACATGCAAATAAAACATCTTTTAAAAGGTATATTTTTATTTGCATTTCATATGTAAATAAAATCATCATTTTAAAATGTATATTTTGCAAACAAAAACGTCGTTTTAAAAAGTATATTTTATTTGCATTTCATATGTAAATAAAAACATCGTTTTAGGAAGTACTTTTGTATTTACATTGTAGGCGTAAACCAACACACATTTTTGAAAAGGTGCAATTTTAGTTGCATTTTACATGTAAGTAAATATATGAATTAGAAGGTTATATTTTGATTCCACTTTTGATATAAATAAAAGATTGAATTTAGCGATATATGTTTATTGTCAAAATATGGACAATAGAAAGATTAGAATCAAAAACTATATTTTTATTTACATTTTAGATGTAAAAAAAGAACAGATTTTAAAGTGATAGTTTTGTTAAACATTTCAAAAGTAAATAAAGGATTAGGATCAAAAGTTATATTTTTATTGTCACTCTAGAGACAATAAAAGAGTAGAAACAAAAGTAACATTTTAATTTGCATTTTAGATGTAATATAAATGGTTGGGTTTAAACGCTATATTTTATCGTTATTTTAGGTGCGATAAAATGATAAAAATTTAAAGTTACAATTTTAAATATATTTGATCAAAGTAGTTGAAAATCGCCATACGACTTTTATATATATATATATATATATATATATTATAAATTAAAGGAATCGCGCGCGGTAGTTCGCGTTTCGGCAATTGTAACTTTAAATGATTATACCGAAAGATCTGACCATCCGATTCTCCCAAAACTGGAACCGCTAGGACCTCTTTGGGAAGATCTTCTCAACAATATAAATTTCGTCAAAATCCAACGGTTAGATTTCAAGATATGTGTAAATCAAATTTTGGTAAAAACAACGCCAGGGCCGTCCATCGACCCGAAGCATCATTTAATTATATTGAGCTATTTTAAATGAATAAAAATAGCGATAAATCATTATAAATAAATATTAACGATATAAAATGATTTAAATGATAATTATTCGAAAAATTATTTGAAAAGACCGAGCTCAACTTATTTCAAATAATTATACGGTGATTTAAATCGAACAAATAGAAGACGATGATTGAAGACCGCCGATCTTCAACATCGAATGGATGGCTACTGATGCCCTAAACAGATTTGCTCCCAGGAAAGGGTTACAGTGGTAGTTGTCCGGACGTTCTTGTTGATTGTCCGGATATGCGGGCACCGACGAGAAATCAAGTGACTCTAGTTTCGTTCAGACCCAGAACGGATTTGTAAATGGATGCGTGTCTGATGTCGGAGTTCATTCCACGTAATTAAATCGATTTCTATCTAATGTATATCCGTTTGGTGGCGAGGAATTTATTCTTTTGCTTAACACCCTCAGAGGGTATATATGGACAGTGGTTGGTCGCATGGCGTGAACTGTCAATGTGGCACGTCAAGATGCAAATGATCAAGGCTTTTGTTGAAAAGAAGGCCTTGTGGTTGATGATCAAAACATAGCCCGTTTAGTCATAGCTTTGCGTATAGCGTGACTTCACGATCCTCACACCCCGATATGAGTCAAAAACGGGATCAGGACCGTAGGGAGTGCACACGTTTCTTTCTAGTTTGAGTAGTGCCAGTGACTTACCAGCCCTGACATTTTTACTTATGTGGATGTTGGATTATGAGGTACCTCAGGTTTTATAGGTTGTTATTGGCCATATTAGAGGTTCAAAAGAACCAGGAAACGTGTGTTCAGGAAAAACTAATCCACTAACTTATGTGTGGACCGACCCTACCGCATCCAAGGGTTCACCAGAGTCCGAATCCTAAGGCATTTGCTAGAATGTCTCGAATCGAGGAGGACGATCCCTAGCCTCGAATCATGATAGAAACCAAATCCCCAATACGACATTACAGTTTTGATTGTAAACCTATATATGGCAACATAGTATATGGTAGCTATGTCGTATAGGATTGATACATTTACTTTGAAATATTTTCTAAAACTGATTAGACACTAGCAATAATATTAAAATATTATTTTATACGTATCAAGTCATGTTTGATCATTATGAGGTAAAATTCTATCCTCTGGTTTGCATTGCATTGTGTGATGGGACTTGAGTCTTATAATGATTTCATTTTTCTAAAAAGACATTGCGTTGTTTTGAATAAAATTTGTTTAAATTATGCACTGGGTTCTGCGTTAGCGGCATGGTCCTGTGATTTGCCACCTTTTTAGATAATGTAGTACAAGATTTCTCATACCAGTCCCATGACTGACTCGAAGTTTGTTTCACTTTGCAAACTCGGGTGCCCTCTTTTTACACGGGCAGCCAAGTAACAGGTTTAGGTCATATTTGAGACCTGTGCTGGATTGAAGACTACTGAAGGAAGTAGACGAAGACCTCTCTTCTATCTTTTATTATGTTTTTGAGACTTTATTCCACTCGTGGTATTTGATGTACGTTATGGAGTTTTGAGACTTATTTCCTTTTCATTTAGACTTTCTATTTTGCTAAGTGTATCCTGTATCTGCATACTCTGATGTATTGGATGTTATGATGTTGATGACATTTTGTTTCCGCTGCAATGATTTATGTGTTATGATATTATCTGAGATCTGTTTTTGTTGTAAATATTCCATTTTCCAATGATTATCCTTGCTTTCGTTCTATGGAAGTTTGAGGTTATCACAGTTGGTATCAGAGCTAAAGGTTAACCTTAGCCTCAGAATATGACATATTTAGGACAATTCGTCTAGATAGAATCAGCAGTATTCTAAGGCGAGTAGCTCATTAGAGATAGGATTAGTAATATCCTAGAATGAGCACAGTAGAATAGCACATATTAATCAGTCATTACATCATCCTCTTTCCATTTGTTCCTACTTCATCTTTCTTTCAAAATTTATCATTTTGTTGGTCTGACTCTTTCCTTAATGGTACAGACTGATTTAAAATGAGTACTAGAGCAAGGACAACTAGAGGTGGAGTGTGACGGCCCGCCCCGCACCAGCCTGCATTTCCTCCGAAAGTGCGCTGTACACATGCCCAGCTAGCACAGAACGGTCGTCAGAAGAAAAGAAAGAAGGGAATTGACTAACAAGGAACCTGTAGAATGTCTCACAGCGCATGGGATAAAATATAATAATAACATACTTGACATAAAACAGGCGAGACAGTGCATAAGCTGATAACTAATAATCAATGTCAACATCAGAGCAGCGGAAATCCAAATACAGCTTATTACAACTTTCCAAATTTACTGTCTCTAACAAAAGAAAACTAAAGTAGAAGATGCACCACCAATGCCCAAGCAGTGATCTTCAACAACACAGGGAGAATACTATATATATTACGTGGAAGCCTCCTGCTCGTCTCCGGATCATCTACCCGTGCATCACCAGCTAACCTGTCTCTAGTCTGCTCGTGTGAGCACCCAGAGTAATAAGAAGAGACATAAAACTCTGGGTCAGACATAAAGCCTGGTGTGAGCGATAAGCATCTAAACAGAATGATAACAGGTATACTAAACCATACCTGAACCTGGACCTGCAACCAAAGAGTTAGTACCACATACCGTACAATACCCCAAGGTGCCATAATGAATAGTGTAAAGAATACGGGGGTGGGGTGTGTATGTCATAATGATAGCAACCAAATCAACCATAACAACCATCCTCACATCCCTCACTCAGTGCGTAAAGCTATACGACACCTACCACCTTGGAATACTAGACAAACTGAGGTAACGACGAATCCCGACTTGTAGAAACCCTGCTATGACCAAGCTAAACATATGGAGTCATGACCAAACATTTCAATGACCCACTTCATTGATCGTAGCCCTTGGTTCTACCGATGCCATAATGGCCCTGAATCCGCCTTCGTACCTCCTACCATAGTGGTCCAAAGCTATAGACGTCGATAACCCCTTGGCACGCGTACCGCAGCAAAGCCCAACCATGAAGCCCACTCATTGGTTCCCAGCTGGATCCTGAGTCAAAGCTCCTCATTTGGACTTCCTTTGCATCTCGGGTTTTGATCGAATTGGAGTGGGTCTTCAGAAGAGTTGTCGTGCAGTAGCAGCCCTAGAATACAGTTCAGTTCGGTGGTCATTACCCTCGTCGGTTCGGTTCGGTCCTCCTTCCTAGTCACCTTTCCATTCGGTTCGGGTCGGGTGCTCCACTTCGGGTCGGGTCGGTGACGTCCTCCGGGTCGGGTCGGGTGTCCTTCCTTCCAGTGCTCCGATCCGCTCCCTCATTTCTTCACGTATTCCGATCCGATCCCTCCTTGCCATCTGATCCGCGTGGCCTTCCCTCTTGCTAGTTCTCCCAAATGTTTACTTCCGATCCGAGCCGTGCGTCTCCAAGTCGATCCGATCTGGCCTCCAATTATCCTTCCGATCCGATCCCCTTGTCCACTCCAACTCTAAGTAAACGGCCTTCCTTCTCGCCAAGCCTCCTATGTGCCAAACTCCGGTTCGGGTAGGGTTTCTTGCCCAGTTCACATATCCGATCCGAGCCCCCATCCGATCCGATCCGAAGCCCTGCACAACTTTCTACAACTTTTCCAGCAACTTGTTTACGCCGTTCGACGACGTTTTTGACAAATCTAACTATTATAATCAATCACAATTCATGTCAAATAGTCATAACAACATGTAAGAACAACCACAAACACATAACAACAATTCAAATGAACCAAAATGGATCAAAAGTGGCTAAAACCTCACATTTTCCTATAATCCCTCTTAATCATGTTCAAACATACGATTAGCAAAACACATCGAAATTAGCCCAAATTTCTAACAGAGCTTTAAAACATTATTTTAGAATTTTAAGAATTTTTCCAGAATTTATTTACGTATAAATTCGCTAATCTTCACTAATTACCCTTAATCACCGTAATTAGTGCAAAAACTATGCAAATCACTCACCTTTGCCACAATAAAACTTCCAAATCTGAAGTGAACCTCTGATTTGCACGAATTCCAATATATAACAGCAGCTCTACCTCGGTCCTTGTGCTAATCCTCCTTGATTTGATGCCTCTAAGCCTTAATCCTTGATTAGGAAGTGATTTTGGGTGTTTTAGAGAGATTTAGAGAGTGGAGGCCATGGCTAGGTTAAGGGGAATGAAAGTGGCGGCTGGAAAATGTCTAAAGAAATGTTTTCTAACCCTAATCAGCCCCTATATACTCCTAAACCCAAAATTCCCCTTTGGGCCTAGCTGTTAATCACCCGGTTAAGCCCAATTAAGCTGTTTTTCACCATCTGAAACTTGTTTCAGCCATATCTCCCAAACGGTGAGTCCGTTTGGCCAATGTGACCACTCTACGGAAAGAGAAACCATCATCCGGAGCCAATAGAAGTGGTTTCAGGTCAAAATTCCTTTCCAGTCAAAAGTTATGGCCAAAACAGTGATAACTAGGGGTAAAATGGTCATTTAAAAATCGGGAAAAATCATGAACATGGGAAATGACCCCAATAGTCGTCCCCCAAAGTTACATGACCATACGACTTCGTATGTGAAAGAAATAAATATTCTACGATCTTATGATGCGTAGAATGCGGGTCGCTACACTCTCCTCCCCTTAAGAAATTTCGTCCCCGAAATTCCTTAACCCAAAACATACAAAGGATCCCGCATGCCTAACAACCACATACAACAATCAAACATGCAAAACAAGCAAACAAGCCTATCCTAGCATGCGGAAAACTAAATCGAAGTCAAAATCTTACCAGGCAAAGAGTTCTGGGTGTGTCTTCCTAATGTCCTCCTCTGTCTCCCAAGTACAATCATTCTCGTCCTCGCCCCACTGAACCTTGTCTAGCTTCACCGCCTTCCTTCGAAGTTGCTTCATATCGTGCTCGACAATACGGGCCGGCTTGCGGTTCCCAACCGCCTCGGGTTCTACTTCGAAGTCCTCTAACTGATCAGGTGAAATAGTCATATCTGAGACGTGAACGAACTTCCTTAGTTGGGAAACATGAAATACGTTGTGAACTCCCGCCATTTTCTCTGGTAAGTCAATTCTATATGCCAAATTCCCGACTAGCTCAAGAACAGGGAATGGGCCAACAAAACTTGGTGCCAACTTGCCTCTCCTGCCAAATCGTATTACGCTCTTTAACGGAGAAATCTTGACAAACACCAAGTCGCCAACGGAGAATTTTAAGTCTCTTCTCCTCTTATCAGCATAACTCTTCTGCCTATCTTGGGCAGCCTTCATTCGTTGTTGAATGATCTTAATCTTATCTGAAGTTTCCCTCACCATCTCTGGTCCAAGCATAAACTTCTCGCCAGTCTCTATCCAACATGATGGTGAGTTGCATGGTCTTCCGTACAAAGCTTCAAACGGAGCCATACCGATACTGGATTGGTAGCCATTATTATATGCAAACTCTACTAGATGCAAAGGGTCATCCCATGATCCACCAAAATCCAATATACATGCTCTCAAGAGGTCTTCCAAGATACGGTTCACCCTCTCCGTCTGACCGTCGGTCTGAGGATGATATGCGGTACTGAGATGTAACTCTTACCCTAGAGCCTCTTGTAAGCTCTTCCAAAACCCACTAGTGAACAACGGGTCTCGGTCGCTCACAATGCTTTTGGGTACTCCATGAAATCTCACCACCCACTTCATATATAATTCTGCTAACTTAGCTGCCGTTCTGGTCGATTTGACTGGTATAAATCTTGCACTTTTAGTCAGTCGATCCACAATCACCCAAATGCTATCATGTCCCGATCTAGTCCTTGGTAAACCATCGATGAAATCCATCGAGACTTGCTCCCATTTCCATTCGGGAATTTCTAATGGCTGCAACAAACCACTAGGCTTCTTTTGCTCGGCTTTAACTAGCTGGCAATTCATGCATTTGGATATAAACTTCCCAACGTCTCTTTTCATCCCTTCCCAGTAGTAAGTCTGCTTCATGTCTCGATACATCTTGTTACCACCGGGGTGTATAGTCAGCTTTGAGTGATGACATTCTCTAAGCACTTCATCCCTCAATCCATTGACATTGGGTACAACGAGCTTTCCATTCTTTCTAAGCCATCTATCTCGATCAAGCCCATACTTGTTCATCTCCTCATCGATACCCATCTCTAACTTGGAGATGATTTCCAATAGGTTAGGATCGTCCCTCTGACTAGAGCCGATCCGCTCAATCAAAGTGGGTCTGATCGTCAAACTTGCTAACATTTCTGGATCCAATTCGCACTTTGGTCTAAAATCAAACCCCGCGATAAACTCCAGTTGCTTCCATTCAAGGAACATAGCCCCTAAGCTGGCATGTCTTCTACTTAATGCATCAGCCACCGCATTGCCCTTTCCTGGTGTATATGCGATGTCAAAATCATAGGAAGCTAAGAACTCTAACCATCTCTGCTGACGGAGATTCAGATCTTTCTGAGAGAAGAGATACTTTAACGACTTATGATCAGTAAATAGCTCAAATCTTTCTCCCAAGAGATAGTGTCTCCACATCTTTAACGCGAACACGATTGCTGCCAATTCTAAATCATGGGTAGGGTATCTTCTCTCGTGCGGTTTCAATTGCCGACTTGCGTAAGCTACAACCCTACCGCCTTGCATCAATACAGCACCCAGTCCGGTACCATAGGCATCCGTGTATACCGTCATCTCTTCATCCCCCTTAGGAATGACTAACACTGGTGCGCTTGTCAACTTGTCCTTTAGACTTTTGAATGCATTCTCCCACCTTTCATCCCAGACAAAAGCTTGATTCTTCTTTGTCAACTGAGTCAACGGTGCTGCTATCTTGGAGAAGCCTTGGATAAACTTACGATAATATCCCGCTAATCCCAAGAAACTTCTTACATCTGTTGCATTCTTGGGCGTAGGCCAATCCTGTACCGTAACCGCCTTCGCCGGGTCCACGGCAATCCCATTTTCTGATACAACATGGCCCAAGAACCTCACTTCCCTCTTCCAGAAGTGACACTTAGAAAACTTTGCTTTCAATTGGTGTTTTCTCAACACCTCCATCACTATTCTTAAATGTCCCTTGTGTTCTTCCTCTGTCCTCGAGTAGACCAAAATATCATCAACGAACACAAGGACAAACTTATTCAACTGATCTCTGAATACCCTATTCATAAGATCCACAAAATATGCTGGGGCATTAGTCAGCCCGAATGGCATGACCAACCACTCATAAAACCCAGACGGCGTCCGAAATGCCGTTTTAGCTATACTCTCAGCTTCCACTCTAAGCTGATGAAAACCTGTCGCGAGATCCAACTGAGAAAATACTCTCGCGCCACTCAACTGATCAAACAAATCATCTATCCGCGGTAGAGGATACTTGTTCTTCCTCGTCACTTTATTCAACTCGCGGTAGTCTACACACAAACGAAGGGAACCATCCGCCTTGGTAGCAAACACAACTGGTGCTCCCCATTCAGAAACACTCCTTCTGATAAATCCCTTCTTCAAAAGATCGCTGACTTGCACCTCGAGCTCTCGCTGCTCTCTTGGTGCCATACGACGAAGTGGCATCACTATAGGCCTGGCATCCTTTACCAAATCAATACGAAACTCAATCTCTCGGTGTGGTGGAAGTCCGGTCACTTCTTCGAAAACATCCGGATACTGGCCAACCACGGGCAAACCTGACAACTCACTATGCGGAATGTCGAGGGAGTTTAGAAAACTAGCCAATACCCCCTTACTGGGTAGACCACCAAACACTATCCTCCGCCCATCATCCGCTCTAGCTGTCACCAACAAGCCCTCACAGTCTACCACCACCCCGTATCTTTGGAGCCAATCTACTCCCAAAATAATGCCAAACCCAGTAAAGCCCAAAACAAAGCAATCACAAACAAACACGCATCCATGACTCGATAAGACCACATTACGACAAATCATGCTGAGGCTAGTCGAACCACCAATCGGGTTCGTCACTACTAAAGGTCTATCGACAATCTCGGGCTCCAATCTCAACCTATCTACCAGGTCACTAGATATGAAAGAACTGGAAGCTCCGGTATCAAACAAAACTCTAACAGGAACATCGTAAACAGAAAGCATACCTTGAATGACGACATTCTTTCCCTTCTCCGCTGCTGTTGGGGCATTCGACGAAGAAGGAATAGCATTAAGAGCGTAGGCTTTCACCATTTGCTTTTCCTTAGGGGGCTGTGGACACTTGTCCTTCTGATGTCCCATTTGGCCACAGTTGAAGCACTTCCTATCCGCTGGCTTGGCCCGACAATTACTAGCATAATGGCCCTTCTTACCACAGCTGAAGCACTCAACATCTTGCTTGTTCTTTTTCTTCTGGCCATCCTTAGCTTGGTTCTGCTTTCTCTTATTCTGGGAACCACCCTTGCCTCCACCACTTGCTTGTGGCTTTGGCTCATCTGCGGATGCAACCTCAGTCTTCGGCTTAGGGTAGAGACTTTCTGATCTTAATGCTTTCCCCACAACCGATTCAAACGTTTCATCGATGTGGTTAATAAGTCTTTCACCTAAGTACTGATCCAAACCAGTTATGAATTTCTCATTCTTTTTCTCGGCAGTATCAATAAGAGATAACCCATATTTCGACAAAGTGTCGAATTCAGCAATATACTCCGAGACTGCTCTGCCATTCTGCTTGAGCTCCAAGAATTTCTTAAACAGCACTGACTTCTGAGCAGCTGGAATGAACTTCTCACTGAAGCAAGCTTTAAACTGCTCCCAAGTAATCTGATCTTCGGGAGTAGCTGCCTTTATAGCATTCCACCAATTCATTGCCCGCCCTTGCAGCTGACGGGACGCTAGCTTTCTCTTCATTGCATCCTCGATACCCAAATCCTCGAAGATACGTTCGCAACTATCCAACCAATCCTGAACATCTGTGGCCGACTCCGTTCCGTGAAACGACTTCCCACCAAGGCTAGTATAATCCTTATTCAACTTGGCGAAGTCGACCCTCGGCGCCTGCACTACTGGACCACCACCATTTCCACCATTGGGAGCTGCCCTCTGTACATCTCTAAGCATCTCTCTCATGAGGTCAGTAAACATCGTCCTCATGTCAGCAGCATTCCCATTATTGGCTCCCCTACCGGTACCTCTAACATATCGGCTCATCGTCAATTTGAAAAAGGAAATGATTAACGACTCCATAGTGGTGCTAGTGCAGTACGACTTCATCCTTATACTACAAATAGTATATATATATATATATAGCTTTTAAAAACCAAAGTAATCACAAATACGCTCTCTCATACACGTATATTATCTCTCCCTGATAACTTCCCTAGGTTAACTACGCAACCTAGAGCTCTGATACCAAGTGTGACGGCCCGCCCCGCACCAGCCTGCATTTCCTCCGAAAGTGCGCTGTACACATGCCCAGCTAGCACAGAACGGTCGTCAGAAGAAAAGAAAGAAGGGAATTGACTAACAAGGAACCTGTAGAATGTCTCACAGCGCATGGGATAAAATATAATAATAACATACTTGACATAAAACAGGCGAGACAGTGCATAAGCTGATAACTAATAATCAATGTCAACATCAGAGCAGCGGAAATCCAAATACAGCTTATTACAACTTTCCAAATTTACTGTCTCTAACAAAAGAAAACTAAAGTAGAAGATGCACCACCAATGCCCAAGCAGTGATCTTCAACAACACAGGGAGAATACTATATATATATTACGTGGAAGCCTCCTGCTCGTCTCCGGATCATCTACCCGTGCATCACCAGCTAACCTGTCTCTAGTCTGCTCGTGTGAGCACCCAGAGTAATAAGAAGAGACATAAAACTCTGGGTCAGACATAAAGCCTGGTGTGAGCGATAAGCATCTAAACAGAATGATAACAGGTATACTAAACCATACCTGAACCTGGACCTGCAACCAAAGAGTTAGTACCACATACCGTACAATACCCCAAGGTGCCATAATGAATAGTGTAAAGAATACGGGGGTGGGGTGTGTATGTCATAATGATAGCAACCAAATCAACCATAACAACCATCCTCACATCCCTCACTCAGTGCGTAAAGCTATACGACACCTACCACCTTGGAATACTAGACAAACTGAGGTAACGACGAATCCCGACTTGTAGAAACCCTGCTATGACCAAGCTAAACATATGGAGTCATGACCAAACATTTCAATGACCCACTTCATTGATCGTAGCCCTTGGTTCTACCGATGCCATAATGGCCCTGAATCCGCCTTCGTACCTCCTACCATAGTGGTCCAAAGCTATAGACGTCGATAACCCCTTGGCACGCGTCCCGCAGCAAAGCCCAACCATGAAGCCCACTCATTGGTTCCCAGCTGGATCCTGAGTCAAAGCTCCTCATTTGGACTTCCTTTGCATCTCGGGTTTTGATCGAATTGGAGTGGGTCTTCAGAAGAGTTGTCGTGCAGTAGCAGCCCTAGAATACAGTTCGGTTCGGTGGTCATTACCCTCGTCGGTTCGGTTCGGTCCTCCTTCCTAGTCACCTTTCCATTCGGTTCGGGTCGGGTGCTCCACTTCGGGTCGGGTCGGTGTCGTCCTCCGGGTCGGGTCGGGTGTCCTTCCTTCCAGTGCTCCGATCCGCTCCCTCATTTCTTCACGTATTCCGATCCGATCCCTCCTTGCCATCTGATCCGCGTGGCCTTCCCTCTTGCTAGTTCTCCCAAACGTTTACTTCCGATCCGAGCCGTGCGTCTCCAAGTCGATCCGATCTGGCCTCCAATTATCCTTCCGATCTGATCCCCTTGTCCACTCCAACTCTAAGTAAACGGCCTTCCTTCTCGCCAAGCCTCCTATGTGCCAAACTCCGGTTCAGGTAGGGTTTCTTGCCCAGTTCACATATCCGATCCGAGCCCCCATCCGATCCGATCCGAATCCCTGCACAACTTTCTGCAACTTTTCCAGCAACTTGTTTACGCCGTTCGACGACGTTTTTGACAAATCTAACTATTATAATCAATCACAATTCATGTCAAATAGTCATAACAACATGTAAGAACAACCACAAACATATAACAACAATTCAAATGAACCAAAATGGATCAAAAGTGGCTAAAACCTCACATTTTCCTATAATCCCTCTTAATCATGTTCAAACATACGATTAGCAAAACACATCGAAATTAGCCCAAATTTCTAACAGAGCTTTAAAACATTATTTTAGAATTTTAAGAATTTTTCCAGAATTTATTTACGTATAAATTCGCTAATCTTCACTAATTACCCTTAATCACCGTAATTAGTGCAAAAACTATGCAAATCACTCACCTTTGCCACAATAAAACTTCCAAATCTGAAGTGAACCTCTGATTTGCACGAATTCCAATATATAACAGCAGCTCTACCTCGGTCCTTGTGCTAATCCTCCTTGATTTGATGCCTCTAAGCCTTAATCCTTGATTAGGAAGTGATTTTGGGTGTTTTAGAGAGATTTAGAGAGTGGAGGCCATGGCTAGGTTAAGGGGAATGAAAGTGGCGGCTGGAAAATGTCTAAAGAAATGTTTTCTAACCAATCAGCCCCTATATACCCCTAAACCCGAAATTCCCCTTTGGGCCTAGCTGTTAATCACCCGTTTAAGCTCAATTAAGCTGTTTTTCACCATCTGAAACTTGTTTCAGCCATATCTCCCAAACGGTGAGTCCGTTTGGCCAATGTGACCACTCTACGGAAAGAGAAACCATCATCCGGAGCCAATGGAAGTGGTTTCAGGTCAAAATTCCTTTCCAGTCAAAAGTTATGGCCAAAACAGTGATAACTAGGGGTAAAATGGTCATTTAAAAATCGGGAAAAATCATGAACATGGGAAATGACCCCAATAGTCGTCCCCCAAAGTTACATGACCATACGACTTCGTATGTGAAAGAAATAAATATTCTACGATCCTATGATGCGTAGAATGCGGGTCGCTACATGGAGCCCGAGGTAGAGCTAGAGGGCCAGCCAGAGATGAGACACCCATTACTCAGGAACAACCTACTTCTGAGGTCGTAGCACCACCACCTCCACCCCCATAGCCATTTGACTTAGAGAGAATGTGTAAGAAGTTCAGAAACTTGGGTGGAGTATCCTTTACCGGGCGGGAAACCGCGAGTGAGGCACAGACATGGTTGTATGACAGTGAGAATATCTTTGAAGGCTTGGAGTTAGAAGATCAACGCAAGCGATTTATGGAAACCTGGCTATTAAAGGACCTAGCTCAACATTGGTGGAATACGGTCAAGATTGGCAATGATGTGGCCAACATGTCTTGAGCCTGATTTAAAGTGCTCTTCAACGAAAAGTATATCCCTACACAGGTAAAGGAGAGGCTCCATAACCAATTTTCCAATTTACAATAGGGAAGTATGACTATCTCCGAATACGTAAGGAAGTTCGAGGAACTTTCCCGCTACGCCCCAGATTTGATTCAAGATCTAGCTCAAAAGAATAAAAGATTCATTAAGGGCCTTTCTAAGAAGTACCTGGACAGGGTCACAGCTCACATCAAACTCCCATTCAATGAAGTAATCGAGATGGCGTGTCGCTATGAGGAGAATGACCAGGCTGCACAGCAAGATCGGGCGAAAAATCAGAATAATAACAAGAAGGAGCAAACTTACAGGAAACCGGAGGTGGGCAATTCTTCAGCCACCAAGTCTCAGGGGAAGAAGAGAGACAGAACCAAATATAGTTGCGACAAGTTTGGACACTATGAATCCAAGTGTAGAGCTCCAAAGAGGGCCCAGAGGAATGAATCTGGACCTAGCCAGAATCGTAGCCATAGTTCTCAGAATCGTGGCCAGAGTTCTCAGGATAAGAGGGAATGATTTAATTGTCACATGATTTGGCATATTAGCAAGAATTGTCCCCTGTTGAAGAAATCTGAAGTGGCTCACATATACGAGGGAACAGCTGCACCATCTTCGTCCGAGGGAGCAGGTAAACCCGATGTTCTAGGAGGTACTCTTAATATTAAAGACATCCCTATTACAACATTATTTGACACTAGTGCATCACAAAGTTTTATATCTAGTGACACAATTGAAAAGTTAGGACTGAAACCAAGAAAACTTAAAGAATTGATTAGAGCCCATAGCCCGATAGGAGGTTCTTTTATTCTTGATCAATACTGTAAAGTGCCTATTTCCTATTCTCGCTACCAGTTTCCTTTTAATCTGATGGTCATGAATTTCTCCGGTTATGATATCATACTGGGAATAGATTGGCTAACGAAGTATGAGGCTGAGTTAGTATGTGCTGAAAGAATTATCAAAGTTAAAACTAAACTTGGAAATATTACTATACTATGTCACGGCTCAGCCACCGACAGAAAAGAATTCTGGTCTTCTCTAGAAGTCACTCCCACTTCTATTGAGGATATTCCCGTCGTTAAAGATTTTGCTGATGTGTTCAATGAGGTTGATAGCTTACCTCCACGTAGAGAAATCAACTTCAGAATTGACCTAGTTCCAAATGCAAGACCCGTCGTGCATCCTATTCGAAGAAGTCACCAAAAGAAAAGGAGGAGCTGAGCAATCAGACTAAGCAGCTTTTGTGGAAGGGTCTGGTCAGGCCTAGCTTCTCAGAATGGGGTGTAGTAGTGGTATTTGTCCCGAAGTCAGACGATACACTTCGACTGTGTGTGGACTACCGCAACCTCAATAAACAAACACTAAAAAAAATATCCACTCCCACATATTGATGACTTACTGGACCGCTTACATGGAGCACGAGTATTCTCTAGGATGGATTTAGCCACAGATTTCCATCAACTGCGTATCGCAGAAGAGTGTGTTCCTTTGACTGCTTTCAGAGGTCCAGACACATTTTATGAATGGCTAGTAATCCCCTTCGGGTTATGTAATGCTCCAGCATACTTTGTTGATTTGATGAATAGAGTATTCCGAGATGTTTTAAATAAATTCGTGTTGGTGTTCATCGATGACATCGTCATTTTTTCTAAAACCACCGCTGAGCATGAAGAACATCTGAAAGAAGTCTTGGAGGTTCCGCGAAGAAATGTGCATATTTTGGCAAGAAGAGGTGAAATTCCTCAGCCATGTTGTATCAAAGGAAGGCATATCAGTAGATCCAGGAAAAATCTCTGCCATCCTAGATTGGAAGTAGCCTAGAACTCCCACCGAAGTCAGAAGTTTCTTAGGACTGGCTGGGTATTCTCGGAAATTCATCAAGGATTTTTCGAGACTATCTTGTCCATTGACAAAACTAATTAAGAAGCATGCAAAGTTTATCTGGACACCTGAATGTGAGGCAGCCTTCCAAGAGCTAAAAAGGAAGCTGATCACTGCTCCTGTGTTGACCATTATTGATGGAAATCAGGATTTGAAAGTCTGGACAGATGCTTCTAGAGAAGGTTACCCTTTTTATATAAACAAACATGTTAGAAATGACATTTTTAAATCTCATTTTAACATGTTATCCTTTTATTTGTTTAAGGTATTGGTGCGGTGCTAATGCAAAGGGACAGAGTAGTTGCATATGCTAACCGACAGTTGAAACTGCATAAGAAAAATTGTGCCACTCATGATCTTGAGCTAATGGCCCTTGTATTTGCTCTAAAGATATGGAGGCACTATCTCTTGGGTGAGAAGTTCGAACTATATACGGATCACAAATCCTTGAAGCATCTTTTCAACCAAAGAGATTTGAATTTGAGGCAGCAATGGTGGGTTGAATTTCTTGCAGCCTATGACCTGGATATCCTATATACTCCAGGGAAAGCCAACGCTGTAGCCGATGCACTCAGCAGGAAGAATGCGGACAACGTCAATCTTATTATCGCCAATCTCATTATTACACCTTCCTTGATTGATAAAATCTCTGCTCTTAAGGATGATAAATTTATTCAGAGAATTATCAAAAGAATTCGGGAAGTCGAACCCACGATTTTCCAAATTGACGACAAAGGGGTTCTGATGCTACTAGGCCGAATCTGTGTCCCGTACATTCCCGAGCTCAGAGAGGAAGTTTAGATGAATGCCATAAATCTAAGCTTAGTATTCATCCAGGGGTGAGCAAGATGTATCGCGACCTCAAGCGCACGTTTTGGTGGAGATCTATGAAGAGAGACATTTCTATATATATTGCTAGATGTCCCACTTGTCAGCAAGTCAAAAGCGACCAACGGAAGCCGGCAGGATTGTTGAAACCAATAGAGGTTCCACGTTGGAAATGGGACCAAATTTCTATGGACTTTATTGATGGCTTGCCCCGAACCAGAAAAGGAAATGACAGTATATGAGTGATAGTATATCGCCTTACAAAGACTGCCCATTTCATCCCTGTCAAATCAAATCGAACGGCTCGAAGTCTGGCGCAGCTTTATTCCAAAGAGATTGCCAGACTGCATGGAGTTCCCAGTAACATTGTCAGTGACCGTGATCCATTATTTGCTAGCAAGTTCTGGGAGGCTTTCCAAGAAGAGCTTGGAATCAAGTTGAATATGAGCACTGCTTATCACCCTCAGACAGATGGCTAGACTGAGAGGGTAAACCGCATATTAGAAGACTTATTGCGAACATGCATTCTTGATTTTGGCGGTTCATGGGAGGATCATTTACACTTGGTTGATTTCTCTTATAATAATAGCTACCAAGCAAGCCTGCAGATGTCGCCGTTCGAAGCACTATATGGCAGGCCATGCATATCCCTCGCATGTTTGGTGGAACCAGGAAATCGATTAGCCTTGGTCCCGACATGATTCGCAAAGCAGCAGAGAAAGTTGATTTTATTAAGAAGCGCCTACTAACTGCTCAGAGCTGACAGAAAAGCTATGCAAACTCACGGAGAAGAGATTAAGAATTCTCTGTTGGAGATTATGTATACTTGAGGGTTTCCCTATTGAGAGGTGTTGTTCGTTTTGGGAAGACTGGGAAATTGGCGCCGAGATTCATTGGTCCATTCCCTATTCTCGAAAGGATTGAAACTCTCGCTTATAGAGGCAGTTTCCCGACTGGTTGCCAGGGGTCCATAATGTATTTCATGTGTCCCAACTCCGAAGGCATGTTCATGATCCAGACTTAGTTGTGGAGGAAGCACCACAACAAGATTTGGAGATTACGCCGAGCTTTGCATTAAGGAGGGAGCCAGTGAAAATTGTTGGCAAGGAGACCCGAATTCTGAGGAACAAGAGGAACCATCTGGTTAAAGTGCAGTGGAGCAGGGATCCCAGAGACTGTACATGGGAGACTGAGGATAGCATCAAACAGGCTTATCCCAAGTGCAGAGTAGACATCTACGATTAACTCTGGTGTTGAGGTACATTTACAATATTTACATTTTCCATTTTGTTTCCTACTTTACTTTGTTTCCTTTTCGGGGACGAAAAGATTTTAAGTCGGAGAGATTGTAACATCCCGGAAAATCAGAACTAATTTAAAAAATTTATTTTGACTATTTCAGTGAATTTGGAATAGTTAAAATAATTTATTTTACATAATAACGATTAAAAATTTATTTTAATCGAAGATAGAACGAATATATTTATTTTAATTCCAAAAAGAACTAGAATTAGCACGGCAGTTTGAAAAGTCAAAGTTGAACTTTGACGGAATGTACCAGATTCAGAATTTAACGGATTTTAGTGAAACCAAAAATATCTAAATCTGTTTGAACATATCTTTCCAACAAATCCGAAAAAACGAAATTTCAGAGCAGAAATCAAAAGTTATGGTCAGTTGAATATTCGGATTAGTCGTTATAGTATAATTAATAGCCCATATAAAAGGCCATTTTACAAACGACCTCCGTTTTTGACGAAACCACTTTTGTTGAAACAAGGATGTCAAATTATTGCTAGGTTTCAATTTTCATAATTTTATGAATTAATATATGAGCGTGGAAAAAGGTAATGTGTTTTGTTCATTTCAGTCAAATTTAATTGACTGGAAAATAGCCATTTTTCAAACGGTCTTGGAATTCAGCGAAGTTAATTTTGTTAGGACCGTATTGTCATAAGAAAGCCAAATATATTTTTCTATAATTTTTAGAGTCAGTATGTGGCCCCGGTAAATTATAGTGTCCACTTAAATTTAATATATATTGATATGTATATTTAATTTAAAGAAAAACCTATCGAAACAGTTGATTTGGCTGACGAGACATATCCCATCGCGTCCGGAATAAGGGTATTTAGCTAGGGACGACACTCATTGGGTTTGAATCGGAGTTCGTACGAATGGATGGGCCTTATTTGAATTAAATAGAATTAATTAATTAAATAATATAAATTGGAAATACGCCTATAAATACGATTCATATAACCCTAAAATACATTTCCTGTAGCGCCGTCGTATCTTCATATCAATGGCCCTCACGCTCCCATCTTCTTCCATTGATTTCTCCAAATCCTCTTCATAATATTCAAAACAAATTGAACAGAATTCAAGAGCATAGTTTGATCTTTATTTCTATACGGATAAGATCGAATATAGTCAAGTGGATTGAGGGAATTTCGAGCGCAAAGGAACTGCTTTGCAACTTCTTCCCGAGACTATCAGAGGTGCGAGTTGCACCAATCTCGGAGTGCCAGTGGAGGAGGCCAAGGCGGTTGGAGGCGCAGTCCCTGATCCGATCCTGACGGCTTCTGGCGAGGGGCGTGGCGAACTCTAGGAGGCGAATACCATTTTGAAACTGTCGACCGATGTCTGAATGGAAGGAGAAGGGTATTATATAATTTAATTTATTTATTTATTATGTTTAAATTGTTATCAACTTAAATAAACCATATCTTGCTCAAACGAATTCGGAATTTAATGACTTTAGGACCGTTGGAATCGTGAGACCGAGATCTGCCTTTTTATACTTACTGGAGCGAATTATGAGCGGATCGGATTTTGGAAAAAAATTCGAATCTGAATTATTCAGAATAAAAACCACACTGTGAGAAAATCTATTCTTTTTTAATTTGTAATTAATATTTATTAATCATTATTGTGGTGTTACGCATACGTTGTGATATTGTGTTGATTACCATTCGTAATTTGATTTGTGATGGATATATTATGTGGATCCATTGTCTTGATCATTTTATTGATTAGATTTGTTGAATTCAAAGATTAACGTTATTGTTAATTATAGTTGAGTTAAATATTAGGTTAAAATAAAAATTCATGTCTTTGTTGTGGGTCAAAAAAAAAAGAACATTAGATAGATAAAAATGTATCTACATTTGATTTTATATTTTTAGGGTAAATGTAACATTAAAAATAAAATTTTTGAGATAGAAATGGTTTTACCTTAGATTTTACATTTTTAATGTTTATGCAACATTAAAAATAGACACTATGATATAAAAAATGTCCTTACTTTAGATTTTACAATGTTAAGGTAGATGCAACATTAAAAGAAGGGATTAAATAAGAACATTACATTTTTCAATGTAATAAAGGAATATAAAAAGATTACATTTTTCATTTGTATTTTTAGATGCAAATGAAACATAGAAAAAAGATTACATTTTTCATTTGTATTTTTAGATGCAAATGAAACATAGAAAAAAGATTACATTTTTCATTTATATTTTTAGAAGCAAATGAAACATAGAAAAAAAAAAGATTACACATTTTTATTCACATTTAGATGTGAATAAAAACATAGAAGTAAAAAAGTACATTTTCATTTGTATTTTACAGGCAAATAAAACATCGTTTTAAAAAGTATATTTTTATTTGCATTTCATATGTAAATAAAAACATCGTTTTAAAAAGTATATTTTTATTTGCATTTCATATGTAAATAAAAACATCATTTTAAAAAGTATATTTTATTTGCATTTCATATGTAATAAAATCATTGTTTTAGGAAGTACTTTTGTATTTACATTGTAGGCATAAACCAACACACTTTTTTGAAAAGGTGCAATTTTAGTTGCATTTTACATGTAAGTAAATATATGAATTAGAAGGTTATATTTTGATTTCAACTTTTGATATAAATAAAAGACTGAATTTAACGATATATGTTTATTGTCAAAATATGGACAATAGAAAGATTAGAATCAAAAACTATATTTTTATTTACATTTTAGATGTAAATAAAAGAACAGATTTTAAAGTGATACTTTTGTTAAACATTTCAAATGTAAATAAAGGATTAGGATCAAAAGTTGTATTTTTATTGTCACTCTAGGGACAATAAAAAGAGTAAAAACAAAAGTAACATTTTAATTTGCATTTTAGATGTAATATAAATGGTTGGATTTAAACGCTATATTTTATCGTCATTTTAGATGCGATAAAATGATAAAATTTTAAAGTTACAATTTTAAATATGTTTGATCGAAGTAGTTGAAAATCGTCATACGACTTATATTTATATATATTTATATATTATAAATTAAACGAATCGCGCGCGGTAGTTCACGTTTGGCAATCGTAACTTTAAACGATTATACCGAAAGATCCGACCGTCGGATTCTTTCAAAACTGGAACCGCTAGGACTGGTTTGGGAAGATCTTCCCAATGATTTAAATTTCGTCAAAATCCAACAGTTGGATTTCAAGATATGTGTAAATCAAATTTTGGTAAAAAGAGCGCCAGGGCCGCCCATCGACCTGAAGCGTCGTTTAATTATATTGAGCTATTTTAAATAAATAAAAATAGCAATAAATCGTTATAAATAAATATTAATGATATAAAATGATTTAAATGACAATTATTTGAGAATTTATTTGAAAAAACCGAGTTCAACTCATTTGAAGTAATTATACGGTGATTTAAATCGAACAAATAGAAGACGGCAATTGAAGACTGGCAATTTTCAACATCGAATGGATGGTTACTGATGCCCTGGACTGATTTGCTCCCAGGAAAGGGTTACATTGGTAGTTGTCTGGACGTTCTTGTTAATTGTCCAGATATGCGAGCACCGACGAGAAATCAGGTGACTCTGGTTTCGTTCAGACCTAGAACGGACTTGTAAATGGATGCGTGTCTGACGTTGGAGTTCATTCCATGTAATTAAATCAATTTCTTTCTAATGTATATCCGTTTGGTGGCGGGGAATTCATTCTCTTGCTTAGCACCCTCAGAGAGTATATATGGATAGTGGTTGGTCGCATGGCGTGAACTGTCAATGTGGCACGTCAAGATGCAAATGATCAAGGCTTTTGTTGAAAAGCAGGCCTCGTGGTTGATGATCAAAGCATAGCCTATAACGAACTGGGATTTTCGACTCCGAAAATCATCACCAAACTACCATGTTGACCATTCAAACATCGAACATTCCATATCATTAATAGAAAGAAGTTAGAGGGTGAGAATAGGTAAGATAGAAAAATTAGAATAGAAGAAGAAGAAGATCACCACAGAACCGAATCAGAGTAATACGAATCTCACAGCAGAGCGAATAAAATATAATATATTACATAACTTTACAATAAAACAGTATAATGACATTATCAGAGTACAACCCTTACAGCGGAAATAACAATAGCTATATAATCCTGAAGCCTCCTACTTCAAGCTCCTCCAAGTATATCTGTAAAGACCTGAACTACTTGACTGCCCGTACTAATTTGGGCACCCAAGAGTTTAGGGGAAAAACAAAACAAAATAAACTCTGGGTCAGTCATGGGACTAGTGTGAGTAAACTCAAATCATTTGTTTTAACTTTTCAAAACCCTTTTCAAAAGAAAAGATAGACCGATCCACACATAAACACAGATGGTTTTTACCTTACGATCACCCAAATAGTTTTGGAAAACCAATACTTCTCTGATATTATGATAATGTCTAATCATAAGTAATTAACAATCTAGCAGAACACTTGCATCTCACATTCCACATATTTAGTATACAAACAAAACCACGGGCGCTTATTGGAGATTGGATTCCAACTATGACAAGGTATGGGACCACCTGCCGATAGTGTATCTCTAGAGGCAAATACACTGGGTTCAACAAGAACATCTTGCAACCCGACCCACACATGACCGACCACTCATTTCGGTTGAGTGTAACGAATGTATATCACCAACGAATGGGAGGTACCCATCGTCTTCCCGAAAAGGGACAGCATCGAACATAGATAAAGAATGAAATTGATTTTCTCTAGATAGGTGATATACACCCTAATGGGAGCGACCCACTTAGCCAAGCTGCCTGCCCGATTTCTGTCATTTTCTGGTTGATGAGGCTTGAGGTCATAATGTATCCTTTGAAACACTTGACCACCATTCACTTTGAATGCCACATCGTCATACCCGTCAAATCACAAATTTGATTTCTTCAAAAATACCACGGGTATAAAGCTAAGAGAAACAAATTCCTCCGCCACGAAACGTAAGTACGTTTTAAGAGATCAACTTACGCGATCCTTTAGATATACTCTGTCAGACATTCGTCCATTCACATTTGTCCTGGGACTGGACAAACCGAAGGCACTATTCTGTAAACAGGATAGCCCTTGCATAACTCCATCTTCGTTACCTCCATCAAATTTGATCGCAACGCTAACGTCCATACAGAGTGGTTTTCAGATAATGAATCTGATTCCAGTCTCTCCGTATTAACGACGATAAAATGGTCAAAAACATCGATAGTCGGGGATTTAACTATCAAAGAAAAACAGGTGTGCAACCAACGATATTATTTCCAAATGGAAATTCTATCGATCAATCATCAATCAACACTTATCTCTTTCTATAAAATTATCTTTAATTTATCCATTTTACCATTTCTATATAATCGCTATTTCTTATTTTCTAAATTCAGGAAATATACGTCATCAATCATTGGAAAACATTTCCATTTCTATTTCACATATCACTGTCATTCCAGTATTCCTTCTCATCAACATTTCATTTTCTATGATTAGAAAATATCTCTGATTATATTTGGAAAATGTTTCCAAAATTTATTCATCTGATTTAAACAGATGTTTAAATAAACATCACCAAGCCAATCTAAACCATCATGGTCATTAACTCAACTTCTTAACCTACTTCCACTATCGAACCTTAACCACTTCTTAGTTAAAACTGAAGTCAATCAAGTTGGGGTATAATTTCCTCTCAGACCTTAACCGAACGAAATTTCTAACCTCGAAATAGACAAAGTTCAAACTTTAATCTTTAAGAAACTTCCTTGCGAAACTCTCGGATTCTATTTACGAATCCACTTCCTTTACAAATCATTTGATTATAACTAAAATGTTATAATTCCATGCTTTCAAAATATATTAACTTAAATACACCTTTTATATCTTAATTTGGATAAATAAACAAATCACTAATTTATTAACAATAAGTAAAAGTTGATTTGAAACAGAAAGTAAACCTTACTTTCCTTAATTCGATATAAACGAATTCCAATGTATAATTCATCCTCGAATAACCACTATCCGATAACTCTCTTTCGAATAAACTATATTCGATTCCTCTATTCAAATAACTAATATTCGATAATCCTTTTCTTCGAATAATATATTCGATAATCCCTCTTCGAATAAACCATATTCGATTACTCTTCTCGAATAACCTATATTCGGTAACTCTACTTTGAATAAGTGCCATTCGATAAATTCCTTTGGACTAACTTTATTTAATTTACCAATACTTGACTAACGCGAACTATTTAACTCCATTTGGATAACTCTAATTCGATTTACCATAACTGGTTCACTCTAACTGATTAACTCTAACTGGGTAACTCTAACTGATTAACTTTAACTGATTAATTCTAACTCAACTTATTTAACTCATCTTGACTAGTTCGACTTATTTACTCCTATTGATTAACTAATACTTGATTTAAACTCCATTCGTTTGACTCTAGATCGCAGCAATCACAATGGTTACGCCAGATTCCCTCAGGAAACATCCGACTGCCGTAGGCTATCTGCAGCCCTGCGAATTACGCTAGCAATCGTACGAAATGGCAACTCATCTTGAATACTATGTTTGACTAATTCTATCTCAAATAACTATATTCTATCAACTCTAATTGAATAACTAATATTCAATTAATTCTAATTCGATTAACTCTATCTGATTAATCCTAACTGATTTACTCCTTTGATTAATTCTACGTTTATTCAGTTTCAAATATCGATTTTGAATTCGATTCTTACTTCTTTATATAAGTCCCGACTTATATATTCTATTTATCCATGATAAATACTTCATTTAATTTATAAAATATTACTTATAAATTTATCTCCTCAATCTATCTGTTAGAATAGATTCTATTTAAAATCTTTGCTTAAATTCCATATCATATTATACCGGTGTGCGAAGCACGGGTTAAAATTTTTCAAACATAAAATTCTCCTTTGATACAATTTCTAGTCACTTTTCAAGTATTTCCTTTTACAATATATTTATTTTCTAAATAAATATCACTTTTATTTTATTATCAAATGAAAAATATTCTTATTATAAAATCCTTTGATTTTATAAATATTTAACTTCTACTATACACTTTTAAAAGATCTTATTTATTTTCTAAATGATATTCCCTTTACTATTTGCTATACAAATACTTTCCCTTTCCTATTCGTTATACAAATATTTTCCTTTACTATTTGTTATAAAATACTTCTTCTTTCTATTCTATTTATTTTTCAAATAAATATCCCTTTTCAATTCTATTTGTAAATGGTTTATAAATATTTCTTTTTCAATTCTATTTATTTGATTAACAAATAAATATTCCTTTTCCAATCTATTTATTTTCTAAATAAATAGTTTCTTTTTATAAAATCTTTTGATTTTATAAATATTTGTTTTTCAATATAACATTGAAAATTTCCTTTTTAACATTCCAGTATTCCCTATGGTATTTAACATACCATACAACAATGATCGGCATCATTCAACCATACAAAATCAACAACAGATTTCGTGTCACATCATATAATACAATATATGAAAAATAGTAAAATAAATGTTGAGGAACCCAGTTGGGTCCCTCCGACCTGTTTCCCTGCATCCACAGATGTCAGTCAACAAAAATAACACAAATGTAAAATATTCTGATAGACAGAATCAATATTCGATTGACGATTTATATATATCGTTATCAATAGTTTCAACCAATTTAACTAACAATTCAACCAACCAACAACCACACAGCAAATCAACCAATATTTATCAGCTTTAAAAATGCGTTATAAAAAATATAGGTTGAGCAAAGTTAGTGATAGTTACTCACATTGAAGGGTTATCGTTAAATAACGATAATTGGTGATTGATTTGATTCAGCCATTTAGTTTCACCATAAATCCAAATGAGCTTCAATTCATTCCCCGTCAGCTCCATTGCGTAGCCCCCGTCCATACGATCCAAATGGATCCAACCGTTCGAGATTCTGATATCGTATGACACAGATATTAATTATACAAATAATACAGTTATTTAAATTTTAAATAAAACTTAAATTCTAAAATATAAATGGGCTTTAACCTTTCAATCTACCCGCCCACCTTCATTTTCCACCCGACCCGCTCATCGTCTCCTTCCTCCCAGTATCACGCTCCTCAACCCACCATTCCTAAAGCTTCCATCCATTACAACTCCCCAATTACTCCGTGGTATTCAAAACCAAAGCCACTGTACTCCCTCTCTTCAAAAAATCCACAAACCAATACCCAAAATGCCCAAGTCGAACTCCCCTGGATGAAATCGTGACCACAGTCATTCACTCGAGCACGCACAGTACTTACGCCAGCAATGTACACCGATTTCCACCAATTTGTGCGCTCGAGCACCTTTTCCTCTCATAAACCCAAATTCGAACTCTAAATGATTCGAAACTCCTCCAATTTCCCCGAACCTTAAACCCTAGCGTCGCCGTCCGTTTTCGAGCTCGACTGAAAGTGCATCGCACGTAGCAAAACAGGGATAGAATTGGACAGTAACTGATAAGGATTCCATATACATAAGTATCAGGATTTATACATTTTAATTTGATTTTCTTTTGATTTTTATAAAGATCGAAATCCTTTCCTGGAAGAAGAAAAATGACGGCTACCTCTTTTTGACTAGAGAAAATTTTATCTAGGGTTAGAAAATGGTAAGGATTATATGTAGGGTGAAAATATTATTTTTTTTATTTGATTATTCTATTTTATTTTAAGCAAACGCTACTTTTCTGTGTCCTCTAAAATTCCTGTGATCACACACGATACCCAAAAATCACGAAACTGGACATCAACTTCAGTTTGACATTACGGTCCAAACGAAACTGGTTTCGTTGAATTCCGACTTCGTTTGCTCACATAGCGTATTTTTAACCATCGAAATACTGACTGTTTTTCACTTTAAAATCCCGTACGGCCACACATTGACTTCAAAAATCACGAAAATTGAAATCTAGCAATAATTTAATACTGCGGATCCAACAAAATTAGTTTCGTCGAATTCTGAAGTTGTTTGAAAAACTGGCTATTTTTAAAGCTCTAAATAACCCATTTAAATACAAAAATATATTTAAAAACAATTAAATTTAATATTTAAAAATAAATATTATCGTATATATTCACAACAGAATATCATACACCTCCAATGGGATTTATAACTCGATATTTCAAATCCAGTGTTACATCGATATTCGATTTATATTTAAAAATCCATTTTAAAATATAAATAAATCGATATAAATTATAAAGGAATTCCATAGCGACTGTTCTAAAATTTGATTTGGACATATATCAAAATCTACACGACGAAATCCTGATTTTTCTCTTCCACTAGAAAAATATACTTCATCAGCCCCCAACGTTTCTTGTTTCACAGAAATCCGATTTAAAACGGACCCTGTACATTCAGTTGAAGTTCAAATCACCAAATTACGAACTGCAGCGCCATTTCGAGCTCGATTATAATTATATTATAATTATACGTTCAAACTGGCATTCAAATAATATATTTGTTATTCTAATTCAATTCTAAACTGAATTAAATATCAAAGATGATCCAATTCACACTACTATGTGAATCCCACTATTTCTGACTATTTTAGAAATTAAATATGTTATTATATTATTTATTTTGATTAAATATTCAATATCATTAAATTTTGGTCATTTTAAATAACCAAACCATTATTCAAATAATTAAATAAATTAATTATATCGTTGAAAAATGCGGGTCGTTACATAGCCTGTTTAGGCATAGCTTTGTGTATAACGTGACTTTGCGAGCCTCACACCCTGGTATGAGTCAAAAAGGGGATCAAGACCGTAGGGAGTGCACACGTTTCTTTCTAGCTAGAGTAGTGTCAGCGACTTACCAGCCCTGACATTTTTACTTATGTGGATGTTGGATTATGAGGTTCCTTGGGTTTTATAGGTTGTTAGCGGCTATATTAAAGGTTCAAAAGAACCGGGAAACGTGTGTTCAGTCATAACTAATCCACTAACGTATGTGTGGACCGGCCCTACCGCATCCAAGGGTTCGCCAGAGTCCGAATCCTGAGGCATTTGCTAGAGTGTCTCGAATCGGGGAGGACGATCCCTAGCCTCGACTCATGATGGAAACCAAATTCCCAGTACGACATTACGGTTTTGATTGTAAACCTATATATGGCGACATAGTATATGGTACCTCTGCAGTCTAGGATTGATACATTTACTTTGAAATATTTTCTAAAACTGATTAGACACTAACAATAATATTAAAATATTATTTTATACGTATCAAGTCATGTTTGATTATTATAAGGTAAAACTTTATCCTCTGGTTTGCGTTGCATTGTGTGATGGGACTTGAGTCTTATAGTGGTTTCATTTTTCTAAAAAGACATTGCGTTGTTTTGAATAAAATTAGTTTAAATTATGCACTGGCAATCCAATGGAGTAAACCCGTTCCGCGTTAGCGGCGTGGTCTTGTGATTTGCCACCTTATTAGATAATGTAGTAGAAGATTTCTCATGCCAGTCCCATGACTAACTCGAAGTTTGTTTCACTTTGCAAACTCAGGTGCCCTCTTTCTTACATGGGCAGCCAAGTAATAGGTTTGGGTCATATTTGAGACGTGTGCTGGATTGAAGACTTCTGTAGGAAGAAAACGATGACCTCTCTTTTATCTTTTATTCTGTTTTTGAGACTTTATTCCACTCTTGGTATTTGATGTATGTTATGCAGTTTTGAGACTTATTTCCTTTTCATTCAGACTTTCTATTTTGCTAAGTGTATCATGTATATGCATACTCTGATGTATTGGATATTATGATGCTGATGACTTCCGCTGCAATGATTTATGTGTTATGATATTATCTGAGATCTGTTTTTGTTGTAAATATGCCATATTCCAATGATTATCCTTGCTTTCGTCCTACGAAAATTTGGGGTTATCACACAAATATAAACATAAGTACAAGCAGAACCCAGTAAAACATGAATTACATATTCCAATATAGCAAATGGCTTGAAATTTGTTTGAAGCCCTAGATTGAGTTTGAGTGTATGTATGTGTGTGTGTGTGTGTGTGTGTATATATATATATATATATATATGAGAGCACGTATTTATAATTGAATATAAAATTATTTTTATTACTTTTGCCAATATATTTTGTAAGGAAGGTAAAAGCAATAAATTACATATTGGTAACCAACTAAAATACACTAATGTTGATTTGAATATAATTCAAATTGAACTATGAATTTAGAGCGATTTAACCATATTGAATTAGTAAATGAGAATTTTAATATTTAGTTTAACTTATGTAGGTAAATTAATTGAGTTTAAATGAATCGTGTAAGTTGAAATTGAACAGTTCTGAAATAAAATTGAATCTGTAACGAACCGGAATTTTCGACTCCGAAAATCAACATCAAATTACCATGTTGACCATGCAGACATCGAACATTCCAGATCATTAATAGAAAGAATTTAGAGGGTGAGATAAGAAAGAAAGAAATATTAGAATAGAAGAAGAAGAAGAACACAACACAACACAGAGTCTCACATCGCAGTGGAACAAAATATAATACAGAAATAACCTTTATTGAAAGCTTTTGAAATACTTACAATATCAGAGTACACATCTGGACAGTGATACTAAGCTGTCCTCATATAACACACAGCGGAATAGTAATAATATCACACGTCTGGACTCTTTCAGCTCGTCTCTTCATAGCAGTCGATAACCTGAACCTGTACAACCCGGCCTAACCCGAGCATTTACAAAACACCGGGTCAGTCTGGTGAACCAGAGTGAGATAAACTCGCACAGTAATAAGGGTGAATCATCCAATCATGATTTTAAAGTTCAAACATCCTTTCAAAAGAAAGGATAATCGTAAGACCAAATCAACACATAAACACGGACGGTTTTAACCTTACGATAACCCAAAAACATTTTTGAAACCAATATCTTGTCTGATATTATAATAATGTCTAAATACAAGTAAATAGAATCTAGTGGAACGCTTGCATCTCACGCTCCACATATATAGTATAAAATCAAAACCCGCAGGCGCTTATTGGGAATTGGATTCCAACTTGACAAGGTATGGGTCCACCTTCCGATAGTGTATCTCTAGAGACGAATACACTGGGTTCAACAAGAACTTCTTGCAACCCGGCCCTCACATGACCGACCACTCATTTCGCTTGAGAGTATCGAATGTATATCACCGACGGTTGGGATCAGCAACCGTCTCCCGACAAGGGACAGCATCGAAACATAGATTTAAGAAACAAATAGGACTTCCTCTAGATAGGTGATCATACACCCTAATGGGAGCGACCCACATAGCCATGCTGCCTGCCCGATTTTTGTCATTTCCCGGTTGATGAGGCTTGAGGCCAGAATTAACTCTTGAACATCTGGTCGTCATTCACTTTGAATGCCACATCGTCAAATCCATCAGATATCACTAATTGATATCCACAAAAATACTCTAGCTGGAAGCTAGAGAATGGCAATTCCCTGCCAACAACTATCGCACGTTTGAAGAAATCAACGTACGTGATCCTTTGGAAATACTCTGTCAGACACTCGTCCATATACGTCATCCAGGAACAGGATGAACCGAAGGCACTTTCCTACCGCATCCAGTATATAGGAATCACCCCATGGATCAGTAGCGAGAAGTCCTTGCAATCCGTAGATTCCAACTACGACAGAATCACAGTTTATCTCTGCTTGCCAGGCAGAGAAGATTAGCGGTTCTTCCGTGTATGAAAATCCACAGTCTTCAATGCTCCATCTCAACCATCTTCTGAGAACTTCCACGTATTTGTTGGTCGGAATGGTTTTCGAATATAAATTCGATCCCGGTCTTTCCATACCAACAATCGTATTGGACAGATTTGATAGTCGGTGTTTTAACTATCAAAATATACAGTGTTTCAATCATGACACTCCAATGAGTTCACTGATTCAGTATTTTGCATCATTTGGCCTTTAACAAACTAATTTCCTTTTTGTTAAATTAAAACTTCTAACTCCTTTAAATATTCAAAAATACGATATTTGAATAACTCTAATTGATTAATTAACATTCGTCTTAACTCCATTCGCTTGACTCTAGATCACAGCGATCACAATGGTTACGCCTGATTCCCTCAGGAAACATCCGACTGCCGTAGGCTATCTGCAGCCCTGCGAATTACGCTAGCAGTCGTACGAAATGGCAACTTAGCCGAATAATTATGTTTGGCTAATTCTATCTTGAATAACTATATTCAATTTCCCATTTTGAAATCTCATTTAAAATTCTCCTTTTTCTAGATCTCGTTTTCAAATAACGTTAATGTAAAATTAACGTCTTAACACTTTGAATCTCACTTAAAACTCTGGTTTATAATAAACCCTTTTATCGTAATCTCCTTTCACTTAATTCAAATAATTGAGTACGTTTATTTCCTTTCACCATTCAATTGGCTTGCATCTCACATTCGGTAACCTTTTTAAATGAATTCCCATTTAAAAATATATTCCTAAATTCATCATAAAATAATAACTTATTTCAAACATTAACTACTTTAGTAGTCAATCCCTTTATTTACTAAATTAAATATTAAATCCCTTTTTAAATCCTTATTTAAATTCAAACAATATTCATTTAACTATTTTAGTCAAAACACATTAATTTGATAAACAATTCTAATTCCAACCGGTCGATTTAATTAACTCAAAAACTTGATTATCTCATTAACCGATTTCAACAAATCCTCGCTTTAAATTAATTAAAAATATAATTAATTTAAATAGATTCTAATTATTTGTTTTCTTTACAAAACAATTTCCCAAGGTTTTTACCATTTAATTCATTTCTTATTCTTCAACTGGTAAATCTGATTAACATCAACATTTGCTTTGCAAAATAAATTCATAACAAATCAAAGTCTTAAACAAATAAAATATTTATTTATTTCTCTTAAATAACTTTTATTCAAATAATATAGTTCAAATCTAACTCTGGTTATAAAATAAATTTTATAACCTCAACTCTATCGATTCACCTGTCGGTGAATCAATATCTATAACTCGATTGGTTTTAAAAGCCATACTCTGCCAAATACTTAACCAATATCGCCCATTGGTTTAAACCAAACAGATGTTGAATATCCAGTCAATAATCAACCATCAAATCAATCACACAAACAGATCAGTTCATATATGAGAATATGAAAATAAAAATACATTTTGAGGGATCCGGTTGGGTCCCTCCAACCTGTTCTTCCCTGTATTCAAATGGTTATCACAAACCAGGTCAAACAATTCCATTTAACTGATATATCATAGCAATTAGCAACCATTTTGTATCAACTAACCAACAAAACATTTTCATCAGTTCCTCCAGTTCAAACGAAAACACGTTTATTTTATAAACGTGACCAACCAAGGCGAGTCACCTTTATTGGAACCAATCGTTAACATAACGATTTGGTATTTCATTGAAATTAAACACAGTTTAATTTCATTAGTTAAACCATCAAACAAAGGTATAATTAGCAAACATGCAACAACGGCAAGCAGAGCACACAAAACAAAAACACCCAATTTATATGAAAATATAAATGGGAAACTGAGTGAGTTTAACTCACCTTGCTTTGACGATAAAATGTTTGTTTTTAACTGAATTAAACGACCGTTTAATTTAGTAAAAATTCCGGTTTCTTCCAACGCTGACCAATCCTGCTCCATCTCGTAGCCTTTTCCGATACGATCAAAATGCTCCTATGTTTGTTCAACTCTGATAACAAACGACCAAGTTACCATTATTATTAATGTACGTTCTTCCGTGAATAAAATAGCGTTTAATTAATTATAATTTATTACTTAAATTAGTAATAATACCGCTGTTACCCTGCGCTGCCTTACTTGTGATGATCCCATCCGTGCCATCCTTAAATCTCGCCCAAACCATCACCGTGTTGTTTTCTCTTCCAACGTCCATCCCCTTTGTGTACTCACGGTTCTAGTTCCTTCGATTCCCCTACATGCTTCCTTTCCACGTCAAGCATTAACAGCTCATTTCATGTTTTTTTTTTTTTTTTTTTTTTTTTTTTTTTTTTTTTTTTTTTTAGAGAGGAAGGCCGAAGCCCAGGCTCCCATTTTCCCACCTGACGTTCATCCATGCAGCTTCTCCATTTGATTCCACCGTGTCCACCCCTCCATCCCAACACTTATTTCACAACATCCCCTTCAAAACCCCATGCTCCACCGCAAGCTACTTGGATCCCTTCGTTTCAGACTTTCTTTTGTCCCTTTCCCTTATGTAGCAAACACCACCACACTCATATGTGCCGCCACCCCATTTACACGTTAAAGTCTCCCCTTCCATTCGCTGCTTATACAGACTTTCGGATTTTTTTTTTTTATTGTTGAACAGACCGAAGAAAACAATGAAGCGCACCTATTTATAAGGAAAAGCGTCGTGGGAGGCAAGTAATTGAGGTTATAGGTTTGCAGAAAGAGAAATAGACTAGCTGTATGATGGTGAGTGTCTCCAAACGTGGTCGGCAAGGGATGTGGTTGTTTGGGACGCAAGTAATTGAGAAATGTGGGGCGCAAGCTACTGGAAGTACGTAAGCAAAAGAATGAAGAAAAGTGAAGTGGTGGGATAGAAATATTCATATTATAATGTATAAAACTTTGATGCGGAGAAATCTTATTAGAAACCACTACATACGATTTCTGTCTACTGATAAAAAGGCTGTTCTTGATGTAAAACGATATTCCGGATCCAATGGAACAAGTTTCGTCGCAATTCGAGGTCGCATGAAAAAATTTCCTTTATGAAACCGGAAATGAACACGCATTTAATTTTTCTACGATCACCAGATAAATCGAATCAACTTGAAACTGCGAACATCGACAATAACTTTTTGATACGAACCCAACGGCACTAATTTCGTTACATTCTGAGACTGTTGCCCCGGTAGGCTGTTTTTACCCTGAACCGCCTTACCCTTTTTAACGCTAAATTTCTCGATCTCTAAAAATAACAAACTATATACCTATCCTGACTCTAATCGACGATACGAACTCAACGGAACTGGTTTCGTGGCCTAATTCGATCGTCTGCTCAAGTTATGCCAAATATCCTTTTATTTATTTTAATACGCGCTATAGAAATTTGAACGGGCGTTTACGGCTACCATGGTCACATACGATATCGGTTTTCCACGCAATTCACCACCGTACAATAATTCAGCGATACGGTTCTAATGAAACTGATTTCGTCGAATCTGAGTCCGTTTGCAAAACGGCCATTTTAAAGGCCTATAATTTAATAACGATTTTCCATAGCGACTATTTCAAAATTTGATTTGGCCATAAATATCAAACTATAACACGAAATCTGGATTTTTCTCTTTCATATGAAAATTATCGTCAATATGGTACCAACGTGTCTTGTTTCATAGAAATCCGACTTATATCGAATCCTGTATTCTCAGTTGAAGTTCAAACTCGAATTTACGAACTGCAGCGCTATTTTCAAGCTCGATTTATAATTATATAAATATATAACGTCCAACTTCGTTTTTAATAAACGAATTCAATATTAAACTCCATCGATATTCCAAATAAAATATTTAAAACTAATTTAAATATTCATATTCAATTGGTCGAAAAAACACGGGTCGTTACATTCTTCCCCCCTTAAAATAATTTCGTCCTCGAAATTGCTAAGGTAAGAAAGAACATATAAATTCATTAGCTTCCAAATTCAATTTATTTTAAATCAATTCAATACAATTAATATATATTTTCAAAAATATTGAAAATTTTCTAATACCTTAAATTTCCGAAAAATTTCGCCAGCACCTCCTCTGTACGGCTCAATCGGTACAACCACAATTTGCCTTCCTGGGCCTTCTCTAATCCAAAAGAAAATGAAACAGCCAAGCGGCTTGCCAAACAGGCTCATAAATCACCAAATCCATATAAAAATAAACGTGTACCTTTTTATCGGGCATATCATTATATCCTTTCCATCTGCTGCCCTATCAGCTTATACAAATGCATTGCCAACGAAATTCCAACTTTATCCTCATAACCAAATCCTTCACGCGTCCAAGCCAAATTCCATTCTTGACTCAATTTCCATCCATCATCAATTTCAACTCTTAAGTCACCAGTCCAACACCATTTCAGATTCCTGTCTCCCAATTCAAATCTGATTCTGCTCGATATATTATATCCCGATCCAATTTCCAGTTAATTGGTTTCAATTCAATCCATATTTGTTTTCACAAATTTCTATTTAATTTTGTTTTTGTTCAAACAATTTCCTTGGGAGTTTAAACAGTTCAGCTCTTTCCAAAGTCAAATATTCCTTTCAGGCTCCAAAACAACTTGTTTTTCTCAAAGCAATTCAAAACAAAATCTTTGGTAGTAATCCGTCACTTACCACTTGAAAATGAACACCGATGATGTCCGGATCATCATCGGAATCTATTTTCCAGCTATTGAAGTGAGTTCCATACTATGTCACTTTCAAAAACAGTTCTAAACACTTTCATTTTGAAATCCATTTCAAAATATCCCTTTCAATGCTTGTAACAAATTTAAAACCTCCCAGGATTTTAAAATTCTCATATATTCAATTCAAGTTCATTTACAGACCTTTCCCACTTTTGGGGTTTTTAATTCCAATTCTGATTTAGATTTCAGATTTAATAAATCTGCTTTCATATTATACGAATTTCAATTGGTTATTTATATAACCTTTTCAATTATAATCAACCAACACATCCAATATACTATAATACTCCAAATATTAATCATTCTTTTATATCAAAATATAATTTGGGTAAAATTATTCCATTTACCCTCTTTCAAAAACATACTGTGTCGAATTATTCTGTTCAAGAGTTTAGAAACACTTATCGACACAGTTTGCATTACTGTATCGACCAGAATTCATAAACTACTCGACAAACCAATCAACACAATATAAACAGTTTTTATATCCATTTACAAATACGCGCTCATATATATATATATACACTCAAACTCAATCTAGGGTATTACTAACCCCATCTCTACTGAGTCACGCCACAGAGCCAAGGTAATCACTTAACCTTCAGCTCTGATACCACTGTAACGAACCGGAATTTTCGACTCCGAAAATCAACATCAAATTACCATGTTGACCATGCAGACATCGAACATTCCAGATCATTAATAGAAAGAATTTAGAGGGTGAGATAAGAAAGAAAGAAATATTAGAATAGAAGAAGAAGAAGAACACAACACAACACAGAGTCTCACATCGCAGTGGAACAAAATATAATACAGAAATAACCTTTATTGAAAGCTTTTGAAATACTTACAATATCAGAGTACACATCTGGACAGTGATACTAAGCTGTCCTCATATAACACACAGCGGAATAGTAATAATATCACACGTCTGGACTCTTTCAGCTCGTCTCTTCATAGCAGTCGATAACCTGAACCTGTACAACCCGGCCTAACCCGAGCATTTACAAAACACCGGGTCAGTCTGGTGAACCAGAGTGAGATAAACTCGCACAGTAATAAGGGTGAATCATCCAATCATGATTTTAAAGTTCAAACATCCTTTCAAAAGAAAGGATAATCGTAAGACCAAATCCACACATAAACACGGACGGTTTTTACCTTACGATAACCCAAAAACATTTTTGAAACCAATATCTTGTCTGATATTATAATAATGTCTAAATACAAGTAAATAGAATCTAGTGGAACGCTTGCATCTCACGCTCCACATATATAGTATAAAATCAAAACCCGCAGGCGCTTATTGGGAATTGGATTCCAACTTGACAAGGTATGGGTCCACCTTCCGATAGTGTATCTCTAGAGACGAATACACTGGGTTCAACAAGAACTTCTTGCAACCCGGCCCTCACATGACCGACCACTCATTTCGCTTGAGAGTATCGAATGTATATCACCGACGGTTGGGATCAGCAACCGTCTCCCGACAAGGGACAGCATCGAAACATAGATTTAAGAAACAAATAGGACTTCCTCTAGATAGGTGATCATACACCCTAATGGGAGCGACCCACATAGCCATGCTGCCTGCCCGATTTTTGTCATTTCCCGGTTGATGAGGCTTGAGGCCAGAATTAACTCTTGAACATCTGGTCGTCATTCACTTTGAATGCCACATCGTCAAATCCATCAGATATCACTAATTGATATCCACAAAAATACTCTAGCTGGAAGCTAGAGAATGGCAATTCCCAGCCAACAACTATCGCACGTTTGAAGAAATCAACGTACGTGATCCTTTGGAAATACTCTGTCAGACACTCGTCCATATACGTCATCCAGGAACAGGATGAACCGAAGGCACTTTCCTACCGCATCCAATATATAGGAATCACCCCATGGATCAGTAGCGAGAAGTCCTTGCAATCCGTAGATTCCAACTACGACAGAATCACAGTTTATCTCTGCTTGCCAGGCAGAGAAGATTAGTGGTTCTTCCGTGTATGAAAATCCACAGTCTTCAATGCTCCATCTCAACCATCTTCTGAGAACTTCCACGTATTTGTTGGTCGGAATGGTTTTCGAATATAAATTCGATCCCGGTCTTTCCATACCAACAATCGTATTGGACAGATTTGATAGTCGGTGTTTTAACTATCAAAATATACAGTGTTTCAATCATGACACTCCAATGAGTTCACTGATTCAGTATTTTGCATCATTTGGCCTTTAACAAACTAATTTCCTTTTTGTTAAATTAAAACTTCTAACTCCTTTAAATATTCAAAAATACGATATTTGAATAACTCTAATTGATTAATTAACATTCGTCTTAACTCCATTCGCTTGACTCTAGATCACAGCGATCACAATGGTTACGCCTGATTCCCTCAGGAAACATCCGACCGCCGTAGGCTATCTGCAGCCCTGCGAATTACGCTAGCAGTCGTACGAAATGGCAACTTAGCCGAATAATTATGTTTGGCTAATTCTATCTTGAATAACTATATTCAATTTCCCATTTTGAAATCTCATTTAAAATTCTCCTTTTTCTAGATCTCGTTTTCAAATAACGTTAATGTAAAATTAACGTCTTAACACTTTGAATCTCACTTAAAACTCTGGTTTATAATAAACCATTTTATCGTAATCTCCTTTCACTTAATTCAAATAATTGAGTACGTTTATTTCCTTTCACCATTCAATTGGCTTGCATCTCACATTCGGTAACCTTTTTAAATGAATTCCCATTTAAAAATATATTCCTAAATTCATCACAAAATAATAACTTATTTCAAACATTAACTACTTTAGTAGTTAATCCCTTTATTTACTAAATTAAATATTAAATCCCTTTTTAAATCCTTATTTAAATTCAAACAATATTCATTTAACTATTTTAGTCAAAACACATTAATTTGATAAACAATTCTAATTCCAACCGGTCGATTTAATTAACTCAAAAACTTGATTATCTCATTAACCGATTTCAACAAATCCTCGCTTTAAATTAATTAAAAATATAATTAATTTAAATAGATTCTAATTATTTGTTTTCTTTACAAAACAATTTCCCAAGGTTTTTACCATTTAATTCATTTCTTATTCTTCAACTGGTAAATCTGATTAACATCAACATTTGCTTTGCAAAATAAATTCATAACAAATCAAAGTCTTAAACAAATAAAATATTTATTTATTTCTCTTAAATAACTTTTATTCAAATAATATAGTTCAAATCTAACTCTGGTTATAAAATAAATTTTATAACCTCAACTCTATCGATTCACCTGTCGGTGAATCAATATCTATAACTCGATTGGTTTTAAAAGCCATACTCTGCCAAATACTTAACCAATATCGCCCATTGGTTTAAACCAAACGGATGTTGAATATCCAGTCAATAATCAACCATCAAATCAATCACACAAACAGATCAGTTCATATATGAGAATATGAAAATAAAAATACATTTTGAGGGATCCGGTTGGGTCCCTCCAACCTGTTCTTCCCTGTATTCAAATGGTTATCACAAACCAGGTCAAACAATTCCATTTAACTGATATATCATAGCAATTAGCAACCATTTTGTATCAACTAACCAACAAAACATTTTCATCAGTTCCTCCAGTTCAAACGAAAACACGTTTATTTTATAAACGTGACCAACCAAGGCGAGTCACCTTTATTGGAACCAATCGTTAACATAACGATTTGGTATTTCATTGAAATTAAACACAGTTTAATTTCATTAGTTAAACCATCAAACAAAGGTATAATTAGCAAACATGCAACAACGGCAAGCAGAGCACACAAAACAAAAACACCCAATTTATATGAAAATATAAATGGGAAACTGAGTGAGTTTAACTCACCTTGCTTTGACGATAAAATGTTTGTTTTTAACTGAATTAAACGACCGTTTAATTTAGTAAAAATTCCGGTTTCTTCCAACGCTGACCAATCCTGCTCCATCTCGTAGCCTTTTCCGATACGATCAAAATGCTCCTATGTTTGTTCAACTCTGATAACAAACGACCAAGTTACCATTATTATTAATGTACGTTCTTCCGTGAATAAAATAGCGTTTAATTAATTATAATTTATTACTTAAATTAGTAATAATACCGCTGTTACCCTGCGCTGCCTTACTTGTGATGATCCCATCCGTGCCATCCTTAAATCTCGCCCAAACCATCACCGTGTTGTTTTCTCTTCCAACGTCCATCCCCTTTGTGTACTCACGGTTCTAGTTCCTTCGATTCCCCTACATGCTTCCTTTCCACGTCAAGCATTAACAGCTCATTTCATGTTTTTTTTTTTTTTTTTTTTTTTTTAGAGAGGAAGGCCGAAGCCCAGGCTCCCATTTTCCCACCTGACGTTCATCCATGCAGCTTCTCCATTTGATTCCACCGTGTCCACCCCTCCATCCCAACACTTATTTCACAACATCCCCTTCAAAACCCCATGCTCCACCGCAAGCTACTTGGATCCCTTCGTTTCAGACTTTCTTTTGTCCCTTTCCCTTATGTAGCAAACACCACCACACTCATATGTGCCGCCACCCCATTTACACGTTAAAGTCTCCCCTTCCATTCGCTGCTTATACAGACTTTCGGATTTTTTTTTTTTTTATATTGTTGAACAGACCGAAGAAAACAATGAAGCGCACCTATTTATAAGGAAAAGCGTCGTGGGAGGCAAGTAATTGAGGTTATAGGTTTGCATAAAGAGAAATAGACTAGCTGTATGATGGTGAGTGTCTCCAAACGTGGTCGGCAAGGGATGTGGTTGTTTGGGACGCAAGTAATTGAGAAATGTGGGGCGCAAGCTACTGGAAGTACGTAAGCAAAAGAATGAAGAAAAGTGAAGTGGTGGGATAGAAATATTCATATTATAATGTATAAAACTTTGATGCGGAGAAATCTTATTAGAAACCACTACATACGATTTCTGTCTACTGATAAAAAGGCTGCTCTTGATGTAAAACGATATTCCAGATCCAAAGGAACAAGTTTCGTCGCAATTCGTGGTCGCATGAAAAAATTTCCTTTATGAAACCGGAAATGAACACGCATTTAATTTTTCTACGATCACCAGATAAATCGAATCAACTTGAAACTGCGAACATCGACAATAACTTTTCGATACGAACCCAACGGCACTAATTTCGTTACATTCTGAGACTGTTGCCCCGGTAGGCTGTTTTTACCCTGAACCGCCTTACCCTTTTGAACGCTAAATTTCTCGATCTCTAAAAATAACAAACTATATACCTATCCTGACTCTAATCGACGATACGAACTCAACGGAACTGGTTTCGTGGCCTAATTCGATCGTCTGCTCAAGTTATGCCAAATATCCTTTTATTTATTTTAATACGCGCTGTAGAAATTTGAACGGGCGTTTACGGCTACCATGGTCACATACGATATCGGTTTTCCACGCAATTCACCACCGTACAATAATTCAGCGATACGGTTCTAATGAAACTGATTTCGTCGAAATCTGAGTCCGTTTGCAAAACGGCCATTTTAAAGGCCTATAATTTAATAACGATTTTCCATAGCGACTATTTCAAAATTTGATTTGGCCATAAATATCAAACTATAACACGAAATCTGGATTTTTCTCTTTCATATGAAAATTATCGTCAATATGGTACCAACGTGTCTTGTTTCATAGAAATCCGACTTATATCGAATCCTGTATTCTCAGTTGAAGTTCAAACTCGAATTTACGAACTGCAGCGCTATTTTCAAGCTCGATTTATAATTATATAAATATATAACGTCCAACTTCGTTTTTAATAAACGAATTCAATATTAAACTCCATCGATATTCCAAATAAAATATTTAAAACTAATTTAAATATTCATATTCAATTGGTCGAAAAAACACGGGTCGTTACAGAATCTAAGTCACATGGAATGAATTCAAGTATGGTGGAATATAAAGGAATCGATTAATGTATCCAAAATGGATTATTAAGGAATTGCTTATAAATAAATTTCATGTGAACTGAATAGTATACAACATAGATTGAAGTGGATAATCTGGATATTTGAACCTATATTGCATGATTATGAAGCTAATGAGTCCATTTGAGTTCAGAACAAGTGTTGATTTACCTATGAATCTATTCGATTGTATTCTGAAGCTTATGGGATCTAGTTTGGCTATAGCTTCTTACTAATTGAGCGAGCTGACTTACTGTTTATCGGTTATCGCTTAATAACGCATATATAAGGTACGCTTACGCCAAATTTGATTTATGAATTGGATTTCTCTACTTTGTGGGTCGATGTATATATATTTGTTGATCCTGCAATATCGCAAAAGTTCCATCATACAGGGGAGACTCTATCGAAAAAAATTCAAAAATTTAAGGTAACAGATTTTTTTTCAAAACTTTGAATTTTTTTATTTTAAATTGTTTTTTTTTCGATTAATACTAATTGGACCAATTAGAACTAAAAGTTCAGAAAGTGGAACAGAATATTTTAACCAAATGGACAAGTGAAAAGTTAATAACGTTATAACACTTCTCTTGCCTTAGTAATTTCAAGGTTGAAATTCTTTTAAGGGGAAGGAATGTAACGACCTGAATTTTTAACCATAAGGTTTGCAAAATTCTCCTTCTTTAACGTATTGTTCCCATTTTCGAGACAATCAATTCAAGATTCTAAATTATCTAAAGATGATTGTGATAATTTATTTTGTCTTTTTAAATCACAAATTTCTTTTGAAAAATATTTCGACTTCTTTTTCAAATATAGAATATTGTTCACCGAGAAAATTTTTAAAAGCCATAAAAATATTTTTTCAAAGTACTATGTTGATTTTCTAAATATATTTTTTCTTTTCTCAATTTCGTTTAAAGTTTGATACATTTCATCTTTGCTAAAATAGTGAAATTAAGTTCGGAAATCTTATCGCTTGTTCTAACTAACTCATCATTATTTTGTACTAAAATTTGTAAATTAGAAAGTACATTTTTGTAGTTCTCACTTGTAGTAGCTTTGTTTGTATCAAATTTTTTGCTTCTTGTATTGTGACCACATCTTTTTCTAACTATTATTTTATGAGGTTGTGACGATCAATGTAATTCCTTGTTATGATACTAATTGTTAAGTCAAGTGCAACAACGAATGAATAGTCGCTATGCACTGGATCGATGAGTCATATATATATATATATATGTGTGTGTGTGTGTGTGTGTGTGTGTGTGTGCGCGCGTGTGTGTTTTGAATTTAAAGTGCAGTAATCACGGTAGCAGCAATATAAATATAATAACAGTAGAAAATATTAATGCATTAAAGTAAAATGACACTAGAGGTTCGGAGCTCCGTCCTACATACAGACCCAGATTCCTTCTAGAATATCGACTACCAGCAAACCCTCATTTAACCCGAAAGAACATGTATACAATACCTGAGCAGACGAACAGTAATTTCATGCCTCGACAACCAAAGAGGACTTCAAACATGTCTGAGCAGACGAATATGACTTCAAAAATTACAAAAGATAACTTTGATTGTTTGTATTCTTGATAACATGGATTTGTCACTAATAGTACATCCTTTCGATAATCTTATCATCAGTGTGTGTGTGTGTGTGTGTGTGTGAGTGTGTGTGTGCGTTTATTATATGTGTGAAGATATGAAAGGAAAATATTTCTTAGAGATAAAGAATTGAAGCTTGGATTCAAGCAATCATGATTTTGGGAATGTTTGGAATGTATGTGGAGAGTTTTCACAGTAGAATTAGAAAGCTAAGATCCAATAGATTCAAAAAAAGTTATTTTGATTGTGAATTAAACATGTATTTATAATACATAAATAGTCACATCAATTAATGAAGAGATTTAATTGAAAAAGGCATCCAAATCTCTTTGTAGAGATCATAACCCTTTACGAATGGAAGTGACCTTTCGGAAATTTGACTGTTGGAAGAAATCCAGTTGACTGAAGTTCATAGGCAACCGACTGAAAATCAAATTCTCATACATGTGTGCATGGTGCACAAGTACCACCAGGGCAGCCGACTGACTGTACTAATTCAGTCGAATGAATTAACATACTTTCTAAAAGCTTTCTTTGTTCGGTAGAAAAGGCATGAGCTTATCTCCTAGGTCACAAGGGTTCGAGTCCTAACCTTGCATATTTTTAGCTAATTTATTTTCCAACATTGTTTTGACTCAAAATAACTTAGTAAACATATTAGAAGCATTATTACATGGTTGTTATCATCAAAGCATCATATATATGTTTTAAACAAGTTTAAGAACTTTGTTGAGTGCTCCACTTTATCTTTTATATTCGTTTTCTTTTTTCTTTTTTGGTTTAATGTTTTTGTGAGTGATATTTGATATTTTATATAGTCTGACATTTTCTAAGACTGTGATGTTTTAATATGTACTAGTTGGTATTTTTTGGAAGTTTATTATGTTTTACTAAAATTATTTTTACTATTGTTTTATTCTTTTCTTTATCCTATGTTGGCATCTTAGTCTTTACAAGGGTTTATTTATACTCGACAATCCATATAATTTGATACGTCCATGATTGGAGTCTACCAAGAAATGTAGGTTATCACATAATTTTTGTAAACAAAAAACAAACAATATTCATCACACAATTCTTGCTATTTAAGCTCTGATTCAAATTTTGTCTTTTTAACATATAAAACTTTTGACCTCTTATCCAATTTGTCCACGAACTCATACTATGCAAATCCTCTAATAAAACATAACTGCACTCCTCTCAAACAAGTATGACTGACATTTCCAACATCGAATGAAAACCAAAAGCTACGGAGCTAGCATCCTTTGCAAGTGGAACATTCACAATCTGGTGTCTTTTTCATTTGTGTTTTTTCTGTAACGACCCGGATTTTCTAGCTATTTGAATTGAATATTTAAACTTGTTTTAAATATTTTATTTTCGATATTATTAGATTTTAATATTGAATTCGTTTATTGAAACGAAGTTTGTACGTTTAATTTTATATATAATCATAAACGAGCTCGAAATGGCGTGGTAGTTCGTAATATTGAGTTTGAACTTCAATTGAATATGCAGGATCCGATATAAGTCGGAATTCCATAAAACAAGAAACATTTGAATCAATTTGATTATAATTTTCTAATGAAAGAGAAAAATTGAAATTACAGCTAACAGATTGTAAGTTATGTCTAAATCAAAATTTAAAATAGTCGCTATGGAAATCGTTAATTAACGATAATGTTTATTTAATATAATTAAAATTTAAATAATGCACTTGTGAAAATGGAGTCAGGAATTCAACGAGATTAAATTTTATGGGACCCGAATGTCAAGACGTAACAGTACTTCCATTTTCATTTTAACTGGATATCCTTTATGACGATATGAATATTAAATGTCCAATGTAAAAAGGGGTAATAGAAATAGGTTAAGATAACCGTAAAAATTCGACGTATCAACAATAAATTAAATAAAAGATTATATCCACCCAACCTCGGCTTAACTTTCATCGACAAACATCAGTTGACCAACATTTAAAAGGATCATACTTTAGAAGTTAGTAATCCCTTTTAATGTTCAAAGGTGCTAATCAAGATAGTATTAAATAAAAAGGGTACCGAATAAATCAATGGCCGAGTAAATGGGAGCAGCTGGTTAGGATATTTGCACTTTACATGTACCCATTTTTACTCTTTTCTTCAACTCAAGGAATGTGAGAACAAGGAAAGTGTGCTATATTGAAAGTACTTGTGAATTTCTACTACTTAATGGGCCAGTAATACTTATTGCGCTACAAACATGATTGGATCATGTACAATCTTTAAGAAGTTTGATGAATATTTATTATACCTTTCGTATCACTGTCCCAATACAAACTTAGCCTATCATGTCAACGTATCACCCTAAATGTAAATTCCACATGCATAGACACATAGCTACATTCGAGACTGTCTATCCTATTTCTATTTCTGGTCTAGCCTATTTAAAATCTTTCCACAATAGCCTATGCCGGTATGTGCACATGCTAACCCACTTCTATACTTCCAGCTAGTCTACATTCTGCAGGTCTAAAACTAAAACAAAACTTTGTAGAACTCAAGCCTAATTAAGCTAAGTGAAACCTATGCTGTACAAACTTAAAATAGAGATACAACCTACCCTTAATTACATACATCCTATCCTATCCAAAAAGACTTGTACTGACGGAAAGGGTAAGCGGAAGACAACCTACAAACAAGTAGTGCTGTGCCTATACTAAATATTTGCCCACTTAATCGTGTGTGTGTATGTATATATATATATATATGTATATATATATATATATGTATATATATATATGTATATATATATATATGTATATATATATATATGTATATGTGTATATATATATATATGTATATATATATATATATATGTATATATATATATATATATATATATATATATATATATATATATATATATATATATATATATTCTTTCCCTGTCCATCCAAGTATACAGCAAAATGTAGGATAGAAATTTATATGGCCTACTCTAAGTATCTACAAGCACATGGCAAGATCGAATCACGTACGCCACTTGAAAATGAAATATCCATAACAGCTAATCCCCTATGAAAACTCATACACTACAGGCCTACAGATTTAACATGCCAGCTTTACTCGAAATGAAAGGAAGGGAATAAACAAATACCGACCTATATTATAAGCAGACCTATCCATCCTATAATGCCTTGATGGCCACGGTTTGATTACCATATAAATACAAGCCAATCGATCTTTGCAGAGAAGATCAAAACTCAGTAAAAACGAATATGGCAGCAAAACTAAAAATGAATGAATAGGTCTCCTCTTCAAATACTAAACGAAAGCCCCTCAAACAAGATTCAACGTACTCGTGTGATTTCTCCTCTGCAATCCGTGTAAGTTCCGAAACAAAACAGTTCGCGCCCGATGGACGCCGTCGCGGTTTTCGGGGATGGGATCCAAGGCAGTTCGGTGGTGTGTGTCGGAGAGAGAGGAGGGACTGGCGTGATCTTCGGTGACACTGGCTTCGACGATGTTGGAGAAATGAGGTGGGTGAGGTTGTGTGCATCACGGAAATGGCGGCGTGACCTGTAGCAGGTATTACAAACGAGAAGAAGAGGAGTTAAATGGATGGAAGGAGTCGCGGCAAATGGGAAGAAAAGACTGTAGCATACATAACTAGTAAAAGGAGGGCGCATGTGTGTAACAAGTGGGGGATGAAGTAAAGAAGCGTACGAAAGAAAAGCCAATGAAACTTAAGGATGAAATGCTGTGAACTGGGAATGGAAGGGAGACGCATGAGTACATCAGCATGGAAATGAAACATCAGGTGAGAACGAAAGTAAATTTGGCTGAGTATGTAGTAGCCGTCTAATCTAATACATTATACTATCATGCCTAACATAAATGTTAAAATGCCTAATCACATATTTAATGGGGCCGATGGTATTTAATTATCTAGATATGCTGTTCCAATAAGAAGGTTTCAATGGAAAAGTTTATCAACCTGTTTTTTTTATGAGAAAAGATATGCTGGAAATTAGACAGCATACCTTACAGTTACTAAAATAAGAAGTTGTAATATATACGTCCTTAATGCAGTTCGACAATAAAATCATTTCCCTGATGTATAACATAGCAGTCAAAATCACTTATGTAAGAGTCCGTTTGATTTTAAACGGGAAGAGCCATTTGAAAGGAGCATTGTTGGGAACGGAGAATGTGTTTTTTTTTATGAAAAGAGCATTTTGGAATGGGCAGAGTTATTATTTTATTGTTTTTTTATATATTATTTTTAATTGTTTGTGTTTGTTTGTGTTTATTGTTGAACAGAATAATAGAACGCAGAATTCAAATTGCAGAATACAAATTGCAGAAATAAAAATACATAATTGCGGAATACAAATTGCAGAATACAAATTACGGAATACAAATTTCATATTTATTAAATATAGAAAATAAGCTACTGTGGTGGATTCTAGGGTGGATACTGAGGTGCGTACTGAGGTGGATACGGAAGGAGAGTCATCTTAAACTGTCTGTATCGTAGTGCTTGCTTGCGGACCTCGATTTCAAAACACAACCAGCTTCTTGCTTCGTCATTAGGAAGAATCATGAACGTATCTTGATTATCCTTACTTGTGAGAATTGATATTGCGTGGGGCATGTCAATACCATCAAATGTTCTTGCACGGTCTATTGCTTGCTTAACCTTCAGAATTTCAGTACAAAGTGAGCTTGCGTTAGAGGACGACGAATTACTAGCATTTGTATCATGATGTGAATTCGGACTGTCAGAGTCAGAACGAGATTTCTTGGTCATTTGCCTGGAGTGTACCATATCAACAATTTCTTCTAACTTCGAAGAAGTTTCAGTTCTACTTCTTCTGCCAGACCGAGGTTTAGATGAAGAACCTGCACCCCGTTGTTGGTTAGGAGGCTCAGGAATCGCTTGTTGAGTCTGAATGTCTTCTAGTGGCAATTGAGTTTCGTCGAAGAAGAACGTGGGATGTACGGACTCGGGTGGAGGAGAATGTGGCTCTGGTTGCACGTTTTGACTAGTAGAGCCTGGAATGTAGGCGCCAGATCATGTTGCAACGTTGTTGCCGAATATTTGCTCCAGTTCGGTCAAATTTTCTATTGGGGACGTCTTGTACTTTAACACCGTAGGTCCGTACTCCTAGATAGACGTTTAAGTTGTAAACTAGTAGATGAAATACAATACTGAACTTGTAAATTTACAAAAAAAGGAGTTAACAATATTTTACCGCCACTCGATCAGCCCACCAACTTTCATTTCCACTCACTGTTCCGTATTTACGATTTCATCCGGCGCCCGTTTTGTCATTCAAATTATACAGTCCATTTCTTTTTATAAGCGTCGTACTTAACCGTCACTTGTTCATTAGAGACTGAGATTTCGGCCCGTGATGTAGCTAAAGACTCGTTCAGAGTAACTGTAATCCTCTAGTGTATCCCTTTTTTGTTCTTTCCAGCAACTTGGTAAGCTTCAACAGCTATACGGAGAAACTCTGAAGTTGCAAACGAAGACCATACTTTTTGAGGACAGCGAAATGTTGCTTTCGGACGATTTACTTCAGCCATTGTCGTTGAAAACTTGATGAGTTTGCGGTGTGAATTGTTGACGGAAATGGTGTGGATTGGTGAAGGGAAGAGGTTGGATTTATAACTTGAAAAAAATAAAGCCGTTTGTAAATTTTTCTGTTGGCGTCCGACGCCGCGTCAACCGCGTCTGACTCTAAAGCTCCAATTCCAACTGTTCGTCTTGAAGGGGCAAAAGTGTGGGTCCCACTGTGGATGCGTCCGACGCGTCAGACGCAGACGCGAACTTCAACTGCCCAGTTCACAAATCAAACGCTACCTAAGTATCTAACTTAATCAAATTAGGAGACTTAAACTATTAATCATAGACTTAAAGGGTCTGTATGTAACTTATACTCCGATATCCACATTTCTCGGTCAAAGTGTTGGATTGATTCATTTGTCTATGGAACGGATAGTACTATTGGTTCAGACATATGCTTAGAAATAAATATTAAATAAATGGGTTACAAATCTAATTAACGTTGTTAAAGTTAAATTAAGTTTTAATAAAATTAATTTAAACCATGACTGCCTAAATTTTTGTAATGTTCTCATTGATTATCAGAATTTGGAAAGACCAGAGAAGTTAGAGCCGTATCTACAAGCACGACAGTACGAAGCTAGTATGGTCAAAGTTGGTTGCTACTGGGATTTCTAATTAAATTAAACGCCAGTTTATTTTAATTAAAAACAAACCGGTTTGTCGACGAATGGAATCCAGGCGAGTTTAACTCACTCAGTTTTCCCCCTTATATTTTATATAAGTTGGGTTTATCGTTTTATTGCTATGGTTGCTAGTTGTTGATTGATTTGTTGATCATCTGGATATATGCCGATATTTTTATAACTGATTTAAATTAAACATTCGTTTAATTTAATCAAACCCAATCATTATTTATAACGATTATTTCCAATCGAGGTAACTTACCTTGTTGGTTACGTTTATAATAATATAAACGTATAATATTTAATTGGATGTTTGAATTGTTATTATCAGTCGATCAGTTGAATTGATTATTCATGTTATCATCAAATTTATTGTTTATTTCCATATTATCATCATATGAACTGATTAACGAATATGATTGGATTATTGAATTGATTATTGATTTGTTGAATCAAAATTCAATATTTGTCTGTTATTAACCAATGGGGTATTATTGGTTGAGGAATTAAAAGCAGATTACCCAAATATAAACTGTTATATAGGAACTGATTTACGGTCAGGTAAACCGATAAAGAATAAAGATATAAATTTTATTTATAACTAAGGATGGAATTTAAAATATATTATTTTAAAAAGGAAGTCTATTTAAAAGGGAAATAAATGTGATTATTTAATTTGTAAGGTAAATTATTAAATGGTTTTATAATGAATATTTTATGTCATCAAGTTTTAGAAACAAATGGAAATATATTGAAAATGATTATTATTTACTTAGAATATTCAAAGTAAATAAGGTTTATTTAAATTCATTATATTTTTAATTAATTTAAACGGAAAGACAAATTGGAATTTGATTAACGAATTAATCATGTTTGAGTTGACCGAGTCAACCGAAAGTGAATATTAAATTAGTTTATTAATTTAATGGGATTAGTTAATGATAAAGTAAACATTTCCTAAATGTCGATATGTGGTTATTATTTATCTAATAATGATCAGAGTGGTAAATCTTGGGGTTTAAATGTATTAATGGAGATTTATTAAAACATAAGTCCTATTTATAATTAAATAAAGTTTAAAGCAAATTATATTAATAGTAATGCAGTTTAAATTAAATTCAAGTTTTAATTTAATTCTTATTGAAATTCTATTTGATTGGATTTATAAAATCCAAGTTGAACAGAGCTGTTTAAACCCAAGTTTAATTAAGGATATTAAGGGAACGAGTTATTAAAAATGGGTTTTAAATGAAGAATTGGGACTTAACTAGAAATCGGCTGAGTTAAATGATTTTTTGAATATCAATCTGATGTTGGTTTCGGCCTTCGGGTTTGATATTTAGAGAATTAATTTCTCACTGATTTACGGTTAGGGATCAATGAAGGTATGAAATGGAAATTGAAACGAAAACCCAAGCTTGAATTAAAGTGGCGAGGCGAGTTAAGTTATTAAGTTACGATCTAAACTCGCTATAATGGGACATGAAATTTTATCAAGATATAACCAAGTGAGTTTGGAATAAACGTATCACAGTTATAAAGTTTTCTATTTATAATAGAATTAAGATTTGTGAATATAATATTTTTAAAAGACTGTAAAGTTAATAGAGGAGGTTAATAATGGTTTACTTAAATTGAGTAAACGCGTTAAGATTGAAGTAAGATTTCAAAAAGGAAGTGTGATATTAAAACTATGTTAAAATCGAATGGTAAATGGAATATGTGTGATAATTAGTGAAATGAGATTTTATTGGTAAACGTTTACCTATTCTGCAGCTAAGAATGTTATTAATTCAAAATCGAGAGAAGTAAAATTAGCATTTCGATGAGTAATATTATAAAATAAGGTTTGAAATGTTTTAAGATGATTTCGAGTATAATAAATATTTGAATAAGATATAAAAAGTTTTGTTCCAAGTATTTGTAGATTTAAAAAGGTTTGATTAACGAATGGAAACTTAAAAAGGGCCAAGTGATGCTGAATACTGAACCAGTGAACTCGTTTTATTTCATGGTAGAATGATTGTTTATTTTGATAGTTAAATTACCGACTATCAAAATCTGGCCCATACGGTTGTTGGTACGGAAAGATCGGGATCGAATTTATATTCGAAAACCATTCCGACCAACAAATACGTGAATATTGAAGATATCAAGATGATGATCGAATCGGAGCATTGAAGACGTAGATCTTCATAAGCGGAAGAATTACTAAAATTCTCTGACTTGCAACCAAAGATAAACTGTGATTCTGTCGTGGTTGCAACGACCACTCGTTACCAATATATAGGGTGATTCCTAGGATGTGGTAGGAGGGCACCTTCGGTATGTCCAGTCCCAGGACAATGTGTATGGACGGATTTGATGAGGTGGCATTGAAAGTGAATGGTGGCCAGATGTTCCAAAAGATGATTATAACCTCTAGCCTCATCAACCGGAAAATGACAAAAATCGAGCAGGCAGCATGGCTATGTGGGTCGCACCCATTAGGGCGTATTGTCACCATCTAGAGAATATTTATATTTGTTACTTCTTTTCATTTCTGTATCTCCCGAGAAAGGGTAGCTGCGTAGCCGTGAGGTGACAATATATTCGATACACTCAAAAGAAATGAGTGGTCGGTCATGTGTGGCCGGGTTGCAAGACGTTCTTGTTGAATCCAGTGTCTTCTTCTCTAGTGATACACTATCCACAGGTGGTTTCATATCTTGTCATAGTCAGAATCCAATCTCTAATAAGAGCCCGCGGTTTTGTTTTTATACTACATATATGGAGCGTGAGATGCAAGCGTTCTGCTAGATTTTATTTATTTGTATCCAGACATTATTATAATATCAGAAGAATATCGTTTTCAAAAATGTTTTGGGTTATCGTATGGTAAAAACCATCCATATTTATGTGTGGATTTGGTCTTACAATTATCCTTTTCTTTCGAAAGGATTTTGAACTTTAAAATCAAGTTGGATGATACTCCTTTAAACTGGGCGAGTTTTTCTCACTCTGGTTCACCAGACTGACCCGGTATTTGTAATGCTCGAGTTAGACCGGGTTGTACAGGTTCAGGTTATTGGATAATACAAAGTTCAGAAGACGTGCTGGAGGAGTTCAGACATATGATTTTATCTAATATATTCCGCTGTGTGCTGTAGTTGAGGACAGGTTGTTATAACTGTCCAGATTTGTCTGTTGTACTCTGATGTATGTAAGTATATACTTCATGCTTTCAATAAAGTTATTTCTATATTATATTTTTTTCGCTGCGATGTGACTTTGTGTTATGTTAGTTCTTCTTCTTCTATTCTAATATTTCTTTTTTTCTTACCGCACCCTTTAACTTCTTTCCTTAATGTTCTGAACTTTCGGTACTCGAGTTTGGATACAGGATGTATTTATATCGAAAATTCGAGCATCGAATTTTCAGGTTCGTTACACTTTCTTTTCTTTTTCTTTTCTTTTCTTTTTCCCTTTTTACCATTTTAAGTAATAATAATATATGGAGAAATTTAGATGGTCCCTTCTATATCAATTTCTTTGCAGAAAAAAGAGCAGCGCCAGTAAGGATGGACCATGATTGACTGTACAACTTCAAAATACTAACATCACCCCCCGAACAAGTCAATGTAATCAATCTTCATTGGAGTGAAAAGAAACATAACATATAATAAATTTAAATATAATCGTATTTATCCATTAAACATTATTCCAAAAGTTTTTAGGAGTTTTTTTTTCCTCGATTCGAGTACTTCACAATTTAAAATGTGAATATTAGACACACAACCCTAAAAAGCAAACATATTTCAAAATGGATTCTCATGTAAATGATAAATATAAAGCGGATCATTGTAACATAGCTACGATAAAGAAATTATTTCATAATTTCATGTTTCATTACTTAATAAAATTCATAAAATTATAAAAACAAGATGATTAGTTTAAAAAAATGCACAAATATCAACATTTATTTTAAAATATTGCACATATATAGATAAATATTCACTTATAAAATTACTATATGTAAAAAAATTCCAATTTTAAATTCGTTAGTTATTTTGACAATGTAGCTTTTTAAGTTTAATATACACAAACCATTTAGACTCAATGAACATACTGACCATTTTACCACTAAACCTGGAATTTATTCAAATACTTATGCCAAAAAAAATCAACAATTTTCAATTCTTTATATTTCATTTAAATCAAATAAATGTAATTACTTGCTACGTTGAAATATTGTAATTCTGAATATTAAATGAAATATTTCAAAAAAAAAATACATTACATTACAAAAGTCAGATGCCTAGCAGAAATAAAAGTTCAACGTTAGATGATCAAATCCCAATATTTTGCTTTTATACATGCACCCTTTTTCTTTTCTTTTTTATAAAAATTATATCATATAGGAAAGCTTCTCGCTAGTATAATACGATAACACAAAAAAACATTGCTGTGTAAAAATCTTTGCTCTTTTAAGATATACTGTTTTGTTTCAATTAGATCTAAGCGCACAAAATTTGATGCTCGCCTGTCCGGAATTTTCGTCAAAGAACCATTACTACAAACATACAGTATATACCAACAGAGAGGGACAACGACCACCAACGACGACGTGGCAATGACATGTACTTTTCGGATTTTTTTTTTAACGAAATGAAAAATGTACATTGAAAGCCATTAAAAACCGTTGGTTTTACACCCATTGGCGGCTATTAAAGCCATTGCTAGGTCACAAAGATATTGCCAGAACTGCTTCTTCTTCCTCATTACGGGGGGGTTGCCCCCTAAATCCCGTAAAACCCTCCCCTTCTATGATTTCGCCGCCCACCGCGTCACCGTCCGCCCCTAGCCTGTCCAACACCTGGAAGTTGCCCTCTTTTCCTATCTAGCCTTTTAATCTCCTCCAAACAAGGTATAAATCTTAATCCCTTTTTTATCACATTTGCTAATTTAGGGTTAGTTTGTTAAAGTACATATTTGTATTGCCTTATTGTACATATAATATAGTTTATTAAGGCCTAATTCTTGTTATTAATCTATGTATTACAAGTTTATGTATTTTGTATCACAATATAATTATGTGCATATAAGTTGAATAGTTAAGCGATTTTAAGCTTGTTTGGGGATGTTTAGTGGGTTTGGGCATAATTAAGTTTACGTTTTCTAGAAATTTATCGAGAATGATATTTAATAGGATTAATTGTCAAGAATAATCCGAAGTTTAACGTGCCTTCCCAACCAAGTTTGGATTTTCTTTGAATAATCCGAAGTTTGGGGGTGTCTTCCCATATTAATCTCATTTACTTGTGTTTTCCCATATTAATCCGAATTTTGGGGGTGTCTTCCCGTATTGATCCTAAAATAACACGTCAGGGGGTTATCGGGATCAATATGGGAAGACGCCCCCAAACTTCAGATTATTCAGAAATAATCCAAACTCGGGATTATTATGGGAAGATACGTTAAACTTCGAATTATTCTTGATAATTAATCCTATTTAATTTTATAACATAGAGTTAGTTTGATTGAGTTTTGAAAATGTATGTATATGTGATAAAATCTGTATACATTCGGTTAGAATTGAATTAAGTCGTTCAAAGCTTATTTGGTTTAAAATTTATTACTTCATGCTAACGATTTATAATAATATCACCAATCATGTAAGTTGATTTTTAATATACACAACCTTATTATTAAATTACTGGGAATTGTAGAAGTAGATATATTTTTTAAAAAGAAAATTTCCATGATTTCGTATATGTCGAAAGCCAATTTTTTTAATAATAACAAAATATGTAATATATTATATTCATAAATCCTTAGAGAGTTTTCCGGCCCTATTTGATAAGTATTATATATGACCGTTATATGGATATTCTTTTTGTTAACAGTTGGCACCAAAAAGTGGCACAACACCTAAACGGAGATTATGTTGGGAATAAAATGAATAAATATAAATACAAATGAGAGAAAATGCATTCACACACAAATTTATAGTGCATCGGCGTTGACGAGCCTACCTCCACTTTTTAATCTCTCGATTATATATAAGTGAATATTACGCTCACATCCCTAAAAGCAAACTTAATTAGACTCACATCCTTGTCATGTTTCAAATTAGAACCCGCCCCCTATTTTTGTCTTCGCCTCCTTCATTTCAGGGACTTCCGCTCCTATCCATTATTCACTTCCGCCTTCTTCAATTTCTTGTAGAAAAAAAATGCGGCCCTAATTAAAAAAAAAATCTAAAATCTAGAAATATTGTCAGAAGCTCTTGACCAAAAAAAAAGTTGCGTACATGTATGCAACTATTACGAATAGTTGCACACATATATGCAACTATTTGAATACACATGCATATATTTGTACATGGCTATTGAATTATTGCATACATGTATGTAGTTTTTCTGTATAAATGCATAGGTGTATGCAGATATGTCAAAATATATGCAAAAGTGAAAAAATTGAACGTATGTATGTAGGGTTTAAATCAATGCATCAGAATATGCATGTATTTACAATATGTGCATACATGTATTCATTTACACTGCAGTTTTGACGCAGAATTGAAATAAATGCATACATGTATGCAACTAATTAAATTATATGCATCTTCTGATGCATTTTACTGCATTTCGTTGTTTTTTTGTAATTTTTGATTTTTACGTTGTTTTTGATGTTTTTTTCACGATTAATTGTTTTAATTAATTATAAATTTAAGTGATTTTTTTATATTTTATTTTTATTTTTTTGTTGATTTTTTGAAAAATAGGGACTAAATTTACAATAAGTTTATGACCGGACCTGAGCCTAATTTAAAACGTTAATAGGGACCTGTAAAAAACGCACCCTATATATAAACTTAAGTATGAACGATGGTTTAATGGCTAAACCCAAGTACAACGCATAAATAGTAAATAAAATGACAAGAAAATGGCCCAAAGTCCTTTTTCATAGCTCTAAGTGGTTATTTACAGATGCTATAGTTCTCGGGTCGACTAGGACACATGGCTACCATCCCGGGACTGTAGAAATGGTAGGAGAAGCCTTCTCTTCGTGTGTGGTGGCCCGGCTAGATATGGACAGGCAGTAGTAAATCCAGAGATGTAGAGATACTAGAAGCAATCAAAATGGAGCCAGAACTAGTCTTGTAGGAGATATTATTCATGGTTATGGTGCATAGGTCAATACATCGAACAGAAGGTTCATCGAACCTAGAATAAATCGAACCAGGCCTTCGCGTCTTCATGTGTACTTGTGTTCTCATGTTCCTGGATCGTGCCAACCCTACATCTCTTCAAGCAGAGGGATGCCATTCACCTTAATGTTTGGATGAATGGTGGTTCGGGTCGACACATGTCTTAGTAGGCCTGAAACTGTTCTATTCTAGTACATGTTATGCTTCCATGCTTGAAGCTTTTCAAGTGGTAAGGCCCAAATCGAGTCAGGATGATCGACCCAAAGTGGCATGGACTTGAAGTTGTTTTGGCCTTCTCAACTTGACCTAGCTGAGCCCAATCATGATCGAACCGGGATGAAGGCCTCCTGGTAATAGTTTGGCTTGATTTTATGGTTTGTGTATGGTCCTAACGACCTTGCCAAAAGGCTAGTCAACACTTTCCCCTAAAGTACGTTGTGTCATTAACAGGATGTGCTTTGCTTCTATTGAGCAGTTATCCCATAGAAATCATTCAGTCGATGAATGGTGATAACGAACACTCATGTTCGTTTGAGATGCCACTGTACTCTGGTTATTCTGTCTATAATAATAGTCCGTCACTTATCATATCAAACCGTTGGCTCCCGTATGTGATGTCACACATAAAGGTCATTGTCGCACGATGTTTTCATTTTACGTAAGTCGAACGTGTTGGATCTAGATTAACCCTAGAGGGGGGTGAATAGGGTTTATCACAGTTTTTAGCTGAATTAAAAATCTAACGAGATATATAATAATTAATAGATCATAGAATATAGTAGAAACAGAAATGCAGAAAATAAATCACACACAGATATACCCAGCTTCGGCAAAATCCTGCCTTCTGCTGCATTTCTAAGGTTTCTACTAGGTGGTAGAACAGATCCCGCATACAAGACCATGTACACTCGCAAACCCTGCTCCTATTCTAACCATACGCTCAAAACCCTAGACTGACCGATATCCCCTCGATCAGATTTCCCCTGATTACGACCCTGTAACTAGTAACCCAGATTTTACAGACTCTGTCAACTGTCAGTCAACACCCTGACTGATTCCTCTAGTATTTTACAAACACTAGAAAAAACTGTTCAGACAATTTAAAAAAAAAAATTACAAAAGAAATTAAAACAAGAAAAAACAGAAGCAGATTAAACCCTAGGACTTAAGAATACAAGGGTCATCCCCTTTTTAGTTAAAGCATTAAGCCTAGAATGGCTTGGCCGACCCATTTCTAATTTATTTGCCCGATCTCTTTTGCTTTTGTTCTGGAGATTAAAAATGGCGGCGTCGATGAATGTAAACTAGGGTTTTTCTGAATTCCCCCAAATCAAATCGACTTTGAACGATGATAGATGGTTCTCTGAAGCTTGAACTTGTGTTGCTTGAACGTTTATCTGTTTGAGCTTGGCTTCCAATTGGAATCGAATGTGAGTGATTTTTTTTAATTGATATCTCTGTATGCTCTATGATTTTGTTGCTCTCAATTCTCGATTTCAATCACTTGCCGATGATGTAATGGGTGTCAAATTATAGGGTAGAATCGAACCATAAAACTCTGATTTCACCATAAATGGCTTGATTTGATTTTCGTTTCTTTCCCCTTTTTGCTGCGTCGGTTTTGAATGAAATTGCATGATTGTTTGAGAATGTTTTAAAACAGAATTTGGTTGCCAAATATTGAAAGGCTGCCTTGAATGTCTTTGCGTGTAATTCCCTGAAGCATTGTCGTGAATTTCATGACTGTAGATGAAATCTGGAAATAATTTGATTCTTTGAAACAAATTTCACTCTTTAAATTTAAACCCCTTGGCTTTGTATGAAATTGCCCTCGATTTGATGCTCTGATTTTATGCCAAAAATGGAATGAAATTTTCCGGAAAGATATTGAAAAACAGACAAATTTTTCACACCCCAATTGCATAAGTTTCCCTTTTGACAATTAAAACTGATTGCTTCATTTCAGAAAAGTAACATTGTGCCTATTTTAAAATAATTTCTGGTTCCTGAAATCTTGCTTTATCCAAAAAAAAAAAAACATTTTCTTGCCATAAAAGAAATTGCTTATTTCTGAGAAGATTGAAATTACTTCATTCCAATTAATCCATAAATCACACTTGCCAAACATGACCACTGTGATCTCATGAAATCATTTAGAAGATGCCAGAAATATATATACTGATTTCTGCCCAAATTTTTCTGGAGATACACTTGCCAAAAATAAGCATTTGATTTTGTTGTTGAGCTGAGTTTCCGATTACAAACTGTTTTAGCTTATCCAGTGTATTACTTGTGCTTGATCCTTGTAATGTTGTCTTTGCACTGGTCACTTTGCTTTGTCCCATTTAAGTTTGATTATGCCAGTTGTACACACTTGTGCTCCTTTGTGACCTGCATTGCTATGACCACTTTAACAATACTGTTTACATTGAAATCTCCCATATATACAAACCAGTTTGCAAATGACATGTTGTGTTGTACTTGATTGCTTCATACCAAACATGTGTTGTTTGTATGTCCATTGTAATTTACATGCCGACTCATCCATGCATTGCTGACTTGACATGCATGAACACATGCATTTACTGTTTTGGTCTCATGTTGACACACCATACTTGTATATGTGCTGACTAGTTATGGCTTCATTGCTGAGTAGTTCATATTGGCTGGTGCACACTTGCCATGCCATGTTTTAACTGAAATGTAACTTTGTACGCATGTAGTCCATCCTGTTGAATCATTTTGCATGTTGCCATTTGGAAACTGACCTGAACCTGAACATGATATTAAATTACACCTGTTTGTGCTCAACTGTTTTGTATGCTTTCTTGGCTGCACTTGAACATTTAACCTGCTCGACCACATATGTGCACATTTGGTTCTTGTTGTTTGTCTTGCGTTTGGCAATTGTACTTGACACCATGCATGCTGTCCATTTTTGAATTTGCTCGACTATGTACACCTGTACATTTATATATGTATATATATATATATATACACACAACAGTGTATGTATATATCGTGTACGCGTATTTTATTTATCAGCAGACTACTGCACTGTGTTGTGGCTGATCAGAATCAACTAGTTTTGACGCTGGTTCTGATCAGCAAACCAGTGTGGTATGTTGTGGCTGATCAGTGGGTATAGATGGATAAATGCAAATCAGATCGAGTCATAAAAATGATGAGAACACACCAGAAAACCGAGGCAACTAATTTTTTTTTAAATATTTCTGTTTTAGATACTGTGTGTGTGCTCCGTATGTGACAGATATGCAGAAGACGACTGGACTGACAGTGAGCTGTGAAGGCAGAAGGCAGGAGACTGAAGACTGAAGACTGTATGTAACTGTGAAAGTGTCTGTATTTGAGTCTATGAATGTATAACTGAAAATATATAATCGAATTAGTGTTGTAGGAGCTGTGAATGAAAAGGAATATTATACTGATATTTGTAATAAACAAATTTATTTGAAATAAAATATTATTTTATTGTGTTTAAACTTGTGTTCAAACAAAATTGTTTATTGTATTCAGTTTATATACAAGTACAATTTCTTGTGTAATATTTGTGAATGTGTACAAATAGTGGAGTTATAAAAAGTTGTACTGTTCGAATATTTGAAATATAATATTCAATTCAAATAAAATACTGTGTGAGTATATGAATGTCTGTACAGTCGTATTCTATTTAAATATAAATATTATATTCATGTCTGCGATGTATATATAGAACAGTACAGTAACAAACACATTTATAATAATATATATTTGGTTGTTATCATCAAACAAAGATAATATAATTATGTATACAACTACGTTATATACAACAATCTCCCCCTTTTGATGATGACAAACAAATAAAAGATTTTGAATACAGTAGATGTGTTTAACAGTGAAGAACTGAACTCCCCCTATTTGAAAGCTCCCCCTACAACAGAAAACTCCCCCATAACTGTGCATGAGTGAAATAAATGAATTTAATGAATTTTCAAAATTAAAAATATTTATAAAATATTCACTCATAAATCAAAATCTTAATCCATTCTCCCCCCTTTGTTATCATCAAAAGGATACAGAATTTAAAATACAGATGAAGAATGACTAAAAATATAATTTCTGCTTAAGAGAAAGAACGGTTATCATAAATCTCAATCAGTCAAACAAAAATCAAAATAAACTAAGAACTGGTGGCATATTTCACATTGTAGAGAATGAGGGATTTACGATGAATTTTATATAAAGATGGAGAGAGTTTAAAAATATGAACCTCAACTATTTTCCAAAGAAATTTTTATAAAGATAAGGCACTAAAAATAGTGATGGATTTGGACTATAGTTAATAATTCAATTTAAGTGACAAAATCAAATATTCTCAAATCTCAATACCTATCAACCAACAGATCATAATACGTCATAAGCTTTCAACACATTTCACATATTAGAATATGGATTGATAGACTTGTTTTTACACACCAAGGAGAATTCCAAATTAATTTGTATTTGTAGCACACTTTTCCCTTGTTTTTATTTATTTAAGAGCACACTGACCACGCATAAACAGATCTTGGATTTTTAAATGAGGTCAATCGCACCTTAAATTATAAGTTGTCTCATAACCATGCATGGCCAGAGCTTGGATTTTTAAATGAGGTTAGAGACACGCTTACATATTAATTATAATTTTCAGCATTAAAAAAAATTCCTCGGTATATAAAACAAGTATATGGATGATAGAAAATGTGATAGGTTCAGAAATGGTTTGTGAAATAAATTTCTAAATTAATCATATTATGAAATATGATCAACTGTACCGAGATCGTTGAAATTTTTCAATTATCACTAATTCTGAATAATAGTATAACTACAATTCCATCACAAATATTTTCACTATTTATTCAAGATGATTTTAAAAAATATTAAACTCTCCACATTTATATAAAAAACAGATGGATGAAGAATGATGATAGGTAAAGGATATGGTCGTGAAATAATTGCCAATTCAAAGATATTATAATAAATGTTCAACCATCATGAAAATCTAAATAAAATCTCCTCCTGTTGTGATATATACTGCTGTCACAATTCATCACAATTTCAAACTCCGATAATAATTTTAATGAATTATAAATACAGTTCAATTTGGATATTGATTTCAATTTCTGAATAAATAATCAAAAAATAATTTTAAAATTGAAAATCAATTACAAGAGGAATATAAAAAGCTATACAAGACAAGGGGTATAAAAGAATATACCAAATAAACAGCACTTCTGATACCAATTGGTGTCTCTATTAATGAGATTTGTAACAAAACACAGGAGACAAACAAGGGTATCACATATAAAAGAAATTTAGTTACATGGCCCAAGTAGACAAGATAACAAATTAGGCAAGCAGCAGACATATCAAAGCAAGCGGCTATCAGAAAACAGTATCAGAGCAGCAAACAGAAGATTCTAAAATAGACATTTTTCAAAATAGTATCAGAGCATCACAGAAAGCAGTAGCATAATAGACTTGTCAGAAGATGTTTCTGATGGTCACTAAAATATATTCCATGATCCAAGATTATATAATTCAGTTTATTTTAAATCATTTGAAGAAATGTGAAAAAAAATCAGGATTTAATGAATCAATCACACCAGATTATATATTTCAGATTCAAAATAGGTGTGTGATTCAATAAATCAATAATTTCAAATGATTCTAAACAAACAAATATTTAAATCAAATAACCATGAAATAATAGAGAGATTTAAGACCAATTTTTCAAAGAATTTTTCACAAGAATTTCTGACAAGCCCAAAGAATAATTTTAGATCATTTACATCAGACTTGAGAAATATTCATGATCCAAAAATAATTAAAAAATAATTTATTTGAAATCACTTGGATCAATGTCAAGTTTGAGAAATAATGAATTATTCACACAATATTGATAATTTCAAATTTAAGTGGTGTATGATATTCAAAATATCAAGAATTTCAGATGATTTCAAATAAACTGATTTCAAAATAAAATGATCATGAATAAATATAAATTTCACGATGTATCACTGATTCAAGACAATTCAACATATTCAAGCCAATCTGAAAATTTCTGAAATTATCACAACTGATAAGAAACAGAGTGTACTGTAATGAGTATAATATTTTAAGCGTTTCCAAAATGAATTGGAAGAAACTCAAAACAGCATAAGTATGTGAAATTTCATTAATTATTCAGATCTTCAAAAATTTAGAATTCAAAACAACAGTCTTCAAGATATGACAAGAATACATCAACACTGTTATGAATTCATAAAGCAGAAAATAAACTTCAAAATCATTGCAGATATTTACATGTTTATATTCAGGATCTGGAAAAGATTTAAAACATTAGATTTTCATTCAGGTGAAGCAGATTTCCAGAAAATTAAAAGTTTTGCAACAAGAAGTTAAAGAAGCCCAAAGAAGAAAAAATATAGTAGTGACAAATCAAAAAACAAAAACAAAAGAACAGAAGAAGGTAGAAGGAGAAATAAACAAAGAAAAGAAAAAAAAATAAAACTGAGAATATTTACAAAGGTGAGTTTAGAGATCATACCAGAATCCAATGTAAATCAGAATCTCTAACTCAACAGATTTTGGCTGAAAGAACTGTAGATGATACAGAAGTATAAACTAGCTTGATTTCAATTTTCTTTTTAACACAGTAGTTCTTCAGCCATCCTTCGATACCTATGAATTTATAGGATCGAGTGGTCTAACAAAATTTGCAAAACCACTCACAGTTTTACTCACATATTTTGGTATCCAGACTTGTTTATACAACAAACCATTCGAATCTATTTTTGTGCCTTTAGGAACCCATATTTGTTTGAAATTAACTGAATTCATTTTATTTCCTTTTGGGATCCAAATTTGTTTAAATGGTTTATTATAAAACAAGTTTTTATTTTGTTTTTGTTTCAAGAATCCTTTGGAATTTTCAAAGTTCATATTTTCATGTCTATTCCTTTCAATGCAGTTTGGGGAATTTTTAAAACCACCTGAATCTTGTTTTCTGTAACAACCCGAAAATCTGGGCCAGTTTAAAATTTTTATTTTGGCAATTTTAGCGAATTTTGATTATTTAAAATGAATTATTTTAAATAATAATCGACAATAAATTTATTTTGAATATAATTCGACGTATATATTTATATACGTCGTCGTTAGAATATAAATATTTATATATATATTTATAAATAGAATTGAAAATGGCGCAGTAGTTCGATAATTCGATTTCAAACTTCAATTGGATGTACCGGGTGCAAAACAATCCGGATTTTAGTGAAACCAAAAATAATGGGATCTCATTGATAATATCTTTCCAACGAATCCGAATAATCAAATTTTCATAGCGGGAATCAAAAGATATGTCCGGTTGAAAATTCTGAATAGTCGCTATAGAATTCAGGCCCTTAAAAATGGACATTTTGCAAATGACCTCGGATTTCGACGAAACCAGTTTTGTTGGGTCCGTGATGTCAAGTTATTGCTAGATTCCAAATTTCATAATTTTTCGAATCAATATGTGAGCGTGGCGAAAGAAAATGTGTTTGACCAGTTTCAGTTGATTTTAATCGACTGGAAAATGACCATTTCTCCAACGGTCTTAGAATTCGACGAAACTAGTTTTGTTAGGACCGTATCGTCAATACGAAGCTAAAAAATATTTTTCAGGAATTTTTAGAGTTAGTATGTGACCCCGGTAAATTGAAATGTGCGTTTAAATTGAATATATAAAGATTTATATTTTAAATTCAATGGAAACCTATCGTAACAGCCGAATTGGGTTACGAAACATATCCCATTGTGTTCGGAATGAGGGTAAAACGCTAGGGACGACAGTCGTTTGGTCTCGATTGTGGTTCGAACGAAAAGTCAACTATATGGAAAATAAATTAAATAATTAAATTAAATAAATATTATAAAACCCCCTTATCCCAGTGAACCCTAACCCTATTTCGTTGCCGCCGCCTTCATTCAAAATAACGGCCAGACTTCTCAAAGAAAGATCCTCAAATCGCTCCCACTTCGGGTTGAATTAAATCGAGAAATCAATACAAATAGAAAAGAAAATCAAGCTCTTTAATTTGGTAAGGGTATCATCAGTTCTCACGAGCTAGGGCGCTCGCAATGCTGCCTCGAACAGGCTTTCAACGAAGGTGATTTGGGAGGGGTTCTGGCCACCGAGCTGGCCATCACTGCGGGCGGAGGGAGTTTTGGCCATGGCCGACCTCGGGGTGTTGGCCGATCACCCTCAGACGCGACGTGGTGGTGCGAATTCCTAAACCTAGGTTGCGAGCTCGACAGTTTTACACTCCGGACAATGAGAAGAGACGACAACCTTAATTGGTAATCAGGGAAAAGGTATATAATTAGTTTAATTAAATTTTATTTAAGAAGGAATTGTTTTTTTATAACAGTGAAGTTAAATCTGATTTTTTTTTTTTTAAATTAAAATATATATTGCCTTATTTTAAAAATGCTTATATATTTCCTTATTTATAAATTTATATGATTTTCTTTTACTAGTAACTTTGTTTTGATCTTTGGTTTTAAAAAAAAAATATCAAATGTTTTGAAAATATAAATACCCTTGTTTTGAAAATAAAATTAACATTGTTTTTAAAAATAGGAAAAAGCATTGTATTTGAAATAGAAAAGACAAAATAGAAGTGACAGATTAAAAATATAATTTTTATATGTGTTGTAAAGTAAAAGTATCGCCCTTGTAAAGTAAAAATACCGTCCTTGTAAAGTAAAAATTTGATTTTTATATATTGAATAGTCAAGTAAAAATTCGATTTTTATATATTGAATAGAATAGTAAAAATGTGATTTTTATATATTGATTAGCATAGTAAAAATTCGATTCTTATATATGTAGTGGCTACGGGAACGAAAGTGACAAAAGAAGAAGATTTCTATAAATGAAGTGTCGTGAAGTTGGGATAGCTTTTGGTGAGAACTTCTCACTCGAAAATTCTTTTTCTAATATATATATATACTAGGATGCAGACAGTGTTTAGTAGCACCCGACACAATCGTCCACAGACCATGGACTTGTTTGTTTGATTGCATAGATTAGTTAGATTATTTGGTTTGAATTAAATTGTTTGGTGAATTGAATGAATTTGATTGATGTGTGAATGGCGTGGGCCTTCACTAGACCGGGGATAAGACTAGGCCTTGTCCCGTTTCTAGTATCGTACCGTTATGCCGCCGAAATTTTCTAAAATATGTTAGAAAAATAAAAATATCATTTTATTGAATAAATGAACTGAATAGAGCATTCATAAGTTAAATAAAATATTTTATCATTAAAAATATAGTTTTAACGTGGAAGTGAATAAAATAAAATATTCATTTACAAACCAGACGGTTTGTTTATGTACACCTATTTGAAGGACATTGATTGGGTCGATAGATTTTACACATCGCCCAACTGCACAACTAAAATCTGTGTGTGATTGTTTGAAACCCCACACGGGTGTTGGGATGAAATTTGAAGTTCACTCATCCTAATTGATTAAATATGTCGATCGATTGATTGACAGGCTGTTATAAGCGTTAGATATTTATATTTGATGCTTATACAGTGTAGTGCACTTTGGTTGATGGTTGATTATTTTTCAATGCTATTATATACATGTGTTGTATGAAAATCCATATAATTAATTTTATATGGTGATTGATTGGGCCTCATTCCAATTTAGAAAATAAAGAATAATATAAAATAAAGGTTCATGTGTTGACAGTACTCATCCGTTGAGATTGGTCATGTGTTGAACGAAATATTTTAGTAATAAAATTTACATCTTTATCAATATAAAATAAAGGTTCATGTGTTGACAGTACTCATCCGTTGAGATTGGTCATGTGTTGAACGAAATATTTTATTAATAAAATTTACATCTTCATCAATATAAAATAAAGGTTCATGTGTTGACAGTACTCATCCATTGAGATTGGTCATGTGTTGAACGAAATATTTTGGATAATAACAACTATTTTGAAAAAGAAATATTTGAAATAGAATATTTGAAAATAGAAATTTATGAAGCCGTGTTGATTAGATTGACGCCATTTTGACGTGAACGATATTTATATCGATTTTATTCATTTTGAAATGAATTGAATTGAAAACGATTTCGAAATGAATTGAATTGAAAACGATTTCGAAATGAAATGAATTGAAAACGATTTCGAAATGAAATGAATTGAAAACGATTTCGAAATGAATTGAATTGAAAACGATTTCGAAATGAATTGAATTGAAAACGATTTCGAAATGAATTGAATTGAAAACGATTTCGAAATGAATTGAATTGAAAACGATTTCGAAATGAATTGGATTGAAAACAATTTCGAAATGAATTGAATTGAAAACGATTTCGAAATGAATTGAATTGAAAACGATTTCGAAATGAATTGAATTGAAAACGATTTCGAAATGAATTGAATTGAAAACGATTTCGAAATGAATTGAATTGAAAACTATTTCGAAATGAACTGAATTTAAAACGATTTCGAAATGAATTGAATTGAAAACGATTTCAAATTGAATTGAAAGCGAATTGAAATGAATTCAAATTGAATTGAAATTTGAATTGAATAGAAATGAATTTTAAAACGAATTCATAAAGAAGAACTCAATTTTAATTTGAATTGAAAAGGAAGTTGAAATTGCTTTTGAAACGAATTTAAAACTATTTATATAATTCGTTTTAAATAGAAATCGACGAAATATATATTATATATATTATATATATAATATAATGGCCTGAATAGAACGCGCCGCGCCGCGACAGTTCGTGAATTTCGACCATTTATTTCAAACGGACATTACGGGAGATCCGACCGTCGGATTCTCCTAAAACCGGAACCGTTGGGTTCGTATCGAAAAGAGCTTTCTAATGAATATTAGAAATTTGAAATCTAACGGTTGTATTTGGAATTATGTCCAAATCAAATTTGAAAAAGGTCGCTGTAAGTGCAGTTCGATGGCCATTGGTGGAAATCGACTGTACGGGCCTTGATAAAATTATTAAAAATAGTAATAATTTGTGTAAAATCATAAGAAATGATTTAGAAAGAATTGTGATGAAATATTCCATATTTATAAAGATAAAAATAGATTTTTATCGAAATGAACTAGTTTTGAGCTAGAACTATAATTCTATTTATTTTTAAATAAATAAATTGAATTTGAAAAAGGGTTTTAAAAATAACCAGAATTTCCAATAATTATATTGGAATGGATTTGAATCGAAATTGTCTGCGGAATATTTCGATATTGGATTTCGTGATGATACAGATATTGTTATGGAAATTTGAAAGATATAGATATATATATCGTTATTTCCAATATGATATTTGTTGGTCGTAGAATTTGATATTGAATATAAGCCGATATATTTTCTATTCAGAGCCTTGTATTTAATATCAAATGTGATTTGGGTTTGTCGTGAATGGTGTCTTCACTAACACTGTTCTTGAACCCAGTTGAGAAAAGATTAAATCTTTTTATTTAGATTTAATGAAGTGTACCAATTAAATAATATTTAATTGGAATTGAATTGATATTGATTTTTGGGTTTATCGTGAACAGTGTTTTAAATAACATTTGTTCTTTAACCTGATAATTAATGAATGTGACTTTGGGTTTATCGTGAACCGTGTTTTAAATGACACGGATTCTTTAACCCAGTCGAAGATTAAAACTAAGTGGAATTTTAATGAATCTTTAATTAGATTGAAATGATCGAAAATGGAGTATCACCAGTTTTGCTCCAGGCGATAGTTAAATCTTTAATTAGATTTGAACGTGAAATGGTAATTGAATTTACCGATAACACCGTGGTGTTAGATATGAAGTATTACCAGTTTTACTTCATGGGATGAATAGGTTGGGATTGGGAAATTAAAATAAATGATTACTTCGGTAAGGTCCGCTAATCCCGACTAGTTTGAATTGATATTCAAAAATAGATTAAAGAATAAATTCAAGAAATTTATCTTGGATAAAATTAATGGGAACCCTTCCCTGTGAATGTGAAATTAGAAACTAACTGTCGGTTAGCCAAGCAGAATGGTTTTCTGGATATTGATCTGATGTTGGTTTCGGCCTTCGGGGTTAATATTTGGGGAATTATTCTCTTGATTAATTTACGGTTAGTGACTAATGAATTGGAATGAGGCGTATGTTGTGTTTGTGTAACACTTATTTAAAACATACGCGAGTTATTCGGAAAGACCGGGTTTATCCCATTCTGAATAACTGATACGACGATAAGTCGAAGATGAAGACGATGGTCGAAGACCGGAAGTCTTTACGTCGTTTGGGTGATTACTGATGATCTTGATTGGGCTGTACACCCAAAAAGATGGAAACAGTTGGTGATCGTCCAGACGTACTTGGAGATCGATGGATATGCGGGGTACTAGGTGCCTCCGGTTTCGTTCAGCCCCAGAACGGACTTGTAAATGGACCGTGTGTCTGACATTGGATTTTAGTCCGTGTGATTGATCTCTATTAAATATATATCTGTTTGGCGGCGGAGAATTTATTCTCTTGCTTAACGCCCTTCTCTGAGATGTACGAGCTCAGGGGTTATATATTGATGGATATCAATCGCATGGAGTGAATTGCCTGTGTGGCATGCTAAGATGCAAATGATCAAGGCTTCTGTTGAAAAGCAAAGTCTTGTGGTTGATGATCGAAGCACGGCCTTTGTGGCGTAGCTTTGTGTAACGTTGATTCGCGAGTATCACACCCGGTATGAACTAAAAACGGGAGACGGACCTCAGGGAGGACATGCGTTTCTTTCTAGTTAGGAGTGGCGTCAGTGCTTGAACTGGCTGATGAGTTTGACTCATGTGGATGTTACTTATTATTACTTGCTGAAAAGCGAGGCGCCTCGTGATATCGGTTTCGGCCGATGCTTCTGGTCGGCTGACGGGCCAGGCTTACGCCCCAAAGGGCGGGGAAACGTAGTGTTCAGGCATAATAATCCACATCGGTGGACCGGCCCTGACGATCCATGGGGCAGTTGCGACTGTTCCTGAGGCTCGGACTAGACAGTCTCGAATCGGTGAGGATCTTGCCCCTAGCCTCGGTTCATACCATAAATGATAACCCAACTTCCAATACGACATTGCGGTTTTGATTGGAAACTTATATATGGCGACATAGTGTTATGGGGCATTCACGCCGCCTATGATTGATACTTATGATTTGAAGTTGTTTTATACACTATGCACTTATAATAGTATCAAACGATTTGTTTTAACCGTATCAAGCATTCTTTGGCTGTTATAAGGGAAAACCCTATCCTCGGCTGCGTTGCATTGTGTGATGGGACCTGGGTCTTATAACAGCTTCATTTTCCTTTATTTAGCATTGCGCTGTTTGTTTTATGCACTGGTATTCTTGGGAGGAAACCCGTTCCGTGTTATACGGCGTGGTCCCTTGATTTACCTAACTTTAAAAATAAAGATTAACTGTTTTATTTCTCACACCAGTCACATGACTGACCTGGAGTTTATTGTTTTAACCTAAACTCTGGGTGCCCTTATTTTGACACGGGCAGCTAGTAGTTTTGGTTTTGCAGATTATATTCACAGGATCCTGGTTTACAGCTGGAACGATATCCGGAAAGCTTTGTATCCGTATATCTCATTCTAGTTGTGTATTGTATTATTTTCCGCTGCTATGTATTTAAATGTAATTTAAATCTCTGATATTTCTGTGTAATATTCATTTATACTCTGTATATTCTTGTAATCTGATGCATTGTTGTAATATACAATGAAATGTTCTTCTGTATGTGTTCTGTTGTGGCTTGTTCTCGAACTATCCGCTCTTTCCTTTACGGGGAAGTTACGGGTTTTCACATTTTCCAAAAACATCATTTTTCCCGAAGCCAAGTCCAGATTTATTTCCAATAGAAACTTGGTTTTGTAACAGCATATTCAAAGATTTTTCTCCATCAGAAAATTTTGTCAAAGTTATTTCAAGTTGATGAATTTTAATTTTTAGATCACCGTTTTCTTTCATCAAATCTGAACAACGATTTTTAGTGATCTTACATTTTTCAAGATCAGATTTCAAAACCAAATTTTCATCTTTAAGCATTTTAATTTTGGTTTGGGACTCAACAATCTCTGATTCAAATCGTTTTTGTTTTTCAAACTCAAATTTCTTGGATTTTTCAATCTCGATTTCAAGTTCTTTCAAAATCAAATTGGATTTCAACAAATTTTCCTTTTCAGCAATTTCAAATTTGGAATTTATATCAGTCTTAAAACTTTCAAATTCCTTTTGTAGAAGATTGTTCAAGCTTGATAACTCAATCTTGTTTTCTCTTAAGATCAGAATTTCCTTTTCAAACTTTTGAATATTTTTATTGAGATGAACAAGATTGGTTTTCAATTTCGAACAATTTTTGCAATCTGAATTTGAAGAATTTTTGAAATGTTCAAGTTGCGATTCGAAATCATCAATTTTGCTGATCAACTCAGAATTCCTAGATTTTAGAGATTTATTTTTATATTGGAGTTTATCAACAGACTTAGTTAGATCAGCACACATATAAACTAAATCTTCATATGAGAAATTTCCGGTCTCATCATCTGTTGAATCTCCATCGACTGATCCATATGAATTTTCATTTGTAAATCCTGTTAAGCAGAACTCTGAATCTGAGTTGCCTTTTTCGGGTTTTGAGTTGTGGTTATCAGATCTTCCATACTTTGTATTGAGAGTATCCCAGATTTCCTATGCAGATAAACAATGACAGATAAGATTAAACTGTTCAGTACTAAGATAATCAAATAAAAATTTCATAGCACGAGCATTGAAAGTAATATCTACATTATCAAACCCATTGATAACAACATCCCAACATCTAATATTAACATATTTTAAATACAATTCCATTTTGGATTTCCAATTTAAAAAATTTGTTCCATCGAAAATTGTTGGAGATGAACTGGACTGACTCTCTATCGGTTGACAACTAGGATGACCCATAACTCTAGAGTTAAAGAAATAACCTGCTCTGATACCACTTGTTGGATCTAGATTAACCCTAGAGGGGGGTGAATAGGGTTTATCACAGTTTTTAACTGAATTAAAAATCTAACGAGATATATAATAATTAATAGATCACAGAATATAGTAGAAACAGAAATGCAGAAAATAAATCACACACAGATATACCCAGCTTCGGCAAAATCCTGCCTACTGCTGCATTTCTAAGGTTTCTACTAGGTGATAGAACAGATCCCGCATACTAGACCATGTACACTCGCAAACCCTGCTCCTATTCTAACCCTACGCTCAAAACCCTAGACTGACCGATATCCCCTCGATCAGATTTCCCCTGATTACGACCCTGTAACTAGTAACCCAGATTTTACATACTCTGTCAACTGTCAGTCAACACCCTGACTGATTCCTCTAGTATTTTACAAACACTAGAAAAAACTGTTCAGACAATTTAAAAAAAAAAATACAAAAGAAATTAAAACAAGACAAAAACAAAAGCAAATTAAACCCTAGGACTTAAGTATACAAGGGTCATCCCATTTTTCGTTAAAGCACCAAGCCTAGAAAGGCTTAGCCGGCCCGTTTCTAATTTATTTGCCCGATCACTTTTGCTTTTGTTCTGGAGATTAAAAATGGCGGCGTCGATGAATGTAAACTAGGGTTTTTCTGAATTCCCCCAAATCAAATCGACTTTGAACGATGATAAATGGTTCTCTGAAGCTTTGAACTCGTGTTGCTTGAACGTCGATCTGTTTGAGCTTGGCTTCCAATAGGAATCGAATGTGAGTGAATTTTTTTTTATTGATATCTCTGTATGCTCTATGATTTTGTTGCTATGAATTCTCGATTTCAATCACTTGCGGATGATGTAATGGGTATCAAATTATAGGGTAGAATCGAACCCTAAAACTCTGATTTCACCACAAATGGCTTGATTTTATTTTTGTTTCTTTTCCCTTTTTGCTGCGTCGGTTTTGAATGAAATTGCATGATTGTTTGAGAATGTTTTAAAACAGAATTTGGTTGCCAAATATTGAAAGACTGCCTTGAATGTCTTTGCGTGTAATACCCGGAAGCATTGTCGTGAATTTCATGACTGTAGATGAAATCTGGAAATAATTTGATTCTTCGAAACAAATTTCACTCTTTAAATTTAAACCCCTTGGCTTTGTATGAAATTGCCCTCGATTTGGTGCTCTGATTTTATGCCAAAAATGGAATGAAATTTTACGGAAAGATATTGAAAAACAGACAAATTTTTCACGCCCCAATTGCATAAGTTTCCCTTTTGACAATTAAAACTGATTGCTTCATTTCAGAAAAGTAACATTGTGCCTATTTTAAAATTATATCTGGTTCCTGAAATCTTGCTTTGCCCAAAAAAAAACATTTTCTTGCCATAAAAGAAATTGCTTATTTATGAGAAGATTGAAATTACTTCATTCCAATTAATCCATAAATCACACTTGCCAAACATAACCACTGTGATCTCATGAAATAATTTAGAAGATGCCAGAAATGTATATATTGATTTCTGCCCATATTTTTCTGGAGATACACTTGCCAAAAATAAGCATTTGACTTTGTTGTCGAGCTGAATTTTCGATTACAAACTGTTTTAGCTTGTCCAGTGTATTACTTGTGCTTGATCCTTGTAATGTTGTCTTTGCACTGGTCACTTTGCTTTGTCCCATTTAAGTTTGATTATGCCAGTTGTACACACTTGTGCTCCTTTGTGACCTGCATTGTTATGACCACTTTGACAATACTGTTTACACTGAAATCTCCCATATATACAAACCAGTTTGCAAATGACATGTTGTGTTGTACTTGATTGCTTCATACCAAACATGTGCTATTTGTATGTTCATTGTAATTTACATGCCGACTCATCCATGCATTGCTGACTTGACATGCATGAACACATGCGTTTACTGTTTTGGTCTCATGTTGACACACCATACTTGTATATGTGCTGACTAGTTATGGCTTCAATGCTGAGCAGTTCATATTAGCTGGTGCACACTTTCCATGCCATGTTTTAACTGAAATGTAACTTTGTACTCATGTAGTCCATCTTGCTGAATCATTTTGCATGTTGCCATTTGGAAACTGACCTGAACCTGATATTAAATTACACCTGTTTGTGCTCAACTGTTTTGTATGCTTTCTTGGCTGCACTTGAACATTTAACCTGCTCGACCACATATGCGCACATTTGGTTCTTGTTGTTTGTCTTGCGTTTGGCAATTGTACTTGACACCATGCATGTTGTCCATTTTTCAATTTGCTCGACTATGTACACCTATACATTTATATATGTATATATATACACAACAGTGTATGTATATATCGTGTACGTGTATTTTATTTATCAGCAGACTACTGCATTGTGTTGTGGCTGATCAGAATCAGCTAGTTTTGACGCTGGTTCTGATCAGCAAACCAGTGTGGTATGTTGTGGCTGATCAGTGGGTATAGATGGATAAGTGCAAATCAGATCGAGTCAGAAAAATGATGAGAACACACCAGAAAACTAAGGCAACTAATTTTTTTAAATATTTACTAGAAATTAAAAATATTTCTATTCTAGATACTGTGTGTGTGCTCTGTATGTGACAGGTATGCAGAAGACGACTGGACTGACAGTGAGCTGTGAAGACAAAAGATAGAAGGCAGGAGACTGAAGACTGTGTGTAACAGTGAAAGTGTCTTTATTTGAATCTGTGAATGTATAGCTGAAAATGTATAATCGAATGAGTGTTGTAGGAGTTGTGAATGAAAAGGAATATTGTACTGATATTTGTAATAAACAAATTTATTTGAAATAAAATATTATTTTATTGTGTTTAAACTTGTGTTCAAACAAAATTGTTTATTGTATTCAGTTTATATACAAGTACAATTTCTTGTGTAATATTTGTGAATGTGTACAAATAGTGGAGTTATAAAAAGTTGTACTGTTTGAATATTTGAAATATAATATTCAATTTAAATAAAATACTGTGTAAATATATGAATGTCTGTACAGTCGTATTCTATTTAAATATAAATATTATATTCCTGTCTTTGATGTATATATAGAACAGTATGGTAACAAACACATTTATAATAATATATATTTTGTTGTTATCATCAAACAAAAATCATATAATTGTGTATACAACTACGTTATATACAACAGAACGCATGGTCATATCAGACTGGATAACTACGTACAAGTCGATACGATATATTATTGTAGTCATGTGTATCAATATTGAATCGAGATGATCAAGACTTGAAGATTGTAGAAAGGTCACGATTTCCTCTGTCTCGGGTCGATCTATCAAGCCGAAGGATGGCTCAATGTATTCCGGTCGACTTTGGGTCGATATTCTTCGACCTGAGGCATGTTGCATTGTCCGTGTATTATCAATTCGAAGGGAACATGAAGGGTCTTTCTTCATGTCCTATATAAGGCTAACCCAAGCCATTTTTATCCTTTTCTTTGCTTTTTACTACTATTGTTCGAGTCAAACTCAAGATCCACGAGTCAATTTTCTTTCGAATCAAACAAAACCCATTAATTCCCTTCCAGATATGAAACTATGTACGTTTCGATTCATCTAACTCGCGTTTTCAACCATAATTCCATACCATTTGCACCACAAGTCCATCCCTTTTTTCTTTTCTTGGTTTAATCCAAACTTAAATGAATCCATGATTGGGTCTATCACCAACGGCGTTGTTGGAGCCAAAAAGGTGTAGTACAACCATGTGGAATTTGCAGATCATCCACGAGGCTAAGTATGGAAGAAGGAAGATAGAGTAGGAGAAAGGAGTTGAGTTTTTGGGTCGGATAGTCACTCTATCGAGCAGAGGAGTGGAGGATTCATGAAGTAGTTTAGAGTAGGTAGGAGATGGAAAATGTGAGGAAGTTTAAGGTCGAATAGGAGGCATTCTGACCCGAAAGGCATCAACCTGAAAGGGGCAGCACATGTTGTAGAAGCATGAAGTCAAAGATTGGATCGAACAAGGGATAGTCGAATCGGACTTTAAGTTGCTTGCATATACCAGAGTTTCACATACGGAAGTTGTTTGAACCGGGGACCTTCAAACCAAGGGATATCGACCCGGGGTTATTCGAGCCGAGACTTAAGAATGAATTCCAACCAACTTTGTTTAACTCCATACCTCCATACACACCTAAAGTTAATGAATCAACTTCACTTGCAAACCTGGATAGTTAGGATAGAACCTATTAATTGAATATATGAGCTTTGACATTGCATACGAACATGAACTCATCCAGACTTATGCCTATTAGTGTCTTTAATGTTTCTGTTTCTGCAACTATCTCTATACATTCTCACTGCACACACCTGCACTAGTACACACACTAGGGTTGATAGTTTTAATTTTGTTATATATAATTTTTCTTGGATAGAACAACTAAGACGACTAGCAAGTATCCAACTTGTTACTCTGAGGCAGAAAAGAATGGTGTTCCAAGGAGACCCTAGGGAACGTTGAAGTTCTGAAAATGTATCTGATAATGGACTAGGGATATGTCGTTAGACAGCATGCCGGAGAGGCTGGAAACTCTGAAGGAGAAGATGATGTATAAGTAGAAGAGGGACAAGTATCCTCTGATGCCCTGCTGAAGATGTAGCCTTGGAGACTCCCAAAGAATCTAGGACTTGTACCACAGATGAGGAAAAACTGAAAGGGTTAAGTGCCAAGCATAGAACCCCTGGCGAGAGATTCAGACCTTGGAAGAGAAGGAATCTCCTCACAACCCGCCTGAGGGCTTCTTGGCGGTGAGTCGATAGATGTGTAGTCTCGGGATTATTCCTCCTTTCCACCCTTTCATTATCAAGTTACTTAGATGCATGAAATTGGCATATATGCCAACTTAATTTCGTTGTGTGTCTTATACATGGTGCAATTACATCAAGCTCCAACTTTTGGTGATGTGGTCTCCTTTTTCAACTTTAATCATAAGGAGGTCCTAACTCCTTCATTTCTCTTTTTTAAGGCTTCCTATGGAAAAATATTATTGAGGAGATGTCGAGAAAGCTAGGAGACATTTGGCCTGAATGGTTCTACACTCCTCAACAACCAGGGTGTGCCCAAAAATGGCTCAAATGCAGTAAGCATTGAATCTCAGCTTATTCTTATATTGACTACAAGAAAAGATTTCTAATATTTATTACTTCTTACCGGTAGCAATCCGGCTAAACCCATAGGCCAAGCATACCACAAGCGTTTGGCTACTTTGTTAAGTGTCTCCAAGAAGTATCGAAGTGTTAAGAGATGCCTTACAGTTGCACTTCTACATCGGTACTTCCTTCTTGATGCTAATCGGACTCTGGGAGCTGGTGGAGGTCAATTCCCATCAATCGTTATACCACCAGTGATCATGCCCCCAGTGAGGAAGCCTTTGTTCATAGCCACCCTTATGCCCCCAGTCCGGATGTAAGCGACTCTACCCTCAGTAGAGGGTCTACGGCCACAGTGATCCGATCTCCGACCAAGATCAAGAAGGCTACTAAAAGATAAAAAAATGTTAAGGAGGCGGATTTTCCTAGGTCCATTCGGGATCCCATGGAAGGAGAGAAGGAACCACTTCTCAAAAAGGTGGTTGAGAAAAAGTCGTACAATCCTGAACCGAGGGGCATGGCTGATGAAAAGGAAAAACTTTCCATCCTGGACGGTCAAGAAGAGGAAGGGGAGTCTCCATATCGAGGCTTAGAAGATTTAGATCTCTTGGATACTATACTTTCTTCTTAGAATCTGGATTCATCTTCCTTCTTCCCAAAGTCTGGGGATGAAACAACTCATATAAAAGCCAAGGAGACAACAGTGACAAGCCAAACTTCGGGCTCTAGTCCGTCTTTGGGGGGATCATAGGACACACAAACACACACAAGCACTATACATTACAACACTTTTTCTGTTTACGTATGCCAAGTACTAACTTAAGTTCTTTCTTGAATTATAGATTCCATAAAGAGAAGAATACAATAGGTTGATCGATTTGGTGTCAGTCAGCACAGAGGTGGTCCTATTGTTCCAACTTTCTCCGAAGAAAAATGAGAGTCGGAATATGATGGGAGGCGCACTCGTGAGAGAAAATGAAGAGAGCGTGAATGGGAGAGGCATGAGAAGGAGGATCAAGAGAAAAAAGAAAAGTAGAAGAAGGAGAAAGAGAGGGACTGAGCCCAGAAGAAGGATAAAGAACGTGAAAGAGAAAGGCGTCACTCCACCTCCCACTCTTAACAAAAGTCTTCACAGTGCGATGGCAAGACACCAGTGGATAATCTCAGACCAAGACCTCTCACTACAAACTTCCAATCGAGCCCCCTCAAAAGTCACAGTCAATCGCTTCTCGTGGCATAGAACCTCCTATCTCTGCCAAGCTTACAAACAAAATCCCTCATTCACCAGTCTCATCTGCGTAGGAGTAAACCCCTGCGGAATTGGTCAAAGAAGTGGAGCAGGCGTGTCCCCAATATAACTTCTCTCGTATAAAAAATTTCCCCAACTTACAATCAGTTCCATAATCTTTTGGCAGTCGGGCTAGGTCAAATATTAATTTTGCTTTGAATCAATATAATGAAATGTCCATATATTTAAGATGATTGTCTGAAGTCATGTGGAGCTCGGAGCTCGGGATAGTGGGTACAAAGCTAGAATGGGGCTTCGAGAAAGTTTTCTTGAGCACAAAAAGGAGTTAGTTGAGCACAAGACTGAACTAGCAACCCTTAAGGAGAAATGTGATAAAACCAAGGAAGAGCTTGGCGGTCTTTAAAATTAATTTGAAACCGAGCTCAACCACTGGTCGCTCCTGATCAAGTCTGCTCAGGATGATGTGAAGTTGGTGGATCAGCAATTCGAGTCCCTCAATGTCGAGTATGAGTTTCTGAGAAATGATAAAGGGTTGATGGAACAAGATATCGTCGATCTTAAGGCGAATTTTGCTGCCTCCGAGGAAGCTTGAAAGGAGGAGGAAGAGAGTACTCATGCTGCTTTGGAAAGCGCCACTAATTCTCAACTTCAACACGAGATAGAGATTCAAGGGATTAAGGTGGATCATGTGACTGAGCTAGAAAATATGCATTAGGAATTTAGCAGAAACATACTCATATTTTATGCTCGAGTACTCGACAATCAGGACGTATCCTGGGTTTTTTGACTATTCGCAAAAGCTAGCTGACACCTCGGAGGTATTCATGGATGAGGAGGAAGGGTTGTTGCCGGAGGCACGGTGAATAAAGAGGCACTGATGACCCAGTTTTTGAGAGGCAACGAACCAGAGGTCTTGGATGAGAGAAAGTGGCTATTGAAAGAGGAGGAAGATGCCGAGCAGTACAGGAAGAAAGTAAAAAACAATAATGGAACAGGAACCCAGTGTGGATAAAGGTGATGTCTCCCTTACACAATCCACCAGTCAACCTACTCCTGTCATGAATCCTTCCACAGTTGAAGCAATCATTCCACCTCCTTCTGCTAATCATCGGGAACAGTGGAAGAGTACAACCCAGACGAGCCAAGAGTCTAGTCTCAAGAAAGCCTCTCACACCTATTCAAGAAGCTGGGACTCCCTCTACTTCTAAGGACGCTTCAATTAGGGTATAACTCTTTTGTCTCCACAATTTCAGAAAATGACCATATCTCGTTTCCCTGCAACTGGGTCTCCAATCGAGAGGCCCGTTATTCCACCGGGACTGATCATTTCTCTTCCTACTTTAGGTACACCTGTAGAGAAGACTGCTTCCGAAGATAATATGAAAGTAACTCAAGAGAAGCAAGTGCCCCCTGCCGGAGACCTAGGCAAAGACAAAAAACGATAGATGCTTTGAAGGGGCTAGATGGCTAGGGCTCTTCGCTGGAAGAATAAGACGTGGTGTATACTAGGAGTCTAGTAAGACAGGACCTCTTGCGGAGATGAAAGCGAGAGATGAGGGTAAGCTTCTCTCCTCCTACCATTTTAATCAAGCTCTAGACCGTTTATTATCAGACCACTTCAAGTCATTGCTCCCTCTGTCACGGATTCACCAATCAAGGAAAATCCTCATATCTCAACCAAATGGAGCAAGAAGAAACATGACGTGTCAGCTTCCTCGGTTGAAGGGCTCCTAACAATAAATTCAATAGGAAAAAGCGTAGCCTTACTGTGGAGGACTTGGCCGAACTAGTTGAGGAGAGAGCGAAGAAGAAGAAGATTGGTGATGAGTCATCAAAAGCTTAGTTGATTAAGCATTTAGACTATTTCTAGGCCTTTTAGATGTTGTTGTGAGTGTGGCCCTCGTGTTTTTGCTTGTAAATTTGTATAAAACTTGGATTTTTTGTAAATGATGCATCGTTTCCTTTAATAGAAACAATGTTATTTGTATGCAACTTTATATATTGCTTTCCATTCAATGTACTCGCAACTTAAATATTAAATATTACAAAGTCAAGTAATAAGTAGTACGTTGACATTTGAAGGTATAGTATACATGCCCCTAATTAAATTTGAATCACTAGTCACGTCCGAATCGTGTTCAAAGTTAATTTATGATTCTATACCCTTTCCCCCACTGTTGGTGGGGATCTAGGTAAATCAATTTGGACGTCCGGTCCTTATGTTTTTATGCACCTGGTCCAAGTCGAGGACGCTGAAGTTAGTACAAATAAAGTTGTTCGTCCTTTATACTCTCCCATAGTGGGTTTGGGTTAGTATCGTAGGTCAAGCGACCTTGCGTCCAGCCACATGTGTCATTTTATACTCTCTCCTTAGTCACTAAGTGTTAGAGTTAGGGATCGAGTGGTTGTTAGACTTGGTGTACCTATCACACTCCTCATTAGTTTATACTCTATTCCAAGCTTTAATAAATGGAGTTAGTCAGGAAAGCGGTCGGGTCATGCTTGCCCAGACATCATCCCTTTGCCCCTAATGTCAAGGGCAAAGGTCCCCGTCAAGATGGTCGGATCACATCCCCATAGTTTATGTATGTCCCATCGAAATGTGGGAAAGAGTTAAAGATGTTGTTAAGGCGTCGTTTCATCACTTTGGTTCACAATGTGTTGATTGCCTTGTTGAGCGTCGAAGTCAAGCTCAAATTTAGTCAACCCGAGTCCGACCAATCACGAAGTTGGGTCAGCTCATCGAAACGTGATCCCATGAACATTGCTAGGGAGTTCGTTACCCCCTTCATTCAATACTTGGCATAGATCATTCGAACCACAACATATAGCCAAAGTAATAGACACGGTAATGGAGCATGGAAAAGAGCTTTTATTTATGAACAATAATAAGTGGCAAGACACGTCTTATTACAATGCTAAGAATAAATGAAATAAATAAAATAAAATCTTAAGAAATATAATGCCACAATGCTCATTATTCCATGCTCTTGGGAGTGGATTGTTATCAACAGTCGTTAACTTGAAAGTTTCATTATCAAGCCTTTATTGAATGATGTAAGGCCCTTCCCACTTTGAACCCATATGGACTGAGGCCCTGGAAGAATCGTTTCAAAACAAGGTCGCCCTAAGTCGAAAGTTTAGAGTTGAACCTTCTTATTATAGTATTGGGTAACTCATTGCTTGTGTGCTATAGCACGCAAGTTAGCTTCTTCTCTTTTCTCGTCAATCATGTCCAATGATTCTAAGAGAAGCTCTTTATTAGTCGATGGGCCATACTATGTCGTCCTGTTAGAGGGGACTTCGAGTTATGACTACTACAAAGACATGTGACAAGGCGAATGGAATATGGTCAGTCGCAGACTTATGGGTTGTACGATATGCCAAACATCTAAAGGTAGTTCATTGACCCATTTGCCTTTAGCCCGTTCCAATCGTTTCTTTAGGATGGACTTGATGATTTTGTTAATAGCCTCGGCTTGTCCATTAGATTGCGGGTAAACGACCGCCGTGTACTTCTTCTTGATATGGTATCATTGGTAGAAATATCTGAATTCTAGGCTATCGAATTGGGTCCCATTATCAGTTATGGTAGTTCTAGGGAGCCCAAATCGGCATATGATATTTTACACAATGAATTTAATCACTCGCTTCATCGTGATCATGGTCAATGGTTTGACTTCAACCCATTTCATAGAGTGATCTATAGCCATGATCACATACTTCGCTCCGCCTTTAGAGACTGGAATGCTTCCAATGATGTCCACTCCCCATATAGCGAATGGCGAAGGACTAACCATCTAGATTGAGTTGAGATGACGGAGCCCTTTAAATCTAGGAAAACCTTGACACTTGTCGTAGTGTTTGGTACTCCTTCCAAACTTAAAATACAAAATGTTGTGAATCACAGAAAATGTCCAATGCCACTGCAACCAACCCCTTCACGAGCCTCAGCCAAGCAATTAGGGATTCATACTCGGAACCGTTGTTGGCAGAGGGAAAGACTAACCTCAAGGCATAATAAATCGTTTGTCCCTTAGGAGTTAGTAAAAAACGTCAACTCTAGAACATTGATCATTACAAGCCCCGTCTGTGTATAGCTTCCATGTTTATAGTCTTGATTTGACATTAGGAAGATTAGAATCGTCCTTTGGAATGTCATCCTCAGGAGTCAAAAATTCGGGTATAAAGTTTGTCAATGCTTATACTTGGATTGATTTTCAAGGAAGGAATGTGATGTTGAACTAACTCAGCTCGATATTTCATTGGAGAAACCTCCCAGACGTCGATCGTTGAAGGACCAGTCATAGCGGTTGGTCGGTGTACACCTTGATAGGGTGAGCTTGGAAGTAGTGATGGAGTTTCTTGATGTGATCAACAAATTGTAAGTCAATTTCTAGATAGTTCTGTTCCGCTCCTGCCAACTTTTTGCTTACATAGTAGACTGGCCACTGCACCCGGTCTTCCTCACGGACAAGCACTGAGCTGATCACGTGCAGAGATATCACCAAATACGAGAACAAGTCCTGATGGTCCACTGTCTTAGACAATATAGGTAGCCTCTCCAATTGTTTAAGAAGGTTTTGAAAAGCTTTGACACAATCAAGCGTCCAAGCGAAGTTGCGTTTCCCTCGCTTTATTAAGTCAAAGAAGGGAATGCATTTGTCTGTTGTTCTAGAAATAAATCTACCAAAAGTTGCAACCTTTCCTATTAGGCTCTGCACATCTTTGAATTTCCGAGGTTCCTGAATACCCTTGATTGCTTCAATTTGTTTTGGGTTAATTTCAATTCCTCGAGAGCAGACAACGAAACCCCAGACTTTCCCTAATGTAACTCTAAAAGATCATTTCAAAGGGTTAAGCTTCATTCCATATCTGCGGAGAACACTGAACATCTCGACAAGTCCCGGACATGATCGGTTGATTGCTTTGACTTCACTAGCATATTATCTACATATATCTACATTGTCTTTCCGATTTGATCATGGAACATGCGGTTGACCAAGCGCTGATATGTCGCTCCTGCATTTTTCCATCCAAAAGGCATAACCACATAGTAATATAGCCCGAGATCCATTATCAAACTAGTATTCTTCTGGTCTGGGGCATGTTTCATGATCTGGTTATGTCCTAATAAGCATCCATGAATGAGAGAAGCTCATGTCCAATTGTAGAGTCGACAAGCTGGTCAATCCAAGGAAATGGAAAGTTGTCCTTAGCACAGGCCTTATTCAAGTCCGAAAAGTCGATGTACGTTCGCCACTTCCCATTAGCTTTCTTCACAAGTACCAGGTTAGATATCCACATGGGGTATGTCCCATCTTGAATGAACCCACTATTCTCAAGTCTTTCAACCTCTTCTTTCAAAGCTTTCAAACTCTCTAGGAAGAGCATACACCTTTTCTTCTTGACAGAGATGTATTTCGGGTCAATGTTGAGAGAATGAACCATGATGGATGGTGATATCCCACACATGTTAGCATGGATCCATGCAAACATGTCAAGGTTTGCACGGAGGAATTCAATCAACTTCCTCGTTTGAGGGGGTCAAGGTGGAATCCGATCTTCAAAACCTTAGTTGAGTTGTTATCAATCAAAATCTCCACCATGGTTTCATTAGGAGTTGTCTTTCTGCATTCTGGTTCTTCATCCTCCCTTGGATCAATATCCTCAAGATGGTAATTGGGTGGTCCTGGCTGGGATGTTCTCTTTATTTGTTATGCCGCCTCCTCCTTGGAAGGAGGAGGACTGTCTTCAGACTCCTTATTTTCCTTATCGCGGACTTCCTGCCACTCCGATAAGTAGTACACTCGTCCTGTTACTTGATCTCCTCATACCACTCCAGCTTTAGTCGGGAATTTCAGGAGTAGGCACCTAGGAGCTAACCAAGCTCGAAATTCTGCTAGGGCCAGTCGACACAAGAAGGCGTTGTATGAAAAGTTTACGTCAATCACAATAAACAAGAGGATCTACACTCTCTTATGGTCCCCTCACCCAACTCCACTGGCAACTTAATCATTCCCACCGATTCATTAGTTGATCCATTAAAGCCGCGTATCCTGCCTTTGCACGGCTTTAAGTCTCTCGCCTCTAACCACATCTGGTCACAGGCTTGCTTGAGTAGAATATTTATGGTACTCCCACAGTCTACAAGAACTATCCATACTGTGGCTGGCCCAATGTTAGTCGTAATCACCAAAGGATCGATACTTAGGGTTTCCACCACCTTTGACTATCTATCATGGAAGATAATATCATCTGCCATCGTCTTTCTCTGCTTCATAGGACTCGCTACTTCAAGGGTGCTGCACACCCCCAACTTCCAAATGCTTTGCAGCATTAACATCTAGCTCCATAGTCCAAGCACTGTGACCTGCCACATGTGTCCTCCGACAATGGTATTAACAACAATTCCTTTATTTTTCTACAGGGCGGTGACTCTGGGAGCTACCTGACCTTGTTTGGGGCCGAGGTCGCCAGCCCCTATCCCATAGGGCAACCTTGTATTCATCGAGCATTCCTACTCTAATCATCTTCTTGATGATATCCTTGAGACGACAACACTCATTAGTCGTGTGGCCGTAGGTCTCGTGAAACAAACAAAACTTCTTAAGAACTTTGATTGCAAAATGCCGTCTGTAAAAGGATTGTGGCTATGATCAATCCCCAAATCTTCGTTCTTGTAGTCTCTAATATCATTAATGATTTGTTGCACCATGGCGGCCAGATCAGGAGTGCTGAAGATAACATGTTATCAGCTCTCGGCTCATTGGGCTCCCCCCGCCCCTATACAAGGTAACATCGCTTGGGTCGTCGTCCTGGAGGTATTTCCTTAGCCCCGATTATCCCGGTCAATCACAAGACGCACGAGAGGAATCACAGGAGCACGGGTGGATCTAGAAGTGTCGTGGCTAGCTGGAGGAGGATTCCAGGTAGGCAAGGAATTGGGTTCGACAGGTCTCGGCTCGACATGTCCCGCGTCGACAATGTCGAGCCGAGCCAGTTCAAATGCTTTGAGATGAGATGGATGGCACCAAAATCGCAATTCCTACACATTTTTTGGCCTCTGGAGCAGGCCCTTTTGTCTTTGCTGGTACCCGCTCTTCTTGGATGACGACGAGCCTTCTACATCCTAACTACGTAATAGACAAGTGGCTTGCTGGTTCATGAACTCCTCCCACTGTCTCGTCATTTGGTTCATGTCATGCCTCATTGTAGCATTCTCTCGCGCTTGAGCATTCAATGATGTAATAGTCTCCCAGAGTTGGTTCATCAACAACGTGAAGTCATCATGAGTAGCGAATGCCAAGGAGGGAGCTTGATTAGATGCGAAAGGGCGTGTAAAAGAATGGGTGGGTGGCTGGGCCTTGGCTCGGGTCGATGTCGACCCGGGAATCATCATTCCGACATGTGTCAAGCCGAGGGCTAGAGTAAGTGCTTCATTTGATGGAGAGGCAGATTTGGATGTTGAGGTTATTTTCCAAAAGCGCGTGCAAAAGACTTAGAAATCATTGTTGTTAAAGATGACGGAAATTAGGATTTTGTTTCGAACTCGGTGATCCAAAAGTTGATCAAAACCTTTCACTATAAGAAAATATGTTATTAATAGCGTCATTTAATAACACTTTATTCTAAAATGTTATTGTTTATGATTAAACATTTGTTTTTTTAACTCATTTTGTTCTATACTATGTTGTGTATTGCTCTTCGCTCCAAATTTTTTGTAATCCGTCCAAAATAACAATTAACCCATATCTCCCTCTCCAAAATACATTCAATTTCGTATCCCCTCCCAATTTTATCTCCAACTAAATAATCTTAATCGAAACTGTCCACTTCATCTCAGATATTCACCGTCGTTCTCCTCCACTACCATAGTTCGCTTCTCAGTAGTCAACTCAACGATGTCTGAAACCCTAATATCCGATCTTAGATTTCGCCTTACATCGGTATTTTTCAGGTTCGAAATCCAGATACATATTTGGTATTTTCAACAACGCTGGAATCAAAGAAAGAAAGGCATCCAGGATTTACTACTTTGGAAGCAGCAATACTCTGCCAAGGAGGTGAGAGGCTCATGGTTGAATCTGCAGGTTCATTAGTCCCGTTACTTCATTTTCTCCCTCTGAGTTGCCTAGATAAGACTACAAAATTTCATTTTTTAATTACTATTCTTATTGGATACCACCTTTGGGATGTAAAATTTGGGAATTTAGGGCCCTACATGAATTGTTGGGTCCCTTCTACCTTTTCACACCACAGTGTCACCGGTGTGTTTGATATCGAGACTTGGCATTGATTCGTCAAGGAGTATGACAGCACTTTCACTAGGTATCATTTTCTTGATTTTTTTATTTTTACTCCATGCTTCATTCAAGTGAACAACAAGTTAATAATTTTTTCCATGTGTCTTGTTAAAATTTTCCCCTAAATAGTAAAATTTTCTGCTAATTATTGTTTTATTCTTCAATAGCTATTATTAAGGTATGATGCTTTTTAATTTTAGAATGATAAAAGGCATAGATTTCTGGCTTTGGCCAAGCTCTGACTACTGGTAGCTCAAAATTTTTAGTAAATTTTCTGCAACGCGAAGAATATATGGCCCTTGAATATTTCTTAAATGGTATGTGACAATTAGATTCAACATTATAAGCCTTTATGTTTCCTACATTATACACTTCTTCCAATCCTACATTATAGATACTATTATACACTTCTTCCAAGCCACTACTTCAGCAACAATTATTTATTGAATGTTCTATGTCATAGGGTTCCCTTAAAAGTTTTGCTGTCAAGAAATTATCATGATTCCTGATCTTTTTGTTTCTTGCTTTAGTTTTCTTAGCATTGTTTGCGTATAATGGCGAAATGGATATAGTGACGGTATTAGTAATTAAATTATTTCATAGTATAACCTCAATTTTATTTTTGTTTTTTCTTCTGATTTTATTTGACATTGAAATGCAATGAACTCACGTTTTTGATTGTAGATTTCCAAATTTAGTCAAATTAACTTATGGGTGCGTTTTTTACAGGTCTCTATTAAGTTTTTAAATTAGGCTCACATCCGGTAATAAACTTATTGTAAATTTAGTCCCTATTTATTGAAACTTCATTAAAAAAATATAAAAAAAATAAAATAAATTCGTATTTAAATTAAATATGTACTCTCCCAAAAATTCAGCTCATAAAAAAAATCAAAAAAATGCATCAAAATCAAAATTATACAGAAAACAGCAAAAAAGGCAGTAATTTGCGTCAAATCATGCACATATTTGAAATTCTTGCATTCATCTGTGCAAGTATTTCACCGTTGAATCTATGTTGGCTTTTTCTTCATACATGTAAGCAAGTTATACAGATTCTTGCATACAAGTGTGCAAATAATCTGCAGGCAAAATTTCAGTTTAGCTTTCTTCATGCAATACTTACATATATGTGTGCAATTATTTCAAATTGTTGCACACATGAATGTAGGTTTCGGTACAAAATTTTCAAAGAAAAAAGTTTCATCAACGGCTGCATACATACATGCAACTATTGGCAAAAGTTGCATACATGTATGCAACTTTTTTTTCCGTGGTCTTCTCGGAATATTTCCAAAATATAGATTTTTTTTATTGAGTGTCGCATTTTTTTCCAAAAAAAAAGAAAAAGGAGGAAAAGTGAAAATAGGGGGCGGGTTTAAATGTATACTTAGGGAGGGATATGAGCCTAATTAAGTTTGGTTTTAGGGATGTGTCTAATTTTCACTTAACTTATCCTATAACCAGCATAATAAATCTATTGATGTTGCTGCTCTTCTAATATAAGAGAAAATATGTTGCTGCACAACTATATATCATTTGGATATCAAGGATCCATTTATATGGCTTTTGTTTTGTAAAAAATGTACCTTTTCTATTGCTGTTGCATTTTCAAACTTGTTACAATTCCGACTCATTAAAGTGGCCTTTGATGTGATTCACAATATTATTATCTCTGAAGGTCATTTGTTTAATAATGTGGCCAATATCATGATAATGTGAATGTAATTTTGAACAAAAATTCTATAACGACTGCATTTTTGTTGTGGGAAGAAAATTAACCGTTAGGTTTGGATTTAAATTTCACCCTCCGAGTATTCACAGTATAAGAAATCATGTACTCTAATGTAGATCATTCTAGCATTTCTCAGATTTGATTTGAGATTGATAAAATAGATTTCATGTTGGTTTAAGAAATTGTGAAAACCTGGATAAGTCAGCTCATGTTAGTGTGCTGAGTGTAGAATGATAAGGATTTTTGATAGTATTTTAATGTTAAAGTTTTGATAGAAATTGCACCGTCTAGTTTCCAAAAACCAATTTCTAGGTCTGAATTTCGAGGTTCACTAGCATTCAAATGAATCAATAGTTTAGCTAAATGCACTTCATCAACCCTGATTTCACAAGCATTAAACAACCTTGCCAACTCTGATCTCATTGTACCAAACTACCTTGCTGCCTTAAGGTTTAAATTTTGGTGGTGTTTAGATTTTGGCGTTAATAAAAAAAAACCTACTCTGCCACATGCATTTCAAATTTTAGGTAGTTTGAAAATTCAAGCTTCAGAAATTGTAGAGTAAGAGGAAATTTTCCTTTGAAGTAATGATTGGTCAGGCTTAGTTGAGACTTCAGGTAGAGAATTGATGCTCTTTAATTAGTTGATTGGATTCTTCTCATTATGAAGGCATGTTCAAAATTGAGTCAGCTTTTAAGATGGGTCTTGGCTGTTTTGAATGCTTAAGTTTATATTTGTTGAACACACTCTTAATCGTTGCTTATATGAGGAGTGAAGACTTGTTTATTTAGACAAAATAATAAGTCGATTTTAGGAACCTTTGTACAGCGTATAATGAATTGATTAATTTATGCTTATCAGATGATAAAATAACATTTTACTTGCATAAAAAAAAAACCGTTTACTTTATGTTTTGATATTACTATCGACAAATGGAGTAATATTTAATCGAATGCATTTTTTTCTAGTTTTTAGTTATCTTTTCAATATTATATTTAAGTGTCCTGTTTATATTCATATACATAGTATGTTTAATGACTAATTTCTACTTTTCTTTCTTCTTGAAAATAGGGAAACAATATGCTTTCGCTGCAGACTGCATTGCCACCTGAGTTAGCGGATAATGCACTTAAGGTGAAGAGTTTTACAGAAATTTAACTCTTCATCATTTTTGAACACCTGAGGTTTTATCTAGCACTCGATATATCTTCTTCTATATCATAGTTGTATTGGGAATGTCTATGAGAAAGTAAAGATAGCGAACGAGACCGAGAGTTTGATGAGGATCATCAGCCAAAAGATGATAGTTGTGAAGGACATAATGGAGAAGATGATAGAGAAGTGTAAGATGGTAATTGTGGATGAGGCAGTGGATGGAAAAGAGCGAGATTCTAATATTAAAAATCTATCTACCGTTGAAGTGAACGCGCCAACAATTGATGATGGATCATTCTGGAGTTGTAATAATAGAAGTAACAGGTCAGAGAATTCAAGATGGATGAGCGATAATCATGACATTGCTAATGGATACAACGATGGTATTTTTGGGAGATTGGGCAGAAATATAGCAATTTATTTGCTCAGATCTAATTGTATGAAAGGAACAAGAAAATTTCATGAAAAAAATCTTTACTTATGAACTAGGAAGGAATTCATTATAGCTTAGTAAAATCGTTGATGTTAAATGTATTAATAATTATTACAGCAATTGACTAATGCTGAATTACTGAGTAATAGTACGTTCCAGTTATACCTTTGAAATGAATTTTTTTGGGTTATAGCCTTTTGAGTATTGCATATTGACGCTTTTTCTAATAAAAGCTTTCTTCTATCAGCGACTCTAGTATCTAGTTTGCAATCTAATAGTTTTTCTACCAAAGGAATGTTGTTATCCTGTTTGTTGATGTTGAAACAATAATTTACACTATTTTTATCATAATTCTAGGCAACTATTCTAGCACTTTTAATAGCTTCTACAAGAATGATCATTTTATGATGTTGTAAAGGGATTTAACAATATCATAACATGATGATTTAATAGCGTCATATAGCCGCTATTGAATAAATAAGTTATAGCTGCTATACGGTGTTATAAAGATTCTATCTTTCATTGAGATTCGGATGTATTATAGTGGCGTGGATGAGCTATTGTTTTAAGTACCATAGCAGCAAATTTGTGCTATAAAACCATGCTCCTTTATAGCAGTTGTTTTGTGTTATAAACATTCAGCGATTTTTTATAATATGTCGATATGCAACGTTTATCGAACCGCTATAGTACTGGTTAATTGCGTCCATGTGTCGATATAAAAGACAGTTTATGTTGTAGTGCTTAAACATAGAGAATTGAGTTTTCTCAGTGAAAGCACCAAAGTGTTGGCATCAAAAAGTGGCACAACACCCAAATACAGATTATGTAGAGAATAAAATGAAAAAATATAAATGAAAATGAGAGAAAATGCAATTACACGCAAATTTATAGTGGTTTGGTGTTAACGAGCCTATGTCCACTTTATATCTCTTGATTGTCTATATATTTTAAGTACAAATGATGGTCTAATGGCTAAACTCGAGTACAATGCCGAAATAGTAAATAAAATGACAAGAAAATACCTAAAGTCCTTTTTTGTATCTCTAAGTGGATATTTATATATACTACAGTTCTCGGGTCGACTAGGAAACGTGGCAGCCATCGCGGGAATATAGAAATTGTGGGAGAAGTCTTCTCTTTGTGTGACGTGGCCTAGCCCTGCTAGATATGGACAGTTGGTAGCTGATGCAGAGATGTAGAGATACTAGAAGTGGTGAAAATGGGCTTGGAACCGGTCTAGTAGGAGATATTATTCATGCTGACTGTGCTTGGGTCGACACATCGAACCGAAGGTTCATCGACTAAAGAAAATATCGAATCGAGCCTTCTCTCCTTCATATGCACTTTTCTTCTCGTGTTCCTGGGTCGGGTCGACCCTGCATCTCTTCGAGTCGGGGGAGGCCATTCACTCCCATGTTTCTTTGAATGGTGGTTCGGGTCGGCACATATCTTAGTTGACCCGAAACTGTTTTATCCGAGTACATGCTATGCTTACATGCTTGAAGCTTCTCAAGTGGTAAGGCCCACATCGAGCCGGGATGATCGACCCAAAGTGGAATGGACTTGAAGCTATTTTGGGCTTCTCCACTCGACCTAGCCGAGCCCAATCATAATCGAACAGGGATGAATGCCCCCTGGTGATAGTTTGACTTGATTTTTTGATATGTGTATGCTCTTGACAACCTTGCCAAAAGGATGGTCAATATTAATAGAAAGGACATATATATTTATTATATACAATATTTGTTAGATTTGTCCTTGTATTAGACAAGTTACGAACACAATAAAAAAATTGAATCTTTTAAAACATTTCATTTTAAATGGTTCTCAAATTTTCGAAAGTGCTTCCTTTATGTTCAAAATGTGTACTCACAATTGTGTAATGTTCAAGGAACTAAAGCGAAGTGCTACAGAAATTTTGTTGAATCATTTAAACTGAAAAGATTTACGCGATTTAATTACATTATTATATTTGAAATGGAAGGAAGGATGACCCATTAGCAAACTGTAAATGATAAATTAACATAACATTCACCAATAAAATGTCAATGAAAATTTTATCATACTTTTAATTATGTGGAAATTTGGTTAAAGGGCTTCTATTTATAGGATAATAAGTTTTAAGGACGACGCTTCTTAATAATATGTATTAAGGACAATTCTACACAAAAAAAGATAAAAGCGGTTATCTTCTTAAGTTATACAAGAAAAGGATAAAAGCAGTTATTTTTATTACTGTATAACGTAAAAAGATAACCGCTTTTATCTTTTTCATGCAGAATTGTCCTTAAAACTAATTTTCCAGAAGTGTTGTCCTTAAGACTTATTACACTGAACAAATAAGCCCTTTAAGTGAAAATCCCCTTTGATTATCTACTTAAGATAAATGGATAATTATTTTACCGATCGGAGCTGGATGTACAAAAAACGAAGGGAAACATGAGGCTCAGTAAGTGAACATTTTAATAATGGTGTTCACGTGTTTATTGATTTCGCTTTAAGTAATGACGAAAATGACGAAGAAATTTGTTGTCCATGTAGTAGATGCAAATTGTTAAAGCATTTGATAATAGAAATGGTTAGAGTTCATCTACATCAGTATGGTTTTGTGTCGAACTATTTGGTCTGGGATCGTTATGGAGAATAGTTAGCATCTACTTTTGTAAAAGTTGAGGAAATAGTGAGTAATGAAATTGCTACAACGATTCTCATAGAATATATGGTTGAAGTTGTTGCACGTTCAATGTTCCCAGTTCCACAAGTTACTGATGATGATGGTAAGGTTGAAGAAGAACCAAATATTAGAGCCAAAAAATATATGATTTATTATTAGATGCCGCGAAAAAACCCATTTAGGAAGGTTATAAATGCAAAACCCAATTATCAGCAACTGCTGAATACATTGCGATGAAATATAAGTACAACCTCACAGATGCTGGATTTACAGCTGTTGTACAAGCAGCGAAGCGGCATATGCCTACTAATAATTTAATGTGCGAAAATCATTATGAAGTAAAAAAAAATGATGTCGGCTTTTGGTTTACCGTATGAAAAAATAGATACATGTCTAAACGTTGCATGCTATTTTGAAAGGAATATATCAACCTTAAAAATTGTAAAATATGTAATCAAAAAAGATACAAACCAAGAAAGAAAAAGGGAAAGGAAGTCCTGTATGAACGTATGCATTATTTACCTATTATGCCTAACTTCAAAGGTTATAAGCATCTTTTGTAACTACGCAACATATAAGATGGCACAGTGTGGGAACACGGGAAGAAGGTACGTTAACACAACCAGATTGTAACAACCCGCCCGTAACGGGCTAAATTTCGATCCAAAAAAGGCCCATCGAAACTTAGAACTATTCTAAACGGGTCGTTGGTTCCTGTAAGGATTACCAATGAACAAAATATACACACAGATATTTCGAATGGAAATCTCACACAGCGGAAAGAGAAAATATAATGCTGAAATAAGATGTACCATTTATTTAAAAATCATAGAAATACCACAACCACAGTTACATCTATTCAATGCGTACATCAAATAGTTCATTCTCACAAGTTACCAAAAGAAGTAAAGCAATAACTACTAATAATATCATAACAACTTCGTCTTCTTTATCAGCTTTAATCATGACTTCGTCCATGGCTTTTACCCCGTCTACTGATCTATTGGATATGTTAAGGAGAGGTGTTAGAACATAAAATTCTGTGTGACTAAAATATGGTGTTAATTAATGTGAATACCCTATATTTTTAGCACGTAACATATGCCAGGGTATGTTTGCGCAACACACAACAAACACCATGTATCTAACCAATGGGATGGATACCCAAGTCAATCGCCCATTAGTGTTTTTAGGGTAAAGACCCAACGAGGTGGGCATTCTCGATCACTTGTGTTTGGTGGATTTGTCGGCCGGTTTCGGGCAGACTTCTACCACAAATGGAAACTAACCTCATGTCTATGTGTCACTATTAATATATATATATATTTGTGCGTGTGTGTGTGTATATAAAGCCATTCTATATACGAACACACAAGTAATCAAATATATATTTATTACGGAGACATTTCAAATTTGAATTCTAACCTAATCACAACGTTAATTACATTAATTACATGTATATAAGTATAATAATTATATCGTCTAAATAACATAAATATTCGTACAAATGAGGAAACGTTCTAACGAGATGGAAATTGTCAGTTTGTCCAAATCAAGGTATACAAGTTAGTTTTTCCATACTTTTATCGCTACAACTTAGGCATGACGGCATAATAACAAGATAACACATAGCAGTGGATGAAAAATGTACATTCATACAAACTTTCAACTTGCATCCTAGGCTTGTTCGAGTGATTTCAATACTGGATTAAAATTAGAGTATTACATACACTTACACATGTATGTTCATAAATTTCACTTTACCTAATTCACCTCTTTTTGGTATTATGCAAATAAAAACGTTTACATTTGATATATTTAAAGTATGTATGCATTTGGATTCAAAATAGGATCCAAACCCAAATCAAATCATGAGAAACCCAAATTTAAACCTATTAGGTTACAATCAAATGTTAATAAAGGTGAATTACATAAAACAAAAATAATAGTAGCAATACCCCTTTTTTCATCTTTAACCCAATATTAAAATCAACAATCCACAAAACCCAAATAATCATGACAATACCTACGCAAATACAAGATAGAGGATTTGGGGGTTCTAGTGTTTATATTATCAGTTTCCAAATCCTCCTAGGCATATCTTTTAACATGATAATCTAATAAAAATATGAATATGCCTAAGTAAACGATATTCCACTAACAGTTCTAGGCAGAACAAAGAGGAATCTGTGGTAGATCTAAATCTGTGTTTTAATCTTTGTAGTCAAACGTGCTCCAACAATTCTCCTAATATATATATATATATATATATATATATGCAAGAAACATGCATTAGAATCTTATATATATATATATATATATACCAAATTCTAGAATACTAAACCTATATGAATTAGAATAGAGAGAAATTAAGATTAGGTTTGGAGAATTAGAAGAAATCCTTAACCTCTTCCTTTATTTTTCTTTGGAATTTAGTAATGGCAGAGAGGCAGCACGAAGGCAGGGATAGAGTATGATTAGGGTTTTATAGTGTGATATAAGAGGCTATATATAGTTGCCCGCGTGAGCATAGACCTTTGGATTGCTTAGAATTAATTCTAGTCTTTTATTCATATATATCCCTAAAAAAAGCCTAACCACATAGACTTATTGGGTTTTCCAGCCGCCAGGCGGTCGACAAGAGTGGTCGACACGCTTAAGGGGGGGTCGACCCCTTGGAGGCCGGAATGCCCAATAAAGATGCGTTGCTGAGTTTTTTAATTAATACGTTCCATAATCTCTTAATCTTATTTCTAATATACAATATACTTTGCCCTCATGATCTTATCTTCAATTCAAAATTCAAATTCTCCCACTTATTTTGAATTTATAATTTGTACACACACACACATATATATATATATATATATATATTATCTATTTAATTATATATATATATATATATTTCTACGTCTATGTCCAAATTCATTTATTCATAACTTCTTCATACGTTGACCGTTTTCAGCATATTATATATGAAAACGATTCAGAATTTCGCTGCGAATCCAAATAAAAGAATTTCGTAGCCAAATTCCTAAAGCTGCAAAATCTCATTTTCCATCCATACTATTTAATTGCTTATTTTTTATTATTATCTAATAATACTTATGAATTTTACGGGGTGTTTCATTCTCTCTCTCTCTCCCCCCCCCCCCCCTTAAAATAGATTCCATCCCAAAATCTGTTTAAGGTGCGAAAAATAAAACTCGCTCGAAACATCCATGGTGTACACCCATGTTATTTATAGTTCAGCCATAAACATCCATGAATCGCGATGATTATGAACTGCACACCCGTTAAAGTAAGCTCTACCCTAGCATGTAGGTGTAATAAGTGATGCAACATGTATGCAAACAAACTAAATATGCATATATTTCTATATGAGTGCTTTTGTGAAATGTTGTTGCATCCACTCCCTAACATCCAATCTAGCAATCACGATGCATCCATAAACGTAATTTAAGGAAAAATTACCTGAGAAAAGCTCTGAGTAAGTCTGTCTCATCTTATACTCGGTCTCCCATGTGCTTTCTATGGGGTCATTTCCCCATTGTACTCGGATGAGACGAACGGTTTTGTTGTGGAGTCTCTTGATTCCATGCACTACAAATCCTTGCAGTAGCGTAGGGCATCCTGGACTTCAAATCAAGTTTTCCTATGTTCCCAATTTCGTCAAACTCGAGTCTGATATTAGAATCACGAAGGCATTTTCTTAGATGAGATACATGATTTTTTTATGGATGCGATAAGCCAAAGATCCTATCTTCTCGATGACACGAAAAGGCCCAATAAATCTGGGAGCCAACTTCCGAGTCTTCCCAAACTGAACAGTCTTCTTGAGAGGGGATACTTTTGCGAATACCAAGTCTCTAACGTTAAACTCAAGTGCCCTCCTTCGCTTATCGGCATACGATTTCTGATGATCTTGGGCTGCCTTCATCCTCAACCTAATCAAAGATATCTTCTCCGTGGAATCACGGACGAAGTCTGGTCCGAGTATAACCTTGTCGGTAGTTTCCTACCAACAAGTTGGCGATTTGCATGGCTTCCCGTAAAGCACTTCAAAAGGGGCCATACCAATCGTCGTTTGAAAACTATTATTATACGTGAACTCCACAAGCGGTAGGTGTTGCTCCCAAACTTTTCCAAAGTAGATGATGCAAGCTCTGAGCAAGTATTCTAAGATTCTGTTTACTCTTTCTGTTTGTTCGTCTGTCTGCGGATGATAAGTTGTGCTTAGATTGAAGGTTGTCCCAATGCTGCTTGTAGGCTTCTTCAAAATTCACTCGTGAATAAGGGGTCTCTATCACTCACGATACTTGATGGGATGCCATGAAATCTGACTATATCTTTAACATATAATTGAGCTAACTAGGTTGCAATCCTTGTCATCTTGATTGGTATAAAATGGGTGTTTTTGGTTAGATGGTCTACCACAACCCAAATGGCCTCATTCCTTTTTGGCATCTAGGAATCCCATGGAAATATGTTCCCACTTCCACATGGGGATCTTTAAAGGTAGTAATAGTCCTCTTGGCTTCCCTTTTTCTGCTTTTACCTTTTGGCATATCAAACATTTGGCCACAAACTCGGCTATATCTCTCTTCATTCCCTCCCAGTGGAGATTCCTCTTCGTATCCTTGTACATTTTATTCCCCACCGGGGTGTATGGTCAATTTTGACCAACCCTTCATCTTTAGGGATGTAAAGTCGTCCATCCTAAAGTAAACTCCCATCATCACTGATTGAATACCTAATTGAATTAGGAAATATTTCATTCTTCCCCACTTTTTCACTTATGCTTCTAAATTCCTCATCAAGATCTTGTGTGCTTTGGATCCTTTCTCTTACGGTAGGTCTAATTATCATAGCCCAAATAAAACCATTAGACGTGGTTGGTGAGGGTTGCAAATTAAAATTGGAGAGAAACTCTAATTGCTTCCATTATCATCGCATTCAAGGTTGTGTGTTTTCTACTCAAAGCATCCGCCACAACATTCCCCTTTCCAGGGGTATACTGGATCATAAAATCAAATGAGACAATGTATTCCATCCATCATTGTTGTCTCAAGTTTAGGTCATGTTGAGAAAATAAATATTTTAGGGATTTATGGTCAGTAAAAAGTTCAAATTTCTCACCTAAAAGATAATACCTCTACTTCTTAAGGGCAAACACTACTGTGGCTAACTCAAGGTCATGCGTTGGATATCTTTTCTCTAGATCCTTGAATTTTCTACTAGCATAGGCAACTACTCTTCCTTCTTGCATAAGGACTACTCCAAAACTGGTCCCACATGCGTTGGTGTAAACGGTGAACAATTTTGAGTCGTCGTGTATAATTAGGACAGGTGCTCTAGTTAATACTTCCTTTAATTTCTTAAAGGCTATATCACAATTATCACTCCAAGCAAACACCAATTTATTTTTCATCAATTAGGTTAATGGAATAGCAATCTTTGCGAAGTCTTTAATGAATATCCTATAATATCGGACCAATCCAAGGAAGATTCTCACTTCTATAACATTCCGAGGTATCCTCCTTTCCTTGATTGCCACGATCTTTGCGAGGTCTATGGTCATGCCTTCGCTCGACACAATATGCCTAAGAATCTTACTTCTTCCCTCTAGAAATTACACTTCGAGAATTTGGCTTCCAATTGGTTCTTTCTTAATATCCCCAGCACTTGTCCCAGGTGATCCTCCGGCTCTTTACAGCCATTTGAAAATATAAGGATATCGTCTATGAAGACTATCACAATTTTATTTAGAATGCCCCTAAACATTCTACTCATGAGGTCCATAAAGAAGGCGGGTGCATTCGTTAGTCCAAAGGGCATAACCCAATGGAACAATCCGTTTGCACCCAAAACCCAGTTTTGTCCTTGATGTCCTCCGTAATTCTTAACTGGTGGAATCCAGTAGAAAGGTCTAGTTGGGAAAATACTCGAGCTCCTCCCAAGTGGTCAAAAAGGTCATCGATTCTTCGTAAAGGTTACCTATTCTTCTTGGTCAATTTATTGAGCACCCTATACTCCACACAAAGTCTTAAAGATCAGTCTGTTTTTGTGGTAAATACAATAGGTGCACCCCATTCTGAGGTACTTCATCGAATGAAACCTTTTTAGGATAACTCTAAATTTGTTTATCTAACTCCCTTCTTCCCTTGGGCGCCATATGCCTCAAGGGTATTGCTACAGGTCTAGCGTCCTTTTCTAGGTCAATACGAAAAGAGATTTCTCTGTAGGATGGAAGTAACGTGACTTACTCGAATACATCCAAGAATTCATAAACTATAGGGAGCGAAGATGGTCCTTCTGAACTAGGAGATAAGGAATATAATAAGGCTTTATCCTTGTTCCTAACATTACAAGGAATGTTTAAACTACGTCCTCCTCAGCTCCTAAGACGAACGATTCTATTATAGCAATCTAGGATGGCCCCATAAAACGATAGCCAGTCCATATCTAGGATAAGGTCATACTCCATAAAATCCAACGCATACGCTTCACAACAGAACTCAACATTGTCGACCTTCAATACTAGGTCTTTGCATAACAGTTCAAGATACTTAGATCCTCTGATAGGGTTGGCCACCTCTATCAGACTATTCGAGATAGATATAGAAAGGTTCAACAGATTTATTAATCGTTCGGAGAAAAAAGAATGGGTCGCTCTAGAATTGAACAAGGTGTATATTGAATTTCCTACAACAGAGGTTATACCATCAAGTGCGGGATGCCCTTGGTCTTTTGGAGGTCGCCTTTGAATTGGTGTTGCCTCTATTACATAGTTTTGGCCACTCTTGACAACTTTAGGCTTTGGGAAGTCCTTGGACATGTGTCCTTCTTCATGGCAGTTGTAACATTTTCCCTTGAATTCCTTTTTCTCCAACGAGGTCGTACAATCCTTGGTCGCATGGCCCTTGCGGCTGCACCTCGTACAAATCTTTGTATCCTTTCTGAATTTGTTCTACTTCTTGTTCTTCCACCATTCCTTCTTCTTATTTTTGTTGGAGCTTACACCTTTTTCACCTTCTTTATCCTCCTTGGCACCTTCCGTCGTGCATAAGATAGCTGTCTCTACTAAGGTTTCAAAAGTCGCCCCAAACGTTACTTGAGCTAATAGAGTTTCCTTTAGTGGAGAGTTCAGTCGTTAAACAAATCTCAGGGCTTTGTTCATATGGGGTACAATATCTATCAATCCTCTTCCAAAACTTACATAATTCGGTAAATTTGGGTACGCATTCTTGTAGGCTCAAGCTTCCTTGCTTGAGGTGGATGAATTTCTCCAATTGGATAGTCATTTCTGCCCTTGGCAAAAACTTCGCTTCAAAACTGGTTTTGAATTCGGCCCTTGTAAATATACAACCCTCGTTCTCCCCAGATATTAAATTCCACCATTCAAGGGCCTTAACTTTTAGGTGCCAAGCCACTATTCTCCTTTTCACTTCATCGAGCCAGCCAGTAGCTTCAAAAACTCTTTCATAGTCCATAACACAAGATTGGGCATTAGCAAAGCCTTCCTTTACATAAAATGGTTTGCCTCCGAGATGCGTGAAAGTTTTACAAAAGCGAGAAAATTCAAAGGCTACCTCGGCGGTAGGAGCTGTAGGTGTCGTCGGGGCAGGATTGGAACAGGGACCTATTCAATAGTACAGAGATACTGTTGAAACCATTCTGGCAAGTAGAAGAGTTTTGCCTGGTTACCCTACTCAACTGGGTTTTCAGCCATTCTACTATTAGAAAATAAAAGGAAGACTCCCTTAGTGGATACTCCTGAGATAGTATTTAAGTTGAAAGGGAAGAAAAACGATAAAGATGCCTAGTATAAATGTATATGCTTATTGGGGTATATATATACTATAGTTTGGAAAATCTTTTTCAATATACAAATATGCCTCTCATACGTATAATTCCCTTATAATCGGGTAACCTAGGAACTGATGCCAAATGTAATTCCCTACCCGGAATGGCCTAAATTTCGACCCAGAAAAGGCCCATCGAAACTAAGAGCCATTCTAAATGGGTCATTGGTTCATGTATGGATTACATTTGCACAGAATACATACACAGATACTTTGAATGGAAATCTCACACAACCGAAAGAGAAAATATAATACTGAAATAGAATGTACCATTTACTTAAAAATCACAGAGATACAACAGTCATAGTTACATCTGTTCAATGGGTGCATCATGTAGTTCATTATCACAAGCTTCCAAAAGAAGTAAAGCAATAACTATTAATAATAGCATAACAACTTCGTCTTCTTCATTCGCTTCAATCATGACTTCGTCCATGGCTTTTACCCCATCTACAAACCTGTTAGATATGTTAAGGAGAGGGGTCCAAATATAAAGTTCTGTGTGACTAAAATATGGTGTTACTTAATGTCCATACCCTATATTTTTTAAGCAGGTTACATATGTCAAGGTATGTCTGCGCAGCACACAACAAACATCAAGTATCTAACCAATGGGGTGGATATCCAAATCAATGGCCCATTAGTGTTTTTAGGGTAACGACCTAACGAGGTGGGCATCCTCGGTTACTTATGGACCTATTAAAGGTGGATCCTTATAATCTCTTATAACCCTGAGGAGGACCCTAGCCCCTTAAGACCCGTCCCCCCGTCCTAATACGTTAACGTTCTTAGATCTATACTCTCAATTGTAATATGAGAAATAGTATTGCGAATGTTATGACTTAACTAATATTACGGTATGACACCTATGTCTCTTAAGGCTTCCCTTAGACAGTTAGTGAGCATGCAATGGCCATATATCTTTTAAATACCGATATGTCCCTAGTTGAGCACTTACAAGCTTCTAGAGGAAGTGGACATCCCCGTGAACTACCCTGCTCCGTTACCGTTTATGGCTAACAACTTTTAGAGAAGGAGGACCCAAAGACTTACTTCAAATCTAATAAGGGTGGATCCCATGACTTTGGTTCCACTTTAAGTAATAAACCTTCGGAGGGATCATAGTCCTAACCACTTAAGACCCAAACTAGATAAAAAGAGAGTCAGCCACTTAAGACCTTCTCAAGGCGTAGTAAACCTGCCTATTTTCATACACAATAGACTTATATATATACAGTTATATATACACACTAGACCCCTCACATTAAATCGTACACCTATAGATGTTGGATATGCCGGTCGGTTCCGAGTGGACTTATACTACAAGTTGGTTTAACCTCGTGTCTAGTGTACTAAGTTTTGGAATGGCCCATGGCACCTAGACATCTCACATTAGTTGGTCCCATTTGTGGTTGCTGGATTTGCCGACAGGTTCTGGGCAGACTTCTACCATAAATGACAACTAACCTTGTGTCTATGTGTCACTATTAATATATATATATATATACATATATATATATATATATATATACATATATATATATATATATATATACATATATATATATATATACATATATATATATAAAAAGACATTCTATATATGCACACACAAGCAATCAAATATATATTTACTATGAGGACATTTCAAATTTGAATTCTAACCTAATTGCATTCATTACACTAATACAATGTTAATTACGTTTATATAAGTATAATAATTATATCGTCTAAGTATCGTAAATATTCATACAAATGAGGAAACGTTGTAACGAGATGACAATTGTCAGTTTGTCCAAATCAAGGTATACATGTTAGTTTTTCCATACTTTTACCGTTACAACTTAGGCATGATGGCATAATAACAAGATAACATATAGTAGTGGATGGAAAATATACATTCATGCAAACTTTCAACTTGCATCCTAGGGTTATTGGAGTGATTTCAATACTGGATTAAAAATAGAGTAATACATACACTTACACATGCATGGTCATAAATTCCACTTTACCTAATTCACCTCTTTTTGGTATTATGCAAATAAAAACGTTTACATTTGATATATTTCGAGTATGTATGCATTTGGATTCAAAATAGGATCCAAACCCAAATCAAATCATGAAATACCCAAATTTAAACCATTTTAGGTTACAATCAAATGTTAATAAAGATGAATTACATAAAATAGAAATAATAGTAGCAACACCCCTTTTTTCATCTTTAACTCAATATTAAAATCAACAATCCACAAAACCCAAATAATCATGACAATTCCTACGCAAATACAAGATAGAGGATTTGGGGGTTTCAGTGTTTATATTATCGGTTTCCAAATCCTCCTAGGCATATCTTTTAACATGATAATCTAATAAAAATATGAATTTGCCTAAGTAAATGATATTCCACTCAAAATCTAAGCAGAACAAAGAGGAATCTGTAGTAGATCTAGATCTGTGCTTTAATCTTTGCTGTCAAACATGCTCCAACAATTCCCCATATATATATATATATATATATATATATATATATACAAGAAACACGTATTAGAATCTTATATACATATATTTATGCCAAATTCCAGAATAGTAAACCTATATGAGTTAGAATAGAGAGAGATTAAGAATAAGGTTGGAGAATTAGAAGGAATCCTTAACCATTTCTTTTATTTTTCTCTGGAATTTAGTAATGGCAGAGAGCAACATGGAGGCAGGGATAGAGAATGATTGGGGTTTCATAGTGTGATATGAGGGGATATTTATAGTTGCTCGTGTGAGTGTAGACCGTTGGATTACTTAAAATTAATCCAAGCCTGTATTCATATATATCCCCAAAAAAAACTAACCATGTAGATTTACTGGGTTATCCAATCGCCAGGCGGTCGACCAGAGCGGTCGACACCCGTTAAGGCGGGCGATCGACCCCTTGGATCCTGGAACGCCCAATAAAGAAGCATTGATGAGTTGTTTATTTTAATTATTACGTTCCTTAATCTTTTAGTCTTATTCCTTATATACAATATACTTTGTCCCCATGATCTTATTTTCAATTCAAAATTCAAATTCTCCCTCTTTATTTTGAATTTATAATTTGGACACACACACACAAACACACACATATATATAATCCATTTGATTATATATATATATATATATATATATATATTCTGCGTCTACTGTCCAAATTCATTTGTTCATAACTTTTTCATGCATTGACCGTTTTCAGCATATTATATATGAAAACGATTCAGAATTTCACCACGAATCCAAATAAAATAATTTCGTAGCCAAATTCCTAAAGGTGCAAAATCTCATTTTCTAACCATATTATTTAACTGCTTATTTTTAATTAATTATTTATTAATACTTGTGAATTTTACAGGGTATTATACAGATGATGGGGAAACATGAAAGCATTTTGATTAGAAACATCTCGATTTTGCATTCGAGACTCATAATGTTAGACTTGGTTTATGTATGGATGGATTTTCACATTTTCTCAATTTGGTGCTAAATATATGTCCTAGCCTATAATTGTCACACCTTAAAATTTACCTCAATGGATGTGTATGAAAACTCCTTATAAGTTCTCACTATTGTCGTCCATGTCCTGATGATCCGACACGAGGAATCGATGTTTATTTGCAACCTTTGATTGAAGAATTAAAAATATTATGGTACAAAGGAGTAGAAAATATGATATTTTGCAAAAAAAAGGAACTTCCGCACGTATGCTTCTTTATTTTGGACAATCAGCGATTTTCCTACATATGCAATGCTCTCGAGTTGGAGTACAGCTAGTCGTATAGCATGTCTTTACAATATGGAAGAAACACGAGCATTTTCTTTACCTCATGGAAAGAAAATTTCGTAGTTTGACTGTCATCAATATTTTCTTCATACTAATCGTCCTTTTTGGAGATAAGAATTCTTTTAATTCTGATAGGCATGAAACTTTGAGACTACCTAAGGTTTGGTCAAGGAAGATATTTATGAACTTGTAAAGGATTATCCAATGATACATAAAAGCGGAGAACAAATTGAAATTCAAGGTAAATCATTGATTCATAATTGGTGCAAACAAAGCATATTTTGGGAGTTGCCTTATTGGAAAAATCTCCGGATTCGTCACTACATTGACGTGATGCATAATGAGAAAAACGTGTTTGACATTGTGTTTAATATAATTTTGATTGTCAAAGGGAAGACGAAAGCTGATTTGAAATTAAGACGTGGTATCGAAGTTATATGTAATTGTTCTGAGCTTCTTATAAAGCAAAATGACCCAAAAAAAACGTGTTATAAGCTAAACAATAGTCATGTTAAAATACTTTTAATATGGATAGAAGGATTAAGATTCCTGGATGGTATATCTTCTAATCTTCGTAGATGTGTTGACTATACGAACAATAAACTTAAGAGGATGAAAAGTCATGATTGTCATGTTATGATGGAAAATTTATTGCCCGTCGCTTTCAAAGAACTGTTTCTCGTAAAAGTTTAGTCTGTTGTAACAGAACTTATTCTATTTTATAAAGAGCTTTGTTCTACTACATTAAAAATTGATCATCTATGGAAACTTAAGGGAAAAAATCCCTATATTTCTCTACAAGCTAGAAAAAATATTTCCTGTAGGTTTTTCCAATGTTATGGAGCATTTACCTATTCATCTTTCATTAGATGCACGTCTTCGAGGGCTTGTCCAATATGGATGGGATGTATCCATTTGAAAGGTATATTAATATTTAGTTCATTAAATATTGGCTAATTAAATGGATAAAAGAATTAATTTAAAATAATTCTTATTAGGTACTTAAATCATTTAAAAGCGAAAGTGAGATAGAAAGCTCGAGTTGAAGGCTCGATTTGCAAATCATACATCGAAGAAGAAGCTTCGTTTTTTCTATCATTATTTTAGTGACCATGTGAACATATCATTTGAAAGTGCAACACAGAATGATGAAGGCATTAATCAAGATGATTGTTAAGCGGATTTATCTACTTTTTTTAAAACATGGTCGACCTTTTGGTAAATGTTTGGAAGTACGGTTGGATGATAAAGATTATCATGCAGCACACACATATGCTCTTCTCAATTGCTCTAAAGTTACACCGTTTGTTAGGTAATATACTTATATTCACCATAATACATTTATATCATTTATACATTTGTATGCACAAATATGCACATGTGTATTTTTATCATAATGTAACATCTATTTTATAATTGCAACATTTACGAATCACAACATCCAAATGGCGATACAGAAAAGAATTCACTACTTGTTTTTCTAATTACGTTTTTAATACACAAATTATGTTGTAGACGAAGGATTGAAACATTTTTCCATGGGATCAAAAAGGAAAGTCAAGATATATCCAATTTTTTTTTTTTTTGGCAAAGCCGACGAGGTTTAGTGGCCCTCTACCACTTTATTGATATACTAAAAGACGATTACATAGAAACAAAGAAAGAAACAAAACAAAAGAAAACACAGAGAACAAGGTATATCAAAGCCTACAAGGAGATATAAAAAAATAAAAAAACTAGAGCTAGCCGAAAATTCTTGGGTTATAAGTGAATTTTAGGAATTTGAGGCCCTCCCTGATATCATGCCAAACAAGTTGTTTCCATTGGCCATAATTGATTTTGCGAATGGGATCAAAAACACGCAAACATCTCTCTTTCCATATTTTGCTGACAACTTTCTTCAGAAAAAAGTTGAATAGTCTGGCTTTGTTATTATTTCCTTTTGTATTCTTGCGGATTTCTTCCCATTGAAGCAGGGTCTGCCAGTTGACGTGCTACCATAAATTTGATCCTGAGCATCAGTCCACAATTGTTTAGAAACAACACATTCGAAATACAGGTGATCAAGAGTTTCATTCATATTGTCACAAAGCAAGCATTTCTGATCCACTGCCATTCCAAATGCAACTGTTTTATCTTTAGTGTGCACAGCGCCACTAAGGATCTTCCACATGCATACATTCTCCTTAGCACAGTTATCCTTCCTCCAGATGAACTTGTGCCACCTGCAAACTTGTAAACTTGACACACCAAGAAGTTCATAATACATAGTTTTAATGGAGAATTTCTTACCCTTCCACACCCATATAGCAGCAGTGTTGTTATTACTAGAGACACGGTAACTTTGTATCCATGCCCAGATAGCTCTAATTGTCTAATTCGAAGAAGAGGGGAGAAGAAACTTGGTACCATAAAAAATGCTTGACATGCTGGAACTACGACTTATGCCACTTTGATTAATTTCCTAAAAAGAAACTTATCTTTCGATAATGGTGCCGAATTCATGCCACAGATCAGTCCATAAGTTGATACGATGGAAAGCAGACATCCCATGTTTAAAATGTGGAAGAATCAAAGGCTTTAGCTTGATCATGCACCTTCAAATCCAGCTGTGTGACTGCTTAACATTGATTGACCAGACGCTCTTCTCTTTCAGTACGTTCTTTCCTCTTCAATATATCATCAATATGCTTAGCCAAAGCAGCTCGATTCCAAATGCAATTATTGGTAATACCCAGTTCCCTATAAACAATGGGTTTCTCAAGCATAGCAAGCGCGCTAGGAGCAATGCACTTTTGATGAATATTGCCTTTCCAGAAGTATTGCATGAAGGCCATTTTGATCATTGATGGTAATTTTAATGGTAGGATAAAGGATCACGCCCAATAGACATGCATAGCACACACAATAGATTTGATTAATATCATCCTACCAGCTTGGCTAAGATGCCTAGACGACCAATAGCTCAGTTTTTATAAAATATTACTGTATAGAGGTAAACATTGTGAAGTGGTGATTCTAGACATAGCCAAATGAAGATTAAGATAATTAATAGTAGAATCATTGTGTCTAAGGCCATTGATGCCTTGAATCTGGTTTATGACAGCTTGAGAGACTCCAGCTACCATGAATTCAGATTTATCTCTATTAACTCGAAGGCTAGTCATTAAATAAAACTTGTCAAGAGTATCCATTACATTTGTGAGGGCTCTAAGTGTAGGTTTGGAGAATATAATAAGGTTGTTAGCAAACATAAGGGATGTAATTCTAGGGTTTTTGCATTTGGTATGTAGGTCGAACTGATTATTATCGACAAGGTTATCAAGCAATCTAGTGAGCAATTCCATGATGGTAATAAAAATATAAGCTGAGATGGGGTCTCCCCGCCTAATACCATGTTTATTAGGAAAGAAACCAGCAAGATACCATTCACATTAACAAAGAAGTTAGCAGTGCTAATATAAGTGTAAATCCAAGCATTAAAGCAAGGAGGAAAATTCATAAAGCTAAGAACTCTAGTGATGGATTTCCATTGAAGTGTATCAAAGGCTTTCCTAATATCAAATTTTAGCCTAATTCTGGATGAAATGTTGGAAGTTTTATACCCTTTTAACAGCTCATGAGCCAACAGAACATTCTCAAGAATATTTCTGCTAGGCAAAAATGTAGATTGATTTGCAGATATAATGGTTGGCAATACAAATTTTAACCTATTAGCAATAATTTTGGAAATGCATTTATAAATGGTATTGCAACACGAAATAGGTCTGAAAGAATTGATAGGATTTTTAACTTTGGGAATAATCGCAATAATAGTATTATTAAATGGCCGCATCATTTTGCCTTTTTTAAATAATTGCTGCAAAACTCTACTAACATCATTCTCAAAAAAATTCCAGCATTTCTTATAAAAGAACGCATTAAATCCATTCGGGCCACCACATGAATTTCTATTAAGAGAGTGCATAGCCACCTTGATCTCAATGTCACTAACAGGAGTGCCTAAAGTATAGTATTGCTTAGAATTTAAGGTGGGGAGGATCACAGGATTGATTACGTCTATAAGAGGTTCAAAGTTGTCAACATTGCCAAAAAGGTCCGGGAAATGATTAACAAAAACATTCTGTATGTCATAAACATCAGTATGTACCTGACCCTGTGAATTAGCAATGGAATGAACAAATTGTTTATTTTGTTTCGCCTTCAAAGCAGAGTGAAAGAAAGCCGAATTTCTGTCACCCTCCTCAAACCAAGTTATTCTGGCCTTTTGTTCCTTCATGTTGGCCTCCAAAATGGGTCCATCCCTGAATTTGTTAGAAAGATCTACTTCTATACTAGCATAATTAGGATTAGAGGGGTATGCTTGCATTTGCATTTGAATATGTTCAAGTAAAGTACGCCAGTGGAAGGATTGACTATTTCCGCTGCCAAATTTACCGTGAACGCAAGTTTTAAGCACATATTTCGATGATTTTAATTTTGTATGAAGAACATACATTGGATTACCAAAGCGTGGAATATCCCAATCATTTTGAACAATGTCATATAAATTTGGTTCCTCAACCCAGACATTAAAGAACTTGAAACTAGGTCCTCTATATCATCCAAATGCAGTACTTGAGAGGAGTGATCAGATAAGACGGGAGCGGGTATTTCATTACAGAGAGAAGGCCAAATATTCAAAGCAATAGAATTACAAAAAGCATGATTTATTCTAGTGTATGTGCGAGTACCTATCCTTTTACTGTTATTCCAAGTAAATTCAGCTCCAAAAGAATTAATGACAAGAAGATCAGTGTCTGAAATAGCAATATTTAAGGGCCCTATTTCATTAAAACTAGCAAGCGTCCCACCCACTCTATCAGAAATATTCAAAGGTGAGTTAAAATCACCATAGACGAGCCAAGGGTGAGAATTTTTCCTGAAGTCAAGCATATCGCGATACAAAATATTTCTAGCTTGAGTTGAATTAAGAGCGTATACAAAGGTAAAGTAAAAAGATGTTGAAGTGGGAAGGTGAACATTGTGACAGTGAATGTACTAGTTAGAAGAAGTAATTTTGGTGAAATTATGTATTGCTGGATCATAAATTTACATAATCCTACCATAGCTAGCATTGTGTAAATTATGAATGAGATGCCAATTCAAATCAATATACTTGGCTGCTCGCAAAGTTAAAGCTTCATCGAATTTTGTTTCCAAAATAGCTAGAGCAGAAAGGTTATGCCTCCTAATTAAATGCTTACATTCATCCAGTTTGATGCCCAGATGCGCCCCTCTAATGTTCCAAACACAAATGTTGTGTAATTATATTAAACTCTGGGTTTTGAGATATTCCACTTGCTTTGGATCTAGTAATGACCCCATATGAATCAGCTCCTGATTGATTAGCCTTTGTATTTGGAGAGCTTTCATTACTTTGTTTTCCAGTTCTTGGCAATTTGTTCCCTATCTCTTCTTTGATAGCCCTGGCAATGTCATTGTAACAACCCGTATTTCGATAACATGTTAAAACGAGAATCAAGGCAGAATTTAATTTTAAATTCTGAATCAAGTAAAACGGGCTATGCCATTGCGTTCGTCTCGGAAAAATACGCGAAATAGAGTCTGATTTTTCGAGAATCGGAGTCCGTATGACCAAGTTATGATCCGACGAAGTTTTCAGAAAATTCTAGTTCAAAAACGAGTTCTAATTTCGAAAATTAGGGCTTGAAGGCTAGGCGGGAAAAATTCCCGCCAGGTACCCCAAGTCGACAGCCCTGTCGACTTGGGAGTCGACATGGCTTGACCCAAGTCGACAGCCCTGTCGACTTGGGGGTCGACTTATGGTGGCCGGGCAGTTTTGCCTGGTGCACCTGTTTTCTGTTTTGGCTAGGTTTTTGGGCCTGGTTTGAAATCTGATGGTTCAGGTTGGTCCTAGGGTTAATCTAAGGGTCCTAACTAATCCTAATCTCTATAAATAAGCCCCTAACCCTCTCCTAAATCCTCATTATTCATTCATGCAACTAAACTATGGCAAAATTGCTCCTCTCATGGCCTCCACTCAAAGCCCTAGCCTCCACTTCATTTCTATGAGAGGTTTCATGATCATGTGAGTGTTAGAGAGTCCCTATGTTAGTATGTGAGCTTCTCAAGTTGATTTCAAGGCTAAAGCTTTGACCTTTGCTCATCAAGATGGGTTTTTTATTGATTTGGAGCTTTCATCTTTGGGTTTTGGATGATGGCATGCATAGGCTTTGTCTCAATCTTTAATTTAATCGATTTGTGCCTTCATAGCAATGTAAGCCCTTTCCCTACTCTTAGATATTAACTATGAAGTTAAATGTTCATGTTGCAAGTTTGGGTTTGATCATTGAGTATGATACATGCTATCATGTCATGCAAGTTTATGAAGTCATTATCTTGATCTTGTGGGCTAAAAGCTACAACCTTTATGTTGAAATGTTGCATTATGCAACATGAGAACCCTCGTAACCTTTATGTCAACTTGCATATGAAGTCATAACCCTTATATGATGATATATGCGAGTTACTAGTCATCATTCCATGTCTTTTGTCACCATGATTTGCTTATGTGCCAAGTTTGGGTTTATGCATGTTTTTGAGGCTTAAGAATGTAACATGCAAGTTAATGAACACATTTGTGCCTCATTTGCCACCATGATTAACTTGTGGCTTAATATCCATTTTTGTCATGCCTTTGCCAAGTCTCTCCTTTTAATCCATTACGTTGTTGCGAACGTATATGCGAGTTTAAAAGCGTTGGGTTATGTTATGGGTAATTTCTAATGACATGAAATACAACTTGAAAACATGACTTGAAATATAACATGGAAGTTGACATGTGAGTATGCTTGAAAATATGAAATTGGGAATTTACCTATTAAGTTAGGTCTACCCATACTATGGAATTGGGAATTTACCTATTAAGTTAGGTCTACCCAAATCCTTGAAAACTTGTAATATGTGTTGGAAACATAATGGACATGACACTTAGATAATATAAGTGTGGCCAACTCGAGGTTGGGTTGAGTTTGCAACGTAAAACTACCCGGAACCGACCGGCCTAACTAGTAGTTGCAAACAATAGGACCCAATGTGAGAAGTTGGTCATGTTGTGCTTGAACCCGAAGTTAGACCAAGTTGTGGTGTAAAGCTACCCGGAACCGACCGGCTTAACTAGTAACCACAACAAAGTCTAATGTGAGAGGTTGAGGTGCATTAAGTAATTAATGCCACATGATAGGGTTAAGTTAATTTGATTAATGACTCTTAACCAAATATGACATGGACAAATGGGTTAAGTAATTTGATTAGGCTAATGATACTTAACAAAACATGACAAGGTTGGGTAGGTTAAGTAACTTGATTTGCCTAATGGCACTTAACCATTTTTATACGACTAGTGGACGGGGTTAAGTTAACCAACACTTAATCAATCCAACACGATAATTTGGTAAGGTTAAGTAAGTTTTCTTAATGACACTTAACCGAAAGATACAGTTAATGGATGGGGTTAAGATTAGACTCAACTAGTCTAAACATGGAAATCGGATGGGGTTAAGTTAGCCTAGACTTAATTAATCCCACTTGGTAGTTTGATGGGGTTAAGTTAAACACTTAACTAATCTAACACGATGATTTGAAGTGGTTAAGTTAACCAACACTTAACCAATCTAACTCGGTAATTTTGAAGTGATTAAGTAACCTATACTTAAACACTCCAACTCGGTTATTTGATAAGGTTAAGTTAACCTATACTTAACCAATCTAACGTGAAAACATGATAAGGCTAAGTCACGAATCGCTTAAATACGCTTGACCGATTTGACTCAGTAATTTGATAGGGTCAAGTTAATATATACTTAACCAACTTGAGCATGGTTTGTAGGGTTAAGTCTTGAACTGGGATACTTAGCCAATTTTGACATGATTAGTAGAAGGGTTAAGTCATGAACTTAAGTGACACTTAATCCATTATGTAAACCCTAGTTCTGAGGATTAGGTGGATAACCGTAGTTAACAAGGATAACGGGAATAAGGCTAAGTGGTAAACCTTAGTTGAAGAATAACTAAGTAATGATTCTTAGTCAAAGAAATTTAGACCAGTTCATAGATAGATGAGTAACCTGATACGGTAGGTCATCGTTTAAGTATACGAGTAGGAGCAAGTATCTGATTTAGATAAAGGCTCCAGCGAACTGGGTAACGAAGCAGCGGCTTCGGGGAACGTGAGGATATTCTTGGTATCCCTCTGTGAGCTGCCAGGTGATCATACTAGGCTCATGAGAGGTTAAGGTCTGCGTTAGAAGAACCAAGAGTATGTCTTGGTTGCTATACGAGCAACCTAAAGACGGGGATGGATAGGGGATAGTCGACGATACACGGTCGTACCCTAGGTAGCATTTCGTCAGGCTACCTACCATCTTTGGTCAAGCGTGTACGTACGGAAAGGCAGAGAACACCCAAAAGACCATAATTGCTATCTAATTATGGCTGCGGTAAGGCTAGGATTGTGGGTTGGCCAGTAGTGTGTTCTCATACAGGATTTATCCTGTCTTGTCTTTCACTAGTTGAGGGAGTGGTCTCGTGGGACCATAGCCACGTATAGAAAAAAACATACCTTAGCATCTGCATCGGCAGATAAATCGAAAGCTCCCGACTGAGTCCTGTATTTCCTGGTCTGCCCTGTGACAGGACTCGGATGGCACGATGTGATACATGTGCATACAGTCATGGAAAAACGATTCACGATGAATGCGTGGGAAAAAGGGCGCGGTTGACGGTTAGCGTAAATCCTAGTGGCCCTGGGTGGTTGAACCAAAACCGAGATACGAAAACGTGCAATAGGTAAGCATAATCCCTAGTAGTCCTAGGTAGCATAAGTCCTAGTTGTACAAACGATGATTCATGTTGAAAGACCCTAGTTAGATATAGGGTGACAGCCCAAAATGATCTTAAGGATCATGGAACTATGTTAAAGTAGTATAGAATCTCATGGGAAAGCCCGTATTGTCTACGGCAAGGGACTGAACATTCACATGGAATAAAACATACGAGTTGAGTAACCTATATATGCGATATACTAGGTTGACATGGACCATTACACGATTTTTGAGTAAGGGTCATTCATGGTTAACACATGATGCGGTGGGGATACTAGTACGGTAGGTGCAGAGCTAAAAGACAGGATAGATACCATGGGATGTTATACGTGATAGATATCTTGGGGATATTATACTTGATAGGAGCCTGACGATGGGATACCTTGTTTTATCTTGACATCGTAATTTATCATGACACCTTAGTTTATCTGAGTTCAGTAGTTCATCCTGTTATTTTGATTTAGCTTATCTATCTTGTCATCATGCTTATGTTCATCTCAGTTTCTCATGTCAGTTAACTTTACTAGTTTTTATGCTAATAGTAGATAGGGCTTACTCAGTCTTTTTGACTGACCCGTTTTGTTTCGCCTCTTTTCTTCCGTTCCCCCCCCCCCCCCCAGGTTACAGGGAGGAAACACTGTTGTTTAGTTCGGACTTTTTCTGCTTCAAGGTCATCATGGATGGCTTGGACTTTTCTTGGCTATGGCTACTTTACTGTTTTTACTTGGGGAATAATTTATGAAAAAGTCTTTATGCTTCTTTACTATTGAAAGACAGGTTTTTGATGTACTCTGATGTAAAAGGCTTTAGACCTTATTTATTTATGTTATGAAAGTTTGATTTTACTTCAGCTATTTTATATGTTCTGTCTTGTGTTATTTCTGTGCATGTTTACCAATAATGCCCCTCTAAAGCTAGTGCATTCCCTTGCGAGTGACCCTAGCGGAGGCGGGGTGTTACACGTGGTATCAGAGCAGAAGGTTACCAGACTGGGCAAAAGTTTTTAAAGACCTTCTGAAAACTATTTGAAAATCGTTTACAAAGAAGCATTTTTTCAAGAAAATTTTCTTTTAAAAGAAAAAGGCTATTCCCCAAAGGCCATTAGCACTATCCTTGTTTCCTTAATTGAATCTCTTTTCCTTTCTTTCCTCCATCTGTAGTCACAGTGGTTTTAACTGCGACTAGTCTTTTCTATCTACGAAAGTGCTTTCCATACGATGGAGGTGGTTCTCGAGAGACCAGTGGCCGCATTATAAGAAAGGATAGTGAGAAAGAGGATAAAGGATACGAGCTTAAGGATGAGCAACTTGTGGGTATGGCTTAGTCCTCAAAGGAGGGAGAAAGATGAACAATGAAACCCATGACGAGAAAGTACCTTTGGCATGGTAAAACGGGGCGGATAGTTAAGTATTATGGGACAAGGACAAGATCATCGGGAGGGTAATAGTATGCTGTCATTTCTAGGGTACCTCGGAAGGAGGGTAACGATCTTGTTAAAGGTTTAGCTTTTCTTCTCTATCATCCCGTTAGGACTTCGTTTTTCGTATCATTTAAGTCTGCTTCGATAGTTGAGTCTCTGCACCTTAAGTACTAGCGTAATAGAGAATCCCATTTTTGTCTCAAAGTCCTATTGGAGAATCAGTCCATTTATATATGACCTGTTTGGATTTGAGAATGTCTATGCCAAGTGTTGAGTTTGGAAATAATGCTTATGTTTATAAGCTATGGATGGATTCTAGGGATGAAGTGGTTATCCAGTAGGGGGTGCCACTCTCGGTTTTGATAGTAGGGTAGTTAGACCTTTTGACTAGCCTTGGTAATGCCCTCGAAGTATCGTGTAACCTTTTTGAGGTTCTGTCATGACTAGTTACTTAGAATCCCTTGATGCCTTTATTGGAAATTTGAAGCCCGATCGAGTAGTGTTCGCCAATAAGACGGATGGTTTACTTCATTTATGCATGGGTTATAGAGATCACCCTAGTAAGTGCGCATGATAACCTGGTTGGCATCTGTTTACTTTCAAGAGAAAGTTCTTCTACATGGAATACCTTATAGTATATAAACGAGATCCAAGATTCACTACTGGATTTTGGAAAGCTTGCATGAGGTCATGAGTACGCAGTCATGTTTGCGCCAAGTGTGCAAGTGGAACGAGAGGCGACGAAGAAATGAGTTCCAGCTCATGTTATGGAAACAGGAAATAAGAAGCTACGAAATCACGAAGTTAAAAGACAGTCAAGGCACAATGGAATTAAGCTCAAGGAAATACGACTTTGATGGTCAAAGACTAGATACGCGCATGATATCTCTTTTTGGGAGTATATCCTTGATCCTTGTTTTCTGTAGAGCTTACTTGTAGGCTATCTTTTGTGGACATCCTCTCGGTCCTATTTTCTGTTACAAACCCCATAAGGAGTTTGTCTTGTTTATCTTCTCGGCCCTATTTCAGGGAATCCTAGGTAGAACCCTATGGATGTAAACATATATTTGAAACATGTTATGATTGATATGGTTGCAAGTGGTTGCTCGTGGATGCGCGAATACACATTAGATACTAGCTCGACTCGGTCACATTTCATATTGCATATGCACGAGTATTTATACTTGTTTATGGATGAAATCGAATGTATTATCATGCGGTTGTTGCATATGAATGAATGATTGTGCACGCATATAGTATCTATATGACTAGGATTATTTGCATACATGTTGGATTCATGGCACTATACATATTTTGCATTAGAAAGATTATTCAGGCCTGATCATTAGCATTAGCTAAGGAACATGTACACACACGTTTTGCATATATTCATACAGCATTAGAAATCATCTAAGGACAATGATTGCTTGTGGATGATGTTTTGAGTAGATGAATGATGGATGGTAGTATATGTTCTTCCTAACTTGGAGATTTCGGAGACGAAATCCTAAAAGGTGGGGAGAATGTAACAACCCGTATTTCGATAACATGTTAAAACGAGAATCAAGGCAGAATTTAATTTTAAATTCTGAATCAAGTAAAATGGGCTATGCCATTGCGTTCGTCTCGGAAAAATACGTGAAATAGAGTCTGAGTTTTCGAGAATCGGAGTCCGTATGACCAAGTTATGATCCGACGAAGTTTTCAGAAAATTCTAGTTCAAAAACGAGTTCTAATTTCGAAAATTAGGGCTTGAAGGCTAGGCGGGAAAAATTCCCGCCAGGTACCCCAAGTCGACAGCCCTGTCGACTTGGGAGTCGACATGGCTTGACCCAAGTCGACAGCCCTGTCGACTTGGGGGTCGACTTATGGTGGCCGGGCAGTTTTGCCTGGTGCACCTGTTTTCTGTTTTGGCTAGGTTTTTGGGCCTGGTTTGAAATCTGATGGTTCAGTTTGGTCCTAGGGTTAATCTAAGGGTCCTAACTAATCCTAATCTCTATAAATAAGCCCCTAACCCTCTCCTAAATCCTCATTATTCATTCATGCAACTAAACTATGGCAAAATTGCTCCTCTCATGGCCTCCACTCAAAGCCCTAGCCTCCACTTCATTTCTATGAGAGGTTTCATGATCATGTGAGTGTTAGAGAGTCCCTATGTTAGTATGTGAGCTTCTCAAGTTGATTTCAAGGCTAAAGCTTTGACCTTTGCTCATCAAGATGGGGTTTTTATTGATTTGGAGCTTTCATCTTTGGGTTTTGGATGATGGCATGCATAGGCTTTGTCTCAATCTTTAATTTAATCGATTTGTGCCTTCATAGCAATGTAAGCCCTTTCCCTACTCTTAGATATTAACTATGAAGTTAAATGTTCATGTTGCAAGTTTGGGTTTGATCATTGAGTATGATACATGCTATCATGTCATGCAAGTTTATGAAGTCATTATCTTGATCTTGTGGGCTAAAAGCTACAACCTTTATGTTGAAATGTTGCATTATGCAACATGAGAACCCTCATAACCTTTATGTCAACTTGCATATGAAGTCATAACCCTTATATGATGATATATGCGAGTTACTAGTCATCATTCCATGTCTTTTGTCACCATGATTTGCTTATGTGCCAAGTTTGGGTTTATGCATGTTTTTGAGGCTTAAGAATGTAACATGCAAGTTAATGAACACATTTGTGCCTCATTTGCCACCATGATTAACTTGTGGCTTAATATCCATTTTTGTCATGCCTTTGCCAAGTCTCTCCTTTTAATCCATTACGTTGTTGCGAACGTATATGCGAGTTTAAAAGCGTTGGGTTATGTTATGGGTAATTTCTAATGACATGAAATACAACTTGAAAACATGACTTGAAATATAACATGGAAGTTGACATGTGAGTATGCTTGAAAATATGAAATTGGGAATTTACCTATTAAGTTAGGTCTACCCATACTATGGAATTGGGAATTTACCTATTAAGTTAGGTCTACCCAAATCCTTGAAAACTTGTAATATGTGTTGGAAACATAATGGACATGACACTTAGATAATATAAGTGTGGCCAACTCGAGGTTGGGTTGAGTTTGCAACGTAAAACTACCCGGAACCGACCGGCCTAACTAGTAGTTGCAAACAATAGGACCCAATGTGAGAAGTTGGTCATGTTGTGCTTGAACCCGAGGTTAGACCAAGTTGTGGTGTAAAGCTACCCGGAACCGGCCGGCTTAACTAGTAACCACAACAAAGTCTAATGTGAGAGGTTGAGGTGCATTAAGTAATTAATGCCACATGATAGGGTTAAGTTAATTTGATTAATGACTCTTAACCAAATATGACATGGACAAATGGGTTAAGTAATTTGATTAGGCTAATGATACTTAACAAAACATGACAAGGTTGGGTAGGTTAAGTAACTTGATTTGCCTAATGGCACTTAACCATTTTTATACGACTAGTGGACGGGGTTAAGTTAACCAACACTTAATCAATCCAACACGATAATTTGGTAAGGTTAAGTAAGTTTTCTTAATGACACTTAACCGAAAGATACAGTTAATGGATGGGGTTAAGATTAGACTCAACTAGTCTAAACATGGAAATCGGATGGGGTTAAGTTAGCCTAGACTTAATTAATCCCACTTGGTAGTTTGATGGGGTTAAGTTAAACACTTAACTAATCTAACACGATGATTTGAAGTGGTTAAGTTAACCAACACTTAACCAATCTAACTCGGTAATTTTGAAGTGATTAAGTAACCTATACTTAAACACTCCAACTCGGTTATTTGATAAGGTTAAGTTAACCTATACTTAACCAATCTAACGTGAAAACATGATAAGGCTAAGTCACGAATCGCTTAAATACGCTTGACCGATTTGACTCAGTAATTTGATAGGGTCAAGTTAATATATACTTAACCAACTTGAGCATGGTTTGTAGGGTTAAGTCTTGAACTTGGATACTTAGCCAATTTTGACATGATTAGTAGACGGGTTAAGTCATGAACTTAAGTGACACTTAATCCATTATGTAAACCCTAGTTCTGAGGATTAGGTGGATAACCGTAGTTAACAAGGATAACGGGAATAAGGCTAAGTGGTAAACCTTAGTTGAAGAATAACTAAGTAATGATTCTTAGTCAAGGAAATTTAGACCAGTTCATAGATAGATGAGTAACCTGATACGGTAGGTCATCGTTTAAGTATACGAGTAGGAGCAAGTATCTGATTTAGATAAAGGCTCCAGCGAACTGGGCAACGAAGCAGCGGCTTCGGGGAACGTGAGGATATTCTTGGTATCCCTCTGTGAGCTGCCAGGTGATCATACTAGGCTCATGAGAGGTTAAGGTCTGCGTTAGAAGAACCAAGAGTATGCCTTGGTTGCTATACGAGCAACCTAAAGACGGGGATGGATAGGGGATAGTCGACGATACACGGTCGTACCCTAGATAGCATTTCGTCAGGCTACCTACCATCTTTGGTCAAGCGTGTACGTACGGAAAGGCAGAGAACACCTAAAAGACCATAATTGCTATCTAATTATGGTTGCGGTAAGGCTAGGATTGTGGGTTGGCCAGTAGTGTGTTCTCATACAGGATTTATCCTGTCTTGTCTTTCACTAGTTGAGGGAGTGGTCTCGTGGGACCATAGCCACGTATAGAAAAAAACAGACCTTAGCATCTGCATCGGCAGATAAATCGAAAGCTCCCGACCGAGTCCTGTATTTCCTGGTCTGCCCTGTGACAGGACTCGGATGGCACGATGTGATACATGTGCATACAGTCATGGAAAAACGATTCACGATGAATGCGTGGGAAAAAGGGCGCGGTTGACGGTTAGCGTAAATCATAGTGGCCCTGGGTGGTTGAACCAAAACCGAGATACGAAAATGTGCAATAGGTAAGCATAATCCCTAGTAGTCCTAGGTAGCATAAGTCCTAGTTGTACAAACGATGATTCATGTTGAAAGACCCTAGTTAGATATAGGGTGACAGCCCAAAACGATCTTAAGGATCATGGAACTATGTTAAAGTAATATAGAATCTCATGGGAAAGCCCGTATGGTCTACGGCAAGGGACTGAACATTCACATGGAATAAAACATACGAGTTGAGTAACCTATATATGCGATATACTAGGTTGACATGGACCATTACACGATTTTTGAGTAAGGGTCATTCATGGTTAACACATGATGCGGTGGGGATACTAGTACGGTAGGTGCAGAGCTAAAAGACAGGATAGATACCATGGGATGTTATACGTGATAGATATCTTGGGGATATTATACTTGATAGGAACCTGACGATGGGATACCTTGTTTTATCTTGACATCGTAATTTATCATGACACCTTAGTTTATCTGAGTTCAGTAGTTCATCCTGTTATTTTGATTTAACTTATCTATCTTGTCATCATGCTTATGTTCATCTCAGTTTCTCATGTCAGTTAACTTTACTAGTTTTTATGCTAATAGTAGATAGGGCTTACTCAGTCTTTTTGACTGACCTGTTTTGTTTCGCCTCTTTTCTTCCGTTCCCCCCCCCCCCCCCCAGGTTACAGGGAGGAAACACTGTTGTTTAGTTCGGACTTCTTCTGCTTCAAGGTCATCATGGATGGCTTGGACTTTTCTTGGCTATGGCTACTTTACTGTTTTTACTTGGGGAATAATTTATGAAAAAGTCTTTATGCTTCTTTACTATTGAAAGACAGGTTTTTGATGTACTCTGATGTAAAAGGCTTTAGACCTTATTTATTTATGTTATGAAAGTTTGATTTTACTTCCGCTATTTTATATGTTCTGTCTTGTGATATTTCTGTGCATGTTTACCAATAATGCCCCTCTAAAGCTAGTGCATTCCCTTGCGAGTGACCCTAGCGGAGGCGGGGTGTTACAGTCATAGAGATGAGAGTCATTAGCAGCTTGATGTCCAAGAGGTGGGGATATTTTATCATATGGTTGATCTTTACTGCCATCAGTACCGGTAAACTTTTCACTATTCTCAATAGTTGTACCTTTGTCATCAATGTTAGTGGCGAACAAGGTAGCAACAACCCTTTCAGGAGTGATACGAACTTCTTCACCAAATTGTTTATTGAGTGTATCGACTACAATGTCACAATAAGCTGGGAGAGCATCTTGCAAAGCTGGTTCGAATTCTGGAGACACAAGCTCATTAACTTGATATGTAGAAGGATCCACAGAGGTTATGTCAAGTTTGTCTTTATCCTGAGTGATAGTATCCTGAATTTCATTGTTACCATCCAATTGATTTTCCTTGTCTACAGAAGCCTTTAATTTCTTAGCACGCAATGTGTGCTCAACATGAGTATTGTTCATCTCTGTATTTCCATTACATCCCTTGTTCTGCTTAGCAACAGAATGAGTTTTGTCATTTGAGTTCTCGACTATAGTTTCAACACTTTCATTCACTTCCTTGTTTTCATTTTCTTTATTTCATATAACCACTATGTCATTGGCTTCTACGACTTCATTATTTTCCTCAGCAGTTACTTCATAATTGATATTGCTTTTCCCAGTCCGGTTGCCTTGTTCATCAAAATGTTGGTCCTACAGACTTCCAAAACTGTTATGCGTATTATAAGTCACCCTAGTGGATCCACGTGCATTTCCTGAACACTGAACTGTCACATTGCTTTTACTAGTTTGTAGTTTCAGACTTTCATTCTGTGTGTCATTGAGAATCTCCCCTTCTTCCATATTTACTTCCACTTTCCCCGCAATCACATCCTTCCTTTTTTTCCATTGTGGTTTGTTGGCAGTTGCCCAAAAGTCGCCGAAGGTAGGCTTGTCCTTGTGATGTTTAAAAGTGACTGACTTTTGTGTCTTTCAACTTTTTGCCAAGGGTGTGGTTTAGAAGTTGCCACTCTCCTCTGACTAGTATGTTCATCTCTTTTTTTGATGATTTTAGTAATAGTTTCAACTTGAATACTTGCACTAGTTTTATGAACTTGGCTGCTAACTCTGTTTACTTCCTGATTATACGTTTTCTTCCCTACTGCTTCATCATGATTAGTTTTCATTGCCTATCTTCCTTCATAGGTAAGTGACATATATCTTCTGTATGCCACCATAAGGAGTTTTAACCCAGAAATCATCTACAAGATCTTGATTAGGTTTGACTTATATCAAACATTTGGCATAATGTAACCTTTCAAGCTTTTCAGTCATCTCATCAATGCATATAAGCTTGCCAAGTCTACATGCTAGTCAGTTGATGCGTGGGTGTGACCATGCAAACAAGGGTATGTTTGAGAATTGTACCCAAACTGACACAGCTTTGACAGATCCACAAATATTACTTATGTTCGAGTCATAGGGCTTCACAATAAACAGTTTATTTTTCATGAGTATGGGGTCACTCATCAATATTTTTTGCATGTCCTCTTCATTAGGGAATTGAAAAGGAAAAAGGATGCCACTAGATTTAATCCTTATTGATCCCTTGAGGTTCAAGGGAGAGTTGACTTTATTGGTAACCGTTGTATAAGTTTATGGTTCGTCTAAAAAGAAATCAACCAAAGTTTGACCCCAGACTTGTTCTCCTGCCTGAATAATTTGCGGTGTGTGCTCCATAGCTCCATAAGAGAATGTGGGGATCATTTCCACTAGTTCGTATCTTCTTGCGGAACCATAATGACAAAGATGGATAAGTTATCAAGCACTTAGCAAACACAGCTCCATAAGAGAATATCCCTTCAGGATCGTACTTAGCAAACAAGCTATTCAAGTTTATTATAATCCTTATCCATCTTTAAGAAAAGATAAAATTGAGTGGCAGGTTGTTTTAAAAACAAAGGCAAGATTTACATTTGATGGACAGAATATTCCCGATGAATTAGCTTATCAAGCACATGTCGAGAAAAATAGAGAAATAGTAATAACTGACGATCAAACAGATTTTCGACCTCTAAACGATGAATCAAATGCATTAATTGAAGCACTTGAGACTATAGAGGAACAAAATAAAGAGTACGAAATAGAGTCAGAATCCGAAAGTGACGAGGACTGATCAATAATCCTCATTTTAAAAATGTAAATTTATATTTTTTTTAGTGTTACGTTGTTTTCATTAAAATGATATGTTATGCTAATATGATAAATATCGCATAGTCTTCTTATGGTATTCCATAATGTTTGTTTTACATAGTCCTTCTATGTTATGTTATAATGTTTATCTATAGCAGGTACTACAGATATGACGTCACATAGACGTACATCTTCAAATTTGGGTCTCCTACTTCTCATCCTCCAACATGTGGTGATGGCGGTGGTCCATCACAGGAGCTAACGCGTCTTGTGGTGTGGCTTCAGCCTAAAGAAAATGGAGGTTAACTATTAAGTTTCAAAATTAAATTTTATTTTTGTCCAACATATTAAAATATATAGTAGTCTTGGAATATTAAATGCTTTTCTGTTTGACACAGCGGATTTTAGTTAGAGCCCTCCACCATAGTCCTTGGGATATCGCGACACACTTTCATGGGTTACATGATGTAATGTTGGCCTAAGTGGATGTTGGTACCATATAATGTTAAGGAGACTATTTAGCAAAAAAAATTGGTATGTTTGGTATATTGATTATCACATTAAGTAGTCATGCTCCTATTTGATCGATTCATGTTTAAGCTATTTCTCAAACTTACATGGTTCAATGGACCTCCAGGAATTTGATGTTCCCCTTGTATGGTGCCATTAGAATAGTACAGTTGCAAAAAGTTACAGAGAAACATTAAATATCATAAAATCTGCTGGAAAAAGCCTAGTTGGATGAGCGCTAATGTGTGAGATGATCTTGTCACTTGGGGGAGCAACGAGCAGTTTGAGGTGAATTTACTACGTATTTAATTTAAACTATTCTGCTCAATTAATATATAAATTATAATAAAACATTGATTTTTCAACTTAAATTTATAGGTTGAGTCTTAGAGAAATTCAGCAAATGCGGTGGTTTCAAGTCGTTTCAGTATCATCGCAAGGACATGGTATATTTATTAATTACACAGTTAAAGATTTTAAGTTCTAAATTGTTAAAAGATAGATAATATAATATATTTATATATATATATATATGCATATTTCAGGAGAGACAATGCAGTGCTCCTGTGTCATATTGGGATGTTTTCGCACGTACACATGCAGTGAATCAAACCGATGATTTTGGCTCAGTTTCCACTCCAGGGACCATGATGACAAAGCACGTATTGCATGTGTAAGTATAACATAGTTAACTTAAAGCTATAATTTAATTAAAATATTGTTATCTAAATCCAATTGTATTTTGTATAACAGGAACGGTTCTAGCAACAACAGGTACAAATGCTTGAGAACACTGAAAAGTACAACTTGACTACTGATGAGGAGGATTTGATTTTTGAGGTTGTCATGGATCCATGAACCCATAACATACACTATGGATTTGGGAACCAAGTGGTAATTTTAAACTAAATTTTACAATAAGTATTCTACTGCATTTTCAAACATGTTGCACATTGTGTTGGATTATTGTACACATATATTGTATTTCTCCTAATAATTTAATAGAAAATGAAATTTACTTGAATTTCAATCATGAAACACTGAAAAACTAAATTTTTTTATAGGTTAAGATGTCTCAGAAGTTGTACCATAGGGCCCGGGACATGGAGGAGATTGCACAACTATGAGCCTAGAACGTCAAGCTTGCTGAGCGTGACCGCCACCTTGAAGAACAGGTGGAGCAGCTTAATCAACGTTTGGCAGAGTTCATAGCCTAGTATGGTACGTTTTCTTCATCATCTGGTGGTTCCGGAAGATAGTAACTTGAGGTATATTTTGTTTCGTTTTGTTGTAATATATGTCCATATATGCTTTGAGTGGGTGAGGATTTGGTTAATACATTATGATGGTTTGTATATATTGTTGTTGTGGTGGTGATGATGGTTTAGACGTTCTGTTGGATGATGGTTTATGTTGATTTGATGACATTAATTTGTTGGATGTTTGTGAATATTGTTTTATATTTACTGGACTTTATGTGTATGATTTGGGTTTTTAATATCATGTTTGGGTATATATGTGAGTGTGATTGTTATGTATATGCTCGAAATAGAGCTGTTATGATATATATGAGATTGTGGGGTGGTTGGAAGTAAGTAATCTAAAATCTAAAAAAAATTACCTAGTTTTCTAATGGCTTCCAACGACGTCCAATGGCTTACAGGTCCTCATATTTCATCGGCTACCAATGGCTTCCAATGGATTATTACAACGCCATCTAACGATTAATGGCATTAGAGGCCGCTGGTAGCCGTTGAAGCGTATACCAATAGCTTTTCTAACGTCCTTGGCCGTTGGAAACAATTGTTGTTCTTGTAGTGCATGTTATTAAAATTAAGTCCACTTGAATTAAATGAATACCAATCTTTTAGCACCTTCAGCTAAACATTTAAAGATTCTTAATTTTCCTAGAGCAGGTTTTTCTTGAACATATTCTTGGGAAATTTAAAATCTTCAAACACTGATTCAAATGAATGATTAACCTTGCAAATGTAGTTCATATCAACCATATAACATTAGCTCCTACTAATTTATTTTTTCGAATGATTTAAAAAATTAACAATTGACAACTACATGCAAAGCGAGTTGCAATTACACACATTTTATTTACATATTACAATAAAATGTGGTAAAAATTAGTAGTCGCTATAGTAGCAAACAAAATTTTATGATTCCCTAAGACTTCATTAAAGATGCAATCATGTAACGATCCATATTATTTAAATCGTTGGAGGATCACTGATAATGTTACAAATACAAAAGTCATGGTTTGTAAAAGTAAATCAAAAAAATAGAATTTAACTTCGAATAAGGTTTGTTATAGGTCATGTACAAGAGAAAACTGCTTTAAATACTAACCATTATGTTCAGATAACCGATTTAACCTAATACATTTATTTTCCAACATTCCATGGATAATGGATCTTTTGGATCTTCGGAAACATCTAAAAAGGAAATGACAGGAAATCAAAACCAACAGTTAACATAAAACAGAAGACCAAAGTCCAAAAGCTATAACCAACTCACTTGTTCAACAGACATGCAACCAAGTGTTCTCATACCCCAACTTGTTATAGTAAAGATGAAAAAAAGGCTGCTTCCAAGAAAACAACCTATCTTCTATATTTCATGTCAATAATTATGGATGATGCTAAGAAAATTAAAATAAAAACTAACTTTGCAATATATGACTATTCCTCTGTTCATTCCCAAAACATTGCTTCATCATCATTACTATTAACAATTGGTGTGTCTTGTCTAGTTCGAATACTCATTAATCTCGGTACAAATTTATTATAATAAAAACTCACGATATCTTTCCTGCTTTTCGAAGTAAAATATTCCAATGCATGCCTCAAAAATGATTTACACTCTATTAATGGATTTTTTTCTTATAATGTCATCAAACTTCACTTGTTCCTCTTGAGTCCATAATTTAGAAGTTTCTTCACCCTTTCAATGAAACCTAAATCATTGGAAGATAAACCAGAATTGGATTTGAGTTGAAGCTTTGTCGTGCTCACATGGTACCTAACGCACTCAACCGATCTCTAAAATGTGCAGTTGCATGATAACTCTCTTCCTTTACCAATATTTATGAATTTCGCATGTAGTGGAAATTACAATAATATTTTAAACATTTAACATATTCGCACTTGTTACTAATTTTTCATTTACAATAAAAAAAAATTAGCATTTAACATGTTCATACTTATTACTAATGTTTTACTTGCAATAAAAGCATATTTAATCCATTTATATCTTTATGTATGCATTGCGTAAATGAACTCAATTATAAACAATATCCGAAATATGGATATGGTAACATAATCGTATATGACATACAAGTTACATACTAATATTCTCAATTACGGATGTTATACTAATTGTTGGGAAATGCGGATTAAGGATCTTAAGGCAAACTTAACATTAGTAGGGGAGGTGAATAGTGTTTAATGAAATCTTATAGTTTTTATGAAATCTTTTTGAATTAACCAGAAATAGATGAAACTCGCAAATATATATCAAACAGAATCAAACACAGATGCAGAATACAAAGTAAAAGCAGTAAAGGAAACAACACACCAGCATTTTTATACTGGTTCAGAGTTACCATACATCAAGCCTCATGCAACTCTAGGTTGATGTAGATTTCTTTTCCATATAATCTTCAAATGCGGTCCTCGATTTCACAGGCCACGAGGTCTACCCCACCTATTTCGGAAGTATAGTGAGACTCAATTGATTTTTGGGCTACAATATATCGCACCGAGTTGATTTACTCGGTCTACAACCACACCTTTTCAATGTCTGTTTTTAAAGGAAGACTTGATAGAATTTGATCTTGCGAATTTTGACTATAGAAACTCCTATAACTTTTAATAACACTTGAAATCTTAAGAGAGTTTGATAGAGAATCAGTCTAGAATAGAATTGTTTTGATTCTCTTTGAAATTCGGCAGAGTTTGATCGTAGAATTTAAATTAAGAGTAGAAAGAAAAGGGAGAAAGGAGAGAAGAAGATAAATGAAATTAGTTATGAAAATGTGAATTTAGAAGTCTATTTATAGTCGTCCAACAGTCATAATCTTTTAGGAAAACATTTAAACCAATAGATACAACTTCTGAAATTCAAAATTTAAATATAATAACAACCATGTCATGCCTAGTACCCCATGTCGCATCCCTTAGGCAAAATTTGAAATTTGAATTCTTTAGAAAATAATGTAAATGATGTTGAAATAAATTATGGTAATTCTGCAGTTTAAACATACCATCGTTCTATATAATATAATATTATATAGAATAAAAATATAAATTAGAAACATTTAATTATAATTTACAAAAGAGATATATAAGTTAATTTAAATTATAAGTACAAATATAAAAAATTTAAACATAATATTCAAAGCTATGGACAAATAAGAAACTTAAAAACTTGATATGTAAACCTATAAATATAAGAAAATAATAATATTAAAACTTAAGTAACCATGATTCATATATAATTAAAACTTAATATAAGTAAAAAAATCTAAAATGTTTAAATTAGGAGTTAAATTTTAAATCTAGGAAATAAATTTAAATATTAAAAGATATATATATATATTAAATAGGAAGTAATTTTGATATGAATTTGAAAATAAGAAGATTTAAAAAAAGATAAAAATGATATGAGATTTGAAATAGAGATTCAGTGCTATTACAGAGTTTTAACAATATAATCTAGACTTTATAACTTATCTTGTTTTCTTGAACTTTTGTTACTCAAGAGTCTTCAATATTGAACTCTTCTTCTTCTTTGAAATCTTTATTCTTGAATCTTTAAAACTGTACAATCTTCAATTCAATACCTGCATATATTTCCTTCATATACACTTATATATATTTCTAGATAAAAGTGTTGGTATATATTTTATAACAATAATAGTTAAAACAAGGTTGTTTTCATCAAAACCATCATCATCGACATCTCAGTCCCTAACAATCTCCCCATTTTTGATGATGACAACCTTTGTTTATAAAATATACTTACCTGATGTCATGATACTTCAATTACTCCCCCCCCTTACTCCAATAACTCATTCTGAAACTATTGGCTCTCCTTATTCTAAGCCTATTTTATAATTCTCCCCCTTTGTCATCAACAAAAACTATACCCCCGTAATTAATCTACAATAATCCCCCTTAAACTAATACAAGACTAAACTTAGTCTAAGAACTAACTTTAAATACTCTTAAACTATGATATAACTGAACAAAATTAATATAAGGCAAGCAATATTAAGACCAAATTAGTAACAAGTCAATATTTAAACAATCTAATCAATCAATCAATCAATACAAATTGTCTTAAATCTTGTTATTATAGACCATAAGTAAAATCATATTCAAATCAATCCAAACAAAAGACACTAAATTTAAATACAAATTCATACATTTCTTGGAACTACTACCCATCCTTCTTCTCTGAAGATTGGATCAGCCTTTAAAGCCTCTCATTCTTCATTTTACTTGATAAAAGTTCCTTTCGACTCCTTATTTTCTTCTTCTTTGTTGAGTGCAGAGATCATCCAACGTATGTTATCGAATTTCCTCTCTTGATTCTTAATCATCTGCATTTGACTCAACTCTAAGTGATGCTGATTACGAAGGATGATAAATAGAATATTCTTGAAGGAATTAAGAGTTTCTTCTAGATTCTCACTTAGACTACGAATTGGAGAAGCCATGGAATGATAAAATTGAAAATATAATGAATGGATATTACGGAGGAATAAAAGATAAGTTTTTTAAGAAGAAATGGGTATTCATAAGACCTGAAATTCATTTAAAATGAATAGACAAAGGTTGGTTAAGGCGGTTTTTAAAGTCAAACATTTTTGAAAAATTGACAGTTATATGTCGACATGTGGAGTAGCCCATGTTGACATGTCTCTTGCAGATTTTGAATTTTTGTGAGTTTTGTTTAGTTTTGATTTATCAATATACTTGTTTTTAACACTATTGATTATTCTAGAGATGTTTTAGAGATAATAAACAAAAATATAAGAATTACTTTAATAAAGTTAATAACGATACATGGAGATGATACATAATAAGGAATTTAAATGTGATAATGAAAATAGAAACTACTACTACAAGAAATAAAACTAGAATTTAGCAGAAGATGGTGAAGATGAAGACAATCCAAGCTTGCGACTCACTTTCCCGAAGAACTTGCTCATCTTTAAAGAGATCTTTTCCATCTCTTTACTAAGTGATCTTTTTAAAATATTTTGATTTTTCACTGTTATCTTTTGGTTCGTAAGGAGGATCTTGTTGGATGGATTAAAGGTACTAGCGGTGTATGCTTTCTAAGGAAGTAATTTTCATCTTCCTCCTCTTCGTCGATTTCCATTCCTTCTTGCTCCTCTTCTTCCTTTTTCCTCCTCTTCTTCCTTTTTCCTCCTCTTCTTCCTTTTTCCTCCTCTTCTTCTTCACGAGCCAACCTTTTTTCTTTTTCCAAATACTTTTCATATGGTTAAAACACTAACGGGATTTTCATAGGAGATATATTTCCGGAATTAAACACTTTTCGGAAACAAACTCTTCTCCTTTGAAATCTACTCCAAAAGAGTTGAAAATAAGTGTGAGGTAAATTCCATGATAAAGCGTATTTTCAGCCATTGAAAAACCTTTGCTCGAAATTCATCCAAAATAACTTAAGCCCAATTAATGTCATAATTTCCAAAAATAGCGAAAATAATCTTTGCAAACTTTCATCGTAGGGTTACTGAAATTTCTCAAACGAGGTATGATGGTATGTTGGAGAAGAAGATTAAGAATCCTTGCTTTTGGCCGAAAATATCGGTTTTTTGATTTCAAATGTTCATCATTCTCAAGAATATGGTGAAAGGTCTCTCGGTTATGTTCATTAATTTTGAAATCCGAGATATTTTTGTGCACTTACAACTCAAAATATTTCCTAACACTTCGCAATCTAAAATAATTTGAGTGCCTCTTATACTATTCCAAATTTTATTCTCATTTCCTTCGTAAAAGCCTCAATTTAAATTGCCATAAAACATCTTAACAAGATTGGGATAGCAAACAAAATCATTTTCCCGAGATTCAAACAAAGAACATCATTTTGAGTAAAGAGAGTTTCAAGATCATAAGATCGAAAATCATTGAAGATAGCAAATTTCCCGTATCAGTTTACATAGATGACGTAATCTTGGTAGCTTCCAGGTTGTTGAAAAGAAAGCCTCCGATGGCTTTTGACAGCCTTACAGTGCTTGGATGCTTGAGGAACCCATTAGAGAGTTTTTGTGAAGAGCATAAGATAATGAATATATTTGAATTTTGAAATAAAGTTGGAAAGAGATGATATGAACAGATAGACAAATAGAAATTATATAGACATGTTCTATGGTAAAAGAACATTTTTTTAGTACATTGGAGTTGGTGAAAAGGTAGAGAGAAATTCAAAAGTTTGAAATCAAATTTTGATTTTGAAAATTTGAGGAAGCATGTTGACGTGTAGGGTAGGGCATGTCGACATGTCTTTTATTTTTCAAAAGGCAAGTGTCTTTTCAAATTTAATTGTTTATATATATATATTCATAATTTATATGTTTTCTTAGATACTATATAATATAATAATGTTTTTCTATTAAAATATTATTAAAATGATATTATTTTAAATTCAAAATTTAAATATTAAATTTGAATTTAAATTCAAGGAACAGCAAACAAGGCAACCATACAAACAACCATTCAAGCAAGCAATTTCAACCAAAATTAATATAAATATGAACCTATTTTAGATCTAATTTTCAGTACTTTATGAATCGTGAATAGCCGTGAAGCACATATTTGAATTGTCTGTTTCCTGTTCTTCGTCACTAGAGGATGAATCAGAATTATCTAGTGTAGCAGTATAAGCCCTTTTTCTTTTCGTTGAAGAACTATTATTTGACGGTTGATTTTGTTTTTCTGGATACGGACAGTCTCTTTTCAAGTGCACTGGTTCATCACAGTTGAAGCATCTGATGTGATTTGGAATTTCACTATTCTTCATAGGATTTTTATGATCATTTCTTTTGAAATTATTCATCTTCTTGTATTTTAGAAATTTTCTAAAATTCTTTATCATCAAAGCTATTTCTTCATCATTGTCGTTATCTGAGTCTGAATCTTCAGTTATTGCATTGAATTCTATTGTTTTCTTTTTCGATGATTTATTTTCTCTCCTTCCTTGCATCTAGACTTCAAACAACATTGAATTTCCAATTAATTCTTTGATTTTCATAGCACTAATATCATTGGTTTCTTCAATTGCCAAAATCTTTTGATCTCATTATGGAGTTAACGAAATTAAAAAAAAAACTTGGTCATCCTCAGAATATATTTTTCCCAAGGCCACTAGTGAATGCATGATTTCCTGGAACCTGCAGTACATATCAGAGATAGACTCGTTCAGATTCATTTTAAATAATTGAAACCAGTTAGTAAATATATGTAGCACCCCGCCTCCGCCAGGGTGTCTCTTGCAAGCACTCTGACTTTGGAGGGGCGTTTGAATCAGGTAAACATGCATAATGATATATCAAGGCAGAACAAGAACATATATATATATATATATATGTAAACAGAGTAAATAACATAGACAAAACAGCGGAAGATTTCATACTATTTCAAAACAAGTTTGGTACAACATAGCTTTCCAAATAAACAAGTCTAGATAAAAACAACATCAACTGAAAAACTGAAATACATAAGTACTATCCCCAAATAAGTGATAACCATAGCTAGCTTCATGTCGAAACCGTACATGAGCTGAAATCCCACAAGCAATCAATCCGAAATCCAAGCTAAGCTCCAACGTTCCCACCCTGAGAACCTGGGGGGGGGGGCAACGGAAGAAAAGAGGCGAAAGAAAACAGGTCAGTCAAAAAGACTGAGTAAGCCCTACTACAATCAATGTAAACTGATAAAGTTAACTGGCATGATGAAAGCTGAGATGAACATATGGACAACTACATACTGGCATGATGATTAACTAACAAGGTAGATAAAGGTGTCATCGCATAATCAGGTTTAAGGTTTTGCACCACAGGTGTACTAGCAAACTAACATGACTTGAATAAACCAGTATTGATCCCTTGGCCCAAGCTTTGGCCCAATAACATGAAATGACCCTAATACAAGGTCTAACCAAACGGTCTAGTCGATCGGCTCCCTATAAGCCTAACTCGTCACGTGTTGGTGTCCATACGGCCCAAACATAATTGTAGTCAGACTGTGCCGGGTCTCCCGTCGGGTGTATCAAGCCCTAGGGTGGCAACCCCTGGACACCATAAACATGCGTGCACAGTCTCGATCTACTGGTACCCGTGCATGTTTTCCCCGGCTTCGGACTATGTGCACGACCATAAGTCCGCCCGGAACTACACCGGCGTACCACTCTGCCATCGCTTTTGGTCACTTACCACCAGTTCAGTAATTCGTGCCCCTCACCCTAGCCTAGTCCCTAGGGCCATAATGATACAAACTTGGGATTACTGCTGGAGTGGACCCCCATTGCTAGGATTTTTCTAGTGGGATAAGTACGGTTTAACCCTCTTGCTAATCATGGATTAACTTGGTTAAGTGTAACGATGAGTTCACGACTTAACCCTGATTAATCTACCAAGCCCAAATTGGTTAAGTATTAAGTGGACCATGACTTAACCCTAATCACGAGGCATTAATTAATTTAATGTGCCTTAACCTCTCACATTAGACGTTGTTGTGGTTACTAGTTAAGCCGGGCGGGTCCGGGTAGCTTTACACCACAACTTCGTCTAACCTCGGGTTCAAGGTACAACATGGCCAACTTCTCACATTGGGTCCTATTGTTTGTAGCAACTAGTTAAGCCGGTCGGTTCCGGGTAGGGTTACGCTACAAACTCAACCCACCCTCGAGTTGGTCACACTTATCTTTTCTAAGTGTCATGTCCATCATGTTTTCAAAACATGTTACAAATTTTCAAGCAATTGGGTAGACCTAACTTAATAGGTAAATTCCCAATGGGTAGACCTAACTTAATAGGTAAATTCCCAATCTTATGTTTTTATGTCTTTTAAGTTTACCCAACCCCAAACGCAATCCCATCGCTTACATATCGCAATAGCGCATAAAGGATAATAAGAGGGAACTTGGCACAATCATGACATAAAGGTGTTGAAGCCACAAGTTTAACATGGTGGCATATGAAATGTACATATGTTCATATACTTGCATATTACATTTTAGGCCTCAAAAGCATGCATAAAACCAAACTTAGCATATTGGTGATACATGGTGATAAATGACATGTAGAAATGTCCATAAGTTCGCATTTGGCCTCACATGCAAGTTATCATAAGGGATATGATAACTTACATGTTGCCAAAATGCAACCTTTAGCATAAAGCTTGGAGCTTTAAGCTCATAAACCCAAGATAAGCTTGCATAACATGATAACATTAGTAAAATGATTCACCCAAACTTGCATAACATACATGGCAAACTTGCATATCATAACATAGCAAACTTGCATAACATAACATGGCAAACTTGCATATAAACTTGCATATCATAACATAGCAAACTTGCATAACATAACATGGCAAACTTGCATAACATAACTTGCATATCAAATGACAAACTTGCATATCAAACTTGCATAACATAACATGATAGACTTGCATATTACATCATAGTGAACTTGCATAACATATCATGATAAACTTGCCTATCATATCATAGCATACTTGCATAACATGATAAACTTGCATATCATATCATAATGATCAAACACAACTTGCATCATTCATTAACTTTAGAGTTTAAATATGAAAGTAGAAAAGGGCTTACAATACTTATGAAGGCACAAAAGATATGACAAAGCCCTTATGCAATCAAATAGACCCAAAATGCAAGCTCTAACATAAAAACCCTTGAGCCAAAATAATCAAAACTCTTTCTTTATGATGCAAATATAGAAACTTGACTTGAATGCAAGCTAATGATGCTCATACAAGCTTGAAAACACTTGTATGCATGGAAAATCTCATAGAAATTTATTTAGGAATTTTATGAAGAGAGTGGAGGCCATGAGAGGATTGATTTTGCCATAGTTTAGTTACTAGAATGAATAATGATGATTTAGGGTTAGGTTAGGGCCTTATTTATAGAGATTAGGACTAGTTTCAACCCTAGGATTAAACCCTAGTTCCAATCTCAGCCCTCAAAACCGAATCTGGCCCCCAAGCTCAACACAAACCCAAAATGGTGCACCAGGCAGAACTGCCCGGCTGGACCAAGTCGACAGCCAAGTCGACAGGGCTGTCGACTTGGGTCCAACCAAGTCGACTCCCAAGTCGACAGGGCTGTCGACTTGGGTGCTCTGGCGGGAATTTTCCCGCCTGGCCCAAACTGGCCCAAATTTCCAAATTCAAACTTGAATTTGAAATCTGTTTTTACTTTGAAATTTTCTGAAAGCTTCGTTGGGCCTTAATCGGGTCATACGGACTCCGATTTTCGAAAACTCGGACTCTATTTCGCGTATTTTTCCGAGACGAACGCAATGGCATAGCCCGTTTCCCTTGATTCAGATATTAGAATTAAATTCTGCCTCGATTTATGTTATAACTGGTTATTGAAAATACGGGTTGTTACATTCTCCCCTCCTTAAAGGATTTCGTCCCCGAAATCTTCAGGTTGGGAAGAACGTATCCTACCATCCAATCATCCATCTACTCAAAACATCATCCACGAGCAATCATTGTCCTTACAAGATTCTAAATGTTGTATGAACATATGCAAAGGTGTGTGTATATGTACTTATCTAATGCAAATATCATCAATGCAAATTATGTTAGTGAAATGAATCCATATGTATGCAATTCCTAACATAATGTATAACATCTATATGCGTGCACATAACATACATCCATATGCAATATCCATGTGATAACACAAAAATTTTCATCCATGAATAAGCATAAACACTCATGCATATGCAATATGAGGAGTGTGTGAGCCGATCTAGTGCCTAACGTGTATAATGCATCCACGAGTAACCACTTGCAAACACTTGCAACCACTTGCAACCATCAAGCATAACATGTTTCAAACACATGTTTCATCCAAAGGGTTTCTACCTAAGGTTCTCATGACAAGATTAACATGATAAACTAGATAATCAAGACAAACATGGATAGCAAAAGATATGCTACAAAGAGATCGGGAAGATAAGCAGGATATACCCCTTTCGGATTACAAGAAATCCCTTCCTAACCCAATCCATATTCTATAAAAGCCCCAAAAGGTTTAGTCAACCTAACGGACCCCTTCAAACCCTGACATGTATTACTAGCCAATAAGTCATACCTCCCGACAGAAATAGGACCGAGAATGGGACCGAGAGGATATACGTAAAAAGATAACATGCGAGTAAGTTCCATAGGAAAACAAGGATCAAGGATATACTCTTAGAAAGAGATATGATGCGCGTATCTAGCCTTCAGTCTTCTAAGTCACGTTTCCTTGAGCTTAACTCCACTGTGCTTTGACCGTCTTTTACTTCATGATTCCTTGGCTTCTTAACTCTTATTTCCAAATATGAGTTGGAACCCATTTCATTGTCGCCTCTCGTCTTCCTCTTTCACTTACTCTTCTATCATTCTTGGCTTAAACATAACTATGACCTCATGGTTTCATGCAAGCTCTCCAAAATTCACCAGTGAATCCTGGATCTCGTTTAATTACTATAAAGTATTCCACGCAGCAGAACTTTTCTTGGAAATACCAATCCACGTTGCCAATTGCTCTTACCAACGTGATTTTTTTATAACTCATGCTTGAACAAAATGAACCATCTGCCTGCGAATGATAGGCCGTGCTTAGATTCAGTCGCTTGCCCATGACTTCCCGTAGACTATCCCAAAACTGGCTAGTGAAGATTGAGTCATGGTTACTAACTATCCTTTAGGGAACCCCATGCAACTGCTTTATTTCTTGAAAGTAAACTGTCGCTAGCTATGATGCAGTCCTTTCGCTCTTTACCGGAGTGAAATGAGCGCTCTTCGTGAGTCTACCTACTATGACCCACATGCTCGTATTCTCTTTCCTTGACCTAGGCAACCCATCCATGAAATCCTTCGTGACGCTTTACTACTTCCATTGCGGGGACCTCCGATGGATATAATAGCCCACCGGGCTTCTATGACTCGGCCTTTAACCTGTTGGCACAACATGCACCTTGGGACAAACTCGGCCACCTCCTCGGGTGATGTGCATCTTCAAGAACCTTCTTTCTCTCATCGCGTCTTAGCCATCCCTTGTCATCTATAGCGAGGTGACTTACCATCTCGCCTCGAGTCAACTTGTCCATGATCTCGACTAACTGTGGGTCTTCTTTCTGTGAAGTCCCTACTTGATCCAGAAGGGTAGGTCTAAACTCAAGGGACGCTTACTAACTAACTAAACTGAGAGAACTTCTTACTTCGGTTGCATTCCTTGGAGTCTTCCAATCCTGAACTGCAACTACCTTAGCGGGATCCACCGCTAAGCCTTGCTTAGAAACTATATGCCCAAGGAATCTAACTTCCCTTCTCCAAAAGTGACACTTGGAGAACTTGGCCTTCAACTGATGTGCTCTAAGCGTATCCATCACCTCCACGAGATGCCTTGCATGCTCTTCCTCATCCTTAGAGAAGATTAGAATATCATCTACGAAGACCACGACAAACTTGTCCAAGAACTCCCTGAACACCCTACTCATCAAGTCCACGAAGTAGGCGGGTGCATTAGTCAAACCGAATGGCATGACCAGCCATTCTAAGAATCCATCCGGAGTTCTGAACGCAGTCTTGTCTATACTATCCTCAGCTACTCTGAGCTGATGGAATCCAGTAGCAAGATCAAGAGAAAACAGATGTTCCTACAAGCTGATCAAACAAATCATCGATCCTTGGTAATGGTTATCTATTCTCCTTGTTTAACTCACGATAATCAACACAAAGTCGAAGAGAACCATCTGCCTTGGTAGTAAATACTACATGCGCTCCCCATTCAGATATACTTCATCTAATGAAGTTCTTCTCAAGCAACTCCTTGGCTTGCTTTCTTAACTCTCAGCTTGCGGGGCCACGTGCCTAACCGGCCACGTAACTGGCTTGGCATTATCAACCAGATAAATGCGGAAATCTATCTCTCGTTTAGGGGTAACCCCCTTCACTTCACCCAAGATATCAGGATATTCTCGGACCACCCTCACCGATTGCAAACTATTAATAGACGAGTTGAGGGATTCAAGATAACACAACATGACGGGACTCGTAGGGTTACTAGAAATTTTTAGGGTATTACCGAGGCGAGTCATGAGCCTCACAACCCTATGCTCAAAAATCAAGGATGGCTCCAAAACTGGACAACCCATCCATGCCCAAAAATCAACCCATACCCCATGAAACCGAGAATATAAGCATCACACGAGAACTCTACACTAAGATAGAGATTTTCAAATCCACGTAGATAATAGACAAATGGGCGGAACCCCCAATTGGATTTGAAACACACACGGGATCATTAACTAGACTAGTACTTAGGTGCAAACTTTCAACTAGATCAGATGAAATAAAGCTATGCGATGCACCAGAATCAAACGAGGTATGAACAGAAATGTAAACAAGACTTTCAACAGAAATACTACCTCGATCGGGAACTGGAGCGGCATTGAGAGCATGAACTTGCCCTCCTGATGGTCTTGCATACTGAGTCTGACCTTGCCCTTGCTTCTTCGGGCAATCTTTGCTGAAATGTCCAGTCTCACCGCAGAAAAAGCATTCACCACTCCTCCATTTCCTCTTCTTACAATCCTTAATAAGATGCCCAACTGAACCGCAATAATGGCACTTCCTCTTGTCGTTATTGCCTTTGTTGTTGTTCCCCTTGTTGCCTTGACTCTTGTTCTTATTCTTATTGCCTTGACTGCTCTGACCACTTGGATTACCCTGATTTCCTTTCCACTGGGAATCAGTCTTCTTGGCTTGAGTACCATTCATCTTGATCTCCTTCTTGTCACTCCTATTCTCTTCATTGAGTAGAGCCATATTCACCAAGCTCTCGAAAGTTGCCCCCAAGGGTATATGAGTCATGGCTAAACCATGTAATGGCTCGTTTAATCCTAGAGCAAAGTATAGGGCCTTCTTCTGAGCTGTGTTAACCAAGTCTAAACCGACCCGAGCCAGTTGATTAAACTTATCTATGTATTCCCTAATAGTCATGTCCCCTTGCTTCAGTGATAGGAACCTTAGTCCAAACTTTCCCCGAAAGTCATCCCAAGTCTCAATTGGCCTAGTAGCGGTGGTGACCACCCACCAACGTGCAGCTTCTTCCTTTAGCAACCACACTGCTAATAAAACCTTCCTACGGTCATCTATATTAAAGAAGGCAAAAAGATCTTCGGTTTCTTTCAACCAATTCCTGGCCTCTACGAAAGTCTCGGTTCCAATGAAATTCTTGCAACCCATCGCCCTAAAGTCTTTGCAAATCTCCGTGAAATCCTTTTGTGGATGCTGAGGGGGAGGAGGAAGAGGAACCTCAGCGACAGGAGGAGGAGGAACATTAACTACCGGAGGAGGAGGAGGAACATCTGCGGGGCCGGCTTCGGTCGCCCTAGCCTCCAAAAGTCTCCTATACCAAACAGGTACGTGTACTCCCTCCGGAATGGCAAAGTTATTGGCCATACTGAAAAAGATAGATTCAGAATGGAGAAAAACGAAGGAATTTTGCTAATGGCTTTTTGGGGAATAGCCTTTAAAACAAACTAGACTTTTCTTTGGAAAATACTTTATACTTGATTTTGAAAATAGTTTTTCAAAAGTTTTCTAAAAACCTTTTTGTTCCTTCTCGTAAACCATATGCTCTGATACCAAATGTAGCACCCCGTCTCCGCCAGGGTGTCTCTTGCAAGCACTCTGACTTTGGAGGGGCGTTTGAATCAGGTAAACATGCATAATGATATATCAAGGCAGAACAAGAACATATATATATATATATGTAAACAGAGTAAATAACATAGACAAAACAGCGGAAGATTTCATATTATTTCAAAACAAGTCTGGTACAACATAGCTTTCCAAATAAACAAGTCTAGATAAAAACAACATCAACTGAAAAACTGAAATACATAAGTACTATCCCCAAATAAGTGATAACCATAGCTAGCTTCATGTCGAAACCGTACATGAGCTGAAATCCCATAAGCAAGCAATCCGAAATCCAAGCTAAGCTCCAACGTTCCCACCTTGAGAACCTGGGGGGGGAAACGGAAGAAAAGAGGCGAAAGAAAACAGGTCAGTCAAAAAGACTGAGTAAGCCCTACTACAATCAATGTAAACTGATAAAGTTAACTGGCATGATGAAAGCTGAGATGAACATATGGACAACTACATGCTGGCATGATGATTAACTAACAAGGTAGATAAAGGTGTCATCGCATAATCAGGTTTAAGGTTTTGCACCACAGGTGTACTAGCAAACTAACATGACTTGAATAAACCAGTATTGATCCCTTGGCCCAAGCTTTGGCCCAATAACATGAAATGACCCTAATACAAGGTCTAACCAAACGGTCTAGTCGATCGGCTCCCTATAAGCCTAACTCGTCACGTGTTGGTGTCCATACGGCCCAAACATAATTGTAGCCAGACTGTGCCGGGTCTCCCGTCGGGTGTATCAAGCCCTAGGGTGGCAACCCCTGGACACCATAAACATGCGTGCAAAGTCTCGATCTACTGGTACCCGTGCATGTTTTCCCCGGCTTCGGACTATGTGCACGACCATAAGTCCGCCCGGAACTACACCGGCGTACCACTCTGCCGTCGCTTTTGGTCACTTACCTCCAGTTCAGTAATTCGTGCCCCTCACCCTAGCCTAGTCCCTAGGGCCATAATGATACAAACTTGGGATTACTGCTGGAGCGGACCCCATTGCTAGGATTTTTCTAGTGGGTTAAGTACGGTTTAACCCTCTTGCTAATCATGGATTAACTTGGTTAAGTGTAACGATGAGTTCACGACTTAACCCTGATTAATCTACCAAGCCCAAATTGGTTAAGTATTAAGTGGACCATGACTTAACCATAATCACGAGGCATTAATTAATTTAATGCGCCTTAACCTCTCACATTAGACCTTGTTGTGGTTACTAGTTAAGCCAGGCGGGTTCGGGTAGCTTTACACCACAACTTGGTCTAACCTCGGGTTCAAGGTACAACATGGCCAACTTCTCACATTGGGTCCTATTGTTTGTAGCGACTAGTTAAGCCGGTCGGTTCCGGGTAGGTTTACGCTACAAACTCAACCCAACCTCGAGTTGGTCACACTTATCTTTTCTAAGTGTCATGTCCATCATGTTTCCAAAACATGTTACAAATTTTCAAGCAATTGGGTAGACCTAACTTAATAGGTAAATTCCCAATGGGTAGACCTAACTTAATAGGTAAATTCTCAATCTTATATTTTTATGTCTTTTAAGTTTACCCAACCCCAAACGCAATCCCATCGCTTACATATCGCAATAGCGCATAAAGGATAGAAAGAGAGAACTTGGCACAATCATGACATAAAGGTGTTGAAGCCACAAGTTTAACATGGTGGCATATGAAATGTACATATATTCATATACTTGCATATTACATTTTAGGCCTCAAAAGCATGCATAAAACCAAATTTAGCATATTGGTGATACATGGTGATAAATGACATGTAGAAATGGCCATAAGTTCGCATTTGGCCTCACATGCAAGTTATCATAAGGGATATGATAACTTACATGTTGCCAAAATGCAACCTTTAGCATAAAGCTTGGAGCTTTAAGCTCATAAACCCAAGATAAGCTTGCATAACATGATAACATGAGTAAAATGATTCACCCAAACTTGCATAACATACATGGCAAACTTGCATATCATAACATAGCAAACTTGCATAACATAACATGACAAACTTGCATATCATAACATAGCAAACTTGCATAACATAACATGGCAAACTTGCATAACATAACTTGCATATCATATGACAAACTTGCATATCAAACTTGCATAACATAACATGATAGACTTGCATATTACATCATAGTGAACTTGCATAACATATCATGATAAACTTGCCTATCATATCATAGCATACTTGCATAACATGATAAACTTGCATATCATATCATAATGATCAAACACAACTTGCATCATTCATTAACTTTAGAGTTCAAATATGAAAGTAGAAAAGGGCTTACAATACTTATGAAGGCACAAAAGATATGACAAAGCCCTTATGCAATCAAATAGACCCAAAATGCAAGCTCTAACATAAAAACCCTTGAGCCAAAATGATCAAAACTCTTTCTTTATGATGCAAATATAGAAACTTGACTTGAATGCAAGCTAATGATGCTCATACAAGCTTGAAAACACTTGTATGCATGGAAAATCTCATAGAAATTTATTTAGGAATTTTATGAAGAGAGTGGAGGCCATGAGAGGATTGATTTTGCCATAGTTTAGTTACTAGAATGAATAATGATGATTTAGGGTTAGGTTAAGGCCTTATTTATAGAGATTAGGACTAGTTTCAACCCTAGGATTAAACCCTAGTTCCAATCTCAGCCCTCAAAACCGAATCTGGCCCCCAAGCTCAACACAAACCCAAAATGGTGCACCAGGCAGAACTGCCCGGCTGGACCAAGTCGACAGCCAAGTCGACAGGGCTGTCGACTTGGGTCCAACCAAGTCGACTCTCAAGTCGACAGGGCTGTCGACTTGGGTGCTCTGGCGGGAATTTTCCCGCCTGGCCCAAACTGGCCCAAATTTCCAAATTCAAACTTGAATTTGAAATCTGTTTTTACTTTGAAATTTTCTTAAAGCTTCGTTGGGCCTTAATCGGGTCATACGGACTCCGATTTTCGAAAACTCGGACTCTATTTCGCGTATTTTTCCAAGACGAACGCAATGTCATAGCCCGTTTCCCTTGATTCAGATTTTAGAATTAAATTCTGCCTCGATTTATGTTATAACTGGTTATTGAAAATACGGGTTGTTACAATATAGATATCTTGGTCTGTTTAATTTTGTTTATTCCTTCATGAGTCACTTGCAATGTTTTCCATACTTCACATGCAGATTTACACACAGACACCCCTATTAAATTCAATTCTATCAAGTGAGCAAAATAAAATGTTCATGGTTTTTGAATTATTTTGTGCAACAGCGTTTTGCTCCATAGTTCATTATGCAAAATTAGTTGTGAGTTCAACATAATATGTTTGTGTGATATTCCAAGTGTCTAATCCTACTGATTATAAATATACATGCATAATTACTACCATTAAATAGTGGTGTTCTAACAGCAGACTGACCCTTTACAAAAGAACTACGATAACTAGTGTTGACACTACTAGTGTTGGTTTACATTTAAAACTTTTTCAAAAAATCAGATTACAATGTCTTTGAAAACCAATACTCTGATACCAATTGTTGGGAGATACAGATTAAGGATCTTAAGGCAAACTTAGCACGATAAGAGGGGTGAATAGTGTTTAATGAAATCTTATAGTTTTTATGAAATCTTATAGTTTTTATGAAATCTTTTTGAATTAACCAGAAATAGATGCAAATCACAAATATATATATATATATATATATATATATATATCAATCACAGATGCAGAATAAAAAGTAAAAGCAGTAAAGGAAAGAACACACCCGGATTTTTATACTAGTTCGGAGTTACCCTACGTCCGGTCTCACACAACTTTGGGTTGATGCAGATTTCTTTTCAATATAATCTTCAAATACAATCCTCGATTTCACAGGCCACGAGGTCCACCCCGCCTGTTTCCGAAATACAGTGAGACTTAATTGATTTCCAAACTACAATCACACTCAGTTGATTTATACGGGCTACAACCATACCATTTCAGTGTCTGTTTTTGGAAGGAAGACTCGATAGGAATTGATCTTGCAATTTTTGATTACAGATACTCTTATAACTTTGAATAACACTTGAAATCTTGAGAGAGTTTGATAGAGAACCAAACAAGAATAGAATTAGTTTGATTCTCTTTGAAATTCGGTAGATTGATTATAGAATTTAGAGAATTAAGAGTTGAAACGGAGAGGAGAAAGGAGAGAAAAACGATAATGAAATTAGTCATGAAAATTCGAATTTAGAAGCCTATTTATACTTGTCCAACAGTTATAACCTTTCAAGAAAAGATTCAAACCAATAAACGCAACTTTCGAAATTCAAATTTTAAATATGACGGTAACTATGTCGACATGCCTAGTACCCCATGTCGACATCCCTTAGGAAAAATTTGAAATTTGAATTCTTCTAAAAATAATGTAAATGATGTTGAAATAAATTAAGGTAATCCTGCAGTTTAATCATACTAGTGTTCTATATAATAAAATAGTACAACAGAGTAAAAATATAAATTAAAAACATTTAATTATAATTAACAAAAGTGATATAAAGGTTAATTTAAAATTATGTATAAATACAAAAAAAAACTTAATATTCAAAGCTATAGATAAATGAGAAACTTAAAAACTTAATATATAAACCTATAAATATAAGAGCTTACCATATGCATACGCTAAGATCAGCCACTAATGTGGTGCTCGCAGACCACGCTAGGTGCATTAAGGAGGGATTAACGACTCCGGTCAGTTTCCCTCCTGAACAAATTCTCTCTCTCTCTCTCTCTTTATATACATAAATATATATATAAGTAATTTTGAAATCAATTTGAAAATAAGAAAATTTAAAATAAGGTTAAAATGGTAAAAGATTTGAAATAAAGATTAAGTGCTATTACAGAGTTTTAACAATAAAATCTAGACTCTATAACTTATCATTATTTTTGAACTCTTGTTACTCATGATTCTTCAATCTTGAACTCTTTATTGAAATCTTTACTCTTGAATATTTAAAATTGTACAGTCTTCAAATCGATACATGTATGTATTTCTTGCATATACACTTGTATATATTTCTAGATAAAAGTATTAATATATAATTTATGATAATAATAGTTAAAATAAGGTTGTTGTCATCAAAATCATCATCACCAACATCTCAGTCCCTGACACTAATATGTCTTTTCATCCAAAAGGTTGACTATTTGAACATAAAGTGTGACACAACAGATCCTAACTGTTGAATTCAACTCTGTTCACATTTGAAGTTGAAATCATTGAGCAATTCAACAATTGAGAAAAATTACCATCAACTTGCACCCAAATAGTGTTAGTAATGTTGCATGTGTAGCAACAACCAAGCCACCCATGTGTTCAACATAGTGTGCCACCAACCCCATGCACCAACCATGCCACCTACCGGCCACCAACCGCCACCAACCATTCTCTCACCTTTAAATACACTCTTCCTCTTCATAACATCTTATCTCATTCCAAAATCCAATAAGAAGAAAAGGAGAGCAAGAAGAGAGTGAGATCGAGGGTTGAGTGAAAAGTGTTTTGTGTAATCACTTTGTAATATTTTCTGAAATAAAAGATCTGCAGCAACCCAGAGACGTAGGCATAATTGGTTGAACTACGTTATCAAATTTGTGTGTCTCTTACCATTCTACATTTAAATTCTTTTCTCCACAAATCTAATTATAAGGAAATTTGTGTAATTTCCCAACAACTGGTATCAGAGCCATAATTTGTTAGAAAGGAAATCAAATTCGAGTGGGAGCGATGGCGGCAGATGAAGGAAGGGTGAAAATCGAGAAGTTTGATGGAGCTGACTTTGCTTTTTGGAAAATGCAGATTGAAGATTATCTATATCAGAAAAAGCTTTATCAACCTCTCTCGGAAAAGAAGCCAGAGAACATGAAGGATGAAGATTGGGCTCTTCTTGATAGACAAGCTCTTGGAGTTATTCGATTGACGTTATCTCGCAATGTTGCTTTCAACATAGCAAAAGAAAAGACCACAGCGGGTCTTATGGCGGCTCTCTCCAGTATGTACGAGAAGTCATCGGCCTCTAACAAAGTTCATTTGATGAGGCGGTTGTTCAATTTGCAGATGACAGGGTGCATCGGTAGCTCAACATCTCAATGAACTGAATACAGTTACTACTCAGTTAAGTTCAGTTGAAATTGAGTTTGACGAAGAAGTACGCGCATTGATACTTTTGTCTTCCCTGCCAGAAAGTTGGAATGCTACTGTCATAGCAGTGAGTAGCTCATCGGGAAGCAATAAGTTAAAATTTGATGATATTCGTGATATGGTTCTCAGTGAAGAGATCCGACGAAGGAATTCTGGCGAGTCATCAAACTTTTCAATTTTGCATACACAATCAAGAAGAAGAAATTCAACACAACGAAATGGACGTAGCAAATCGAACTACCAAGGTAGGTCGAAGGACTGGAGATCTAAATGCAGAAATCCCAACAATTCTCACAGCTCAAAGATCATTGAGTGTTGGAATTGTGGAAAGACCGGGCACTACAAAAATCAATGTAGAAGTGCACCAAAGGATCAGAAGGTGAAGGCAGAGGCAAATGTTACTTCTACCTCAGGAGGAGATGAAGCGTTGATATGCTCTTTGGAGAGCAAGGAAGAGTCTTGGGTGCTAGACTCTGGAGCATCGTTTCATGTCACTTCGTAGAAAGAATTCTTCGAAAGGTACGCCTCTGGAAATCTTGGAAAGGTATATCTTGGTGACGATCAACCTTGTGATATTGTTGGTAAAGGTGCTGTGAAGATTAAGCTAAATGCGTCGGTTTGGGAGCTAAAGGATGTCAAACACATACCTGACTTGAGAAAGAATTTGATCTCCGTAGAACAATTAGCTAGTGAAGGCTATACTACGACTTTCCATGGTGATGACTGGAAAATTTCGAAGGATGCAATGACGATTGCTCAAGGTAAGTAAAGTGGTACTCTTTACATGACAGCAGGAGCACGATGTTCGATCACTATTGCAGCTAGCAACGAAAATTCCAACATATGGCACCAGAAGCTAGGCCATATGAGTGAAAAGGGAATGAAGATTATGCAGTCGAAGGGAAAACTTCCAGGTATAAAGTCCGTGGAAATAGGCATATGTGAAAATTGCATATTTGGAAAGCAGAAGAGAGTCGGCTTTCAAATAAATGGTAAAACCTCGAAGAAGGAAAGACTGGAGCTTGTTCATTTCGATGTATGGGGGCCAACGACCATCTCATCCATCGGTGGAAAGCATTACTTCGTTACTTTCATCGACGATCACTCGCAAAAGGGGTTTATTTTTTGAGGCATAAATCTGAAGTGTTTGAGGCTTTCAAGATATGGAAAGCCATGGTCGAAAATGAGACAAATTTAAATATCAAAAAGCTTGAAACTGACAATGGAGGTGAATATGAAGATACCAGAATCAAGCAGTTCTGTTATGAGCACGGGATCAAAATGCAGAGAACCGTGTCGGGTACGCCTCAACACAATGGTGTAACTGAGCGTATGAATCGAACGTTGACAGAAAGAGCTAGAAGCATTCGTATACAGTCAGGTCTACCAAAGCAGTTCTGGGCAGAAGCAGTCAACACAGCAGCTTATTTGATCAACAGAGGTCCTTCGGTTCCATTAGAGCATAAAATACCAAAGGAGGTACGGAGTGGAAAAAAGGTAAAATTATCACATTTAAAAGTTTTCGGTTGCATAGCATATGTGCATATTAGTGATCAAGGCAGGAATAAACTTGATCCCAAATCCAAGAAATGCACTCATCGGCTATGGCGAAAACGAGTTTGGCTACCGCATTTGGGATGATGAAAACAAGAAGGTGATCCGTAGCCGAAATGTGATTTTTAACGAAAGAGTAATGTACAAAGACAGACATAAAGCAGAAGTCAACGACTCAAATCAGAGTGAGCCAGTATTTGCAGATACAAACGATATTCTTGATAGTCTCATAACAGAACCGACTATAGAAAGTGTTCAACCTGATGAAATCATTGATCTGAGTAGTGTGGACCAGTCTGACATACTACAGCATCCTACTCCAGATCCTGTATTGAGAAGGTCTGCTCGACCTCACGTACCTAACAAAAGATACATGAATTATTTGTTGCTGACAGATGCAGGGGAACCTGAATGCTATGATGAAGCTTCTCAGGTTGATGATGCTAGCAAGTGGGAGTTTGCCATTAAAGATGAGATGAAGTCTCTCATCTCCAACCAGACATGGGAACTAGCTGAGTTACCCATAGAAAAGAAGACACTTCATAATTAATGGGTGTATCGGGTGAAAGAGGGACACGATGGTTCCAAGAGAGACAAAACTCGACTAGTTGTCAAAGGATTTCAACAGAAGATCGAAGAAAGCAAGAATTCAGTGGATATGTTGACATAGACGGTAACTATCGATAAACTGAAGTTGTGTTCAACTTCAGTTGGTATGCTAGAGTAAAAAGAGCAGAATGGTTGTTGCATCAATCAAGGTGTGAAGACGGATTGAAATCAATCTTCAAGTGGGAGATTGTTAGTAATGTTGCATGTGTAGAAACAACCAAGTCACCCATGTGTTCAACATGGTGTGCCACCAACCCCATGTACCAACCATGTCACCTAGCGGCCACCAACCGCCACCAACCATTCTCTCACCTATAAATACACCCTTCCTCTTCATAACATCTTATCTCATTCCAAAATCCAATAAGAAAAGGAGAGCAAGAAGAGAGTGAGATCGAGTATTGAGTGGAAAGTGTTTTGTGTAATCACTTTGTAATATTCTCTGAAATAAAAAATCTGCAGCAGCTCGGAGACGTAGGCATAATTGGCCGAACTCCGTTATCAAATTTGTGTCTCTTACCATTCTACATTTAATTTTTTTCCTCCACAAATCTAATTATAAGGAAATTTGTGTAATTTCCCAACAAATAGAAGTTCAACATTTTTTTCTTTTTTAATCTCCATTTAGAAGCTAGTCCCCAGCTGAATTCGACTGAACTAAAAACTAAATCAAAAAATTTACCTACCCCAGTGAAACTTAAATGATTTTTAATTAGGAAGATGAAAAAAATAAATCCTTCCATCTATATGTAATCAAGAGGTACAAACATATAAAGTTTGGATACAGCCCAACAATGCGGCAATTTGGATACAGCCTCAATGTATAGAATTATTTGAAAAGTTTATCAAAACAAATTCTCTGCTCAAAATGAAATACAGAGACACAACTTCAGAAAAACGACCAGTTGGAAAAAAAGATAATCTTAGAGATGTATAGAACCATGTCCGAACATGAAAAAATAAGCAAAAGGAGATAACAATCTTTTCACAGAGCTGCTAACAGACTGGCAAATGGATTCCATTCACAGGCACCAATCCCGAAACTGGAAATTTGAAAAAAATAACCGTTAACAAGATGTTCATTGGTTTGATCAAAATTATAAATGCAAATAGTATTATAAGAGGCTATTAAAATATAAAGGCAGAACTGATGAGATAATCAATTCAGAACGAAAACTGTTCCATATTATAACTAAAAAGAGATTACCAATTAATTATCAATTAATAGTTTGATAATATGAGCTCATTGCAGGTATTGTTTGCAGAAAAATGCAGCAGATCAAATCAGTAAGTGAATAAGTGAAAAACTGGAGACTAAATATAAGTGACATCAGTTAAGCATTCATATGGTTTCCTCTGTAGCTTGATACCAAAACAATGACTAAAATAACTTACTTTTTAGTCGAATAACCCACACCATGTATTAAGCATGGCATAAAAAGGTAACAAGATATATGGATGTTGCTTCTTAGCAAAGAAGAAGATTTATAGCGAAACATTGAAAATACAAATTATCCCCTGAAGTGTGTAACATTTGAATGAATGAATACTAATTTGCATTATGATATTACCATTTGCAAAAGAAAATCTTTTTGTAATACAATTATAAACAAATCATAGTATTACTAATCAAAAAAATATTTGGTCGCAATAGTATGCAAACCAACTTCCAACATTACCATACCCAAAAGACTCATGAATTAACCAAAAACACAGCAAAAAAACAAGTTTCACGCTTTTTATTGAGCTATGCCTACCAGGACTACAAGTCCTGACAATCTATTGTTCATACCTCTCATCAACAATTCTGATGGAAAACAAAAGTTATTTCCACATAAACTTAGGGTTTCAACTAAGATTTTCCCGCAATTTGTTTGTCAATGTACACCAATATTTTGGCTGGCAATTACAATTGGTTGCAAAATTTAGCATTTTCTTCACAAGAAGAAGGATGAATAACTTACCAGGCATTAATAACTGATGCATAAATTGTTTATATTACGTTAAAACCAAAATTTTCACGTTTATGTTAGCAGAAATAACTGCAGACCTGCAGATGTTTTCAGATGGCCTGCTTATCATTATATGGTACATACAAATCCATATTTGTATATTTGTTTTAAACAGTACGGCATACCCATAGCTAAATTGATAAGAACTATTTATGCCCTTAGTATTTTCACTATTTTGTTCACGCCGTGAAGGAATTGTTTAATAGTTCCAAAATAAATGCTACAAAATCTCAAATGGTCGATTTTTTCCTATATACACACAAAATTCAAGCCTAATTTGCAACCAAACATGCATCCATTTTGAATGGGTAAATGCAAATCAATACAGTGCATCATCCCTAAATTTCATATGTTTTCAACCACAAGTTTCATTTCTCTCTCCACCCACTCATTCTCTCCCTCCTCTCAATCCATGATTAAAATAGAAACTTGAGGATGTGGTGCTTTTGGAATGCTGCAAAATAGGGGTGCGCAGTGTGGACAGATCCTTATGTCCACTTATTAAATTATCACAGAAGATTTTTCTGTTCGACTGCATCTCTCTTTCCACTAACTTATTTAAACAGAACTTTTGGCTAATATTGGAGTGCACATGAGATGCTACCGGAAAAGGATGTCATGGATGCATACTCATCAAAAGTAAAGGCAACTGTTGAGAGAGTATACCCATACCCTTCTATAAGGAGAACATGACCAGCATTCCCAAAATACTGAAATATGTTCATTGGCATTTACAACTTAGTATCTTCTTCAACAATAAAATCGACATTAAAGTTGAAGGAGTCCCATCGCGTTCCTAATCGCTACACTTTTTGAAATTTATTTTTACTGCCACAATAAATAATAATCCATCTATACTACTAGATGAAATCCAAAAATTTATGCAGGGTTATGAGTCGATACTTGTGCGGGCTGAAAAGGGGAAAGTGCGAGAAGAACAACGAATAGATAATGTATATTCATTATTTCCTGAAATACACTAGGTTCCAGATAGACCAGGCTCCCAAGTTATGTTGTGAATACTCAAACAAGCCTACCAAGCAGACCGAGCATGTGATTGGTTTGGTTGTATTAGTGAATATTAGGCTCTATGCTTCACAATGGTGAACCATGTTAAATTTTGATACTTCATACCAGCATGGTCATATCCAGTCCAAAACTCTCATCAGCTCGTGATGTACGCATACAACAGAAATTTGTCATACCAATGCAACGGAAAAATACTGACTACATGCCTATCAGCTCATACATGTACATCACACCCTTCAAATTATAAACAATGTAGGGTCATTCCAACTTTTCAACCACTCTTGCTAAATACATGCAAGATAATGTTCAATGAACCATATGCGCAAGTACTAAAGGTGTGCCTTTAAATTGTACAACAACAACTAAGCCATAAATCCCAAACAAGTTGGAGTTGGCTAAACATGGAATCCAAGTAAAATAAAGTTAAAAAAGGAGGGGGAAAAATCGATCACATCATCATACTTGAGAGGATTTTTATTTATTGCTACATTAAGGTACCAAATATTCGATCACCTTTGAGGTCATCAACAACCGACACCTAATTCCCTGGACTATAGCGTTTTTTTAATCTATGGTTATAACTTTTAGATGGATTAGAAAGGAAATAGCCATATTCCGCCAATTACAAAACACATACATAGGTACATCTTCATACATTATTTTAGCAGAGGGTATAACACATGCATCTAAAAAAGTACATTCCAACTTTTCAACTACTCCTTGCTAAATACATGTAAGATAATGTTCAACGAACCATATGAGCAAGTACTAAAGGTGTGCCTTTAAATTGTACAGCAACAACAACTAAGCCATAAATCTCAAACAAGTTGGAGTTGGCTAGACATGGAACCCAAAAAAAAAAAGTTAAAAGCTTCCGTGAAAGTAAAATAAAGTTAAAAAAGGAGAAAAAAAATCGAGCACATCATCATACTTGAGAGGATTTTTATTTATTGCTACATTAAGGCATCAAATATTCGATTAACTTTGAGGTTGTCAACAACTGACACCTAATTCCTATACTATAGTGTTTTTTAAATCTATGGTTATAATTTTTAGATGGATTAGAAGGGAAATAGCCATATTCCACCAATTACAAAACACATACATAGGTACATCTTCATACATTATAATAACAGAGTGTATAACGTCTAAAGAAGTACATACCAAATACTCATGTTCGAAATGTCATAATGAAACATCGAAAGGGATATTTTAACCTCAAGCTGCTCCAACTACACCACATCCATGTATACGTGCAATGTTAATTAAAAGTTGTGTTGCAAAATAAATTTCAATCCTTACCAAATATGAAATTCTACGAATAATTTAGCACTGAATGTTGAATGTACTTAAATTTCAAGAAGAAATGATGGCACTACAAAAATGCGTTATGCAATATTTCAGCACAGCAAAGTATTAGCACTACAAATATTAATTTGTATTCCATTTTGAAATATCAGCATAAAATAACACGTGACAACCCGTATTTTTCTATTACTTAAATTATAGTGTTTAATATGATTTTTTTAATATTGTTATGGTTAGAAATAAAATTTAGTAATTTAATTATATAAATTGTCTGACATGAATTTAATAAAACTAATCAAGTAATGAATTTCAACCGATAATAATAATAATAATAATAATAATAATTTGTAATGATTATAAATAAAGCTATGATTTGGTTTGTACTAATAAATATTGAAACTGGAAATTTATTATTGTGAATTTAAATTAAATTGATTTAATAATTTATAATTCAAATTCAAATTTAGTCTGGTAAATAATCAAAATTGAAAGTAGAATATGTGAAATTGATTTCTTAAGTTATTTTAAACTTTATTGGACTTGAATGAAGTTAATGAACTTTGAAGTTGAATTAAAAGTGAATAATTGAAGTTTTGAAAATGTTATATATTAGTTAGCCTGTTAAAATAGCCATTTTGCAAACGATCTCGGAATTCAATGAAACTAGTTTCATCGGATCCCGAATTTTAAACTATTGTAAAATTTTAAGTTTCGTGTCAATCGGAGTAGTTGTGTAATCATGCGTGATATAAACGTGTATCGTTTAACGATTGGAGATTTAATTTGACAATTTTTTAAATGATCTCAAATTTCGACGAAACCAATTTCATCGAAACCGAAATATTGAATTATAGCAAAATGTCAAGTTTCATGGTGATTGGAGCTTCGGTGTAGTCGTGCGAGCGTAAAATGCTCAAGCGGATATAATTGAATTGAATACTAAATGATCTTAGAAATATCTCTCCTATAAATAACCTCTTATAAACCTAATTTATTTCTTCCTATCTCCTCTAAACCAACAAAAACAAGCCGCCCTCTTTATCAAATCTTCATCAATTTAAATCAAATTGAATACTAAACAAAATCGATAGATTTTGGATCCGTTGAGCTTGCATAAGTGACAACTTCGAGAGAGTCGGCATGATGTTTGATGCGATGTAAACCACTAGACCGTGACTTTTGCGTGGCTATGCTAGGGTTTGGGGTTGGAGGCGATACAATAGGCAATGGGCAAGGTCGAGGGTGCCGTCGAAATGGTGGCGTGGAGGAGCACGTATTGGTGTAGTTTGGTTAGAACCGGTGCGAATAGGTGTCGCACGCATTACTGTAGTTTCCGTTCAAGCCATGTGGACGTGATCAGTAGGGGTAACCGATCTTGAGCAGATGGTGATGGAGATGTAGAGTTTGCAGAAAGAAAGTCATTGGCGAAGGCGGTTTCAATTTTTGTGAAGCGAAGAGGGAGAAAAGGGAGGAAGTTTCGGCAATGGAAAGGAAAGTTACAAGGAGTGGTCTATGGATTTCAAAATTTAAGGAAGACGATTTGGTAGGTAATTATAGGAGTAATTATGTAATTAATGAACTTAATGATTATTTAATTCTCGTATTCTTATAAAAGGCATAAATCTCTCATTTAAGGTCCGATTGAGATGCGGTTTTCACTGTTACGTTTATATTAACGTAGGCTACGTGATGAATTTGATTTGATAGCATTTGAAGACTGTTGAAATTTTGGCGTTCGGATGGAGCTGGTTCAACGTAAATACAAAAGATGAGTGATCAAATCCACTCACACTTAACTAAAATATTTAATTATTAGTTAAATTAAAATCATGTTATGATATGATTGAATTAGTTGATGTTTGGTAGTTAAAAAAATCATACTTATGTTGATTTGCATTGATAGTATAAATTTACTTTAACTGCTAACTTAAATTTTACAATTAGTTTAAATTTGAAATTCAATTGCTAGTTTAACCTAATACATGATAACTAGTAAACTGATGTGATATTGAACTGTTTGAATGGATTGATTTTGATGGATGCCTTGGATTGATATGCTTGATGTAATGATCTTTAGTTACGTGATCCACCTTGTTATTCACCTTGTTTATGTACGATGGTTGGTTGTGTTGATTAATTCCAACCGTTTACTCTAAATCATTACAATATCAAATAAACGGGGGATTAATCATTTATAATAAATTAAGAACATAGGTTGAAATGATAAATAACTACGACCACTGATTGGATTGAAATTATATATATCCATTTTTGAAATATTAAAATTAAATTTAAGTATTACTTGACCATAAGATAGAAAAATATATATGGACACCGGATTGGTTAAATAAAATGATTTTGAAAAGTGATTTGAAACTATAAATGATTTGGCTTTGGAAAAAAATTGAATTTATGGAAATCGAAATATTTTCAAGTGGAGCTCGAAATGTAGAAATTTAGGTTTGGTAAATGAAATTACTTAAATTAAATAATCGAAGTTGAGATCTTCATATCGTAATCGAGATGGGATCTGAAATTCAGAGATTGATTTGTTGGAAAAGGTTCAGACTTTTATTTGTACTTTGAATACGGCTAAGTGAGATAAAGCAATATTTCGAAATTGAGCTCGAGACTGAATTATAATTGAAGTTTTGGATTTTAAATTGAATATTGAAGGAAAATTGATTTAAGTGTTTTAAATCAAAAAAATTGGAAATCAAACTCGGAGTTGTTATAAATCGAAATGAATTTAGAATTGATATTAAAATGAAATTGAAATCGAAATTTATTTGTAATTGAAATTAGCTTAGATTTGAATTGTAGTTAATTTGGAACTGAAATGAAAGTTAGTTAAAAGAAATCGTTTAAAAAAATTGAATTGGAAATATGAAGTTATGACTGATGTATGAACTTAAGTTCGGGAAATGAGTTTATTTTAGAGGTTTAAACTTTAAAATTTTAAAAATAAAATTTAATTCGGTTTACGTGTTTTAGATAGTAAATTTTGAATTTGACTTAAAATCAATACAAATCGAATGGTTTAAAATAATAATGGATTTGGAATTTTAAATCATGAAGTACGTTAAGTCGAATTGAACCTTTAAATGTACGATTTAAAGGATAAGATTTATTCGAATCGAGATTTAAGTCATGGGTCGGACCTAAGTCGAATTTAGTCAAAATAGAATTGCAAGAAATCAATAATTGAGTTTATTGATTTGAAATTTGGACACGAGTCCAGATTTGTTGGAATGGAAGAAATAGTTTGATTTGATATATTTTTAAATTTTATACTTAATATAAATTGTTTTAAAACTTATTTATGACTACTCAATTTATTTTGGGTTTACAAACTATTTTAGTATATAAATCATTTTAATACACAAACTATTTTAAATTATTTATTACTATTCAAACTATATTTATAAGAATTTCAAACTGTACAGGGAGGAATGTTATATATTAATCGTGGATTTAAATATGAATGTGGTTAATGAAGTATAACCTAAGTTGGAATTTTGGAATAATATTTTCAAGCATAATGACATATTTGGGTACATATGTGATTTTGAATGAAGTAATATTTTGAAATAAATATGACGATTTCGAAATGGATTTGGTTTTTGAGACGAATATGATACTTTGATATCAAATGTGAATCATTTTGAAATGTAAAAAACCAACCAGTATGTAAAATGACAATTGGTTGTTAAAGAGATTGGGGTCTCTTATTGGTAACTCTATGTTAATATTAGAACCACTTTGATAACCGTGTACGCGGTGGATGATATCTAGAATATAGTTGTAACGACCCGTGTTTTTGGCAGTCAAATATTTAATTTAATTTATTATTTTAAATATTATATTTGGAATATTCGTAGATTTAAATCGTTATTTAAAACGAGATCGAACGATACATGTTTATATAATATAAATCGAGTTTGAAAATGGCGTGCAGTTCGCAATATGGAGTTTTGAACTTCAATCGAATATACAGAATCCGATATAAGTCGGATTTTTGTGAAATGAGAAACGTTGGAACCGTGTTGATTATAATTTTCATATGAAAGAGAAAAATCCAGATTTCGTGTTATAAATTGTTATTTATGGCTAAATCAAATTTTAAAATAGTCGCTGTGAAAATCGTTATTAAAATATAGGCCTTTAAAATGGTCATTTTACAAACGGTTTCTGTTTTCGATGAAATCAGTTTCATTGGGACCGTATCGTTAAATTATTGTAAGAAAATCAAATTGCGGGGCAAACCGATGTCGTATGTGACCACGGTAGTCGTAAACGCCCGTTCATTTTCTATAGCGCGTATTTAAATTAATAAACAGATATTTGGGTGTAACTTGAACAGACGATTGAATTAGGTTGCGAAACTAGTTCCGTTGAGTTCATATCGTCGATTATAGTCAGAATAGGTATATAGTTTGTCATTTTTGAAGATCGGTTAATTTGGTGTTCAAAAGGGCATTACGGTGCGCGTAAAAATAGCCTACCGGGAAAACAGTCTCAGAATGCGACGAAACTAGTGTCGTTGGGTTCGTATTAAAAAATTATTATAGGACTTCAAAGTTTCAAGTTGATTTGATTTATCTGGTGATCGTGAAAAAATTAAATGCGTGTTTATTTCTGGTTTTATAAAGGAAATTTTTCCAAATGACCTCGGAATTTGACGAAACTTGTCCCATTGGGTACGGAATATTTTTTTTTATACTAAGATTAGCCTTTTTATTAGAAAACGAAAGTCGTTTGTAGTGGTTTCTGTGTGTTACTTCACGACGAAGTTTCGTAAATAATATTTTTATAATTTTCCTACCCTACACTGTGTTGTCTCATCAAATTTATAACGTACAGCTAATCTACCAATTCTGAAGCCAGTCTACCCACATGTGCCATCTGATAAATGGAATAACATGAAGAAATAATTCCTTGTAAGCCACGGTCTCTCTTTTACTTGACAGCCAAACAAACTTTCTTACTGTGTTGCTCACGTTCTTCCTCTTATAAATATCACCTCCTCTCATTCTTCTCTTTTTCTCTCAGCAGGACAAAACCAAAACGAGAAAAAAAAAAAAAGATGGCGCCAAGGTCTTGGGCTGGTGGGAGAAACTTGCGTATGGGGAGGACTGGGGTGTCGTGGCTCATGGAGGTAGAGGGGCGAGGTGAGGCGCGATGCCTGGGGTGGTTTGATGGGAGTTCGGTTGTCAGAACTAGGTGCGGATTTGGACTTTCTGTCGTGAGCGTGGTGAAGGGAACGAACTGGTGCCTTGAAAGGATACTGGAACCATTTCAGTTGAAATTCGAGAATAGTGAAGGGGCGTAAGAAACTAACGGATTAAAATATGGATCCACCTTTTTAATGATAACGATGGGATCAAGACTGAAGTTGATCGGCATGCCACTACTGATATCCGAAAGTAAATATAGATCAGCCACTTCCCTTGTAACGAAGACGTGAAGGAACGAAGGAGGAGCATCCATTCAGTTGGCCTTTGTTTTAATTAAAACGTAACCAACTTTAATTATTATCTAATTAAGAGACCATTAGCAAATTTATATGGTTTTTGAACGATGTAGGGACTGCATGGGGTTTTGCCGGAACGAGCAAAGAGGATGGAAACAGCGTTGCCTTTCAAAAAGGGACGGTGAAGAAACAGTATTGGTCAGGATGGTTAATAGTAATTAAATTATTAATTAGTTAGAGAATTAGTTAGTACTAAAAACAAACAACACATATACTTACATTAATTATGAATGATCGCAGGTCTAGGCTTACGGATCACAACAGGAACAAAGCAACGGCTATAAGGGGTATAGGAGTTTTGATCGAGTCATGTTTCAAACCAATATAATTAATATTTTAAATTGATGGTTAATTAAGAAATAATTAATTCATTTAAGTATCGTAAATAACAAACGTAAATTTTGGGCAGGCAGATTGTTGGAGCACTACGGTTTCAGAACAAAGATGAGGGAAGCCGGCTCTTTGCAAAGGAAACAAACAGTAAAGAATTAGCCGATTAACACATAATAATGTAATTAGTTTATATTAATAGTTAATTAAGAATTGGTTAATTAATTAAATTGGATTAACTTAGAATGTTAATAACTCTGCCATATGATTACAGAATGAGACGAAACAAGCTACGTTATGATCATGGTGACGAATATTTCATTGTATAGCGGATTTGAACAGCACTGGGATCAGCAGGAAATCTTAGTTAAATTAAACGATCGTTTAATTTAACCAAATCGAACCGTTTAAACAACGGTATCAAATCAAGGTGAGTTAAACCCACTCAGTTTTACCCATTTATATTTTATATAAATCGGGTTTTTATTTTGTGTGCTCTGTCTGCTGATGGTTGACTGTTTGCTAATTATATTTGTTGATTTGATTGATGAAATTAAACCGTCGTTTAATTTCAGTGAAATAACAAATCGTTATTCTAACGATTGGTTCCAATAAAGGTAACTTACCTTGTTGGTCGCGTTTATAAAATAAATGTGTTTAAGTGGTTGAATTGTTTGAATTGCTTGTGGTTGGGATTAAATGGTCGTTATTTATTATTATCAGTTAAATGGCTGAATGATCTGATTTGAGATAACCATTTGTATACAGGGAAGAACAGGTTGGAGGGGCCCAACCGGATTCCTCATATATATTATTTAATTCTCATATTATCATATATGAACTGTCATGATTGGATAATTGAGTTTGGTAGTGACCACTGAATGAAAATCAACCTGTGTGGTGTTTTAACCAATGGGCTATATAGGTTGAGTAATCGGCAGTAAATGGCCTTAAAGAAATGATATCGATTTGCTGTCAGGTAAACTGATAGAACTGAAGTTATAAAATTTATTTTATAACTAAAGATAGGTTTTGAAATATATATTTTGAATAAAAGTTTATAAAGAAAATAAATATATATTATTATTTATTTAAGTTAATAATTGATTTTATAAAGACAAATGCTGATGGTAATCAGATTTAGAAATACGTGAATAGAAATTAACCTAACGGTTAAATTTGGATAATGGTTTTGTTAAGAAACAATTTAATGGAATTATCTTAATTAATTAATTATATTATAAATTAATTATAGAGGAGAAATGAACGGAATCGGTTAATGAGATAACCAGATTTAAGTTGACTAAGTTAACAATTTTAACTGGGATTGACCATTAAATTAGTTTGTATTGAATTAACCCAATAGAACAGTTTAATGAATATTGTTTAGATTTTAATAAGATTTTAAAAAGGAATTTTTAAGAAAATATTATAGCTTAAATAAATGTCACTTAATTATTTGAATTAAGAAAAGGAAATTGAGATAAAAGGTTTTATAATAAACCAGAGTTATATGAAAGAGGTTTGAGGCGTTATATCGTTAATCCTAAATTAACATTATTTAAGAATGTGATTAAATAAAAGTGGGAGATTAGAATGAAATACTGGGTTTTGGGATTTCAACTTATATTTATCTTCAGATATGAACGTTGTCGACTAAGGTCTGAGAGGTAATTAAAATACCCCAACTTCGACGACATCAGGATTAACTGATGATGATATTAGTTGAAATGGGAAAGGAAGTTAGTAATGATTTATTATTTCCATTAAAGAAATAATAAGGCGATGTTTAATGAAGATTTAGAAAAATATGAAATGAGGATTCCAAAGAGAAAAAGAAATATAAGGGATTGCGTGGAATTATAGCGACGTTTTAGAGCGAGAAAGGAAACGTAAAGTTTGATTTATTTTATCAAAATAAGCGTTGTTTATTGTTTTCAAGTAATAAATGATATTTCGTAACATCGGTTTACGAGTAATAAGTTAAAGTGATTTTCCAATATTATATAATATAAAAATGTGGCTAATGTTTTGTAAGTGGATAGAGACAACTGAATATGATATAGGACTTTCCTAAGGATTGAAAAGAATTTGTGTAAAAAAAAATCTTATGCTAAATAAGTAGCGAAAAGTTATATTTAAAATATCGTAATATTTAAGAGTTTTAAAATTTACATTGTTTTAATTAAAAGACCAAGTGGTGCTGAATACCGAACCAGTGTACTCATTTGGTTGTCATGATTGAATCACTGTTTATTTTGGATAGTTAAATCCCAACTATCAAATCTGTCCAATACGATTGTTGGTACGGAAAGACCGAGATCAAATTTATATTCGAAAACCATTCCGACCAACAAATACGTGGAGATATCAACAGATGATCGAGATGGAGCATTGAAGACCGTAGATCTTCATAAACGGAAGAACTGCTAAAAATCTCTGGTTTAGCGGCCAGAGATAAACTGTGGTTCTGTCGTGATTGGGATATACGGATTTGCAAGGACTTCTCGCTACTGATCCATGGGGTGATTCCTATATGAGATGCAGTAGGAGAGTGCCTTCGGTTCATCCTGTTCCTGGATGACTTGTATGGATGGATGTATGACAGAGTATTTCCAAAGGGATCGCGTACGTTGATTTCTTCAAACGTATTTCTGTTGATGGCAGAGAAGACCGTACACCTTCTCTTAGCTAAACCGCAGAGTATTTTTGTGGACGTCAATTAGTGAATCTGGCGGATCTGACGATGTGACATTCAAAGTGAATGGTGACCAGATGTTTAAAAGGGAATTCAAACCTCAACCCTCATCAACCGGGAAAATGACAAAAATTGGGCAGGCAGCATGGCTATGTGGGTCGCTCCCATTAGGGTGTATAATCACCTATCTAGAGAAATTCATTTTGCTTCTTTAATTTATATTTGATGCTGTCCCTTTTCGGGAAACGGTGGTTTGAGCCCAACCGTGGGTGATATACATTCGATACGCTCAAGCGAAATAAATAGTCGGTCATGTGAGGGCCGGGTTGCAAGACATTCTTGCTGAACTCAGTGTATTCGCCTCTAGAGATACACTATCGACAGGTGGTCTCATACCTTGTCAAGGACGGAATCCAATTTCCAATAAGCGCCTGCGGTTTTGATTGTATACTATATATGTGGAGCGTGAGATGCAAGCGTTCACTAGATTGTTATTTACTTGTATTTAGACATTATTATAATATCAGAAAAGATATTGATTTCAAAATGTTTTGGGTTATCGTAAGGTAAAAAAACGTCTGTGTTTATGTGTGGATTTGGTCTTACGATTACCTTTTTCTTTCGAAGAGATTTTGACTTTAAAATCAAGTTGTGTGATATCCTTAACACTGTGCGAATTTTTTCTCACTCTGGTTCACCAGACTGACCCGGTGTTTTGTAAATGCTCGGGTTAGCCCGGGGTGTACAAGTTCAGGTTATTGAATGCTGTGAAGTCTAGAGGCGAGCTGAAGATGTTCAGACGTATGATATTATATAGCTACTATTCCGCTGTGTGTTGTATACGAGGAACATGTTATTATAATTGTCCCAGTGTGTGATGTACTCTGATATTGTAAGTATTTTTAAAGCTCTCAATAAAGATTTATTTCTGTATTATATGTTGTTCCGCTGCGATGCGAGACTTTGTGTTGTGTTGTTTCTTCTTCTTCTTCTATTCTTATATTTCTTTCTTTTTTATCTCACCCTCTAATTTCCTTCTAATAACGTTCCAGTGGTTCGGTGTTTGAAAGGTCGGCATGAGTTACGATAAGGGTATTTATGTCGATTTTCGGGGCCGAAAATCCCTGGGTCATTACAATAGTGGCTTAATTGACGAACGTTTACTGGAATGAAGTAAGAGAACGATGATGAATTGCCTTGACATTCGTATCATAATTAAAATGACTAAAACATGAGTCTATGTCTGGCCAATGTGGTTAACTACCTCTAGCTACGTAGATCACTCGTATTGCTATCATGATTTTGTACTTGATTGGTGCACCTTATTTGTTAGATTAATAGTCGCAGTCGACCATGGATGGGTTACGACCTGCAAAAAGGTAAACTGGCAGAATCCAATCTTGGACATTGCCTCACGTGTCTTGTCATATTTTCCTTATATGAGCCCATTGCAACTTCGGTTGCTAAATTAAATGTGTTATGCTGGATCAATGTAAAGCCTTAATGTTATTTTGATATTTATTTTACTGATAGACATTATCTATTATAGTGTATACTATTATACGTAAATAGTTTAACGGATCCTTAGGAGATGGAATTCCTGCAACATCTCTCAAGTTATAGCACTCACGAATGCATTGGACATAAGATGTGAATTACCATAAGCATCTCTGATGCCGTGACACTCGTATTGTTATATGATTTTGATTTGACTTATATGAGAATATTTTAGTTCTGATCAGATTATTTTTGTCTTTTCATTGATGCTCAGTTAGCCTGAGTTTTTCAGTTAGTGAAGACCACATTATATTGAAGGATGAAGACAGAGTTTTGATATATTATCTATTATATATTCCCACTATATCATTTCTGTTCCTCTGCATTATTGTATTATGTTTAGGTATGTACAACTCTGATAATTGTTGTAAAGTACAATCAAATATGTATTTTAATAGCTTCATGGATTGTTATTTGATTATTATATTTTATCCTTTATGTGATTTTTTTTTCTTTATTACTTTTCTTATATTTACCCCCAATAACTATATGTATTTTGGATTTGTTTGAGTTGACATGCGTAGATTATTGTCGACTTGAACGGTCAAAAATGTGGATCGTTACAAACACAAGCTAAAGATTACAAATATTAGCTAAAATTTTGAATGGTTGAATATTCATATTTCTAAAACTGAATACTGACTGTGCGATGCAAAAAACTTAGGGCCGCTTGGCTTTGTAATTTTCAATTTTGATTTTTCGTATGATAAAATGCATTGGGTTTTCAGAAACGATCAATCTGAAAAAATGACTTTAACATATAAAATTAAAAACGCTTTTTTAATCTCCCTCCGTTTCCCTTTCTGCCCTTTTTTCCCCTTCCCACAAACGCTCATGCCATTCACCGCATCGTCCTCCTATTACACACCTTTTCGAATATATATTGAAAATGCAGGACTCAAAATTCCTTTTCCAAACCAAACAGGCCCTAAAAGAAAAATGATAGGGACCTAAAAACAAGATTGCAAACTAATTTGTCACATGTAAAATATGGACGCAGGACATCCACACAATAACTGGAGCTGAATACATTCCATATGCTTGATTTTCACATTTGTCAGCTAGCAGGCATACGATGCATGCATGGATATACCCTTAAGCATGTAAAATAATGCACAACCATAGCTCTATCTGGAAAAAAGATAACTGCTATTTGCAGGTGTGACCCTTTCAAATGACGGGCATATTTTTCATCCCCAGTCTATCTATACACACAATAATTTCATCCAAGCTTCAAAATGTTCGGTCAAGCATTGGATGAATGGTTTCTCTTACCACTTTTCCAAAGAATACCTAGTTCAGGCAACAGCATCAAATAGCAGTGTATTCTTGGTCTTACAGGTATAATAAAAAAAGGCTTTGCTATAGGGTAAGAGAACTCGAAGATTGAGCTAATGTTCAACAATTTTTGCTGTGGTGTTTTTTTTTTTTTTTTTTTTGGGTACTGTGCTCTCATATTTGAGATGTAAAACACTCTATTAGTTTAAAAAAATAAAAGACCCTTCAAGGAACAACAATACTGAAAACCCACTGCGCTATATGTGAGTCTGCACGTGCAAAGCATGGATCAAGATGCCAACCAAAGCGCAAAAATTATGGCCTTTACGTCCGAATTCCATTGAGGACTGAAACGAAATCCGGTCCATACACAAGTTTTAAAATGCTAAAAGTAATATAAAAAAGTTACAGCAAAACACACAAACAAATGCAACATTTAACTGAAACGAAAAGGTTAAAAAAAATCAACATAATATAATATTAAAAATGCACAAAGGACCGAACTACTTTAAATTGTCAGATCCAATTTAATTAAGTAGGAATAACATGAAATAACATTTAAAAATTGGATCAACTTTTTGACATATTTGTCCTTTTTTTATTCTCTTATCTAAAATACAAATATGCAATAATACTACGCACAAACAAAACACACTTACGCATGCAATAAAAGAATAGTTAGCACCAATTGTTCGTGCTAAGCGTGCAAAATACAAAATAAAGGTACAAATAACAAGGTTTGCGCATGAAATATAAATAATTAGTACATATGTCATGTGATCTGTTCATGAAAGGAAAATGTTATTACTTGAAATTCAAACATTCAAATGCAATTGTCGATATCATGACACCAGATATTTCAATAAATATTTCGGAATGTCTGATGCACGTGTATACAAATATTTAGAAAAACATATTTTAACTAATTAATACCCTCAAAAAATTAATGCTTATTGCCTGCATATAATTGGGGAAAAAGGTAATTATACGAACAATGTGTACAGTTAAAAATGATCTGAAAATACTGCTTTTCATTTTTTTTATTTTCTCTTTACAACAAATGATAGTTAAAAATCATAGCCAAATAATTTCAGAATATAGAAAACGGAATTAAGGACAAAGGATTTCTCATGAAACCAATTTATGAAAACAAAATATAAGAGTAATTGTCCCAAAATAAATTAAATTAGGTAAAACTGAGGCAAAGAGTTCATTTAGATCCAAGATAATGTTGTAAAAATAAATATCGAGCAAAAATAGTCAAAATCATTCATTTTTTAACATCGGTTAAAATCGATTATTCTTATTTTGGAAAATAACGATATAAAAATATACAATTTGAAATAAATTCCAAAATCATCCATGAGCAATATTTCAAAATATGAACGATCAAAATTTTGACTTGTAGAATTTCAAGATTATGAATGAAATATAACATAAATTAAAACTGCTTATTCTCACAAATAAAACAAAGTACCCATACAACTGAAATTATAAAACTCAATTTAGAACAAAAAAGGGCTAAAGAGATCGATTCAAAATAAAAATATTTCCAATAAAAGAAATGTTATTACTAAAGATAAAGAGTTGAAAAGGTATAATACTAACATGTTTGTAAAGAAAAAATGTGAAGAACAAACACGTTAAAAAATTAATGATATTAAGACTATAAACATAAATTAAAAACATAAGAAAAACGGTATTTTTTATCGAAGCAGGGATTCAAACTCGTTAGCCTAAAAAATAAAAAAAGACAACTGTAGATAATGATCCGAACTTGTAACCTCAATATATATACACGCACACACACACACACACACACACACACACACATATATATATATATATATATATATATATATATATATATAAGGAAATTTGCAGTTACACTTATTATAGATTTTCAAAATGTGTAGCAGTGTAAAAGTTATCAAGACTAGTAACTGAACTCATGACCACAATTTTCATTATCTCAAGATTTGTTCTAATTCGGAGATGTTAAATAATCAAAATGAAAGACTAAGGCAAATGTTCAACGTACATCAATAGACTAACTTGAATGTGGAAGTACGGGGAAATGATTCATAATTAACCTTAGTAACAAAAAAAAAGTATATTAACAAGAGAGGGGACACACGGGAGAGGACAAGCGAGTAGAAAATTTGAATTAGGCAACACTAGTATTATGCATGCATGTTGAATGTAAAATCTTAATTTTACTACTACTAGTACTATTAATTATTGGTATTATTATTGGGGATGGCTATTTAAACACAAACCTGCACATAAATTGATAGACAGAATCTTGACCGTTGGATTATTTTATTCTTTTATGGAGGGGTGTAATTCATGGGATGATCTAATAGTGTAGATTTAATATATCATCAATTGTGTCAAAACTTCATGTTCAAACAAACTTTCCAATTATTATTACATGTGCATACATGTACACGCAATTGAAGTCATTTAAGAGATATAAGTGTGCACATGTACACGCAATAAAAGTCATTTAAGAGAAGTGTATACAAAATTGAAGTAGAATGATCACTATTCACAATAAAATTGCATAAAATATTGCATTTTCGATTTCTTTTCTAGCTAAAAGAATTGGCACATGTCAAAGACATGTCATCTTTGACTATCATGTTTTAATGTTGCCTCTAAAATTATTGTAGATAGAAATGATCATTATGTTGAAAATATCAATAAAGTTCTCTGCTAACATATCCATAGGTGCTTCTTTCTAAATGGTCGTAAATAAGATGATGAAGATTAAATGCATTGTTAACCCGTCTTTTTTCAAGATCGTGACACATCAGATTTGGATATATGGATTGCTTAATCATCGCAGTAGATAGTCCTGACCGAAAGGCTCGAGACTCGAGTAGGAACAAAGATATGATGCTGAAAATGAGCGGATTCACTCAAATGAAACATCGAAATTGGCTAAGTGCGGAAATACACTGGGATGGAATCCATATCGACCAAGATCTGAAGTACTCCAAGAACCCATGTATCGGGATACGTATAAAGCAGATCGAAGCAAGTCGGATCGATGCGTGCAACTTCGAAGACCATGAATCCAGATCACTGCAAGGCGGGTCGGCATAAAGACTTATCTTCAACTGGACATTGCATAGGGGCTGAACCGGGACCTGGAACATGGGCGAAAATAGGGAACCAAAATACACAAACCAAATCATTCAACTATGGTTGAGCAAATCCAGATCGGTATCGATCCAAAATCCAAAGTTAAGCTCATGCTTTTTGGACTTGGTAGCCTTGACTTCTACGACTTTTCTGCAAATTTTTGGACTAATTCGAATTGAAATGCAACTATAAATAGACCACTTATGCGGATTTTCACGGTTCATCTGATGAGGTAAATGATGCACATGAAAGTGTTTCTCACTCTTCTTGTTGAATGTCGCAACTTTGTGGTTCAAACATTTGGAAAACGGATCTATAAAGACTTGGACAAAGCTGATAAATCAATTCATGAAGCAGTTTAGGGTCCACATCACGTAATCCAAGAATGTAACGATTTCTATAACGATCAAGCAGAAGACAGACCCCTCAGGCAATCTTGTCTCGATTTAATGCAGCGTTGACATCAGCGGATCAACCAAATTCATCAATAGTGTTGACTGCAACAGTATGTGGTGTTTTACACAATTCAGAATTCAAACTATTCTTAGGATGGGATCCCCCAAAAGATCTTGGAGAATTTCATCATGAGGCCAATCGATTCTCACGACAGAAAGATGAAAGGGTGGATTGTGAGGCTTCAGAAGTAAATGTAGTTTAAGGACGGATAAACCCTAGGATCAGAGAAAGGCAAAGGAAAGAGTAAAGCTGAGAATAAATATGACAAACTGGGAAGACATAGGAGAGAGCTAAAATTCTCCTACTAGTCGGACTTAACGCAACTCCAAAGCAAATTTATTTGAATACACGAGAGCACCTTTGATTCTGAAGGTCGATTAGGAGGGAGCCTACCAAACACGAGCAGACGTTCGGACAACACTGTCTATTTCATGGAACTGATAGGCACGACACCAATGAGTGCAAGCACTTTAGGAACATTATAAAAGAACAAATCAAGAAATGAGAGTTAGCGTAATATGATCGAAACAGTGCAACAATGACAGAACAGGGGCAATCGTCGACTGCACAAGATCGGAGCGTATCTAGATCGCGAGGAGGAATCATCATTAATCGATGGCTAGCATTCGGATAATAAAACGCCTAAGTCGCTTACACATGTACAAGGTCGAAGAGATCCCTACGCAAGCTCTAAAACGATGAAAAGCCATCGAAACCTCTATTTGCTTTATCAATGTAAAAATGAACTCACAACAAAATGGCTAAGCCACTTACACTACGGGAACCAGAGAGATCCATAGACAAGTCCTGAGACAATAACGAACAACTAATTTTTCCATGTAAAACTTTTAGCACCTTAATAGAATTGTGTGGCAAGCATGGAGTATGTAAGTATGGAATTAACAAGCACCATTGTCCAAAGTGATTAAGAAATTCCAACATGGTACAAGATGTGACACGTTCATATCCCGCCATGTGAAATTTAATATATTTGTCATGTAGTATGTTATATATTATCTAAACCTGTATATAAGTATCCAATTTTTCAACAACAACAAAAAAATCGTCGGTACAGCTTATGCTTGGCTAGGGGTTTGTCATCCCGGAAACGGGGTCGCTTGTTTAGGTCCTTATATATGGTTTGTGTGGCAAGGGGTAGGCTGTTCTGATAATAGGATCGCTTATTGAGGTCGTCGAGTATGGTTTATGCTTGCCAAGATCCCGTAGAGGCTAGATCGTCGTGTATGGTTTATGCACGTCAAGGAGTTTGTTCTCTTGGAAACAGGGCCACTTGCCTAGGTCGTCAAGTACGGTTTATGCTTCGCAAGAGTCGGACCATTCCAAATAAGGAGCCCTCAATGATCGTTGAGTATGGTTTATACTCGATAAGAAGTTCAATGAAACTACAAGACGTCAAGTGTGTTTACGCACGGCAAAAGCCCAAAAAGGCTATGATTGTCGAGCGTGGATTACACTCAGCAAAAGCTCAGAGAGGCTAAGGATTCGTTTGGAGAGCTCACAGACTTGCATATTAGCTTGGCACAGCTGCGAACTTAGATTCAGTTATGGAACTACTAAACGGTAAGGATAGATCATAAACTTGAACTTGGCAAATGATACGGCACAATCATTGATTTGAATTTGAACTCTAACTATCAAATTCCGCAAACGATCTGGAGAGATCGAGGACATGGCTTTTAATTTGGCTATCAGCTTGAAACAACCGCGAGACTCATCGACAATCAGTAGGGCTGTGGATTTGGCTTGGCGATGAACTGGGTTTTGGATTGGTTAACTCGGATACTTATGGGTTATGGACTTTGGGATAATAGCAATACTAGACACATCTTCCACAGCATGATACGTTTCGAGGGACAAGTGTTAACCTGCCATGTTGCAAGATCATGGCACATCAAATTTGGATGCAAGAATTGCTTAATCATCATGGAGGATTGCCCGGATTGATGATCAAATGGCTCGAGAGTCGAGTGCGAAAACGAAATGGAGCAGTAATGTGCAGATTCACTCGAATAGAACCCCGAAATTGGCTAAATGTGAAAATACACTGGGATGGAATCCGGATCAACGAAGATCCAAAGTACATCAAGAACTCTAGTATCTGGTTCGGTATGAAGCAGATCGAAGCAAGTCAGATAAATGCGTGCAACTTCGAAGAATAGGAATCCAGATCGATGCAAAGCGGGTCGGCTTGAAGACTTGGCATCAGGTGGATAATGGATTGGAGGCCGAATACCGAGATCATATGACATGGGCGAAAAGGGAGAGACAACACACGAACTGGCTATGGTCAAGCAATCCGGATCGATGTCGATCTAGACTGCCCCGGATCAGTATCAATCCAAAACCCAAAGTTAAGCGAACGCACGACAGAGTTTGCCAAACCACTATAAAATCTGGTATTCATTTTTTTTCTACATCTCTGTGATTTGATTTATGGTTGTGATTTTACCATTAAACCGTTTGATGAAGATGTCATTTTTTATGTCAACATGCATCTTTTAGCCTTTGATATCACACATCCATAAAACACTTCCTCAATGCCATTAGCGAAATTGCATTTTTTTTCAAAAAAATTGATCTTTCAACATGCGATATTTTTCTATGATATGCCAAAATAAATAAATAAATACCAGAAAATCATCTGACTTCTTACGACGCAATCTCTACCCAAAAAATTTGGATTGGAAATCTACCTCTACAATTAAATCATCGGATAATGATTTCTCAATGCCATCAATTTCACATGTAAAAAATGCTAAAATTTATGAATATCAATATCCACTTGTAATCTTTAATAGATAATGAACATAAACACACGAATTTGACATGCATAAATACTAACAATAAGAAAAGCATTAGAATGAAACAAAAACGAGAAAAGTTTTTTTAAAACATTGGTTGATTGACATCAGTGGGCTTAGACTCCAAAATATAAGGAGAAAGACAATCTAAGGACGTATAATTGTTTCATAAGTGACATCCTTGAAAGAGTAAAAATTGAGAAGAAAAAAACTTTGGATGAAAGTATTAGATGATCATTTAATTTCTTTTAAAAATTATAATTCTATTAGCATCAACGGTACATAAATGTTTATGAAATATATACACAATATTAGCACTGCTTGGTAAAGCGATCCTTTTGATATGTTCTCATGATACAACACACACACCCCTTATGTGGCTAGGCTGTGGATGTGCTAAATCAAATGAAACTTTGAGAATGTTCAATGTACAATGTGAACATCAAACCCACAAATAATGAGATCATTTTTAAAATTTCAGAACGTCCAAGATGTTAGTTAATATCAACAGTCCAAAATTTATTGGAACTGTCGATTTGAAATATTATTTTGAATATGCTAGGATTATCCAAAATACCAAGTTTTACATGGATTGTCTTGAGGAATATAACAATATATCTACAAATTTACATTTGATTTGGATTGTGTAGCTCAAAAAACGGTATAGATGCAGGTAAGATGTTGTGGAACTCATGCTTTATACACACACAAACATACATACATACATATTACAAAACCCTTATGACAAGAGTATTGTAACTAAACAACCAAACAGAATGAATATTCAGATTTATGTTAGCTGGTGTTCAAGGAAAATTAGCTGTAGAATAAGATCATTGAATCTATAACAGTATAACCTCACTCATTTGTGAGTTGCCAATTAAAGGATTGACAAACTTCACTTAAATCGTTCAGTTGAAATCAAGCAATTAGGATAAAATACCAATGCATCGTGGCAATTCAGATAACAATCAGTGAGTACAATGTTCTATTAGATATAGTGGTTCAAAGATATAAGAGTTTAATCTAATTTTATCAGAATACTTCCAAATAAGACAATTGTCTAGAACACTTATTAGCATTTTCTAATATTACAACAAAACAGCATTGCTTATTTGCGCAATTGACTTGAAGATCTACAGCTTAATTTCATTCATTCCATCGGAATCAAATGGTAATGGTAATATATTTCAATTCATATACCTAAGTCAAGATATTAAATCAAAAGTCAAAAACCTAATTAGACGAATTATATTTCAAATTTGTAACTGCATTTCATAGTGTATGTGATCAAATTTAAACGGTAGCATGTATCCTACTCAAGAACAAAAAAGACCATTTCTTTTCTTTGTTCAAACAAAAGTTAACAAAAATGTTATTTGTGCTTCTAATCAAAAATAAATAAATACTTATTAGATCATAAATTACAAATGAAGGTACTGTGGTTGCTTTATAAAATAAAATTCTAGAGTTCAACATCAATGCAAAACAGTTTATTGTGGCTAGTTGAGTGAATTCTACAGCTTGGTTTATACTTTATACTGTAAGGCTTGAATCAAGTGTCGAGAAACTAAATGGAAACAAAACAGACCCAGTATTGCAAAAATATTCACTAATGGTATTGTTGAAAGCACTCTACCCAGTAATGAACTGTAATGTTTAATACTTCAATAAATTGTACTTTATTAATTAAACTCTTTATTGTTCAATGAAATCCATTGTTGATTCACATATAAATGTTCTAGTATTAGCTCGGTTAAAGTCAAAAAATAAAGAATATAACTTAGAAACAAGGTATTAACGTCCATAATAAGACCAATGCGTATTAGTTGCACGGAGTCATAAGCATGACACAGAACATGGCATCTAAAAGACATTATTGTATATATAGTAAACTTGATCAAAAAAAAGATTTGGCATGTTACCTCAAAATATTATATCATCATCTCTCTCACCACCAGCGATAAGAACGTTATTGGCAGCACCAAAAGAGTTCCCCTTATTAAAAGAATAATTATCAGCAAGCTGTTCCTCAGCGCACTGTCTAGCAGCTTGCATTTGCCTTTCAACCTCTCTTTTCTTATAACCTTGTATTTTCTTTAGCCTAAAGAAATCCTCTCTCTCTAGCTCATCAAGCTCCCCCTTGATATAAGTGATGGTGTTTTCTAACCTGGGTTTTACAACATTCTCCAAAGCATTAACCCTCCTATTTGTGGTCTTAATTGCTTCATCCAGTGTCAAGAAAGACGTCTGAAGTGAAGCCAGCTGTACCAACACTTCAATTGCTTTGATGTGTGCTGCACGACATGCCTGTATCTGCTGCCCACCACGTGAAAGACCAGTCAAGTCATTAGATGATTTTGAATCAGGTAGTGAAGAATCCGTGTAATGCTCAAATTTTGGAAGCTTGACTCCAGCAACGTTCTCTTGACGGGAGCGGACACGAACAGAAGCAGATCGAACATTTTCAAGAACGGTATGTTTGATGTTGTCACCAGCTGCATATTTAGCTTCGGTTAGGGCAAAGGAAGACGCACGCATTATCTCACCCATTGATTCTTTTGTGGACACAATTTCTTTGAGGATTTGTCGAAACTGGACAGTTAGGGCATCTGATTTTTTCTTGAGAAGAGCATGGCCACGGGTGGCACCAACCAGACGAGCCTTCATTACACCAAGCATTGTTACCGTGGGGACCACAGTGAGGCGTTGGCCTTGACCAGACATCTTTATTTTGAAGATGGATTAGAAGGTTTAGTAGATGCAAAAATTCTGCAAGAAAACAATCTTTCAGTCGCTTTTATCATAACCATCAGGGCCGGTTCAGTCTCCGGGTTGCCCTAGGCCAATACAAAATTTGTTGCCTTTTCACACAGAAAAAATAATATTATAATACGATGAACATATTTTTTCTTTAGCTACACATACAAAAGAAGATCTTCAATCTATCTAATGAAAACAAGTTCTTGGGTTTTTAGAAGTTAACTCTTCAGTTATATCGTCATATTTTAAAGCTTCCAAATATTTGTTTTCAGTTGAAACCATCGCCAACCATTTAATCTTTCTCGCGACATACTTATTGGAAGATAAGTTTTTATCAACTTCAACTTACAAAAGCTTCTTCTCGTTGGACATGAAGATTGGGATGTTCGAACTATTCTTTGAAACATGTTAGAGATTGAGGCAAAAGTGATTCTAGTTCATCTTCATTTTTTTATTAACATTCTATTGTAAAACCTAGAGTTTTGTTTTTGAAATCTAACTCAGATTTTTATCATTTTCGTTCTTCGTCATATTTCCTATACATTTTCAATTTAATGAAAAAGATAAGCTTTTAACTATATCAGTGTAAACATATTAATTTTGATACATCTAATTGTAATCCAAAAAAAAGAAAAAAAGAAAAAAAAAAATCTAACAAACTGAAATTTTAATAAATTTTCAAATAATTAAAGGCAAACGGTTCAATTTAGGTATCTTTGTCCCTATTTCTCCAATCGTCCAAATCTCCAAATTGAAATCCTTCTTGACAAAAGAAGCAGCAGCATCCACATTAAGTAATCAATGGCGCAAACCGTGGGATAATAATCCAAATCAAGCAATCACAAAAGATCAATGACGATACCTTCAACGAATTACCTCGGTCTGCGATTAGGCAAGGGGCATCAATCTCCGAGCAGCCAAGCACGGCAGCGGGAGGCAGAGACGTAGAGCGAGTATGCGCTCAATTAGTGGCAGCGACTGGCTTAGGTAGTGCAGCGCAGTAATTTGCTGGAGCAATACTGTTACGTTGGTGGCAGGGCTTCGGAGTTGCTATTGGGGATGAAGTTTCAGCTTTTTATTTTGGCTGAGAAATGAGAAATCAGTTGCTTCAAACGGGGGTTGCCCTATTCTTGGACCCACGTGGCCTTCCCCCATGGACAGCTCCAATAAGTATAGTACATTGTTTTATTTATAAATATAATGTACTGAATATTATGTTCATGAGGTTTTTTGTTTGAAAATTAGGTGAAGTGCATTTTATTTTAAGATAATAAGTTTTAATGACAACACATATGAATATTTAATTTTAACGACAATTTACAGAAAAAAGATAAATTCTTTTATCTTTTTATTTATCTTTTTAAGTTATACACGAAAATGCTAAATTCTTTTATCGTTATTTATATATAACTAGAAATGATAAATTCTTTTATCTTTTTCCCTTATAATGTCCTTAAAACTAACTTTTCAGAAGTACTGTCATTAAAACTTATTATCCTGAACAAATAAGCATTTTAAGTGAAAATCTTTTTTTTTTTTTTTTTTTTTTTTTTACTTGTTGCGAAAGCAGTTTCTAACTAGGTATATCATCCAGTGATCGCAAACATTGCGAGATTGTACGTTTCTCCCGATTCAAGAGTTAAACTGGGTCACAACCCATGTAAAATATGCGATTATATTTCAAAACGAAGACAATCAAGTTCAATACTGGATTACAATTACACCTTATGCATTGAACTGAAACTAAATCAAAAGAAAATTTTGTTTGACAACGCGATCTGAATTCAAAAAAAGGGTAGGATGAGGTATAGGAAAAAGAGTAGCATCAGCAAACCTGAATGAAAACCCTTAGCATTAGGGAGAAAGATGATGGAAAGGACTAAGTTGGGGTTGGTTATCTCTCTAGACCACATTATCCATCAAAATTAACACTTTAAGCCTATTTGTCATTTGATCCCTCTACGTGCTTCACATAGCCATCTCTTAATGCATGTCGCACAATTTACTTTATTTCTTTTTCTTATGTACGCATTGGAGATTTTCATGTTCCAAATAAAAATATTTTAAACCGCATTTAAGCACCACTTCATTGATTTAAGGCAATTGATATTGATTTTAATATAAAAAATTCTCAAGTCATGTTCTTTTCGTCATCCAATTATGTTAATTTCTACGTATTTGTTAACTTCCAAAAAAAGTCAATCTTTGATAGTTGAGCTCCATGACAATTCATTGATCTCAATTTTGGTGAATCACCTGACTCCTCTGGATTTTTCTACAGAAGGTCATTCCAAACATACTATAGCTAAGAACTGTAGTACTCGCTTAAATGTCAGTTATGAATCATGATCGTTATGTCTTTATTTGGAGGTATCATGTTGCATATCAAAATTACCCAGTGTTCACCTAAGAATTATCCAGTTACTTGAATTATAAAGCGTTCAAATCCTTTTATCAAACCTGCATCCACTATAGGGTTTGATCTCGTTGGATCATACATCATCGAATCAAAGGTTCGATCTCTTTGGGTCGTCCATTTTCAAATCTATGGTTCGATCTCTTTGGATCGTTTGTCGTCAAATTTAGGGTTTGATCTATCTGGGTCATTAATCATCATATCTAAAGTTTCCATCTCTCCAGACTAATTATTATTGTTACAACCAGAATGTTTAATAGATTTGTGATTAATAATTTTATTTGAATTTAAAACTTAAATTTTCAAAAAAAAACTTCAATTTATCCGAACTAAATGAAATAAATGAATTTGTTTTTGTAAATGAACAGTAATAAGTATATTTGAACAGTGAAATTAAACAACTATCAAATTTAAATTTAATAATTTGACCGACTCAATTTGTGTAATTTGAATTTACGTAAATTTTATAAAAGCTTAAATTTAAATAACAAAATTGAATTAATGTATATTTTAATTTACCAAATCTATGTAAAATTTTATGGGAAAGTCTGATTTGGTCAAGATTGGTTAAGCTAAACTTTTAAAGTTGTCAAAATTCATCTTTTTTTATGAACCTATACTGAATTCTGAGCATCCAGCATTTTTTGTTTCGTTAAAATTCAATTTCGTTTGTCCGGCATTCACGTTTATAATTGTAAAAAAACAAGCAAAACGAACGATGTTTTTCATGTGTTTATTTGTCTGAAATAAATCTATATGTTGACATCCTCATTGATTTGAATTTGAATGGCCACTGAATCTATTTGACCCATTTATTTAATTTTCAATCAGTACCAGTAAAGCCTCTTGAATTTATAAATCAGCGTATTCTGTTTCCCTTCCCTGCCTTCATCATTTTAGGACCCCTCATTCTTCTTCCATCTTCTTTTCTTCTTCCTCTTCCAGGTCGAGATCTTCATCTCAAATCCAAAAAAATAATTACCAAAATCAAATTGCAAACAAAAAGAAATTGAGAGAAATCAAAATAACAAATATCCCTTCCTTTTCCTCTCTTCTTAGATTCGTACTGCTATTCAACAAAACATGTTCGTTGCCTCACGCTTCTTTACCCCCTTCCCCTTATTGCCATCACCACTACACCTGGTCGATCTTCCTCCACCTCCGGCAAGTGGGTCCCCCCGATAACCCTAACGTTAATCCCTTATTCATCTTTTCTATTTTCTGTTATATTTTAGATTTTTATACCGTATTGCAGAGGCTGTACCGAGCTGTTCGAAATCCAAATCAACTTTTTCATTTTTCAGATTGGGCGAAATTGAAATAGCTACAATTTCATGTTGAACATTTTTCAGATTTTGAAATCTTCTGTGCCGAAATCGATAATCTTTCAAACATATTTTCGGACCCAGATTTCTACTTGAAAATTTATCTATCGTTGTTTTGGCTGTAGCTTCCTCAAATTTTTTCGAAAACCATTTTTTTTTAAATTGAAGATAAAAGAATTTGCAAGTTTATAACTTTTCCAAATTCTGAGGTTTACTGGTACAAAAATAAACTTCAAATTGATTAAAATATTTGTTCAGTTTTGTAGTTTTTTTGTACAAATTTAAATCCATCTTCCTTAGCCAAAACAACTCTGCTCTCTTCTTTTAAATTGCTAGGGGTATTGATTTTTGAATCTATTCATGCCACGGTGTTAAAGAATGCAAAGTTGTGCTGTTAGTTGGAGTTGTGCATCATGCTTTTCAATTCCGTGTTCGTATAAACCAGCACCATCTTCCTTTTATTTGTTATGCAAGGTGAGAATCCTCACTTAGGATTAACAAGTTTAATATGTAAATTGACATCATTAAAATGACACATCAAATGTAGAATTGCTTTAGAAACCCGATTTATTTGTTATGCAACTTGTGCACATGTGATATGCACGCTTATGGTATATATGACACGAATTTGATTGTTACGATGTGTGTTGATTTATATGTGTTATTTGAAATATTATATTTATTTTATTCTCACACTACAAGTTCCTATACATTTGTAAAGTCACCATGGGCTGAAATGATATAAGCTCCATCTCACTGAAAAGCACTAAAAATTGATATCAATAATGGATCAAAACCCAGCGATGGTTTGTGTTGACAACAACAAAAAATAATAAAAAAGAAGAGAAACATATAATTTTTATAGTGCTTTAGTACTCTTTAACCTACGTCCATTTTATAGTTTTATTGATTATGGATTAGAGAGACTTTGCATTAGATTACAAGCTATAAGCACAAGAAGTTGATGATTTGATTTGAGTAGTTGCCTTAGTGATTATTATGAGAAAGGAAGATGGTGAACATCGGTAGAATCTCATATCAGGAATAAAGGGAAAAGAGCAACATTTAATTGTATTAGGTTGGCTTGTGTGTGTATATAAACACACTGTTCAGGGGCCCGCTTGCATTGAAGTATAAAAAGTAGCCCAGTGTTATATAAGTGAGCACACAGGCCTGCAAATCGGGAAAATAACTCGGTGTCAAACATTTTCATTTGGTACCATCTATTTTACTTTGTGCAAAGTGAACTATTTCGTTTATTCTACTCTTCTATCCTCAAACTTGATGTGTACCAAGATATTTTTGAAAGGCAAGTAAACTTTTATTCACACTACAAATTATTACAAAGAATGTATAAGAAATCTACACAATAGTTATAAATACACTATGATCTCTCAACTAAACAGAAATGAGAAAAAAATACAATGACATTTATACAATTGAACAAGAAAAAAAACTCTCAAATCTGCTAGTAATCAAATATGACCAAAACTAAACAGTAAGAAAGCCACCGCTTGACCCTGCTAATCACCAGTTGCTAAAATTTGCCAAAAAACCAAACTGTCAATCTGAAAGAAACCAATCTATATGAAGCCAAACACCAAACTATGCAAATTATCTCCAAAAACCAGACTATCAGTTGTAGGAAACTGATCTGAAAGCTTATGACAGTCATCAACAGTTAATCCCTATATGCTATAAACCACTACATGACATCAAGAGCCCATGCCAAACTCAATAGAATGTCGCTTGAATGCCAAACTCAACAGTAAGAAAACATAATGTCACTTATATATGAGGAAGCAGAATGCAAAACTCAATAGAACCAAAAACCAAATGTCAAAAGCAGATTTCAATTAAATTGGATTTCTTCTTGTTGTCTCTTGCCTCATTTCAGACCACCACTTAAAGGCATCACATCTTCAGGTTTATAGTCATGGCCCTCATCAATATCAAGACCCTCATTAGGATCTTGCCAAAATTTTCCTTTCAGCTTACCACTCTTTGATTTAGGCATAAATGGTATAGCACTAGTAGGAACATCAGAGGAAATCGAAGCTGACCAGTGTTCACTTTTGGAAAAGTCAGCCCAGACCCAGAAACATGTGGAAGCTGAATGTGTGGAGGTGGCTTTAGATTCGCATAAGGGGAAGTCTTAGACTGTGTAGAAGATGTCAAGGCAGAACCAGAAAGTGCAGATGTACAACTCAAATTTGATACTTGAAGAAGAAGGTGTATTATGACTGAAAGTAGATGAACATGATAGGGTAACGTAAGCAGATGAACTAGTTGTAGTATTATTAACAATAGAAGAAGAAATAGAAGAACTAGAAGACAAGAAAGAAAAGAGTTACTCAAGCTTGAAGAGGATGAGCACACAGTAGTCTTCTGAACAACATTCTCATTTTCTTCATTGAATAAATTCCCAATAAAAGCATCATCCTCATCAACTACAGAGTTAGGAATTTTCATAGAACTATTATCCATTTCTACATTATTTCCATTATTAACACTTACAACTGCCTCTTGTGTTGAACAACCATTACATCCAATGTCATTACATTCATTAATATCCATAACATCAGTAGCTAAAGATGCAAAAGGGTTTACACTTACATTTCCACCATCAGCGACACTATAGACCTTCCCCTTATTAGTACCACCATCTTTCTTCCTCCGAATTTGTTTCTTATTAGTATTTACAGTATTCCAATTATTCATATTAACATGGGCATGACTTTTTTGTTGATGATTACCAAAATTTACAAAATCATCTACATGATGCTCCTCTTACTATCATCAAACTGAACATCATAATCCATATTATTCTTTTTACATAATTCACAATATGATGTATCACGACCAAATACTTTGCAAAGTACAAATCTTTGGCCTCTACTCATATGGTAGTTTGACGGTAGGGCATTTATCACCTAATCTTGCAATTTCAATTGAATTGGGTAATTCGAAATCTGGGGATACCTCTACCAAAGACTTAGCATATCTAAAAAGATCCATTCTTTCAGTGCTGCTATAGAAACAAATCAATCTACTTATATGACATACTAACCAGTTAATTCCAAGTAGGGTCAAAAGGATGATGGGGATTCGATAGAAATGGTTCCATACAGGTACCTTTTTAATATGAGATTGGGTGTTACCAATCGAAGGATCCCACTTCATAACTATAAACATTCTTCCTCGAATGAAGATTGGATTAGAGTGGAGAATCCTATCCTTATCTATGTCATTAGAGAATTAAAATAAAACTGAACTCCATCAAATTTTATATCTACTTCTCCTTGCAATTTCCAATACCGGTTTAAGAAATTTACCACAGCAAGGTAGTTTAAAGATCCATCTAAGAAAAAAACTACCAAGTAATTACTCCAATACTTCATACCTTCTTGCTACACCAGATCTGGCACAGTTTTGGGCACTCCATCCTTAGAAATAACAAAGTGATGTGGCTTCTAAATTCCGACATTGCTAGGGAGAGATTTGAAAAGAGAGGCATAACATTTCATGAAAGAGGGAAAGGACGAATTCGAAGAATTGAAATTTGCAGATGGGGGAAACAGCTTCGAATTTGCATGAGAAGGATTTTTAGATTTGAAATTATCTTGATTTTCATGGCCCTGATTCAAAGAATTCACTCCATCGAAAATATCAAAGGGAATATCAGAGATGGTTTTGGCACTAAGAGGTGGAGGGTCAGAGGAATTAAAAGGAGGAGGGCGAGATGAAAGAGGAGGAAAAGAGGAATCGTAGGTGAGGGAGGAGGAAGAAGAAGAGGGAGTTGTCGATGCCGCCATTAGCGATGTTCGTGAAACATTGTCGATGCCGACATTAATTTATATTTACGTCATTATCGATGTTCGTGAAAGAGGAGGAAAAGAGGTACCAAGATATTTCTAATTGAATTTTGGTTTATTTTAGCAGTTTCCAATAACATTTGAATTATCCCTTTTCCACACAGCAATCCTTAAAATTGCTCTACTACAACTTTAAGATAATCAATTGACCATGAGGGTTAAAGTACTATATGAGGTATATGGAATTTAAGAGGTAGAATAATGACAAAGAACCACTTGTCACCTATCAAAATATATTGGTATTTAGTTATTTCCATCGAAATTGGTAACAAGCCGACCTCTACGATGGTCTAACAAATGAATTTTTAAAAATAAGTGAGTTTGAATTCGATTTGCAATGATTAATGATTTTAAATAAAATATTGAGCTAATTCGATATTATTTTACAAACGATTTTAATGCAATAAAAAATAAACTAAATTAATAAAATTCCTTCCCAGCAATTTATATAAATAGAATAAATTATTTTCGAAAAAATATATATTTAAAAGTATAAATAACTTTATTTATGTTTAAAATAGGTAGAAAACAAATTTAATCGTAATGGTATGATAAATTTATTAAATAAGAATAAAGGAGCGACGAATTGAATACAATTGTCAATTATTTGGATGTAATTTGGAAAATGAGATGTAAATCAAGCTTGAAATTTATCTCGAGATTTAGAAAATAAGTAAAATTAAATTCAAATGATTCAATGCCAAATTAGGGTCTAGCCCAAAATTAAAGGTCCAAGTCCAAATTCAATTTCCAAGTGCCTTAGGAAACTTCATCATATTTCACAAGTAACCGGATAAGATTCATTCATTTAATCGAAACCTGAATCCTCTTCAGGAAAATGAAAATGGTTTCTATAGAAAAAAGAAGAAGTCATGATCAAAGCCGTGATCTAGAGATGGACTATCTGTCGACCCCAATGAAAGGGAAGGAGCATCCTTCTTTCATATGCGAAGTGGAAAAAACCCTAAATTTTGAGGGTAAATCGAATTCGCAATGCAGAGAAAAAAAGATTATCACCGATGGCCTATGCTTGAGCAGGGACGGTGAGTGGTGCTAAGGCAGAATTCGCGACTTTGTAGGCATGTGGTCGAATAAATCGATGACTATGAAGGACAGTCACACCGAGGAGGCCTGATATTTAGAGTGTAAGCTATTGCGTTGAGGCATGTGGTGCGACAGTCTCAGGTGGAGGCCTGGCAGCTGCAATGATGCAATGAACTTATGAAAGCTTCGATTTTGTTAAGTGTTATTACTCACTAATCTATATCTATTTCTTTTTTTTGAAACGCAATACCACTCACAAGTATATAAACACTCAATTTTTTTTGAAAATTAGTATACATATACATACATAATATCATCTTGATTGTGCATGAAATTACTTGGGTCGAATGGTTTGTGAATTTTGATTGTTCAATTGGATAAATTAATTGATTGGATAGTTTAATGAGTCAAATAACTATTTGTTGAATCAGATATTAGTTGGAATTGAGAATGATGATTTGTGTTTGTTGGTTGTTAGGAATGTAAAGGACATTCCACCCATTTTTATTTTCAGTTATATTTGCGTGATTTGTTTTATTTTGACATTTGATCAATTTTATTATCTTAATTTATTTGTGAATCCCTATATACACTGTGCTATGATATTTTAGATGACGTATATTATATATTTCCAATATTAATCTGTAGTTTGAATTATAAATAAAGTAATCAAAACAATACAACTTAAGTAAAAATTAAATTTTTAACATATATTTTGTTAAATTTATAAAAAAGATTGATTAATTTGATTAAAGAGACCGTTACCCGGCCTTTTGGCCCAGTTGCCAGAAGCAGTCCAGACCCACACAACTTGGTCCATATTGTGGCGAAACGATTCAGAAGCATAGCCCAAACACCTAGGAATTAAGCCTTGATGGGACCGCCCAAGTAGACGTTCTCGGCTCCTCAAAACTACTTTCATATGGCTAAGTGTTTGGGGATCGATATTCACCAACCATTGGGATCGGTACTCATCCCAAGATCAAGACAACTCCCCAAATTTACCTAACACCCTTCGGATCAGTATTCATGATTTCATATCCCAGGAATGACATACTTACTTCGTATCCTAGGATCGTCATTCGTATTTCATATTCCTAAGGTGCCTGGATCACCGCTCTTCCAAGCCTTCACATTTCGTATCCCTACAACCATACCTCCCCTGATCGGTATTCTTGCCTTTAACTTTCAGGATCAGTACAAGCAATCTTGTATCATGGGATATGGAAAAAAAAGTAGGATAAGAATCCAAGGACTTCGAGGTGGTGCAAAAAAGACTAAATCATCCGGGACCGATACCGATCTCGGGAGATGAAAAATGTGGGCCACATCTCCATATGCCCCTGCTCCTACCTTCTCCCTTCTGCTATAAATACCCCCATTCTGCTGTGAGGAAAGGGTCGGATTTTTTCTCTTTTGACGTTTTAGGAAGAACATAATGCTTATTTGACTCTTAATCTTGCTCCATCACCCCTGGAAGAAAAAATCTACCTCTTTTCGGACAATTGGACTTTTTAGGCTACCTTGGAATTTCAGAAAGAAGGAGAAAAGCTCTAACTTGGACCTTTCTAAACTTGCTTTCCGCCATCACCATTGTAGTTTCTTGGAACCATTGTTCCCACCATTGTACTTTTGACATTGAAGTGAATAAAATAGCAAATCCTTCAAAGTGGACGTAGGTTCTCATGGCCAAACCATTATAAACATTGTGTTGATTTACTTTCACGCATAATTACCCATACTGGACGTTTATTTTCATTGTCTTGGAACTCGTTGGGTGTTGTGCCAACTTTTGGACATCAACATTCTGGTGTTTTCACTAAGAAACTAAAGACTTCATCTTTCATACCGTTTTTCTACCGAAACATGAGTGCTACTTGGGTCTCCTTAGACTTATTTACCATATTTAGTGAAATGGTAAAGAAAGGAAAAGCTGCTTTTGTTGGGCCTACTACTGCCGACCCAGAATCCTCTCCTCGGTATCAACCTTCGGAAGGTCTAACCATCATGGATATGTCTACTTACTCCAATCCTGAAGCTCCCGTCACCTAAGCTCAGTTCTTCGAAATGACCAAGAAGTTGGAGGAAACTCAAAGACTGCTTAACGACCAATATTGACTTGATTCAAAGGCTATGAAAAAATACCATAGGGATATCACAAACCTTCAAGCCAATAAAGCTACTCATCCTCTCAACACATCTCGAAAAGCTCCTCTTCCGACACCTATCAAAGTAACTGCAGCCAATGGAGAATGATTAATGACAATAGTGCTACGCTTACTATTAGAGAGGGAGCCCGTTGTTCCAACCGCTCCTGGTTAGGGCCTAGTATTGATCTTAGAACTAGTTCCCAATCCTCTACAAGGCAGCATTCACCTGCCTCTGTCCAGAACTTGTTGCCAACATAGCCAACTACAAATCAAGCTCATGTTCCTCCTAACCAACCTTTGCAAAATCAGAGAGTTGAGGATGATGACTTACCAGAGGATGGTGCTGATATTCATCCAAGAAGGTGCCCTAGGCCACACACTCCTAAGGTAGATCACGACCGCGGAAACCCAGCGGAGATCCGACCTTCGATTCTCAACGACACGGTCCGTAGGATGATGAGGGAATAGAGAGGGCACATCACCGACATCCAGGAAACTAGTACGAGACGTAACACCTTCACTCCAACTGTCCTCAACATTGAATGACCTATACGCTTCAACATGCCACAGCTAAAGGCTTACTCGGAGAAGACCGATACTTGAAACTTTATAAATTGTTATGAGCGGCACATGGACTCTAGCCACACTAAAGTGTAAATTCTTTCCCGTCTTCCTCGAAGGAATCGCTCTGCTTTGGTTCTCTCGACTTCCGCTGTGAACCATAACAACTTTTGACCAGCTTGCTACCGAGTTGATGAAGCAGTTCAGGTTGCATGTTACTAGTCCCAAAGGCATACTGTCCATCTTGAACATATACAAGGGCAATGGGAAAACTCTCCAGAGCTACCTCGAACGATTCAATAATGATTTATCCGAAGTCCAAGATCTTGAGCCCTGCATTGTCCTAGTTTAGCTTGTCAAAGGCATACTACTAGATTCCATGTTTGGGGACTTGATTGACAGAAAAAACCTGAATCTCTAGAATTTTTCTATGAAAAAGGAAATCAGTTCATGTGTCAGGAAGAAGTGCGTAGGAACAAGGCTACTAGAGCTGGCTACCCCCAATAATCTGCACGAGGGCTCTTCTCAAGACAGCGTCAAGGCCAAACAAGTTGGAAAAAGCTTCGACAAAGGTAAAGGGATCGATAAGTTCAATCCCAAGCCAAACAACGGTAAACTCGAGAGACGCAACAATCAAGAGAAGGACTCGAAGAAGCATGACCGCTTCCTTACTTATAAAGTCTGCACTCCGCTGAATACTCGGTCGGGGATGATTTACCTCGAGACCTGTAACAGGATGTAGTATAAGAAGCTGACTTTAAGAGAATCTAACAAAAGAGAGAAAAACTCTGACAAATACTACAGATTCCACGATATGTTTTCCCACAACACAAATGATTATCGATACCTCCATGACGCTATTGAGTAGCTTATCCTTAAGAAGCATCTCAAGCAATAGCTCATAATCTTACTCCTAAGGAAGCAGCCATACGTCCTTCAATGCCCGCCCCTCTTCAAATTGAAACGACAGCTGAGTTGTCCAATACAAGGCCCCCTTAAAGGGGTATTGTGATTAACACTATTTACGGTGGACCTTACCCCGCAAATGTAAGCTTTTGGTGTATGGAAGGATACGCCATGGGAATCGATATTCCCACTACTGATCCACTTGTCATCTCCACATACATGGGTCCGATCTATGTTAAGAAAGTCCTCGTCAACTCGGAGAGTTTTATGAACATCATCTCCGAACAGGCCTACGATCAAATGAAGATTGAGATTAGAGATTTAAAGATGTGCAAGGCTACTGCTAATGGATTGATGCTTCCAAACGGCCAGTCGGTCTTGTAGAATTGCCGATACAACTCAAAGATAGGGATCGAAGTCGAGTCTGAATCCTCACCTTCATCATCGATGTCCCTTCTCGCTACAACTTCTTCCTCAAACGACCAACCTTCGGCAAGTCCTGAATATTCATGGCTCTTTGGTGCCTGCTGATGAAGTTCCCGACTGACAATGGGTTTGGAACTATCTAGGATGTCCAAGTCATGGCAAGATTCCGCTATCTTGGTGAATGGAAGGATTCCATCAACAAGGAGAAGGGCAAAGGTGTAGAGACGACTGTAACAACCCGAATTTCGACAGATCGATTTTTTTTCTTCAAAAATCCCAATCTATCGAAGCTCAAGTCAGCTTGCCTGGTATCTTGTAGAAAAGACAAAGATAATAAACATATCAGAGCTTTGTAAACATCTCATAGCGGAATGGATAAGATATAATATAATCAGATATAGCCTTACCAAAGTAATAATACTGTCTAGCCAGTATCCAAAGTTATCATATCTCTGCCACAAACCTAACCTGCGAGTGTGTTATGAGGAGGGGGCTAGAGCATAAAATTCTGGTGATTGGAAAAATTATACATTCTGAAATAGCCCGACATATACCGTTCAGTTAAGTTTTCTTATTTGTTAGGTTGTTTGGGTTAACATCACTCAACGCTCTATACTCACACCGTATTCATCTACTTCCCAGTAGATTAACCTAGTACAGTATATATGTAGCTACACCTAACATATCAAGGTACTCCCCATAGTACCCTCCTCACATGTTCTCCACCGTCATGCCATGGAAGCATATGAAACTCTCATCCTACGCCGAATGACATACGGAAATTAATATTACTACGCCATGTTATTGCACAAAACCACTATGCTATGCCATGCAAGCGTATGTACTATCATATCTAAACTCCTCTGTCGAACTAAGTCTCAACACGGAGTAATGCCATAATGTCTACGATACACCACCCAGTGTATGTATATAGACCGTCACACGTACGTACTGCCTATGTACCCTGAGTCCTGTAATAGGGCTGCATCCAATGCATGAAACTCGGTTGGGAGCTTTCCATATCTGTATAGGTCCGCTCAAAAGGCCTACAGTACAGATATCCAAAGTAAGGTTTATATTTTCACGGTGGTTATGGCCCCACCCCGACCCCTCCCTCAACTAGTGAAAAACTGCATCAAGAGTTAAGTGATAGGACCCTAGCAAATAATTGAACATCCAATTTGGTGTGTCCCACAACCAACGTCTCGATAGTGAAAGATCGATGGTCTCTTGGTTTAGCTCTAGTCCTCCTGCATCACACTGGTTACCGATGACAGGTACCTAACGATTACTATCCTTAATTTGGTCCAGACTAACCTCTCCCGAGGTTAATCAGTGAGTCACCCAACACCATCCGCCACAACCTTCTGACTACCAAAATATCATTGTTGTCAAGGTATACACAATGGGTGGTACCGCGTAGACTCAACCTCTATGAGTACATCCTGAGCATGCACCGCAATAGAGGACTACCACAGAGTACTCTACCAAGTCCCTCGGAAGTCGTGTGCTTCTCTCCAATCCCACAGAGCAAGCAAGCATAATAACCAAGCAGAATAATCAGACGGATATGCTCCTACCGTGTCTCAAGTCACCTCGATGATCTACCCCGTTGGGTTCTTTACCTTCGTACATGCGGACAGGACTAAGCGCATCACGCAAACGTGTTGTTAGACCCTATGTCAAATCTTTTACCCTCGCACTTGCTTTATCTTATAAGATTGTTACTTAACTTGATTATCCACATATTCACTTTTATTAAAGTTACTAGTTTCCCTTGGGCCCCTTATATCTCACTAGAACAAACCCCTTTCAAGATTAGCTTATTTATTAGACAAGTTTTACTTAATCATGTTTTAAGTTCATTAGTAAGCCCTATGACATAACATGTTATTTTTTAAGTTGTAACTAAAGAAAGTAATGTACAACCTTTTACCCTCGGATTGTAATTAACGAAAGTAATCTACAACCCCTATTCATTTCCATGTCATTTACTATCCAGTTACATGTTTACAAGTTCAATAACCAGTTTTACTTAATGCATAATTAAGTATATCCTTTCCTTATCGTCATGATTTCTTATGACATGTCTACTTAATATGTGACGGCCCGCCCCGCACCAGCCGACATTTCCAATGAAATGCGTTGTACTGACGTCCAACCAGCACAGGACGGTCATCAAAAGAAAGGTAAAGGGAAGAAATTTGAATGGTGAACCAACAAAGAACCTGTAATATATCTCACAGCGCATGGAACAAAATATAATAATAACATAACTTTATATAAACAGGCGAGATATTGCATAAGCTGAAAACTAAACCATCATATCAACGGAAAATTCAAAATACAGCTTATGATCCAAACCACCATTATTACAACTTTTAAAACTATCTCTAAAGCAAAATAGGAAGGTACACTACTAATGCCCAAAGTAGTGACCAGCAACAACACAGGGAGAATATATGGAAATGATACATGTAAGCCTCCTGCTTGTCTCCGGACAGCTACTCGTGCACAACCGGCTAACATGTCTCTAGTCTGCTCGTTTAGGAGCACCCAGAGTAATAAGAAGAGACATAAAACTTTGGGTCAGGCAAAAGTCTGGTATGAGCGATAAGCAGCAAAAACAGAATAATAATAGGTATACATAACCATACCTGAACCTGGACCTGCAACCAAAGAGTTAGCACTATGGGATGTACAGTACTCTTGGGCGACACTAACGCATGGTGTGAAAATAATGGGGAGGGGGTGTGCATGTCATGGTGATAGCAAACATCAAACATAGCAACCATCCTCACATCTCTCACTCAGTGTGTAAAGTATACGATATCTACCACTTTGATCACCCAATCCTTTGCTACGATCACTCTGCCCCATGGAGTCACGATGACTCCACTACACTGATTCATAGCCACTAATCCTTTGCTATGTCCACTCTGCCCCATGGAGTCATGACAACTCCACTGCATGGCTCCTAGCCTTGCTACGATCACTCTGCCCCATAAAGTCATGACAACTTCACTGCACTGATCCATAGCCAATAATCCATCTCTCAGTGGTGAGTCAAAGCTATAGACATTGATAACCCCTTTGCTCATGTCCCGCAGCAAAGTCCAACTCATGAAGTTAACTCGTTGGCTCCCACCTGAATCCTGAGTTCTACTTCCTATTTGGACTACCTTTGCATCTCGGATTTTTGGTCCTCTCCTGGTTCGTGACTCTTAAGTTTCCACTCAGTCCATTCGTTGTCCATGCTCGAAGACTAACTCGTGATCCTCCTTTGGTTCGCGGCTTGTGAATCCATACTCGGCTCATGATGATGCTCCGCTTCATGACCCGTGGTCTCCATCTGGTCGGGGTCGTGACCAGCGGTTCGTGGGTGTGGCTCGTGAGTCCCTACCCAGCTCGTCATTCCGATTCATGATGCAAGGCTCGTGGTGCTTCATCCTGGTCATAGGCTCGCTGTGATTCTGCACGTGGCATTGGTTAGTGACTTATAGAGAGGAGCACGAGTGGGGTCGGTTCGTGAGGTTACTCCACGATCGGGTTGGTCGTGACATGTGCTTCACAAATGGGGGCGTCTGGCCAATTTCTACAACTTTTCCAACAAGCAATTTACGCCATACGACGGCGTTTTCGGCCATTCTAACTTTAATAAGCAATCACAAAGCATACCAAAACAGTAATAACATCATATAGAACCAATCATAAACATCAAAACATCAATAGTGTGTGTTATATAGGATCAAACATACCCAAAACTCGTGTTTTCCTCTTAATCTCCTTAATCATGATTTAACCATACGGTTAGCAAAACGTGTCCAAATTAACCCAAATTTCTAACAGAGGCCTAAACTAATATTTAAGAATTTCGAAATATTTTTCCAGAATTTTAACATGCATAATCTCGCTAATTAACACTAATCACCCCTAATTAGCCGTAATTAGTGAAAAACAATGCAAATCACTCACCTTAACCACAAATAAAATCTTAGATATGAAACTCTACTGTTTGGCGTGGTTTCCAACACAACACAGCAGCTCCAACTCTGATTTGATGTTAATCTTCCTTGATTTGGTGTAGATTAAGCTAATACGCGATTAGAAAGCGATTTGGGATGATTTTTGAAGGTGGAGGTCATTGTTAGGGTTCCTAGGATGTAAATGGTGACTGGAAAAATGAATAAAACTGAATTTCCTAACCCTATCAGCCCTCCCATAACCCTAACCCAAAATGGGTTATGGGCCTAGCTGCTAATCACCCTAATTAGGCCCGGTTAAGCTGGCCTTTCAGACCTTGTTTCAGCCATATCTCCCAAACGGTAAGTCCGTTTGGCTAATGTGACCACTCTACGGAAAGGTAAACCATCATCTGAATTCAATGGAAGTGGTTTCAGGTCAAAATTTCTTTCCAATCAAAAGATATAGACAAAATAAGATTCGCCAGGGGTAAAATGGTCATTTAAAATTCGGCAAAAATCGTGAACATGGAAAATGACCCAATAGTCATTCCCCAAAGTTACACGACTATACCACTTCATATGAAAATGAAATAAATATTCTACGATCCTCCGATGCGTAGAATGCGGATCGTTACATTCTCCCCTCCCTCCCAAAAGAAATTTCGCCCCCGAAATTCCTTAATCAAAACATACAATGGTATTCCCGCATGCCTATCAACCATTTGCAGCAATCAAACATACATAACAACACAATAAGCCTATCCTAGCATGCGGTTTACTAGCAAGGGGATAACTAAATATCAATCAAAATATTACCAGGCAAAGAGTTCTGGATACGACTTCCTTATGCTCTTCTCATTTTCCCAAGTACAGTCATGCTCATTATCACCCCATTGAACCTTGACCAGTTTCACCGTCTTCCTTTGAAGTTGCTTCATATCGTACTCAACAATACGGATCGACCTGCGGTTCCCAACCGCCTTGGGTTCTACTTCGATGTCATCCAACTGATCCAGTGAAACAGTCATACCGGGGTCGTGCATGAACTTCCTTAACTGGGAAACATGAAATACGTTGTGAACTCCTGCCATCTTGTCAGGTAACTCAACTTTATATGCCAAATTCCCAACTTGCTCGAGAACTGGGAATGGACCAACGAACCTTGGTGCCAACTTCCCCCTCCTACCAAATCGAATCACGCTCTTTAATGGGGAAATCTTGACAAATACCAAGTCGCCAACGGAGAATTTCAATTCTCTTCATCTCTTATCAGCATAACTCTTCTGCCTATCTTGGGCAGCCTTCATTCACTGTTGAATAATCTTGATCTTATCTGACGTTTCTCTTAATATTTCTTACCCAAGCACAAACTTCTCACCGGTATCTAATCAACATGATGGTGAGTTGCACGGTCTTCTATACAAAGCTTCAAATGGAGCCATATCAATACTGGATTGATAACTATTATTATATGCGAACTCCACTAGATGCAAATGGTCATCCCATGATCCACCAAAATCCAATATACAGGCTCTCAAGAGATCCTCCAATATACGATTCACCCTCTCTGTCTAACCGTTGGTTTGAGGATGGTATGCGGTACTGAGATGTAATTCTGGTCCTAAAGCCTCTTGTAAGCTCTTCCAAAACCCACTAGTAAACAACGGATCTCGGTCACTCACAATGCTTTTGGGTACTCCATGAAATCTCACTACCCAATTCATATTCAGTTCTGCTAACTTAGTGGTTGTTCTATTCGACTTGATGGGTATAAATCTTGCACTCTTGGTCAATCGGTCCACAATCACCCAAATGCTATCATGGTCCGATCTAGTCCTTAGTAACCCATCAATGAAATCCATTGAGACTTGTTTCCATTTCCATTCTGGAATTTCCAATGGTTGCAGCAAACCACTAGGCTTCTTTTGCTCGACTTTAACTAGCTGGCAATTCATGCATTTGGATATAAACTTTCCAATGTCTCTTTTCATCCCTTCCCAGTAGTAGGTCTGCTTCATGTCTCGATACATTTTGTTACCACCGAGATGTATAGTCAGTTTTAAGTGATGACATTCTCTAAGCACTTCATCTCTCAATCCATTGACATTGGGCACAACTAGTCTCGCATTCTTTCTAAGCCATCCATCTCGATCAAGCCCATACTTGTTCATCTCCTCGTCGATTCCCATTTCTAACTTGGAGATGATTTCTAATAGATTAGGATCTTCCCTCTGACTGGAACCAATCCTCTCAAACAAAGTGGGTCTGATCGTCAAACTTGCTAACATTTCTGGATCCAATTCGCACTTTGGTCTGAAATCATACCCAGCAATAAACTCCAGTTGCTTCCATTCCAGAAAAGCAGCCCCTAAACTGGCATGTCTCCTACTCAATGCATCAACTACCGCATTGCCCTTTCCTGGTGTATATGCGATATCGTAATCATAGGTAGCCAAAAATTCTAACCATCTTTGCTGTCGGAGATTTAGAACCTTATGAGAGAAGAGATACTTTAACGACTTATGATCAGTAAACAACTCGAATCTTTCTCCCAAGAGATAGTGTCTCCACATCTTCAATGCGAACATGATCGCTGCCAACTCCAAATCATGGGTAGGATATCTTTTCTCATGCGATTTCAGTTGTCGACTAGCATAAGCTACAACCCTACCTTCTTGCATCAATACAACATCTAGTCCAGTACCACATGCATCCATGTATATTGTCATCTCTTCATTCCCTTTAGGAATGACTAACACTGACGCACGCGTCAACTTTTCCTTTAGACTCTTAAATGCATTTTCACACCTTCCGTCCCAAACGAAAGCTTGATTCTTCTTGGTCAACTGAGTTAACGGTGCCGCTATCTTGGAGAAGTCTTGGATAAACTTACGATAATATCCAGCTAATCCCAAGAAACTTCTCACATCTATTTCATTCTTAGGCGTAGACCAATCTTGTACCATAGCCACCTTCGCAGGGTCCACGGCAATACCATTTTCTGAAACAACATGTCCCAAGAACCTCACTTCCCTCCTCCAGAAGTGACACTTAGAAATACTCTCTTTTAATTGGTGTTTTCTCAACACTTCCATCACTATCCTCAAATGTTCCTTGTGTTCTTCCTCTGTCCTCGAATAAACAAGGATATCATCCATGAACACAAGGACAAACTTATTCAATTGATCCCTGAATACCCTATTCATAAGATCCACAAAATATGCTGGTGCATTGGTCAACCCGAATGGCATGACCAACCACTCATAGAATCCAGACGGCGTCCGAAAGGCCATTTTAGGAATACTCGGAGCTGATGAAATCCTGTCGCGAGGTCCAACTGGGAGAACGCTCTTGCTCCTTCCAGTTGATCAAACAAATCATCTATCCGTGGAAGGGGATACTTATTCTTCCTAGTCACTTTATTCAACTCGCGATAGTCCACACATAAACGAAGGGAACCATCTGCCTTCGTGCCAAATACAACTGGTGCTCCCCACTCGGAGACACTTCTTCGGATAAATCCATTCTTCAAAAGATCGCTTACTTGCACCCCGAGCTCACGCTACTCCCTTGGTGCCATACGACGAGGTGGCATCACTATAGGTCTGGCATCTTTCACTAAATCAATACGGAACTCAATCTCTCGGTGTGGTGGAAGTCCGGTCACTTCCCCGAAGATATCTGAATACTGGCCAGTAATGGGAACCCCTGATAACTCGTCCTGCGGAATGTCGAGGGAATTTAGAGAACTAGCCATCACCTCATCACTAGGTAGGCCATCAATCACTACCCTCCGCCCATCATCCGCCCTAATAGCCACCAAAAATCCCTCACAGTCTACCACCACCCCATACCTTTGGAGCCAATCGACTCCCAAAACAATGCCAAACCGAGTAAAGCCCAAAACAAAGCAATCACAAGTAAACATACATTCATGACTCGATAAGACCAAATTTTGACAAATCATGCTAAGACTAGTCGAACCACCAATCGGGTTCGTCACCACTAAAGTTATTTCGACTATTTCGGGTTCCAATTCCAACCTATCTACCAGGTCACTAGATATGAATGAATGGGAAACCCCAGTATCAAACAATACTGGAACAAGAACATCATAAATAGAAAGCATACCTTGAATAACGACATTATTTCCTTTCTCCACCGCAATTGGGGCATTCGACAAAGAAGGAACATCATTAATAGCATATGCTGTCACAATCCGCTTCTCTTTAGGAGGTTGTGGACATTTATCCTTATGATGTCCCACTTGGCCTCAGTTGAAGCACTTCCTGTCCGCTGGCTTTGCTCGACATTCTTTGGCATAGTGGCCCTTCTTGCCACAGCTAAATCACTCAACATCTTTCTTATTCTTTTTCTAACCATCCATAGCTTGGTTCTGCTTCCTCTTATTATGGGAATTATTTTTGCCTCCACCGCTTGCTTGTGGCTTTGGCTCTCCTGTAGATGCAACAGCGACCTCAGTCTTGGGCTTAGGATAAAGGCTCTCTGATCTCGATGCTTTCCTAATAATCGATTCAAAAGTCTCATCAATATGGTTTATAAGCCTTTCCCCCAAGTACTGATCTGAGCCTGTTATGAACTTCTCATTCTTCTTCTCAGGAGTATCGATAAGAGATAACCCATACTTCGATAAAGTATCGAACACATCGATATATTCCGAGACTTCCCTACCATTCTGTTTAAGCTCTAAGAACTTCCTAAACGACTCTGATTTCTGGGCAGTTGGGATAAACTTATCATTGAATCGAGTCTTAAATTGATCCCAAGTAACTTGATCCTCAGGGGTAGCTGCCATCATAGCATTCCACCAATTCATACCCCGTCCTTGCAACTGGCGGGATGCTAGCTTTCTCTTCATTGTGTCTTCGATTCCCAGATCCTCGAAGATATACTCACAACTATCAAGCCAATCCTGAACTTCTGCAGTCGATTCTGTTCTGTGAAACGGCTTCCCACCAAGACTAGTGTATTCCTTACAGAGCTTGGCGAAATCGGCCCTAGGCGCCTGTACCGCTGCACCACCACCATTTGCAGCATTAGGAGCTGCTCCCTGAACATCTCTAAGCATCTCTCGCGTGAACGCGGTAAACATTGTCCTCATATCAGGGACATTCCTATTATTGGCTCCTGAACCAGTATTCCTCGTATATCGGCTCATCGTTCAATCTGTAAAGAGAAAACGATTAACCATCTCTTCAGTGGTGCTAGTGCAGTGCGACTTCATCCTTAGATAAACTAATAGTGTATATATATAACTTTCCAAAACCCAAAATATAACAAATATGCGCTCTCATATATGTATTATCTCTCCCTGGTGTCTTTCCCTAGGTTAACTACGCAACCTATAGCTTTGATACCAAATGTGACGTCCCGCCCCGCACCAGCCGACATTTCCAATGAAATGCGTTGTACTAACGTCCAACCAGCACGGGACGGTCATCAAAACAAAGGAAAAGGGAAGGAATTTGAACGGTGAAGCAACAAAGAACCTATAGTACATCTCACAACACATGGAACAAAATATAATAATAACATAACTTGATATAAACAGGCGAGACAGTGCATAAGCTGAAAACTAAACCAACATAGTAGCGGAAAATTCAAAATACAGCTTATGATCCAAACCACCATTATTACCACTTTTAAAACTGTCTCTAAAGCAAAATAGGAAGGTACACTACTAATGCCCAAAGTAGTGACCAGCAACAACACAAGGAGAATATATGGAAATAATACGTGTAAGCCTCCTACTTGTCTCATGACAGCTACTCATGCACAACCGGCTAGCCTGTCTCTAGTCTGCTCGTTTAGGAGCACCTAGAGTAATAAGAAGAAACATAAAACTTTGGGTTAGACAAAAGTCTGGTATGAGCGATAAGCAGCAAAAACAGAACAATAACATGTATACATAACCATACCTGAACCTAGACCTGCAACCAAAGAGTTAGCACTATAGGATGTACAGTTCTCTTAGGAAACACTAACACATGGTGTGGAAATAATGGGGAGGGGGTGTGTGCATGTCATGGTGATAGCAAAAATCAAACATAGCAATCATCCTCACATCTCTCATTCAGTGCATAAAGTATACGATATCCACCACTTCGATCATCCAATCCTTTGCTACGATCACTCTTCCCCATGGAGTCACGATGACTCCACTGCATTGATCCTAGCCACTAATCCATTGCTATGTCCACTCTGACCCTATGGAGCCATGACAACTCCACTGCACTGGCTCATAGCCTTGCTATGATCACTCTGCCCCATGAAGTCATGACAACTTCACTGCACTGATCGATAGGCAATAATCCGTCTCTCAGTGGTGAGTCAAAGTTATAGACATTAATAACCCCTTTGCACACGTCCCGTAGCAAAGTACAACTCGTGAAGTTAACTCGTCGGCTCCCATCTGGATCCTGAGTTCTACTTCCTATTTGGGCTACCTTTGCATCTCGAGTTTTTGGTCTTCTCCCGGTTCGTGACTCTTCAGTTTCCACTTAGTCCATTCGTTGTCCATGCTCGAAGACTAACCCGTGATCCTCCTTTGGTTCGCGGCTCATGACACCATACTCAGCTCGTGATGATGCTCTGGTTCATGACCCGTTGTATCCATCTGGTCGCGGTCGTGACCGGCGGTTCATGGGTGTGGCTAGTGAGTCCCTACCCAGCTCGTCATTCCGATTCGTGATGTAGGGCTTGTGGTGCTTCGTCCAGGTCATCGGCTCGCCATGGTTCAACTCGTGGCATCGGTTTGTGACTTGTAGAGGGGAGCACGAGTGGGGTCGGTTCGTGAGGGGTACTCCACGATCGGGTCGATCAAGTGATGTGCTTCACAAACGGGGGTGTCTGACCAATTTCTACAACTTTTCCAGCAAGCTATTTACGCCGTACGACGGCGTTTTCGACCATTCTAACTTTACTAAGCAATCACAATGCATACAAAAATAGTAATCACATCATATAGAACCAATCATAAACATCAAAACATCAATAGTGTGTGTTATATAGTATCAAACATACCCAAAACCCATGTTTTCCCCTTAATCTCCTTAATCATGATTTAACTATACGATTAGCAAAACATGTCCAAATTAACCCAAATTTCTAACAGAGGCCTAAAATAATATTTAAGAATTTCTAAATATTTTTTCGTAATTTTAACATGCATAATCTCGCTACTTAACACTAATCACCCCTAATTAGCCGCAATTAGTGGAAAAGAATGCAAATCACTCACCTTAGCCACAAATAAAATCTTAGATCTGAAACTCTACTGTTTTAGCGCGGTTTCCAACGCAACACATCAGCTCCAACTCTGATTTGATGTTAATCTTCCATGATTTGGTGTAGATTAAGCTAATACGCGATTAGAAAGCAATTTGGGATGATTTTAGAAGGTGGAGGCCATTATTAGGGTTCTTAGGATGTAAGTGGCAGCTAGAAAAATGTATAAAACTGAATTTCATAACCCTATCAACCCTCCCATAACCCAAATCCCGAAATGGGTTATGGGCCTAGCTGCTAATCAGCCTAATTAGGCCCGGTTAAGCTGTTTTTCACCTTTCAGACCTTTTTTCAGCCATATCTCCCAAACGATAAGTCCTTTTGGCTAATGTGACCACTCTACGAAAAGGTAAACCATCATCCGAATCCAATAGAAGTAGTTTCAGGTTAAAACCCCTTTCCAATCAAAAGTTATAGATGAAACAAGACTTGCGAGGGGCAAAACGGTCATTTAAAATTCGGCAAAAACCGTGAACATGGAAAATGACCCCAATAGTCGTTCCCCAAAGTTACACGACTATACTACTTTGTATGAAAATGAAATAAATATTATACGATCCTCCGATGCGTAGAATTCGCCCCTGAAATTCCTTAATCAAAACATATAATGTTATTCCCGCATGCCTATTAACCATTTGCAGTAATCAAATATACACAACAACACAATAAACCTATCCTAGCATGCGGTTTACTAGCAAGGGGATAACTAAATATCAATCAAAATCTTACCAGGCAAAGAGTTCTGGATACGACTTCATTATGCTCTCCTTTGTTTCCCAAGTACAGTCATGCTCGTTATCACCCTATTGAACCTTGACCAGTTTCATCGCCTTCCTTCGAAGTTGCTTCATATCATACTCGACAATACGGATCGGCCTGCGATTCCCATCCGCCTCGGGTTCTATTTCGATGTCATCCAATTGATCCGGTGAAACAGTCATATCGGGGTCGTGCACGAACTTCCTTAACTGGGAAACATGAAATACATTGTGAACTCCTGCCATCTTGTCAGGTAACTCAACTTTATATGCCAAATTCCCAACTTTCTCGAAAACTGGGAATGGAATAACAAACCTTGGTGCCAACTTGCCCCTCCTACCAAATCGAATCACGCTCTTTAATGGGGAAATCTTGACAAATACCAAGTCACCAACGGAGAATTTCAATTATCTTCGTCTCTTATCAGCATAACTCTTCTGCCTATCTTGGGCAGCCTTCATTCGCTGTTGGATAACCTTGATCTTATCTAACGTTTCTCTTATTATTTCTGGCCCAAGCACAAACTTCTCACCGGTTTCTAACCAACATGATGGTGATTTGCACGGTCTTCCATACAAAGCTTCAAATGGAGCCATATCAATACTGGATTGATAACTATTATTATATATGAACTCCATTACATGCAAATGGTCATCCCATGATCCACCAAAATCCCATATACAAGCTCTCAAGAGATCCTCCAATATACGATTCACCCTCTCTGTCTAACCGTTGGTTTGAGGATGGTATGCGGTACTGTGATGTAATTCTGATCCCAAAGCCTTTTGTAAGCTCTTCCAAAACCCACTAGTAAACAACGGATCTCGGTCACTCACAATGTCTTTGGGTACTCCATGAAATCTCACTACCCACTTCATATACAGTTCTGCTAACTTAACTGTTGTTCTATTTGACTTGACGAGTATAAACCTTGCACTCTTGGTCAATTGGTCCACAATCACCCAAATGCTATCATGGCCCGATCTAGTCCTTGGTAACCCATCAATGAAATCCACTGAGACTTGTTCCCATTTCCATTCTGGAATTTCCAATGGTTGCAGCAAACCACTAAGCTTCTTTTGCTCGGTTTTAACTAGCTGGCAATTCATGCATTTAGATATAAACTTCCCAACGTCTCTTTTCATCCCTTCCCAGTAGTTGGTCTGCTTCATGTCTCGATACATTTTGTTACCATCGGGATGTATAGTCAGTTTTGAGTGATGACATTCTCTAAGTACTTCATCTCTCAATCCATTGACATTGGGCACAACTAGTCTCGCATTCTTTCTAAGCCATCCATCTTGATCAAGCCCATACTTGTTCATCTCCTCGTCGATTCCCATTTCTAACTTGGAGATGATTTCTAATAGATTAGGATCGTCCCTCTGACTGGAACCAATCCGCTCAAATAAAGTGGGTCTGATCGTCAAACTTGCTGACATTTCTGGATCCAATTCGCACTTTGGTCTAAAATCATAACGAGCGATATACTCCAGTTGCTTCCGTTCCAAAAACATAGCCCTTAAACTGGCATGTCTCCTACTCAATGCATCAGCTACCGCATTGCCCTTTCCTGATAAATATGCGATATCGAAATCATAGGAAGACAAGAATTCTAACCATCTTTGCTGTCGGAGATTTAGATCCTTCTAAGAGAAGAGATACTTTAACGACTTATGATCAGTAAACAACTCGAATCTTTTTCCTAAGAGATAGTGTCTCCACATCTTCAATGCGAACACGATCGCCGCCAACTCCAAATCATGGGTAGGATATCTTTTCTCATGCGGTTTAAGTTGCCGAATAGCATAAGCTACAACCCTACCTCCTTGCATCAATACAACACCTAGTCCGGTACTACATGCATCCGTGTATACTGTCATCTCTTCATTCCCTTTAGGAATGACTAACACTGGCGCATGCGTCAACTTTTCCTTTAGACTCTTGAATGCATTTTCACACCTTCCATCCCAAACGAAAACTTGATTCTTCTTGGTCAACTGAGGTAACGGTGCCGCTATCTTGGAGAAGTCTTGGATAAACTTACGATAATATCCAGCCAATCCCAAGAAACCGTAGCCACCTTCGTAGGGTCCACGGCAATACCATTCTCTGAAACAACATGGCCCAAGAACCTCATTTCCCTCCTCTAGAAGTGATACTTAGAAAATTTTGCTTTCAATTGGTGTTTTCTCAACACTTCCATCACTATCCTCAAATGTTCCTTGTGTTCTTCCTCTGTCCTCGAATAAACAAGGATATCATCCATGAACACAAGGACAAACTTATTCAATTGATCCCTGAATACCCTATTGATAAGAACCACAAAATAAGCTGGTGCATTGGTCAACTCGAATGGCATGACCAACCACTCATAGAATCCAGACGGCTTCCGAAAGGTCGTTTTAGGAAAACTCTCAACTGCTACTCGGAGCCGATGAAATCCTGTCGTGAGGTCCAATTGAGAGAACGCTCTTGCTCCTTCCAGTTGATCAAACAAATCATCTATCCGTGGAAGGGGATACTTATTCTTCCTAGTCACTTTATTCAACTCGCGATAGTTCACACATAAACGAAGGGAACCATCTGCCTTAGTGGAAAATACAACTGGTGCTCCCCACTCGGAGAGACTTCTTCGGATAAATCCCTTCTTCAAAAGATCGCTTACTTGCACCCCGAGCTCTCACTGCTCCCTTGGTGCTATACAACGAGGTGGCATCACTATAGGTCTGGCATCTTTCACTAAATCAATACAGAAATCAATCTCTCGGTGTGGTGGAAGTTCGGTCACATCCCCGAAGATATCTGAATACTGGCCAACAATGGGAACCCCTGATAACTCGTCCTGCGGAATGTCAAGGGAATTTAGAAAACTAGCCATCACCTCATCACTAGGTGGACCGCCAAACACTATCCTCCACCCTTCATCCGCCCTAATAGTCACCAAAAATGCCTTACAGTCTACCACCCCCCATACCTTTGGAGCCAATCGACTCCCAAAATAATGCCAAATCCAGTAAAGCCCAAAACAAAGCAATCACAAGCAAACATACATCCATGACTCGATAAGAACAAATTTCGGCAAATCATGCTAAGACTAGTCGAACCACCAATTGGGTTCGTCACCACTAAAGGTCTATCGACTATCTCGGGTTCCAATTCTAGCCTATCTACCAGGTCACTAGATATGAAGGAATGGGAAGCCCCAATATCAAACAATACTGGAACAAGAACATCATAAATAGAAAGCATACCTTGAATAATGACATTATTTCCTTTCTCCGCCGCAGTTGGGGCGTTCGACGAAGAAGGAAAAACATTAATAGCATATGCTTTCACAATCTCCTTCTCTTTAGGAGGTTGTGGACATTTATCCTTATGATGTCCCACTTGGCCTCAGTTGAAGCACCTCCTGTCCGCCGGCTTTGCTCGACATTCTTTGGCATAGTGGCCCTTCTTACCACAGCTAAAGCACTCAACATCTTTCTTATTCTTTTTCTGACCATCCTTAGCTTGGTTCTGCTTCCTCTTACTCTGGGAATCATTCTTGCCTCCACCGCTTGCTTGCGGCTCTGGCTCTCCTGTAGATGCAACAACGACCTCAGTCTTGGGTTTAGGATAAAGGCTCTCTGAACTCAATGCTTTCCCAACAATCGATTCAAAAGTCTCATCAATATGGTTTATAAGACTTTCTCCCAAGTACTGATCTAAGTTTATTATGAACTTCTCATTCTTCTTCTCGGCAGTAGTGATAAGAGATAATCCGTACTTCGATAAAGTATCGAACTCAACAATATATTCCGTGACTGCCCTACCATTCTGTTTAAGCTCTAAGAATTTCAATTATCTTCGTCTCTTAGCATCATAACTCTTAAATTGATCCTAAGTAACTTGATCCTCAGGGGTAACTTCCTTCATAGCATTCCACCAATTCATAGCCCGTCCTTGCAACTGGTGGGATGCTAGCTTTCTCTTCATTGCGTCTTCGATTCCCAGATCCTCGAAGATACGCTCACAACTATCAAGCCAATCCTGAGCTTCTGTAGCCGATTCCATTCCGTGGAACGGCTTCCCACCAAGACTAGTGCAGTCCTTACAGAGCTTGGCGAAATTGGCCCTAGGCGCCTGTACCGCTGCACCACCATCATTTGCAGCATTAGGATAAGCTCCCTGGACATCTCTAAGCATCTCTCGCATGAAGGTAGTAAAAATTTTCCTCATGTTAGGTACATTCCTATTATTGGCTCCTGAACCAGTATTCCTCGTATATCGGCTCATCGTTCAATCTGTAAAGAGAAAACGATTAACCATCTCTTCAGTGGTGCTAGTGCAGTGCGACTTCATCCTTAGATAAACTAATAGTGTATATATATAACTTTTGAAAACCCAAAATATAACAAATACACGCTCTCATATATGTACTATCTCTCCCTGGTGTATTTCCCTAGGTTAACTACACAACCTAGAGCTCTAATATCAAATGTGACAGCCAGCCCCGCACCAGCCAACATTTCCAATGAAATGCATTGTACTGACGTCTAATCAGCACTGGACGGTCATCAAAAGAAAGGAAAAGAGAAGGAATTTGAATGGTGAACCAACAAAGAACCTGTGGTATATCTCACAGCGCATGGAACAAAATATAATAATAACATAACTTGATATAAACAGGTGAGACAGTGCATAAGCTAAAAACAAAACCATCATAGCAGCGGAAAATTCAAAATACAGCTTATGATCCAAACCACTATTATTACAACTTTTAAAACTGTCTCTAAAGCAAAATAGGAAGGTACACTACTAATGCCCAAAGTAGTGACCAACAACAACACAGGGAGAATATATGGAAATGATACGTGTGAGCCTCCTGCTTGTCTTCGAATAGCTACTCGTACCGGCTAACCTGTCTCTAGTCTGCTCGTTTAGGTGCACCCAGAGTAATAAGAAGAGACAAAAAACTCTGGGTTAGACAAAATTCTGGTATGAGCGATAAGCAGCAAAAACAGAACAATAATAGGTATACATAACCATACCTGAACCTGGACCTGCAACCAAAGAGTTAGCACTACATGATGTACAATACTCTTAGGCAACACTAACGTATGGTGTGAAAATAACGGGGAGGGGGTGTGCATGTCATGGTGATAGCAAACATCAAACATAGCAATCATCCTCACATCTCTCACTTAGTGCGTAAAGTATACGATATCTACCACTTTGATCACCCAATCCTTTGCTACGATCACTCTGCCCCATGGAGTCACGATGACTCCACTACACTGATCCATAGCAACTAATCCTTTGCAATGTCCACTCTGCCCCCATGGAGTCATGACAACTCCACTGCACTAGCTCATAGCCTTGCTACGATCATTCTGCCCCATGAAGTCATGACAACTTCACTGCACTGATCCATAGCCAATAATCCGTCTCTCAGTGGTGAGTCAAAGCCATAGACATTGATAACCCCTTTGCACACGTCCCGTAGCAAAGTCCAACTCGTGAAGTTAACTCGTTGGCTCCCATCTAGATCCTTAGTTCTACTTCCTATTTGGACTACCTTTGCATCTCGGGTTTTTGGTCTTCTCCCGGTTCGTGAATCTTTAGTTTCCACTCAGTCCATTCGCTGTCCATGCTCGAAGACTAACTCGTGATCCTCCTTTGGTTCGCGGCTCATGACACCATACTCGGATCGTGATGATGCTCCAGTTCGTGACCCATGATCTCCATCTGGTCGGGGTCGTGACCGGCGGTTTGTGGGTGTGGCTCGTGAGTCCTACCCAGCTCGTCATTCCGATTCGTGATGCAGGGCTCATGGTGCTTCATCCAGGTCATCAGCTCGCCGTGGTTCAGCTCGTGGCATCAGTTCCTGACTTGTAGAGGGGAGCACGAGTGGGCCCTGTTTGTGAGGGGTACTCCATGATCGGGTCAGTTGTGACATGTGCTTCACAAACGGGGGTGTCTGACCAATTTCTACAACTTTTCCAACAAGCTATTTACGCCATACGACGGCATTTTCGGCGATTCTAACTTTACTAAGCAATCACAAAGCATACCAATACAGTAATAACATCATATAGAACCAATCATAAACATCAAAACATCAATAGTGTGTGTTATATAGGATCAAACATACCCAAAATCCATGTTTTCCCCTTAATCTTCTTAATCATGATTTAACTATATGGTTAGCAAAACATGTCCAAATTAACTCAAATTTCTAATAGAGGCCTAAAATAATATTTAAGAATTTCTAAATATTTTTTCGTAATTTTAACATGCATAATCTCGCTAATTAACACTAATCACCCCTAATTAGCCGTAATTAGTGAAAAACAATGCAAATCACTCACCTTAGCCATAAATAAAATCTTATATCTGAAACTCTACTATTTTGGTGCGGTTTCCAATGCAACACAGCAACTCTAACTCTGATTTGATGTTAATCTTCCTTGATTTGGTGTAGATTAAGCTAATACGCGATAAGAAAGCGATTTGGGATGATTTCAAAAGGTGGAGGCCATTGTTAGGGTTCCTAAGATGTAAATGGCAGCTGGAAAAATGAATAAAACTAGATTTCGTAACCCTATCAGCCCTCCCATAACCCTAATCCCGAAATGGGTTATGGGTCTAGCTGCTAATCACCCTAATTAGGCTCAGTTAAGCTGACCTTTCAGACCTTGTTTCAGCCATGTCTCCCAAACGGTAAGTCCGTTTGACTAATGTGACCACTCTACGGAAAGGTAAACCATCATCCGAATCCAATGGAAGTGGTTTTAGGTCAAAACTCATTTCCAATCAAAAGTTATAGATGAAACAAGACTTGCTAGGGGCAAAACGGTCATTTACAATTTGGCAAAAATCGTGAACATGGAAAATGACTCCAGTAGTCGTTCCCCAAAGTTACACATCTATACGACTTTGTATGAAAATGAAATAAATATTCTACGATCCTCCGATGCGTAGAATGTAGGTCGTTACATAATATATAATTAAGTACAACTTATTTCATTTTATTAGTCTTCTTTATCCTTTCTTAATTAATCAAAACCTTGACTTACACTGTCATCACAACCTGTTATTGTTGTTGTTGTTTATTATTAACTTAGTTCTCTTAGCTACGGTTTATTAATAAGTTCTCCTTTTCATTTATTATAACTTATGTTTTAATTTCGCTTTGTCCTTAGGACAAGCCTACCTATTATATTACCTTTTCCTTCATGTAATTATTTATAATAGGTTACATTCCCCATTCATCATATTTTCTCTTGGTTTCTAAACTTTAACCATACTTTTACTGTCGTAACATTCATTTAATTATTGTCTTGTGTATTCTCATTATTTTAGGAAAATATTTCACATACTTCATTAGATTGATTAGTGGAAAGATATAAAGATCCATTTCCATAATGCACGTAAATCAAGATCCATAGTTGAAAGCTATTTATTTTATTTGCATCATGGACATACATGTATCTTTTTATTTGATTAGTGTGTAATGCGATAAAAGAATCCCTATTTCACACTAATCCCTTTTTCCTTTCTTTTATTGCAACTACGTTCATAGTAATTTTACCGTTATGGAAATATATCAATTTTTCCCAAATCCATCTAACTCATTCCACTACAAATTTCCCTTTTTTATTTTCTGAGTTAGATGTTATTTACCACTTCCAAATCACTATGAATTTTCCATGCAAATTAGGCATATTTGTTCTTTTTCCATTATTCCCAGTTTCACTGTAATTTGATTTACAATATCTAATTTGTCGTTAACAACATTTTCAATAACATATTCACGTTTATTGTAAATTCCACAATTCTTGTATTACAATGATTTTTAATCCAAACAGAAGCTAACAAAATGGATTTGTACAATAGTATCTTCTTAACATTCTAGAGAATAAATTATATCATGATTACCACAAATTACAGTTATTTAACATGTTAAGAATAACAAGGAACATAAACGGTAAATATATCATTATCCAAATGGTTAATTCTAAATTCACTCACCTGACAGCTTCTCAATCCTTGAATCTGATTCAGATCTATGATTTTTTGGTTATCCTAACCGAACTGAGTATTAAAACAACCACAAATTTACAAATCTAATACTAAAAGAAGAGGGAAAGAAGGAAGGAAACCTAAATAAATCAAATTCAAAGTACTTACGTCACGTTGATCAGAAATCTAAACACCTATGTTGTAGATTTACATTCTTTATCTTGAAATATTAAATCAGAACCCCTAAAAGCTGATTTTCTAATTTTTAGAAGATTTGGAGAGGAATGAAAACGGTAGAGCCTTGGTATCGTCTTAGAAAATATGAGTAAAAGGCTAGGGCCTACTAGTCTATTTATAAGTGTATAGGGAAATTCTGATCCATCAGATTCGATAATACAAAATTTGAACCATTTAAATCAGAAAAATATGTCACTCAAAAATCAGATCTAGGCACGGGTAGGTCGACCCACCTTAAGGGTGTGTCGACCCTTTGGTCAACCTACATTAAGGGTCCTGAACGTATTTTCTACCGATTTGATTTTCTTATTAGCGTTATATAATAAAGTTTACTTTATTTCTTAATATAATCAAACTAAATTATTATTTTCTAGTTATAACTTATATTTAATTTCAAATTTCAAATTTGTGCACGTATATATGCATACAGCCTTTTAAATCTTTGATCGTTAATAACTTTCCCATACTGACTCCATTTGGGGAAAGTCATATATCAAAAATGAATCATAAAACTGCCACGAACACAATGGTATATGTTTCGATGCTAAATTCTGAAATCATAAATTAATTATATTTTCGTTTATTATTTAAATAAAATACGCAGTGTTACAACGACACTATACACCAAAAGCCTCAATGCATAGTAGCCACCGAAGTCTGAGTCCTGGCTCAGACACCACAACCGTCTCTCCTAGGATCTAGATCAGTGGAAGGATGAAGAGACCGAGTACGAAAGGGCTACTCTAGTGGACTCGGACATTGTTGTGGCGATCATCCTCGTCGACTTATCTCGGGTCTTGAGAGTTGAATCACAATTCTACCCATCTATCAGGAAAGAACTTGTGGATTTTCTACGAGTCAATTTGGATGTATTTGCTTAGACAACTCTGATATGTGTGGCACCGACCCAGAATCGCTTGTCACATTCTTGGTATCAACCCAAAGTACCTCCCCGTGAAACAGAAACGCCGAGTATTAAGGTTAGAGAGATCAGTGGCACTCAAAGAGGAGGCGGATAGGTTATTTGATAAAGGCTTTATCCGCGACACCCGTCAAAAAATCGAATGGGAAATAGCGGATATGCATCGATTGTTATGACCTACCTGAAAGATAGCTTTCCACTTCCGACGATCGACCGACTCATTGATTCTACCGTAGGTCATCAACTTCTCTCCTTCATGGATGCGTACTTAGGTTATAATGAGATTCCGATGTATATTCTTGATCAAGGGCACACTTCATTTATCACTGATCTCGGGCTATATTGCTATGTTGCCATGGCTTTCGGTCTTACAAATGCTGGGGCCACCTACCAACGACTGGCCAATCAAATGTTTAAGGATCCAATTGGAAGACCTATGGAAGTTTACGAGGATGACATACCCGTGAAAACGCGACTGTTAAACGACCACATCAACGACCTAGTGAAGATGTTCATTATTTTACATCAATATAGAATGAAACTAAATCCCTCGAAATGCTCTTTAGGCATTGCATTGGGAAAATTATTGGGTTTCATCGTCAATTCACAAGGGATTGAAGGTAATTCGGAAAAAATGAAGCTATTTGGGGGCACCGAAGCTCCAAATAACATCAAAGATTTTTAAATTATGAAGAGAAAGTGGCCAATCTAAGTCAATTCATCTTAAAAGAAATCGATAAGCGCATTTCTATCTATGATTTGATCAAGAAGGGGAAGCACAACTTAGCATGGACACCGGAATGCCTCGCGCATTTCAAGACCTCCTGAATCACTTAAAATGACCACCTATTCTATCAAAACCTATAGACTATGAGGATTTATTACCGATTTAGTTGTTTCTGGGCAGGCAAACTCGATGCTCGTGCACGAAGAAGATCGTGTCCAAAGCTAGTTAATACATCAACAAGAGATTGATGGAAGCCGAAAAGAACTATCCAAAGACTCGAAAAGTGTAACTTCCCGGATTTTAGTCGATTTATTTTGAACATTTAAATTTATTTAAACATTGACTTAAAAATATAAATGAATTTTAATATGGAATTTATTGATTTAATAATCGATATACGATTAATTTCAAAGATATTAAATTATCGTAATACGAAACGATAATAATTGAATTCGCAGTTAAAACTGAATCAAAATGATTCAGTCGATCAATATAAATTCTATCTGAATATAAATGATAATAATAATTTATTATCAGAGATTTATTTGTTTTGAATTTAAAATTTATTTATATTGATTTAATATGGTTACTCTATATATATGATCGAATTAAATTTCGGAATTTGTTCTGTTGAGTGCAGAATAGCGAATAACGTTGGAAAAGTCGGTTTTTACGATTGAATAGCGGTTCATAATTTCAAGTTAGGGACCACGAGATATTTTGGTATAATATATTAGTTAAAATCAAATCAAATAAAACGTAGACGGCCTATCTTTTACAACAGCCATCTCTTCCTCTTTAATACACATACTATATTGTTTCCCACTTTTTAAATCAAGAAAACATAGAATTTAATGGCAAGTACTCTATGTTCCCTCCTCTTCGTGTATAAATACATCACAACTCCTCTCTCTAACATTCTATTTTCATTTCTCAGAATAAAAAAAATTGGTTGATGCCTTAAATCAGCTTCAAGCTTTATAGCCTCATTTCCTCTTCATTCTTTTTCATCGTAATCAAAGTCGTGCTCCTCTTTTCTATAATTCAGAACATTTACGAATCAAATCTGCCAATAAATGGCAAATTTTAGCTTCGAAACGATAATAATTGAATTCGCAAAGAACTATCCAAAGACTCGAAAAGTGTAACTTCCCGGATTTTAGTCGATTTATTTTGAACATTTAAATTTATTTAAACATTGACTTAAAAATATAAATGAATTTTAATATGGAATTTATTGATTTAATAATCGATATACGATTAATTTCAAAGATATTAAATTATCGTAATACGAAACGATAATAATTGAATTCGCAGTTAAAACTGAATCAAAATGATTCAGTCGATCAATATAAATTCTATCTGAATATAAATGATAATAATAATTTATTATCAGAAATTTATTTGTTTTGAATTTAAAATTTATTTATATTGATTTAATATGGTTACTCTATATATATGATCGAATTAAATTTCGGAATTTGTTCTGTTGAGTGCAGAATAGCGAATAACGTTGGAAAAGTCGGTTTTTACGATTGAATAGCGGTTCATAATTTCAAGTTAGGGACCACGAGATATTTTGGTATAATATATTAGTTAAAATCAAATCAAATAAAACGTAGACGGCCTATCTTTTACAGCAGCCATCTCTTCCTCTTTAATACACATACTATATTGTTTCCCACTTTTTAAATCAAGAAAACATAGAATTTAATGGCAAGTACTCTATGTTCCCTCCTCTTCGTGTATAAATACATCACAACTCCTCTCTCTAACATTCTATTTTCATTTCTCAGAATAAAAAAAATTGGTTGATGCCTTAAATCAGCTTCAAGCTTTATAGCCTCATTTCCTCTTCATTCTTTTTCATCGTAATCAAAGTCGTGCTCCTCTTTTCTATAATTCAGAACATTTACGAATCAAATCTGCCAATAAATGGCAAATTTTAGCTTCCCATGATGGAATTGGAAGCTCGCGGTTCAGTTTTAGGGCTCGACTGGGTAGAAGCTAGGGGATGACGGAGATTTAATGGGTGGCGCAGACGTACTCGGGGTGAGGAGGGGAGTAAGAGGATGAAGTTTGGTCAACTGTGGTGATAATGAACACGATATTTTCCTATAGCCGAGGCAATTAAGGCCGAAGTCATGGGTCTGTGGTGAGTGTTGCGAGGTAGTCGTGGTTTCTGGTGGGCGACTAGCCAGTGGAGAATGACAGTGACAGGTGATTCTCGTGAGTTCTGTAGTGCGGAGGTTAAGGAAATTAAAGTTGTGATAGCTTTATGGTGATACGGTGATGTGTTTGGGGTTGAACTGGAGTAGTTGAACAGTGGGTGATTGAGTAGTGTAGTGGTGTAACAATCGGAAATTTTAAGTGTATTTTATTTAAATATTTGATTTAAATTTTGATTTCTATTTTATTTTATTCGTTTAAAACTCAAATTGTTTGTATATTATAAAATAACTATTTTAATTTATGATTTAAAAATAAATATATTTTGTATTTTGTTAATTAAATATATTTTATAATGCAAACCAATATTTGTAATTTCTAAACTTACTTATTGAAGTAGAATTTAATCGTATCTATTAATTATAATTTGAATTCATTCTTAGATTTTTCATTTAAATATTAAACTTGTATTCTATTTTGTTTACCAATATTATTAAGCTTTGAATTCTTTCTTAATTTTATTTAAATAGGTTAGCTCATATTACTATATAATTTGATTTAATCTTTGATTTAATTTCAAATATTCCCTTATTGACCAGCTATTTATATCGATTGACTATGGTTGCAAAACATCGTTCAATTTTTCATTTTTGGATTTGTTTCCTTTATGGATTCATTTGCTTTATTATATTTCTATTGTGTTCTTTTCTGATTCGTTATTTTAGTTTTTTTCTTTCATTATCTATAATATCTTAAAATGCGTGTACATGTTAATATAATACACACGGATCATGTAATATGTTGTATAACACACAAGTATGAAATAATAGCTGATCATAGATATATATATATATATATATATATATATATATATATATATATATAAAGTGTAGATGCAGTAAACTAAAAAAATCACAGCAGGGATTCTTATACTGGTTCAAAGCACCGTCCTACGTCCAGTCCCAGACTCTTGTCTGGATTTTCACTAATAACCACCTCACTTCACCCGGAGGAACATGTATACAACACCCGAGCAGACGAACGGGATTTCACTCCTCTTACAACACTGAGGACTTCAACACGTGCCTCTTACAACACCGAGGACTTCAGGTAAGATGAATATACTTTGTTGTTGACAATATGTGTTCTTGATAACATGATTTTGTCACTTGTAGTACAAACTTCCTATAATCTTATCCTCAAATAATATATTTGTGTATATGAAGATTTGGAAGTGGATATCGTATTGAATCAAAAGAATAATAGATTCTATGATTCAAAGGATATATGATAGAATATGAGCAATTTGAGCACTTGAGAGTTCAAGAATGAAATCAAGAGAATAGAGATTAGATTGATATAATTGGTGATTTGAAATGATGATTACATGATGTTTGAATAAGGAATAAACAGTTATAACTATTCATGAAGAGTTACAAACAACGGTCATGTTTATTAGAGAGGAGAAAGAGAAGCAACCGTTGAAGAAATGGAAGTGTCTATACGAAAGGTTGTTTTCTGGAAGAAAACGGTCGAAAGGTCAAAAAGGACCACTGGACAGGAATTTGAATATATATATATACACATTATGTATCCTTGTGCACATTAACTGTGCATTCCGGGCAGAAACGGTCGACCGCCTGTTTTTCAACCGGTCAACCGGTTTAGCCCAGATTGCACAGTTAATATGCACTCATATATTCTAATATATATTCAAAGATTGGAGGTGTGAGATTATTTAAGGATAGATTTTAACATAAATAACACTACTAAATACCAAATAATCAACCTCTAATGTATAATTCCAATGAATATCTTCATTTTCTTCTTTTTGTCAATCACGGCGTATTTCTATGTCAGAAATCGAAACTCTATGAAAATCTTGACTCAACATTCTCCCCTTTTTTGATTGATGACAATATACTTCTGAATCTCCCCCTGTATATGATCTCCCCCCTGAGATTATGCCTGTAAATCTATATTTTATATTTTCCTGCATATACACTGTTAGCGCAATTTTCTCCCCCTTTGTCATCGACAAAAAGGAGGTGATGAATAAACGAGAACGTAAATGATATGAGCAGGATTATAAGCAACATACACTACTACCATAGATCAAGAGTTATCAAGAGTCACAAAATACGATCATACACATAAGTCTAGTACGAAATAAACTACGACACTATTTAGATACAAGTTCTGAATCATGTCTTAAAACAAAATAAAGCCGTAAGTACGTTGAAAGAGATAAAGAGATAAACTAAGTAGACTCGTTCCGATCCCATCTCATCTTCCTCTTCTTCTTCTTCTTCTTCTTCAACAAGCTGACTTTTCATGCGTCCACGCGCATGACTAGTTCCCGAGCTTGCACCCTCTTCGGAAGATGTCCAATTTAAAGAAGGAGGAGCTGGATGTGTGTCGGGGTCTTGAGCTTGCATAGATGAGGATGATGCACCACATGATATTGCTTCCCACAAAGATCCGAAGAAAGATTTAAGTTTGTCAAAGTGTTTATCCATCTTTATATCCATACGCTTAAGTCGTGCTTCAAGGGGAAATTGATTGCGAGCAATAGTTTCAAGTGATTCCTTTGTAGAGGAAAATGATCATAGAAGTTTAACTTCCTCAGGTTTTAGGCGGGACGATTGTGATGAAGCTTCTTGATGTCTTTTTTCTTTCCATTGTTCAAAGGGCATAATATTGAAGTATGGAGCGGGAAGCTTCATCCGTGAAATCGATGCTTCGTTAATGCATTTGGGCTTTGAAACAGTCGAATCAGGAGATTTGATGCCATAATCAAGTAGTAGACGCGTGATATATTCATTATAAAATAAATGCGGCCTGGAACTCTCATTAACTTGCAATATCTCATCAAAAATCATACCAATCCAGTTGATACGAATATTCCCGTAGATTATATAATGCTTTGAAATTTTCTTTGTAGAAGGCATCAAAATTTCCTATTCTCAGAAAAAGGGAGTATATAAGGATGTGATGAATAACTCTCGCAGTAGGTCATAAACCTATGGATTTTGTACTATCCTTATCATCTTCAATGAATTGATGACTAACATGATCACGTACATGGATATTACAAAAATTACTTGAAAATTTTTCACCTAAAAATGAAGGACCAAGGACATTTGCCATTCTTTCTTTCACACGAGATAAAGGCTTGTTTGCCACATACTACAGACCAAAGGCATTGAGAGGGATTTTCTGGTTTGTACTTCTCTAAGTTTTGGTTAACATAGAATAACTTGATCATAACATGGTTAATCGATACATTATTTTGATCAAAGTCAATTAGGTTTTCAATATCGGCACTCTTTGCTAAGCTAAGAACATGATAATTAGATAAATCAACGAACTTAATGTATGAACCCGGATGGATTTTAAAATCTTTCATCTCATTCCACCTTTTGACTGCAATTGGATCTACAAGCTATTTCTTGACAGAGAGATCGACTGGTTGTGATTCGGAGGATAAAGCTTGCTTTAATTTCTTTTGTGGAGGAGCCATTTGGGTGAGATTGGAAGAAGAATTGATTTCTAGGGATATAAAGGTTTTGGAGTAGAAAACGTTTGAGCTAAAAGAAGTGAGGAGATGGAGTAAAAAAATAAACGTATGTGGACCTAAAAAAAAAAAAACTGTCCGAAATCGGTCGACCGCCTTGAATTCACCGGTCGACCGTTTTCAACCAGATGATAAAACGGTCGACTGGTGGAATATTAGTGGTCGACTGGTTTACCAGTGAGCTGTTTTTCTTGTTTCTTGCTCTTATTTCTGAGTTTTAATGGTCCATATAATATTGAATTTATTCAAAAAATGATATATATATATATATTAGTACATGAAAAAAATACGAGAATACAATCACAATATTAATTAAAAATTTAATGAGAGGTAGAGGAATTGTGATCGATGGACTCTTCTTTGACATTGTTAATGCGTGGTTTCCATGGCGACCACTTTTCTTTTGCTCCTTCATTCCGATTATAGTTCCTTTCCCATGAATTTCGGCTCCTAGAGGATGAAGGTACGTGTGGCATTGGCTCGTATATGCCATGTTTGTTTGAACCACAAAAGAATGTTGCCAGTCGTTCCGATGTCAGTTGTTTCTCATAATGTAGCTGTCTTTGAAGATCATTTGATGTTTTTGGTAATGATGAATCTTGTCGATCTTTTCTCTAGTGCTGGGTGAACAAAACAACGCTTTCTTTGCCCTTTTCGAAGTCGGCGTATTGCCAGGAGTATGATTGCATTTGTGATGACACTTTGATTTGTATTTTGGAGTTTCGGGAGAGTGATACTCCTCCGGCTCAGAACTTATGACAGAAATATGGGATTTTTGAGCATACTCATCACATATATGTGCCATGATCAGTTTGGGAGATTAAGATGGAGAGAATAGCAAGTTTATATAGGTTTTTCCTATATATAAACTTGAGTCTAGGAATTAACATGAATTATTGGCCGTAGAAGATTTAAAAGCTCATATTCAATTTTCGTAATATAACAAAAGCCAAAAATAACTAATGTTTTTAGGAAATATAAATCGGATGTGAAATGAACTAATCAAAATATAACATTAGTGATAACATTATTTGTCAAGTTCTTTTCTAGAGATAAGACCAAGCTCTCTACGTAATTTTATCAAGTTAGACTCTAGTAGAGGCTTAGTAAAAATGTCCGCTAGTTGATTATCAGTTTGGACCTATTCGAGACATATATTTCCTTTTTCGGTATTATTTCTAAGGAAATGATGACGGATATCAATGTGTTTGGTTCGAGAGTGATTCACTAGATTCTTAGAAAGTTTTATAGCACTTTTGTCATCATAGTATATAATAGAATTTGATAAATGAATATCAAAATCTTGAAGTTTTTGTTGCATGTATATTACTTGAGTACAAGCGAGAGCTGCTGATATATATTCAGCTTCACACGTTGATAGTGAAACACAATTTTGTTTCTTACTAAACCAAGAGACAAGTGATTTTCCAATGAAATGGCATGTACCACTTGTACTCTTTCTATCCGTTCGAGAACCTCCGAAATCAGCATCGCTATATGATACTAATTCGAATGGACATTCTTTTGGATAGAAAAGACCGAAATCTTTGGTATTATTAAGATAACGAATTATACATGTCACTGCTCGTAAGTGTGATTCCTTTGGATCTGCTTGAAAGCATGCACATAGACAAACACTCATCATTATATCTGGACATTTAGCTGTGAGATAAAGAAGAGAACCAATCATGCTTCGATATAGCTTCTGGTCAACGCTCTTACCATTTTCATCTTTTTCAAGATGTGTAGTTATACTCATGGGAGTAGGTTTACCAGATGTATTTTCTAATCCGAAGCGTTTGATAAGATTCCTACAGTATTTTTCTTGATTAATAAAAATACCATTTGGAAGTTGTTTGATTTGAAGTCCAAGAAAATATGATAATTCTCCCATATGAGACATTTCAAATTCTTTGGTCATAATATTTGCAAACTCTTTAGAGTTATCATTTGTTGAACCAAAGATGATGTCGTCTACGTATATCTGGATAACTAGAATATCTTTTCAAGAATGTTTGATAAACAAAGTCTAATCAAATTCACCTATTTGAAATCCTGAATTAATAAGATAGCTACGTAGTCGTTCACACCAAGCACGAGGCGCTTGTTTTAAACCATACAGAGCTTTCTTAAGTTTGTACACATAGTCAAGATATTTTTCATGTACAAACAAAGGAGGTTGTTCGACATATTCATTCTCTTTGATAAATCCATTTAGAAAAGCACTCTTGACATCCATCTGATAAAGTTTGAAATTATGGTGACAAGCAAAAGATAATAGGATCCTAATAGCTTCTAGTCGAGCAACTGGTGCAAATGTTTCTTCATAATCGATACCTTCTTCCTGATTATACCTTTGTGCTATTGACCTTGCTTTATTTCTGGTGATATTATCTTGTTCATCAGCTTTATTTTTAAAGACCCACTTAGTACTAATAATTAATTGATCAGTTGGTCTTGGAACAAGTTCCCAGACATCATTGCACTCAAACTGATTTAATTCTTCCTGCATGGCAATGATCCAGTAATCATCAGTAGCAGCCTCTTTTGGATTCTTAGGTTCGATATTTGAAAGAAACGCGACATGACCCATTTGATGGAGTTGACTCCTTGTTCTGACTTGCGATGTTACTTCCCTGATTATATTTTTTGAGTATGATGATCTCTTAATATTCTCGGTGGAGATTGTATCCTTGGTGGAGATTGTCTCCTCGGTGGAGATCGTAACTCACATGGTTGAGGAATATTTTCAACAACTATTTCAGAGTCAGAATCAACACTTGTGATTATTGGATTATCAGTGACTATAGTTTTGTCATCATCTGAGATAATTCGAGGATGCTGATAGAATTCATCAAAAGAGACATGAAGTGATTCTTCAATAGTTTTAGTTCGTTTATTAAACATACGATAAGCCTTGCCTCGTTCCGAATAACCAACAAATATAACTTCATCGGCCTTTGGATCGAATTTACCGAGATGGTCATTATTTAAGATAAAGCACTTAGAACCAAATACTTTGAAGTATGAGATATTAGGCTTTTTTTGTTAAATAATTCATAAGAAGTTTTCTTGGTGAGAGGACGAATGGATACACGATTCAAAACATAACAAGCAGTTACAACCGCTTCTGCCCAGAAATGTTTTGATAAATTGGTTCCATTTAATAATGTTCTTGCACATTCTTGTAAGGTTCTATTTTTCCGTTCTACTACTCTGTTTTGTTGTGGAGTTCTAAGAAATGAAAAATTATGATATATACCTTTCTTTGTACAAAAATGTTCAAATTCATTATTTTCGAACTCTCCGCCATGATCACTTCTTATATTTTTAACTTTAAGCCCTTTCGATTTCTGAATTCTCTTAGCAAAAGATTTGAAATGTTCGAAAGTGTCGCTTTTGTTTTTCAAGAAAATTGCCCAGGTGTAACGAGAGCAATCATCAACAATTACAAACACATATCGAGTGTGATTTATTGACTGAACCTTAGTTGGTCCAAATAAATCCATATGTAGTAACTCAAGTGGTTGTAATGTTGATATGATTTTCTTGGATTTAAAAGATGATTTGGTCAATTTTCCTAATTAACATGCGTCACACATATTTTCAACTTTAAAGCTCATTTGGGTAGCCTTCTAACTAGATCATTTTTGGCTAGCTTGTCGATAGTTCTGAAGTTTATATGACAGAAGCATTTGTGCCATAGCCATGGATCATTATCATTAGCCACAAGAAACATATCTGAATTATGATTAATATTCATATTTAGAATATGTATATATTTCTATCTCTATAACCTTCGAAAACTAAATTATGGTCTTTATCTAAGATACTACACTTATTATCTGAAAAATAAATTGTAAAACCCTTGTCGCGTAACTGACTAATACTATGTAAGTTATGTTTCAAATTTCTAACTAGCATGACATTGGTACTAAGAGGTAAGTTAGATGTACCACAATTGCTCACATCGCCTTTGCTGATGATATATCCTTTGAATTATCTCCAAAAGTAACGGAGCCACCATCTGAGTATGTAATATTTGTCAATAAGCTCTTGTCTCCAGTCATGTGCTATGAGCAACCACTGTCTAATATCCACTTTCCTCTTTTCCTAAGTGGGACCTGCAAAAAATAAAATTAAGTCCATGGTACCCACTTTTCATGGGGTCCTAAGAGTTAGGTCTTAGGAATCCAAACCCATACGGGTCCGGTATCCGCTTTATATATATAATTAGAATTAAGATGCATAGAATTCGCGAAATGCCGAATATATTTGTTCCTAATCAAATTGTTATTTGTTGTAGGAACCCATATCTTGATAGTCTTGACATTTTTCTTTTGAAACTTCACAACTGATTTTGGCTTGGAATATAATAAGCTAGGACCAGTAGATAGGAATTTGAATATATATATATACACGTTATGTATCCTTGTGCACGTTAACTGTGCATTCTGGGCAGAAACAGTCGACCGCCTGTTTTTCAACCTGTCGACCGGTTTAGCCCAGATTGCACAGTTAATGTGCACTCATATATTCTAATATATATATTCAAAGATTGGAGGTGTGAGATTATTTGAGGATAGATTTTAACATAAATAACACTACTAACATACCAAATAATCAACCTCTGATGTATTATACCAATGAATATCTTCATTTTCTTCTTTTTGTCGATCACAGAGTATCTCTATGTTAGAAATCAAAACTCTATGAAAATCTTGACTCAACAATATCTGGATTTTTTTCGTTATCGAAACCATGCGTCCCTTCTGCTTCAACTCCGAACATACCGTTCTTATATTTTGAAATTTAAAATAGGAAATTAAGGGTGTGTTTGGTTTCAATTTTGAGTTTTCAATTTTGAGTTTTCATGGTTGTTTTCAATTTTCCATTTTAAATGTTTTCACTATTTCTTAAAATGCGTTTGGTTATCCTTTTTTTGAAAACAAGTTTTCAAAACCAAAAATTGAAAATGCGTTTGGTTTGAAATATAGTTTTCAAATTTTGAAAATTTGAGCTTTCATTTTGGCAATTCAAACATATATTATTTAAATAGTCGCCCCCAATGATATATACTGTTCATTTTTCATGTTTGCATGAAAATACTACATGTTGTAAATCGAACAAAAAACAAAATGAAAAATTCAAACAAAAAGAAGTTGAATAAAAACAACTTTAAATATATCAAGCTGCTAATTAAAAACTATTATATATGAAAGATAATAAGCTGAATTCTAAACATAATGATTAAACATTAGAAAGAATACAATATTTTAAATTACATAAGGCCGAATAGTACATGAATAAAATTACAATAAAATAGTTGATAACACGGTTTTAAAGTTAACATAAGAGATAGGCTAGATAAAGAGAAAGTTGAAAGAGAACAACTCAAGCATCTATCATAACAATATGATATTTATATTAGCCATAAACTTTGTAAGCAACGTGCTTCTGATGTCTTCCAAGTTACATATGCAAATGATAGTACAAAAGTAAGACATCTACTGAATCACAACATAAAAGTAAATAAAAATAAGAGTACCTGAACAACTCAAATATGTTACTGAAATAAAGATGGATTGATTTATTAAATTGGAATTGAAATAAAATTGTACCTGAACTATAAATGACGAGTTGTCACATACTCGTTCCACATCCTTGTGGCTATTTGATCTCTAACATATCCCATTTGAGCCGATTGACTAACATTAAACTGCACAACCTCTTGTTCATGATTTGACTCCAATATGGGTTGAAATACCATGTTTTCAGATGAATATTCAGTAAATAGAGTATCCATCGTGTGTTCTTCCCGAATAAAGTTGTGTATTGTGCAACATGCAATTGGAATTTGCCTTTGTCTAGAAAGCGGGAAATTTGTCATCAACTTTAAAATAGGAAATCTTGCTTTTAGAACTCCAATACAACGCTCAATAATGTTCCGACATGATGAATGTCTATAGTTAAATAAGTCTTTCTTTCCACGTAGTCTTCCTTGTCCGTTATAGTCACGTAAATGATATCTTTATCCACGATAAGGAGAAAGAAATCCAGGTATGTTTGGATATCCAGAATCAACAAGATAGAATTGTTCTACAAATAAATTATAAAAACCATCATATGAAAGAATTGTACTTTTGAATAAGTTAATTATAAATATTTGTAAATTTTTGTTATCTATCACAAATAAAACTAGTTAAAAGTACCTCCTCGTGGCAATGGAAATTTGTTGCTTGGTTTTGAAACTGCATCGATAAATACTCGAGAATCATTAGCGGTACCTTCCCATCCAGCATATACAAATATGAATCTCATATCGAAGTCACATGCAACCATCACATTTTGTGTCATGGCATTTTTCCTGCCACGGAAGGATGTTTGCCTTGAAGAAGGAGCCCACGCTGAAACATGTGTTCCATCTATTACTCCAATACAATTCTGTTGTATGATATTAAATGACAATATTACTATTATTCCATTTCTAACTAGATAAATATCATAAGTATTCGATTGTATCACCTTGAAATGAGGATACTTTTGCAAAAGACGCTCATGGACAGTATTCTGATTTTTTGGTTGAATAACCTCCATGCCTAACGAGCAAACAGCTCGCAAAACTTTACGAAACCATTTTGAGATTGTATGATTGGAATGCTGAAAACGATCACCAACCACTCTGTAGCGTGTTGTGTGTCCTATAATCATCAAAAACATAGCAACACCCTCCTCAGCATCCACTTTTTTACCATTTTTTAGTAGTCCCTTCTCTTTCAAAGCATTACAAAAGTTCAGAAACACATGTTTTTGCATGCGAAACATTTCATGACAGACAGATGGATGCCCATTTAAAATCTCAAGCATAAATCCTTTTCCGGTAAGAGATGATGTCCTACAAGGCCTTCCACTAACGACACTTCTTCGGTTAGCAAATAAAAAATTAATCATCATTATATCTTCATTGTCATCTGATGTAATGTCATCCATTGTTATGGAATCATCATCGCTTGAACCATTGTCGCTTGAACCATCATTATATATGTTTGAAATTTCACCTAACTCAACAGGCATCTCACTGGAAAAATGCTTAACATGAATTCATCATTTAATGAACTTTTGCATTTATAATAAATTTTCAAAAGGTTGACTGAAAAATTAGACAAGTTTTAAATTATAAACTTACTTGGTAGAATTCATTATGCTCTCTTCATCCATGTTATAGTAACTTTAGTACCTAATATAAAGTTAACGGAGCAAATGTCAAACAAATACGTGTTATATGTAATATAAAATTTGTAACCATGGGTAGAATTTTATCATTAAACAAAAATATCAAAGGCTTACTGCAACCAAAAAACACAGCTTCACATATCATGGAAAAATCATCACAAGGCATCCAAAAACAAAGACCACAATGGAAAAATAAATTGACATTCACAACAGGCCATTCACATCAACAATACATGGAACAATGCAGCTCTACAGGGAAAGAAGAATAGACACCACCAGACCCAAACACTACATGATGGTAGGGAGACAAAATGAGAAGCAACATGTGTCCAGAAAATCCAAAGTGAAATTAGACATAGCATTGGCAGCAACTTCAAACCAGAAAAAGGCATAGACACCACCAGACCCAAACATAACAACGCACAAACAATCATAACAACATAACAATGTATCATAGTTTAGAATTAGCTAAGCTCCTAGCACAAAAGAACAGTAGAGCAAAATACAACAATAACATGATTTAATTCAGATAAACATTATGTGAATCAAAGAAGCTCTAAAACAGGTAAGCGCCTATGCTCCGCCATCTTCACAAATGTCACTCGAAAAGCTGGATCCTTAAAAGCTTTTACTGCTTTGACATAAACTTCGTTGGTCACCTCGGTCATGCTATTCAATATATCTAAACAAGCCATATGTGAGTAAGGGCCCAAATCAGTGGCACTGCTCTCCGAAGTAGATGAATTTCTCTGAAGGCGTGCAAGCTTTTCTTTCAAGCATGCATTTTTCAACTCAGCTTCTTCACTACGTATGCTAATCCACTTTTCCATAAAAGCTTCAAGTTTGTATGTCTTGTTACTTTTCAATTTCTTATGACGACGATCGTTCGTACTCGTATCATCACTCATACGGAAGCTTGCTCCATCATCATCTTCGGTCTCCACGTGCACATGCACTCCTTTGGATAAGAAATTTTCTTCTAATTGTCGTTCTTCATCTGAAATAGGAGGTTGCTGAGTAGAAGCATTTCCCAATCCACCTGTGGCGGTTGTCCCACCAAATATCTCTCCAAGAATTGCATAATGCTCACATCCTTCCTTCCTAAATTTCTTATACTCCGTCTTGTTTTTCTATAATTGCAAAAGTAATATATTATATATTATTTAATTACAATATTTACAAGGATTATAAATTTTAGTTTAATTGTACATTTTTTCATAACGTATATTACCGTATAGAAGTGTTGCCAAACTTCTTCTGGGGCATTGACTTGATTTGTATTAGAATCCCATGTAACTCCCGTATGTGCTAAAAGATCAGATAATAGACGATGCTCACAACGAAGACGATTCCATTTTCCTTTTAGCTTATCTATCCCATAGTCTAATTGCGTTGCCTGAATCATCTGTTGATTAATCTGACCCCATACGTCTTTTGTGAAAGTAGAACATTGTAATTTTCCCGCTTTCACATTCTCATAAAGTATATCAATGAAAATCTTCTCATTCTTTGCAGACCATGACATCGGTTCTTTTGTTTTTCCACCTCCCATATTCTATTTTTTAAGAAAAAACAACCTTATAAGTGGTTCCTCAAAATGACAGGGGTTTCAAAGAACTAGAGAACCTCTCAAAGGACTAGAGAAGAGCATCATATATAATTAGAAAAAACTATGAACAAGATCATAACAAGTATAATCCACTCACGAAAAATCATAATTGTCCAACACTATTAATCTGCACTAACTTTATAAGTCAAACACAGGCAAGATTGCTACATGTGTGTGCATTTGAGGAAGGTTTGTCTCAAGTATCATTCTTTGCTAGTAATACTTGGATGATTACAAGAATTTATTCAACACATGAATATAGTTTCAACACATGAAAATAATTCTAACACATGAATATTATTGAAAATTTCGGCAGCATAACGGCAGGGTAGTTAAAACCGACACCGTCCCTAGTACGGCTCCTCGCTCTACCTTAAAGCCTCGCAGCTTTTGACAATGGGGATTTTCAATATCTAGTTCGTACGCAGACGAAATTTCCCATATACTAATCCTATTGGGATTTCAACCACAATCAATCATTTCAAATCAATCATTCATGATATTCACCAAATTTCACATCAACCAATAATCCAAACAATATTACAACCAATATATATCGTCCATGGTCTGTGGACGAGGGAAGTATATATATATATATATATATAGATATACGTATATAACTATGATATACGTATATAACTATGACATAGATAATCTGAAAGAATTCTGGCTACGAAATTGAGCTTGTATCATCAATGGTAAATGTATTCATACCTGGTTATCAATAGTTAAATTGTCTGCTTCAGTTTTTGTTATGTAACCCTGAATGCCTGCTTCTATCTGCATTGTGTACGATAATAAATGGTGATAAATACAATCAGACTAGCTAGGTTACAACTTTAATTTTGTCATGACAGCAATTAAATGGTGCATAAACAAATGCATAAGACATGTGAGGAAAAAAAATACAGAATAGACCATTAAGACACTAGAAATCGATGAGAAGGCAGTTATCAGTTTATAGGAAAACTCATAATAGAGTGAACAATTAAGACAACAGAAACAAAATTACATTCAAAAATAATAAAAATTTGCAACATATATAACATGTTTTTTTTTTCCTTTTAGATGAACCTGAAAACCAATATATAGTAGTAAACCCAGAACAGACAAGTATTTATTTAGTAAAGTGGCAATACGATTATACAAAAAATTAACCAATTTAGTTAATAGGAAGAAAAATTCTGTTAAAAAGGCAGTCGAATCTACCTTGCAGCTAAGTAGATATTAAATCAAGAAGATATTAAAATGCAGGTATTAAAATGCAGGTATTAAAGCTCTCTAATTTCGGTTTATTTGATGTACTTTATTTAGAGTACTGTGCTAGAAAATGGTAAATTGCTAACTCAATTTCTTCCGTTGTTCACTTGTAAATTCTTGATCCAACTTTTACAGTTGTTTGGGCGAAACACTTAGTCAGGTATGCATAAATTTTGAAAAGTAACTACAACCCCTCCCCCCTCCCCCAACTTTTACAGTTGTTTCGGCTTCCTTTCCTGCACATCCCGTGTCCTTTTTCTATTCAGGCTAGCGCTTCTCTAACCAATAAGGTAATAAATTAATGTGACCCCATATTGGGTTAACCATAAAATTGTAAACAAAAAACAACAGCACCAAAATCATGTTCCATGGCCTTATGTCTATATTTGCACAAGAATATTTGGACAAGAGTAAATGCCTAGGGTACATAAGAAGGTTAAATTCCTCTGCTCTCATCTTCCATGGCCTTATGTCTATATTTGCACTGTTTAAAAAAATGATTATGGTAATTATGGTTTAGAGCGCATAGCAACTGAATTATTGCCTAACCCATCATAAAAAAAATGCTTTGTTTCGCATATATGCATCACATGGTCATGGCACATATATTTGTAGCTAGTAAATTTGTTGAGTACGTACACCTGCACCTAATTCCAAGAACAGGGAACATGAAAAAATAGAATAAAATAAGCACTCAAATATAAATAAACACACTTGAACAAAAACAATAAGGGACCTCAATAGTTGATTTAGAATGCAAGGCATGATTCTTTCATTACTGAGATTCAAAAAAAAAAAAAAAAGAACAACATTTTAATATTTAGTAGTTAAAAGCATAATTTTGGTACTTCAAATGTCAGCATACCATTATTGCATCTTACCACATTTCCCATTTTGATCTTTAATAAGATTAAGGACAACATGATAATGATGTCCAATTCTGAAGTCGTCAATCTATATAGTGGAACTAAAATGCAGGTATCCCAAATGTTTCATCATGTCCAATTCTGTTTTAATATTTTGTAGTGCATAAATATACCACATGTACAATAAGGTACATAAATATACCATATGACACCCCTAAGTTGAAGACAAAAGAGCACAAAGAACCAACACACAACTAAAAAAAACAGAGCTTGCACAAACTGTTTTCAGAACTGAAATGTTTTTTTTAAAGAATGAAACCAAACACAAATGAAAGTGAACACAATTTGCATTTATGTGACTGCAACCAAAATGCACAAACATTTAATCAATATCACTAAAAAATAGAACAAAGTCATGTTTCTAAAAAGCAACATTAAAGAGGCATCCCGTATATAAAAAAAAAAGATAAAAATCCGCAACATAAAAGCTCATATTACAATTTTTTCAATTTACTAATGGATTCAAAAATATCATAAAACTGAATTGCACATTTTATGTTATTAAGTAACCTAACTCATGCTCAAAACAAATAACGTTTGAGTTAGTTCATTTCCAGAGAATTCCAACGACATGTGTCCAGCTGAAAATATATAAAAAGAGAACAGTATTTAAAAAAAAAACCTAGAATATGGAAAGATGGACATTTACTCAAAAAAGTTGTGAACGTAAAAGGTACGAAGTAAAGAGGCCATGTTGAAATAGGTGCACTAATTATGCAAATTTATTAATGTAAGATTAAATACTGACAAGAGTAGAAATGCCTTTATTTGAGTCCTGTGCATCAAATAGTTGAAAAGGAGATAGGTAACAGAGAGGCTGCTAGACTTGCAGATTGTGGAGAAGAGTTAAAATGAGTGGTGCATGAAAATTAAACATGGACATCGTTGTTCAATCGCCATTGAATAATCATTTCCCATGGATATGCAACTAACACCAAATCGATGCACCAACCAAAATTCATTTACTTCTGTCAACTTAGAAGTTGGCATAAGTGTAGAAGTGAACTATTGTTGCTTCAGTAAATCTTAGCAACAAATGTAAGTGCTTATAACTAAACAATCATTTGTATATAATAACTAATACAATTTGCATTGCAAAATGGATTTATTTCAATATATATAAATGGGTTTAGAACTGGAAAGGGGAAAATCCTAGAATAACCAATCAAGATTACACTTGAACCCTCTAACCTATTATAGTTAGATGATAGAATCAACTTAAAATCCATTAATAACATACAGAGGTAATGGAAGTTAGTTGCAAAAATTGATCATGATGCAATCATTTTTAAAACAAAAAAATATATCACCAAATGTTTTATAAATTATTAGCTGAACCAACAAGCCATTGTGGAGTTTGACCAAAAAAGGGAAAAAAAAATATCTCAAACATTATTGTCGCAAAATACTGGAGGTGGTAAACATTATTTTCCATGGTTTGCTGGCTGTCAGAAACCAAACGCACCTTAAGGGATATAATCATTGAATTATGGATTCCCATCCCTTACAATACTGCTACTCCTCAAAACCAAACACAACCTAGGGGATTTACATCATAATTCAAAAATAGAAGCATTCGATCAAACTACAATATAATGAATCAAAGAATTTACCTTAAAACAACACTAAATCAAAAGCTGTCCACAAAACCGAAACCCTAACCCGTACCAGAGCGAAGGAAAGCTGTGACAAATAGCAAAAAAATTGATGAATCTAGCAAAATCGAATCAAACGAATTATAAACGAATTAAGAAATCAAGAATTTACCTGACTTTCATCGACGATAGGCAAATTCGAAAATCGGGAGAAACAATTTTTTGCGGCCAGAGAACGAAAGGTAGGTTAGAACGTGTGTTTGTTTTGTTTTTGGATTTTGGGTTTTGAATTTTCAATTGGGCCTCAAAAGGCTGAAAACAAAATAATTTTGTTTTGAGTTTTCTTCATTAGGCCCATTTTTAAAAATGATAATTTTTCAAAATGAGTTTTTCAAAACGGTAAAAGGAACGAGTTTTCATCGTTTTTCAAAACTGAAAACTGAAAATGATTTGAAAATGAGAAACCAAACGCACCCTAAACGTTTTTCTGTTCAACAGTCAGCTCATTTCCCAAAACCTGAAAATCGTTGCGTCATTTCATATTCACATGGTTTAACTATTTCTTCCCATACATTTTGTTTCCATCGCGTATTGTTTCTTCTTTACTGAAAGTTTACAGCAGTTTATTACCATGCCACAGAAACCCATCCCATTTCTTCTTCTTTTCCCTATACAATAGCTTTTCCATTCTATCTTCTGGCTCTTCATCCCATGTCGAGTCTCCCAAGCCGAACCTTCCATCAACTCGAAGCCGATCATCCCCTCCAACATGTCTCACCGCTCCATCACACGTTAGTACCGTCAAGCCTCCACAAGATTCGCCATCTGCAGTTCGCCTTTGCCTCACCCTCGTCGACAAAGCCTGCCGAGCCTGAAGCCGCGTTGACCCTACACCCAGTCCGAGATCATCCTCCTCCCCTACTAAACTGAAACCTGGCGTCGTTCTCCCCTTTTCTCCACGCTGACCCTCACCCACCCAATAGCCGTGCCTCAATTCGGAGCCATCGCCGATGTGCTCAGCGTCAGCTCACTGTTCCTACGCTGACCCGTCCATCAACCGCGAGCCCTGTTGTCTTTCACGTCTGAACCCCGTGCCGAGTCTACCGCTGCTGAGTCTCCAATCCGACCCCATGATCTCTTCTGAACCTGAAGCCGTTGTCCCCTTCCAAAGCCGCGTCCTTTGTTTTGTTTGGCGTGCGTACTAGGTGCGTGTTTGTAGTATTTTTGCGTGAGTTTTCTATGGGTATTTATATTTGATTATGTGTATTTTTACTGTGTGTGTTCAAGTTTTGTGGTTGCGTGAGTCTGTTGTGATGGTGTGAGTTATGTTCTTGTTTTGTGTGTGAAAGTGTTAGTTGTATGAGTGTTTATATTTATATGTGCGCGAGTTTGTTTGTGCTTGCGTGACTGAGTCTGGATATGGGTTAGTTTGTGTGCTCCGTGTGTGTATTGTTTGTGTGAGCGTATTTTGCGTTGAATCAATTTTCTTTATATATATATGATTTGGGGTGTTCTATAATCTATAATATATATTTATAATAGATTTCGGTGTATTATATATGTGAATACGGTTTTGTTATGATGTGTGGAGAACGTTGAATTTCATATATATATATATATATATATATATATATATATATATTATAAATTTATTTTGAATTTACGAATATCGCAATGTTTATATAATATTTTTGTGAAAAGAATTTATCGTGTTTTATTTTGGTTAAATTGAGTCAGTATTGTGAGTCGGATGTGGTGTTGATTTTGAAATCGTTCCTAAACCCAATAACTGTACCGTTCCAAACCAAATAGCCGAGCCGATCCGTTGAAAACTTTCCCGACCTCCTCTTATAAAAATAAATAAATATTGAGTGATATCGAGCTTAAGCCATTCTAAATCGTGCTTGGAAGTCGTAGTCTCTTTCAGTGTCAACCAGTCTGCCATCTTCATTTCTATGCCACGAAAGGTGAGTTTATCTCACACCTGAATTACATTTTTCATGGATGTTAGATCAATAATGAACTGTTATATGAAATGTATAGGATTGCTGATAGAAATTGTTTGATTTGATATATATGCACATTTCATATGTGACACGATATATTCATATGACATGTAATTGCACTGATGATATATATGTTGTGATTGTTGTTATGTGATTATTGTTTGTGATTGTTGATACCCCTAGTTTAGGAAAAATCACTAAGGGTTGAAATGATACATACCCGAATGAACATTAGAGTAAGGAAAAATAGTTATGGGTTGAAATAATAGACCCGAACGATTCTTACTGAATTTGGGATCGCGGGTTGAAATGATAGACCCGTAGATTTTTTATAAATTACGGGTTGAAATGATAAATATCTGTATCGCTTGACCATAGGGTAGAAACTATATACGGACACCGTTGGTCATGTTTTCGAAGTAAAGGGATTTGGAAAATTTAATTTTTTAAATAATTACTTAAGATTTTATATTTTTATATTAAATTTTAAAGATTTTAAATTTAAATTAATTTGTAGATTTTAAATTATATGTTTTAAAACGATTTTATAAGTAAATATTAATTTAAATACTTATTTACGATTTTACTTATAATTTTATTTTTTAAAGCTATATAATTTGATCATATAGGTATTTTAAAACTTTATATTATTATAAATAATTATTTTAAACTTATTTACTATATTATTTAAATCTTATATATGTTTATAATCTATATTCTAATTTTACTTTAGAAATTATATAAACTTATATTTATATATATATCTATATTCAAAATTAATTTTCTTATATATATATATATTTTATAAACTTTAATAATAAACTCAAGATGGATAAGTTAGACTTCGTGATTTAAATTCCGAGTTTTAGGATGTAAAATTATATAACGATATTTGAATAACGAATGAACTCATATTAAGTTATGAATTCGAACTGATACGAACTTTTAGTAGAGATGAATTGGGTAAAAATATGAAATGAATTTGAATTCGAATTGGTTTGAACTTATAAGAGATAAATTTGAATTGTGAAATTGATTCTAAATTTGAATCTTTCAAATTTAGGAGAAAATGTATTTGAATTTATAATTGATCGATTTTTAGTAACCGAATATCAGTTGAATATATAGAATTTTATATAGAATCGCTTTTATAATCGTATGGTTTGAATTAGAAAATTTGTAAAATAATTTATAATAATGGTTTTAAATCTTATAAATTGTTTGAATTGAATATAGGGCTTTGACTCGAATTTTAAAGTAATGAATTTGAATTGTTCGATTTGAGTAAAATATGACATGATTTGGTTTGAAACATAAGATTTCGAGTTGAATTATATAAACTAAATTTGAACCTAAGTGATATGATTTCGAATTGACTTAATCAAATTCATATAAAGGAAAATTTGATTATACGAATTGTTAAATGTATAAATAACGATTTCGAATGGTATGACTTGAATTTCAAAGCACGATATGATTTGTTTTGAAATATAAGTCTTGATCTTGAATTATATATTTTGAATCCAAACCGAAATGTTGAATTTTTAAATCGACTTAAAGCGAATTCTTGAATAGTTTGAAAACTTGGATTTTCAGATATAAATCGAACTAAAATATCCTCAAAGATAAATATTTAGTTTTGATTTAAATGGCATTTGTGATATGTTTTATATAAGTCGATTTTGGATTCGAAATTTGTTTTGCGAATACTTTCGGAAATTTTAGTCAAAGTTATATGTTATAGTATTATTTTATACTATATTTGAGATCTTTACGATATTGTTTTCGAAATCGATTTGATTTGAGCGATTCTCATGAGATGTTTTCAAAGTTTAATATATTCGAAGTTAGATATTTAATATTGATTTCAAATTCTAATATGAGATTTCGTGTAAACTATTTTATAAAGTGATTTATAAAATAATGACCACGGTGTGAAAAATGTAAATGATTGGTTGTTAAAGAGTCTGGGATCAGCTTTTGTCATACTCTGTGCCAATACCGAAAACCACTTTAACAACTGTGTATGCGGTGGAGTTCCAGAATGAAGTAGGATGGATGGCGATCGACTCTATTTTCTATTTCATATTAATTACGAGACCCTGACTACCTTGGGTAAGCTTGATGTGGCTAAAACAAGAGCTATGCACGGACCAAGTGAGGTCATACCTCCTATCAAGCGCACTTCTTCGATTTTATTCTATTATTGTTGAGATTTGATTTGGGCCCTTTTGATTATGGGAGTGTGTATCGAGGTGGGAGGTAGTAGCTGCTATGCGTTACCACCAGTCCGGCTCTGCAAACAGTGAATCTACCCTGGCATTCCTCGCGTTCCTTGTCACATGCCTTATACGAGCCCACTACGATTTTGTTTTGTACTGTTTTATATAGAGTTCCCTCTGATCAACCTCCAGTTTATGGAGGAATTATGGTACTATATATACTATGGGAATATATAACTGGTGTAAGGATAATCATGGTAATCCCGCTTACGCTATTTTGATATTTTTACTTTACTGATAGACACTATTGTATATAGCGTATTATACTATATAATATTAGTTTGACGGATCCTTTGAGGATGGTGATCCCAAACATTCTTTAAGTTACTGATTATATTTCATCGAACATTTCATTTGAGTTGATTTACTTCCATGAGAATGTTAATCCTGATCCGAGTTGTTTTGTTTTGTTTTATTGCTTGGGTCAGATCGGGTATTTCGGTTTTTGAGATTCACCTTTGGAGTTTGGAGCTTATATTGGATTTTTGCTCACCTATATCTACCTGTTGATCAGTTGTTCCAGTCATCCAGTTATTTCTGTCATTATGTTTCAGACTGTTATCATTTGATTATTGTATATAACTTCTACTATATTATTTATGTAAACTCTGATGTAAATTTTATTTAGTAGCTTTACAAACTACTATTGTATTTTGTAATTTCCGCTGCGAGATATTATATTGCTCTGTGTTTGTGTCTGTGTCTGTGATTTGTGATTCTGTGATTTATTCTATTTACCCCAGAAGCTAATAACAATCTATTGTTTTGGATGGTTCGATTTGACATGTTTTGTCGATTCGACACGGTCAAAATGGTAGGTCATTACAAGTGGTGTTTGGATAGTGAGGAAATGGCAGCCCGATGGTGAATGCTGGTTGAAGAAATGGGGCTGTCGATTTGAGGAATTGTATTATTGAAAGTTGAGTCAGTTTTGTGGCATTTCAAGTGGAGTTTGTTGCAATGGTGTGGATTTGAAATAATGTGGGTTTGAGGCATTATGGGTAGTGCAGTGGGAAACAACAAGCAGTAGTGAGGGAAGTTATTCATGGGCGATGTTGTTAGGGTGGTGATCGTAGTGGCTTGGACTGGGTATATGCTGTGATGTTGGGCTGATTGCAATAGTAGGGGATCAGTGATTTATTAAGATGGCTTCATAATTGATTGAAGACAGTAAGGTATATGCCTTTATTTAATTTTAAAAATACATAGAAAAACTAATTATTTTAGTAGCTAACTTAAATGGGAAAAAATCGTTAATCGATAAACAAAATTAAAAAAATCATAGGTGCAAGTTAAGTCGACTCAAGTAGATTCGTAAAGGAGACGTTATGGGATTTTTACTGGATATTAGAAAGATAAAAATCACGATGAGTAAACTCACTCTCTGGTTCGATTATGATTTATTATAATCGGATTTTTATTTGATACAAATATTTATATGATGTTTGTTGGTTGATTAGTTGCTTTGTTGTTTATTGATAAATTGTGGTTATTATATATATTAGTTATATTTAGGCTTGGTGGTTGTGACTATTATATATATATTGAATATTTCCCGCAGTACCATAGCGGATGCCCGTAGTATCATTAGCGGATGACCCTATCGTCCCACGATATATTGAGTGGATGACCTTCTATACCGCGATATCCTACCCTGAACCAGGATTGGTACTATTTAAGTTGTCTAACATACGTGGATGCAGGAAAACAGGTTAGAGGGATCCAACTGGATTTCTCAATTTTTTTTTGTTTTCATATATATTATCATATATGATGTGTTAGAAAACCTGCAATTGATAATTGGGTGTTTTCGATGTTTGAATATCACTAGCCCTAGATAATTAATGTTTAAATAATCAAAAAAGCAATTTTTAGATCTTAAAAAGGGAAAAAAATATTTTTCGAAATAAAAATTGAATTTCAAATGGGTTAGAAAATATTAACTTGTTTTAATAATAAAACAAGTAGTTGTATTTGTAAACAATATGTATAACTGAATAGAAAATTATCATTGGATAATTTAGAAATGAAATACTCAAGTGTTAATTTAAAAAGGGAATTTATTGCCAAAAATAGAAATGGAATTTGAAATAGAAACTTGTTTTAAATATTTAAAACAAGAAGTGAAATTTATAAATGATGTTTATAAATAAAGGAGAGAAATTTTCATTGGATAATTTATAAATTTAAATCCAAATATGAATCTAAAAAGGGGAATTGAATCGGCAATCGTTTCAAAAGGAAATAATAAATATCATATCCAATGTTCGGATTATAAATTAAAATAAATCCATACAAATTTATGATTAGAATTCGATCATGCCAAATTTATATATATAAATAAATTATTTCCAGATAAGATATTAAGATTATATCGAATTGGACTAAAAGTTTAAATATGAAAATAGATTTCATGATAATATATATATATATATATATATATATATATAAGTTATAAAAATAAAGTATTCCAACATGGGAATCGAGTTTTAACTAGATTATTAAAATGGAAGTTTTTGTTTAAGGAAGTTAATTTATTAACAACGTTTATAAAGTGATGAAGTAATTTTCATCGAGTAATTTGGAAATAGATTTCCGAATGTCAGAAATGGAATAAAAGGTGAGATTTAAATCGAGATTTTGTATTACAGCTTTTATCTATCTTAAGATAAGAAGGTTGTCGGTCAAGGTCTAAAAGGTAAATAAAATACCCCAACTTGAATGACTTCACTATTATTAAGGGATGGTATTAGTTTGTAATGACAAAGGGTGTTGAATTAATTAATTATTTCCATAAAAGGGATTTATAACTAGAATTCGATTATATTAAATTTTATAAATAATTTAACTCCAGGTGGATTGGAATTGAATATGAAATTTGAGTTTTGAATAAATTCATAGCCAAGTTATGAAAGTGGAAAATTGAGATGTTTAAGTTAGATTCAAAAAACTGATTTAATTTAAATATTAGAGAACGGAGTTGGAATTTAATTATAAATGAAGTTTTAAGCGTTTATAATTAAATTTAATTAAAACGAACTCGCCGCAGCGCGATAATTCGTAATTTGACGATTTGAACTTCAATTAAGTATATAGAACTTAATATAAGTCGGATTTTGATGAAACAAGGAACGTTCGGACCTATTGAATGATATTTTTCTAATAGAAGAAAAAATCTTAATTTCGTATGATAAATTTTGATTCATCTCAAGATCAATTTTTCAGAAAAACAACGCTGAAATCGTTTTAAAACCGTAATAGTTTATTTAATTAATTAAAAGGATTTTATTGAATAAAAATCCGAATTTCCATTAGAAAAATCCAGATTTGAGTTATGAAATAAATACGAACTCAAGTGTAGTAAATGGATTGATTTTTAATTATCGAATGAAGTTAACTTATTTCAAAAGAAATAAGTTAATAGAGTTTTGGGCGAAACTTAACTTTGTTTAAGTGATTTGGATTTGTTAGTTAAAACTGGGAATTTCATTATAAAGCTTGGATTAGAATTTGGAAGCGAGTTAGGAGTTTGAGTTTTATTAGTGTAAGTGAATAAAAATATATTTGAACATGATCTATTCAAATTAAAAGCAGACCGATCAAAGAAGCTTATTAGAAAATTAATTATCGAATGGAAAGCGATGGAAGAAAACATGGTTGAATTGATTGGATATGGATTGGAAATGGGCGTATATATATTAGACAGGTATGGAATGAAGATTATAACGTGAATACCCGACAAAAAGGTATATGTTTAAATTTCCATATGAGATTTTATAAGCCTATTGGGCAAGACACTTGGCTTTTTTATTTTCCTATTGAACGTAAAGGGCCCAGAGAGGCGATTTGTAGTTGTACCGAGTGACTCGTACAAAGGAGATGTGGCAAAGTTTTCCGGAAATTTAAGGAGTTAGAATATTCTTAAGAAATTGGTAACTAGAAATCAATATAGAGAACCCGATAAGGAAATGAACGTGAAATATTAGAAAGGGCCAGTGATTGTTTGATGTCAGAAATTTGGATGGATGTTTGTTTTTTCCTTTGATAGTTAAATCACCGGTTATCAAAGATTTTTTGACCATCATTGTCAATACGGAGAGACCGGTTGGATTTATTATCCGAAAACCACTCTGCGTAGGAATAGGCCTTGTGAATTAGATTATGTTGAAGATAATTGAAGACGAAGAAAATGCAAGGTTTTTTCTATTTACTTGATAGTGCCTTCGGTTTTTGTAGACCCAGGACAACTTGAATGGACGAATGTCTGACAGAATATGCCCAACAAATCACATAAGATGATCTTTTCGAGGTATTACGTCTGGTGGCAGAGGAATTTGTTCCTCTTAGCTTTTTATACCCGTAATATATTAGGAAGATCAACTAGTGATTTGATGGGTTTGACGATGTGGCATTCAAAGTGAATGGTGGCCAAATGTTCTAAAAAAGTAAACGTAGCCTCAAGCCTCATCAACTGGGAAATGTTTAAAATCGGGCAGGCAACATAGCTAGTTGGTTCATACCTAAGTAGGGTGTATTATCACTGATCTAGAGAAAATCCATTTATTCTTCTTTAGATTCTGTATCTTACGGGTTACGGTTGGATGGCCCAACCACTGGTTGATAATACATTCGGTCTATTTGGAATCCAATCTCCAATAAGCGCCCTGCGGTTTTTAAATCTATATTATGTATGTGGAGTATGAGATGCAAGCGTTCTACTAGACTATTATTTATTTGATTAGACATTATTAAAATACCACTAGATTTTGATATCAAAATTGTTTTGGGTTATAGTAAGGTAAAAACCGTCCATGTTTATGTGTGGGATGGTCTTACTATTATCCTTTTCTTTCAAAGGTTTTTTTCCAGAGTTAAACAATATTGTTGGAGTTTACTCACACCAGTCCCATGACTGACCCAGAGTTTATTTTGTTTGTTTTACCCTAAACTCTTAGGTTCCTAAATTTGTATGGGTAGTCAAGTTTTTCAGGATTTTACATATACACTTGGAGGAGCTTGAAGAAGGAGGCTTCACCGTTAGATATTTTAGATTTATTTCCGCTGTATCAAATATTGTATTGTACTCTGATTATGGTTTGTATATCTAATACAAAAGTTTTGTATTTCAAAGGTTATATTATATAATATATTCTATTCGTTCTGCTATGAGATTCTGATGTTCTCTTTGTTATATCTTCTTTCTGTTTCTTTTTCTTTACCCCTAATGACTCGTATTTCTATGCAATTTTGGTCGGACGTGTGTTGTATTAGTCAACTCAAATAGTGTGGATTTGCGGGCCATCACATTTGGTACCATAGCTTAGGTTGAGCGAACACCTAGGCTTTGGTGGGGGTTTACTCATTAGAGATAGAGTCAATAGTACCTCAAGATGGGTTGAGTGTATATATATGAGGGAGCGCGCTTGTAACACGATATAAAAACTTTTTTATATTGTGTTGATTGGTTTGTCGAGTGGTTTATGAATTCTGGTTGGTACCGAATGTGCAATTGTATCGATAGGTGTTTGTAAACACTTAAGCAGAGTAATTCGACACAGTATGTTTTAAAAGCTGGGTAAATGAAATAATTTTACCCAAAAACTTTATTTTTATATGAAAGGAATAATTTTCCAAAATTATAATTTATGGATGTGTTGGTTAAGATTATAATCAAATTAGATTATAAAATTGAAATGGTCTTATATAACCAAATGGAATTGGTATAAGAACTTAATATACAAATGAGATGGATTAAAATTAGATTGAAACCAGAATTTGGAATTTAAATCCCGGGTATTTGCAAAATATTTTCTGAAGTGTTATGTGAATACATTGTTTGGAAGGATATTTGAATAAAAATCATTTTAAATGGATTTTGAAAATGATAAAGCATCGATGTTGAGTCGACCATTATCGATGTTCATTTTCGAGTTTCTAAGTGACTGATTACTACCTTAGAAAAGTTTCTGATGGAAATTGGTTGGAAAAAACCAAGTTGTCTTGAAAATTCCAAATGTTTGAATTTGAGATGATTATAAATATCTACAATTTCCAAAGGGATCTGAAATAAAAACCCGGGAATTGGAATTCTGGAATCTAAATTTAACTTAAGCAAGTTAAATGGATTGAAATAAATAAGTTGATTGGAATCAATGGATTTGAGTGCATATGAATGAAATACGAAATACTGAGTTATAACAAAGTGGTCTTTTGAAAAGTTAACGGGTCTGTAACATTTCTTTTGCCTTAGTAATTTCGGGGACGAAATTCTTTTAAGGGGGAAGGATTGTAACATCCCGGATTTTAGTCGATTTATTTTGAACATTTAAATTTATTATAAATGTTGAATTAAAAATAGAAATGAATTTTAATATGGAATTTTTCGATTTAATAATCGAGATATGATTAATTTCAAAGATATTAAATTATCATAATACGAAATGATAATAACTGAATTCGCAGTTAAAACTGAATCAAAATCATTCAGTCGATTAATATAAATTCTACTTGAATATAAAAGATATTTATAATAATTTATTATCACAGATTTATTTGTTTTGAATTTAAAATTTGTTTATATCGATTTAATATGGTTACTCTATATATATATGATCGAACTAAATTTCGGAATCTGTTCCATTGAGTGCAGAATAACGAATAACATTGGAAACGTCGGTCATTACACTTGAATAGTGGTTTAGAATTTCAAGTTAGGGACCTCGAAATATTTTGGTATAATATATTAGTTAAAATCAAATCAAATAAAACATAGCCAACCTATCCTTTACAGCAGCCATCTCTTCCTCTTTAATACACATACCATATTGTTTCCCACTTTTTAAATCAAGCAAGCATAGAATTTTATGGCAAGTACTCTCTGTTTCCTCCTCTTCGTGTATAAATACATCGCAACTCCTCTCTCTCCTCTCATTCTATTTTCGTTCTTCTGCATAAAAAAATTGGCCGATGCCTTAAATCAGCTTCAAGCACTATCGCCTCATTTCCTCTTCATTCTTTTTCATCGTAATCAAAGTCGCACTCTTCTTTTTTGTAATTCGAAAACTTTTCGAATTAAATCCGCGAATCGATGTAAATTTTAGCTTCCCACGATGAAATTGGAAGCTCGCAATTCTATTTTAGGGATCGACTGGGTAGAAGCTAGGGGATGGCGAGGATTTAACGGGTGGCGTTAGTGTACTCGGGGTGAGGAGGTGAGCAAGTGGATGAAGTTTGGTCAACTGTGGTGATGATGAACATCGATATTTTCCTATAGCTGAGGCTATTGAGACTGAAGTCATAAGTTTGTGGGGGGTGTTACAAGGCAATCGTGGTTTCTGGTGGGCGATTGGTCAGTGGGAATGACGGTGACCGGTGATTCTCATGAGTTATGTAGTGCGGAAGTTGAGGAAATTGAAATCGTGATGGTTGCTAGGTGATATGATGATGTGTTTAGGGTTGAACTGGAGTAGTTGACCATTGGGTGATTGAGCAATGTAGTGGTATTTGGACCGTGAGGAATTGGTAGTCCGATGGTAGTAGAAATGGGCAGTCGATTTGAGGAATTGTCTGTAGTGAAAGCTGAATCAATTTTGTGGCATTTCAGGTAGAGTTTGTTGCAATGGTGTGGAGTTGAAACAGTGTGGGTTTGAGGCATTGTGGTTAGTGCAGTGGGAAACAAAGAGCAGTATTGAGGGATGTTATTCGTTGGTAATGTTGTTGGGGTGGTAATCATATTGGCTTGGACTAAGTATATGCAGTGATGTGTTGGGCTGGTTGCAATAATAGAGGATCAGTGGTTTGTTAAGATGTCTTTATAAATGATAGAAGACAGTAAGGTATATGCCTTTATTTAATTTTAAAAATATATAGAAAAACTATTTATTTTAGTAGTTAATTTAAATGGGAAAAATCGTTAATCGATAAACAGAATTAAATAATCATACGTGCAAGTTAAGTCAACTCGAGTAGATTCGTATATGAGACGATACAACATTTTAACTGGATATTCGACAAATAAAAATCAAGGTGAGTAAACTCACTCTCTGGTTCGATTATGATTTAGTATAATTGGATTTTTATTCAATACAAATATTTATATGTTGTTTGTTGGTTGCATTGTTGTTTATTGATAAATTTTGGTTATTATATATATTAGTTATATTTAGGCTTGGTGGTTGTGACTATTATATATATTGGATATTTCCCGCGGTACCATTAACGGATGCCCACAGCATCATTAGCAGATGACCCTATCACCCCACGATATATTGAGTGGATGACCATCTATACCGTGATATCCTGCCTTGAAGCATGATTGGTATTATTTATGTTGTCTAATATGTGGATACAAGAAAACAAGTTGGAGGGATCCAACTGGATCCCTCAAATTTATTGTTTGTTTGTTTTTATATATATTATCGTATATGATGTGTTAGAAAAATTGTGATTGATAATTGGGTGTTTTGGATGTTTGAATATCACTGGTCCTAGATGATTAAAATTTAAAATATCATAAAAAGGAATTTTTAGAATTTAAAAAGGGAAAATTCATTTTTTGAAATAGAAATTGAATTTCGAATGGGTTAGAAATTATTAACTTGTTTTAATAATAAAATAAGTAGTTGAATTTATAAACAATATCTATAATTGAATATAAAATTATCATTGGATAATTCAGAAATGAAAGACTCAAGTGTCAGTTTAAAAAGGGAACTTATTTGCCAAAAATAGGAATGGAATTTGAAATAGAAACTTGTTTTAAATATTTAAAACAAGAAGCGAAATTTATAACGATGTTTATAAATAAAGGAGAGAAATTATCATTGGATAATTTATAAATTTAAATTAAAATATGAATTTAAAAAAGGGAATTAAATTGGGAATCGTTTCAAAAGGAAACAATAGAAATCATTTCTGATGTTTGGAATATAAATTAAAAAAAATCCATATGAATTTATGATTAGAATTCGACCACATCGAATTTATATAAATAAATAAATTATTTCCAAATAAGATATTGAGATTATATTGAATTGAACAAAAATTTAAAATTTAAATATGAAAATATATTTCATGATAATTTATATATACATGTATAAGTTGTAAAAATAAAATATTCCAATTTGGGAATCGAGTTTCAAATAGATTATTAAAATGGAAGTTTTTGTATAAGGAAGTTAATTTATAAACAACATTTATGTATGCAATGAAGTAATTTTCATCGTGTGATTTGGAAATAGATTTCCAAATGTTAGAAATGGAATAAAGGGTGAGATTTGAATTGAGTTTTAGTATTATAGCTTTTATCTATCTCAAGAAAGGAACGTTGTCGGTCACGGTCTGAGAGGTAGATAAAATACCCCGTCTTGAACGACTTCACTATTATCAAGGGATGATATTAGTTTGCAATGACAAAGGGTGTTGAATTAATTGATTATTTCCGTAAAGGGATTTATAACTAGAATTAGATTATATTGAATTTTATAAATAATTTAACTCCAAGTGGATTAAAATTGAATATAGAATTTGAGTTTTGAATAAATTCATAGACGAGTTATAAATGTGGAAAATCAAGATGTTTAAGTTAGAAATAGAAAAATGATTTAATTTAAATATTAGAGAACGAAGTTGGAATTTAATTATAAACTAAGTTTTAAATGTTTATAATTAAATTTAATTAAAACGAACTCGCCACAGCACGGTAGTTCGTAATTTGACGATTCGAACTTCAATTGAATATATAAAACTCAATATAAGCCAGATTTTTATGAATCAAGAAACGTTCTGACCTATTGAATTCTAATGGAAGAGAAAAATCTTAATTTCGTCTGATAAATTTTGAGTATGTCAAAATCAATTTTTCAAAAAAAAAAAAAACAGCGCTAAAATCGTTTTTAAACCATAACGGTTTATTTAATAAATTATAAGGATTTTATTGAATAAAAATCCGAATTTCCATTAGAAAAATCCGGTTTTGAGTTACGAAATAAATTTGAACTCAAGTGTAATAAATAGATTGATTTATGGGGACAAAAATTAGATTTCTAAGTATCAAATGAAGTTAACTAATTTCAAAAGAAATAAGTTAATAAGTTTTGGGCTAAACTTAACTTTGTTTAGGTGATTTGGATTTGTTAGTTAAAACTGGAAATTTGAATATAAAACGTGGATTAGAATTTGAAAGCGAGTAAGGAGTTTGGTTTGATTTGTGTATAAGTGAATGCAAATATATTTGAATGTGATATGTTCGAATTGAAAGCAGATTAATCAAAGAAGTTAATTAGAAAATTAATCAGCCAATGGGAAGCGATGGAAGAAAAAAGGCTGAATTGATTGGATATGAATTGGAAATGGGCGTATATATGTAAGATAGGTATGGAATGAAGAGAACGAAGATTATAATGTGAGTGCTCGACAAAAATGTACATGTTTAAATTTCCATATGAGATTTTATGAGCCTATTGGGCAAGCCACTTGGCTTTTTGGTTTTCTTTTTGAATGGAAAGGGCCCGGAGAGGTGATTTGTAGTTGTACCGAGTGACCCGTACAAAGGAGACGCTGGCGAAATTTTTCGGAAATTTAAGGAGTTAGAATATTTTTAAGAAATTGATAACTAGAAATCAATATAGAGAACCCGATAAGGAAATGAATGTGAAATATTGAAAGGGCCAGTGATTGTTTGATGTTAGAAATTTGGATGGATGTTTGTTTTCCTTTAGTAGTTAAATCACTGGCTATCAAAGATTTTTTGACCATCGTTGCCAATACGGAGAGACTGGTTGGATTTATTATCCGAAAACCACTACGTATAGGCATAGGCGTTGCGAATTAGATTATGGTGAAGATAATTGAAGACGAAGAAAATGCAAGGGTTGTTCTGTTTACAGATAGTGCCTTCGGTTTGTCCAGACCTAGGACAACTTGCATGGACGAATGTCTAACAGTGTATGCCTAACGGATCACATAAGATGATCATTTCGAGGTACGTCTGGTGGCGGAGGAATTCGTTCCTCTTAGCTTTTTATACCCATAATATTCTAGGAAGATCAACTAGTGATTTGACGAGGTTGACGATGTGGAATTCAAAGTGAATGGTGGCCATATGTTCTAAAAAAGTAACTGTAGCATCAAGCCTCATCAACCGGGAAATGACTAAAATCGGGCAAGCAACATGGCTAGTTTGGTCATACCCAAGCAGGGTGTATTATCATCGATCTAGAGGAACAAATCATTTATTCTTCTTTTGATTCTGTATCTTACGGGTTACGGTTGGAAGACTGACAACCGTAGATGATAATACATTCGGTCTACTCAAGTTAAATGAGTAACCGGTCATGTGTGGCCGGGTTGCAAGATGTTCTTGTTGAACCCCAGTGTATCCCCTCTAGAGTACACTGATCGGAAGGTGGACCCATACCTTGTCTTAGTTGGAATCCAATCTCCAATAAGCGCCTTGCGGTTTTTGAATTTATATTATGTATGTGGAGCATAAGATGTTAGTGTTCTGCTAGATGATTATTTATTTGATTAGATATTATTATAATACCACCGAATTTTGATATCAAAAATGTTTTAGGTTATAGTAAGTAAAAACCGTCCATGTTTATATGTGGGCTAGTCTTACTATTATCCTTTTCTTTCGAACGTTTTTTTTGAAGTTAAACAATATGGTTGGAGTTTACTCACACAGTCCCATGACTGACCCAGAGTTTATTTTGTTTGTTTTACCCTAAACTCTTGGGTGCCCAAATTTGTACGGGCAGTCAAGTGTTTCAGGTTTTTACAAATACACTTGGAGGAGCTTGAAGCAAGAGGCTTCACCATTAGATATTTTAGAGTTATTTACGCTATATTAAATGTTGTATTGTACTCCAATGATGGTATGTATATCTAATACAAAAGTTTTGTATTTCAAAGGTTATATTATGTAATATATTTTATTCATTCTGCTGTGGGATTCTGATGTTCTCTTTGTTTCTTTTTCTTTACCCCTAATGAGTAGTTTTTCTATGCAATTTGGGTTGGACATGTGTTGTATTAGTCAACTCAGATTGTACGAATTTGTGGGCCATCACAAAAAGCTTGCTTACTGCCTGTTGATCTCTTCCCATAAGCTTCGCCCCAATTTTCAATCACATCCAACCAATGTCTGCACTAACCAGCTGCTACAATAGGTCCTTCGATAACCTAAGATGTCTGAAAGACTTTTGAAATGGAATATCAAACTAATTCAGTTCGAGTTTACCTTCATTCCTCGAAGAGACTTCCTCGAACAAGCCCTAGTAGACTTTATTGCGGAGTTCACTGCTTCCAAAGATCCGCCGGAAGATAGTGAGCCTCCTAACATCCAATGGAAGCTATACATGGATGGTTCGTCAAAAATTCAGTGTTCTGGCGTTGGAGTTGTATTTATTACTCCTGAAGAATGTTCGATTTTCTATGCCTTGAAGCTCAACTTCTCGTGCTACTAACAACAATGCAGAATACAAAGCCTTGATCGTTGGACTCAGTATTGCAATTGAACTCAACATTAAGACTCTCTAAATCTTCTCAGATTCACTTTTCATTGTCTACCAAATACGTGGGGAATATCAATGCAAAGAAGCATGACTGCTCCTTACCTAGCTTGGGTTCATGAACTGCTTACCCACTTCGAGCACTACAACATTACTCACATCCCACGAGAACTAAACGAGAAGGCCCATTCATTGGCCAAATTAGCAAGTTTTGGGGATCCACAACTCTTCGGGCTCGTTTCGGTTGAAGTGCTTGACTCTTCGAGTGTCGATCAGATGGGGATTGATCCAATATCAACGACGGAGACCGAGCCTAAACCTGAGTCATTGATGACACCGAATAAAGGCTACCCACAACATGGAATCCTCTAATACTCTCGAAATGAAAATTCATCGCTCCTTCGTAAAGCATTAAGCTACACATTCATGGAGGAGTACTCTACCGAAGAAGACTATATGTTTCAGTTTCCGATGTGTAGCCTATAATGGCGTCAAACATGTACTACGGGACGTGCACGAAGGCGAGTGCATCGACTCACATTGAAGGGAAAACTCTGGCAAAAAAGATTCTCTGATACACTATTTTTGGCCAACTCTTGAATGGGATGCAACAAACTATACCCGAAAGTGCGACAAATGCTAGAGATTCTCCAAGATTCTAGAGCCTCGCCCACTGAACTTACTAAAATGGTCCGTCCATAGCCATTCTCAATGTAGGGAATCAACATCATCAAAAATCTTCCGAAAGCAAAGGGTAGCGCTGATACACCAGTCGCGGTTGATTACTTTACCAAGTGGGCCGAAGCCAAGTGTGACGGCCCGCCCCGCACCAACCGACATTTACTCCAAAAGTGCGCTGTACACATGTCCAGTTAGCACGAAACGGGTCGTCAGAAGGAAAAGGAAGAAGGAAATGAACATACAAGGAACCTGTAGAATGTCTCACAGCGCATAGAACAAAATATAATAATAACATACTTGACATAAAACAGGAGAGATAGTGCATAAGCTAAAATCAGAACTAAGCATCATAGCAGTGGAAATCCAAAATATAGCTTATTAAAACTTTCAAACTGTCTCAAAGCAAAAGCAAGATAAAGGAGGTACACTACTAATGCCCAAGTAGCGACCACCAACGACACAGGGAGAATGTGTATATATATATCATACGTGGAAGCCTCCTGCCCGCCTTCAAATCAGCTACTTGCGCATCACCAGCTAACCTGTCTCTAGTCTGCTCGTGTGAGCACCCAGAGTAATAAGAGGAGACATAAAACTCTGGGTCAGACATAAAGCCTGGTATGAGCGATAAGCATCTAAAGTGAACAATAACAGGTAGACTAAAACATACCCGAACCTGGACCTGCAACCAAAGAGTTAGCACTACATACTGTACAACACTCTAAGGTACCATATCAAACGGTATAAAGATACGGAGGTGGGGGAGGTGTGCATGTCATAATGATGGCAAACAATCAAGCATAGCATCCATCCTCACATCTCTCACTCAGTGCGTAAAGCATACGATATTCACCACTTCGATCACCCAACATACCTTGCTATGATCACTCTGCCCCATGAAGTCATAAATGGCTTCACTGCACTGATAACGTAGCCACAAATCCTTCGCTATGTCCACTTTGCCCCATGGAGTCACAAGAACCCCACTGCACTGGCTCATAGCCTTACTAATCCTTACTATGTCCACTCTGCCCCATGGAGTCACAAGAACCCCACTGCACTGGCTCATAGTCTTACTACGCATCACCTTGCCCCTCGGGTCATAATGACCCTACTGCACTGATAACGTAGTCTTGCTACCATCACCTTGCCCCTCGGGTCATAATGACCCTACTACACTGATAAGTAGCTCATCATTCCTTTTCAGTGGTGAATCGATGTTATGAACGTCGACAACTCCTTAGCACACGTCCCGCAGAAAAGTCCAACTCATGAAGTCCACTCATTGGTTCCTATCTGGATCCTGAGTCAATACCCTTCATTTGGACTACCTTTGCATCTCGGGTTATCAGTCTTCTTCGGTTCGGTTCGGCCTTTCATACCCCATTTGGATCAGGTCGGCTCTTCAGCGCGCCACGGTTCGGATCGTCATCGCGGTCCTCTTTCTCTTTTGCTTCAGATCGTGCTCCTCTCCTTGGTTCGGATCGGAATACCCCATACGGGTCGGATCGTGCTCCTCCAGCTCGTGGCTCCCCCTGGTTCGGATCGGCATCTCGTAGTGCATTGGATCGTGGATGCTGCTTTCCTCTAGTCGGATCGTGATACGAAGCACGAGTGGATTGGATCGGGTAGCAGTTCACGGTTGATGTTCGTGGACCTTGCGCAGATGGTTCGGCTCGGAGGAGATGACTTGACTCGTGGTGGTGTCCCACGATCCCATAGGGCGATCCGATCGACCCTCAATCCCCTATCCGATCCGAATACCTGCACCTTGTCCAGCGAGTTGTTTACGCCCCTCGACAGCGTTTTCGACCATTCCAACTATTCTATTCAATCACAAAGCATACCATACAGTCATAGAAACATGTATAATCAACCACAAACATCAAAACAACAATATGGTAGGTTAAAATGGATCAAACATAGCAAAAAAAAACCTATTTTCCCTTAAGCATGTTTAGGTGAAACTTATGATATGATTAGCAAAACTTAACCAAATTAACCCAAATTCATATCTGATCGTCGCTAATCTATGAATTAGAAAAGCGCGATATTTTAATAATTACTGCAAGCGTACAGGTGTGTAGCATACAGGTCGAACACAGGGAGGAAAGTTAAATCAAATTATTTATCTAATCTCTTGGGCGAGTTAGACGAAACTGGAGGTTGATTTTGCAAAACAAAATAGAAAGTGAAACTACAATTAAAAGATGCAATTAAATTCACTGCAGATTCGAATCTAATCGGATCTGTAATGAATTTGATGGTGGAAGATAAAATAGAACAATAGAAATAAAATTGCAGAACAAAATTAAACGAACAGAAAATAAGAATTAGGATTACCGCTGAATCTAATCAGACGGTCAATCGCTAATGAAAATAAGTGAAAAATACAATTAATGCTCTACCGAATCTAATCTAATCGTGTAGACAACACTAATTGCTAAGAAATTAGAAAATAGCAGAAAAATAAAAAACTTTGTTAATGGCAGAATAATTATAGAATGATGGATGGTTGTTACAATGAATACAATGGGTATTTATAGGGGATGTAGCCTCCATCCTATATGACTTTTGGGCCAAGAAATATCTCTTGAGATATTCTATTTACAAATAAAAGAGATATGGATATAGATTTGAGATGTTCTATGAAGATTCTCCCTCCTTGATTGCTGACATGTGGCATTTGATTGAGTTGCATTCTGGTAAATATATGTCAAGTCTTCTCCTCAATGGCAAGTAAATATGCAAGATTTTCAATTGATTTCTTTGAGAAGAAAATGTCTAGCTCTTCAAATCTTAGTGCATATGTTATATACATATACATATATATATATATATATAATATAGCACTAGTCACTTTATTCTTCAAAGCGACGGAGGCAATGTATATGTTCTTTTCTTCAGCAAAAAATAGGGCTTTGACGGTGGCTGAACTTAGAACATTCTGTCCAAATTTCCAAGCTTTATCAGTGTGCTACAGCTTCCTTTATGATTGAAAATTTGTTGATTCCACGAAGTAGCATTTCCTATGCAATTGGTCTTTAATTGAATGAAGGAGACATTTATTTAACAACCTGTGAAAACACATGAAAATACCCAAAGTAATATTTATTTATTTACAATAAAGATAAGATATGAGCGTAAAAATAAACACATTTCTATGTCAATCAAATACCCCCACACTTATCTTTTACTCGTCCTCGAGTAAAACAAGAAATGAAAAACTAAACTAGATAGGTCACACTTTCGTAGGAGACACGATTGCATTGAGCGTATGCAACAAGCCGTTAAACCTCTAGGTGTCCCTAGTAGGACGAGTGGTGTCTCGTGAGGGTTTTCACGGATACTACCCACAAAATCCAAATGCAGTATGCTATGATTCTAATGAAACTACGTGAATGCAATGGACATATGCAAATAAAAACGAAAAATAAAAACACGACTTATTTCAGGAAAGTGGTACAACAATTTAAGTTAACAATTTCTAATCAGTTGATTTTATTTTCGATACCTCAACTTGTCACAAATTTTCAATATAAATCAAGTTTTCAAATGTTAAATTCCAGTTTGGCCAGTTAGTTCGGTTGATAACATAGTGCAGCCATGAAATAAATTCTTAGTTTGCTTGGCACAGTTTGCAAAGTGGTATTCTAATTTTCTCATGTATGGCTAGTCAAATCAATAAGGTCAAGAAGTGTTTGGGTATCATCGCTTGTTCTTTATTCTATAAAATTTTAAGATTTATGATTAAGTACATACACCTAACTAAAAAGACCAAGGTTTACCACCCATGCACTGCCTCGCGGACTAACGGAGAGTGGGTAAAGAGCTTGGCGGATTGTGCAGGCCGACTTTGACTTTGTCAACAACGTGTCGGTAATCCTTAGGTGTCCAATCCCGTAAAATGAGACCAAGATATCTCATTCTATTCTCTTCATTAATAAAACTCATTTTCTTTTTATTTTATGCAAATTTCTATTTCTTAGCAATTAGTGTTGTCTACACGATTAGATTCGGTAGAACACTATTTGTATTTTACATTTCTTTTCATTAGTGATTGACCGTCTGATTAGATTCAGCGGTAATCCTAATTTTATTTCCTGTTGTTATTTATATTCTGCACTTTTATTTTCTGTATTTTAATCGCGTTCATAGGTTAAATTGGATTTGATTAGATTTGAATCTGATTCATAGTTTCATTGCTTTTCCATTGAAATTGTGATTTGATCGTCGGTTCAGTTAGATCTGTTCTGAATCAAATAACAGTTTTAATTTTGTTTTGTTTTATTTTCAAAATCAACCTCCAAAGTTTTGTCTAACACGCCCAAGAGATTATATAAATAATTTGATTTAATTCACCTCCCTGTGTTCGACCTGTATGCTACACACCTGTATGCTTGCAGAATTTAATTTAAATATCGCGCTTTTCTGATTCATAGAAAAGCAGCGATCAAGTTTTTGGCGCCGTTGCCGGGGATTTTGAAAATAAAACAAAACAAAATTAAAACTGTAATTTGATTCAGAACAGATCTAACTGAACCGACGATCAAATCACAATTTCAATGGAAAAACAATGAAACTATGAATCAGATTCAAATCTAATCAAATCCAATTTAACCTATGAACGCGATTAAAATACAGAAAATAAAAGTGCAGAATATAAATAACAACAGGAAATAAAGTTAGGATTACCGCTGAATCTAATCAGACGGTCAATCACTAATGAAAAGAAATGTAAAATACAAATAGTGTTCTACCGAATCTAATCGTGTAGACAACACTAATTGCTAAGAAATAGAAAATTGCATAAAATAAAAAGAAAATGAGTTTTATTAATGAAGAGAATAGAATGAGATATATGATAGGATGGTGGCTACAATGCCATTACAAGGGTATATATAGGGTAGATAGCCAAACCCTAACCCTAATGATAACTGGGCCTGGTCATTACATCACTAATTAGTTTACAATGAGAAACAAAAATGGACCTTAGATAAATAAAGCAAATTTGGGCCTTTTCTCTTTTCCTCTTGCTTCCTTGACACTTCTTCATTGATTTGTGATGTGCAAAGCCTTGTTATCAATCCTTTTCTTGTCCAACAGCAACTAGATGTGATATCTTCATCTACAATTCTTCAAAATGCAAATACACAGCAAATTGAACTCTATTTTTCTACATTTCTGGTTGCATGTGGGCTGGGTTGGAATATCTGTAAAAGTAACAAAACAATACCCAAGTAATATTTATTTATATACAAAAGATAAGATATAAGAGCATAAAATAAACACATTTCTATGTCAATCAAAATACCCCCACACTTATCTTTTACTCGTCCTCGATTAAAACAAGAAATGAAAAACTAACTAGATAGGTCACACTTTCGTAGGAAACACGATTGCATTTAGCCTACGCAACAAGCCGTTAAACCTCTAGGTGTCCCTAGTAGGACGAGTGGTGTCTCGTGAGGGTTTTCAGCGGATACTACCCACAAAATCCAAATGTAATATGCTATGATTCTAATGAAACTACATGAATGCAATGGACATATGCAAATAAAAACGAAACACGACTTGTTTCAGGAAAGTGGTACAACAATTTAAGTTAACAATTTCTAATCAGTTGATTTTATTTTAGATACCATAAATCAAGTTTTCAAATGTTAAATTCCAGTTTGGCCAGTTAGTTCGGTCGATAACATAGTGCAGCCATGAAATAAATTCTTAGTTTGCTTGGCACAGTTTGCAAAGTGGTATTCTAATTTTCTCATGTATGGCTAGTCAAATCAATAAGGTCAAAAAGTGTTTGGGTATCATCGCTTATTCTTTATTCTATAAAATTTTAAGATTTATGATTAAGTACATACACCTAACAAAAAAAGACCAAGGTTTACCACCCATGCACTGCCTCGCGGACTAACGGAGAGTGGGTAAAGAGCTTGGAGGATTGTGCAGGCCGACTTTGACTTTGTCAACAACGTGTCGGTAATCCTTAGGTGTCCAATCTCATAAAATGAGACCAAAATATTCCAACTTTGACTTTGTCAACAACGTGTCGGATAGAGCTTGGCGGGTTTGCACACCAACGCTCGATATACAAGCAATGTTGGATACCCTTGGAATATTATTATTATTATTATCGAAAATTTAAGCACAAAAGAGAGTTACGCGAATTCAACTTAACACAACTTAGTTATAAAGGTTTGACAAGCCATTGTAAGTATTTTAAGTCCTCCACTTATTTAAACAAAGTCTACAATATAGAATAGATTTCATGGCCATCACCTAAGAATCTCCCTATGTACCGGTTACACTATTATCCCTCAAAATTAAACTTTTCATTATATTTCCTATTCGATCTAAGTTGAGAGAGAAAAATACTATCAACTGGCTAAAAATTGTAAACTTATTTTGTTGTATCAATTGAAAATGAGTCGTATTTCAAAAAAAATAAAAATTTATGGTATGTTACTACAATCTAAAATGTATGATGGTCCTACTTAAATGGCTGAAAATAAAAAGAAATAAAAAACAAAGAAAAATGAAAATGGGTGAAATGCAGACCCCCCCCACACTTGAACTAAACAGTGTCCACACTGTAACGTTTCCTAAATTTGAAAGATCGTACCCAAAGATGGATTAAATGTAAAATGACTTGTAAAATGAAATGCAATCTAACTATATGTAAGAATGTATCATATGTACAATGATATATGTGTTTACGATGTATGTGATGCAAAGAATTCCACCAACTTTTCCCCCCACACTTGGTTCTTGCCCTATGAGTCCCATTCTCACTGTGTCTAGACATGTTTTCTAACAAGCAAGAGTTTTTGAAAACCATCTCATCTTTATACCTCGACTTGTAGTCCAGGAGATAAATATCTAGGGTCGTCCTAACCTGAAGTTTTTCAACCAAGCCAGCATTCCAAAAGTAATTCATGTATTCAACAAATTTGTCAGTGTAATTTTTCAAAAACTTGTGATCGTGTATAAATTCAGTGAAATTTGAATTCTGAGTGTTGTTCAAGAGTATGTGATCACCTTTCTCAATTGACAAGGTATTTTTGACACTGGCAATTTCAAGTTCGTTTGAAATTTTCTCAAAGTTAAAATTTTCGAACTCGTGACTTGAATCTACGTCTTCCTCATTTGGCAACTCATCCTCGTACAATCCGAAAAATTCATGTTCCTTAAAATCCATTTCCAAATTTGAATTGAAAAATTCAACATTTTCATTTTGTTCAATTTCAAAAGTTTCAATTTCCTCACAGCCCGAAAGAGGAAGATCAAAATTTGAGCTTAAATCTTTTTCTTGAAAAGAGTCGAAGTCCACATCATTTGTTGAATTTTGAGCAACTTCATTTAGATCGTTATTCTCAATTTTGAAAGTTGTTATCTGAAAATTTTCACTATCAGTAAAGAGTGGAGTATTTGAATCATCGCATGTTTGAATTTGATTCTGTTGCTCTCGCTGTTCTTTCAAAGTTGTCAATAAACAAAGAAGTTCATCCATCTTTCTATCTTTTTCATTAAGTTGTCTATCTAGCCTTTCTACCCTCTCTCTAAAAACGTTAAGATGGTATTCGTCAAAATCGTTGATTTGCGAGTTCTCGTTTTGGATTTCTTGAGTTTCAAAATTATAGTCCATATCAATTTCACAATCAAAATTACTTCCAATGTGGTGGTTGTTTGAATTTTCGTTTTGATATTGGAAATCATTTTGATCATAAAAATTATGTTCGTAACCAAAACTGTTAAAATTCGAGGGAAAATTGCAATCTTGGTTATATTCAAGTTGTGGGTATGTGTCGTTATTTTGAAGATTTTGATTGATTTGAAAATCATTTTCATATCCAAAATTATTTTCGAATTGGTTTCCAACTCCATACTGATGTGGATCAAAGAGTTATTGGGATTCAAAATCGTTTTGATGTGGGTGTGGTCCATAATCGAAATTATTGAAAGTTGAATTGAAATCGCAATTTCGATCATTTCTATGATTTTGAAAATGTTGGTCGGTTGGAAAATTTTGAAAACTGTTGAAATTGGGCTCACGAAATTTTGGAAAATCTTGTTTCATGAGTTGTAATTCAAATTCATACTCTTCAAGAGGGCGTCTACTTCGGTTATTATCCCACATTTCTCTCAATGATTTTTTTGAATTAGACATTTGAAATGAAATCACGGCAAGACAGAAATTATTCTCAATTCAAAATAATATAAAATAATGAGTTGTGCTCTATTAATTAACTGACTCAATTGGAAGGGGGAAGAGGGTCTTATGGCCGTTCACGTATAGTATAAAACTAAGGGATACGACCAATGTTTTACGGGTAGTATGCAACCTCTTTTGCTAAAAGTTCAATAAATTGAACTAATATATATATCCGCGATCCAATTGTACGAGACAGTCAACTTCACAAAACACCACTTTTCAATTATATTATTTTGAAAAGTCTATTTTTATTGTTGAAAACAATGAGAATGAAGATTTCAATTATGGAAATATCAGTCCGCACCAAATTAATTCAGAAATTATAGTCACAGAACAGTCACAGAAATATAAATTGCAATTTTTTTTTTACATTCAAGCCGCTGCCCCTACAGAAGATTTTTACAACAATTTCTATATTTTTCAAAGCAGCTTCAGCACCTGTAGAGTTTAGAAAAAATATTACCGTGGGGTATGGCTGTCCGTCCAGAAAAAATTTAAACCCACTTTGTGCTTTGCTCGAAACTAGATCCTTGGTTTATCGCTTGAACTTTCTCTTGCTTTGGTCTTTGAATTTGGACTCTCTATCTTTATTTCCTTTTTTTTTTGAAAACAAATAAAAAAACAAACAAACTGAAATAAAACAATAACTAAACTCAAGAAAACAAAAACTAACCTAGAAGAGGAGAAAAGAAGAAAAATAAAATAAAATAAACAGAAGAACTCGACTTAAAAAAAATAAACAAAGGATTAAAGCTTAAAAACAATACTAAGACTCACACAGTAAAACAAATTCAGAAGTTCCAAAAATAAAACACGCAAGCTCGATGACACGTACGCAAGCCAAAAAAATAAGTCCCTATCCTACCATGCACTCACGTTTCGAATGAAAAGAAGGCAATACCCTTATGGGTAACTCACATGATATAATACGCCCCGGGTTTAACCCAAAAAAGAGGCCCACAAAAAGGGAATAAAATCAAGCCCCCTTAGCTAAAAACAAATCAAGCCCTGAATAATATAGTCCCAGCAAAACTCCACTCAAAAACGTTACTTCCCCTTTCGTTCTCAAGAAACACGAACTCAAACTCAACTAGAAATTCGAATTCCACAAAAGAAATCTGAACTCGAATCCCTGTTTTTTTTATTTTTATTTTTATTTTGATGATTTTTTTTTGGGAATCCGCTATAGGGTTTCGGTTGCGCGAGTGGATTTCGGGTTTGGGGGTGCTAAATCGGTACTGTGGTGGACGGTGGTTATTGAACTTGGTTGGTGAGATTTGTAGTGTCGAAGTGAAGGTGAATTTGGGGATGGCGAATGGTTTTGCTGGTATCGGGTAAGAGGGGTTGCGTGACTTTTGGTAGAGGGACGCTGTTATGGGGAGATTGTTGTGTGAGGCTGTCGAACTGGTTGTCAAACTGTGTTAAGATTTGTTGATGGGAACGATGGGGTATTGTTGGTATTCGGATCCACGTTTGATTTTTCTGTGGGGTTTTAGGTTCTGATTTTTGGAAGATGATAGAGGCTTGGTGAGGATTGATGGTGAAGGTGGATGGAGTTTGGCAGAGGAGGAGATCGGCGGATGTAAGGGATGATTAAGGCAGGAATTATGTGATTGTGGGTGCTTTTGAACTGTCGTGATTTTTTTGTTTTTTTTTATGGCAAAGTATGGATGAATATTATGGACAATCGGCAGTGGGAAGGTTTGGCTTATGTTCGGATTTAAGGAGAAGGATTTGTGGTCTGTGGAGTAGAGGATGGAACCGATGTGGGTTAATGGGTGCTGAAGGGGAAGGACTGGTTTTGCAGAGGAGCAAGAATGGGCATGGAGTTTATTGTTTGTATGGGCACTGCGAGGATGTAGGACTTGGTATGATTTGTATTTGGTACTTCGATGGGATAATTGGAGGAACTAGGAGATGGAGGTTTGGTGTTCAAACAGTGTGGTGGATGGATGCTGCAGATCAGAAGGTGGTTGATGATTTTTTTTTTTTTTTTTTTTAGAATGGTTCGAATTGGTTTTTGATGGTTGTGGAATTTGTTTGTGGACAAGGTGGAGTGGGTCTGGTGATATACGGTTGCGGTGACGAATGAGGTTGAGTGTAATGGAGATGAACTGATGACTGTAGAGGTTTGATTGCCTGTGGGGGATTTGATTCGTGGTGTAAGGAGAGGGAGGTTTGTGGGGATTTGGTCAATAGCAGAGGAGATGTAAAGAGGTGGAATAATGAAGATGGAAAGAAATCAAAAGAAGGGAAAGAAAAAATTGCAAAGATTTTTGTTATTTGTTGTTTTTGGGAAAGAAATTGTAAGTCAAAAGAGGAAAAAAAATAAAAATAAATATATGTATTGAAATCAGCAAGGAGGGTTGTAAGGGAAGAAATCAAAAGAAAATTGAAAAAGAGGCAAATCTGGGTAGGGTGATCAGAAAGAAATCAGGCAGCAAAGAGGAAAAAAAATTGCTTTTTTTTTTTTTTTTTTTTTTTTTTTTTTGGTGAAAGGAAAGAAGTTGTAAAAGAGGGAAAAAAGCAAACTTTGAAAGTTTTATTTTTCTTTAGACTTGAAGAGAAAGAAATGCTATGTACTGAAAGCAGGTAAGGAATCAATGAAAATTTGGCAACTTTTTTTTTTTTTTTGCTTAGTTCATGACCATATCAATGTAATTGATACACCACATTACTAATCAAGATTTTTTTTCTGTATATACGAATGGACAAAAGGAAAATAAAAACTAACACGAATCGAAAATTATATAAATAATAAAATTTAATCGTTACCTCCCCGGCAACGGCGCCAAAAACTTGATCGTCGCTGATCTATGAATTAGAAAAGCGCGATATTTTAATAATTACTGCAAGCGTATAGGTGTGTAGCATACAGGTCGAACACAGGGAGGAAAGTTAAATCAAATTATTTATCTAATCTCTTGGGCGAGTTAGACGAAACTGGAGGTTGATTTTGCAAAACAAAATAGAAAGTGAAACTACAATTAAAAGATGCAATTAAATTCACTGCAGATTCGAATCTAATCGGATCTGTAATGAATTCGATGGTGGAAGATAAAATAGAACAATAGAAATAAAATTGCAGAACAAAATTAAACGAACAGAAAATAAGAATTAGGATTACCGCTGAATCTAATCAGACGGTCAATCGCTAATGAAAATAAGTGAAAAATACAATTAATGCTCTACCGAATCTAATCGTGTAGACAACACTAATTGCTAAGAAATTAGAAAATAGCAGAAAAATAAAAAACTTTGTTAATGGCAGAATAATTATAGAATGATGGATGGTTGTTACAATGAATACAATGGGTATTTATAGGGGATGTAGCCTCCATCCTATATGACTTTTGGGCCAAGAAATATCTCTTGAGATATTCTATTTACAAATAAAAGAGATATGGATATAGATTTGAGATGTTCTATGAAGATTCTCCCTCCTTGATTGCTGACATGTGGCATTTGATTGAGTTGCATTCTGGTAAATATATGTCAAGTCTTCTCCTCAATGGCAAGTAAATATGCAAGATTTTCAATTGATTTCTTTGAGAAGAAAATGTCTAGCTCTTCAAATCTTAGTGCATATGTTATATACATATATATATATATATATATATATATATATATAATAGCACTAGTCTCTTTATTCTTCAAAGCGACGGAGGCAATGTATATGTTCTTTTCTTCAGCAAAAAATAGGGCTTTGACGGTGGCTGAACTTAGAACATTCTGTCCAAATTTCCAAGCTTTATCAGTGTGCTACAGCTTCCTTTATGATTGAAAATTTGTTGATTCCACGAAGTAGCATTTCCTATGCAATTGGTCTTTAATTGAATGAAGGAGACATTTATTTAACAACCTGTGAAAACACATGAAAATACCCAAAGTAATATTTATTTATTTACAATAAAGATAAGATATGAGCGTAAAAATAAACACATTTCTATGTCAATCAATATCAGAGGTCTAAAACATCATTCCGAATTTTATAAATATTTTTCCAGAATTTTATCATGTTTAAATTCGCTAATTAACACTAATCACCCCTAATTAGCCATAATTAGTGCAAAACTATGCAAATCACTCACCTTAGCCACAAAATAAACTAAGATCTGAAATAAATCTCTGATTTGATGTGAATCCCAATGCCAAACAGCAGCTCCAATGTTGCTTTGGTGTAGATCTTCCTTGATTAGAGGTTGCTAAGCCAAATCCTTGACCAAAAGGTGATTTAGAGGTTGGAGGCCATTTTTAGGGTTCCTTGGTGATAAGTGGAGGCTAGAAAACTGAAATGGAATGCTCTATCTCATTTCAGCCTCCCCATAACCCTAATCCCGAAATGGGTTATGGGCCTACTCACTAATCACCCGATTTGGCCCAGTTAAGCAGTTTTTTACCCTCCAAACCTTATTTCAGCCATATCTCCCAAACGGTAAGTCCGTTTGGCTATTGTGATCACTCTACGGAAAGGTAAACCATCAAACGAATCTAATGGAAGTGGTTTCAGGTCAAAATTCCTTTCCAATCAAAAGTTATTTCCAAAATAGTACCAACTAGGGGCAAAATGGTCATTTAAAAATCGACAAAAATCGTAAGCATGGGAAATGACTCTAATGGATGTTTCCCAAAGTTACATGACCATACGACTTCATATGAGAAAGAAATAAATATTCTACGATCCCCCGATGCGTAGAATACGGGTCATTACACTCTCCCCCCCTTAAGAAATTTCGCCCCCGAAATTCCCTAATCAAAACATACACAAGGATCCCGCATGCCTATCAATCATAAAACAACAATCAAACATGCAAACAAGCAAAACAAGTCTACCCTAGCATGCTGAAAAACTAAATTACAAAGTAAATCTTACCAGGCAAAGAGTTCTGGATATGCCTTCCTAATGCCCTCCTCTGTCTCCCAAGTACAATCATTCTCGTCCTCGCCCCACTGAACCTTGACTAGCTTCACCGCCTTCCTTCGAAGTTGCTTCGTATCGTGCCCCACAATACGAATCGGCTTGCGGTTCCCAACCGCCTCGGGTTCTACTTCGAAGTCCTCTAACTGATCAGGTGAAATAGTCATATCTGAGTCGTGAACGAACTTCCTTAGTTGGGAAACATGAAATACATTGTGAACTCCCACCATCTTCTCTGATAAGCCAACTCTATACGCCAAATTCCCGACTAATTCAAGAAATAGGGAATGGGCCAACAAATCTTGGTACCAACTTGCCTCTCCTGCCAAATCGTATCACGCTCTTCAACGGAGAGATCTTGACAAACACCAAGTCACCAACGGAGAATTTCAAGTCTCTTCTCCTCTTATCAACATAACTCTTCTGCCTATCTTGGGCAGCTTTCATTCGTTGTTGAATGATCTTAATCTTATCGGAAGTTTCTCTCACCACATCTGGTCCAAGCACAAACTTCTCGCCAGTCTCTATCCAACATGATGGTGAGTTGCATGGTCTTCCGTACAAAGCTTCATATGGAGCCATACCGATACTGGATTGGTAGCTATTATTATATGCAAACTCTACTAGATGCAAATGGTCGTCCCATGATCCACCAAAATCCAATATACAAGCTCTCAAGAGATCCTCCAATATACGATTCACCCTCTCCGTCTGACCGTCGGTCTGAGGATGATATGCGGTACTGAGATGTAATTCTGACCCTAGAGCCTCTTGTAAGCTCTTCCAAAACCCACTAGTGAACAACGGGTCTCGGTCACTCACAATGCTTTTAGGTACTCCATGAAATCTCACTACCCACTTCATATACAATTCTGCCAACTTGGCTGCCGTTCTGGTCAATTTGACTGGTATAAATCTTGCACTTTTAGTCAATCGATCCACTATTACCCAAATGCTATCATATCCCGATCTAGTCCTTGGTAAGCCATCGATGAAATCCATCGAAACTTGCTCCCATTTCCATTCGGGAATTTCTAATGGTTGCAACAACCCACTAGGCTACTTTTGCTCAGCTTTAACTAGCTGGCAATTCATGCATTTGGATATAAACTTCCCAACGTCTCTTTTCATCCCTTCCCAGTAGTAGGTCTGTCTCATGTCTCGATACATCTTATTACCACTGGGATGGACAGTCAGTTTTGAGTGATGACATTCTCTAAGCACTTCATCTCTCAAACCATTCGCGTTGGGCACAACTAGTCTTCCATTCTTTCGAAGCCATCCATCTCGATCAAGCCCATACGCACTCATCTCGTCACCGTCGATGTTCATCTGTAACTTGGAGATGATTCCCAATAGGTTAGGATCGTCCCTCTGGCTGGAACCAATCCGCTCTATCAAAGTGGGTCTGATCGCCAAACTAGCTAGCATAACTGGATCCAATTCGCACTTTGGTCTGAAATCAAACCCCGCGATATACTCCAGTTGCTTCCATTCAAGAAACATTGGCCCTAAGCTGGCATGTCTCCTACTCAAGGCATCGGCTACCGCATTACCTTTCCCAGGTGTATATGCGACATCAAAATCATACGAAGCCAAGAACTCTAACCATCTCTGTTGACGGAGATTCAGATCTTTCTGGGAGAAGAGATACTTTAACGATTTATGATCGGTAAACAACTCAAATCTTTCTCCCAAGAGATAGTGTCTCCACATCTTCAGCGCAAACACGATCGCTGCTAATTCCAAATCATGGGTAGGATACTTCTTCTCATGCGGCCTTAGCTGTCGACTAGCATAAGCTACAACCCTACCTCCTTGCATCAATACTGCACCCAGTCCGGTACCACAAGCATCCGTGTATACCGTCATCTCTTCATTCCCTTTAGGAATGACTAACACTGGCGCACGCGTCAACTTCTCCTTTAGACTTTTGAAGGCATCCTCACACACTCCGTCCCAGACGAAGGACTGATTCTTCTTAGTCAACTGAGTCAACGGTGCTGCAATCTTGGAGAAGTCCTGGATAAAATTACGATAATATCCAGCTAATCCCAAGAAACTTCTTACATCTGTTGCATTCTTGGGCGTAGGCCAATCCTGTACCGTAGCCACCTTCGCAGGGTCCACGGCAATACCACTCTCGGAAACAACATGACCCAAGAATCTCACTTCCCTTCTCCAAAAGTGACACTTAGAGAATTTTGCTTTCAATTGGTGTTTCCTCAACACCTCCATCACTATCCTCAAGTGTCCCTTGGGTTCTTCCTCTGTCCTTGAGTAAACAAGGATATCATCTACGAACACAAGAACAAACTTATTCAACTGATCTCTGAATACTCGATTCATAAGATCCACAAAGTAAGCTGGTGCATTGGTCAACCCAAATGGCATGACCAACCACTCATAAAATCCAGATGGCGTCCTAAATGCCGTTTTCGGAACACTCTCATCCGCTACTCGTAGCTGATGAAATCCTGTCGCGAGGTCCAACTGGGAGAACACTCTAGCTACTTCCAGTTGATCAAACAAATCATCTATCCGCGGTAGAGGATACTTATTCTTCCTCGTTACCTTATTCAACTCGCGATAGTCCACGCACAAACGAAGGGAACCATCTGCCTTAGTGGCAAACACAACTGGTGCTCCCCACTCGGAGACACTCCTTCTAATAAATCCCTTCTTCAAAAGATTGCTGACTTGCACCCCGAGCTCTAGTTGCTCCCTTGGTGCCATACGACGAAGTGGCATCACTATAGGTCTGGCATCTTTCACTAAATCAATACGGAACTCAATCTCTCGGTGTGGTGGAAGCCCGGTCACCTTCTCGAAGACGTCTGGATACTGGCCAACCACGGGCGCATCTGACAACTCATCCTGCGGGATGTCGAGGGAATTTACAAAACTAGCTATAACCGCATCACTAGGTAGGCTACCAAACACTACCCTCCGCCCATCATCCGCCCTCACTGTCACCAAAAAGCCCTCACAGTCTACCACCACCCCGTATCTTTGGAGCCAATCGACTCCCAATATAATGCCATACCCAGTAAAGCCCAAAACAAAGCAATCACAAACAAATATACATCCATGACTCGATAAGACCAAATTCCTGCAAATCATACTAAGGCTAGTCGAACCACCAATCGGGTTCGTCACAACCAATGGTCTATCGACTATCTCGGGTTCCAGTCCCAACCTATCTACCAGGTCACTAGATATGAAGGAACGGGAAGCCCCAGTATCAAACAAAACTCGAACTGGTATATCATAAATAGAAAGCATACCTTGAATAACAACATTCTTTCCTTTCTCCGCCGCAGTTGGGGCATTCGACGAGGAAGGAACAACATCAATAGCATATGCTTTCACAATCTTCTTCTCCTTAAGAGATTGTAGACACTTATCCTTATGATGTCCCACTTGACCACAGTTGTAGCACTTCCTTTCCGCTGGCTTGGCCCGACATTCTTTAGCATAATGGCCCTTCTTACCACAGCTGAAGCACTCAACATCCTTCTTGCTCTTTTTCTGACCACCTTTAGATTGGTCCTGCTTCCTCTTATTCTGAGAGTTATTCTTGCCTCCACCACCTGCTTGCGGCTTTGGCCCTTCTGCAGATGTAGCCTCAGTCTTTGACTTAGGGTAAAGACTCTCTGATCTCAAAGCTTTCCCCACGATCGATTCAAAAGTCTCATCGATGTGGTTAATAAGCCTTTCCCCCAAGTATCCATCCAAACTAGTAATGAACTTCTCATTCTTCTTCTCAGGAGTGTCGATAAGAGACAGTCCATACTTCGACAAAGTGTCGAACTCCGCAATATAATCAAAAACTGCCCTTCCATTCTGCTTGAGTTCCAAGAACCTCTTAAACAACACTGACTTCTGGGCAGCTGGAATAAACTTCTCGCTAAAGCGAGCCTTGAACTGATCCCAAGTAACTTGATCTTTTGGAGTAGCTATTCTAATGGCATTCCACCAATTCATCGCTCGCCCTTGCAGCTGACGAGACGCCAACGTTCTCTTCATCGCATCCTCAAGACCCAAGTCATCGAAGATACGGTCACAGCTATCCATCCAGTCCTGAACATCCGTGGCCGACTCAGTTCCGTGGAATGGCTTTCCACCAAGATTAGTGTAATCCTTGCACAACTTGGCGAAATCGACCCTAGGCACCTGCACTACTGGGCCAACACCAACTCCGGGATTGGGAACTGCCCCTTGCACTTCTCTAAGCATATCTCTCATAAGGTTAGTAAACATTGCCCTCATGTCAGCGGCATTCCCTTGGTTGGTCCCTCTACCAGCACCCCTCGTGTCTCGGCTCATCGCCAGTCTGAAAAAGGAAACGATTAACGACCCCATAGTGGTGCTAGTGCAGTGCGACTTCATCCTTATACTGCTAATAGTATATATATACATAACTTTTGAAAACCAAAGTAATCACAAATACGCGCTCTCATATACGTATTATCTCTCCCTGGTGTCTTTCCCTAGGTTAACTACGCAACCTAGAGCTCTGATACCAAGTGTGACGGCCCGCCCCGCACCAACCGACATTTACTCCAAAAGTGCGCTGTACACATGTCCAGTTAGCACGGAACGGGTCGTCAGAAGGAAAAGGAAGAAGGAAATGAACATACAAGGAACCTGTAGAATGTCTCATAGTGCATAGAACAAAATATAATAATAACATACTTGACATAAAACAGGAGAGACAGTGCATAAGCTAAAATCAGAACTAAGCATCATAGCAGTGGAAATCCAAAATATAGCTTATTACAACTTTCAAACTGTCTCAAAGCAAAAGCAAGATAAAGGAGGTACACTACTAATGCCCAAGTAGCAACCACCAACAACACAGGGAGAATGTGTATATATATATCATACGTGGAAGCCTCCTGCCCGCCTCCAAATCAGCTATTCGCGCATCACCAGCTAACCTGTCTCTAGTCTGCTCGTGTAAGCACCTAGAGTAATAAGAGGAGACATAAAACTCCGGGTCAGACATAAAGCCTGGTATGAGCGATAAGCATCTAAAGTGAACAATAACAGGTAGACTAAAACATACCTGAACCTGGACCTGCAACCAAAGAGTTAGCACTACATACTGTACAACACTCTAAGGTACCATATCAAACGGTATAAAGATACGGAGGTGGGGGAGGTGTGCATGTCATAATGATGGCAAACAATCAAGCATAGCATCCATCCTCACATCTCTCACTCAGTGCGTAAAGCATACGATATTCACCACTTCGATCACCCAACATACCTTGCTATGATCACTCTGCCCCATGAAGTCATAAATGGCTTCACTGCACTGATAACGTAGCCACAAATCCTTCGCTATGTCCACTTTGCCCCATGGAGTCACAAGAACCCCACTGCACTGGCTCATAGCCTTACTAATCCTTACTATGTCCACTCTGCCCCATGGAGTCACAAGAACCCCACTGCACTGGCTCATAGTCTTACTACGCATCACCTTGCCCCTCGGGTCATAATGACCCTACTGCACTGATAACGTAGTCTTGCTACCATCACCTTGCCCCTCGGGTCATAATGACCCTACTGCACTGATAAGTAGCCCATCATTCCTTTTCAGTGGTGAATCGAAGTTATGAACGTTGACAACTCCTTAGCACACGTCCCGCAGCAAAGTCCAACTAATGAAGTCCACTCATTGGTTCCTATCTGGATCCTGAGTCAATACCCTTCATTTGGACTACCTTTGCATCTCGGGTTATCAATCTTCATCGGTTCGGTTCTGCCTTTCATACCCCATTTGGATCAGATCGACTCTTCAGCGCACCACGGTTCGGATCGTCATCGCGGTCCTCTTTCTCTTTTGCTTCAGATCGTGCTCCTCTCCTTGGTTCAGATCGGAATACCCCATACGGGTCGGATCGCGATCCTCTAGCTCGTGGCTCCCCCTGGTTCGGATCGGCGTCTCATAGTGCATTGGATCGTGGATGCTGCTTTCCTCTTGTCGGATCGTGGTACGAAGCACGAGTGGATCGGATCGGGTAGCAGTTCACGGTTGATGTTCGTGGACCTTGCGCAGATGGTTCGGCTCGGAGGAGATGACTTGACTCGTGGTGGTGTCCCACGATCCCATAGGGCGATCCGATCGACCCTCAATCCCCTATCTGATCCGAATACCTGCACCTTGTCCAGCGAGTTGTTTACGCCCCTCGACGGCGTTTTCGACCATTCCAACTATTCTATTCAATCACAAAGCATACCATACAGTCATAGAAACATGTATAATCAACCACAAACATCAAAACAACAATATGGTAGGTTAAAATGGATCAAACATAGCAAAAAAACCCCTATTTTCCCTTAAGCATGTTTAGGTGAAACTTATGATATGATTAGCAAAACTTAACCAAATTAACCTAAATTCATATCAGAGGTCTAAAACATCATTCCGAATTTTATAAACATTTTTCCAGAATTTTATCATGTTTAAATTCGCTAATTAACACTAATCACCCCTAATTAGCCATAGTTAGTGCAAAACTATGCAAATCACTCACCTTAGCCACAAAATAAACTAAAATCTGAAATAAATCTCTAATTTGATGTGAATCCCAATGCCAAACAGCAGCTCCAATGTTGCTTTGGTGTAGATCTTCCTTGATTAGAGGTTGCTAAGCCAAATCCTTGACCAAAAGGTGATTTGGAGGTGATTTAGAGGTTGGAGGCCATTTTTAGGGTTCCTTGGTGATAAGTGGAGGCTAGAAAACTGAAATGGAATGATCCTCTATCTCATTTCAGCCTCCCCATAACCCTAATCCCGAAATGGGTTATGGGCCTACTCACTAATCACCCGATTTGGCCCGGTTAAGCAGTTTTTCACCCTCCAAACCTTATTTCAGCCATATCTCCCAAACGGTAAGTCCGTTTGGCTATTGTGACCACTCTACGGAAAGGTAAACCATCAAACGAATCTAATGGAAGTGGTTTCAGGTCAAAATTCATTTCCAATCAAAAGTCATGGCCAAAACAATACCAACTAGGGGCAAAATGGTCATTTAAAAATTGACAAAAATCATAAGCATGAGAAATGACTCTAATGGATGTTTCCCGAAGTTACATGACCATACGACTTCATATGGGAAAGAAATAAATATTCTACGATCCCCCGATGCGTAGAATACGGGTCATTACAACAAGCCTCTTACAATACTCACTACAAAGAAAGTAATCAACTTCATCGTCTGTAACATCATCTGTCGTTTAGGGTTCCCAGGACTATCATTTTGATAATGGGACTTAATTTCAGAGTTTTGAGTTCAAAGACTTCCACCACCGTCACCGTATTGAGAAAAGTTTCTCAATAGTAGATAATCCTCAAGCCAATGGACAAGTTGAAGATGTCAACAAAGTGATTAAATTTATCATCAAGAAGCGTTCGGAAGAGGCTAGAGGCAAGTGGATTGATGAACTGCCTTTAGCCCTTTGGGCTTACTAGACTACCCATAAGTCAACGAACAACCACACTTCATTCGATCTCACGTATAGGTCTGAAGCGGTAATTCTCATCAAGCTTGAACTGCAATCTCTTCGATTCACTTATTATGATCTAATGTCCAACAGTGATCTCCTTCTGGAATCTCTCGACTTACTAGAAGTGAAAAGGGATGAGTCCAAACTCAAAGTAGCTACACAATGTTAATGGGTCGCCTGATACTACAACACCAAAGTCCATCCAAAACACTTTGGCATTGGTAACCTCATCCTTAAGTAGATCTTTTCCACGGAAATCGGGCTCGATCCTCGTTGGGAAGGTCCGTATATCATTCAACGGAGGCTTGGAGATGACACTTTCAACCTGACGATCGTTGATGGTGCCGAACTACTAAGAGCACTGAACAATGAGCATCTTCGCCGCTACTTCACCTAACTCACTATAGAAATTTACTATTTCTACAAATGTTTTGTTTTCAGTTCAAGGCATTATAAAAGAAAACACCGTTACCGCCAAAAAGTTTGTCAGTAAAGATTTTTAGATCTCCATGTTAATGGTGTATTTACTTTTTGCATTGTACGTTAAAGCTGTGATAACAACCCACCTGCTTACATGAGCGCAGAACACATGATCGGCACCTCAGAGCTTGGAATCGATCCACCGTCTCGAGTCTTTACTAAGACTCAAACCTTGTGGAGTGGTCCACCCTCCAATAATCATCTCGAGTCTCGAACCAACGACAAGGCCAAGTATAAATAACCCGCGATGCTTATTAATTTAGTGTCTAACTCCTCTCTTAGTCTTCGGACTTTGGGTCAACCCACCAGCCGAGTAAGTGTGATTCTGACCGCTTGCTTAGCTAACTCTGATCCTCAAATTTTGGATTCGAGTATAAAACTGGCGAACTAACGATGCTTTCAACTCTAACCCTATAGAAAAACGATGGGAGAGCATAAAGGACGAAACAACGATATCCACTTATAACTCCCCGCGATTCAAAATCAATGACTGCAAGGAAGTTTTGGGACCAGAGTTACCAAAACTTGAACTTCGCGTGAATCAAGAGCAATGATCGAGAGGAGATCTTGAGAGAGAAGTTCATGAATTTAGACTCCATATGATCCGAGATCAACGTGCATAAGGAGATCTCGAAAATGGACTCAACACACTCGAACTTCACATAATTTGAGTTTCTTAAGAGCGAAGTCTCAAGCAATGTGATGATGTACCAACTGACACCCAATGAGTTGCGCTGTGATAGTGCCTAACTAATACGAGGCGAGCGCCATGGTTGAAATAAGAAAACCTATCTTATATCTTACAACGCATGGAACAAAATATAATAACAACATATAAACATGATATAAACCATGCGAGACAGTGTATAAGCTGAAAAACTGAATCATAAACATCAGAATAGCAGATTCAGTATCACAACATAATATCTAGTGACTCGTACATAGACACATCTCCAAAATATTGTCTCTAAATAAAAAATTACTAGTGCCCGAAGTAGTGATCAACTGAAGTAAACAAGGAAAAAAGTGTATAAAATACGTAGAAGCCTCCTGCTCGTCTCTGGTCCTTAACTCGAGCACAACAACCTATTATAGTCTGCTCATTTAGAAGCACCCGGAGTAATAAGAAGCAATGCATAAAACCCCAAGTCAAACAAAGTCTGGTGTGAGCGATAGTAATCTCAATCACAATATAGGGTAACACAATAGGTATGAGAAATCATACCTGACCTGGCCTTACATCCAAAAATTTAGCACATACAGTCATGTACTTTACTCTATGGTGATCATAATACTGAGTGTAAATGGAAGTGTGCATGACATAATGATAACAAACATCCAAGCATGGAAAATATTCTCATATTCACTCATTCAATGCATGGAGTATATAGTACTCATTACCTTATTCATCCAATCCATTTGGGGACATGGTGGGACCAAATGCCCAGGTCTCCACTCAGCTCTCACTATGACCAACTATCCTGATTAATAACCAATAGCCTTACCCACACTGCCTGGGCTCTGGGGTCCAGGACGAATCAATCCACACTGTCCTAGCTCTTATTCGTCTACTTGTCCACTCTCTCATTAATGCACTAAAATCTTGAGTAAAGATACTCTTTGCAAGCATTCCAGCAGCGAAGTCCAACGTTGAAGTTACTCCAGTGGTTCCCATCTGGGTCCTCGGTGGAAACCTCCCACTTATACTTTCTTCATGTCTCAGGTTCAACTAGTCGTATTGGAGTTGGTCTTCAAAATAGCTTGATCGTCGTCATGGAGAAGTACCATGCATGGACCTCCATTCAATAACCTTCATTTTACATCCTCCTCTGGATCAACCCGTATCCACACCAATAATGTCGATCTGTATTGGCTACTATATCCGGTACTCCGGTGCTCCAAATGACTTGAAACTTGAGTTAGAGCCTCCTAGGATCTTCCTTGACATTCCCACAAATTTTTGTGCCAATCCGACAACATTTTTCTGGATAGGAAATGTCAGATAACGGAATCTCAGATAGGCAATGTCAAACCAGGAATGTCGAACTAAGAATCTCAAACCAAGAATGTCGAACTGAAATGTTAAACCAAAATTTGATCCAAAATGTTTATCTAAAATGTTGAACCAGGTTCAACCAAAATGTTGAACCAAACATCAAAGCACCACAACTCCAAACGACTTAAAATAGGGGATTTGCCTTTTCTATTGATTCCTACGGGTTGGATCAAAAAAACTCTTGAATGAGGTATTCAACTCCAGAGATGAATCGAAAAAGAAATCTTTATTGGTTCTACCTCCTCTTTTTTATGAGGAGAATGAATCTTTTTATCGAAGGATCAGAAAACAATTGGTCCGGATCCACTGCGGGAATGATTTGGAAGATCCAAAACTAAAAACAGCGGTATTTGCTAGCAACAACATCACAATGAACATAATTGATCTTATTGAGAAATCGATGTCTTACTCCATAGATTCGAAGGAACAAGAGAACAATAGCCTGACAAATATTTGATTTGGTCCGATTCGAATGTGAATTCAGGTGCCAAATGAAATAGAACCTGCCATTGATTTGCTAATTGATAAGGTAAATACCAGCCCATTCAATGCTAGGCATAATGAGTATAAGGGACTCAAAAGAACCTCTTTTTTTCCTAATGACTGACTTTTTCAATCGCAAGCACCTTGGTTCCGTAGGAGCACAAGTCAGAAAGATTGAGAAATAGAACCATCTGATTTGATTCGTTCTCAATAGCCATGAGATGATCATCTTAGGGTGATCCTTTTGTCAACGGATGCCCTTATTACACTCGTAGTCTCTGAAGGATGAGAACCAACTATGTAGCATCTACATCGATAATTCAAGTATTGTATACGTCATTAGTCCGATCCTTTGTAGGAACTACCCGATTCGTTGTACTTGAATTAGTACTCTGATCGTTATCAGTATAAATTATTATGCGTTTCCCTTTTCTTGACCGAATTTCAGGATATTCCGTCGATTCTTCTTCATCTTCTTCTTCCAAACCATCTGTTAATTTGTATGACCATCTAGAGACCTTTTTACTAATTTCTTCCATTCCAATAGAATTTTTTCTAATTTTTAGTAGATCATTTGGATCAGTTGTAATTACATTGAATAAAAATTTCAAAGATTTTATTTGACTTTCTGAATCTATTCCTCTTGGCCTAAATCCTTCTGGAACCTCCTTGTCGTCCCTACAAAGTTTTTTACCAGTTAAGCAACATATTTTTAGGATATGGGGATCTCGGATAAGGGAATGTTAAACCAAAATTTTCTAAGTGCATTTAAGTGAATTTAACATTCTATTCTGTCGCTCGACGGCGTTTGCTTCCATCCTAGTGTTCATAGGCACTATCCTATCATACAAAACAACATATAGATCAACCGAACAAGATCAAAACACCGAAAAGCATATTCTTTACCCAATCCACTAAATTCTGGGATTCCCAAATCAAGTCCAAATCAATCCAAACTTATATATGTGTCATTACATGATTAATAATGAATTATAAGCATTTTAACACATTTTTATGAGCAACTCATATGCTAATCTACTATAATTAGTGAATAATTTTACTATTACTCATCTTAATCACCCCAAAATGTTAGATAAAAAATAGAGAATCTTTAGCTCAGTTCCTATGTTGTATAGCAGATTTTGTCTTGATGTGGTGTTGGCTTGTCTTGATTTGCACCAAATTTGGTTGTTGGATGTTAAATGAGTGATTAAAGGTTGGTGGAGGCCATTAATGGGTAATCAGAAGCCTTTTGGGAGATGAGAAAGTGAATAGGAGATTCTGCAACCCCTTCAGCCCCCACTAGGTTATTGCACCCGAATTGGGTAGTGGACTTACCTACTAATGACCAAAATAGTCCATTTATGCCTTTCCAACTTATTTCAGTTATTCCACCCAAACAGTATGTTCCTTTGCTTAATATGACTACTCTACGGAATGAGAAATCATCATCCGAATCCAATGAAAGTGGTTTCGGATCTAGATTTTTTACCAATTAAAAGTTATGTCAGAAATAAGATTTTCCAAGGGTAAAACTATCACACTAAAATTCGACAAAAATGGTGAAGGTAGGAAATGGCGATATTAGTTATTTCCCAAAGTTATGCAATCATACAACCTCATATGAAAATAACATAAATATTATACGATCCTCCGATATGTAGAATATAGGTCGCTACATTCTGCCCCGCCAGCCTTAAGAAATTTCTCCCTTGAAATTCCTTAAGCAACAAATAAGGTTGTCTGGCATGCCTATTAATCATCCACAAGCAACCAAACATACATAGCAAACATGATAGCAAAGTAATTTAAGTCTATCCTAGCATGCAGGATACGAAACAAGAAAATAGATGATATCACAAACGGAAATTCAAGAGTGATGTATTGAAAACTTACCAAGTAAAGAGCACTGGATAAGACGTCCTCATGCTCTCCTTGGTCTCCCAAGTACAATCACTCTCGCTTTCACTCCACTGAACCTTGACAAGCCTCATTATCTTCCTTCTAAGCTGTTTCGTGTCGTATCCAATGATACAAATTGGTCTACAGGTTACAGTGGCTTCTAATTCCACCTCAATATCATCCAGCTGGTCCAGTGTGATAGTTGTATCAGAATCGTGCACAAGTTTCCTCAAATAGGAAACACGGAACACATTGTGTACCCTAGCCATCTTCTGAGGCAGAATTTCCAAGCCGCTCAAGAATTGGAAATGGACCGACAAACCTTAGTGCTAATTTTTGCTTACTCCCTAGCCGAATCACGTTCTTCAAAGGAGATATCTTAAAGAACACTAATCACCAACAGAGAACTCCAGGTCTCTCTGTCTCTTATTGGCATAGCTTTTCTGCCTATCTTTGGTGGTTTTCATCCATTGCCAAACAATTTCATTCTTCTTTGAAGTCTCTCTAGTCATATCTGGTCCAAGTATTAGTTTCTCACCTGCCACCCACCAACATGAACGAGCATTGCACAACCTCCCATATAATGCTTCATATAGAGCCATACCAATGCCTGATTGATAATTATTATTATATGCAAACTCAACCAAATGCAAATGGTTATCCCATGAACCTCAAAAATCTATGATATGCTCTCAAGAGTTCTCCTAATATGTGATTCACCCTTTTTGTTTGACCATCAATTTGAGGATAATAAGCGGTACTAAGATATAATTCAGATCCAGAAACCTCTTATAAGCTTTTCCAGAACCCACTAGTAAACAATGGATCTCTGTCATTCACAATACGTTTTGGTACTCCATAGAATCGCACAACCCATTTTACATACAAATATGCTAGTTTGGCTACCGTCCTACTTGACTTAACGGGTATAAACCTGGCACCTTTGGTCAACCTATCGACTATGACCTAAATACTATCATGTCCCGCTCGAGTCCTCGGCAAACCATCAATGAAATCCATTGAAACTCGCTCCCATTTCCACTCGGGAACTTCTAACGGTTGCAACAAGCCATTTGACTTCTTTTGCTCAGCTTTAACTATTTGGTAATTCATGCACTGAAGATGAATTTCTCAACGTCCTTCTTCATCACGTCCGCCTTATACTCGATACATTTTTTACCATAGGATGTATGTTCAATATTGAGTGATGACATTCTTTAAGCACTTCATCCTTTAATCCATCGATGTCCGGTACAACCAATCTCCCATTTTTCCTAAAACAACCCTCACGGTGGAGTTTGTACATACTCTTAACCTCTTCATCCGTACCAATTTCCACTTTGGTAATTATCACCAATAATCTAGGATTGCTCCACTGACTAGAAACTATCCAATCGAGCAAAGTTGGTCTAATCGTTAAACTCGCCAACATCTCCAGCTCTAATTCACATTTAGGTCTGAAGTCATAACCAACAATAAACTCTAGTTACTTCCATTCTAGAAACATAGCCCTCCAAACCGTGATGTCTTTTACTCAATGCATTAGCGACCGCATTAATCTTTCTTGGGTGTATGCGATATTAAAATCATAGGTAGCCAGAAATTCCACCATCGGTGCTGAAGGAGATTTAAATCTTTCTAAGAGAAAAAAAATACTTCAATGACTTGTGATTGGTAAATAATTCGAATCTTTCTCCCAAAAGACAATGTCCCCAAATCTTCAATGAAAACACAACTGTGACTAATTCCAAATTATGCGTGGGGGTGTATGTGGCTTTAGATGCTGACTAGCATGCGAGACATCCTTACCCCCTTGCAATAACATTGTACCGGATCCGGTACTTCAAGCACCAGTGTATACCGTCATCTCTACGTTCCCTTTTAGAATATTAGCACTGGGGAATGCGTCAACTTTTCCTTTAGGCTCTTAAATGCACACTCACATCTTGCATCCCAAACAAAATCCTGATTCTTTTTAGTCAGTTGAGTTAACGGTGTCGCTAGCTTGGAGAATTCCTGGATAAACTTACGAGAATATCCATCTAACCCTAAGAAACTTCTCACATCAGTTGCATTCTCGGGCATAAACCAATCTTGTACTGTTTCCACCCAGGTGGGGTTTACGACAATACCATTTTCAAAAACAACATGGTCCAAGAACCCCATTTCTCTCCTCCAGAAGTGACATTTAGAAAACTTAAACTTTAGTCGGTGTTTCCTTAACACATCCATCACAATTCTCAAATGCTTCTTTTATTCTTCTTCTGTCCGTGATGGACCAGAATATCATCAATGAACACCACCACAGACTTATTTAACCGATCTCTAAAACCACTATTCATGAGATCCACGAAATATGTTGGTGCTTTAGTCAGTCTGAACGGTATAACCAACCACTCATAGAAACCAGACGACATTCGAAATATTGTCTTAGGCACACTCTCATCGGCTACCCGTAGTTAATGGAATCCTTCCGCATGGTCCAACTAAGAAAATATCCATGAACCATTCAACTGGTCAAACAAATTGTATACTTGCAGAAGAGGATACTTGTTCTTTCTCGTCACCTTGTTCAGCTTATGATATTTTAAACATAATCGAAGGGAACCATCCGCTTCATGATGAATACAACAGGTGCTCCCCACTCGGAAATACTTCTTCGAATAAAACCCTTCCTCAAGAGGTCACTCCCTTGCACCTCGAGCTCTTGCTGTTCTCTTGGTGCCATCCATCGAAGAGGCATAACTAAAGGTTTGGCATCTTTCACTAAATCCATGCGGAACTCAATCTATCGGTGTGCTAAAGCCCAGTCTCTTCCTCAAATATGCCCGGATACTAGCCAGCAATAGGAACACCCAATAATTCATCGTGCGGAATGTCGAGGGAATACAGGAAACTAGCCATCATCTCATCACCAGGTAGACAGCCCAACACTACCCTCTGCCTATCACCTTCCCCAATGATCATTGAAGACCTCTCACGGTCTACCACCACCCCATGCCTTCGAAGCCAATTGACTCCGAGGATAGCAAACCCAGTAAAGGTCAAAACAAAGCAATCATAAGCAAATATGAATCCATGATTTGATAAGACCGACCCACGACAAACCATCTAAAGGCTACTAGAACCATCAGTCGGGTTCATCACAACTAAAGTTGGTTAAGAATTTCGGGTTCCAATCCAAGTTATCTACCAGGTCACTAGATATGAAGGAATGGAAAGCCCCAATATCAAATAGAACTCGAACAAGAATACCGTAAACTGAAAGCATATCTTGGATGACTACACCCTTTTCCTTTTCCTCCACTGTCTGGGAACTAGAGAAGAAGAAACAACAATGATAACATATACTCTCACCATATCCTTTGAGGGATCTGGGAAATTTTTCTTGAAGTGTCCTTCCTCGTCACAATTGAAACACTTCCTCGCCCCCGTCTTGGACCTACAGTCCTTGATAAGATTTCCCTTCCTGCCACATCAATAGTACTTTTTTTTGCCTTCTTCTTTTGTCTATCGTTGGGCTGGAATTGCCTACTTTTATTAGGAAACTTCTTCTTGCCTCCGCCGCCCACCTGCGGCTTTGGCTCTTCCTCAGAAACAACAACTTCGGTTTTTGATTTGAGATAAAGGCTTTCAGACCTCAAAGGTTTCCCAACGATGGACTCGAAAGTCTCATCGATATGATTAATAAGCCTCTCCCCCAAGTAATCATTCAACCATGTGATGAACTTCTCATTCTTCTTCTCACCGATGTGGATGAAAGAAATTCCACATTTCGAAAAAGCATCAAATTCAATGATGTATTAGAAATAGTCCTACCATTTTCCTTAAGCTCCTCAAATTTCCGAAACAATCCCAACCTCTAAGCAGCCGGAATGAACTTCTGGCTGAAACAAACCATAAATTGATCCCAAGTGATTTGATCCTCGAGAGTAGAAGCTTTGATAGCATTTCATTAATTAATATCCCAACCTTGAGCTGATGCGAAGCCAACTCCTCTTTGTAGCATCATTGAGTCTAAGGTCCTCAAAAATGCGCTCACAGGTATTAACCCAATCCTGGACCTTTGTAGCTGACCTTGTCCCTTGGAACAATTTACCACCAAAATGGTAAGATCCATATTTAACTTAGCAAAGTCTGCCCTAGGTGCCTGCACAAGTGCACTACCATCTTCAGCAACATTCAGAGCAGCTCCTTGAGTATTTCAAAGAATCTCTCTCATGAAAGTAGTAAACATCGTCTACACATCAGGAGTATCAGCATTGTTAGCTCCTGAGCCTGCTTCTTCCTCAACTACAGAGGCGAATTTCCTAGCAGTGTACTTTACCTAATGACTCATCGTTCAATCTATAAAGAATTCAACTAATCATCTGTCCAAGAAATCCTACTTAGCGGTGCATGTGCAGAGCGACTTTCCTTATATATATAGGTATAGTATTGAAACCAAAATACCAAAAATATGCGCTCTTGTATACATGTACTCATCTCCTGGTACTACCCACTTAGGTTAAACAATGTAACCTAAGCTCTGATATCAAATGTAACGACCGCCCGTACCAGCCGACACCTAATGAGTTGCATTGTGGAGGTGCCCAACTAATACAAGGCGATCGCCAAGGTTGAAATAAGAAAATCCATAAAACATGTCGTATATCTCACAACGCATGGAAAAAAAATATAATAATAACATATAAACACGATATATAACAGACTTGACAGTGTATAAGCTGAAAAACTGAATCATAAATATCAGAGTAGCAGATTCACATTACAACATAATATCTAATGAGTCATACATAGATACATATCCAAAATACCGTCTCTAAACAAAACACTACTAATGCCCAAAGTATCGATCAACTAAGGTAAATGGGGATAAGATTATATAAGAAACATAGAAACCTCATGCTCGTCTCCGGTCCGCAACTCGAGCACACCAACCTGTCTCTAGTTTGCTCATTTAAGAGCACCCATAGTAATAAGAAGCAATGCATAAAACCCCAAGTCAGACAAAATCTGGTGTGAGCGATAGTAATCTCAATCACTACATAAGGTAATACAATAGGTATAGAAAATCACACCGGACCTAGCCTTGTATCCAAAGAGTTAACACATACAATAATGTACTTTGCTCTATGTTAATCACAATACTGAGTGTAAATGGAAGTGTGCATGACATAATGATATCAAACGTCTAAGCATTTCAAACATCCTCACATTCACTCACTCATTGCGTTGAGTATATAATACTCATTATCTTAGTCATTAAATCCATTTGGGGATATGGCAGGACCAACTTCCCTGGTCTACACTCAGCTCTTGCTATAACCAACATTCCTAATCAATAGCCAATATCCCTTCCCAGTCCATACTCCCCTAGCATTAGGGTCCAGGCCAAATCAGTCTACAATACCCTGGCTTTGATTTGCCTACATGTCCCCTCTAAGTCTTGAGTACTAATAGCTCCTTTGAACACATTCCCGCAGTGAAGTTCAACTTAGAAGTTACCCCGATGATTCCCATATGGATCCTTGGTGGCAACCTTCCACTTAGACTTTCTTTGCGTCTCGGGTTTAACAAGTCGTATTGAAGTAGGTCTTCAAAAGAGCTCGATCATCATCATAGAAAAGTACTATGCATGCACCTTCATCTAGAAAGCCTCATTCTATGTCCTCCTCTGGATTGGCCCGTATTCAGATCAACAATGTCAATCTAAATTGGTGACCATATCCTGTACTTCGATACTCAAAATAACTTGAAACTTTGCTTAAAGCCTCCTAGGATCTTCCTTGTCGCCGCCACAAAATTTTGTGCCAATCCGACAACATTTTATTTTAGATAGGAAATATCGAATAGGCAATCTCGAATAGAGAATGTCGAACCAGGAATGTCGAACTGAGAATGTCAAACCGAAAATGTCGAACTGAGAACGTCGAATCAAAATGTTGAATCGAAATATTGAACCGAAATGTTGATCCGAAATGTTGAACCAAATTATTGAACCGAACTTCAAAGAATCATAACTACAAATGACTTGAAACTTAGCCAAGAGCCTTCTGGGACCTTTCATGCCAATCCGACAACATTTTTTTTGGATAGGAAATTTCGGTTAAAGGAATCTCGAAGCGAAATCTGCTAAGTGCATTTAAGTGAATTTAACACCCTATTTCGCCACTCCATGGATTTTGCATTCATCCTTGTGTTCCAAGGCACTATCCCAGCATACAAAACAACTAAAACAACATATAGATCAACTGAACAAGATCAAAACACCTAAAAAGCATGTTCTTCCTTCAATCCCCAAAATTCTAGGATTAACAAATCAATTCCAAATTAATAAAAACCTATATATGTGTTATAAGACTCATAACATGATTAATAACGAATTATAAGCATTTTTACATGTTTTTATGCGCAACACATATGATAATCTACCCTAATTACTGAACAATCACACTATTATTCACCTTAATCATTCCAAAAAGGTTTTGTCTTGATGTGGTGTTGGTTTGTCTTGATTTGCACCTAATTTGGTTGTTGGAAGCCATTAAAGGGTATTTGGAAGCTTTTTGGGAGTTGGGAAAGTGAATAGGGGAGATTCCCCTATCCCTTCAACCCCCACTAGGTTATTCGACCCAAAATAGGTAGTGGACCTACCTACTAATGACTCAAATAGCCCATTTAAGCCTTTGCAATCTTATTTTAGTCATTCCTTCCGAAAGGTAAGTCCTTTTGCTTAATGTGACCACTCTACGGAATGAGAAACCATCATCTAAATCTAATGAAATTGGTTTCAATTCTAAATGTCTTACCAATCAAAAGTTATGGTCGAAACAAGAATCTCCAAGGATAAAATGATCACATTAAAATTTGACAAAAATGGTGAAGGTAGGAAATGTCCCTATTAGTCATTTCCCAAAATTATACAATCATAGGACCTCATATGAAAATAATATAAATATTTTACAATCCTCCGATACGTAGAATACGAGTCATTACAAACAACTTGAATTCAAGTGTGACGATAAGTTAATTTACATAAGTACAGTACTGGAAATTGTAAAGAATACATGAACACTTACGAAGGCACATGATTTAAGCAAAGTAAACTAACTTTCATTCACAAGTAAAAATATTTCTTTTTAACAACACGATGCACACTAAAACCACATGGTCCCTCCAAAACCGAGGGTCGTACTCGCGTATCCTATCATGCTACATACAAAAATCTATCTATAACAATTACTCAGGAGGGCCACCTTTCCTTTTATTCTCGGACCCAGACTCGGGTGGCTCCTCCTAACCCTTCATCCTCTTTCACTTTCTATTCGAGTAGCTTTAGTTGCTTCCTTTCTTCCCCTTCAGCGGGGTAGGCTAGATGTCCTGAACTACTTTCCTAGGCCCACCTCAATCATCTTCTCTTTCTTAGAGTCACTTGGGATTTCTGTGATTTCAATTTTCGAGCCGGGGCCATGTATCATCTTTAGTGGCTTGGGTTCGGGATGGATAGGTAACGCCAGCACCATGGCTTTATCCGCCTCCTTCTGGGACTCCTTGGCTTTCCTGGACTCCCTGTTAGCTTTCCTCTTAGCCTTCTTCTCATCCTTCTTCCGGGCCTCTGCGTCAGCCTTCAGCTTCGCATCCCCCTCGGCCTTCAGCCTTGCGAATTCCTCCTCCACACTTTTCCTAGTGGCTTCCTCCTCCCCTTTCTTTAGGGCTTCCTCTTGAATTTTGGTCCGAGCTTCTGCTTTAGCCTTCTCCCTAATCCCGCCCTTAGCTTTGAGGAGTGCTTCCTCGTCAGCCTTCCCCTTCGCCTTCATCTCCTCATACTTCATTAGCATTTGGATGCACTATTGCTCAACCAGATTCAACAAAGACGGTATGCCTGCTTCCGTCTTCCCTGCCACTTGAGGGCCCACCTCCTGCCTTCCTATATCTTTCTCAAAAAGTTTTTCAAAACCATACATCCCTATCTCACCCATCTCTAAGCCCAAAAAAAATTAGGGTGGTTGAACTCCTATCTTATCTGCCTCCTGTAGGCCTCCACATCAAATCCGGACTCAACGACCATCGTTGTTTCGAGGTCGACGGTCGTTTCCACTCCAAAAGAATCTGTGTGTCGAAGAGGAAGACAAGTTATTCTACTTCGTGTTACCTTCTTTTCAAATATCGATGATAGAGTGGATATACCTCCCATCATCTGCTGTGTGGCTTCTATCGACATAACGCTTTCAACCGTTGGTGTAAGCAAGCCTCCGTGTTCCAGCCTCGGAAGCTTGGTGTCACACTCCATGACCAAGGAAAATGGAAATGATAGGCCACTATTGGGACCAGGAGAAAAGACTTGTTGCTTTCGGGAAGTACCACCTTCAAATTCGTGAGCAACCACCGCAGTCTCTGTGACAATCATCTTCCTTTTCTTAGTAGTAAGTTGTTCTGCCTCCTTCGCCTTGGCGTCCTCCCTAAGCCTAGCTCTACTTTCAGCCAACACCTGGCACTCCTCATCCATTAAGTACAGTGCCATCAGCGCTTCCTCATCCACTGTCTCCACTTCCTTGGCAGCAGCTTCATACTCCACCAGTCTTTCCCAGGCCAGAGCAAGCATCTTGGTATAATGTTCGACCCACAAGATTCCGTAGAATCGAAGAGTTTTCACATAGGAGCCTCAGACCACTGACTCTAGCTCCCTCTCTGTTTCCTCTCGAGCCTCTCTAGCTTCAGGTTTTAATCCTTCTAGCTGGGCCTGAAATTCAGCTATGAAACCCTTTACTTGGCCCATTGCTAACCTGTTCGATGCTTTTGTTGCCTCCTTCTCCTTTCTATCCCACTCTAGCTCAACGCGATTTGATTCGAGGAGTTGTCTGAGCTCCTTATTTTCATTGATTAAGTGTTGTGCCCTTTAATTTTTTTCACATAGCCTCTCATTCTCCTCGGCCAACACTTTGTTATATTGTCGGAGCCTCTACACCTCTTCATTTTCCTTTCGCAGCCAGGCATTCTCCTTAGAAACTGCTTTGTTGTCCTTTTGGAGTGCGGCAGCCCAAGCCGCAGTCGAGGCTAACACATCCTTGTGCTCTTTGCGAGCTCTTATCATAACTTCCTTTACTTCCTCCAGCTCCCTTTTTAGCTGGCCTATTTCAACACCAAAGAGTTAACACATAAACACGCTACTCGAAACCCTAGAAATAAACATTAAATAAAGTTTCAACTCACCTATTTCCCCAACCTGAGTCAGGATTCTCCTCTTATCGGCCTTAGCCTTGAGATTTAAGTCACTAATGGTGTTATTCTTTTGAATAATCAGCTCGTGGAGTCTCTTGCTATATCGATACAAGACCCGATATTGATTATAAACATCATACACCCTGGTCTATGTGTCCTTCTCGATATGCATTTGGATCTGATGCATATCGAGCATCCCAAGCATCTCCTTAAAATAGAAGCTCGGGAAAGACTCTTCAAAATCTCCTTCTTCTGTTTGTTACTCAGGACCGGAATCTCTGGCATCTTGGGAACCGTTAGGCCGCACTTTCTTATATCCCGTCCTCTGGTCCTTGATACTCCGCTTGTCTTTCCAGTGCCTGCGACATTAGCCAACGACGCTATGGATAGAGCATAAGGTGGAATGATCATTGTCGATTGCTTTGTACTTACCATTTCTATCTCAGCTGACCTTGTACATGGTGGTGGAGACAGCGGGTGCCAAGAATAGTCTCGCTGTCGACGATGCGGCTATAGTCATAGGACTGTTGGGTTTTAGGATGCACCTGAGAAATTTCGATAAAACCGCTCATAATTCCTCCCTTCTGTCGTCGAGAACCTCTAGACCCCCGATCTCAGTCTTTGTTACCTTCCTCCTTTGGCCATTGAACCTACGCAAGGAAAATCCAGAATTAGAAAAGAATATCCCACGCACACAAATAAGTGTTATTTCATGCTGTGCGTATAACTGTGTGTTTGTCCTAAGTGTTCCGTCCACTGACCAGATGTCAGCTCGCTTGAAGAGGTAATTTCTCAAATGCTCAGCAAAAAGCTTTCAACGTTTATGTCGCTGAACCTAAAGGTAGACGTATCTCTATGGGAACAATGCCCAAGCCTAGAAACTAACGCTCAACCTCCATCGGCATGGAGGTCTCATAGGTCGTAACAGGAGAAATCAATTCAAACGTCACCCCTATTGGATTGGGAATGAGAGAGGGCTCCAAACCATATCCTCAGACATGAACCTCCTCATCACCGCCACCGAGCATACCAATTTCCCCTGAGCTCTTACTACCTTTTCTTTGACGGAGGGCATGTCAGGATGCATGACAGGGGCACCTCCATTTGCATACTCGGAGTAACTTCTCGTTCCCCTGCTTCCATATCTCCTTCCTCTTCTTCATCATCTTCTTCTTTACGACCCATCGAGGAACCTTTGGGAAGTAAGCTTGATACATGGAGGAGATGGTCTGACAATAGAGTCTGGGCATCACGAAATGCGTTAAGAACATTCCTTAATGCCAAGACTCGCTGAAAGTAAACACCACCCTCGGAATTCGGGGGTTACCTGCCACATAAAGTTTCAAGTTAGTTTAGAGTTTATGACTCGATTAAATCGAAACATAACATAAATTTTAAAACACTTACAACCTATGAGCCATCTTCTCGCAAGTTCTAGAGGGCATCAGACGTAGAACTAATCATGCTTTAGTAACTGAGCCTGTTCCGCGTCCCCAGGATGATGCGAATATTGGCCTGCGCCTCTAAGTAGATAAGGGAAGATAAGGTGCTTCTTCTCTTCATGGAGTAGAAGTATCTAATATCTTCCTCAATTGTCTCAAGACCTAACCATTCTATGTATAGGATGTAAGTGCCGAGCAGAAATGCGTACACGTTTGGATGAAACTGTGTCAGCGCTAGAAGTAAGAAGTGCAGAATACCCCGGATGTATGAGTATGACAGGGGTATGCACCTAACAGAGCACATATCCCTGTTCCATGTAGTATAGCCCTATGGGGTGTGTGGGCCCTATCATCCCTTTCGGGGACCAGAACATCGTTTAGGATATTTCGTACTAAGCACAAATCCGTCTCAATGAAGCTTCATCGATTCGCAAAATGATAAAATCCAGTGGATTCTCAAGCATATTAGCATCCTCCATCATGTCCGATGCCATAAGAAGCTTTGGAAGTCTAATGTGGGCACATTTATGGGGAAGGGGTGGAAGCTTTGGAAGTCTCAAACTGTTGCCTATTGGGTAGAATCGAACGAGGATTTGGGAGAATTCAGAGACGGTTCCGCAGCTCAGGCTGCCAAGTCGTGGAGTCATCCCGAGCTTCTTTGTGTCAATGAAAATTATACTTTCAAGATAGTAGCAGTAGTAGCCACACGAAAATCTATACCCTCGTGCTGGGGTAAACTAGCGTGAAACCTGCAGTATTGTGCATGTTGATGCAATTACAACAAAATAGTTTAGGAATGCAGTGAAGAATTTCAGTTTCATGTACATAAACCATTGTCGTCGCTAACAGAGATCACAGAGTTCATGTTAAGTCACGGTTACGTTGTTATCGGGTTGAAAATCAAGTCAAGATCGCTAGTGGTTCAGTCATATGTCCATAGTCCAAATTTATGCTTTAATCCTATGTGCATGTCCAAATTATTAGTTTGAATAAGTTCATTAATTAAGCATTAAAGCATTAAACGGTGGAACTTTCGATTCTATAACCTACCCAATCACGCGACGTCGTGAAACGACACAGTTTCAAAAGCTCAACTATTGAAGTCAAAAAATTTCTAAGTGTTTTAACAAACAAAAATAAAATTCGGTATCACCTAAAATCATGTAACCTTTGACTCCAAAGAAATTCCACTAGAAATGCTTAAAATTCTTTTTTATATTCCCAAATCTGTGCGTTTACAAAATTACTCCATTCCACCGATCTTGCTTCCCTCTCTTCTTTTCATCTTTCCAATACCTCCTTCTTTTTCACATTTCCGATTTCATATTGTGCATGCCCTCTCCACTTCGTACCTGAGGCCTCACAAGGAATTTAAGTAAGTTCTTCGAGATACGAAATTTTCATTTCCTATCCCTATCACTTGGTGAAAATTCCAAGTCTTCTGGGATACAAAATGCAAATTTTGTGTCCCATTGACTTCATGATTCTCCCCCATCACCTCTTCTGAAAAATCATACTCCCTGTCTTTCCACTTCTCCAATTCGTCCTCCATCACCAACTTCACTTCGAACTCCTTGCCATGATCTTTCACCTCACCTGCTCCGACTCGCCACCAAGCCACTTACATCCATCTCTTCATGACCCAAAATAAAATCGAATCATTAAAAAAAACCACTTGTTTCAATTTGAGTTCGAGGTGGTGCTTTACATATGTTTAAGCGTACGTAGTGGTTGGGAGTAACGATGCTGGTGGTCTACGATGAACTATAGGAATGTTTGAAGTATTGGGGATGGCATAATCATTTAAGTTCAAGGAATATGGAATAACAGGAGAAGGGGAAGTGAGATCGTATCCAACTATTTATACGTAGGAATGGGAATGAATTCCATAAAGTTTGGAATTTTTCTAAGTGCCACAGGGTTGGCACTGATCCCAATAAACAAAAAAGGGGAAGGAGATAGAGGAAGAGAAGAAGGAAACTAAGCTACTTGTCAAGTTCAGTGAAGAACCTCTTGAACTCATACGATGGCTACATTCACACATACATGTTTTCGAAATCTCGAACGTCAAATCCAAGTGAACTATTAATCAATCGTGTAATCATAAATATAAACGATTCTAGTGCACTAAATGATCGAGTTACAATTCGATAACGCTTCGAAAATTAACTTACGCAATTGTGCGCCTCAAACATACCGTTCGGATTATGTTTTATTATGAACTCTGATCGTATAGCACAAAATCACGTGCAAATGTGTGAGTGCATTCATGACTCTATGCCAATAACGATGACTTTTTTACATTATGACGTAGACGACACTCGACGACTACCGTTTAATTTCTTGAATCGACACGAATTAGAAAATCACTCAAGCAATCAGATAGGTTCTAGTATAAGCAACAAAGTTCAAAGCAACTAAAGTTCCCAATGACTCCGTAACCGCATACTTATAACAATGAGCTTTGACAAAAGGTCAGAGATGCTCAGAAATAATGTGTTACTTAGAATGCACCGCTCAATGGAAAGGTCACGACCAATCGCTCGACATGATTCAGAGATCTTTCTACCTTCTGAGAAGACTTATCTTAAGTCAAAGCATGTCATGTTAACACAAGACATACTTCGGGGTAAGTGTTACCCAACCTTTTGGCTCAGCTACCAGAAGTAGGCTAGGCCCACATGATTTGGCCCATCATGTGGTGAAACGACTCAAAAGAACACTCCAAACACCCAAGAATCAAGCCTAGACGGAGTTGCACAAGTATGATCATCTTGGATCATCAAAACTACTTTCAGATGAGTAAGTATTTGGAGATTGGTATTCACCAACCACTAGGATCAGTACGTATCCCAAAATCAAGACAACTCCCCAAATTTACCAACAACCTTGGGATTTCACAATTTCGTATCCCAGGATCGGCATTTCGTATCCCGGGATCGACATTCATATTTTGTATCCCAGAGGTGCCTGGATTACACAATTCCAAGCCTTCACATTTTGTATCGCCACAACCATACCTCCCCAGATCGGTATTCCTACCTTCAACTTCCAGGATAGATACAAGCAACGTATCATGGGATATAAAAACAACAAGAGGAGAAGAATCCAAGGGCTTCGAGGTGGCACAAAAAGACAAAGTCCTACGGGTCTGGTACCGATCCCAGGATTGGTACCAGACTCGGTAGACGAAAAATAGACCAAGTCCTACGGGACTAGTACCGATCCCAGGATTGGTACCGGACTCGGTAGACGAAAAATAGGCCAAGTGCCCTTGTAACCCTTCTCCTACCTGCTCCCTTTTTCTTTAAATGCCCTCATTCTGCTATGAGAGAAGGGTTGGATATTTGCTTTTTTGATACTTTGGGAAGAAGATATTGCCTATTTGACTCTCAAGCTTGCTCCATCATCGTAGGAAGAAGAAATCTACCTCTTTTCAGACACTTGAACTTTTTAGGCTGCCTTGGCATTTTGGGAAGGAGAAAAGCTCAAGCTTGGACCTTTCTAAACTTTCATTCCATCACTGCCATTGTAGTTTCTTGAAACAATTGTTTCCACCATTGTACTTTTGACATTGAAGTGAATAGCATAGAAGATCCTTCAATGTGGACGTAGGTTCTCACGGACCGAACCACTATAAATACTATTTTGATTTACTTTCCTTCATAATTTTTCATCATAATTTTCCATACTGGATGTTTAGTTTCATTGTAATGGAACTCATTAGGTGTTGTGCCAACTTTTGGACATCAACAGAGACCACATTTTATTCATAACATTGTAAAATAATATATTATATTGATTATAGTTAGTTTATTAAGTCACTTCGATGTGGTTTAGAAGCATTTTGAATAGGTGATTTGAGAAATTATGCTTTATTAGAGTATGAAAATTTTTATGCAATTTTTTAATTTTAATACAAGGTTTTAATAAAATGCCTCTTAGTGGCTTATAAAAATATAATGTGAATGTTTATATATTTAGATGTTCAAAATATATTATATGAAAGATTTGTGGGTATTATTATTATTACACTTTAAGTAAATTTATATTATAACCTTTTATAAGATTTTTATATTTTCCGATTTACCAATTTCCTATGATAACTTCGATTTCATGAATGATTCACTATTGATTTAATTTTATTGATGATTTGAGTATGGTACAGTGATGACATATTATATTTGATTTTATAATATTTATATTGAAATATGAATTAGCATATAGTTATAACGTCCTACATGAGACTTACAGTAGCACTTTTCTAGTTATTTATATTAGAAGAAAACAAACATTTAGTTGCATCTATTAGTAGCGTTTGTGGTGTGAATGTAACTAATATTTCTATTTCTTAGGGTTGTTTATGGTGAATGCAACTAATATTACTCTTGCTAGGGGATGTTTACGTTTTATTTCACCATTGGCGAACTCGTTTACATTTTTCTCCATCCCTTTCCCTCCACTCCCGTTACGTTTTTGCCTTTTTCACCAAAATTTACCTTTACGTTTTAGCTAACCTCTTGCTTCAGCTCCCATTTTGCTTAAGCTTCCTCCACTTACATTTATACATGTGGATTCATATACGCTTGTTTTACATCACCGTAGTTTCTGCTTGTATCATTTCATCTTCATCGATTCTAAGGTTTCCTTTGAATAATTAATTCAAGCTACGTAAAATTGGATTCTATTTTATGTGCTAAATTATTTTATATTTTATAGAAAATAAATTTCATAGTAGATTCTGATTTTAGTTGAAAAGTCAGAAAATTTGGAATTACCATTTAATATCGAATCAATTCTGGATTTAATAAAAGTATTACATTGTTTGAATCTTATAAAACTATTTTGTTATTTGGATCTTACAAAATTATTTCGTTGTTTGAATTAGATTTGGTGGAGCAACTGAATATTTGTTTTGCTAGAAGCAAAAGTATTAACTTATATTATAGGGTGTAATTCTATGGTGGATTCAATTTCATTTGAAATACTAACTGCACCAGATAGAAATTATGGTTAGTATACAATGTTGATCTCCATTGTATTGCTAAATAATCTAAGTGTAGGAGGCTTAACCAAAAGCCAAAGTTTTATTAGTTCGAGGGTTGTAGGAGTTTGAGGATATCAGAGTGGTAGAGTAATTGTTTGTTTATCTATGTGGTTTCTGTTTGGCTTTGAAGTATCTCCGATGTCAAATGGTTTTATGGTTGTTAATGTTATTTCGGGAAGTCGAAGTTGTTCTTATTTATCGTAAAACGAAGGCAGCTCTATATGGCCTATCATTCATAAATGATACAATTTTCCAATAAAGACAATAGCTCTACACCAAAACATGAAATTCCTAACAGAAATATTTCTGTAGTACTAACACCCAATTGCGGTTATAACCTGGCAACACTTAAATTCCTAACAGAAATATTCCTTTCCAGGTCGAGTGATGGTCCTATGGCGAGGGCGGTTCATGATCCCCTCTTCAAGTTCCTGGCTTGCAATGTCTTCCTGAAATTGGCTCGTGGTGGCTCCCTGAAGACGGGTTGTGGTGGCTTCATGAGGTCAGCTCGTGACCTGCAGCTGGGGGTCGCTCATGATGGCATTCTGTAATCGGGTCATGACCCCTTCCACGGGTCGAGTAGCCCCCTGTGAGCCATGAGTTGGGGACTCCACTTCAGCCTGCTCGCGAACACTTTCTTCATTGACTTCGTTTGCTTGCGAAGCTCGCAGATCCTTCGAATTCTTTCCAGCCATAATGTCTTGACTTTGCTGAAATCTTCAAAAAAACAACACAGTGGAAGTTCGGACTACTTTCTTCGGACTTGAATATCCAAACAGTAGAGCAATAATCCGATATGCTGAGACTTCAGCTCTCAATGAAAGCACCAAAATGTTAGACCAAATTATGGCTCTAACACCCTAATTGTCTAGAATTGCTGATTATAATAACTAGAAATGAATAAAAATGCAACAAACACACCAAATTTATAGTGGTTCGGCGTTAACGAGTCTAGTCCACTTTATATGATTTTGATTATATGTTTGAATGCAAATACAATCAATGATTTCTCTCAATCTCACTTTTACAATGATGATTCACTCAGTGATTTCAAGATAATACTAATAAGAAATAATGGAGGAACAATAATGGTGGAAACAATACTTAGAATTGCCAAAAAGATCTTGAAAAATGCCAAGTATAGGGCTATTTATAGGTGATATCTGCAGGCGGTTCATGAGGGCATGTGGCACGGATCTTGAGGATCTCGGACTGGTTTGTGGCTTGATGGAGAAATGGTCAATATGACAGTTATTGACAGATGTCACCAGATCCTGAATTCGCGGCTTGTGAGGGACTAAGTCATGTCCATAATCTTCTGAGTCTGTGGTCGGATCGTGGTCGTCATCCTCGAGCGGGTCGTGATTGTCCTTCATGAGCTGGTCGTGATGCATCCTCTATGAGCGGGGTCGACGTGTCACGAGCGGATGGAGGAAGCAGATCACGAACCGATGAGGGAAGTGGGTCACGAACCGAATGTGTCCAAGTGCGAGAATCCTTGTTCACCAAATGCAAATCTTTATATCCTTGGTGGCTTGGTTCAAAACTAGCCAACAATTTGGTACTGTAACTCTGATATTATGTATAACTTTGAGATTTTATATTTAGTACCTTAATGAACTATTATTGTATTTATTTACTCCACTGCGAGATATTGAGTTTTTTGTGTTCGTGATTTATCTATGATTGTGTGATGATTTCATATTTAATCCCATAGAAATAACAATCAGATGTTTCACTATGCCATAAACGGCTTAATACAACGAATTTGCAAGGTGTTGCTAGCCAAAATGTGACAATAGCTATACTATTTTGGTCCTATAGCAATGTTCTATTTTTGGTGTTACCTTAGCCATAAAAATGTGTTGCTCTAGATAAACAAGTGTAACAGGATTCAACATTTTTTACAGTGTTGCTATAGCAGACCTTTCCATGTTTAATGTGGTGATCTGAACCATTAGCTAAAACAATATCTCAGTCGTCCAACCACTATCTACTTGGATTACCCTGTTTCCCGCTTACATTTTCATTCACCCGCTTCATTTTCATTTCGTTTCCCTCCTTAAATTTTCATTCACCTACTACCCCTAAATTTTCTTTCAACCCCTAATTTTCAGATCTGATTTTCATTTTTTTATTCAGACCTTATTTTCTACAACACAAGAGCTACTAGCTTCAGATCCAATGTCGAGCATCAAGTTTCATCGGTTTTCAACTCTAGGTGACGCGATTTCAACAACTAATCCTCAAGCAACGACAAAGAATTTCCTGCGATGATAAGGAACAATACAATTCCAGATCTGAAGTTATTTTTGTACAATTCCAGGTGACTTCCGGTGGTTGTTTTCTGTTTGGACCAAGTTGCTGGATGTTAAGTTTGTTTTGTTAAATGGCTCCTATTATTGCTCAATGTCGAGTAGAATCGTCCAAATATGTTGGGGTTAACAATCAAATTGGTATTTTTGGTTCTAGTTAAAGATTTCAGATATTAATTTGTGCAATTTCGAGATTTTCTTCAATAGGGAAATTGGGGCAATTGGTAATAGCATGAGATGTTTGATGAAATGCCAACGAGGGTAAAAGGGCTAGTCAGTTGATTAGTGCATGCAACTCAGTGGTTATTGCAGTTGGTTTTGAGGTATTTTTGTGTGTATTGTGTGTGAGTGTGTTGGACAGCTTTATATTCATTGTTTTATTGCACATATATGCATATCTACACTTATGTAAATATGTATACATTTGGAGACTTGTACACTTATGTATATATGCATGGGTACACTTATGTTGTGTTGCTTCATGATATTGCTTTGCCTGGTCAGCTTATCCCAGTTGCATGATTGTTGGTTGTGCCATGATCCACTGATCTGAAATACTTCGTAAACCTTGAAACTGTGCATATATATGTTATGAGCTACTTCTATATGTGGCTGGTGTGGGTTGTTTCTTTGTTTGTTTCATTGCATGGCTCGCCTTCGGCTCGGCATATGTTTGTTAGTGTTATGTCTGTATAAATTGAAACTGCACATGTAATGAGTGAACTGAGCGATGTAGTGGGGAATATCCTTATATGTAATTGATTAAGTTATTAACAGTGAATTGTAAATAGTGGAGTTAGAAATATGTACTATTTCAAATGTTGAAATAAAATATTTATTTGAATAAATTTTTTGTTTGAATGTTTAATTCTATGTAGTAGCATTTGTTTCTCCTTTTTGTTATATTATATGTATATATATTTTAAAAAAATAATATAAATATCCCTAGCAACATTTTTGGAATGTTTCTACAGACACCAAAGATGTTGCTATAGAAATAAATAGGGTTCTACTGTAACAATTTTTGTTGTGTTTTCGTAGATAGTCAAAATGTTGCCTTTGAGGTCTGTAGAAACGTAAAAATTGCATCACCCTAAAAACATTGCCAAAGACCTATATCAACATTTTTTGGGCCTGTGCCAACAATTTTTTGGCATTGCATTAGGCGGTTTACAACGTAGTGTTTCTAAGGAATTAAGTTGGTTTTATGATTGGCTTAAATGGTCAGAAAGGGTAGCTCGTTACAAAAAACATATGGTAATTTTTTGTCCTTGTGAAAGATTTCCCTCATGCAAGTCCTTTAAGCCCTTCAAACCACATTTTACATCAAGTACGTCTTCTGAATTTATCTCAATAATGACAGTGTTTATTATAACGAGCATTATGGGACGCGCTTCACGCGTAATTATAACACAAGCTTTGCGCAATAATTATGCTTTTATAAACAATATATTTAGCACATTAAAAAAATATTTGCATGGACTTTTAGTTATATTTTGGGTTGAAATCAGTCGTAGTTAGCTTGAGTATTTATTTCTAAAATTTTAATTGTAGTATCTATTTTTTTTATCATTTGTAACTTTTATCTGCGTTATGAACTTATAAAGAATGGTGTTTTAACGAATGTTTATTTATAAGATCTTAGTTTCAAGTGGTATCAAAATTTATTAATATCTATGTAATTGCATTTTGAATTTGTAAAAATGATTTAATTGCTAGATCTTCTTTTTAAAAGGCATATAAGGATAAATATATTCATGGGTAATTTTGAAAGTTTATGACTGGACCAAAAGTTGTAATAGCCCGCATTTTACGTATCGGAAGATCAAAAATATTTTTATTTTATTCCCTGAGGGTTGGATCATTCTCATATTTTAATATGTTGCTTACGGGGATGTGAGACATGTCCATAATTTTTACCAATTTTGTTTGTGGCCATTTTGCCCTATCAGTCTTGTACATGGCATAACTTTTGACTCGGGTCGAATCATAAGGTGAGACCTATGCCGCTGGAAAGGAAATGATGATTACCTTTCCGTAGAGTGGTTACATTACGAATTTGGCTCAACGGTTTAGGAGGAATCGCTGTTTTAAGGATTTTTAGTTAGTTGTTCAGGTTTTGGGAGCCTAATGGGTTGATTTGGAGAGGCCATTAGTGGGCTGGTGGAAACTATAAATAGGGGGTGAGGGATATGGGAAATAGTTTTGCTTCTCCATTCTCTCATTTGGTGGCCTTGTGCTCCTCCGTCCTCTAACACCTTTCCACGATTAGAAATCAAAATCCAAGGAGGGAAATCATAGATCTACACCATTGGAGGCTAGATCTACATCAATTGAAGTAAAAATTCATCGGATCAAGGAGTTTGGTGCGAAGTGCTTGCTTTTCGGAATCTTATTTCTATCATTTTTGCTTGTTTTTGAAAATCGATGAGTGATATGCATTTCTCTGGATTCAATGAAGTATATGAGTGTTTGTTCATGTTTTACATCAAATTCAAGTCGATTTCTTAGATCTACACCTTGGTAAGTCCATTTTCATATGAATCACCATAGGATCCAATTTAGTAAGCTTTAAACCGGTAATTTCTATGCTATCCTATAGATTATGCAAGTTAGATCTATAGCTTTGTTCATATTTGCATTTATGGTGATTTTGGTGAATTTCACATAATTATTAATGAAATTGCCAAATTGGTGATATTATTGGTTTCATAAGATGCTTGTGGTTGTATTGAATGAATCAGATGAGTTGGTTTCGTCGTGTAACAACCCGGATTTTCAGAACTAATTTAAATTTTTTATTTTAACAATTTTAATGGATTTTGAATATTTAAAATGATTTATTTTAAATAATAAAGACTAAAAATTTATTTTCATCGAAGTTAGTACGTATAAATTTATTTTAATTATATAACGAGCCTGAAATGGCGCGGTAGTTTGAAAATTCGATTTCAAATTTCAAATGAATGTACAAGATTCAAAATAAATCGGATTTCAGTAAAACCAGAAATATTTGAATCTGTTTAATAATATCTTTCTAACGATTGTGAAAAATCCAGATTTTATAATGGGAATAAAAAGTTATGTCCGGTTTAAAATTCAGAAAAGTAGCTATGGAATTTATATATTTTTTATATAATATATAGCCCTTAAAAATAACGATTTTGCAAACGACCTCTGTTTTCAACGAAACCACTTTTTTTGGATCCGAAATATCAAATTATTGCTAGATTCCAATTTTCATAAATTTTGGAATTAATATGTGAGCGTGGCAAAAGAAAACGTGTTTTGTCAATTTTAGTTGAATTGGATCGACTAGAAAATGGCCATTTTTCAAACGGTCTTGAAATTCAACGAAATTAGTTTTGTTAGGACTGTATCATCAAAACATAATTAGATTTATTTTTCAGGAATTTCTGGAGTCAGTATATGGCCTCGGTAAATTAAAATGTGCGTTCAAATTCAATATATATTGATTTAAATTTTAATTTAAATGAAAACTGGTCGAAATAGTCAAATTAGCTTACCGGACATATCCCATTATGTTCGGAATGAGGGTATTTGGCTAGGTACGATAGTCGTTGGGTTTGATTTGGAGTTGGAAAGAAAAATTGACTTATTGGAATTAATAATGTAATTAAATATAAAATTATATAAACTAGCCTAGCCTTAATTCTCCCAAATCAAACCCATCGTTCAAAATAAATAAAAAACCCGTTGTCGTTTTTTTCCCGTCGCCTCCCTCTCAGCGCCGCCACCTACCCTCTGGTGTCGCGCCTCCCCTCCGTCCACCCACCCTCATCTCTCTTCTCTCTCCTTTCCCTTCCACGTGAAGCCCTACCCCAAAAACCCGCTGCTCCACCGTCTGTGACCCACCGCCGCCATGCCCCATGAGCTGCGCCGCCCCTCTGATGATCCTCTGGCCATCTCCAACTCCCCCAAGCCCTAATACTTGAAATCCTAGCCCCAATTCCCCATAAAACCCCCGCTGGTCAGAGGAGCCACCGCCCTTACTCCACCTCCGCCAGACGCAACTCCCCCTCATTAGTTGATTAATCCTTTCCTGTGATTCGATGTAAGTAAATTTGAAATTGAATTTTATTTTCAGTTTTATTATAAATAGCATGATAAAAACTGATTTTTATTATATGAATATCGATTTAAAAAATACGGTTTTTATCATATAATTAGAAATATAAAGTGATGAATTTTATAATATAAAATTATGATTTTTATTCACATAAAGATACGATTTTTAGTTATATAAGAATACGATTTTTAGTTATGTAAAAACTTTATTTTCAATGGATAAAAATATTATTTTCAGTTAGATAAAAATATAATTTTTATCGTATGTATGAAATATTATTTTTAGTAGGAGAAAAATGTGATCTTTTATGTATATGATAACGCTATAAAAATTGGATTTTTATTTATATGAATAGCATATAAAAATGTGATTTTTTATTTATATGAATAGCATATAAAAATATGATTTTTATTGTTTGAATGGTCATATAAAAATATGATTTTTGTTGTTTGAATGGTAACGTAAAAATATGATTTTTATTGTTTGAATGGTAATATAAAAATATGATTTTTAAAATATATATAGCGTTGTTAAAAATATGATTTTTAATATAAATCGCGTGAAACAGATGTCGTTGGAAACACGGTGAAGAATACAACGCGCGGAAACAAATGCAAATTCAAACCATCGTCAGCTAAAGAATGACGGAGTGGAACCCAAAGGTGAGAACTTCTCACTCTAATTTTTTTTACAGTTAAATATATACTAGGATGCAGACGGTGCTTAGTAGCACCCGACACCTTTGATTGAAACCATGGATGTTTGCTTGTTTGTTTAGATTGATTTAATTGGTTGAATTTTGTTTGGGATGTGAATGGGATGGATTGAATTTGGTTTGTGTATGGCACGAGCCATTATTAGACGAGGGATAAAGCTAGACCTTATTCCGGTTCTAGTATCGCACCGTCATGCTGCCGAAATTTTCTAAAATAAAATGTGTTAGTTAAAAATAACATTTTTAATGTGTATATGAACTGTATAAAATATTCATGCGTTGAATAAATTATTTGAACAATAAAAATATCATTTTTATTGAATGTATGAACTATTAAAAATATTCATGTGTCGAAATAAATATTTTATCATCAAAAATATATTTTTTAACGTATATATGAAAGGCAAAAAATTTCGTAAAATGAAAACAAATATTCATATACAAATCAGACGATTTGTTTATGTACACTCATTTAACTGACATGGATTGGGGCGATATATTTTACACATCGCCCAACTACACAAATAATATTCAGTATTTGTTGGTTGAAACCCCACACGGGTATTGGGATGATATTTGACGTACACTAATCCCAATTTTTTAGTTGTATGTCAATCGATTGGTTGACAGACTGTTGTAAGCGTTAAATATTTATATTTAATGCTTATGCAGTTGTGTAAGGCACTCTGGATGATGGTTGATTTTGTATCATGGTTGTTGTATACATGTGTTGTCTGAAAACCATATAAATAACATTATATGGTAATTGAATGTGCTGATTCCAATTCAGGAATAACGAATATTTTAAAATAATGAATATTTCAAAATAACGAGTACTTTAAAATAATACTCAATAAAGGATTAAAAATCTAATTTAATTGTCCGATTTTAGATGGACACGAAAATGTTGAAATATATGAAGCCGTGTTGATTAGAGATGCGCCATTTTGACACGAACGATATTTATATCGATTTTATTCATTTTTATAATGAATATCGAAAAGGAAAATATTTCAAAATCTGATTTTTGAAAATATTATCATTTATATATTATAATGATAAGGAATATTCAATTTGATTTAAAATTGAAATGAAAGTGGAAATCGTTTTTAAAACGAATTTATAAAATACGTTTTGAATGGAAATCGACGAAATATGTATAATATATATTTAATGGCCTAAATAGAATGCGCCGCGCCGCGACCGTTCGCGAATTTCGACCATTGACTTCGAATTGACATTATGGGAGATCCGACCGTCGGATTCTCCTAAATCCGGAACCATTGGGTTCGCATCGGAAGTAGCTTTCCAACGAATATAAGAGATTTGAAATCTAACGGTTGGATTTGGAATTATGTCCAAATAAAATTTGGAAAATGTCGCTGTAAGTGCAGTTCAATGACCATTTATGGAAATCGACTAAAAGGGCCTTAATAAAATTATTATAAATATTAATAATTTGTGTAAAATCATAATAATTAATTTGGATGAAAAATTCCATGTTTGTAAAGATAAAAATATATTTTTATCAAAATGAACTAGTTATTAACTAGATTTGAAATCCAATAATTTTTAAATAAATTGGATTTGTGAATGGTTTAAATATAACCAGAAATTTCCAATACAACAATTGAATGGATCTGAATGGAAACTGTGAAAACCCGTAACTTCCCCGGTAAGGAAAGCGCGGATAGTTCGAGAACAACACACAAAGGAACGGAGATGGAAGAACATTTCAATGTTAATTACAACAATTCATCAGAATACAAGAATATACAGAGTATAAACAAATAATATACATTTTCCAAATATCAGAGATTACAATAAATTAACTAGCAGCGGAAAATAATACAAAATACAACTGAAGAAGATACGCGGATACAAAGCTTTCCGGAATTCGTTTCAGTTGTAAACCAGGTTCCTATGAATCTAAATCTGCAAAACCAAAACTACAAGCTGCCCGTGTCAAAATAAGGGCACCCAGAGTTTAGGTTAAAACAATAAACTCCAGGTCATTCATGGGACTGGTGTGAGAACTAAAACTGTTATTTAAAACTTTACTTTAAACCAGATATATCAAGGGACCACGCCGTAAAACACGGAACGGGTTTCCTCCAAAGAATACCAGTGCATATAACAAAACAGCGCAATGCTTTTTGGAAAAAAGAAGCTATTATAAGACCCAGGTTCTATCACGCAATGTAACGCAAGCCGGGGGATAGGAATTTCCCTTATAATAGCCAAACATGCTTAGTACGTTTAAAACGAATCATTTGATACTATAATAAGTGCATAGTGTATAAAACAACTTCAAATCATAAGTATCAATCATAGACGGCATGGGTACCATATATCATGTCGCCATACTAGTTCTATAATTAAAACCGCAAAATCACGTATTTGGAAAATGGATTTCCATCTACGAACAGAGGCAAAAGATAGTCCTCACCGGTTCGAGACTCTCTAGCCCGAGCCTCAGGATCAGAGCTCGAGTGACCCTTGGATCGTCAGGGCCGGTCCACCGATGTGGATTAAAATTCCTGAACACTGCGTTTCCCCACCCTTTGGGGCGTAAATGAGCCAACGAATGACTCCATCGGACCCGGATCGTCCGATTTAACCGAGGCGCCTCGCAACAGCAACAACCACATAAGTCAAACTCGTAAGGGCGTGTAAAACCACTAACGCCAATTCTAGCTAGAAGGAAACGCATGCCCTCCCTGAGGTCCTCTCCCGTTTCTGGTTCACAACCGGGGTGTGAGGCTCGCGAATTCACGTTACACAAAGCTATGCCACACAGGCCGTGCTTTGATCATCAACCACAAGACTCTGCTTTTCAACAGAAGCCCTGATCAATTGCCACTTAGGCATGCCACACAGGCAATTCACTCCATGCGTTTGATATCCATCAATATATAACCTCTGAGCTCGTACGTCTCAGAGAAGGGCGTTAAGCAAGAGAATAAATTCTCCGCCGCCAAACAAATATATATTTAAAAGAAATCAATCACACAGGCTGAAATCCAATGTCAGACACACAGTCCATTTACAAGTTCGTTCTAGGTCCGAACGAAACCAGAGGCACTTTCCTCGTATATCTATCGATCTCCAAGTACGTCTGGACGATCACCAACTGTTTCTCTCCTCTTGGGTGTACAGCCCAATCAAGATCATCAGTAATCACCCAAATGATGTGAAGACTTCCGGTCTTCAACCACCGTCTTCATCTTCGACACCACGTCGAATTAGTTATTCAGAATGGGATAAACCCGGCCTTTCTGAATAACTCGCGTATATAATAAACAAGTGTTACACAAACACAACATACGCCTCATTCCAATTCAGAATATTCTTTTATTCAAATATTCTTATACTTTGGGAAAGGTTCCCATTAATTTTATCAAAAGATAAATTCTTTAAATTTATTCTTTAATCTTCTTTGAAAATCAATTCAAACCAGTCGGGATTAACGAACCTTACCGAAGTAATCAATTGTTAAATTTCTCAAACCCAACCTATTCATCCCATGAAGTAAAACTGGTCATACTTCATATCTAACACCACAGTGTTATCGGTAAATTCAATTACCATTTCACGTTCTAATCTAATTAAAGATTTAACTATCGCCTGGAGCAAAACTGGTGATACTCCATTCTCGATCTTTTCAATCTAATTAAAGATTCATTAAAACTCCACTTAGTTTTAATCTTTAACTGGGTTAAAGAATCAGTGCCATTTAAAACATGGTTCACGATAAACCCACAATCACGTTCCATTAATTATCGGGTTAAAGAACAAGTGTTATTTAAAACACTGTTCACGATAAACCCAAAAATCAATACCAATTCAATTCCAATTAAATATCATTTAATTGGTACACTTCATTAAATCTAAATAAAAAGATTTAATCTTTTTCTCAACTGGGCTTAAGAACAGTGTTAATGAAGACACCATTGACGACAAACCCAAATCACATTTGATATTAAATACAAGGCTCTGAATAGAAAATATATCGGCTTATATTCAATATCAAATTCTACGACCAACAAATATCGTATTAGAAATAACGATATATAAATATATCTTTCAAATTTCCATAACAATATCCGTATAATCACGAAATCCAACATCGAAATATTCCGAAGACAATTTCGATTCAAATCCCTTCTAATGCAATTATTGGAAATTTTGGTTATTATCAAAACCATTTCAAATCTAATTTATTTATTCTAAAATTAAATAAATTATTATTCTAGTCCAAAACTAGTTCATTTCGATAAAAAACTATTTTTATCTTTTCAAATATGGAGTTTTTCATCCCGATTTTTCCCAAATCATTTCTTATGATTCTACACAAATTATTATTATTTTTAATAATTTTATCAAGGCTCGTACAGTCGATTTCCATCAACGGCCATCGAACTGCACTTACAACGACCTTTTCCAAATTTGATTTGGACATAATTCCAAATCCAACCGTTAGATTTCTAATTTCTAATATTCGTTAGAAAGCTCTTTTCGATACGAACCCAACAGTTCCGGTTTGAGGAGAATCCGACGGTTAGATCTCCCGCAACGCCAATTCGAAGTCAATGGTCGAAATTCACGAACTGCCGCAGCGCGGCGCGTTCTATTCAGGCCATTATATTATATATATAACATATACTTCGTCGATTTCCTTTTAAAACGTATTATATAAATCGTTTTAAATTCGTTTTCAAAACGATTTCAACTTCTTTTCAAATTCAAATCAAAATTGAATTTTTTTTCCTTATAAATTCGATTTAAATTCATTTCAAATTGATTTCAATTCAAATCGATTTTTAATTCAATTTCAGTTCGTTTTCAATTCCATTCAATTTCAATTCGAATTCCTTTCTATTCAATTTCAATTCGAATCCATTTCTATTCAATTTCAATTCGAATTCTAATTCTTTTCAAAAAATAAGATTTTGAAATCACTTTCGATATTCATTATAAAATGAATAAAATCGATATAAATATCGTTCACGTCAAGATGGCGTCAATCTAATCAACACGGCTTCATATATTTCTATTTTCGAATATTCTATTTCAAATATTTCTATTCAAAACTGGAATGAAGCCCAATCAACTACTATAGATTTTATTTCTATGAATTTCCATACAACGCATGTATATATCAACAATGATGAATAATCAACCATCATCCAAAGTGCATTCTACACTGTATAAGCATCAAATATAAATATTTAGCGCTTATAACAGTCTGTCAATCAATCGATCGACATACAACTAATTATTGGGATTAGTGTATGTCATATATCATCCCAATACCCGTGTGGGGTTTCAAACAATCAAACACAGATTTTATTTGTGCAGTTGGGCGATGTGTAAAATTTATCGTCCCAATCAATATCAATCAAATGTGTGTATATAAACAAATCGTTTGATTTGTTTATATTAATTTATTTCATTTCATATACACGTTAAAAATTCTATTTTTAACTATATAATATTTTCCACTATAAAATATTTTATTTCGTTTCACATCACTTCACACAATCAACTACACATAAAAATCAAACAAACAAGCATACAAGCCGTCCATGGTCTGCGGACGACGGGTGTCGGGTGCTACTAAACACCGTATGAATCCTAGTATATATTTTAACTAGAAAACAAAATTAAAAGGTGAGAAGTTCTCACAGAGGGTCCCACTCCGCCGTGCTTTGCTTTTGAACTGCTGAATCATCTGGATTGGTTTGAAATTCCTATGCAGTTCCTTTCACGCTGTTCATATTTTATTTTTTTATTATTTCATTTCAATAAATGAAAATTCTATTTTTTTTATTTCTACTTCGTATATAAAGATCGAATTTTTATTTATTTCATTGCTATAAAAATCATATTTTTATCTCAACATATAGATAATAAAAAATCAATTTTTTTACTACTTCTACTTTTATAAAAATCGTACTTTCAACTCGCCTTTCTGACTATAAAATCCAATCTTTACTATGATAAGAATTATATTTTCAACCTTTCCATAGTATAAAAAATTATATTTTTAACCTTTCTATAGTATAAAAATTATATTTTTACAACTCTACATGAATAAAAATCATATTTTTAATATGCCACTAGTATAAAAATTATATTTTTAACCTTTCTATATTATAAAAATCATATTCTTATTCTCATACTTATATAAAAATTATATTTTTAACTTCCTACTTATATAAAAATATGATTTTTATTATCTATAACTATAAATAAAAATCGTTTCTTTATTAACCTTACATACATGGAAAAATCAAATCTTTATTGAAAATAGAAATCAAATCTTTATTAACTATATATATAAACTAATTATCTAAAATAAATAAATTATTATAAATAATTAAATACTTACATTGGAAATTTGGCAGAGGAAAGGGCTGCGATTTAAGAGGAGGAGGGAGGGGTGCTCGCGCTGAGTCTGAGGTAGTGGGGATGGTCAACGGCGGCGGCCCAATTTTGGCGAGGCGTTGCGGTTTCAGGCTCTTCAGGAGGTTTAGGGCTCGATCTGCACAAAGGGGGGGGGGGGGTTCGACGAGATCGCTGGGGCCAGGGGAGTTTGTCAGAGGCAGGCTGAGGTTGGGGAGGGTGGCGCAGTCGAGCCTGACGGAGGTTGGGGAGGGTGGCGCAGTCGAGCCTGGCGGCGTCGAGCTCAGGAGCGGCGGCTCTGTTCCGTCCTTTCTCTCCTTTTTTTATTTTTTATTTTTAACTCTGAACGAATGAAAAGGGGGGGGGTATGTGAGAGGAGGATATATATTATAATATATATATATATATTTTTCAAAAAGTAATTTTTAATTTCGACCTCTAAACGAGACCCACCGTCTGTCGTCCATAGCTAATTACCCCCATTCCGAACACAATGGGATATGTAATGTAGGCTGATTCGATTGTGTCGATCAGTTTTCGTCAAAATCAAAATATAACTCTATATATTGAATTTGAATGCGCATTTCAATTTACTGGGCCCACATATGGACTCTAAAAATTCCCGAAAAATATTTTCTAGCTTCGTATTGACGATACGGTCCTAACAAAACTAATTTCGTCAAATTCTGAGACCATTTGAAAAATGGCCATTTTCCAGTCGATTAAAATCAACTGAAACTGGTCAAACGCGTTTTCCTTTGCCACGCTCACATATTGGTTCGAAAAATTATGAAATTTGAAACCTAGCAATAATTTGACATTGCGGGTCCAACAAAAGTGGTTTCGTCGAAATCCGAGGTCGTTTACAAAACGACTATTTTTAAGGGCCAGAATTCCATAGCAACTATTTTGAATTTTCAACTGGACATAACTTTTTATCCCCGCTATGAAATTTCAATTTTTCGGATTCGTTGGAAAGATATTCTCAAATAGATTCTAATATTTTTGGTTTCACTAAAATCCGGTTTATTTTGCACCCGGTATGTTCAATTGAAGTTTGAAATCGAATTATCGAACTACCGCGCCATTTTCAATTCCTTTTATAAATCTAAATAAATATTTATATTCTAACGACGACGTATATAAATATCTCGTCTTTATTATTTAATAATAATTCATTTTAAATAATCAAAATTCGTTAAAATTACCAAATTAAAAATTTTAAATTGGCTCGGATTTCCGGGTTATTACAGAAATCAACTTCGGAATATTTCGATATTGGATTTCGTGATTTTATGGATATTGTTATGGGAATTTGGAAGATATATGTATATTGTTATTCCCAAAATGATATTTGTTGGTTTCAAAATTTGATGTTGATTATAAGCTGATATAATTACTATTCAGAGCCTTGTATTTGATATCGAATTGGATTTTGGGTTTGTTGTGAACGGTGTTTTAAATAACGCTGTTCTTAAACCCAGTTGAGAAAAAGAATAAATCTTTTAATTAATATTTAGTGAAGTTTTCCAATTAACTGATATTTAACTGGAATTGAATAAAAGAATTGGATTTTGGGTTTTTCGTGAATGGTGTCTTAAATATCACTGTTCTTGAAAAGAATAAATCTTTTAATTAAGATTATTAGAGTTTCCAATTATATTTAATAATTGGAATAAAATGGAATGTGAATTGGGTTTATTGTGAACTGTGTTTTTAACGACATTTGCTCTTTAACCCGATTAACAGTGAAATGAGATTTGGAAATTATAAATCTTTTAATTAAGACTAATGGGATTTTCCAAAGTAAAGTTTTCTAGTTTAATAAATTAAATTGGAATAGACTGGAATTCGATTTGGTAATAATTGAAGTGAGCTTCTGTGGAGGAAGACTGTTACTATATATGGAATTTAAAAGGCTTAGCCGTTATTCCATTTATATTATTAGTCGGATACGGAAATTGATATTGATTATATATATATTGATCTGTTTTCCATGAAGATTCCATAATTAATGGAATGAGATTTTGGGTTTATCGTGAACTGTGTTTTAAATGACATTAGTTCTTTAACCCAGTTAAAGACAAGATTACATGTCTAACATTGTATTTCGAACTGTATGGTTGATCTCTGCTAAATATATATCTGTTTGGTGGCGGAGAATTTATTCTCTTGCTTAACGCCCTTCTCTAAGACGTACGAGCTTAGAGGTTATATATCGGCAGAAATCAATGGTACAATGTAGATTGTCAATGCAGCATGTTTGATTTCCCAAAGTTAAATAATCATTAATATTAATTTTTGGGAAGATTAAAACTAAATTGAGTTTTAATGAATCTTTAATTAGATTGAAATGTGAATGTGATAATTTAAATTATCAAATTTGGGAAATGATCGAGAATGGAGTATCACCAGTTTTGCTCCAAGCGATAGTTAAATCTTGAATTAGATTTGAATGTGAAATGGTAATTAAATTTACCGATAACACCGTGGTGTTAGATATGGAGTATTAGCAGTTTTGCTCCATGGGATGAATACGTTGGGATTGGGAAATTAAACAAATGATTACTTCGGTAAGGTTCGCTAAACCCGACTAGTTGATAAACCTTAATTTGGTTTAGAATTTATATCGAAAGGAAGATTAAAGAATAAATTTAAAAGAATTTATCTTTGATAAAATTAATGGGAACCTTTCCCAAAGTATAAGAATATTTGAATAAAAGAATATTCTGGATTGGAATGAGGCGTATGTTGTGTTTGTATAGCGCTTGTTTATTATATATGCAAGTTATTCGAAAAGGCCAGGTTCATACCCATTCTGAATAACTGATTCGACGATAAGTCGACGACAAAGACGGTGGTTGAAGACCGGAGGTCATCACATTGTTTGGATGATTATTGATGTCTTGATTGAGCTGTACATCCAAGACAAGGTAATACGTGGTGATCGCCCAGATGTACTTGGAGATCGACCGGATATGCGAGGACCTCTCTCCTGTATTGGACATTGGACGAGGGATAAGGTGTCTTCGGTTTTGTTCAGACCCAGAATGAACTATTAAATGGATGTGTGTATGACATTGGATTTTATTTTGTGTTGATTGATCTCTATTAAAAATATATCTGTTTGGTGGTGGAGAATTTATTCTCTTGCTTAACGCCCTTCTCTGAGACGTACGAGCTCAGAGGTTATATATAGATAGACATCAGTTGCGTGGCGTGGAATGTCAATGTGGCATGCTGAGATGCAAGTGATCAGGCTTTTTTTGAAAAGCAGAGTCTTGTGGTTGATGGTCAAAACAAGACTTTAAATAGCACAGCTTTGTGTATAGCGTTAATTCGCGAGCCTCACACCCCGGTGTAAACCAGACACGGGGGAGGACTACAGGGAGGACATGCGTTTCTTTCTAGCTAGGAGTGGTGCCATGGTATGGAGCCTAGACATTTTTACTTATGTGGATAATGGAAAGTGATGTGCCTCGGATATATCGGTCACTACGGGGCCGATGGATGATATGGTCGACATACTGACCAGATTTACGCCCCATAGGTCGGGGAAACACATTGTTCAGGAATTACCAGTCCTCAAACGTAAGAGAGGATCGGCCCTGAAGATCCAAGGTGCAGTTGCGATTAATCCTGAGGCAAGGGCTAGAGTGTCTCGAATTCGGTAAGGACGATCCCTTGCCTTGGTTCACAGACGGAAATCCAATTTCCAATACGTGACATTTCGGTTTTGATTGTAGAGCATAGTATGACGACATGATATATAGCACCCATGCCGTCTATGATTGATACATATATATTTGAAGTTGTTTTATACACAATGCACTTATAATAGTATCAAATGATTTGTTTTAAACGTACCAAGCATGTTTGGATATTATAAGGGAAAACTCTATCCTCGACTGCGTTCATTGTGTGATGGGACCTGAGTCTTATAATAGCTTCATTTTTTCCAAAAAGCATTGCGATGTTTATTTTATGCACTGATATTCTTGGGAGGAAATCCGTTCCGTGTTATACGGCGTGGTCCCTTTATTTATTTTATTTTTAAAGTAAAGTTTTAAATAATTGTTTTTGTTCTCACACCAGTCACATGATTGACTTGGAGTTTATTATTTTAACCTAAACTCTGGGTGCCCCTATTTTCCACACGGACAACTAGTAGTTTTGGTTTGTAGATATTATATTCACAAGATCCTGGATTTACAGCTGGAACTATACTCGGAATGCTCTGTGTCCGTGTATCTCTTTCAGTTGTGTTATTATTATTTTTCCGCTGCATTGTAATTTTAAATCTCTGATATTTTCCAATGTGTAATATTTATTCATACTCTGTTATATTCTTGTACTCTGATGTAATTGTTGTAAGAAGCAATGAAATGTTCTATGGTTTGTGTTCTGATTTGGCGAAGTTTTGGTCGAAATTGGAGTTGCATTGGAGATTGCAGGTTTCGGGTCGCACGCAAGGGGTCGGTCGTGGACCATGGTGTAGATTTCTTAGGGAACAAGAAAAATCAGGGTCGGTCGTGCAGAATCTTGGCTCGAGCAAGCATCGGTCTGGGGAGGAAGAGGCTCCAGGTCGTATGAGCAGAGGGATCGAGCAGGGACCAGGTCGGTCGAGTGTCAAGATCCTAGTCGATCGAGGGAGCCTAGGGTTGAGCAAGTGGGTCGATCGGCAGTTGCAGGGTCGAGCAGACTGGAGAAACATGGTCTGAAGTGGGTCGGTCGGTCCTTAAGGAGGAGGCGGGTCGGTATGGTGTGAAGATACCGGGTTGGTCATATACTCTAGTGGTTGGGCCTGGTTTGAGAATTGGGTCGGTCGTGTAGGTGGTCGAGCAACAAGGGCTCGAGTAGCATGGTCGGTCGAGCAAGTGAAGGGTTGGTTAATCCCTGGTCGGTCGCACAGAGCAATGATGTAATTGGCTCGGTGATGGTGTGACTTCGAAGTAAATTCAAGTAGGAAGGTTCGAAGTGTTGAAAGGTGTTCGTTGATCGGTATAGAACAACGAATGAGGTGATGACTCAAAGATCGTGAGTTGGTGGATAATGGTTGCTCAAGAAGGTTGCTTGGGCTATGAAAAGTCGTCGAGTTAGATGACTAGGGATGAGAAGGCTGAGAGATTATCGTTGTCGTAGTTCTAGCAGGCTCAAAGCAGGGGTACGATAGAGGCACCTAAAAGACCGGTTGTAGGTCGAGTACCCTGAGTATCGTTGAAAGGACTAGTTGTCAAGGTTGGACATACATACGTATCATTGAAAGGTATATAGAGTTTATGCTAGAACTGGGTTACCATTAGCCCTTGACATGTGGCAAGGTTGGTCGTCATACGATTAACGATGGTTTCGAAGCAGGATTGGTGGTGATAGCCAGAGTCTGTCATGGTTGATTAGTTGCCTTGTTTGAACCATCTCATATAGATTGTCCAACGTCGAAGGAGATGTTCCTTGGGTGCTTATCTGATATTGGTTTAGGCCTCTAGGGCTTGTACTTGAGGGATGCTGAGTTCGATTAGGATGGTTTATATAAGATATATAATTTGGATGTCATGAGCGCTTTGCCATGATTGAATGGGTGTTCTGGTTTTCATGGATGTATGGATTAAATGTTATCGTAAAGGCTATCACTGTCCGATGTGGGGAATACGGGAGTTGAATTCTTCTCTGATATTTTGGGTAGATTAGTTTGTTTATCTATTCATTCTCATATACTTTATTCATGAAGTCTGTTAGTTGTTTTATCGCTCACTAAGACTGTTGTCCAACTCAAGGTTTTATATTTCCTCTTATTACCATGGGTTGTTCATCTGGATGTAGATGGGCAGACTAGGTAGCAGGTGACAGGTGATTAGTGGACGAGGCTGCTATGCGAAGGCGAGCAGAAGGCTGGCATGTTACTTTTACTGCTATTTAGTATTTCCGTTTCCGCTGTTTGAGTTGTTCTATGAGTGTTATAGTGAGGCCTTTTGTACATATGTGACGGCCGCCCCGCACCAGCCGACATTTCCCTAAGAATGCGTTGTACCAAAACCCGACTAGCACGGACGGTCGTCAAAGAAAAAGGATTTTCAATGATGAACTATCAAAGAACCTATAGTATATCTCACAGCGCATGGAATAAAATATAATAATAACATACTTGACATAAAACAAGCGAGACAGTGCATAAGCTGAAAACTAAACCACCATAACAGCGGAATCCAGAATACAGCTTATGATCCAAACCATCATTATTACAACTTCAAAATACTGTCTCTAAGGAAAAATAGAAAAGGTACACTACTAATGCCCAAAGTAGTGACCAACAACAACACAGGGAGAATATATATAAATAGTATGTGGAAGCCTCCTGCTCGTCTCCGGACAGCTACTCGTGCATACCATCTAACCTGTCTCTAGTCTGCTCGTTTAGGAGCACCTAGAGTAATAAGAAGAGACATAAAACTCTGGATCAGACAAAATTCTGGTATGAGCGATAGCAGCAAAACAAAGCAATAACAGGTATAAATAATCATACCTGAACCTGGACCAACAACCAAAGAGTTAGCACAACAGGATGTACAGTACTCTAAGGTAACACTAACATATGGTGTAAAAATGGAAGTGTGGGTGTCATGGTGATAACAAACATCAAACATAGCAATCATCCTCAAATCTCTCACTCAGTGCGTAAAGCATGCGGTATCCACCGCTTTGATCACTAGAACCATTTGGGGCCATGACGGAGCCCAACTCCATCCAAACCTTACTACCACCACTTTGCCCTTGGGGGTCCTGATGGTGTTCGACTCCATACAAATTGGACCCCACCGCACTGGTCAATAGTCAATGCCCTTCCCATCTATAGTGAATCAAAGCTATAGATATCGATAACCCCTTTGCACACGTCCCGCAGCAAAGCCCTACTCATGAAGTTAACTCGTTGGTTCCCATCTGTATCCTGGGTAATAACTTATCATTTTGGACTTCCTTTGCATCTCGGGTTTTGGTCCTCTTCAGTGTGTGGTTCAGTTTCCATTCAGTTCAGCTCATACCCTTCATCATGTCTCGGTTCGATGTTCAAGTTCTTAGCTCGACTCGTGATTCATGGATACTCTGGTTCGCAACTCGTGGTCGGCTTGTGGATCACATTCGGGTCGTGGGACCTACTCATGATCCCTGTCCTGGTCGTGGTCTTCTAGTTCAGCTCGTGGTCCTTATATGGACCCGGCTCGTGGTACTTCCTGTGTGACGGTTCGTGGAGCGTCCTCTGTTCTGGTTCGTGATGCATCGGTTCGTAAGGGGGTGGTCGGCTCGTGAGGTGGATTCACGACTGGGGTTGGGTCGTGGTCATGATGTGCCTTACGATCAGGGACCTGCTCCAATTTCCTACAACTTTTCAGCAAGCTATTTACGCCACACGACAGCGTTTTCGATCATTCTAACTATGCATTCACAAATCATATCAAACAGTAATAGCAACATATATAATCGACCATAATCATCAAAACAGTGAATTATCATGTAAATATGGATCAGACACACCCAAAACCCATGTTTTCCCTTTAATCTTGTTTAACTATAGGATTAGCAAACTTAATCCAAATTAACCCAAATATTTATCAAAGACATAAAATAATATTTAAGAATTTCTACATATTTTTCCAGATTTTTATAATGCATATTTTCGCTAATAATCACTAATCACCCCTAATTAGTCGTAATTAGTGAAGAAAAGTGCAAATCACTCACCTTAGCCACAAATAAATTTCAGATCTGAAACTCTAACTGATTTGGCACGGATGCCAATGTATTCCAGCAGCTCTATCTCAATTTCTATGCTAATCCGCCTTAATTTGATGTAGATTTGGCTAATATGTGATTAGAAAGTGATTAAAGATGAATTTAGAAGGTGGAAGCCATTACTAGGGTTCAAGAGAGGTTAGTGGCGGTTGGAAAACTGAAATGAAATGTTTTCCCAGACCCTTTCAGCCCTCCCATAACCCTAATAGCCTAGCTGCTAATTACTATATTAATCCCAATTAAGCTGTTTTTCATCTTTCAAACCTTATTTCAGCCATATCTTCCAAATGGTAAGTCCGTTTGATAAATGTGACCAATCTACAGAAAGGTAAACCATCATCTGAATTCAGGTCAAAACTCCTTACCAATCAAAAGTTATAGGTGAAACAAGATTCACCAAGGGTAAAATTGAAAAGTCGAGTGTGCACGACTTGTGCAGGATCTATAATATGGCTATGCGGAATGTATGTGATAATTTAAGCTATTCAATAGTTATGCGAATAAATATTCGCAAACAATATATATATCACAAATAATTATAAGTGCAGTAAAGTAAAGTAGAGTAGAGTAACGACACCAGGATTTTTATACTGGTTCGGACCTCCAGTCCTACGTCCAGTCCCGAAGCTTCTCTTCGGCTTTTCACTAAACAACACCCTCGCTTCACCCGGAGGAACAGGTTCACAACTACTTGATTTACGGGCTACAAGTTTACCCACTTGATTTCACGGGCTACAAGCTTACCCACTTGATTTCACGGGCCACAAGCTTACCCACTTGATTTCACGGGCTACAAGCTTACCCACACAGGACAATTACAAGAGTTTGACTTCTGATTGTGTTCTTCTTTCAACACTGATTTGCCAACGATTGAGTACACCCTTCCTATAATCTTATCCTCAAGTATATGATTTGAATGCAAAGATTTAAGGAAGAAAGATTGCTTGTTGAATCAAATGATATAAAACTGATTCAAGGATTCAACAAGTATTGAATATTTGAGAGAGCTTTTAGAATGCAAGAGAGTATAGAGTTAAGATCAGAAAATAGAAGAAGATTCGGTGATTTGAAAGTATGATTTCAAGTCTATTTATAGTGTAGAATAGTTGCATTCCTTCATGAAGAGTTTCTATAAAGAGTTGTGTCCATTTCTCTTGAAATTGAATAGAAATCTCTTCACAAAATGAAGCATCCTTTCAGAAAAATTACAGCAAGAAAAAAGGTCGACAGGTCGAAATTAACAGGTCGACAGGAATTTGAAAAAATAGCCGTTACGCACAAAAGACAATAGGACCGGTCGACAGGTCCTTTTTGGGCGGTCGACCGTTTTCTTGCTGTGGACCAGAGGACCTCGGTCCACAGTCTATATCACTCTGCACTCTTTCCCGGTCGAAGCCTGGACCGTTTGGGCTTTTTCTGTGACTTTTCAATTCCTCAAATATACAGATTTCAGCCCCAGCTAATTTCAGTTTCTAAATTGTTTTGTGCATTCGTGTTATACTTTGAGGATAGATTTTAACATAAATCTAACACGACTCCATACCTACATATATATAATCTTAGCTCCATGTCATGATTTCCATTGATCTTCACTATGATCTTTATTGATTTCCACTTTGATAAATGTGAATTTAGCTCGTCAATGATCTCTATTTCTATGTTGTCATTAATCAAAATCTTGTGTATCAACATTCTCAACATTGTCCCCCTTTTTGATTGATGACAACATCTTGCATATATTTTTGAGATACTGAGTAGCTCCCCCTGAATATATGCTTATATATTTTTATCTCCCCCTGTCTAAAAGCTTTCTGCACATTTTGTTAGTATAATAAAAACTTACTGTTTCCTGTAACAAAATGTTAGTGCATATAAAATGAATATTTATATGATACATAAATATATATATATATATGCATATTTCTCCCCCTATGTCATCGATTAAAAAGAATAAACATCATGATTGAACAGTAATCGAACATAAGACATAAATTAAAGTACCTTCGGGAGATATTGGATCATGTGCAATTTGATAAACTGAATTTTGTTTTCAGAGATATTTGGAGAAATCAAAATCGCCTTCCTTTTATTATGGTGTACCTGCAAAAAAGTAGAATATATATACTTTGGTACCCACTTGCTTTGTTTGGGTCCATGGGTTAGATGGAAGGTAACCATACCCAAGAGGGTTTAACGGAACCTTTAAAGATAAAATTTTGGTTATTAACTACCGAATCAAAATAATCATCGATATATTTTTCTCTGTTTTTCCAACTTACAGGAACCCAAATACTTAAGTAATCTCTATTGATATTCCTTTTCGTACTTCTAGATCTATTATACAGATCTCTAGTCATAGAAGTATTCGAATTTCTATAATAATTGGATCTAGGATGAGCATTAGTACTAGCAGTAATATTTTTATTGTACATGAAAGCATATCTAGTACTATTTCTAAGACTAGTTTTATTATATCCTAAACCACTTTTGTCATGTAAAGGTCGAGATCTAGATAAAATCATATTTAAATCATTTTGACCTTTATTAAATTTTGCGAACTTATTTGCACTTTTATCAAATTTATTTCCAAAGTCGAGTGTGCCGACTTGTGCAGGATCTATAATATGGCTATGCGGAAGTAAATGATAATCTAAATTATACAATAGCTACACAGGTAAAAATTCGCAAACAAGAAATATATCACTAACAAATATAAATGCAGTAAGTAGAGTAAAGTAAAGTAACGACACCAGAATTTTTATACTGGTTCGGACCTCCCGTCCTACGTCCAGTCCCGAAGCTCCTCTTCGGCTTTTCACTAAACAACGCCCTCTCTTCACCCGGAGGAACAGGTTCACAACACTACTTGATTTACGGGCTACAAGTTTACCCACTTGATTTCACGGGCTACAAGCTTACCCACTTGATTTCACGGGCTACAAGCTTACCCACTTGATTTCACGGGCTACAAGCTTACCCACTTGATTTCACGGGCTACAAGCTTACCCACACAGGACAATTACAAGAGTTTGACTTCTGACTGTGTTCTTCTTTCAACACTGATTAGCCAACGATTGAGTACACCCTTCCTATAATCTTATCCTCAAATGAAATTTGATGTTTAGAAAGATTAGGAAGTATAATATCGAATTGAATCACAAGTGTATGAAATATGCTTGGAGATTCAACCGATAAAATGAATGCTTTTTGAGTGCTTTTTGAACGAGAAGAATATTGCAAGATAGACAAGAAAATAGAGAGAAATTTCGGTGATTTGAAAGTATGATTTCAAGTCTATTTATAGTGTAGAATAGTTGCATTCCTTCATGAAGAGTTTCTATAAAGAGTTGTGTCCATTTCTCTTGAAATTGAATAGAAATCTCTTCACAAAAAGAAGCATCCTTTCAGAAAAATTACAGCAAGAAAAAAGGTCGACAGGTCGAAATTAACAGGTCGACAGGAATTTGAAAAAATAGCCGTTATGCACAAAAGACAATAGGACCGGTCGACAGGTCCTTTTTGGGCGGTCGACCGTTTTCTTGCTGTGGACCAGAGGACCTCGGTCCACAGTCTATATCACTCTGCACTCTTTCCCGGTCGAAGCCTGGACCGTTTGGGCTTTTTCTGTGACTTTTCAATTCCTCAAATATACAGATTTCAGCCCCAGCTAATTTCAGTTTCTAAATTGTTTTGTGCATTCGTGTTATACTTTAAGGATAGATTTTAACATAAATCTAACACGACTCCATACCTACATATATATAATCTTAGCTCCATGTCATGATTTCCATTGATCTTCACTATGATCTTTATTGATTTCCACTTTGATAAATGTGAATTCAGCTCGTCAATGATCTCTATTTCTATGTTGTCATTAATCAAAATCTTGTGTATCAACATTCTCAACATTCTCCCTCTTTTTGATTGATGACAACATCTTGCATATATTTTTGAGATACTGAGTAGCTCCCCCTGAATATATGCTTATATATTTTTATCTCCCCCTGTCTAAAAGCTTTCTGCACATTTTGTTTGTATAATAAAAACTTACTGTTTCCTGTAACAAAATGTTAGTGCATATAAAATGAATATTTATATGATACATGAATATATATATATATATATATATATATATATATATATATGCATATTTCTCCCCCTTTGTCATCGATTAAAAAGAATAAACATCATGATTGAACAGTAATCGAACATAAGACATAAATTAAAGTACCTTCGGGAGATATTGGATCATGTGCAATTTGATAAACTGAATTTTGTTTTCAGAGACATTTGGAGAAATCAAAATCGCCTTCCTTTTATTGTGGTGTACCTGCAAAAAAGTAGAATATATATACTTTGGTACCCACTTGCTTTGTTTGGGTCCATGGGTTAGATGGAAGGTAACCATACCCAAGAGGGTTTAACGGAACCTTTAAAGATAAAATTTTGGTTATTAACTACCGAATCAAAATAATCATCGATATATTTTTCTCTGTTTTTCCAACTTACAGGAACCCAAATACTTAAGTAATCTCTATTGATATTCCTTTTCGTACTTCTAGATCTATTATACAGATCTCTAGTCATAGAAGTATTCGAATTTCTATAATAATTGGATCTAGGATGAGCATTAGTACTAGCAGTAATATTTTTATTGTACATGAAAGCATATCTAGTACTATTTCTAAGACTAGTTTTATTATATCCTAAACCACTTTTGTCATGTAAAGGTCGAGATCTAGATAAAATCATATTTAAATCATTTTGACCTTTATTAAATTTTGCGAACTTATTTGCACTTTTATCAAATTTATTTCCAAAGTCGCTATTGACATTTTCAAAAGAAATTTTGTTATTCTTTAAATCATCAATTTCCTTATTTAATTCAGAATTTTTCCTTTTTAAAGTACCATTCTCAGTTTTAAGACCTAAAATTTGAGATTCTGAATTATCTAAAGAAGATTGTAACTTTTCAAAATTTTCTTTTGAGTCAGAAATTTCATTTTGCAAAATATTATTATTCACCTTTAAAAACTCACATTCTTTAGATAGTTCTAAATTCTTTTCAGTTAAAGCTCCATTCTCTTTTTCAAGAGACGAAATTAAAGAACTAGAATTATTTAAAGAATCTTCTAATGATATATTTCTATTTTGCAAAAGATCGATTTCCTTCAAAAGAACATTGTTTTTATTTTCTAGTTGCTCATTTTCTTTTTGAAGGAAATCTTTTTGAGAAACAAGCTCTTCTAAGGTGTCTTCAAAACATTTGGCTTGTTTTACCAAACGATTGTTTTCTTCTTTTAATTTGGAATTTTCTTCCTTGTACTTTTTTGACATAGCTAAAACGACTGTATGGAGTTTCAATAATTTTTCATGGTCTAACAGAAGATCTTTAAATAATGAATCTACACATACCGATTGTGATCTGACTTTAGCCATGAGACATTTGCTTCCTTGCTCTCTTGATTCAGCTTTGTTGCTCTTCCACTTTCTAATGCCTTGACTAGATTTCTTTATTGCCATTTGTTCTAGGATGTTGTTACGATCTCTAGAACACCAGGCTCCGATACCAATTGAAAAGTCGAGTGTGCACGACTTGTGCAGGATCTATAATATGGCTATGCGGAATGTATGTGATAATTTAAGCTATTCAATAGTTATGCGAATAAATATTCGCAAACAATATATATATCACAAATAATTATAAGTGCAGTAAAGTAAAGTAGAGTAGAGTAACGACACCAGGATTTTTATACTGGTTCGGACCTCCAGTCCTACGTCCAGTCCCGAAGCTTCTCTTCGGCTTTTCACTAAACAACACCCTCGCTTCACCCGGAGGAACAGGTTCACAACTACTTGATTTACGGGCTACAAGTTTACCCACTTGATTTCACGGGCTACAAGCTTACCCACTTGATTTCACGGGCCACAAGCTTACCCACTTGATTTCACGGGCTACAAGCTTACCCACACAGGACAATTACAAGAGTTTGACTTCTGATTGTGTTCTTCTTTCAACACTGATTTGCCAACGATTGAGTACACCCTTCCTATAATCTTATCCTCAAGTATATGATTTGAATGCAAAGATTTAAGGAAGAAAGATTGCTTGTTGAATCAAATGATATAAAACTGATTCAAGGATTCAACAAGTATTGAATATTTGAGAGAGCTTTTAGAATGCAAGAGAGTATAGAGTTAAGATCAGAAAATAGAAGAAGATTCGGTGATTTGAAAGTATGATTTCAAGTCTATTTATAGTGTAGAATAGTTGCATTCCTTCATGAAGAGTTTCTATAAAGAGTTGTGTCCATTTCTCTTGAAATTGAATAGAAATCTCTTCACAAAAAGAAGCATCCTTTCAGAAAAATTACAGCAAGAAAAAAGGTCGACAGGTCGAAATTAACAGGTCGACAGGAATTTGAAAAAATAGCCGTTACGCACAAAAGACAATAGGACCGGTCGACAGGTCCTTTTTGGGCGGTCGACCGTTTTCTTGCTGTGGACCAGAGGACCTCGGTCCACAGTCTATATCACTCTGCACTCTTTCCCGGTCGAAGCCTGGACCGTTTGGGCTTTTTCTGTGACTTTTCAATTCCTCAAATATACAGATTTCAGCCCCAGCTAATTTCAGTTTCTAAATTTTTTTGTGCATTCGTGTTATACTTTGAGGATAGATTTTAACATAAATCTAACACGACTCCATACCTACATATATATAATCTTAGCTTCATGTCATGATTTCCATTGATCTTCACTATGATCTTTATTGATTTCCACTTTGATAAATGTGAATTCAGCTCGTCAATGATCTCTATTTCTATGTTGTCATTAATCAAAATCTTGTGTATCAACATTCTCAACATTGTCCCCCTTTTTGATTGATGACAACATCTTGCATATATTTTTGAGATACTGAGTAGCTCCCCCTGAATATATGCTTATATATTTTTATCTCCCCCTGTCTAAAAGCTTTCTGCACATTTTGTTAGTATAATAAAAACTTACTGTTTCCTGTAACAAAATGTTAGTGCATATAAAATGAATATTTATATGATACATAAATATATATATATATATGCATATTTCTCCCCCTATGTCATCGATTAAAAAGAATAAACATCATGATTGAACAGTAATCGAACATAAGACATAAATTAAAGTACCTTCGGGAGATATTGGATCATGTGCAATTTGATAAACTAAATTTTGTTTTCAGAGACATTTGGAGAAATCAAAATCGCCTTCCTTTTATTGTGGTGTACCTGCAAAAAAGTAGAATATATATACTTTGGTACCCACTTGCTTTGTTTGGGTCCATGGGTTAGATGGAAGGTGTAACGACCCAGAAAATCTGAACCAATTTAAAAATTTTAAATTGGCTAAAATAATGGATTTTAATTATTTAAAATAAATATTTTAAATAATGGCGATGAAAACTGAGTTGAAATCGACAATTGAAAACGAATATAATTAATTATAGTTATATATAGAATTGAAAATGGCGCGGTAGTTCGATAATTCGATTTCGAACTTCAATTGAATATACCGGGTGCAAAACAATCCGGATTTTAGTGAAACCAAAAATATTTAAATATGTTAGTGAATATCTTTCTAACGAATCCGACCAATCGAAATTTGATAGCGGGAATCAAAAGGTATGTCCAGTTGAAAATTCTGAATAGTCGCTATGGAATTCAGGCCCTTGAAAATGGACATTTTGCAAATGACCTCGGATTTCGACGAAACCACTTTTGTTGGATCCACAGGGTCAAGTTATTGTTAGGTTTCAAATTTCATAATTTTTCGAATCAATATGTGAGCGTGGCAAAGGAAAACGCGTTTGACCAGTTTCTGTTGATTTTAATCGAATGGAAATTGGCCATTTTACAAACGGTCTCAGAATTCGACGAAACTAGTTTTGTTAGGACCGTATCGTCAATACGAAGCTAGAAAATATTTTTCTGGAATTTTTCTAGTTAGTATGTGACCCCGGTAATTTGAAATGTGCGTTTAAAATTCAATATAGTGATTTAAATGAAAATTCAAAAGGAAACTGATTTTTTTAAAAGTATTAAAACTGATTTTTTTTAAAAGTATTAAAACTGATTTTTTTAAAAGTATTAAAACTGATTTTTTTAAAAAGTATTAAAACTGATTTTTTTTAAAAAGAATAAAAACTGATATTTTTAAAAGAAGAAAAACTGATATTTTTAAAAGAAGAAAAACTGAAATTTTTAAAAGAATAAAAACTGATGTTTTAAAGAGTAAAAACTGATTTTGTTTAAAAGTAAAAAAAACTGATTTTGTTTAAAAGTAAAAAAAACTGATTTTGTTTAAAAGTAAAAAAAAACTGATTTTGTTTAAAAGTAAAAACTTTAAATAGGAAAAAGGTTTGATCTTTAAAGAGAAAAAGGATTTGAACTTTAAGAAGTAAAAATCAGATTTTTAGATATTGAAAGTCGAAGTAAAAATCAGATTTTTAGATATTGAAAGTCGAAGTAAAAATTATATTTTTATATATTGAATAGCGGGGTAAAAATTCGATTTTTATATATTGATTAGCATCGTAAAAATTCGATTTTTACATATGTAGAGAATACGGGTGAAAGCGACAAAAAGGCGAAGATTTCTCTAAAGGAAGAGTCGTGCAGTTGGATAGCTATTGGTGAGATTTCTGATTTAAAAATTATATATATATGTGTTGAAAATGAAAGTGAATAATATATATAAATATCTATATATATATATACGCCCCTCGTCCACAAACCATGGACGATATTTATTGGTTGAAATTGTTGTGAAAATTGATTGATAGCGAATGGTTGTTTGGGATTGTTTGTGATGGATATTGGTTGATTGTGGTTGAAAAATACCCGTTTGTGATTGTGAAATATTTGGTTGAAACCACATAGGATTAGTTTGTGGAAATGAAATAAATATATACATGCCGCCTGCGTGCGAACTAGATGCATGAACCCCATTGTCAAAAACCGCGAGGTTTTAAGGTAGAGCGAGGAGCCGTACTAGGGACGGTGCCGGTTTAACTACCCTGCCGTTATGCTGCCGAAATTTTGAATAATATTTGTGTGTTTGAATTATTTTCATATGCTTAAACTATATTTATTCATTGTATAGAAAACATTCATGTGTTGAATTGATATTCACTCGTTGTTTAGAAATTCATGTGTTGAATGGTATTCATATTTTGAAATAAATTGTTCGATAATAAAAATCACATTTTTATCTATATATAGAAACTATAGAAAACATTCATATGTTGAATTGATATTCATTCGTTGTTTAGAAATTCATGTGTTGAATGGTATTCATATTTTGAAATAAATTGTTCGATAATAAAAATCACATTTTTATCTATATATAGAAACTATAGAAAACATTCATGTGTTGAATTGATATTCATTCGCTATTTAGAAATTCAACGAACTTGCTCACTTTGCTCCTCATCTAATTCAAAATCCGAAGAGGAAAAATATGAGATTTATTCATGGGCTTCAAAGAAAATACCAGAATAAAGTATTGGGGCATGTGAAGCTCCCTTTTCCTGAAATGATTTACATGGCTTATCAGTATGAAGATCTCCATAAGAAAGGAATGTTACACGACGAAGAAGAAGTCTGTTCTAGTGACAAAGAAAAGTCGGAAACTGATATTCCTGAAGCCAGTAAGAAGCCCAGTGCCAAGAGAAAATGGGCTAAATCTGAGAAAGAACCCGTAACGACCGCCATATGCAATAACTGCCATAAGCCAGGGCATTTTCAGGGGAATTGCAAACCCTCAAAGAAGCGAACAAAGAGTGGATCTAAATCCAAGGAGAGATTTCAAGAGAAAAGAGGTTGCAGTAAATGCAAGCAGACTGGTCATCTTGCAAAGGATTGCTGGCTCTTGAGGAAGCCTGAAGTAGTTCAGGTGAATGAATTGGCAGAAACTTCTGATCCCTCAGCAAGTCAAGAAAGGCCAGATGTTTTAGAAGGAACGCTTGCTGTCAAAAACATTCCAGTTAAAGTACTGTTTGACACAGGCGCGTCACGAAGCTTCATTTCGAAAGATGCAGCTAAGAAGCTAGCTTTGAATTTGAGGAAGCTCAAGGAACCAATGACTGTCCAGAATCCGGTCGGGGGTTCTATCAATCTCAGCTGGATTTGTGCAGTACCTGTCTCCTTTTCTTGCTATAAATTCCCTATTATCTCTATCGTCATGAATTTTAATGAATTCGATCTTATTCTGGGATTGGATTGGCTAACCAAATATGAAGCAGAGGTTAGATGCGCCGAGAGAGTTGTAAAGGCAAAAGCACAATTGGGAAATTATATAACCATACCTTGTGAAGGCCCAACATCTAATAGAAAAGACTTCTGGGCAGCTTTAAATGTTTCTCCAGCCCAAATTGAAAATATCCCTGAAGTTACTGAGGATATTCCAGACCTCATCAAAGACATTCCTGTCGTCAAGAACTATGCGGATGTGTTCGAGGAAGTTGTTCGCTTACCTCCGCAGAGAGAAATAGATTTCAAGATTGCTTTAGTTCCCAATGCAAGGCCGGTAGTTCACGCTATTCGAAGAATGTCCTTGAAAGAGAAGGAGGAATTAGACAATCAAACACGACAGCTGGTATGGAAAGGTCTGATCAGGCCTAGTTTCTCTGATTGGGGTGCAGCAGTGGTATTTGTCCCAAAATCTGACGGTACTCTACGGCTATGTGTGGATTATCGTGATTTAAACAAGCAGACTATAAAGAACAAATATCCATTGCCGCGGATTGATGATTTGTTGGATCGATTAAATGGCGCACAAGTATTTTCTCGAATGGACCTAGCTACAGGCTTCCATCAACTTCGAATTGCCGAAGAGTGTGTTCCAATGACAGCGTTCAGAGGCCCCGACTTATTCTACGAGTGGTTAGTAATGCCGTTCGGCTTATGTAACGCTCCAGCTTACTTCGTCGATCTGATGAACAGAGTATTCAGAGGGGTTTTGAATAAATTTGTTTTGGTTTTTATTGATGATATTCTAATCTTCTCTAAATCAAAGGCCCACCACACCCAAGAGGGTTAAACGGAACCTTTAAAGATAAAATTTTGGTTATTAACTACCGAATCAAAATAATCATCGATATATTTTTCTCTGTTTTTCCAACTTACAGGAACCCAAATACTTAAGTAATCTCTATTGATATTCCTTTTCGTACTTCTAGATCTATTATACAGATCTCTAGTCATAGAAGTATTCGAATTTCTATAATAATTGGATCTAGGATGAGCATTAGTACTAGCAGTAATATTTTTATTGTACATGAAAGCATATCTAGTACTATTTCTAAGACTAGTTTTATTATATCCTAAACCACTTTTGTCATGTAAAGGTCGAGATCTAGATAAAATCATATTTAAATCATTTTGACCTTTATTAAATTTTGCGAACTTATTTGCACTTTTATCAAATTTATTTCCAAAGTCGCTATTGACATTTTCAAAAGAAATTTTGTTATTCTTTAAATCATCAATTTCCTTATTTAATTCAGAATTTTTCCTTTTTAAAGTACCATTCTCAGTTTTGAGACCTAAAATTTGAGATTCTGAATTATCTAAAGAAGATTGTAACTTTTCAAAATTTTCTTTTGAGTCAGAAATTTCATTTTGCAAAATATTATTATTCACCTTTAAAAACTCACATTCTTTAGATAGTTCTAAATTCTTTTCAGTTAAAGCTCCATTCTCTTTTTCAAGAGACGAAATTAAAGAACTAGAATTATTTAAAGAATCTTCTAATGATATATTTCTATTTTGCAAAAGATCGATTTCCTTTAAAAGAACATTGTTTTTATTTTCTAGTTGCTCATTTTCTTTTTGAAGGAAATCTTTTTGAGAAACAAGCTCTTCTAAGGTGTCTTCAAAACATTTGGCTTGTTTTACCAAACGATTGTTTTCTTCTTTTAATTTGGAATTTTCTTCCTTGTACTTTTTTGACATAGCTAAAACGACTGTATGGAGTTTCAATAATTTTTCATGGTCTAACAGAAGATCTTTAAATAATGAATCTACACATACCGATTGTGATCTGACTTTAGCCATGAGACATTTGCTTCCTTGCTCTCTTGATTCAGCTTTGTTGATCTTCCACTTTCTAATGCCTTGACTAGATTTCTTTATTGCCATTTGTTCTAGGATGTTGTTACGATCTCTAGAACACCAGGCTCCGATACCAATTGAAAAGTCGAGTGTGCACGACTTGTGCAGGATCTATAATATGGCTATGCGGAATGTATGTGATAATTTAAGCTATTCAATAGTTATGCGAATAAATATTCGCAAACAATATATATATCACAAATAATTATAAGTGCAGTAAAGTAAAGTAGAGTAGAGTAACGACACCAGGATTTTTATACTGGTTCGGACCTCCAGTCCTACGTCCAGTCCCGAAGCTTCTCTTCGGCTTTTCACTAAACAACACCCTCGCTTCACCCGGAGGAACAGGTTCACAACTACTTGATTTACGGGCTACAAGTTTACCCACTTGATTTCACGGGCTACAAGCTTACCCACTTGATTTCACGGGCCACAAGCTTACCCACTTGATTTCACGGGCTACAAGCTTACCCACACAGGACAATTACAAGAGTTTGACTTCTGATTGTGTTCTTCTTTCAACACTGATTTGCCAACGATTGAGTACACCCTTCCTATAATCTTATCCTCAAGTATATGATTTGAATGCAAAGATTTAAGGAAGAAAGATTGCTTGTTGAATCAAATGATATAAAACTGATTCAAGGATTCAACAAGTATTGAATATTTGAGAGAGCTTTTAGAATGCAAGAGAGTATAGAGTTAAGATCAGAAAATAGAAGAAGATTCGGTGATTTGAAAGTATGATTTCAAGTCTATTTATAGTGTAGAATAGTTGCATTCCTTCATGAAGAGTTTCTATAAAGAGTTGTGTCCATTTCTCTTGAAATTGAATAGAAATCTCTTCACAAAATGAAGCATCCTTTCAGAAAAATTACAGCAAGAAAAAAGGTCGACAGGTCGAAATTAACAGGTCGACAGGAATTTGAAAAAATAGCCGTTACGCACAAAAGACAATAGGACCGGTCGACAGGTCCTTTTTGGGCGGTCGACCGTTTTCTTGCTGTGGACCAGAGGACCTCGGTCCACAGTCTATATCACTCTGCACTCTTTCCCGGTCGAAGCCTGGACCGTTTGGGCTTTTTCTGTGACTTTTCAATTCCTCAAATATACAGATTTTAGCCCCAGCTAATTTCAGTTTCTAAATTGTTTTGTGCATTCGTGTTATACTTTGAGGATAGATTTTAACATAAATCTAACACGACTCCATACCTACATATATATAATCTTAGCTCCATGTCATGATTTCCATTGATCTTCACTATGATCTTTATTGATTTCCACTTTGATAAATGTGAATTTAGCTCGTCAATGATCTCTATTTCTATGTTGTCATTAATCAAAATCTTGTGTATCAACATTCTCAACATTGTCCCCCTTTTTGATTGATGACAACATCTTGCATATATTTTTGAGATACTGAGTAGCTCCCCCTGAATATATGCTTATATATTTTTATCTCCCCCTGTCTAAAAGCTTTCTGCACATTTTGTTAGTATAATAAAAACTTACTGTTTCCTGTAACAAAATGTTAGTGCATATAAAATGAATATTTATATGATACATAAATATATATATATATATGCATATTTCTCCCCCTATGTCATCGATTAAAAAGAATAAACATCATGATTGAACAGTAATCGAACATAAGACATAAATTAAAGTACCTTCGGGAGATATTGGATCATGTGCAATTTGATAAACTGAATTTTGTTTTCAGAGATATTTGGAGAAATCAAAATCGCCTTCCTTTTATTATGGTGTACCTGCAAAAAAGTAGAATATATATACTTTGGTACCCACTTGCTTTGTTTGGGTCCATGGGTTAGATGGAAGGTAACCATACCCAAGAGGGTTTAACGGAACCTTTAAAGATAAAATTTTGGTTATTAACTACCGAATCAAAATAATCATCGATATATTTTTCTCTGTTTTTCCAACTTACAGGAACCCAAATACTTAAGTAATCTCTATTGATATTCCTTTTCGTACTTCTAGATCTATTATACAGATCTCTAGTCATAGAAGTATTCGAATTTCTATAATAATTGGATCTAGGATGAGCATTAGTACTAGCAGTAATATTTTTATTGTACATGAAAGCATATCTAGTACTATTTCTAAGACTAGTTTTATTATATCCTAAACCACTTTTGTCATGTAAAGGTCGAGATCTAGATAAAATCATATTTAAATCATTTTGACCTTTATTAAATTTTGCGAACTTATTTGCACTTTTATCAAATTTATTTCCAAAGTCGAGTGTGCCGACTTGTGCAGGATCTATAATATGGCTATGCGGAAGTAAATGATAATCTAAATTATACAATAGCTACACAGGTAAAAATTCGCAAACAAGAAATATATCACTAACAAATATAAATGCAGTAAGTAGAGTAAAGTAAAGTAACGACACCAGAATTTTTATACTGGTTCGGACCTCCCGTCCTACGTCCAGTCCCGAAGCTCCTCTTCGGCTTTTCACTAAACAACGCCCTCTCTTCACCCGGAGGAACAGGTTCACAACACTACTTGATTTACGGGCTACAAGTTTACCCACTTGATTTCACGGGCTACAAGCTTACCCACTTGATTTCACGGGCTACAAGCTTACCCACTTGATTTCACGGGCTACAAGCTTACCCACTTGATTTCACGGGCTACAAGCTTACCCACACAGGACAATTACAAGAGTTTGACTTCTGACTGTGTTCTTCTTTCAACACTGATTAGCCAACGATTGAGTACACCCTTCCTATAATCTTATCCTCAAATGAAATTTGATGTTTAGAAAGATTAGGAAGTATAATATCGAATTGAATCACAAGTGTATGAAATATGCTTGGAGATTCAACCGATAAAATGAATGCTTTTTGAGTGCTTTTTGAACGAGAAGAATATTGCAAGATAGACAAGAAAATAGAGAGAAATTTCGGTGATTTGAAAGTATGATTTCAAGTCTATTTATAGTGTAGAATAGTTGCATTCCTTCATGAAGAGTTTCTATAAAGAGTTGTGTCCATTTCTCTTGAAATTGAATAGAAATCTCTTCACAAAAAGAAGCATCCTTTCAGAAAAATTACAGCAAGAAAAAAGGTCGACAGGTCGAAATTAACAGGTCGACAGGAATTTGAAAAAATAGCCGTTATGCACAAAAGACAATAGGACCGGTCGACAGGTCCTTTTTGGGCGGTCGACCGTTTTCTTGCTGTGGACCAGAGGACCTCGGTCCACAGTCTATATCACTCTGCACTCTTTCCCGGTCGAAGCCTGGACCGTTTGGGCTTTTTCTGTGACTTTTCAATTCCTCAAATATACAGATTTCAGCCCCAGCTAATTTCAGTTTCTAAATTGTTTTGTGCATTCGTGTTATACTTTAAGGATAGATTTTAACATAAATCTAACACGACTCCATACCTACATATATATAATCTTAGCTCCATGTCATGATTTCCATTGATCTTCACTATGATCTTTATTGATTTCCACTTTGATAAATGTGAATTCAGCTCGTCAATGATCTCTATTTCTATGTTGTCATTAATCAAAATCTTGTGTATCAACATTCTCAACAAAAATGGTCATTTAAAAATCAGCGAAAATCTTGAACATGGGAAACGAACCTAATAGTCGTCTCCCAACTTTACATGACCATACGACTTCATATGAAAATAAAATAAATATTCTACGATCCTCCGATACATAGAATGCGGGTCGTTACAACATACTTGAATTTCCTATGATGTTGGGATAATCTTTCAGGATGTTGTGAAAGTTTGAAAAGTTTGTTATATGATGCTTCACTAATATTACCTGTTGTATATGTTCTATTATATTTTACCCTTGAACTGTGAGTTCTACGACAGGTTCCGATGTTGTTTACCTACACTGATGATCGTCCATGGCTTCCTGGCACACCTTTCAGCGTATTATTCCTCTTGTTTAGTTCAGGGGTTATGGGCGGTCGACACCCCCTTGATAGTGTTGACACCCATGGGCGGGGATTTTCCCGCTCCCTCCTACCGCTCGATTTTGAACTGTTTTGAAATTTCTGGACTTATTTTATTCATATGAAACCGACTTATATGTATACGAACTTTAAACCCTACTACTTCATACGGTGTCCGTTTTACGCAAACTAGTGTCTATTTTTAGCAGAATTCTGAGACGTGCGCAATGGCGTAGTCTGTTTCACTTAATTTTGAATATTTATTTAATTAAGTATTCTTTAATTTATCATCTTAATGTTGTTAAAACTACGGGGTGTTGCATTCTCCCCAACTCAAAGGATTTCCTCCCTGAAATCTCCAACTTAAGAAGAATGTATATCCTACCATCTACTCATCTACCAATCACAGGCATCCATTGTCCTTAAAAGATTTCTAATACTTATATAAACATATGCAAAGGTGTGTGTATATGTCCCAATACTAATGCGAAGATCAGGCAGTCTACTGATGCAGTCGACCTCCTTAGTGCAATGTATGTTAGTGTCATGAATCCACTATGTATGCAAATAATCCTATTATAACATGTAAGTTCTATATGTGTGCACAATCATCCATAAAAATGCAACATCCATACGATGATACACCCACTTTCATCCATTAAAAGAAAAAAAATGCACGCACATCAATATGCAGTATGAGAGTGATTGAGTCGATCTAGTGCCTAATGTGTGTGTATATGCATCCACGAGCAAACACTTGCATCCACTTGTATCCATCAAACATAACATGTCTCAAACACATGTTTTCATCCATGGGTATCCTACCTAAAGGTCGAAGATTCGATCAATATGATATATTTAAATGATAGAAACAAGCATGAATAAAAGCTTTGGAAAGTAAGTTAAGAACACACCCTTGAAAAGAAAAGGGTACAAAGCGCGAATCTTGTTACATCCTCTTGGTTATCTCCCTACTGAACTTTCATCAACTTGACTTCTCAGTTGCTTAGATTTTTAACTTCTGATCCAAGAATACGAGTAGGAACTCGCCTAACTGTCGCCTCTCGTTCCATTTCTACTTCCTCAAGCATACTCGACTCAACTACTTCTGCAATATCATGCAAGCACTTCCGTAAATGAGAAACGTGGAAAACATCATGAACGTTGGTCAGTCTCTCTGGTAGCTTTACTATATAGGCCATTTGGCCAATCCTTTCTGTTTTGGGAAACGACCCTACAAATCTTGGTGCCAATTTCCCGATAGATCTGAAACGAACTACATTCCTTAATGGTGATACCTTGATGAAAACCATGTGTCCCACCTCAAACTCAATGTAAGACCTTCTCTTATCTACGTAGGACTTCTTCCTATCCTGAGCGGTCTTAATTCGCCGTCTAATAAGATCAATCTTTTCGGAAGTTTCTCTAACCATATCTGGTCCAAGTGGAAGCCTATCTGTGCTGCCTCAATTTGAGATCCTTCTACAGGAATATATACTTGGGTGACTTATGGTCCCTATATAACTTGAACCTCTCTCTAAGCAGATACTGCTGTCAAGTCTTAAGCGCGAATATTTTAGCGGCTAATTCCAAAACATGGGTAAGGTAGTTATTCTCGGGAACTCTTAACTTTCTACCTCCATAATATACTACCCTTCCCTCTTGTATTAGAACCGCACCAAGTCTTGTACCACATGCATCAGTGTATAATGTAAACACTTTGTTCCGATCGGGCAAAGTCAAGACTGGGGCTATTGTCAGAGCCCTCTTCAATCGCTGGAAAGCAACATCACAATCTATATCCCACGAAAACGTCAAATTCTTCTTCATCAGCCTAGTGAGTGGGGTTGATATCTTTGCGAAGTCCTTAATGAACTTCCTATAATAGCCTGCTAACCCCAGAAAACTTCTCACATCTGTTGCATTCTTTGGAATCTGCCAATCTTGAATTGCAACTACCTTCGCGGGATCTACTGCAACCCCCTCTTTAGAAACCACATGCCATAGGATTCTCACCTATTTCCTCCAAAAATGACACTCGGAGAACTTTGCCTTAAGCCGGTGCGCGTGGAGAGTTTTCGAAACCTCTCTCAAATTTTGGGCATGCACTTCCTCACTCTTCGAGAAGATTAAGATGTCATCAACAAAGACCATGACAAATTTATTTAAAAACTCCCGAAACACCCTACTCATTAGATCAACAAAATAGGCGGGTGCATTCGTCAACCCAAAAGCATAACAAGCCATTCAAAGAAACATTCTTGAGTCCTAAAAGCGATCTTGTCTATACTATCCTCGGCCACTCTCAACTGATGAAACCCTGTGGCCAAGTCTAACTGAGAGAAAACAGATGCACCAACAAGCTTGTCAAACAGATCATCTATCCTCGGAAGTGGATTCCTGTTCTTCTTGGTGAGTTTATTCAACTCTCTATAATCCAAACATAAGCGAAGCGAACTATCCGCCTTAGTTGCGAATACCACCGAGCACCCCATTCAGATATGTTTCGCCTAATAAACCCTTTATCAAGTAGCTCCTCTATTTATTTTGTGACACCCCACATCCGTTAATGTCACTCATTAACAGAATGCATTAAGTTTCGCGAAGCATTATAGGTAAATAGAAATAGAAACATTACAAGATAGATATAAAATAGCAGCAGAATAAAACAAACTTTATTAATCCTAAAGCATTGTGGTTCAAAACATCATATGTCTAAATTACACAAAAACCAGTACATCATTAAAATTTATGTCTTGTACTTAAAACATCAGAGTACAATAATAAAAGAAGCATAATCCCCCAAAACATAATCCATAGTTGAGAGATAGAAAATCAAGTCGTACATCTAAGCAGCTCCGAGAAAGACTAAGAAGTATCCTGATCAAGCTTGAGTATTCCCACACTGAGAACCTGGGGGGAAACGAAAGAGAAAGAAGACGAAACAAAATAGGTCAGACATAAAGTCTGGCGAGTCCAGTTACTTTTAGCATATAATTAAGTAAAAGTATCATGACAGACATATAAATTGGATAAGAGAGATAACAACATAAAAGGCAAGTATGATAAGGTAAACAGGACAACAAGATAGAATAGATAGCGCTTTCTTAATACTTTCCTTGCTCTGCACCAATACTAGTATGACTAGAACAAGATGATCCCAACATATATCAGATGGTAAACTTAGGCATACGTCTAGATATACCCTAATTACTACCCCCAATCGATCGACTCCCTAATCCGCGTAGATATCCTGTGTTGGCCCCACATTAGGAGGTATCGCTTCCTAAAGTGGCAACCCTTCATCATCATGATGTGCACAACCATATCTACAGGCGTCACGGTCGTCTTATCCCCCTCTGCCCGGACCATGAACGCACATGGCCTGGTCGGTTTGCACTGCCCATGCCGTGCTCCACGTTTGGATCTCTTACAATCAACCCAGTAAGCGTGTCCCGACTCCGACCTAGGGTGGAGTACTCGTTTGATACCGTTATATGGGTTACTGACTGAAACGGGTCCCACACACAAGATGATGCAAGCTCTCCCGTTTGTCTTGCATCCCTACTAGGATATCCACAGGTTATGCTTACCTAACGGTGTCTTTAATTACATAACCCCAGTAGGTTTTTCATAGGTTATGCTTACCAAACGGTGTCTTTAATTACGTAACCCCAATAGGTTAAGTTTATGGGCCTATATATAAATATTACCCACCCGCCCCAGATATACTTAACCCTCTCACTATTTCAACCAAGTTTACTTAACCCCTATTCAAATTAACATATTCATACAATCCCTATGGATTCAAACGGGTTAAGTATTGCAGATTAACAGGTCATCCTTATTCGCACTGACTTCTTTTCAAGTTGCCAAGTTCCACTTGCTTATTAATTTCATATAAATATAACTTAATTCATTTAGGTTTATTAATAAGCCTCATCACATGTTATTCTTTAGATTGTAATTAACGAAAGTGATCTACAATCTTTCACCTCTAGATCATAATCAATCCCTCTTTAATATTCATTGTCTGATTCCATATTTACAATAACATGTTTTACTTAATATGTAATTAAGTATACTTCATATCAGTTCACCTGTTTTCTATTAAATGTATCACTACAACTTGATGTTGTTTACTTATTAACTTAGTTTTCTTAACTAAGGTTTATTAATAAGCTTCCTTTCCTTTTTATTATAACATATGTTATAATTTCCACTTGTCCCTAGGACAAACCTACCTATTATATAACATTCTTATTAAAATAACTAATTATAATAGGTAACTATCATTCCCTATTTACTCCAATTCATTACCAATTATCAATTCACGGTTGTAATGCGCTAGACCTCCCACATTAAGCCTACAACTTGTGGATGTTGGATGTGCTGGACGAGTCCGGGCAAACTTATTCCACAAATCGGGCTTAAGCTTGTGTCTTAGCATGTCACATGTTTATGCACTTAGACCCCTCACATTAGATTCACCACTTGTGGTTACTGGTTATGTCGGGCGGTTCCGGGCAGACTTCCACCACAAATCTAATCTAACATCGTGTCTAAGCACGATTACAATTTCAGTTATAGTAATTCTAGGCATTTCCATTATTAGTCAATTATACCTATGTCATTATAGGTTTTCATGCCCCTTTCCCAAGTTATGTTCATAATGAATTATATGCCTAAATTAAGGTCTTTTAATCATGATTTAATTTATGTCTCAAATTCACATTCATATATTTCATTCAAGTTATGCCTGAATTCCCTAATTTCAATTATGCCCCAATTCTAACGTTTTTCCATTCGTTCCCAATTTTACGCGTTCACATATTTCACCGGCATGCCTAGGCTCGAAGGTAGCCTGGATTTAAAAATAAAAAGGAAAAAGAGGGAGGGAAGATGGCATAAATGAACATAATAGAAAAATTGAAATACGATTGCAGAAACAGACATAAACATATAGTGGCATGGTGACAAATAAGCATATAGGAACATATTAAATGAACATATGAAAATAGAATTGATTCTAACATAATAGGGATATCATAAACTGACATGATAAGATCTCGATGCTGAATTAAGTAACCAACTAACAACGGATCTGACTTGGCCACAAACATAATAGGAACAGACATGATATGATCTAAACAATAAATTAGATATCCAACTAATAACAGATCCAATTTAACAGCAAACATTATAGGGATAAGTATAAGGTGATCTAAACAGTGAAACAATGGCAGATCTGACATGATAAATAGGTGAAGGTTTAGATCTAAGTCATAATCATGTCATAACATCGTAGATACACAGGCTAAAGCAGATCTGATATGATTCAAATAATCATAGGCATATATTCAAGATATAGTCATGTCAATTTTTTACTTTTAAATATTTAAATCTAAAATTAACATAGACTCATAGTGATTTTGGATCTAGAAAAATAGGAGAAAGATTGAAGACGTTGAATCATATATCTCTAAACTTGAATAACTCTAATTGCTGAAGAAGAAAAGACTTGATTGTTTGAAGAAGAATAGGCTATTTTAATTTAAGCAGAGGCAGCATCTAGTTCTCCATTGTTTTTGTGTCTAAAAATAAGAGAAATGGGGTCCTATTTATAGCCTAAAGCCAACGAACCAAGCCACAAAACAAGTCCACGTTCAAAAACATGAATCTGCCCAGATCTGTATGGGGTTTGAACCCCTCCTTTGGGTGTCGACCCCGGGATCGACCCATCGGTTGATCCCAAAGAGCCTAGGTCGACCCAGTAGGATCTCGGATCGACCTCCAGAAATGGTCGGTTCGTTGTTTTTCCCGCTTCTGGTCTTCCCGCTTAGCTATTTTGAATTAATTTGGATATTCTGATTTGTTTGTATATATAATTCTCTTGTGCGTATAAAAACTTCTAGGCTTAATAACTTCTTCATATGGTCTCTGATTTACGCAAACTTGATGTCTATCTTAAGCAGAATTTCGAGGCGGATGCAATGGTGCAGTCCGTTTTACTTAATTCCGGATATTTTATTAATTATTCCTTAGTTTATCATTTTAGTGTTCTTATAAAATTACGGGATGTTACATTCTCCACTACTTAAAGGATTTCGTCCCCGAAATCTCCAAGTTAAGAAGAATTTATATCCTAACATCTACATCCATCTACTCATTCATCAATCACAGGCATCCATTGTCCTTAAAGATTTCTAATGCTTTTATGAACATATGCAAAGGTGTGTGTATATGTCCCTATACTAATGCGAGAAATCAGCCAGTCTACTGATTCAGTTGACCTCCTTAGTGCAATGTATGTTAGTGCCATGAATCCATCATGTATGCAAATAATCCTAATATAACATGTAAGTTCTATATGTGTGCACAAATATTCATCCAAATGCAACATACACATGATGATACACCCATTTTCATCCATAAAAGCAAAGAAATATGCACACACATCCATATGCAGTATGAGAGTGATTGAGCCGATCTAGTGCCTAATGTGTGTGTATGTGCATCAACGAGCAACCACTAGCAAACACTTGCATCCATTTGCATCCATCGAACATAACATGTCTCAAACACATGTTTCATCCATGGGTTCCCTACCTAAAGGTCGAAGATTTGATCGATAGGATATACTTAAATGATAGAAGCAAGTACGAATAAAAGCTTTTGGAAGAGAAGTTAAGAACAATCCCTCAAAAAGAAAAGTGTACGAAGCGCAAAATCTTGTCTTCGGTCTCCCAAGTTGCATCCTCTTGGTTACGTAATTTCTTAACAAAAAATATGGGTAGGAACTCGTTTAATTGTTGCCTCCCGTTCCACTTCTACTTCCCCCAAGTATACCCAGCTCACTACTTCTGCTGTATCATGCTAACATTTTCGCAAATGAACATCTGCTAATCTCTCTGGTAGCTTTACCTTATAAGCCATTTGAATTCTTTCAATTATGGGAAATGGTCCTACAAACTTTGGCACCAGTTTCCCTACAGTTTCGAAACGAACCACATCCTTCCGAGGTGATATCTTGATGAAACCATGTCTCCCACCTCTACTCGATATCGATTCTTTCTTTATTTGCGTATGACTTCTGCTTGTCCTGAGCTATCATCATATGCCTACGGATAAGATCGATTTTGAAGCTTCTCTAATTGTCTCAGGTCCAAGTATAACTTGAACCTCTCACCAAGCAGATACTGCTGCCCAGTCTTAAGCGTGAATATATAGCAGCTAATTCCAAAACATGGGTAGGGTAGTTCTTCTTATGGACTCTCAAATGTCTACCACCATAACAAGCTACCCTTCCCTCTTGCATCAGAACCGCACCAAACCCTGTACCATATGCGTCAGTGTATACTGTGAGCACTTTGTTCCCATCAGGCAAAGTCAAGACTAGGGATATTGTCATAGCCCTCTTCAATCGCTGGAAAGCATCGTTACAATCTACATTCAAGAGAATGACAGATTCTTCTTCGCCAGCCTGGTGAGTGAGGCTGATATCTTTGCGAAGTCCTTAATGAACCTCCTATAATAGCCTGCCAATCCAAGAAAACTTCTCACCTGCGTTACAATGTTTGGGATCTGCCAATCTTGAACTGCAACTACCTCAGCGAGATCTACTGCTATCCCATCTTTAGAAACCACATGCCCTACAAATCTCTCTTCTTTTCTCCAAATATAATATTTGGAGAACTTCGCCTTAAGCTAATGCGCACGGAGAGTTTTCAAAACCTCCCATAAATGTAAGTCATGTTCTTCCTCGCTCTTTGAAAAAATCAAGATGTCATCAACAAGCTAGTCAAACAGATCATCAATCCTGGAAGTGGGTGCCTATTCTTCTTAGTGAGTTTATTTAACTCCCTATAATCCACACATAGGCGAAGCGAACCATCCGCCTTAGTTGCGAGTACACCGGAGCACCCCATTCAGATATGCTTCGCCTAATAAACCCTTTCTCAAGTAGATCCCCTACTTGCTTGCTGAGCTCCCTTCTTTCCCTTGGAGCCATATGGCGTACATGCAATGCAACTGGCTTTGCATTGTCCACCAAGTATATACGAAAATCAATCTCGCGCCTTGGAGGTTCGATCGCAAATCATCGATAATCACAGACTACTGGTACCGATCGCAAATCATCGATAGATGCATCAAGTTACTCCAGGAAACTAAGTATGACAGACCTTTTTGGGTTACTTAAAATCTCAAGGGTCCTCCCAAGGCAAGTCAAAAGTCTAACGACCCTCCCCTCACAATCGAGAATGGCACCGCATATGGTTAGCCAATCCATCCCTAGAATCAAACCATAGCCCATAAAGCCAAACACATATGCACCGCACTCAAACTCGACGCCTAACACAGATATTCTCAAACCCCAACAAATCATTGACAAATGAGTCGTACCACCAATTGGGTTTGAGACAACAACGGGATCAACAACCATACTAGTACTAAGGTGCAGAGACTCAACCACAGAATCCGATATAAACGAATGCGAAGTGCCAGAATCGAAAAGAGTTATAATAGGTTGATTGGAAAGAGAAATCAAACCTTTAACAAAAAATTTCTTACCTCTATCCAGTACAATGGCCACGAGAGCATACACCTGCCCTCCAAAGGATCCTGCCCTTTGGCCCTGTCCTTGCCTCTTCGGGCACTCCTTAGCAAACTGTCCGACTTCTCCACAACTAAAGCAAGTATTCTTCCTTCTTTTACAGTCTTTTACCAAGTGACCCCCACATCCACAACCGTAACACTTCCTCTTATCCTTAGCTTTGTTGTTCTTTCCTCCTTTTTGTTGTTGCTATTGTCCTTTCTTGGGCCATACTTTCTTGTTTTGTGTTTCCTCAACCCTACTTCTTTCTTTTTAGAGAAATCATCTACTCGTGACGGTGGAGGAACAACGATTGCTGTTGGGAGAAGGACGTCTCCTTGACTCGTGGTTGGTGTCGTAGCCTTAAGATACCTACGAAACCAATCCGATACTTGAATGCCCTCGGGAATATTCGGTTCCCCGGACATGCTGAAACGAAAAGGAATAAGGGATTCAAACAAAGAATCGAAAGATATTTCCTATGGCTTGGGGGGAATATGTTTTTCAAAACAGACTTTTCTTTTGAAAATGCTTTCTTCTAAAACCATTTTGAAAACAATTTTCAAAATCTTTTATCCAATCTGGTAATCTTCAGCTCTGATACTAAGTATGACACCCACGTCCGTTAATGTCACTCATTAAGAGAATGCATTAAGTTTCATGAAGCGTTATAGGTAAATAGAAATAGAAACATTACAAGACCGATATAAAATAGCAGCGGAAAAAAAAACTTTATTAATCATAAAGCATCGTGGTTTAAAACATCATATGTCTGAATTACACAAAAACCAGTACATCATTAAACTTTCCATCTTGTACTTAAAACATCAGAGTACAATAATAAAAGAAGCATAATCCCCAAAAACATAAGCCATAGTAGAGGGATAACAAATCAAGTCGTACATCTAAGCAGCTCCAAGCAAGACTAAGAAGAATCCTGATCAAGCATGAGTATTCCCACCCTGAGAATCTGGGGAGGAAATGGAAGATAAAGAAGAGGAAACAAAATAGGCCAGACATAAAGTCTAGCGAGTCCAGTTACTCGTAGCATATAAATAAGTAAAAGTATCATGACAGGCATATAAAGTGGATAAGAGAGATAACAACATAAAAGGCAGGTATGATAAGGTAAATAGGACAACAGGATAGAATAAATAGCGCTTTCTTTATACTTTTCTTGCTCTGCACCAATACTAGTATAACTAGAACAAGATGATCCCAACAAATACCAGATGGTAGACTTAGGCATACTTCTAGATGTACCCTAATTACTACCCCCAATCGATCGGCTCCCTAATCCATGTAGATATCATGTGTTGGCCCCATAGTAGGAGGTATCGCTTCCTAAAGTGGCAAGCCTTCGTCTTTATGATGTGCACAACCATATCTACAGGTGTCACGGTCGTCTTATCCCCCTCTGCCCGGACCATGCATGCACATGGCCCGGTCGGTTTGCGCCGCCCACACCGTCCTCCACGTTTGGATCTCTTACAATTAGCCCAGTAAGTGTGCCTCGACTCTGACCTAGGGTGGAGTACTCATTTGATACCGTTATATGGGTTACTGACTAAAACGGGTCCCACACACAAGATGATGCAAGCTCTCCCCATTATCTTGCATCCCCACTAGGATTTCCACAGGTTATGCTTACCTAACGGTGTCTTTACTTACATAACCCTAATAGGTTTTCCACAGGTTATGCTTACCTAACAGTGTATTTAATTACATAAACCCAATCGGTTAAGTTTGTTTGCCTATATATAAATATTACCCACCCACCCCAGATATATTTAACCCTCCCACTATTTCAACAAAGTTTACTTAACCCCTATTCAAATTAACATGTTCATACAATCCTTATGGATTCAAATGGGTTAAGTATTGCATATTAACAGGTTATACCTATTCGCATTGACTTCTTTTCAAGTTGCCAAGTTCAACTTGCTTATTAATTTCATAAAAATATAACTTAATTCATTTAAGTTTATTAATAAGCCTCATCATATGTTATTCTTTAGATTGTAATTAATGAAAGTGATCTACAATCTTTCACCCATGGATCGTAATCAATCCCTTTTTAATATACATTGTCTGATTCCATATTTATAATAACATGTTTTACTTAATATGTAATTAATTTTACTTCATCTTAGTTCACCTGTTTTCTGTTAAATGTATCACTACAACTTGACATTGTTTACTTATTAACTTAGTTTTCTTAAGTAAGGTTTATTAATAAGCTTTTATTACAACATATGTTATAATTTCCACTTGTCCCTGGGACAAACCAACCGATCATATAACATTCTTATTAAAATAATTAATTATAATAGGTTACTCTCATTCCCTGTTTATTCCAATTCATTATCATTTATCCATTCATGGTTGTAATGCGCTAGACCTCCCATATTAAGCCTACAACTTGTGGATGTTGGATGTGTCGGGCGGGTCTGGGCAGACTTATTCCACCAATCGGGCTTAACCTCATGTCTTAGCACGTCACGTGTTTAAGCACTTAGACCCCTCACATTAGATTCACCACTTGTGGTTGCTGGTTATGCCAGCGGTTCCGGGCAGACTTCCACCACAAGTGTAATCTAACCTCGATTCTAAGCATGATTACAATTTCAGTTATAGTAATTCTAGGCATTTCCATTATTAGTCAATTATACCTATATCATTATAGGTTTTCATGGCCCTTTCCCAAGTTATGTTCATAATGAACTATATGCCCAAATTAAGGTCTTTTAATCATGAGTTAACTTATGTCCCAAATTCACATTCATATATTTTATTCAAGTTATGACTGGATTCACCAATTCCAATTATGCCCCAATTCTAACATTTTTCCCTTCGTTCCCAATTTTACGCGTTCGCACATTTCAGCAGCATGCCTAGGCTCAAAGGTTGCCTGGCTTTAAAAATAAAAAGGGAAAATAGGGAGGAAAGATGACAGAAATGAACATAATAGCAAAATTGACATACGATGGCAGATACATACATAAACATATAGTGGCATGTTGACAAATAGGCATATAGGAATAGATCTGATGAACACGTGACAATAGAATTGATTTTAACATAATAGGGATATCATAAACTGGCATGATAAGATCTCGATACTGAATTAAATAACCAACTAACAACGGATCTAACTTGGCCAAAATCATAATAGGAACAGGCATGATATGATCTAAACAATAAATTAGATATCCTACTAATAAAATTCCAATTTAACCACAAACATGATAGGGATAAGTATAAGGTGATCTAAACAGTGAAACAATAACAGATCTGACATGATAAATAGGTGAAGGTTTAGATCTAAGTCATAATCATGTCAGAACATCATAGATACATAGGCTAAAGCAGATCTTATATAATTCAAATAGTCATAGGCATAGATCCAAGATATAATCATGTCAATTTTTACTTTTAAATATTTAGATCTAAAATAAACTTAGACTCACAGTGATTTTGGATCTAGAAAAATAGGAGAAAGATTGAAGACGTTGAATCACAGATCTCTAAACTTGAATAACTCTAATTGCTGAGGAAGAAAAGACTTGATTGTTTGAAGAAGAATAGGCTATTTTAATTTGGGCAGAGGCAGCATCAAGTTCTCCATTGTTTTTGGTGTGTAAAAACAAGAGAAATGGGGTCTTATTTACAGCCTAAAGCTAACGAACCAAGCCACAAAACAAGTCTGCATTCAAAAACATGAATATGCCCAGATCTGTATGGGGGTCGAACCCCCTCCCCCTTCGGGTGTCGACCCATGGGTCGACCCCAAAGAGCCTGGGTCGACCCAGCAGGGACTCGGTTCGACCCCCAGAAATGGTCGGTTCGCTTTTTTTCCTGCTTCTGGTCTTCCCGCTTAGCTATTTTGAATTAATTTGAATATTTTGATTTGTTTGTATATACATATTTCTGTTACGTAGACAAACTTTTAGGCTTAATAACTTCTTTATACGGTATCCAATTTACGCAAACTTGGAGTTTATCTTAAGCAGAACTCTGAGACGGGCACAATGGCGTAGTCCATTTTACTTAATTCTTGATATTTAATTAAGTATTTCTTAGTTTATCATTTTAGTGTTTTTATAAAATTACGGGCTGTTACATGCTTGCTAAGCTCTCTTCTTTCACTTGGAGCCATATGGCGCACAGGCAATGCAACTAGCTTTGCATTGTCCACCAAGTATATACGAAAATCGATCTCGTGCCTCGGAGGTAAACCCCGAACCTCCTCAAAAACATTAGGATACTCAGGGACTACTAGTACAGATCGTAGATCATCGACAGATGCATCAAGTGACTCTAGAAAACTAAGCATGATAGACCCCTTTAGGTCACAAGAAATCTCGAGGGTCCTCCCATGGCAAGTCAAAAGTCTAACAACCCTCCTCTCACAATATAGAATGGCACCATACATGGCTAGCCAATTCATCCCTAGAATCGAACCATAACCCATGAAACCAAGCACATATGCATCACATTCAAATTCGACGCCCAACATAGATATTCTCCAACCCCGACAAATCATAGACAGATGAGTCGTACCCCCAATGGGGTTTGAGACGACAACAGGATCCACTACCATACTAGTACTAAGGTGCAGAGACTCAACCAAAGAATCAAATATAAATGAATGCGAAGCGCCAGAATAAAAAAGAGTTATAATAGGATGATTTGAAAGAGAAATCAAACCTTCCATAGAAACATTCCTACCTCTACCTGGAGCACTGGTCACGAGAGCATGCACCTGCCCTCCAGAAGCTCCTGCCCTTTGACCTTGTCCTTGCTTCTTCGGGCACTCCTTAGAAAAGTGTCCGACCTCTCCACAACTGAAACAAGCATTCTTCCTTCTTTTACAGTCCTTGATCAAATGACCCTCGCATCCGCAATTATGGCACTTCCTCTTATCCTTAGCCTTGTCGTTCTTTCCGCCCTTCTTTTGTTGTTGTTGTTATCCCTTCTTGGGCCATACTTTCTTATTTTGTGTTTCCGCAACCTTAGCTTCTTTCTTTTCAGCTTTATCTTCTGCATGCATCAATGCCATATCAACGAGCCTTTCAAAAGTTGCTCCCATCTGAATATGAGACATAACTAACCCATGGAGTGGTTCATTCAGCCCTCTAGCAAACCACACAACTTTCTTATGCGGGGTATCTACTAGCTCCAACCCAAACCTTGCCGGTTGGTTGAACTTGTTAACATACTCTTTAACAGTCATGCCTCCTTGCTTGAGTGCCAGAAACCTTTCCATTTGCATTCTTTTCTCAACTTGAGAAAGAAACTTCATTTCAAACCTCTGACAAAAATTATTCCAAGTATCCACTGGACATCCTGCTTGTGTCACTTCCCACCAGAATGAAGCCTCGTCTTTCAGCAGCCAAGAGGCTAACTGAATCTTCCTATGATCGTCCACTTCGAAAATTCCAAACAAATCCTCCGTCTCTTTGAGCCAATTCTTTGCCTCTACGAACGTTTCGGTTCCTCGGAATGGCTTTCCACCCATAGCACAGAAATCTTTGTAGATCTTAGAGAAATTATCTGCTCGTAGAGGAGGAGGATGAGGAATGGCGGGTGCAGCTAGGGGAGGAACGTCTGCTGGTCCACCAGCAGGCGCCGTGACCTCTATATACCTACGGAACCAGCCTGGTATCGTAACGTCCTCAGGAATATTAGGTTCCCCAGATATGCTGAAAAGAAAAGGAAAAGGGATTCAAACATAAAATTGAAAGATGTTACATATGGCTTTGGGGAATATGTTTTTCGAAACAGACTTTTATTTTGAAAAATCCTTTCTTTTAAAACCTTTTTGAAAGTAATTTTCATAATCTTTTATCCATGATAACCTTCAGCTCTGATACCTGGTGTGACACCCCACGTCCGTTAATGTTACTCGTTAAGAGAAAGCATTAAGTTTCGTGAAGCGTTATAGGTAAACAGAAATAGAAACATTACAAGACAGATATAAAATAGCAGCGGAATTTAAAACATTTTATTAAGCAGAAAACATCGTGGTTCAAAACATAGTTACATCATAAATCTGAAATACATAAACCCAGTACATCAACTTAAAATTTCTGCCTCGTACTAAAATCATCAGAGTCCAATAATAATAAAAGAATAATCCCCAAAATATAGCTATAGTAGAGAGATATGAAATCAAGCAGTACATCTAAGCAGCTCCAAGCTTAAGTAAAAGCATTCCTACCCTGAGAACCTGGGGGGAACGGAGGAGAAAGAAGAGGAAACAAAATGGGCCATACATAAAGTCTGGCAAGTCCAGTTACTTTTTGCATATAAACAAGTAAAAGCATCATGATAGGTATATAAAGTGGATAAGAGAGATAACATCATAAAAGGCAGGTATGACAAGGTAAACAGGATAAACATGATAGAATATATTGCGCTTCTCTAGTACTTTCTTTCTCTGCACCAATACTAGTGTCCTATGGACAAGATGATCCCCAACAAGTATAAGATGGTAGACTTAGGCGTACTTCTAGTGGAAGGTTTTACCCTATACAATAACAGGCAGCCCAACATACCGGAGTTACCCCTAAGGATAATAACGGGCTCCTAAACATACCAGAGTCTAGATGTACCCTAATTACTACCCCAATCGATTGGCTCCTTACTCCGTAGATACCATGTGCTGGCCCCACAGTAGGATGTATCACTTCCTAAAGTGGCAACCCTTCGTTTTCAGGATGTGCACAACCATATCTACAGGTGTCACGACGTCTTAACCTCCTCTGTCGGATCCACGCACGCACATGACCCCGTCGAAATGCGCAGCCCACTCCATCCCCCACTTTTGGATCTCTTACAATCAGCCCAGTAAGCGTGCCCCGACTCCGACCTAGTTCGGAGTACTCGTTTGATACCTATATATGGGTTACTGACTGAAACAGGCCCCATACTCAAGATAATACAAGTTTCGCCCTACGCTAGCATCCCCACTACTAGGTTTACCATAGGTTATGCCATACCAGAGTAAAAAGATTGCATAACCCCACAGGTTAAGTTTGTGGGCCTACATATAAGTATTACCCATCACCCCAAAATATACTTAACCCTTCCACTCTTTCAAGCAAGTTTACTTAACCCCTACTCAAGTTAACATTTTCATGTAATCCCTATGGATTCAACTAGGCTGAGTATTCAAGTTTATTACCATATTCATTTATAGTTATAATGTGCTAAACCTCTCGCATTAAGCCTACAACTTGTGGATGCTGGATATGCAGAGCGGGTCCAGGAAGACTTCTTCCACAAGTCGGACTTAACCTCGTGTCTTAGCACGTCACGTGTTTATGCATTTAGACCCCTCACATTAGATTCACCACTTGTGGTCGCTGGATATGCCGGTCGGTTCCGGGCAGACTTCCACCACAAGTGTAATCTAACCTCGTGTTTAAGCGCGGTTACAATTTCCAATTATTGTAATTCTAGGCATTTCCATTATTAACCGTTTATTCCTATGTCATTATAGGTTTTCATGCCCCTTTTTCCCAAGTCTATTCATCATGTATCGTATGCCCCAAATTCAGATCTTTAATCAAAGTTTGGTTTATCCCCCAATTCATATTCATGTATTTAATTCAAGTTATGCCCAAATTTTCCAATACAAGTTATGCCCCAATTTTAACGTTTCCCCCTTGTTCCAAATTTTACGCGTTCGCATATTTCAGCGGCATGCCTAGGCTTGAAGGTAGCCTGGCTATAAAAATAAAAGGGAAAAGAAGAAGGGAAGAGAATAGAAATGAACATAATGACAAGATTGACATAAAATGGCAGAAATAGGCATAGCAACTAATAAATATACAATGACAAAGTTGGGCATAATGACAAGATAGGCATATAGGAACAGATCTGATGAGCATGTGATAGTAGAGCTGATTATAACATAATAGGGACATCACAAACAGGCCTGATGGGATCTAAACAATGAATTAGATACCCAACTAATAACAGATCTGTTGTGATAATAGCGCTGATTTAACCATTAACATAATAGGGACATGCATGCTGAGATTTAAACAGTGAATTAGATGTACAAATAATGATAGATCTGACATGATTCAATAGTCACAGGCTTAGATCTAATTTATAGTCATGTCAGAATAACTTAGATACAGAGATTATGGCAGATATGATACGGTTCAAATAGTCATAGGTTTTGATACAGTTTATAGTCATGTTAAGATTAACTTTTAAGTATTTAGATCTAAAAATAATGTTGACTCATTGTGATTGGATCTAAGAAATAGAAGATTAATTGCAGATGTTGAATCAAAGATCTCTAAACTTGAATGACTTGATTGTTGAAGAAGAAAAGGCTTGATTCAATTTGGGCAGAGGCAACATCTAGTTCTCCATTGTTTTTGGTATGTAAAACAAGAGAAATGGGGCTTATTTATAGCCATGAACCAACGAATCTTGCACAGAAATCAGTCTACATACGAAAACACCAGAAATCTGCCCAGATCTACGTATGGGGATCGACCCCCACTTGGTGTGTCGACCCAAGTGTCGACACCCCCTTAATAGGGTCGACCCATGGGTCGACACCCACTCCCGCATGGGCAGGATTTTTCCCGCTCCCTCATGTCACTCGATTTTGAACTATTTTGAAATTTCTGGACTTATTTTATTCATATATAACTGGCTTATATGTATACAAACTTTAATATCTTCTTCATACGGTGTCCGTTTTACACAAACCAAGTGTCTATTTTAAGAAGAATTCCGAGAAGAACGCAATGGAGCAGTCCGTTTCACTTAATTCTGAATATTTATTTATTTAAGTATTCAATAATTTATCATCTTAATGTTGATAAAATTACAGGATGTTACAACCAGTGTGTGATCTTAGCACCTACCACATTACCCATGTGAATACACTGTTTACCTCTATATTCCTTGTTGTCAAGACTGAGATAAGCAAGATCATTTGCCATATGGTTAGTGGCTCCAAAATCTGGGTATCAAATTTCATCTTGAGTGTCTTTTGGTTGTACTACCTTTGATTGCTTTGTTGTCTAGGCACATAGTCAAGATTGAGTCTAAAGTAACATTTTCTTGCACTATGCCCAAATTTTTCACAAATTTGGCATCAGTTTGTTACTATTGTTGAATCTTCCACCTCTCCTTGTGCCTCTAAAATTCTGTCCACCTCTCTGATTGTTGTTGGTATCATTCCTGCAAGTATTGCTTCTTTCTTGATTTCTTGATTTATTTTGGGATGCATAGTTGATAGACAACTCACTAACGATTGATTTCTTTAGCTCAACTCTTGCTTCATGTGAGAGTAAAGCAGAGTGGACATAAGGCAGTATTGGGTTGTTTTTCTTTGATGCAATGGAAGTTACTATGGATTCATATTCTTCATCAAGACCATTTAGTAAATAACATGTTCATTTTCTGAAACCTTCTGACCTGCAGCATTTAGAAGATCACACAATGTGTTTACTTTAGTTATGTACTCCCTCATAGGCATGCTTTACTTTTTCAAGTTTTGAAGCTGATTTATATAGAGAACTATTTTTGTGCCTGACTGATTGTAGAAACCCTGTTGTACAGTAGCCTAAATTTTTGTTGTTGTGTCACATCCATTTTATTAGTTAGGGTAAAAGACTGAAACTTATTATGGAAAGAAGCCATGAACTAAGAAGGTTATCTTGCCTCCAGTAAATTGTGAACTCGCAATTGTGCACTATGGTGTTTTGGTTGTCAGTGATGTATTCTTCTGGTACTTGTTTAGTGCTAAGAATATGTGGCTCCAGCCCATACCTCTTATTGCAGTCAGCACCTGATAACTCCATAGTAAATAATTTGATTTGTGTAACTAAGTGGATATCAATTGAGTTTGTGGACTAATAACAAGTTTTGATAAGTTATCATTCGTAACTGGATTTACAAGGTTTGAAACTTTGGTGGGATTTACAGATTGTTAGGAGTTGTTTTCAATGCTTTCTTGAGACATTCTTGAAGAATTTCAAGAAACGGAGGGAGATGGAAGGAAATAGTAGGAAGGAAATGGCCAAGAATGATGATCTTAATCAGCGGAGAGTATCCATACAAGTTGTAGAAAGGGAAAACTTATGGTGACTTGCTATGGCTAGGCTCGATGATGGAAAAACAAGAACAGAGGAAAATGAATTGCAGAGAAAACACGGGAAGCACAGGAAAATAATACATGCAAGGTCAAATAATGAGAAGAAATTCTCAGATGGCAGCCGGGGTTGCAGCTAGCGCACCAGGTGATGACACTTTTCTGATAGTGAATTAGCGGGGCATTCCAACAGCTATTAGGCTAGGTGTTGCTCTGATATCATATTGAAAAATGGAGAACTATTATTTTGTTGATGCAAAGTTGTAAAACTAACGTTACAAGTTATGGTGAAATGCATCAGTATTTATATACATGATAGTCCATTAGCACAACATAAGAAATAAGTGAGGTATACACCTAAATGATATTTTATTTCTCCTAATACAAAATGGTGATATTTGATTGATGTTATTGAAGTTATGTTTGTATACAGCTACAAATATATTATGTTAGTATACTATGTTAATGTTCTTATTATATATATGTGTTGCATTGTCAAACCGAAGTACATAAGCATGGCTAAATACACATCAATATCCTTTTTTAATTCTCATTCTTGATGCTAGAATTTAATAATAGGAATAGTTTAGCTAAGGTCCCTATCAAGTTTCAAAATACATAAAAAATCCTTGTTTAAAAACATTATAAATTAGGTTCCTATTTTTCGAGAATAATCAAAAATCAACGCAAAAAATTACTAAACTTCAAAGCGTAATTCAATTTATAATCATCTTCATATTCATGCAAAAAAAAGTAAAAAAATGCTTCAAAAAAAATTACACTTCCATAAATATTACAGAAATCAAGATTTGAAAACTCGGTTTTGGTTTCGGTCATTTCAAAATTTGTTAATTTCGGTCAATTTTGGAAATTTTGAAAGTTTGGGTTTTTGTTTCGTTTTTGGTCTTAATATCGACTTTCTATATTTTCAATGGAAAAGTAAAGATAAAAATGCAAATCTATATATAAATATAATCTACAAAAAAATACCATTATTAGAATTAAATGACATTTGTCATCTATATTATTAGTACGGTACATAGTTTGCCGACTTACATTAGATGACATGTTACATTCAATTAATCGTAGCTTAAATGCATTTGCAACTTAGATTATGGTAAATGGCTAAAATACATTATCAACTTAAAATCTGTCCAAATCCCATGTGAATTTCTTAAATTGTAGCTTAAAAGACTTCGTTAATTCATTTCCAAATAAAATAACTCGCTGAAACGGGGAAAAAAGAGGCAGAATAGAAATCGAAAGGGGGAAATGGGGAAAATCACCTGCGCTGAAGTTGAAGACCTTAGCGATGTCAATCTTCCGATATGCTCTCGAATTTGGTTGATTTCCTTTATGAGGCTTGCTGACGTTGCCGACTTTGCTCTACGAACAACGCTCGAATGAAAATAATTCTACTTGATTGTAGTAAGTTATTGATTTTGGATCCTTTTTTATTTCGATCTCTGCGCCTTTTTCTGATTATGCAGTTCCTTTTATGAGATTTTTCGTTGACTTTTCAAATGGGGTGGGATTTTTCCCTAATTCCATCCCGCCTTCGGTCACAACCGGTATGAGTTGGTCGAAATCTCGTGCTTTAACCTGAAACTCAAATCAAGGCATGAATAATGGTGGGTTTTCAAAAAACTGCAGACATTTTCGTAATTATTACCAAAAAAAATCAAAAAGGCGAACGAACGTCATAGAAGCTTTTGGGTAAAGCCTGGAAATGGCGACTGATTCCATTTTCCCCCCTCTTTCCCTTTCTTGCTCATTTTCTTCTCCTCACCGCGGTTCCCTCTTTTACTTTCTCATCCTGTTTTCATTGTGTCTGGGCTTCAACCTCAAGCGCGCCTTACAGTCGTGGGATGACATCTAAGATCCAAATCTACTCTTGTTCTTACTCATTTCGAAAAATCTGATGATCCACATTGGTTTGGGTCCTGCGCGATATCCCGTTCTCATCTTTGGTCTTCTCACACGTTCCATACCTCACATCGAGAATGGTCATCAGCTGAATGAGGTATGGTTGTTGATCTGATTTTGTTACTGAGTAACTGTAATAACCCGGAAATCTGGGCCAATTTAAAATTTTTATTTTGGAAATTTTAATGAATTTTGAATATTTAAAATGAATTATTTTAAATAATAACGGCGAAAAATTTATTTTGAATATATTAGAACGTATATATTTATATAGCTCGGCGTTGGAATATAAATATTTTATTTTAATTATATAACGAGCCTGAAATGGCGCGGTAGTTCGAAAATTTGATTTCAAAATTCAAATAAATGTGCAGGACGCAAAATAAACCGAATTTTAGCGAAACCAAAAATATTTAAATCTAATTGAGAATATCTTTCCAACGAATCCGAAAAATCAAAATTTCATAGCGGGGATAAAAAGTTACGTCCAGTTGAAAATTCAGAATAGTCGCTATGGAATTCTGGCTCTTAAAATGGGAATTTTGCAAACGACCTCAGTTTTCGACGAAACCACTTTTGTTGGATCCGTGATGTCAAGTTATTGCTAGGTTTATGTGAGCGTGGCAAAGGAAAACGCATTTGACCAGTTTCAGTTGATTTTAATCGACTGGAAAATGGCCATTTTTCAAACGGTTTCAGAATTGGACGAAACTAGTTTTGTTAGGACCGTATCGTCAATACGAAGTTAGAAAATATTTTTCGGGAATTTCTAGAGTCCATATGTGGCTCCGTAAATTGAAATGAGAGTTCAAATTCAATATATAGAGTTATATTTTGATTTTGTCGAAAACTGATCGAAACAGTCGAATCAGCCTGCGATACATAACCCATTGTGTTCGGAATGGGGGTAATTAGCTATGGACGACAGTCGGTGGGCCTCGTTTCGAAGTCGAAATAAAAAGTTGCTTTTTGAAATAAAATAAAATAAAATAATTATATAAATATATGGCCCCCTCCTCTTTCTTGGTCAAATGGTCGAAAGAAAATTAAAATCAGAAAAAAATAAAAAGACCCGATACCCTTTCTCCTGTCGCCCCCTTCGATCTCGGCGTCCGAGCCACCGCCTGACCCTCCCTCCACCGCGACCAACCCCCTCCGATCCCCCTCCTTCTTCCCCTCTCTCCCCTCTATCCACCGAAACCCCCAAAACCCATTCAGCCCCTGAAAACCCGCCACTATCCAAACCCTAACCGCCTGCGCCCCACGCCTCCAACCGCCATCAGCATCGAGCCCCCCCCCCCCCCCCGACCACCCAGCGCCGACGAGCACCCCTCCCCCTTCCTCCAATGAACAGAAAGCCTTTATTATTATTTTTTATTTTTATTTTCAATGTTTTCTTTTATATAATTCAAACATTATTTTTAATTAGTTTTTATTTGGATTCAGCTTTTCTTTTTATCAGTTTTTATATGTATATGTAGTTATAGAATGAAAAAGTTCGACCTTTTTATGTAATGAAAGAAGCGATTTTTATGTAGGAGGAGATATGGTTTTTATAGAATAAAAAGATATGATTTTTTTTCTTTGGTAAAGATTTAATTTTTATTTACATAAAGTTATAATTTTTGATTATAAAAAGGCTTGACTTTTTATATGAAGAAAGCTATGATTTTTTTTTAAAATATAAAAATATGATTTTTATGTAGAATAGATAATAAAAATATGATCTTTATTTATGAAGAGTATTAAAAATATAATTCTTATAAGGTAGATAATATAAAAATTCGATTTTTATATATTGAATAACGAAATAAAAAATTTTGATTTTTATATATTGAATAGCGAAGTAAAAAATTGATTTTTATATATGTAGTGAATATGAATGACGAAAGTGATGAAAGAAGAAACGACGGAGATTTCCTACATATGAAGAATCGTGGCGTTTGGTTTGGCTAGTCGGTGAGAACTTCTCACCTTTAATTTAATTTTCTAGTTAAAATATATAATAGGATGCAGACGGTGTTTAGTAGCACCCGACACCCGTCGTCCACAGACCATGGACGGCTTGTTTGTTTGATTGATTTTGATGTGTAGTTGATTGTGTGATGTGGATTGAAATAAAAATATTTTTATAGTTAAAAATAGAATTTTTAACATGTATATGAAATGAAATAAATTAATATAAACAAATCGGATGATTTGTTTATATACACTGATTTGACTGATATTGATTGGGACGATAAATTTTACACATCGCCCAACTGCACAAATAAAATCTGTGTGTGTTGATTTGAAACCTCACACGGGTATTGGGATGATATTTGACTTACATTAATCCCGATTGTTTAGTTGTATGTCAATCGATGGGTTGACAGACTGTGTAAGCGTTAATTATTTATATTTAATGCTTATGCAGTTGTGTGGTGCACTCTGGATGATGGTTGATTATTTATCGTTGTTATTTTATACATGTGTTGTAGAAAATCCATATAATTAACATTATATGGTAACTGAGTGGGCCTCATTCCAGTTTTGAAAAAGAAATATTTGAATAGAATATTTGGAAAAGAAATATTTAAATAGAAATATTTGAAAAAGAAATATTTAAAATAGAATATTTGAAAATAGAAATGCGAAGCCGTGTTAAGTAGTTACACGCCATTTTAACACGAACGGGAATTTTGTCGATTTTATAATGAATATTGAAAGTGATTTCAAAATCGAATATTTAGAAATGAATTCGAATTGAAATTAAATAGAATTGAATTCGAATTGAAATTGAATAGAATTGAATTCGAATTGAAATTGAATAGAAATGAATTCGAATTGAAATTGAATTAATTTGAAATTCAAATTGAATTGAAAATGAAATGAAATGAAATTAAAAATCGATTTGAATTGAAATCAATTTGAAATGAGTTTAAAACGAATTTGTAAGGGAAAATTCGATTTTGATTTGAATTTGAGAAGGAAGTAGAAATCGTTTTGAAAACGATTTATAAGATACGTTTTAAAAGGAAATCGATGAAATATATATAATATATATATTATATATATAATGGCCTGAATAGAACGCGCCGCGCCGCGACAATTCGCGAATTTCGACCATTGACTTCGAATGGATATTACGGGAGATCCGACCGTCGGATTCTCCTAAAACCGGAACCGTTGGGTTCGTATCGAAATGAGCTTTCTAATGAATATTAGAGATTTGAAATCTAACGGTTGGATTTGGAATTATGTCCTAATCAAATTTGGAAAAGGTCGCTATAAGTGCAGTTCGATGGCCGTTGATGGAAATCGACTGTACGGGCCTTGATAAAATTATTATAAATAGTAATAATTTGTGTAAAATCATAAGAAATGATTTGGGAAGAATCGGGATGAAAAACTCCATATTTGAAAAGATAAAAATAGATTTTATCGAAATGAACTAGTTTTGAACTATAATTATAATTCTATTTATTTTTAAATAAATAAATTGAATTTGAAAAGGGTTTTGAAAATAACCAGAATTTCCAATAATTGAATTGGAATGGATTTGAATCGAAATTGTCTGTGGAATATTTCGATGTTGGATTTCGTGATTATACAGATATTGTTATGGAAATTTGAAAGATATATTTATATCTTTATTTCCAATACGATATTTGTTGGTCGTAGAATTTGATATTGAATATAAGCCGATATATTTTCTATTCAGAGCCTTGTATTTAATATTAAATGGGATTTGGGTTTGTCATGAATGGTGTCTTCATTAACACTGTTCTTGAACCCAGTTGAGAAAAAGATTAAATCTTTTTATTTAGATTTAATGAAGTGTACCAATTAAATGGTATTTAATTGGAATTGAATTTGAATTGATTTTTGGGTTTATCGTGAACGGTGTTTTAAATAACACTTGTTCTTTATCCCGATAATTAATGGAATGTGATTTTGGGTTGTTGTGAACGGTATCTTCAATAATACTATTCTTAGACCCAACGGAGTTAAGAAAATCAGAAACTAACTGGAGATTAGTAAGTTGAATGGTTTCTGTGTATTGATCTGATGTTGGTTTCGGCCTTTGGGGTTAATACTTAGGGAATTGCTCACGTGCTAATTTATGGTTAGGGACTGATTGAAATGTGATGTGATTTTGGGTTTATCGTGAGCCGTGTTTTAAATGACATTGATTCTTTAACCCAGTTAAAGATTAAAACTAAGTGGAGTTTTAATGAATCTTTAATTAGATTGAAAAGATCGAGAATGGAGTATCACCAGTTTTGCTCTAGGCGATAGTTAAATCTTTAATTAGATTTGAACGTGAAATGGTAATTGAATTTACCGATAACACCGTGGTGTTAGATATGAAGTATTACCAGTTTTACTTCATGGGATGAATAGGTTGGGGTTGGGAAATTAAAACAAATGATTACTTCGGTAAGGTTCATTAATCCCGACTAGTTTGAAGTGATATTCAAAGGAATATTAAAGAATAAATTTAAAAAATTTATCTTTGATACAATTAATGGGAACCTTTCCCTAAGAATGTGAAATTTAGAAACTAACTGTAGGTTAGCTAAGCAGGACGGTTTCCTGGGTATTGATCTGATGTTGGTTTCGTCCTTCGGAGTTAATATTTGGGGAATTATTCTCTTGTTAATTTACGGTTTGCGACTGATGAATTGGAATGAGGCGTATGTTGTGTTTGTGTAACACTTGTTTATTATATACGCGAGTTATTCAGAAAGACCGGGTTTATCCTATTCTGAATAACTGGTTCGATGATGAGTCGAAGATGAAGATGGTGGTTGAAGACCGGAGGTCTTCACGTCGTTTGGATAATTACTGATGATCTTGATTGGGTCGTACACCCAAGAGGAGGGAATCAGTTAGTGGTCGTCCAGACGTACTTGGAGATCGATGGATAAGCGGGGTACTAGGTGCCTCCGGTTTCGTTCAGACCCAGAACGAACTTGTAAATGGGCTGTGTGTCTGACATTGGATTTTAGTCTGTGTGATTGATTTCTATTAAATATATATCTGTTTGGCGGCGGAGAATTTATTCTCTTGCTTAACGCCCTTCTCTGAGACGTACGAGCTCAGGGGTTATATATTGATGGATATCAATCGCATAGAGTGAATTGCCTATGTGGTATGCCTAAGTGGCAAATGATCAAGGCTTATATTGAAAAGCAGAGTCTTGTGGTGGATGATCAAAGCACAGCCTGTGTGGCATAGCTTTATGTAGCGTTGATTCGCGAGCCTCACACCCCGGTTGTGAACCAGAAACGGGAGAGGACCTCAGGGAGGACATGCATTTCTTTCTAGTTAGAATTGGCGTCAGTGGTTTTACACACCCTGACGAGTTTGACTTGTGTGGTTGTTGTTGTTGCGAGGCGCCTCGGATACATCGGTGACTATGTGAACCCGATGGAGTCATTCGTTGGCTCATTTACGCCCCAAAGGGCGGGGAAACGCAATGTTCAGGATTTAAGTTTAATCCACATCGGTGGACCGGCCCTATCGCTCCAAGGGTCGATGCGCTCTGACCCTGAGGCTCGGGCTAGAGAGTCTCGAAGCCGGTGAGGACGATCCCTTGCCTCGGTTCATAGATGGAAATCCAATTTCCAATACGACACTTTGCGGTTTTAGTTGTAAACCTATATATGGCGACATAGTGGTATGAGGCATTCATGCCGCCTATGATTGATACTTATGATTGAAATTGTTTTTGACACTATACACTTATAGTACTATCAAAATAATCTATTTTAAACGTATCTAGCATTCTTTGGCTATTATAAGGTAAAAACCTGTAATGACCCGGATTTCGCATCGATCTTAACTTTTACATTTGTTTGATCACGAGTATATATGTGCAAACACAATTTTAAACCAAGTATTTAAATCATGTCTAGACTAAAACTTGGCTCTTTTGTATATGATATTTTTAAAAGTTTAGATTTATATTTTTACATTTTTGTTAAATGACACATATACATAGCATTTAAAAAAAAGGTCAAGACTTTACCAAACACTTGTTATATTTTTCAATAGACTTTAAATCATTGTTTTAAGCAAATTCTTGTTTTAAAAACATATTTAAACATATTGCCTAAACATGATCTAGGCAATTCCTCTTTGTTTTCAAAGACATATTCACTTATATTTGAAATATTGCATTGTCAAATCCTTTCAAATTCATGTAAAGCATAGATATGATTTTTGCGCATAAATATATATATATATATACATTGAAAATCAAAATCATGTATGGTCAATTCCCTTTCAAAAATCATGTTTCATTTCATATATTCACAAACACAATTGATATGATAAAATCTCCCTTGCATATGCATTGAAACAAGTGATTATGAATTGTCAAAATCGCTTTCAACTCATGTTGCATTTTTCAAGACTTTGGCCAATTTGTCAAAAGCATACATACATAAAAATATTACCACATCATGTATGGGTACCATAATCATACCTACACTAGTTGAGCACAAAATCATAGATATTGCTAAGTGTTTTCATATGTGTATGGTACCATATTTTCAGAATTTGATCATACCTTGCAAGGCAAGTTGCATTTTAAATAAAATTGTTGAAAAATCAAGCCTTGACATATGAAACATGTGATTTGAAAGCTCAATAAAAAACTGAACATTTTAGTACAAAATAATCACATTATTTTGCTTAAAAACTAAGGAATAGCATTGGTAGAAGGGGATGGTACATAGCACATTTAATGTGTGTTTCTTTTCAAAGCAAACGAGGAGAGTTTGGTACAATGTTTAGGGGTTATGGAGGGTAGCATCTAGGCTGAAAGGCCATGTGAAAACTGATGTAAGAATGAGAGGTTTTGTGAGACCATGGTTATTTATTTGGGGTTTTCAATTGTCAAGTAAAAGGCCTGTTGTGCTATTTCAAATCAGCATTAATTGCACCCAATATTTTATCTATTCGTGCCACTATATAAAGACCTACATACATACACACAACTGACTCACACCAACACACAATAGTTCAAGGAGTTGAGCTAAGAACAACAAGAATTTTGGAGCTTTTACAAGTGAGTAAATATTTAACAAAAAATTCTTTACTGTTTTTATCTTATTTTGAACTGAAAATGGTTACTGCTTGTGTTGAACTTATGCCAGTGGAGTGCTTTGTTATATATTGGTCTGATCAAACTTTTGATTGTTTGCTACTCAAACTTAAGTACATATGATTTGAGAAACTGTTGATACTTGGTAATTCCTATATCCTGTGTCTTCCTGTTTTAAACTATATACCATCACATGGATCTGTTAATCCAGGTTAAGGGTAGGAGTAAGATGTTATCCTGAATGTCGAAACCATTTCAGTAACCTTAAAAAGTAGTCAGAAGCACCAATACCCTTCAATACACACCCTGTATGCAGAAGAAAAGAACACAGTCTGTTCATGTCAAACTCTCTGTTTGATCAAAATTTCAAACCCAGTATTAAGCAAAACAGAATACATGAATGAAATACTGATAGTAAATGATGATTTTTAAAAGAAATTTCATGATTTTTAATAGCCTAGATGTTTAGAATTTCGGAGATGATCAGAATTGGGGAAAAACCCAAATTCCGACCATCTAGGTCATGGGAGGCCAAGGGGTTTAGGGTGAGCATCATATGAGATCAAGGATGTGAGGAAAAATGCTAAATTATTTTTCTAATGAATAGATTAAGAGGAATTGAGCAAAGTAGGGATTTTGGCTGTTATTGGGTTCACGGGTTTGGGTGGCATCGTATGCTGGCCCACGTGATCGAGTGGGCCAAGGACGAGGGAGGAGGCGCGTATGGGATCGGAGAAGAGGTCGGTGGCGGGTGCAGGTGGTCCCATGGCTGGAGGCGACGGAGCGAAGGGGTATCGTGACAACCAGGAAACTGCTCTGGCTCGTATATAATGACTGGAAGATGATGGAACATGGTTTTCGAGTTAGGGACGTGATGGAGGGCCGTGGGCCATGGTGTTGTGATCAACGTCGGAAGGGAGATGTGAGTGAATGGTCGCTGGTGGGTGACGACGGCGGGAACCACTGTGCACGTGCACAAGTCTGTGCTGGACGAAGAAGATGAAGAACACAGGGTTTTTGCAAGAAATGCCGTGTTCCAGGTACTTGGCACTTTGGAGTTTGGTAGCTTGGCATTTTAGTTTGGCACTTCACAAAAACCCCAGGAATTAGACCAAGTTCACACAATTTTTGAATAGGGTACTTTGGCATTTGGGGTGTTAGACCAGGACATGAGAAAATTAGCCAATCAGGCCAAGGATTCCTGGAAAATTTAAAGTGGTACTTTAAAAGTTGGTACTTTGGTTTATTCGGATTTCAAACTTTAGTTTAAATTTTCAAAATCCAAGTTTTCAATAAGTTATAATTTAATTTATAAATGAAGATGAAGGAAATAAAAACAACAATTATGTTTTCAAATTGTCAAGTCGAGAAGGAAGGAGGTGAATCAGGAATCAAATGGAGTTCATCAGACGTTGTGGATGTGAAATACGGAAGTGTAATTAAATTTAGTTTATAATTAAAAATAAGAATTTATTTCTAGTAATAAATATTTGAAGTCAAATGAAAGCAAAAATGGAAATAGTTATAAAGACTAAGATTTTCCAGTTTAAACTATAAATCTGAATTTCCTACCACAGATAAATACCGTTCTACATGGTATAAAATAAGAACTGTATTTGAATCATGTTTAGGTAATTTAAAATGAGAAAATGAATATTTAAGCGAAATAGCATTTTTATTTAAATTTACAAGAGAAGGAGAAGAAGAGAGTGGATCAGGATTAGAAATACAGTTTTGAAAACTGAAATATAAATACTAAAACTGGAATTTTAAATTAAACTTAAGTTAATTTAATTTGAAGAAGAATTAGAAATGATTTTTCTAAACGAAATATTCAGATGGAAGTCAACAAAAAGAAAATCGATCAACGATGAAAGATCATATATTGTTTTGACCAAAATTGAGACGTCAGCACAGAAGCTGTAAAATTATTAAATTATAAATTTATTTTATAATTTAAGTTGGAATTTAATTTCTACTAAGTTGTCTAAGTATTAGACAAGGAAAAGAAGTCGTATGTGACACATACGACGAGTTTTGTCGGTCTTAAACGGTAATTTATATTTTCCCGGTACCAGTAAATGATTTTATACAGCTCTGCAGATTTGTAAAATAAAAACGATGTTTAAAATCATGAGTAGAGAAATTTAAAAAGAATTTTATTTAAATTTCTGTATAGAAAGAAGAAGTGAATCTGTTTTGTCGAGATCTGGAAATGAAATACAGAAGCTAAGATTCAAATTAAATTTTAATTTAATTTATAACTAGAATTTGAAAGGGTTTTCAAATAAAAATATTCAAACTTTAAAGTCAACAGAAAGGAAGCCGATCCAGTATATAGGAGCAGATATGATTTTGACAGGAGTCAAGAAGTTAGCACAGAAACGTAATTTTATTAAATTATAAATTGAGTTTATTAGAATTTACCTTCTAATGAAAATATTTAAACTGTAAAGTCAAAGAAAGGAAAACCCAAATTCATACACTAGAAGTGTCTGCTAACGGGATTTTCTGATATAAGAAAATGGTTATATATTGTTCTGAATTGAATAAGAACTGTATTATCTTATTCATGTCAGATGAATTTAGAAGATTTATTTCCATTTGTATAAGAAATAGATCAAGAGTAAGGGATCAAGGGAAATTTGACGAGAGGAATTCAAAGTGTAAGAGCTGTATGGGAAATTTTTAAATCATAAATTTAATTCAGTTTTGAATATTCAGATCAAGATATGATTATGAGAAATAATTTTCTCAAGAATAATGTACTTATTCATTTTTAAAGTTGACAAACAAGATGGAAAGGAAAACCTGTGCAACGTGCACACTAAAATTGTCCAATTCCAAGATATGATCAAAATGTCAGATAGAGGCAAGATGATCGTATACTGTTTGATTTGACTATAATTATCTATGTAAATTAGATTATAGTCGTGATAGATAAATGATTTAAAAATAAAATGTTCGTTAATCATTTCAAAGAAACCGGAATTTATATTCCACTTTGATTTGATTATACGTTGCGCGTCAGAGATTATCGAGGATAATAGAAGACGGAGTGTGCAACGGCTATTTTTAAATAGTGCCTTCGGTTTGTCCAATCCCAGGACAACTTGTATGGACGAATGTCTGACAAAGTAATTCTAACTGGTCACGTACGTTGATCTTTCCAAATGTATTTATATGGTGGCAGGGAAATTCGTTTCTTTATGCTTTATACCTATAATATATTTTTGGGGAAGTCAATTAGTGATTGGAAAGCTTTGACGATGTGGCATTCAAAGAGATAAGCATTGATGATGATCAAGCGTAAGTCTAGCCTCAAGCCTCACACCCAGGAAATGACAAAAATCGGGCAGGCAGCATGGCTATGTGGGTCGCTCCCATTAGGGTGTATTGTCACCATCTAGAGAATATTCGGATTTATTACTTCTTTCATTTCTGTATCTCCCGGGAACTACGGTGGTCGCGCGACAAAAAGCCGTAAGGTGACAATATATTCAATACACTCAAGAGAAATGAGTGGTCGGTCATGTGTGGGCCGGGTTGCAAGACGTTCTTGTTGAACCCAGTGTATTCGTCTCTAGAGGTACACTATCGGCAGGTGGTCCCATACCTTGTCATAGTTGGAAATCCAATTTCCATAAGCGCCGAGCGATTTGTATTTGTATACTATATAGGAGAATGTGAGATGCAAGCATTCTTCTAGATTCTAAATTATTTGTGAAAGACTTACATGATAATATCTGATTTCAAGTATACAAAGTGTTTTTGATCTCATAAGGTTTCACGGTGTGGTCTTATGAGATATTTTTATTCCTTTACTCTGTTTTAAACTGTTTACTCATACCAGTCCCCTGACTGACCCAGAGTATATTTTTCTGTGTTTTCCCTTAAACTCTTGGGTATTCATAACGCTTGTTATGAGTAGACAAGTGAATCAGGATTGGATAATACCTGTGAAGCTGGAGTGAAGACTTTGCCGTGTGCTGGTCTACCTATCTATTGTAAAATTAAGGCTGCAAGTTTGGGTCATCCCTGTTATATTTAATTAATGATGTACTATGAATGGTTTGTATCACAAGTTATATGATGCTCTGATGTAATATATACTGATGTGTAATATATGAAAGTGTTATTTTTGTGAAAACTCTGCTGTGAGATTCTGATGTTCTGTGATTTTATCTTCTATCTATTCCTCTTCTTATTAATGGCACGATTTCCGATGTGTTCGAAAGTTGGGTCATTACAAAACCCTATCCTCCGGCTTGCGTTGCATTGTGTGATGGGACCTGGGTCTTATAATAGCTTCATTTTTCTTTATTTAGCATTGCGCTGTTGTTTTATGCACTGGTGTTCTTGGGAGGAAACCCGTTCCGTGTTATACGGCGTGGTCCCTTGATTTACCTAACTTTAAAATAAAGATTAATAACTGTTTTAGTTCTCACACCAGTCCCATAACTGGCCTGGAGTTTATTGTTTTAACCTAAACTCTGGGTGCCCTTATTTTGACACGGGCAGCTAGTAGTTTTGGTTTTGCAGATTTATATTCACAGGATCCTGATTTACAGCTGGAACGACATTCGGAAAGCTCTGTATTCGTGTATTACTTCTACTTGTGTTTTGTATTATTTTCCGCTGCAGTAATGTATTTAAATGTAATTTAAATCTCTGATATAGTCTGTTTAATATTTATTCATACTCTGTATATTCTTATATTCCAATGGAATTGTTGTAATATACAATGAAATGTTCTTCTATCTGCGTTCTTTTGTGTGTTGTTCACATAGTATCCGCTCTTTCCATCACGGGGAAGTTACGGGTCCTTACAGTTACGATGATTTCTTTGATTACTTAAGCTTCGTAGTTTGCGTCTCATGTTTCTTCGTATTAAGTACAAGACTGTTTATTGGATATGTTATTTTACTGGTTGTAAAGAGCTTGGAGAGGATGGTCGTGCTGACCATCGATGGTGCACCACCTTCATTGCCTGCCAACCAATGATGGCTCCACTACAGAGTTCGGTAGGTGGTCGCTTGGGGTAATGTATCCTTATTCTTGTTCTGTTCTCTCCTATTGGTTTTCTCCTTGTCAGTGTGCCATGTAATTTGCGCTGCAATGTCAAAATGTTTTACTGGCTTTGTCAGAGTAGTTCCCTACTCTAAACCTTTTGCGAGTGATGCTTGTGTTAAGTTGAATATGTGAGTTCTTTAGGTACATTGTTGGATCTGTTTGCTGGCCTTCAGAACTATGCCATATTCAAATTTCTTCTTTGTTGATGCTCATGTTGCCCTTGTGCATGCTACTTCGTTGGTATGGTACAAGTGTTATTTTTTCAAGAAACTTGGGCTAATAGTACTTATGATGGTATGATTGTTGTTTGGTCACTTCATTGTTGAGTTGTTTCTTGCAGTTCTTGGCTACAGCTTGAAGATATGTAGCTTCTTTGGATGCTCTGTTTATTTGTATCCTAAAGTATGTAATTTCCTATCATGTGTACTTAAGTGTATATTTTGACAGTGTATGAAATTCGTATACCTGCGTGGAGTAAGAAAAATTTTAGTAGTCTAGAAGTGGTGTCTAGCTTCTGTTCTGTAATATGTTTAGGATGTAGTGGTCGGACCACTTAAAAACCGCCTATGGTGATCGATCCACCTTAAAAACCAAATATAGCAGACTGATAATCTGTCAATCTCTGTAATATTTTTAATTATTGAAGTGTTTACGATCACTTTAAAAACCGGTTAGCTTTGCCAAAAAAATTATTTGCAAAATAGTGTATGCTTTTATGCAGTTTTTTATGATTGATTCAAACTTTTGAATTCAATGGCTGCACTCATTCAAACATAACTTTATTGCAGAAAAAACATCAAAATTAATAATATACGTTGCACGAAAAATATCTCAACTCTAATAAAAATGAAGATAAAGAAACAACTATACAGAAAAATCACAACCATACTTGTAGTTTTCTGATATACTTAGACAAGTCTGCAATGCACTATAAAATAGACGAAGATACATCTGCACTTTTTCACAATAAGTACAGACATTCTACACTTGTTTTTTTTTCTTTTTAGGTACTTGCAATACATTGAAGTAGTTGAAATAAGTTTGTCATTTTTCACAATGAGTGTACATATCTCTAATAAAAAGACTTATTTTCTTTTTTCTAGCAATTTCTGTTAATATTTACATTTTATTGAATTATTATTATTTTAAGCAATAACACAAAAAATCACTTAAAACATATTGCTGTAATATAAGATATCAAGGATCCAATTTTAACTACCACCTGTATATTAACATCATTTTGACAAGTTAAATATCTCAAATTCACAACCACAGCATAACACAAGAAATCAACATTTCATCCAAGGGTTTTCAAAAAACAGTGATGTGAGCTACCATATACCGTATAACATTGTGTGATAATTATTCAAATAAAAATCAATGTAGATAATCAACATATTTTAAATATAATTATAATAAAATAACAAAATAGTGAGTGAGAAAGTTCTCACATTGATCGGCTCGGATGACCGATTTCTTTTTAAATCAAATTAAACTTGGGTTTAATTTGACCCAAAAATGTAACTTGCTCCAAATTTGACCAAATTAGTTTTGTTGCGAAGCTCTCGACTCCACAATCGCGACGAATCCAGTTTCGCGTAATTCCAAGTTCGTATGTAAAAGGTATTAACATCCGAACTTGGAACACACAGATTAAATAATAATATAATAATTAAAAACCCTAAAATCAATTCACCATTGTTCTACCATTAGCTACCCTCCTCCACGACCTCGCTGCCCCACCATTAGGACACCAAAAGGTCGGTCGACCCTTCCATTCACCTCCCTCGTCCACGTCGACCCCGCGACAGAAGTGGCGATCGCCACCTCACCGTTGTTGGCTAGAATTTGGCCACACATCCAAATCCGCCTCGTAGCCAATTGCTGCCACCTCGCACCACCGTGGCGTCGCCCACCACCACAGAACTACGCGGCTCACCATCGCCGTCCATACCCCTTTAGGCCCCCTGCCTGATGACCACCCACGCCGCCAGAAATTGGAGAAATGTGTTCGCAACTTCACCCAAAATGTCAACGAAGTCGAACTCCATCTCACGGCCACCATAGGACATATTAGGTCAAACACTCTAAAACAAAGTTGTTTCCCTACTTCTTGTCTACAACTTTCCCTTTGACGCCAACATCTAATTCTCATCCGTTTGACCACAAAATCACCATTACTAAAGTAATTTTCTTTCTTTAAATTGATATCCCGGTGAATTCCGACGACGATAGATCATGAAATTTTTGTGGTAGGTATATCTCAATATTCTCTACAACTTTCGTTTTATGGATTTTGTTTAATTATTAATGGTTGGTGAGATATAAAGTATTTTATGTTTAGGGGCATATTTGCAAATTATTTTTAGAAGTAGAAGCGGGTGGCTGCAAAAATGGAGGAAGAAGAATAATTAGGGTTAAGAAGATGAAGATATGATATAGGACAGGGGTTTAGGAATTTTACTTCATTATTTCTATAGTTAACTCTATCTTCAATCGACGTTTATCAATGCCTAATCGCATACGAACTCCGTTGGCGATGAAAATTGACATACAACTATGTTTTGACAATACGGTCCTAATGAAACTCGTTTCGTTGAATTCCGAGTCCTTTTGCTCAAAAAGCTCTATTTCGGGTTCAAATGACTGATCGGTTTATAATTTATTGCGCATGGCCACATACTAACTCCAAAAATTATGATATTTGAAATCTAGCAATAATTTAATATTTCGGATCCAACAAAGGTGGTTTCATCGAAAAAGGAGCTCGTTTGAAAATGGCCTTTTTTAGGGCTTATATAATACTAAAATATTAATAAATTCCATAGCGACTATTTGAAATTTTGAATTGGACTTAACATACAATTTATAATATGAAATCTCAATTTCTTACATTCGTTAAAAAGATATAATTAAATCGATCCTAACGTTTCTTGTTTCATCAAATTATGATTTACAACGAATTGTGTATATTCGTTTAAAATTTAAAACTAAGTTTTCAAACTACCACGACGTTACGAGCTCATTTTAATTAAAAGTTAAAGTCTTACATTCAAGCTTCATTTTAAAATAAATTCTAAGTCATTTATTCTGAAAATAAATCATTTAAAATATTTAATTTCCATTAAAATCAATTAAAAATAATTTTTAAATTAGTTCCAAAATTGAGGATTGTTACAATCTCCCACACTTAAGAAAAATTCGTCCTCGAAAAGGAATGAAACTCGAAGGTCGTTTACTTAACCAACTCAACCTTCGTTCTAGCTTGAGCCCTTCAACTTTTCAGTTTATAAGAACTTTTCAGTTTATAAGAACTTTTCAGTTTCTATGAACTTTCCCATTTTTTGAAATTTGGCTAACACCTTAAATTTTCAAAAAAAATCGACATAACCTCCTTTGCATGGGTCAATAGGTACAACCACAACTTGCCTCACTAAGCCCTCATAAATAAATAAAAAAACCAATCGGCTCATAAAATCATCAAACCCAATTAATACAATAAATATGCGCGTTTGTGCCGGGCATATAATTCTATTCATATTCTTAGTTTCCACGTAATAACCTATCCAACATATATATATATATATGTGTGTGTGTGTGTGTGTGTGTGTGTGTGTGTGTGTGTATCCAATTCGAACTAGTTTTTCAATTCAGTTTTACATTATATTTGATTTGGTTTAATTTACCTTTCATTTTCATATTGGTTTTATTATTCCAATATTTTTATTAGTTAAACTAATAATCACACATCACAACCAACAATCAAATAGTTAATTAATTTTTGAAATATATAACTTCTATATACTATCATATTTTCAATGCCAAGTCACAAACAATAAACTCTAACTAAGTTTTTGGTTCACACACCAGTCAATTGGAATCATATAGATATCCCACTTTCGAAACTCAAAAATAAATACTGATGATGTTTGAACTATCAACAGAATCATCCCCGGGCGACTAGAGTGTGATTCTATATCTACCTAGTATATTTGACACTTCAGATATATGTTAATTACGCGTATATTCAAGATCTTCTTATACTCGATAATCCAAATTCAAAATCAAATAAAATACTCAAATATTTATAATAAAATATATTTTTCAAAACTAAAATCATTATTATAAACAACACTCTTCAAACTCATTCTAGGGTATCACTAACCCTATCTCTAATGAGTCATTCTTATAGGATGTTACTAATCCTATCTCTGATGAATTCTTTTGTACGGTTCTAACATGTCTTATTTCGACTTTGTAAACCAAAGCTCTGATACCAAACTGAAACAACTCGAAATCCCCGCTTGGCCTAGACCGAACGATAACTCGAATAGTTTGAGAACACGACTCATTGGAACGCAAAACAATAATCTTTCATTGCTATTACAACAATTTACATTAGAGTACAAGAGTAACAGAGTGCGGAAAATAAATATCCAATGGAAATACAATTATTAGAGAATAAATTACATAACAAGAGGAATGTAAATTATAAATACAATGTAAATATAATGCCGTGGAAATCATTAACAAACACAACTGAAAGCAATACACAAATATAGAGCTTTCCGAATATACCTTCAGTCGCAATCTAGGATCCTATGAAAATAAACATATGCAAAACCAAAACTACTGACTGCCTGTGTGGAAAATATGGACACCCAGAGTTTAGATTGAAACAATAAACTCTAGGTCAGTCATGGGACTAGTGTGAGAACTAAAATAATTATTAATATTTTACTTTAAAATAAGGTAAATCATGAGACCACGTTGTATATCACGGAATAGGTTTAGTCCATGTAAATACCAAAGCACGAAATAAATAATAAACGCAAAGCTTTTTCAAAAAATGTGGCTATTATAAGCTTCAGATCCCATCACACAATGCAACGCTAGCCAGAGGATAGATTTTTACCTTATAATAGCCAAATATGTTTGGTACGTCTTAAAACAAGTGTTTTTTGATATTATTATAAGTGCATAGTGCAGGAAAACCATTTCAAATATAAATGTATTAATCATAGACGGCATACTAACTCATACTACTATGTCACCATATAGGTTTACAACTAAAACTGAAAAGTCGCGTATTGAAAATTGGATTCCATCTATGAGTCGACGCAAGGGATGTTTCCTCACCGGTTTCGGTCCACCTCTAGCAAGATGCCTAGGGTTGCATGCAAGTTCCTTTGGATTGGTAGGGTTGGTCATTCACTACATTGCTGATTGTTTATGCTTGAATCATACGTTTCCCGGCCCTATCGGACCTACTATCTGGTCAGTACGTCAACCATCTTGGCCTTGTGCGGCCATATCTAAGGCACCTCGATATCCATCATCCACATAAGTAAAAATGTCTGGGCTCCATTCCATGACATCACTCCTAACTAGAAAGAAACGTATATTCTTCCTACGGTCTCTAGTCCCGTTTTTGACTCATACCAGGTGTGAAGCTCGCGAATTAACGTTATACACAAAGCACTTCTATATTAAAGCGGTGCTTTGATCATCAAACATAAGGCTCTGTTTTTCAACAAAATCCTTTATCATTTGCCTCTTAGCATGCCACATTGTCAAAAAATACTATAGCATTGATTTCCATCAATATATAACCTCTAAGCTCATATGTCTCAAAGAAGGGCATTAAGCAAGAGAATAAATTATCTGCCACCAAACAGATATACATTTAGCAGAGATCAACGAATACAACACGAAAAATAATATCATACATACAATTCATTTACAAGTCCGTTCTGGGTCTAAGCCAAACCGGAGGCACCTTATTCCTCGTCCCATATGTCCAATACAGGAGAGAGAGGTCCTCACATATCCTATCGATTTCCAAGTATGTTTGGACGACCACTACATAAAACCTCTACTTGGGTGTACTTTCCAAGTGAGACATCAGCAATAGCCCAAACGATGTGAAGATCTCCGGTCTTCAACCACCGTCTTCATTCTTCGACTGGGTTAAACCCGGTCTTTCCGAATAACTGGTGTATTTTTATAAGTGAAAATTAGGGTCACATCCTTAAAATAAAATTAATTAAGCTCACATCCTCCTGTTTCAAAACATATAAATTACATCTCTAATTTTAAACAGCGGCTGATATTTTTTCGAAACCACCCTTTTCTTAATTCACTTTGTAATTACCTAGGTCGGATTTACTCAGTATGTAATTAGTATTTTTTTTCCTTTTCAGAAACCTATATTTCGTTGTCCATGGCGCCGCCGTCATCAATTCAATTTTTTCAGAGCGTTAATTATATTGAACCTAGATTTATTTAATGGATTGAGGTCTTCCGTTCGGTCGGATCTAGGGTTGATCATTGGCAGAGAGAAGTAGCAATTGAAATTTGTAGCGACTTAGGGAAAACGTTGGTACAATGAAAAGTCGCAATGGAAGTTTTGGGAAGCTGGTGGTTGCGATTTTTAAGGTGATCGCGTATGGAGATTGCTGCAGCAAGTCGCGATCTTTGAGCAGTAGTCGGTGGTGTAATGATGAGGAGATGTGAATGGAGGATTTATGGAGCTTGTGTAAGTGGAGAAGGCGTTGATCATGGAATTAATGTAATTTTTTTTATAAAGTTTTATGGTTTTTATGAATCATACAGTCGTATATATTAATTTTTCATTTTATTTGATCTTCTATTCTTAATACGTATATAAGAATTTGAATATGTTGTTAATATGAGCATATATGTATGCAACTATTGTTAGAACTCGTGCATATAGGTTTGCTTATATTCAGGAAACTTGCATATATGTATGCATATATTCTGTATATATGCATAATTATACGCAGATCTTTTAAAAAAATGTTTTCGTGTGTTTGTTGATTAGTTGCATACAAATATGCATATATTATTAATATATGCACAGTAAAAGTTTTTTGCATATAATCTGACTAAAAGTATGTGCAAATAATTTGATAATTTGCATACAATTATGCAGCTACTATTGATATTTGCGTATATGTATGCATCTATTTATAATTATTTGAAGATGTTTATGTATTTTTATATGATTACTGCACATTATGTTTATTAATGTTGATTCTCTTCTTTGTTTAAAAGTGTTCTTGCTGATATTGGTGTATTGATGCTGTTGAAGTTTGGGAATGATATTTGTTGTATCCGTCTTTAACTTCATAGTTCTATTGATATCGTGAGAGATGTTGTTTGTGTAAACGGATTGATTTAAGTCCATTGTCCTTTGAATTATATCACCTCAGAGATGGTTTGACAAGAAAAGATGTCTACATGTGGTTTGTGCAAGAAGTTGAGTCATAACAAAAGGACTTGTCCTTCAAAAGACTATTAGATATGCTTTGTAATTTTATTTTATTTTTAAGCACTTTGTTTTAGTGTAAATTGTTGTGAACATTTATGTGCTACTTTAAATTTAGTTCAACATTTTAATGTTAAATTCTCTGATTTTTACAGTTAATTTTTAGAGCTTATTTGTATGCAATTAGTCATTTGCATACGTGTATGCAACTATAATGCATATTTGTATCAATTTTTCTAGCATTTTGCGTAGATGCATAAATGTATGAAACAGATCTTGTTTGCTGCACACAGGTACGAAAGTATTTATACAACCATATAATGTACACAAGTATTCTATTTTGTTGTATATAAATATGCAAATACTCTTGTTACGTGCATGCATGTCTTTAAATGTTCAACGTGTATGCATATTCTCTTTTATTGTTGAATATATGTTCCCTTTATTAATCATGAATTTTCTTTACCTGCATAATTTCCATATTTAAATTTCATATAAAAAAAAGGCAAAATCGACTGTTGGATTTATTTTGTAAAAGTTGCACTTTTGTAAGCAATTATATAGAAAAATGCATAAATGTATGCAAGTATTCAAAATATGCTCGTAATACAAAAAATTTAAAGCATTTCCATTTACGCTTGCCACTAATAACAATACTTTCATATAACTATGAAATTATCCTGATTATTTTGACAATACAAATACGCTTAACATTTAACAATATTTGCATTTAAGTACGACAGTATTACAAATAACTGCATACTGGGAAGCAACAATTCGTAGTATCATTTAATATCAGAAGAATTAATATCAATATATAAAGTTCAACCGTAATTCGACAAAGAAACTACATAATCATGTCGTAGTAGTTCAGCATTTAAGATTTCACTTTCTCGACCATATTTACACATGATTTCAGGTTGTTTCTATATACTTTTTTAAAAAAAAAAAAAAATTGGGTCCTCTTCAACTTTCTGTTTTTTTCAAACATGTAGAGATGTTTGTTGTATATAACGTGTTGTGTACACAATTATATGATTTTTGTTTGATTATAACAAACAATATATATTATTATAAATGTGTTTGTAACTGTACTGTTATATATACATCACAAACAGGAATATAATATTTATATTTAAATAGAATATGACTGTACAGACATTCATATATTCATACAGTATTTTATTTAAATTATATATTTTATTTCAAACATTCAAACAGTACAACTATTTATAACTCCACTATTTGAACACATCACATTTTATTTACATGAATTTGTACTTGTAAATAAACTGAATACGGTAGACAAATTTGTTTAGACACAATAAAATAATATATTTTTTCAATCAAATTTGTTTATTACAAATGACAGTACAATTCTCTCATTCTGTGCATCAGCTCCTCACTACAACACTCAATACTCATATTACATTTCATCACTCATATAGACATATACATACATTGATTGACATATACATGCTTTGTTGTTCATATCTGCCATCTTCAGTCTTCCGTCTGCACAGCTCAGTCAGTCTAGTCACCATCTGCTTATCTGTCACATACAAAAACACACACACACACAGTATCTAGAACAGAAATATTTTTAATTCTAGGAAATATAATTTTTATTTTGAAAATTTATTTGCCTTAATTTCTCGGTGTGTTTCTTATCATTTTTCATGACTTGATCTGATTTATCTGTGTCTAGACAGCTTGTGATATTCACAGTGAAACACTGTAAATACCACAAGGCAGTCAGTATGTATACATTTTAGTATAGGGACAGAAAATCTATTCTGGATGGTTGCATATACACACGTGCATATATATATATATATATATATATATATATATATATATATATATATATATACATACATACATGTGTGCACTGCCTCGCCAATCCAGTGTGCAACTGAGGAGTAGCCACATGGACCATCTCGACTCAGTGCACACATGAAGACAATAGCAAGCTCAAGGGTCGAGCAACAAAGTCAACAAAGCAACAGTCAACAGATCTTTACAAATGTATGGTGCATGTACATGAATGGATCACATTCCGCAACAACCAAACATAATGGTGCGGCTCATAATGGTTTTAAATTTTTACATGTTTCGTGAGTGGAATAACAAAATCTGTAGGATGCTCAAGCACAAGGACAAAGCAACATGGCAAAGTTTTAAAATGCAAACAACTCATCACAGCTAGGCCATGGACATGCAAGTGTACAAAGAAGCAACTCAACACATATGGCTGAACCCAATACAAAGCACAACTATCAACATAGGCAAATGCATGAAATCAGCAAGGTCAAAACATGTCAGCCTCAATACAAACGCAATTGCAAAAAAAAAAAAAAAAAAAAAAAATCAGATCAGCTCAAAGTCAGGTGGCAGAGTATAAGTGTCCACTGTTATATGGCAGATCATGACAGTGGAGAAATTCAGTGTATACATGAAGCATAAGTGACCAAAACTCAAACATGAACATGACAGTATGGTACTCGACATGGAAGTACTAATGTACAAATGCAGGTTAAAATAAAAGTATTCATGCAGCAACTCGAGTACAAGTGCAACAATGATGCAACTGCTACAAACAAGTTCAACACAAAAGTTCATAAAAACATGCAAATTATAACTTGGTACAAAATAAGGTCATGGCATCTCAAGTTTAGCAAAATGGAAGTGTTCAAGCAAAACCAAAAATGTTTCAAATCCACACAGCATAGTTTATAGGTACTGTGATTTACATAGCATGTATATGAAAGGAGGATGGTGCACAAACGTGGAAGTAATGTCAATACAAGAATCAAGCTCAGATTTTAGAAAGTGAGACAACAACATGATAAGCAGATTAGCTTAAGCCAGGTGATCAAACAGTGAGCAGCGAACAAGATGGTGCACATATGGATACATGACACAAGTATTAAGGACTTTACTTTCATACAGATGTTCTTTAAAGCAGATTTTCACTTCAAAGTCAATGGAACCAAAAAAACTACAGTGCAGTTTTTTGGAAAGTATTTAATCACTGTAATATGTTTGAAAATCAGTATCCAGTAACTGAAAAATCAAGGGATATACTTTATCAACATTTTCTTTCAAATGATCAATCCAACAGAAAGAAAACATGGTAATTGGCTTATATATGGCATCTCCAATTGTTAGCCTACTTTGTGAACTAGGCTACACAAAGAGCAAATAGTGAGAAAGACACCAACTAGTTCGGACCGGAGGAAGATAACGTAGGAATCACGTCGGATCAGATCGGAGAGATACATCAACAAATATCAAAGGACAGCGAGTGGTTTTATCGGTTCGGAGCGGAGAAGCACGTCAGCAACATCATACAACAAATGGCCTCATCGGATCAGATCGGAAGGGTATGGAAGCAACATTATAAGGCGTGTGGCTTCAGCGGCTTGGATTGGATGAGTATGTCAGCAGCATCAAGGGTTATCAAGTTGCATCACCGGATCGGATCGGAGGCGCCGATCTGAACCCCTTTTTTTCCCTTGAACCTATGACCGTTGCTGCGCATATCCCCTGAAGACTCGGACCAGGCCTGACCATTTCTCCCACGATCTCCTACTTAATCAATGCGCTGTCACCATCTTGAAGCCTCCGAACCCGACTCTCATGGAATGCGTGCCACGCAATTCCGAACCGGAGCCACTTCGAGGATATTTTTCACCTATAAATACACCATCCAGAGGCATTTGAAGGGATCTTTTGGCAAATTCTCAGTTCTAACTTCCTCCATAACCGAATTTCATAACTTCATTCAGATCAAAGTCATCTCTTAAAGTCTATTTTTGAGAGATTTGAGTGAGTTTATGCATTGTAATTATGAAGTTGAGTGAGAATCATTGCTGTATTCGCATTTGAATCATCAATTAAAAGAATAGAAAGTGGATGTAGGCTCTTTAACGCCGAACCACTATAAATTGTGTTTTCCTTGTTGCTTTTTAATTCTATTTCATTAAATTCACAGCTCATTTGGGTGTTAGAACCAATTTTTGGTCTAACATTTTGGTGCTTTCACTGAGAAACCTTCGAATTCTCAGTCTTTTCGGGATTATCATTCTACTATTTGGACATTCAAGTTCAAAGAATTAATCCCTTCTCTCTGACATCTTTTAGTACTTGTTGACTAATCGTTGAAGAATCAAGTGTTATGGCTAAGACCAAAGGAAAAGAAGTGCAAGGCGCTAGGGGATGTAACAACCCGTATTTTAATAACGTGTTATAACTTTAAATCAAGGAAGAATTAAATTTTAAAATAAGAATCAAGGGAAACGGTTTTTGCCATTACATTCATCTCGAAATTCTGCTTGAAAACGAGTCCGAGTTTACGAAAATCGGAGTCCGTATGACCAAGATATGGCTCTCCAAAGTTTCAGAAAATTCCAGAGTTCAAAACAGTTCGAATTCAAGTTCAAAATTTGAATTTCAAAACCCAGACAGACTGGGCGGGAAAAATCCCGCCAGCACCAGGTCGACTGGGCAGTCGACCCCCCCCCCCCCCCCCCCAGACCAAGTCGACAGGGCAGTCGACTTGGGTGTCGACCTGGTCACCTAGCCTGTTTTTGGGACAGATGTATATGGTCTTGTTGCCTGTCCAGGTTCAGCTCCCAAAACCCTATATAAACAACCCCTGACCCTAGACTCTCTATCACATTCTTATCCGGCCTTATGATGCTGAGGTTATGACTGGAAGATAGAGAACAAGGAGGCTATTCAAGACTTCGTTAGAGCTACGTTGATTTGGGGATTTGCTAGAGATTCTTCTTCTACTCTTTTGCTTTCTCATTCTCTAGACCACGATCTGTAAGCCCTTTGTCACTCTTAGATCTAAACTGTAAATTTAACATGAACACGATGTAAACTGAAATTATACCTAAACATGATAACTAGGTTGGATCTACCATGGTATATCTTTGATCTATGACTATCCCTTTTAGATCTGTCATTTTGGATCTAGTTTTGTACACCCTAGATCTATTCATCTTAAATTGTGACTTGTGGAATATTAGTATGAACTTGATTTGGACATATTCATGTTTAATCTAAAACCCCCATGACCTTTATCTTGACATGCATGTGATGTTGAATTTATTATTGGGGTTACTATCTTATGTCAATCCTTTACCATGTCTATCACCATATTTTGCCAAGTTGATGTTGAGACCCTATTTCATATGCCTGTAATGTTATAATCATCATGCTTAACTTGTGAACACCTTTGCCATCCTATGACTATCCTTTTTGTGTCATATCCCTATTTTGACATGTTGTATTAATGTGAATTCACGTATGTTGGGGATACGTTTTGGGGTAGATTAGGCAAACTTGAAATTGGCTATGGAATTGACATGATATGACATGTAAACTTGACATGAGAATAAGCTTGAAAACATGAATTTGGGACATGACAATTAGATAACTTGAAAGTGGCCAACTCGAGGTTGGGTTGAATTTGCAACGTAAATCTTCCCGGAACCGCCCGGCAAATCCAGTAGTTGCAAATAATAGGACCCAATGTGGGTAGTTGGTCATATAGCACTTTAAACCCGAGGTTAGACTAGGTTATGGTGTAAAGCTGCCCGGACCCGCCCGGCACATCCAATAACCATAACCAAGTCTAATGTGAGAGGTTGGGGTGCGTTAAGTAAATTAATGCCACATGGTAAGGTTAAGTCATGGACCACTTGAATACACTTAACCAATTTGATACATGTTTGGATAGGGGTTAAGTTAATGACAACACTTAACCCATTAGAAATCCTAGCCATGTGGTCCCTTTCAGCAGTAACCCACTTAGAAGTATCACGATACCCTGGGGACTAGGCAAGGTGGGGCACGATTACTGGGCTGATTGTAAGCGACCAAGAATAACGGCTGAGTATGGTGCGCCAGTGTAGGTTCAGGCGGACTAGGGTCGTGCACTTAGTCCGAAGTTGAAAAAGTAGGCATGGGCACCCGTAGTACTACATTGTGCGTGCTTGATTTGTGTCAGTGGTTGACACCCTAGGACCTGATACACCCTAGGGTGGACCTAGCACATGTGACTACATTCCGCGATTGGTCCGTATAACACCGACATACGACGAGTAAAGCCGATCGATTAGGATGGACTGTTGGACCCCGTATTGGGTCATTTCATGTTATTGGGTTTAGGGATCATTTCTGGATTTATACTTGACCTGGATTTGGACACTAGTACAGTTAGTGCAGTAAACCTTGTATATGCGATGCCACTCTTATCTTGTTACCTTTTATTATCATGCCAGTCCAGTTATTATCTTTATGTTTAATCTCAGTTTCTCATGTCCAGTTAACTTTATTAGTTTTTATGCTGATAGTCACTAGGGCTTACCAGTATTTTTGACTGACCCATTTTCTTCCACCTCTTTTTCTTCCGTTTCCCCCCCAGGTTCTCAGGGAGGAAACTCTAGCTCTTAGCTTGGACTTTGCTTGCTTTCTGACAGCTCATGTACGGTTTGGTCTTGAGCTATGCTATGGCTGCACTCATGCTCTTTTTGGGGAATAATATTGGACTTATGTTGTTTTAAGTACTTTGTTTCTTTAGAACTTGATGTAGTGAAATAACTACTTGGTATTTTGATGTAAGAGGTTTTTGACTCTATTTTCCACGTAATGAGATTTGGTTAAATTTATATATGCTGCTTTATATACTCTGTTTAATTTATGTTTTGTCTTGTGTTATCTTTGTGCCTGTTTACTAGGTAATACCCCTCCAAAACTAGTGCATTCCCTTTGTGAGTGACCCTAGCAGAGGTGGGGTGTTACATTTGGTATCAGAGCAGAAGGTTACCAGACTGGGTAAAAGTCTTAAAAACTTTCTGAAAATTATTTTCAAAACCATTTATAAAGAAGCATTTCTCAAGAAAAGTTCTATTTTTAAGAAAAGGCTATTCCCCAAAAGCCATTATCACTTTCCTTGTTTCCTCGTTTGAATCTTTTTCTTTTCGTTTTTCAGCATGGCCGATCTTAACCTTCCCGAGGGAGTACCCATACCCGGATGGTTCCGAAGGTACTTGGAAGCTAGGGCCAACGATGCGGGCCCAGCAGACATCCCTCCTCCTCCTCCTCCAGTAGCCGTGGTTCCTCCTCCTCCTCCCGGCACCGCCTTCGCCAAAATATGCAAAGACTTTATAGGAATGGGCGGCAAGAGCTTCCTTGGAACTGAGACCTTCGTTGAGGCACGAAACTGGTTAAAGGAGATTGAAGACCTGTTCGTTATCTTCGATATGGAGGATCATAGGAAAGTTCAGTTGGCAACATGGTTGTTGAAAGAGGAAGCTGCATTTTGGTGGGAAGTCACCAACGCTACCAGACCAATTGAGACTTGGGCAGACTTTAGAGAGAGGTTTGGGCTTAAATTCTTATCGTCAGCAGAAGCGAACCTTCAGATGGAGAGGTTCCTGGCACTCAAGCAAGGGGACATGTCTGCTAGGGAGTACATGAATAAGTTTAATCAGCTTGCTCAGTTTGGTTTGGACTTAGTCAACACGGCTGAGAAGAAGGCTCTACGATTTGCTTGAGGATTGAGCGAGCCACTCCACACTATGGCCATGACTCATGTGCCCATGGGGGCGACCTTTGAAAGTTTGGTGAATATGGCCCTACTTCATGAGGAAGACAAGGGTGAAAAAAAGGAGGTTAAGTCTAATGAGACTCAGAACAAGAAGGTTGGCTTCAAGAAGGGAGGCAACAAGAATAACAAGGGCAACAACAACAATGCTAACAAGCCACGTGAGACGAGGAAGTGCAACTTTTGTGGTATCACGGGACATATAGCTAAAGACTGTAGGAGGAAGAAAAGAAAGTTGGGTGAATGCTTTCACTGCGGGGATACTGGACACATCAGTAAGGATTGCCCTAAGAAGCAAGGATAGGGGCTAGGGCAGACACAGCGAGCAGGACCTTCTGGAGGGCAGTTGCAGGCTCTCAACACCACTCCATCTCTTGACCGAGGTAGTAATATTTCTGTAGAAAGCCTTGTTTACATTTCTGAATTTCCTGTTCGAACCTTATTTGACTCTAGCGCATCGCATACTTTGATCTCTTCTGATATTGTTGAAAATCTACACTTAAGTACTAGTCTAGTTGATGATCCCGTTAGTGTTTCAAATCCGATTGGGGGCTTCGTCCATTTATCTATGATTTGTGTTGATTTGAGGATTTCCATCTTAAGCGTGGAATTCACGTGTAATGCTTATGTTCTCGGATTCATGGGATATGGTTTAATTCTGGGCATGGATTGGTTCTCCAATTATGGAGCCATCCTTGATTGTGAACGAAGGATAGTAAGGCTCATGACACGCCTTGGTAATACCCTTGAACTTTCTTGTAACCCGAAGGGTCCGGTCATGTTATGTTATCTTGAATCTCTCGACTCGTCCGTCGACAATCTGCACTCCATGAGAGTAGTCCGAGAATATCCAGATATCTTTGATGAGGTGAAAGGGTTACCCCCTAAACGCGAGATAGACTTCCGAATTTATCTGGTTGATAATGCCAAGCCTGTTTCATTGCCCGTTAGGCATATGGCCCCGCGAGAAAGAAGAGAGCTCAGTAAACAAGTCAAGGAGTTGCTCGAGAAAAATTTCATAAGGCGAAGCATTTCTGAATGGGGTGCTCCGGTGGTATTCGCTACTAAGGCGGATGGTTCGCTTCGTCTGTGCGTAGATTATCATGAGTTAAACAAGCTGACGAAGAAGAATAGGCACCCACTACCAAGAATCGATGATCTTTTTGACCAGCTTGTGGGAGCATATGTTTTCTCTCAACTCGATCTAGCCACAGGATTCCATCAACTTAGAGTGGCTGAGGATAGCATTGACAAAACTGCGTTTAAGACTCCAGATGTGTTCTTCAAATGGCTCGTCATGCCGTTTGGGTTAACGAATGCACCCGCGTACTTTGTAGACCTGATGAGTTGGGTGTTTCGGGTGTTCCTTAACAAGTTCATGGTGGTTTTTGTGGACGATATTCTAATCTTCTCAAAGGATGAAGAAGAGCATGCTAGACACGTCAAGGAAGTCATGGATACGCTTAGAGCACACCAGTTAAAGGCTAAGTTCTCCAAATGCCATTTTTGGAGGGAGGAAGTTCGGTTTCTTGGGCACGTAGTCTCTAAGCAAGGTTTAGCCGTGGACCCCGTAAAGGTAGCTGCGGTGCAAGACTCGAAAATTCCTAAGAATGCAACAGAGGTGAGAAGCTTTCTCGGTTTGGTGGGCTTTTATAGGAAGTTCATTAAGGACTTCGCTAAGATTTCAGCCCCTCTTACTAAGTTAACGAAGAAAAACCTAGCGTTTGCATGGGACATAGAATGTGAGACTGCTTTCCAGAGACTCAAGAGAGCCCTCACCACAGCTCCAGTTTTAGCATTACCCGATGGAGGAAAATGTTTACGGTGTACACAGATGTGTGCGGCACGGGATTAGGCGCTGTCCTAATGCAAGATGGAAGAGTGATATGCTATGGGGTAGACAACTTAAAGTTCATGAGAAGAACTATCCCACACATGACTTGGAGTTAGCTGCGATTGTTTTTGCACTTAAACTTGGCGCCATTATCTCCTAGGGGAGAGATTCGAGCTGTACACCGACCACAAATCGCTTAAGTATCTCTTTTCGCAAAAAGATTTGAATCTGAGACAGCAGCGGTGGATGGAATTCTTGGCCTCATATGACTTCGATATAACTTATACCCCTGGCAAGGGTAACGTGGTGGCGGATGCGCTAAGTAGAAAAAGGTTGACTTTGAGCCCCTTATTTGTTGAAAGAAAAAGTTTAGAGTTTATAGCGACCTTTGATTTTACGCATGATGTTGAGTCATTGACTGGTACGTTAGCATCTCTTGAGCTGAGACCTACGCTTCTAGATCAAGTAGGGACTACGCAGAAAGAAGACCCACAGATAGTCGAAAACATGGACAAGTTAATCAGTGGTGAGACGTCAAGTCACCTTGGTAGGTATGCCATTGATGACAAAGGATGGCTAAGGCGCGATGGAAGGCTATGTGTTCCACTAGTGGGAGACTTAGTAAATAAAGTTCTCGAAGAGGTGCATCACTCGAAGATGACTATACATCCCGGAGGGGATAAGATGTACAGAGATATGAAACGCATTTTCTTTTGGGCCGGAATGAAAAAGGACGTGGCAAAATTCGTCTCAAAGTGCATGGTGTGCCAACAAGTCAAGGCCGAATCTAAGAAGCCGGGTGGGCTATTACATCCTTTGGAGGTCCCGCAATGGAAGTGGGAAAGTATCTCGATGGATTGCCTAGGTCGAGGAAGGGGAATACTAGCATATGGGTCATTGTTGATAGACTCACGAAGAGTGCTCACTTCATTCCGGTGAAAAGCAAAAGGACAGCATCATGGCTAGCGTCTATTTACCTTCAAGAGATAGTATGGTTGCACGGGGTTCCTTCTAGCATAGTCAGTGACCGTGACCCAATTTTCACTAGCCAGTTTTGGAATAGTCTGCAAGAAGCAATGGGTACGCAACTTAATATAAGTACAGCCTATCACCCTCAGACGGATGGACATACCGAAAGGGTAAATAGAGTACTAGAGGATCTTTTGAGGCTATGCATTCTTGATTTTGGTGGTACTTGGGAAGACCATCTCCCTCTCGTGGAGTTTACTTATAATAATAGCTACCAAGCCAGCATAGGGATGGCATCGTTCGATGCCCTGAATGGAAGACCGTGCAAGTCACCAACTTGTTGGTGGGAGACGACTAACAGACTTATACTTGGGCCCGACATGATACGAGACACTTCTGAGAAGGTGGAGTTGATACGAAGACGAATGAAAGCGGCCCAAGATAGACAGAAATCTTATGCGGACAAGAGAAGGACAGACCTAGAGTTCGAAGTCGGAGATATGGTTTTCATAAAAGTCTCTCCTTTGTGCAATGTGGTTCGTTTTGGAGCAATTGGAAAGCTAGCACCGAGATTCGTAGGACCGTTCCCTATCACTAAGAGGATTGGCCAGATGGCCTATAAGGTAGAGTTACCTGAGAGGCTGGCCGGAGTACACAATGTCTTTCACGTCTCGCATCTCCGAAAGTGCCTACATGAATCAGCTGAGGTGGTTGAGCCAAGCATCCTCGAAGGCGTAGAAGTGGAGAAGATACGCGCGCTTTACCCATTTCTTTTTTAGGGTACTTTCTTGATCTCTTTTTCCTTTGAGCTTGTAAACCTTTCGTATCATGCTACCTATGTTTGTTTTGTTAATCTTGTCTTAAGAAGCTTAGAACCCTCTTTGGATGTAAACATGTATTTGAAACATATTATGGTTGATGTTTGCAAATGGTTGCAAGTGTTTGAAAGTGATTTCTAGTGGATGCATGACACACATTAGGCACTAAATCGGCTCAGACACCTTTTCATGTTGCATTTGCATGGGTGCTTATACTTGTACATGGATGAACTTGTTATGCTATCACGTGGATGTTGCATATGGATGATGTTTGTGCACTCATGTAGAAATTTTAAGTTATGTTAGGAATTTGCATACATGTTGGACTCATCACACTAACATATCTTGCATTAAGGAGGTTTACTGAATCAGTAACCGCCTGATCTTTTGCATTAGATAAGTACATATACACACACATACTGCATATGTTCATACAGCATTAGAAATCTTTTTAAGGACAATGGTTGCTCGTGAATGATGTTGTGAGTAGATGGATGTGGATGGTAGGATGCGTTCTTCCTAACTTAGACATTTTGGGATGAAATCCTTTAAGGAGGGGAGAATGTAACAACCCGTATTTTAATAACGTGTTATAACTTTAAATCAAGGTAGAATTAAATTTTAAAATAAGAATCAAGGGAAACGGGTTACGCCATTACGTTCGTCTCGAAATTCTACTTGAAAATGAGTCCGAGTTTACGAAAATTGGAGTCCGTATGACCAAGATATGGCTCTACAAAGTTTCAGAAAATTCCAGAGTTCAAAACAGTTCGAATACAAGTTCAAAATTCGAATTTCAAAACCCAGACAGACTGGGCGGGAAAAATCCCGCCAGCACCAGGTCGACTGGGGAGTCGACTGGGCAGTCGACCCCCCCCCCCCCCCAGACCAAGTCGACTGGGCAGTCGACTTAGGTGTCGACCTGGTCACCTAGCCCGTTTTTGGGACAGATGTATCTGGTCTTGTTGCCTGTCCAGGTTCAGCTCCCTAAACCCTATATAAACAACCCCTGACCCTAGACTCTCTGTCACATTCTTATCCGGCCTTATGCTGCTGAGGTTCTGACTGGAAGATAGAGAACAAGGAGGCTATTCAAGACTTCGTTAGAGCTACGTTGATTTGGGGATTTGCTAGAGATTCTTCTTCTACTCTTTTGCTTTCTCATTCTCTAGACCACGATCTGTAAGCCCTTTGTCACTCTTAGATCTAAACTGTAAATTTAACATGAACACGATGTAAACTGAAATTATGCCTAAACATGATAACTAGGTTGGATCTACCATGGTATATCTTTGATCTTTGACTATCCCTTTTAGATCTGTTATTTTGGATCTAGTTTTGTACACCCTAAATCTATTCATCTTAAATTGTGACTTGTGGAATATTAGTATGAACTTGATTTGGACATATTCATGTTTAATCTAAAACCCCCATGACCTTTATCTTGACATGCCTGTGATGTTGAATTTATTATTGGGGTTACTATCTTATGTCAATCCTTTACCATGTCTACAACCATATTTTGCCAAGTTGATGTTGAGACCCTATTTCATATGCATGTAATGTTATAATCATCATGCTTAACTTGTGAACACCTTTGCCATCCTATGACTATCCTTTTTGTGTCATATCCCTATTTTGACATGTTGTATTAATGCGAATTCACGTACGTTGGGGATACGTTTTGGGGTAGATTAGGCAAACTTGAAATTGGCTATGGAATTGACATGATATGACATGAAAACTTGACATGAGAATAAGCTTGAAAACATGAATTTGGGACATGACAATTAGATAACTTGAAAGTGGCCAACTCGAGGTTGGGTAGAATTTGCAACGTAAATCTGCCCGGAACCGCCCGACAAATCCAGTAGTTGCAAATAATAGGACCCAATGTGGGTAGTTGGTCATATAGCACTTTAAACCCGAGGTTAGACTAGGTTATGGTGTAAAGCTGCCCGGACCCGCCCGACACATCCAGTAACCATAACCAAGTCTAATGTGAGAGGTTGGGGTGCGTTAAGTAAATTAATGCCACATGGTAAGGTTAAGTCATGGACCACTTGAATACACTTAACCAATTTGATACATGTTTGGATAGGGGTTAAGTCATGACCTTTTTAATGACAACACTTAACCCATTAGAAATCCTAGCCACGTGGTCCCTTTCAGCAGTAACCCACTTAGAAGTATCATGATACCCTGGGGACTAGGCAGGGTAGGGCACAATTACTGGGCTGATTGTAAGCGACCAAGAATAACGGCTGAGTAAGGTGCGCCAGTGTAGGTTCAGGCGGACTAGGGTCGTGCACTTAGTCCGGAGTTGAAAAAGTAGGCATAGGCACCTGTAGTACTACATTGTGCGTGCTTGATTTGTGTCAGTGGTTGACACCCTAGGACCTGATACACCCTAGGGTGGACCTAGCACATGTGACTACATTCCGCGATTGGGCCGTATAACACCGACACATGACGAGTAAAGCCGATCGATTAGGATGGACTGTTGGACCCCGTATTGGGTCATTTCATGTTATTGGGTTTAGGGATCATTTCTGGATTTATACTTGACCTGGATTTGGACACTAGTACAGTTAGTGCAGTAAACCTTGTATATGTGATGCCACTCTTATCTTGTTACCTTTTATTATCATGCCAGTCCAGTTATTATCTTTATGTTTAATCTCAGTTTCTCATGTCCAGTTAACTTTATTAGTTTTTATGCTGATAGTCACTAGGGCTTACCAGTCTTTTTGACTGACCCGTTTTCTTCCACCTCTTTTTCTTCCGTCCCCCCCCCCCCCCCCAGGTTCTTAGGGGATGAAACTCTAGCTCTTAGCTTGGACTTTGATTGCTTTCTGACAGCTCATGTACGGTTTGGTCTTGAGCTATGTTATGGCTGCACTCATGCTCTTTTTGGGGAATAATATTGGACTTATGTTGTTTTAAGTACTTTGCTTCTTTAGAACCTGATGTAGTGAAATAATGACTTGGTATTTTGATGTAAGAGGTTTTTGACTCTATTTTCCACGTAATGAGATTTGGTTAAATTTATATCCGCTGCTTTATATACTCTGTTTAATTTATGTTCTATCTTGTGTTATCTCTGTGCCTATTTACTAGATAATACCCCTCCAAAACTAGTGCATTTTTTTTGTGAGTGACCCTAGCAGAGGTGGGGTGTTACAGGGGAAATGATGCTAGAGAAAATCAGTCAGCCATCATGATAACAAGGTTGCGCGCTCAAGGCTCTGGAGCAGACCACTCCAACCAGGAGGATCCGAACCGGATCGGAGGTGCCGATCCGAACCGAGTGGAAGGCACCGATCCGATCCGATCTGACAAAGTCGAGGGCACCCATTCTCTTCATCCGAACCGCCCCGACCAGGCTGCTGTGAACCGATCCGATCTGAACCAGAGTGAGGCTGGAACTTCTACTCGAGCTCCCTCCAACACTCCGATTCCAGCCACAATGACTAATGTTCAGCCTGATCCATCGGCACCCATTACTCAGGGAGACTTTTCACGTTTTTTTGACATGCTTCAGAGCACCAAAGAAGCATTGGAATCCCAAAGACGTGACAAACTTCGCATGTAGGAAAACATGATCACCATGGGTAGAGAATTACAAGAGCTCCGGAGGCAGAGAACTCCTTCCCCAACACGCCGCATTGCTACAGATGATTCGTCTTATTCGGAGGAGGAACGTCCTCACGAGAGAAGGCCGCTTGAACGACCTCAGAACCTCAATCAATTGACTTTTGGATCTTTAGGATCCTGAGAAGATGTTGCTCGTGTATTGGGCCCTGATGACCCGAGTCTGCAACAGCCTATGTTGCTACCTATGCGTGGATCCCACGTCTTACCCAGGGATCCTAATATTACTAACCCCACACAGCAACAACTTCTCCAACCTCTACCTCCAGAGATCGACCGGGAGCATAGAGAGCAACGTAGAGCAGCTGCTGCCAGAAACAGAAGGTTATCCCCTGATCAGGAACCCAGGGGTAATCCGAACATCAGATCTAGAGAGTCTGTGCAGATGTTAACCAACGTTGATGTATGGGCAATGGTGCGCCAGATTATGTCTAAAACCGGCGGTATACTAATGAAGATTGGGGCATTGAGCGAAGTCATACCCCTTTCACAGATGACATATTGAATTTCCAGTTCCCCCGTCGATTCAACTTGCCTCAGATGGATCGATATTCAGAAAGAACAAATCCAGGATAGCACCTGATGAGATATGCATGGTTCATGAATGCGGCAGCAGCTCCAGATGCCGTAAAATGCAAAGCTTTTACAATCTATCTTGAAGACGTAGCCTTAATGTGGTTCACCCGACTCCCTCCTCGATCGGTATCAAATTTCACAGAATTGAGTGAATGTTTCATGAATCAATTCCGACTCCATGCCCAAAAGTCCAAAACCGTCATAGAATTGTCACGGATTAAACAGGCCCCAGGAGAATCTTTGAAGTCATATTTGGATCGCTTCAACTTGACCGTCACTGAAGTCACAGATCCTCATGAGCCCACTATCCCGATGGCCTTGATAGAAGGGGTAGATCCCGACTCAGAGTTCGGAGATTACTTAGCTGGAAAACCGCCTCCCACTAGAGAATTGTTCTATAAAAGGCTAATATCCGCTTAAGGCGAGAAGAAGTTAAGGCAAATCGGAAGAGAAAGTCCGAAGGGGCCTCGAAGGAAGGTGTCCAGAGTAACGTTGCTGTGAAGCAATCTGGTGATAGGTCAGGGAAGGTGGAAGTAAATGTTGGCAACCAGAGTGGTGGTAACAACAACAGAAATGGGAACGGCAATAGAAGGAACAGAAACCGAGGGAATAGCACTAATAAAAGACTCAGATTCCAGAGTTTTGAAAATTACACGCCGTTGAATGATACGTTGGAGAACATTTATCTAGATACATACAACATATTGCAGTACAAAAAACCACCACCCAGAGATTCTACTGAGAAGGAGATTGAAACAGGAAAGTTTTGCTTGTTCCATGGTACACACGGTCATTCCACCAATGAATGTCGTCATTTGAGGGATATCGTCGAAAAATTGCTGCGAGAGGGGAAGTTGGATGAGTACAAAGCCGCCAAGGGACAGGGGGCAAGGGGGACAAGCCTCGAACCAAGAACAGCCTGCTTCAAAACCCACAGCTCAGCAAAAAGGTAAGAGGATCGTCATTAACTCCATTATATGCGGACCTCACTTGGTTGGTCGTAGTTTTAAAGCAATGGACCAGTACGTCAACGCCGCCAAGCATTTTGAAATAGGAGAATGCAGTAGCCTTGAAGATGTCGCTCCAATAAAACAGCACAAAACGATGTCCGATGATGTCGTATTCCGCAATAGAGATGAGTTTGGAGTTCAATCTCCAACCAACGATCCATTAGTGATAACCACAACAATTGGCCCTGCTTTAGTCCATAAAGTGTTGGTGGACAATGGAAGCTCGGTCAATATCCTTTTCAAGAAAGCCTTTGAACAGATGAAACTTGAAGCGAAAGACTTAAAGCCATGTCGAGGATGGATATGTGGCTTTAACGGAGTATCTACAACTCCGATGGGCTTTGTGGAATTACCAGTCACACTAGGGCTGGGAGATCGCCAGAGAGTAAGGATCCTGCCATTTGTAGTTCTGGATTTGGAGTCGCCTTACAATGCCTTCCTAGGCCGACCGGCCCTTGCCGAATTTAGGGCATGTATTGCGCCCTGGTGCTTGCTTCTTAAATTTCCGACTGACTCAGGAGTTGGAGTGATGAGGGGCGACCAAGCCGCGGGACGAGCTTGTTACATGGCAGAGTTAAAGATGTTAATGAAGGGGTTGAACATAGATGTTAAGGATGATTTCGCCCCTCCAAAGGAGGCCTCAACATAGCAATTAAGGGGTCCTGCCTTAAGAGAGTCGCCCTCAGACGTACTCGAGGATATAGATCCCAGAGAGGATAGTGAACCCGGGGACAGGAAGGCAACTCCCAACGAAATAACAATCGATATACATATCGATGAAACAGATCCAACCAAGGTACTAAAGATTGGCTCACAACTGGATCTAGTTAGAGCGAGGGAATTGGCTGATTTTTTTAAAGGCAAATCTGGATGTGTTTGCCTGGACTCACGCTGACATGTGTGGAATATCGCCTACCATCATGAGCCACTCCTTATGTATTAATCCAAAGCACCCACCAGTCAAGCAGAAGAGACGGATGTTGGGCCCAGAGCGGTCAGCGGCGTTGAAAGAAGAAGTAGAGAAATTAAAAAATAATGGGTTCATCAAGGATTCAAAATATCCCGACTGGATATCAAATCCTGTTCTGGTCAAAAAATCAAACGGAAAGTGGCGAACGTGTATCGACTTTTCTGATTTGAACAAGGCTTGCCCGAAGGATAGTTTTCCTCTCCCCAGAATTGATCAACTAGTAGATTCGACGGCCGGGCATGAACTTTTATCCTTTACGGACGCTTATTCCGGGTACAATCAAATTCCCATGCAAACACCAGATTAAGAGCATACCAGCTTTATCATAGACTTTGGGTTGTATTGTTACGTAGTAATGCCATTTGGGTTGAAAAATGCGGGAGCCACTTATCAGCGCCTAGTCAACCGCATGTTTTACAATCAAATCGGGAAAATCATGGAAGTTTATGTAGATGATATGCTTGTGAAATCCAAGCAGTCTCTCGATCATACGAAGGACTTAGCAGAAATGCTCAGCATACTACGAAGGTATGGGATGAAGTTGAATCCCTTGAAGTGTTCTTTCGGAGTGGCATCAGGCAAGTTCCTTGGGTTTATCATGAGTTCCAAAGGAATTGAAATCAATCTGGACCAAATAGCAGCAATCCGGAATATAAGGGAGCCACGGAAGATCAAGGATGTTCAAAGCTTGGCCGGGAAGGTTCATTTCCAAAGCAACAGACAAGTGTGTACCTTTCTTTGATCTCATAAAACGGGGAAAGCGGAATTTTGAGTGGACTCCCAACTGTGTGGAGGCATTCCAGAATCTATTAGATATCCTAGAAAAGCCTCCAATATTATTGAAGCCCGTGGAACATGACGATTTGTTCGTCTACATGGCGGTATCATCACATGCCGTCAGCACAGCACTAGTACGTGAAGAGGATAAAGTCCAGAAATATGTGTATTACATAAGCAAAAAGCTAGCTGCCGCAGAACGTAACAATCCAAAGATAGAGAATCTTGCTTATAGCCTCCTGATTGCCTCCCGTAAACTCCGCCATTATTTCCAGGCACACCCGATAATTGTATATACCGATCAACCTTTGAGACAAGTGTTGCAGAAACCCGACGCATCGGGGCGATTACTCAAATGGAATATCGAGCTGAGTCAGTTTGATCTGAATTTTCAGCCACGAAGATCAATAAGGGGTAGGCCTTGGCTGACTTCATAGCTGAATTTACAATTCCTTAAGAAGAAATGGTGGGTGACAAGATAGTTACTTTGGATCAAGAGTTGGAGCTTAATCCGTGGAGACTATATACGGACGGAGCCAAGAACGATAGAAAGTCCGGCGCCGGAGTTGTTTTAATAACTCCTGAAGGACGATCTATTTATTATGCATTATGGTTGGAATTTACTGCTACTAACAACGATTCTGAGTACGAAGCCCTGATTGTCGGGCTGAAACTCGCCAAAGATTTGGGAGTGGAGATACTAGATATATATTACGATTCCAAGATAGTTGTATGTCAAGTTCGGGAAGAATTTGCTGCTAAAGGACCTCGACTCAGTGCTTATCTCAAAAAGGTAAAGGAGTTATTGGAAGGTTTGAAGCATTATAGCATAACACACATTCCAAGAGCCGAAAATCAGAAAGCAGATCGGTTGACAAAGCTAGCAAGTTCTGATAATCCTAAAGAAACCGAAATGGTCCCGATCGAGGTGTTGGAATCACCAAGCTTCGACCTAATGGAAGCAGAGCTAGCCTTGGAAGTCGAACCAGAAAGAGAATCTTGGATGACATCAATTAAGAATTTTCTCAAGGACGGAACCCTCCCGTTAAAAAAGAGCGAAAGACGAGCAGTAATACGTAAGGCTGCAAGATACATTTTACAGGACGACGTCCTTTATCGTCAAGGGTTTTCAATGCCCCTATTACGGTGCATCGCACACGACGACATTAAACGTGTATTGCAAGAAGTACATGAAGGCGAGTGTGGAGATCACACTGGGGGTCAAACCCTGGCAAAGAAGATATTACGGTATGGATATTTCTGGCCTATCGTGAATAAAGACGCGGCTGATTATTCACGACGCTGCGATAGATGTCAAAGATATGCCAAAGTTCCCAAAGCGCCTCCAACTCAGCTCAAGTCGATGGTGAGTCCGTGGTCGTTTGCCATGTGGGAAATTGACATTATTGGAGTGCTACCTATTGCCAGAGGAGGATCTAAGTATGCGATCGTTGCCATGGACTACTTCACAAAGTGGGTGGAAGCTGAACCTCTAACAACCATCACGGCAAGGAAAGTGATCAGTTTTGTGGTGAGAAACATTATTTGTCGATTTGGGATACCGAAGACCATCATAACTGATAATGGGACGCAGTTTGACAGCATTGAATTCAGAAACTTTTGCCAGAAATACAAGATTGATAAACGATACACTTTAGTAGCTCACCCGCAATCAAATGGCCAGGTTGAAGCCATATACAAAGTCATTAAATCAATTTTGAAGAAGCGGTTGGAGAGGGCCAAAGCTAGATGGGTAGACAAGTTGCCATTAGCTCTATGGGCCTATAGGACAACCTTTAAGACGGCTACCGGCCATACTCCCTATTCACTTTCCTTCGGGTCAGAAGCGGTGATCCCGGTAGAATTAGAAGTCCCTTCTCATCGAGTGGCGTATTACGATCCAATGACAAATAAAGCACTCCTCCTAGAATCTCTTGATATGATCGAAGAAAAAAGAGATGAAGCCGACCTGCGCGCCTTAAGACATCGGCATCAAGTGGCACGTTATTATGATCGAAAAGTTCGCTTCAAAACTTTTGAACCAGGAGACCTAGTACTGAAACGTGTCTTCCCGCCGTCGACCCAATTAGGTCCAAAATGGGAAGGGCCATACACCATCCAATGGAAGCTTGATACCAGAGCATTCAAGCTAACGACCGTGGACGGTGAAGAGATTCCCAGAGCCTGGAATGCTCAGTACCTACGACAGTATCTGAGATAAATATGAAATGTCATTTATTTTGTTTTCATAAGCCATGTAAAAAGGCACGACTTGCCTTAAAAGGTCTGTTTATGTGAACAAAGAATTATAAAGTAGATGTAGGCTACGACTTAGCTGAACCACTATAAAAACATCGTGTGTCATTTACTTTCCTGCATTATTTATACATTCGACAATTATTCTATCATGACTGTGAAATACGAAATGTTAAATTAAAATTGGAAAGTTGGGGATGACCCATGTGCAGGAGTAAATAAAATGACTGTCTATACGACAAAATACAGAAGAATGGGAAGACGACATTCTTAACTCTAACTCTCAAGAATCGAGAGAGAGTATAAAGGACGGGAAGACGACGTCCTCTGAGGCGTGAAGGTGCACCCAGATGAGAGACCGCCTCAACGAAACTCGAACCTAGTTATGAGACATGAGAGTATAAAGATGCTAGAAAGAATAGGCATCAACGACAAAAGGAATATGGCCCCGTCCAAGAATCGGGGGCAATTGGATTTTTGATTTAGCCAATCTTGAATGATTTTTGCTCATTTACGCAAGATTGACTGGGCGCATATATGCGCATACATATTTCCCCCAACAATTACTTCATCATACGACTTTAATTTGACGTACTTGTGTATTTTTATTTAAGTGCTGAACTAACGACCATCAACATTGCAGGAAATAAACTATTTTTATTTACAAACATATGAGTTTGTACAAGGATAACGAGCAAAAAAGAAGATGCAAGGGCCGCACTCGCTGCAACAATTGCGGACCAATTAAATGCCAAAATAAAACAAAGCACTTCATCCCTTGGGCTTTGGAATGGACTTGGATTTTTTAGCAGCCTTCTGAGCATCCTTAGCCTCCTTTTCAGCATCATTCAAAATACGCTTTGGCTTTTTCTTCCCAACACCCGAAGTGCTAGAATCGGTTGATTTCTTCCCAAGGGTCGGGACACTGGAATCAAGAGAAGACTTTTTCGCAAGCTCTTCTGTAATAGACCTAGTTGAAAGCTTAACAACTAACCTTGATCCAGCATCCACCACTGGAAGAGGCTTAAGGCTTTCGGGGTCCAGGTCTTCAACTTTTAGCTGCATACATCTATCTTGTTCGACTTTCATTTCAGCCAAAGTGATGTCATCAGCGCTTTTAGAATCCCCGATTATAGCCACGTCAGGGTCTTCCTCATGCCCCTCGCCACCGCCATCGTATTTCAAGGCGTCTATCATCTCATCGTCATGAGGAGCATCAGCTTTAGGCAATTCAGCTCCCCTTCCTGACTCTACCGTGGCAGCCTTGTCCTTTTCTCCTTGAGCCTTCTCTGCGGGTTTTGCTCTGGTGGTGGTTCCCTGGGGCACGTCAGTCCTCTCGGTCGGTTCAACACCTACAGAATGAGAAGCAACAGTCATCAACTCAGGAGAAAATAAAGGATACTTCATTGATTGCCCGATTATGTGATGAAAAGTGGAGACAGCTTTGACGAATTGAGGTGAAAAGGTAGAAATACCTTCCGATGACTTCTCAGCTGGAGTGGCCGCCGTCTCTGACACCGTCTCAAGTATGGGGGATAAAAGAGATGCCTGGGGGATCCCCGGGTTTTCAGGGTCATATCCCTCAACTTCAGAAGTTTCAGCGGCAGTAGAAGAAGAACCCGCCTCGAGGATATTCTTTTGTTTGGCCATCTGCTTCTCCTCCTCCATAGCAGCCGCGATGAGGTGACGCCCCTCGGCCAGACGTGCCGGCTCATCATCTCTTAAATATATTTCGATAAGCTTGTCTTCGTCGACGGAGTCTACCTTGAGTTCCTCTTTCTCCCATTCGATAATTTGGCTCCATGCGTGAAGCAAGGTAGTCGGATGATCTTCAATCCAAGAGATGTTTCGGCTACGAATTATATACGCAAAGAATTCGATCATTAATTCGCTGAAACCATGTACTTCCTCCTCGGCCTCTGTAACACCCCACGTCCATTAATGTCACTCACAAAGGGAATGCATTAACTTCCATGGAGGTTTTAAGTGAATATAGAACAGTAAAATTACAACAAGACAGATATAAAATAGTACTTGGAAATTCAAAAACTTTATTTCATTGTAGCAGAAGTCAAAACATGTTTGATTACATCATAACACCATATTCAATGTCAAGTACAATATCTATCTTGATAAAACAAGTACATAATCCCATTACATGAATAGCCATTAAAAAGAAAGATAACAAGCTGGACTTTACTTCAGCAGTCCAAGCTTTCCAGTAGATAAGCGATCCAACTAGACTCCACTAGAACTTGGCCCAACCTGCGGACCTGAAGGGAGAAAAAGGATGGAAAAGAGGGGGTCAGACATAAAGTCTGGTGAATATGATAATTCTACAATACTATTACCAAAATAACTGGACTAAGGCATAAGCTGGAAAACAAGAAAATGTCTATGAAGAGCAGATTAAGGACATAGACAATCGCTAAAGGAAACGTTATAGGCGCTCCTAAATACTAAAGGATAAACACTATACTGCACCACACCAGTCACCCTAAAGATTCATCCCACTTAGCTTCACTTAGAAACTTTCCCAATGGCTTTACGTACCCCTAGCTGACTACATAGGTGCCGCTTGCCCCTATCTCCACTAGGTGTACCCTACTTCCCATTATTCGATCGGCTCCCTAACTCGTAGATACCCGTGCTGGCCCCACAGTGGGGTGTATCACTCCCCTAAAGTGGCAACCTGATACAACGGACATGCACGGCTTATACCTACACGATGCAACAACGTCTTACCTACCAGCCCGGGTCCACACACGCATATGAAACCCGTTGGACTTGCGTTGCCACCGCTCCCTGTTTTGGCCTCTTATAGTCAAACCCAGTATGCGTGTCCCGTCCTCGACTTGGGTCGAGCCCACAAAGATACGTTTTGGGATACTGGTTGAAATGGGCCCCCACTATTTACCACAAGCATTCCACCTAAGCTTGTCCCCATTAGTCCATCCCACTTAACCCACTTAGTCATGTTCATTTACATGTGTGTTTGGTTAAGTCTAATCGTATTTCAAATGCCTCTAAAGGCAACCACCGGATTCCTCATGCCACCCAAGGCACCTACTTAACCCCCATGTCCCACCTTACATGATTATCTGGTTAAGTATTTTTTAGTTCATTAAGGCCATAACCTCATAAAGACCTCTCACATTAGACTGGCATTTATGGCAGCTGGATTTGCCGGGCGGGTCCGGGCAGTCTTACACCATAAAAGAGTCTAACCTCGTGTCTTTACAACTGTTATGCTTTAGTTTGGGCCCAGGACCTCTCACATTGGGCCGACATTTGTGACTACTGGATTTGCCGGGCGGGTCCGGGCAGGTTTACATCACAAACGGGTCCAACCTCGTGTCCTAAGCATTGATTATTAATAATAATCCACTTTCCCCCAATTTTAATAATTCCCTACTTGAATTATTAATTACTTCCAATTTTTAACAATGTCCATAATTGACTCAATTATGGACATCCATTCATGGTATGCAAAATCTTACAAAATTGCACCCAATTTATTAATTCCTAATATTACCCCTACCCCACGTTTGAACGTTTATTCGCAAAATATATGTTAGACTCGAATAGCCTAACTCATAGCATAAAAGAGATTATCATAATAACAACATGTATATGTGACCAAATGAATCATAATAAGGGGTGAAACTTGCATATGTCCAACTTGCATAGATTATACATGTCATGGACCTAAAGGTGTCAACTTGTTCAAAATTCACCTAATATAATCTCAATCAATTTTCATAAACTTACATATGAACATGTGTGAATCAACATCATCTAATTTTTTAACAACATGGTTTTATATGGGTACACCTAACTCAATAGGCAAATTCCCATAATCAAGTTTTATTTAATTATAGTTTCAAGTTTATGGGTACACCTAACCTAATAGGCAAATTCCCATAAACAAGATCCATTTAAATTAAGAAAAAAAAAACATAACTTTAAGCATGATCCAACAACATCATGATTTTTCAACATAATATAGCATGATTTATAACATGGCATAGTATGATAGTATAACATAGCTTGACATGATTCTCAACATAGCACGACATAGCATAAAAGAATTTACAACATAGCATGACATAGCATATATAATTTACATCATACGACAACATAATAACATAATAAGAGATCCACAATATATAGAAATTACAATTACAAATCACATCACTTTCTTGTGATCCATTCATAACTGAGTCAAATTAGTTTGTAATAGTCTTGTGAGAATCATCATACTCACCAACAAAAGAAAAGAATTAGAGAAAGAGAGATCTTTTGATTTGATTTGTGTAGATTTAGTTTTAGATGATTAGGCTTCCTCTTCTTAGTTTGTGACGGCTATGCTGAACTCCATGGCAGCAGCATGACGGTAGCTTCTCTAATTTTACAAGTGATTTAGGTTTAGGGTCTACCCACTTATTTATAGATTTTAGAATGCATTTAGGCCATTAGATTTAACCTAGAAATAACCGCAGCCGTTCAGACAAGATGGGGTTTATCTTGTTGACTCAGCAATGAGTCAGAAGTGACTCAGCAAACACTCAGCAATATATATATATATATATATATATATATATATATATATATATATATATATCCTACAATGTACACATTAGATACATCCCCCCCTTTTACACACTTATTATTGTTTTTATATACATATTAGATACATCCCCTCTCTTACACACTTATTAATATTTTTTATATTCATATTAGATACATCCCCTCTCTTACACACTTATTAATATTATTATATTCATATTAGATACATCCCCTCTCTTACACACTTATTAATATTATTATATTCATATTAGATACATCCCCTCTCTTACACACTTTTATATTCATATTAGATACATCCCCTCTTCTACACACTTATTATTATTTTAGCAACTTTAGTGTTAATAGAAAATTCGGGGTGTTACATTCTCCCCTCCTTTTAGGATTTCGTCCCCGAAATCTTCAAGTCTGGAAGAATGTATATCCTACCATCCAAACGTCCATCTACTCATCCATCATACACAGGCATCCATTGTCCTTACAGACTTCTAATGCTTTCATGTTTAAATGCATAGTGTGTGTATATGTCCGTATCTAATGCAAAATCAGGCGGTCCACTGATTCAGTTGACCTCCTTAATGCAACTATGATCGTGCCATGCATCCATTATGTATGCAAAAGATTCTTAATGCTACATAATACTTCTATATGCGTGCACAACCATCATCTGAATGCAGCATCCACATGATAATACAACCATCGTTCATCCATTTTACTAAATACATCCATATATATGCAATATGCAATATGTAGTGACTGAGCCGATCTAGTGCCTAAAGTGTGTGTGTATATGCATCCACGAGCAACCACTAGCAAACACTTGCATCCATTTTGCATCCATCATACATAACATGTCTCAAACACATGTTTCAACCATAGGATTATCCTAACTAAAGGTCAAAGATACTAATGAGAGGACATACTAAAGATAAGATAAGATAAGCTAAGCGACAAAGGAGAAATTAAAAGACATACCCTCGAAAAGAAAAGGGTACAACGAACGCATCTTCTCTTCTGTCTCCCAAGTTGCGTTGCTCTCATCATCTCCCCATTGCACTTTGACCAGTCTGACCTCTCGATTCCTCAACTTTTTGATCTCCGACCCAAGAATGCATGTAGGAGCTCGTCTAATTGTTGCATCACGCTCTATTTCCACCTCTTTAAGCAAGCTCGGCTCTACCACCTCCGCGGTCTTGTGCAAACACTTCCTCAAATGTGATACATGGAATACGTCGTGTACTCCACTAAGTTTCTCAGGAAACTCCACCCTATATGCCATCTTCCCAATCCTGTTTTTTTACAGGAAACGGCCCTACAAACCTTGGTGCTAATTTCCCCACGGACCCAAAGCGAACAACATTCTGTAACGGAGATACTTTGATAAAAACCATGTCCCCAATGTCAAACTCAAGATCTGTCCTCCTCTTATCAGCATACGATTTTTGCCTATCTTGTGCTGCTTTCATCCTCCTTCGAATCAACTCAATCTTCTCCGAGGTTTCCCTAACCATATCGGGCCCAAGTAGGATTTTATCGGTAGATTCCCTCCAACATGTAGGCGAATGACAAGGCCTTCCATAAAGAGCTTCGAAAGGTGCCATGCCAATACTAGACTGAAAGCTATTGTTATATGCGAATTCTACTAACGGAAGGTGCTCTTCCCATGTACCCCCAAAGTCTAGGATACAAAGCCTTAAAAGATCCTCTAGAATGCGATTCACCCTCTCGGTCTGGCCGTCTGTCTGAGGATGATATGCGGTGCTCAAACATAGTTGAGTCCCTACCGCCTCTTGTAAACTCTTCCAAAATTCGCTAGTAAAGATGGGGTCACGGTCGCTTACTATACTAGAAGGAATACCGTGCAAACGAACTATCTCCTTAATGTATACAGAAGCCAACCACGGAGCAGTCCTCTTACTTTTCACGGGAATAAAATGGGAGCTTTTAGTAAGTCTATCTACTATAACCCAAATCCCCGTGTTACCCTTCCTTGATCTTGGTAATCCATCCACAAAATCCATTGAGATGCTTTCCCATTTCCATAGTGGAAATTCTAATGGGTGAAGCAACCCACCGGGTTTCTTTTGTTCTGCTTTAACTCGTTGGCACACCAAGCATCTAGCGACGTACTCGGCCACATCCTTTTTCATACCGGCCCAAAAGAAAACCCGCTTCATATCTTTGTACATCTTATCCCCGCCGGGATGAATGGTCATTTTTGAGTGATGAGCATCATCAAGAATGGCCTTCCTTAAGTCTTCGTCTTGTGGTACACAAAGTCTATTATCCCTTCGTAACCAACCCTTATCGTTTAGGGTATACCTACGAAGATGGCTTGATGACTCCCCCCCTTTGAGCTTTTCTACTATCTCAACCAACTGTGGGTCGTCTCACTGTGCCTCACCAACCCGTCCTAGAAGTGTAGGTCTAACCTCCAAGGATGCTAACAGACCGGGTACTAAGTCAACGGAGGGTCTAAAGTCAAACATAGAGATGAATTCTAAGCTTTGTCGTTCAACAAACAACGGACTCAAGGACAACCTTTTCCTACTTAAGGCGTCTGCCACCACGTTACCCTTGCCCGGGGTATATGCTATTTCAAAATCGTAGGAGGCTAAGAATTCCATCCACCGTTGCTGCCTTAAATTCAAATCCTTCTGAGAGAATAAGTATTTTAATGATTTGTGGTCAGTGAACAGTTCGAATTTCTCACCAAGAAGATAGTGACGCCAAGACTTAAGCGCGAAAACAATTGCGGCTAGCTCTAAGTCATGCGTGGGGTAATTCTTTTCATGAACCCTCAACTGCCTTCCACCATAGGCTATTACTCTTCCCTCTTGCATGAGGACCGCGCCAAGTCCCGTCCCACAAGCATCAGTATAGATGGTAAACGGTTTATTCCCGTCTGGCAGCACTAAGACTGGGGCTGAAGTTAAGGCTCTCTTTAAACGTTGGAACGCATCATCGCAATCTTTGTCCCACGTAAAAACCAGGTTCTTCTTCGTTAACCGTGTTAATGGAGCTGATATTTTTGCGAAGTCTTTGATAAACTTCCTATAATAGCCAGCCAACCCCAAGAAACTTCTTACTTCGGTTGCATTTTTAGGGACCTTCCAATCTTGGATGGCCACCACCTTTGCGGGATCCACTGCTATCCCTTCTTTGGAAACCACGTGCCCTAAGAACCGTACTTCCTTCCTCCAGAAGTGACACTTAGAAAATTTTGCCTTAAGGTTATGCGCTCGAAGGGTTTCCAACACTTCCCTAAGATGTGGGGAGTGCTCTTCTTTATTCTTAGAAAAGACTAAGATGTCATCCACAAAGACTACCACGAATTTGTTAAGGTATTCCCTAAACACCCTACTCATCAAATCAACAAAATATGCAGGGGCGTTTGTCAAACCAAAGGGCATCACTAGCCATTCATAGAATCCGTTAGGAGTCCTAAAAGCAGTCTTATCTATACTATCCTCAGCCACTCTCAGTTGATGAAAGCCAGTGGCTAAGTCCAACTGCGAAAACACTGAGGCGCCAACTAACTGATCAAAGAGATCGTCAATCCTCGGCAGTGGGTGTCGGTTCTTTTTAGTAAGCTTGTTTAGTTCTCTATAGTCCATACAAAGTCTAAGAGACCCATCCGCCTTTGTGGCAAAAACTACTGGAGCACCCCACTCCGATATACTACGTCTTATGAACCCCTTCTCAAGCAACTCCTTTACTTGCTTATTGAGTTCCCTCCTTTCACGAGGAGCCATGTGGCGCACTGGCAAAGATACGGGTTTAGCATTATCCACAAGATAAATTCGAAAGTCTATCTCCCGCTTTGGAGGTAAGCCCTTCACCTCCTCAAACACATCCGGATATTCCCGGACCACTTCTACCGATCGCAGGTTCTCTACAGGCGCGTCAAGCGATTCAAGATAACTTAGCATAACGGAATTTATGGGATTACAAAAGATGTCGAGAGCATTACCAAGGCGAGTCACAAGCCTAACTACTCTCCTTTCACAATCAAGAATGGCCCTATTTCTAGACAACCAATCCATTCCTAAAATTAGCCCATAGCCCGTGAAGCCCAATACATAAGCGTCACATCTAAATTCAACGCTAAGTATAGAGATTTTCAAATCCAAACATATCATGGTCAAATGAGCCGAACCCCCAATTGGATTTGAAACGACCAAAGGATCCTCTACTAAACTGGTGTTCAAGTGCAGTGATTCAACTAATGATGCAGAGATAAACGAATGAGATGCGCCAAAATCGAATAAGGTACGGACAGGATGATCAAACAGAAAAACTAAGCTTTCAACAGAAATTGTTCTACCTCTTTCTTGCAGCGGTGGGGCCGCAATAGCCTGAACTTGCCCCCTTGCCTGCCCTGGTGCCATAAGAGCCTGCACCTGTCCTCCCGAGGTAGACCCTGCCCTCTGCCCCTTCTTTGGACAGTCCTTCACTAAATGTCCCGCATCTCCACAATGAAAACAACCAGTCTTCTTTTTCTTTCTACAATCTTTGCTGAGATGGCCAGGCATCCCACAATTGAAGCATTTCTTCTTCCCTTTGCCATTATTGTTTTTACCACCCTTCTTATTTTGCTGTTGGGGTTTCTTCTGATCCCCTTTCTTTTCAACTGCCTTATCCTCATGCATAAGTGCCACTTCTACTAGCTTTTCAAAGGTGGCTCCCATAGGGATGTGGGTCATAGCCAACCCTTGCAACGGTTCATTCAAGCCTCTAACGAACCTCAAAGCTTTCTTCTCTGGCGTGTTCACCAACTCCAAGCCAAACCTTGCTAACTGATTAAATTTATTGACATATTCCTTTACTGATGAGCTCCCTTGCTTTAGTGACAGGAATTTTTCCATATTTAAGTTCTCCTCTGCCCTTGAAAGAAACTTTTCCTCAAACCTTCGTCTGAAATCCGCCCATGAATCAACTGGACGTTCCCCGTTAGTGACCTCCCACCAAAACGAGGCCTCTCCCTTCATTAACCAAGCAGCTAAACGGACTTTCCTCCCATCTTCCACTTCAAAGATATCCAACAATTCCTCAGTCTCCTTAAGCCAATCTCTGGCCTCCACAAACGTCTCAGTCCCTTGAAAAGTTTTCCTCCCATAGCCTTGAATTCCTTGCACGTCTTTGCAAAAGTGTCAACACGAGGAGGAGGAGGAGGAGGAATGGGTGCAACTAGGGGTGGAGGAGTATCCGCTGGGCCTGCAGTGGTGGCCCTAGCCTCCAAGTATCTCCTAAACCACCCTGGAATCGTCACACCTTCTGGGAGATTAAGATCTTCAGCCATGCTGAAACGAAAAAGGAAAGATTCAAAATGGAGAATTTGAAAGATAAAGATAAGGATGTGGCTATTTGGGATTATGTTTTTTCATAAAAACTCTCTTTAAATAACATGTTTTTTTTTTTTTGAAAGCACTTCTTCCAAAAATACTTTAGAAAAAAATATTTTTCTAAAAATTTTTTTTATCTGTTCTGGTAACCTTATGCTCTGATACCACGTGTAACACCCCACGTCCATTAATGTCACTCACAAAGGGAATGCATTAACTTCCATGGAGGTTTTAAGTGAATATAGAACAGTAAAATTACAACAAGACAGATATAAAATAGTACTTGGAAATTCAAAAACTTTATTTCATTGTAGCAGAAGTCAAAACATGTTTGATTACATCATAACACCATATTCAATGTCAAGTACAATATCTATCTTGATAAAACAAGTACATAATCCCATTACATGAATAGCCATTAAAAAGAAAGATAACAAGCTGGACTTTACTTCAGCAGTCCAAGCTTTCCAGTAGATAAGCGATCCAACTAGACTCCACTAGAACTTGGCCCAACCTGCGGACCTGAAGGGAGAAAAAGGATGGAAAAGAGGGGGTCAGACATAAAGTCTGGTGAATATGATAATTCTACAATACTATTACCAAAATAACTGGACTAAGGCATAAGCTGGAAAACAAGAAAATGTCTATGAAGAGCAGATTAAGGACATAGACAATCGCTAAAGGCAACGTTATAGGCGCTCCTAAATACTAAAGGATAAACACTATACTGCACCACACCAGTCACCCTAAAGATTCATCCCACTTAGCTTCACTTAGAAACTTTTCCAATGGCTTTACGTACCCCTAGCTGACTACATAGGTGCCGCCTGCCCCTATCTCCACTAGGTGTACCCTACTTCCCATTATTCGATCGGCTCCCTAACTCGTAGATACCCGTGCTGGCCCCACAGTGGGGTGTATCACTCCCCTAAAGTGGCAACCTGATACAACGGACATGCACGGCTTATACCTACACGATGCAACAACGTCTTACCTACCAGCCCAGGTCCACACACGCATATGAAACCCGTTGGACTTGCGTTGCCACCGCTCCCTGTTTTGGCCTCTTATAGTCAAACCCAGTATGCGTGTCCCGTCCTCGACTTGGGTCGAGCCCACAAAGATACGTTTTGGGATACTGGTTGAAATGGGCCCCCACTATTTACCACAAGCATTCCACCTAAGCTTGTCCCCATTAGTCCATCCCACTTAACCCACTTAGTCATGTTCATTTACATGTGTGTTTGGTTAAGTCTAATCGTATTTCAAATGCCTCTAAAGGCAACCACCAGATTCCTCATGCCACCCAAGGCACCTACTTAACCCCCATGTCCCACCTTACATGATTATCTGGTTAAGTATTTTTTAGTTCATTAAGGCCATAACCTCATAAAGACCTCTCACATTAGACTGGCATTTATGGCAGCTGGATTTGCCGGGCGGGTCCGGGCAGTCTTACACCATAAAAGAGTCTAACCTCGTGTCTTTACAACTGTTATGCTTTAGTTTGGGCCTAGGACCTCTCACATTGGGCCGACATTTGTGACTACTGGATTTGCCGGGCGGGTCCGGGCATGTTTACATCACAAACGGGTCCAACCTCGTGTCCTAAGCATTGATTATTAATAATAATCCACTTTCCCCCAATTTTAATAATTCCCTACTTGAATTATTAATTACTTCCGATTTTTAACAATGTCCATAATTGACTCAATTATGGACATCCATTCATGGTATGCAAAATCTTACAAAATTGCACCCAATTTATTAATTCCTAATATTACCCCTACCCCACGTTTGAACGTTTATTCGCAAAATATATGTTAGACTCGAATAGCCTAACTCATAGCATAAAAGAGATTATCATAATAACAACATGTATATGTGACCAAATGAATCATAATAAGGGGTGAAACTTGCATATGTCCAACTTGCATAGATTATACATGTCATGGACCTAAAGGTGTCAACTTGTTCAAAATTCACCTAATATAATCTCAATCAATTTTCATAAACTTACATATGAACATGTGTGAATCAACATCATCTAATTTTTTAACAACATGGTTTTATATGGGTACACCTAACTCAATAGGCAAATTCCCATAATCAAGTTTTATTTAATTATAGTTTCAAGTTTATGGGTACACCTAACCTAATAGGCAAATTCCCATAAACAAGATCCATTTAAATTAAGAAAAAAAAAACATAACTTTAAGCATGATCCAACAACATCATGATTTTTCAACATAATATAGCATGATTTATAACATGGCATAGTATGATAGTATAACATAGCTTGACATGATTCTCAACATAGCACGACATAGCATAAAAGAATTTACAACATAGCATGACATAGCATATATAATTTACATCATACGACAACATAATAACATAATAAGAGATCCACAATATATAGAATTTACAATTACAAATCACATCACTTTCTTGTGATCCATTCATAACTGAGTCAAATTAGTTTGTAATAGTCTTGTGAGAATCATCATACTCACCAACAAAAGAAAAGAATTAGAGAAAGAGAGATCTTTTGATTTGATTTGTGTAGATTTAGTTGTAGATGATTAGGCTTCCTCTTCTTAGTTTGTGACGGCTATGCTGAACTCCATGGCAGCAGCATGACGGTAGCTTCTCTAATTTTACAAGTGATTTAGGTTTAGGGTCTACCCACTTATTTATAGATTTTAGAATGCATTTAGGCCATTAGATTTAACCTAGAAATAACCGCAGCCGTTCAGATAAGATGGGGTTTATCTTGTTGACTCAACAATGAGTCAGAAGTGACTCAGCAAACACTCAGCAACATATATATATATATATATATATATATATATATCCTACAATGTACACATTAGATACATCCCCCCTTTTACACACTTATTATTGTTTTTATATACATATTAGATACATCCCCTCTCTTACACACTTATTAATATTTTTTATATTCATATTAGATACATCCCCTCTCTTACACACTTATTAATATTATTATATTCATATTAGATACATCCCCTCTCTTACACACTTATTAATATTATTATATTCATATTAGATACATCCCCTCTCTTACACACTTTTATATTCATATTAGATACATCCCCTCTTCTACACACTTATTATTATTTTAGCAACTTTAGTGTTAATAGAAAATTCGGGGTGTTACAGCCTCTGACAGCTGCTTCCGGGTCTCTTCGGCGGAATTAATAGCACTTTCCACATTACCCTCCGCTAGGGCAGCCCTATTCTCGGCCTCCATCAACTTGGAAGTCAAGTCAACATTTCTCTTCTCCAATTCAGCATTCTTTTTCGCTAACTCGGCTTTTTCTCGCTCAAGAGCAGTGTAAGCAAGTTGCATTTTGGCGTTATCCGATTTAGCATCTTCTGCTTGCTTTTTCAGCTCCGAGCGCTCTTGACTATGAGACTCGAGCAAGTCATGATAACGTTTTTGTAGCTCTTCAAATTGCTGCTTGAAGTTGGTAGCATCCCGTTGAGCGATGATAAGTTGGGCCTGTGTATCCTCAAGGTCTTTCCCCAAATTTTTCAAGGCTTTTGCGTCGGCTTCCGCAGTCTTTTTCATCGATTTAGTATCCGTGATTAAAGTTCGAATGATTCTAGAGAGGTTACGTGAATACTTGAACATCCCCGAATATTGTTTTTCGACTGCGTCAATCTTTGCTTTGGCCTCGTCTGCCCACCTCGAGGAAATAGGCTCGAGAGCAGGTAAGAAAGTCAAATTTTCAAAGTAGTGCTCGGGGAATTGTTTCTCCAAATATGCCTGCTTAACTTTGGACTCATCATCCAGCGGCGGAGGTGGGCAGTACGTTAGTTCAGTATCCTTATGTTTAGTGGGCACAGTGGCTGCATCACTCTTTTCAGACCGCTTATCAGAAACCTTATGCTTGCCTCGTGATCCGGTATCTTTCGGCGGGCTTCTTTCCCGATTGTGTTTGTCTTGAGGAGAAGCTCGGTATTTCGGCTGCAATGTGTCTTCTCCTCGGTGACTCTGATAACTTTTATGTCGATCTGGATCCGACCGGACGGGGGAGCGAGAGCGCGAGGTGTGCGACTGATAAGAATCATGAGGCCTTCTATCCTCTCTACCCCGGCTTTCACGACGATCATGCTCAACGTCGGAAGGAGGACTAGTCATGTTGCGATGTATTTTCCTGATGTCGTAATAAGCACGAGACATTGTACCTGCACAACAATGTAAGTAGAATTCAAGTAGAATTCAGAATCAGTATTCTCATGAGAAGTAAGTGCTGTGGAGTGTGGTGCTATCGTGTTAAGTGCATCCTAAGTGGTGTCCCCCCCCCTCGACAAACCCGAGTCCGAAGTCAGACCAGCGCGAGTGGGCTCTTTGGCCTTAGCAGGAGTGGTCTCCTCTGAAGAAGTGAAAACTAAAGGATTTGTACCAAAATCCTCTGATGTGTAGATGGTCTCAGGTAGGGGGAGATCTCCTAAACCTTGAAATGTGTAATCATCGGTGGTAAGGACATCTCCTTGAGAAGCGTCTATTGGCGGTTCTTTAGGAGACGTTGACTTCTCAGAAGAAATAGCTTCATCAGGGACGGTATACCCATCTCTGTGCTTTTCGGCTATGTTCGCTGATTCGTCATCATGAGTTGATGAGGGAGAAGGCGAAGTCCGAAGAGATATCTCTGGATGTCTCGATCCTTCACCCGTTTTAGGAATGATGTCTACTGGAGGAATATATAAATACGGGCCCGGCCCATGACCTATGCTACGGGTAATGGATAGTAACCCGTGAAGATGTAGATACTCGTCCTTAAGAACTTCGTCGATGGTTAGAAATTTTTGATCGCCATTGAGGAGCTGATGCATCCGATCAAAGTACACTTGATCCGATATTTATTTTGGATTATCAACTGCAAACAAGAAGAAAACAGATTAACGTGTTGGCGTGAACATTCAAAGTTGAGATCTAGAAAATCAATGCTTTACTTGATTTTGTCCATCTCCTGGCACATCCCGGCTGTTGCCTTATATAAAACCATTCTAGCTTGGAATCGCCGGCCTTGCTGCTGAATGGTGCTGAAATGATTTTCCTTTTTGGGACTGCTTCGAAATAAGAAAAGGAAGGAGTTTCCCGAGTCTGATGCTTGAAATTATAAAAAAAGTGAACGTCGTCGAAAGTAAGCTCTGTACCTAAAATTTCTCGGTATGCTATATATAAGGTATATAAGTAAGCATAGGAGTTGGGGTGTAATTGCATGGGGGCAATCCGCATCTGTCTCAGGAAGTCGACAACAAAAGGCGGAAACGGTGGAATAGCCCCAACCATACACATCAATCGAGTAATTGCCATAAATCCATTTGGGGGATCGTGAGGGCGGTCAGTTTTCGATGGCACCAGGGTATCCCTTTTTGGTATCCCATGCTTTAAACATATACGAACGAGTCTGTCATTATCAATCGTCGATTCAAAAGAGTCTATGGGTGATTCCAAGATAATGGCAGACTCAAATTCGTCAGGAGCTCGATTATCTCCAATCCCTCCTTCCTCCTCATAGCCCAGAGAAACTCCGCTATCGGAAGACGTTTCGTTGTTATGCGTTCCTACTTCATAATCTGGGCCCTCGTCGTCCCATTCAGGGTCTGAAGAAGAATATATGTCATTAATGGTAGCTTTTTCAGAAGTTCCCACAACTTCCATCTTCTTTGCCAATCTAGATAAACGTCTTTCGGCCATGATCACTAGACTATCGAAGAAATAATAGCAAGAATTAGAGTAAAGTTGCCCGTGTCCCCCGTGTGTGTATGTGAACTAAAGTGTATGCTACGTGTAACAAAGATACATAGCAAATACATGAAAGCATAATGTAAAGGTCCAAGGAAGCAGTAATGTTCAGAGCAATTCTTGATATTTGTTTATGTTCGCAAGGCACTATCCTAACTGTCCATTAAGTTGAAGATTATATTAAGAATTGGTTTGACCAGCTAAGCAAGGTCTTATGTACAATCTTGGGCTATTTTTCAGTTCGGATCGGATACACACACTAGGGTCGGATCGGGGAGAAAGCATTGTGCTAGCCTGGGACGAGAGTTGATGCCCAGTAATCAAAGTTGGATCGGTTCGAAGGTAAGTATTTGGACGGTCCGGATCGAATTGAGCAACCATGCTTCTCCCCTCCTTTGTTTCACATTCCGATCCGGTCTGGTCAAGTAAGTCTTGTTCTTCTCTTGGCTTGCAAGACCAACCCGAACCGGTCAGTTGAACCCCATTTTCGTCTCTGTCTTGTCATCCGAACCGATCCCCTGCACTTCTCCTCTCCCTCTTCCCTCCTCTTTGGGGTCAGGCTCGATCCTATGTTGAAAGTCCCAACTGAAATCGAGTACTGCTGCATTCAAACTCTCAATAAAGAACCTTAACCCCCGCCACCGTCGCTTCGAGAGAGATTTAACGCCATTAACGATGATAGCGGAGTGGAGGAGGTCATGGTGACGAAATCCATTGAATACCTCGTTGGAATCGTTCAAGGAAACCGTGAATCTAAGTTAAAAGCAATTATAAAGATGAGATTCAAGATTATAAAACTACCTATGTGTTGGATTCGGGGATTAAAACGAGAGAGTTTCAGAGTTTTTGAAATTCTAGGGTTTTAGTGCAAATTTCGTTGGAAGAGGATAATAAAAAAGGAAGAGGAAGAAGGAGACGGGGGGGATAATTATATGAAATCGTAGTGACTACTCATATTCCTAGTTTCCTCCAACCCGTTCGGACCGGGAGTCAAGCCCACAAAGGCCCTATGGCCTGTTGATCCATGGTGAAGTGATACCGGTGTGTCGGTTCGGATATGCCACTGGAGGAAATCCATTCGGATCGGAATCCGAACCGAAAGGGGCTATATACACTGATTTGACACGCAGGTTAAATTTGAGGAAAAGCAAAGAAAAAGCTCACCTGGAAGAATTGCTGGACATTAAAGGAAGCTCTCAAAATTGTTTGAAGATGAAGAAAGTGATTCATATGGTTTGTGAGTATATATAAGCAGCGAAAGCCACGACTTTATGAAGCGACACTACAAGTAAATGGAAGCGATCATTCAATGATTATAATTCAAAGGATGTTCTGTAAATTGCTTCGAAGCACACTTTATCTTAAATAAGAGTGTACTTCGAGGGGGCAAAATGTTAGCCTACTTTGTGAACTAGGCTACACAAAGAGCAAATAGTGAGAAATACACCAACCGGTTCGGACCGGAGGAAAATAGCGCAGGAATCACGTCGGATCAGATCGGAGAGATACGTCAGCAAATATCAAAGGACAGCGAGTGGTTTTATCGGTTCGGAGCGGAGAAGCACGTCAGCAACATCATACAACAAATGGCCTCATCGGATCGGATCGGAAGGGTATGGAAGCAACATTATAAGGCGGGTGGCTTCAGCGGCTCAGATCGGATGAGTACGTCAGCAGCATCAAGGGTTATCAAGTTGCATCACCGGATCGGAGGCGCCGATCCGAACCCCTTTTTTCCCTTGAACCTATGACCGTTGCTGCGCATATCCCCTGAAGACTCGGACCAGGCCTAACCATTTCTCCTACGATCTCCTACTTAATCAATGCGCTGTCACTATCTTGAAGCCTCCGAACCCGACTCTCATGGAATGGGTGCCACGCAATTCCGAACCGGAGCCACTTCGAGGAGATTTTTCACCTATAAATACACCATCTAGAGGCATTTGAAGGGATCTTTTGGCAAATTCTCAGTTTTAACTTCCTCCATAACCGAATTTCATAACTTCAATCAGATCAAAGTCATCTATTAAAGTCTATTTTTGAGAGATTTGAGTGAGTTTATGCATTGTAATTGTGAAGTTGAGTGAGAATCATTGTTGTATTTGCATTTGAATCATCAATTAAAAGAATAGAAAGTGGACGTAGGCTCTTTAACGTCAAACCACTATAAATTGTGTGTTCCTTGTTGCTTTTTAATTCTATTTCATTAAATTCACAGCTCATTTGGGTGTTAGAACCAATTTTTGGTCTAACACCAATCATACTATGGACCACAAGAAATCTTTGGTTTCTAACATAAATGGTATGGTGATTCAACATTTTTTCTTTTCAGGAAGGAATACATTTTCTCATTCATTCATGGACCAGTTTAAGCAACATGATTGAAGCATTGCATTTGCTCGTATATGGGAGGTGTTACACAAATCAGTTCAACCAAGTTCAAAAAAAGGCGAAAATAAATTCTGTCCAGAAAAACTCATGTATCCTCGGCATTTTTTTAAGGGAAAATGAATCATTTATATCCAGAAATAGTAAAAATGTTTTGGAAAGAAAAACAATTCAGCAAAATTTGTTTTTGGCAAGCTTTTTTTGTTCGAAATCAAGCTTGGGTACTGAAATATATTTAGGGCAACTTTCACGGCATGGCAAAATATCAACATTAGTCAATCACACAACATCAATCAAGCCGAGAATTTCTAAGTCAAAAGGGGAACACGCAAGCAAATCGATCAAGCCATATTGTGAAATCAAAGAGCAATTTTTGGGATTTATAATCCTATTTCTACACCGTTTCATCATAGGCTTTAGCAATCGAAAAAACAAGCAACTCAATTTCAAGGGCAAATATAAAAATCATCTCGAGATACTTATGAATTTTTCGATCACCAGACAAAACCCAGATCAACGACAAGCAAAGCAAAAACAATCAATCATCAGGAGATTCATTCACAATTGAAGAAGCAACTCGATTTGGGGATTTTTCACAAACCTTAGTTTTTGGCATCGGTAGCCATTGGAGCACAAAGACACAGCCGACTTCACTTGACAAAGAAAATGAAACGGGCCGACTCAAAAAATCTTGGCTAAGCCTATGTGTTTTTATTTTAATATCAAAAGGACAAGGTTTTTCATTAGTTTATTTATTGTTTTTATTTTGTTTTCTGTTGTAAACCAATCCAAACAATTTCTAGGTCTGTAAAATCTAGGAAACCAGTTAGGGTGTTAATTGGCAGTTTACTAGAGTCTGTAAAAACTAGGATTACTGGTTACGGGGTTGTAATCAGGGGAAATCTGATTTAGGGGATTAGATTATTCTAGGGTTTTGAGCGTAGGGTTAGTATAAGGGCAGGGAGTGCGAGTTTACATGGTCTTGTAAGCGGGATCTGTTCTATCACCTAGTAGAAACCTTAAGAATGCAGCAGTAGGCAGGGTTTTACCAAAGCTGGGTATCTCTGTGTGTTATTTCCTTTCCGCTTTTTTATTTCTGCTGCATTATATGACCTGTTTATTTTTTAATATCCCATTAGATTTTTAACTCAGCGAAAAACTGTGATAAACCCTATTCACCCCCCTCCCCCTCTAGGGTTAATCTAGATCCATCAAGTGGTATCAGAGCAGGTATTTTTGTTTAACTCTAGAGTCATGGGTCATCCTTTTTGTCAGATTATTGAGAGTCAGTCCAGTCACATCCCAAACAATTTTGATGGTACACATTTTTTGAATTGGAAATCAGAAATGGTATCCTATTTGAAATCTTCTAATATTAAATATTGGGATGTTGTTAACAATGGAGGTGAAATAATAGATAGGAATATTAATGCTCGTGCTATGCATATTCTTTATTCTCATCTAAGTAATAATCGTTGTTTTTATCTCCCATTGTTTAACTGCGCAGGAAATTTGGAAAACTCTCAATATGAAGTATGGTCGAATTGACAGCAACTGCTCAAAACCTCGGAATGTCAGCTCAGATTCAGATCTATGCTTAAATTGCCTTATAGATAACAATTCATATGGATCAGATGAGGGAGAATCAACAGATGCTGAAACAGAAAATTTCACATACGAAGATTTAGTTTATATGTGTGTTGATTTAACTAAAACTATTGATAAACTCCAATCCAAAAATAAATCTCTGAAAACTAAGAATTCTGAGTTGACCAGCAAAATTAACTGTTTAGAATCAAAACTACCGAATGTCATGAAATTTGAAAATTCTGATTGTGAAAATTGTTTGAAATTAAAAATTGATCTCATTCATCTCAATAATAACTTTCTAATGCTTGAAGAAGAAATTCTGATTTTAAAGGATAACGAGATTGAGCTAAAAGATGCAAACAATTGTTTACAGAAGGAATTTATAAATTTCAAGGCTACCGAAAATTCCAAACATGAAATTGCTGAAAATAATAGTTTGCTGAAAACAGATTTGATCTAGAGTGAGCTCGAAAAAGAGATTGAAAATCTAAAGAAATTTGATCTTGAGAAACAAATTAAATTTGAGTCCGAAATTCTTGAGTCCAAAACCAAAACCAAACTGCCTAAAAATGAAAATTTGATTTTGAAACAAAATGATACTAAAAGGACAAAGATCAACATTAATTGTTGTTCAAATCTGATAAAAGAAAATTCTGATCTTAAATCCAAAATCAACAATCTTGAATTGAGTTTGAAACATTTTTCAACGGTGAAAAATCTTTTGAATATGTTGTTGAAAAATCAATTTTCTACTGGAAATAAACGTGGTCTTGGTTATGGGAAAACAAATATTTTTTGAAAATTTGAATTTACGTGATTTTAAAAATCCCTCAAACTGCTTTGGAAAGGTGCATTCTGAAAATTTGAACTCTGAAAATTCCAAAAGGTTTTTAAATCACAATCGAGATAAGAATCTATTTTATAACAATCTATTTAAACAATCTTGGATCCCAAAAGAAAATAAAACATTTTTAACTAAGTTCAAACAGATTTGGGTTCCAAAGGGTACAAAGGTAAATTCGGATGGATTGTTATACAAACAGATTTGGGTACCGAAAGATGTGGAAAAAACTGTGAGTGATTTTACTTCTTTTTATTAGACCACTCAATCCTCTTAACAGTTAGGTACCGTAGGAGGCTGAGGAACTGCATTGCTAAAGAAAAACTGGATTCAAGCTGCTACATATCATAGAATCATTCACAGTTCCTTAGCCACATCTGATGAGTTAGAGATTCTAGTTTACATCGATTTCAGGTATAATCTCTGAAATCATCTTTGTAAATATTTTGTTTTCTTTGTTTATTCCTTCTTCTACCTCGTCTATTTTTTATTTGATTTGTCACTGTCATATCATTGTAACTTCTTGGGCATCCTTGACTTCCAATTGCAGAATTCATATTTTTCTGGAAATTCGCTTCATTTATATAAAACTGTGATGTTTTTAATCATTTCCAAATCTTAAAATTATTTTTGTAAATATCTGCAATTGATTTGAATTTTTCTTTGATTCTCTGAATTCATAACAGTGTTGATGTATTCTTGTCATATCTTGAACACTGTTGATTCGAATTCTAAATTTTTGAAGATCTGAAAGTTTTATGGAATTTCACACACCATTGCTGTTTTGAGTCTCTTCTAATTCATTTTAGAAAGACTTGAAAACTTATACTCATTACAGCACTCTGTTATTTATCAGTTGTGATAATTTCAAAAAAATTCAGATTGGCTTGAATATTTTAAATTGTCTTGAATCAGTGATACATCTTGAAATTCATCTTTATTCATGATTATTATGGTTGAAATTAGTTTTTGTTTGAAATCACCTGAAATTCTTGATATTTTGAATATCAAACATCACTTAAATTTGAAATTATCAATCTGGTGTGAATAATTCAGTATATCTTAAACTTGACATTGATTCAAGTGATTTCAAATAAATTATTTCTATTTTTTTGGATTATGAATACCTCTCAAACTTGATGTAAATGATCTGAAATTTCTCTTACACTTGTTAGAGATAATTTTGAAAATTCTTTGAAAAAATGGTCTTAAATCTCTCTGTTATTTCATGGTTGTTTGATTTAAATATTTGTTTGTTTAAAATCATTTGAAATTATTGATTTATTGAATCACACACATATCTTGAATTTGAAATTTACATTCTGGTGTGATTGATTCACTGAATCTTGAGATTTCCATATTCCTCAAATGATTTCAAATAAACGGTATTTTTAAACCATTGGATCATGAACCATTACTTAACTATTTGAAATTTCTTTGAAACATCTCCTTGACAAGTCTATTTTGAACTGATTTCTTGTGCTGCTCTGATATTGTTTTGAAAATATTTTGGAAATTGCTTGTTTATGATCTGTTTGCTGCTCTGATACTGTTTTTCAAATAACTGCTTGTTCTTGTCTGTAGCTCTGATAAATGTGCCAAATTTGTTGATTGTGTCTGGTTGGGCTTTGTAATTAAAATTTGTTTATAAGGACACTAATTGGTATCAGATGTGTTGAAATTTTTTTGTATATATTTTAATTCCTCTTATCCTGTATAGCTCATCATATTCCTCTTGTAATTGATTTTCAATTTTAAGATTATTTATTGATTATTCATTTAGAAATTGAAATCAATATCCAAATTGGACTGTATTTATAATTCATCAAAATTATTATCAGATTTTGAAATTGTGATGAATTGTGACTGAAGTATGTTTCACAACAAGAGGAGATTTTATTTAAATTTTTCATGATGGTTGAAAATTTATTATAATATCTTTGAATTGGCAATTATTTCACGACCATCTCCTTTAACTATCATCATTCTGCCATCCATGATAATTTTATATTAATGTGGAGAGTTAATATGTTTTAAATTATTTTTGAATAAACAGTGGAAATATTAGTGATAGAAATGAGACTATGTAATTATTCAAAATTAGTGATAATTGAAGATTATCAATGATCCCGGTACAGTCGAGCATATTTCATAATATAATTAATTTAGAAATTTATTTCACAGTCCATTTCTGTTCCTACCACTTTTCTATCATCCATATTGGTTTCATATACCGAGGAGTTTTTCCTATTGTTGCTGAAAATAATAAATTTATAATTCATACATAAGTGTGTCTGTAACCTCATTTAAAAATCCAAGCTCTGGTCATGCATGGTTAAGAGACAACTTATAATTTAAGCTGCGATTGGCCTTATTTAAAAATCCAAGATCTGGTTATGCGTGGTTAGTGTGCTCTTAAATAAAAATTAAAAGAAAAGGAAAAATGTTCTATAAATAGAAATTAATTTGAAATTCTCCTTGGTGTGTAAAAACCAGCCTACCAATCCATCTTCTATTTAGTGAAATGTGTTGAAATCTTATGAAGTATTATGATTTGTTGATTGATAGGTATTGGGATTTGAGATTATACGATTTTATCACTTAAATTGAATTATTAACTATAGTCCAAATCCATCACTGTTTTTGTGCTCAATTTTACAAAATTCTTTTGGAAAATAATTGATTTTTTTTTAACTCACTCCATTTTTTTCATCATAAATCTGCCATTCTCTACAATGTGAAATATGCCACCTGTTCTCAGAATATTATGATTTTTGTTTGACTGATTGAGATTTATGATGATCGTTCTTCCTCTTAAGCTGATATTATATTTGTTAGTCACTTTTCATCTATATTTTAAAATTCTGTATCCTTTTGATGATGACAAAAGGGGGACAATGGGTTGAGATTTTGATTTATGAGTGAATAGTTTATAAGTATTTTAATTTTGAAAATTCCAATTCAGTTTCACATTCTTCTCACTCATGCACAATTATAGGGTGAGTTTCTGTTGTAGGGGGAGCTTTCAAATAGGGGGAGTTCAATATTCACTGCCAAACACATTTATTATATTCAAAATCTTCATATTTGTTTGTCATCATCAAAAGGGGGAAATTGTTGTGTATAACGTGTTGTATACACAATTATATGAATTTTTTTTATGATAACAAATAATATATATTATTATAAATGTGTTTGTAACTGTACTGTTATATATACATCACAGACAGGAATATAATATTTATATTTAAATAGAATATGACTGTATAGACATTCATATATTCATACAGTATTTTATTTAAATTATATATTTTATTTCAAACATTCAAACAGTGCAACTGTTTATAACTCCACTATTTGAACACATCACATTTCATTCACTTGAATTTGTACTTGTAAATAAACTGAATACAACAGACAAATTTGTTCAGACACAATGAAATAATATTTTATTTCAATCAAATTTGTTTATTACAAATGACAGCACAATTCTCTCATTCTGTACATCAGCTCCTCACTACAACACTCATATTACATTTCATCACTCATACAAACATATACATACATTGACTGACATATACACGCACTGTTGTTCATATCTGCCATCTTCAGTCTTCTGTCTGCACAACTCAGTCAGTCCAGTCACCATCTGCTTACCTGTCACATACAGAAGCACACACACAGTCTAGAACATAAATATTTTTAATTCTAGGAAATATAATTTTTATTTTAAAAATTTATTCGCCTCAGTTTTTCGGTGTGTTTCTCATCATTTTTCATGACTTGATCTGATTTATCTGTCTAGACAACTTGTGATATTCACAGTGAAACACTGTAAATACCAAAAGCAGTTAGTATGTATATATTTAAGTACAGGGACAGAAAATTTATTCTGGATGGTTGCATATACACACGTGTATATATATACACGTGTGCACTACCCCGCCAATCCAGTGTGCAACTGAGGAGTAGCCACATGGACCATCTCGACTCAGTGCACACATGAAAACAACAACAAGCTCAAGGGTCGAGCAACAAAGTCAACAAAGCAACAGTCAACAGATCTTTACAAATGCATGGTATATGTACATGAATGGATCACATGCCACAACAACCAAAAACAATGGTGCAGCTCATAATGGTTTCAAATTTTTACATGTTTCATGAGTTGAATAACAAGATATGCAGGATGCTCAAGCACTAGCACAAGGACAAAACAACATGGCAAAGTTCTAAAATGCAAATAGCTCATGACAGCTAGGCCATGGACATGCAAGTGTACATAGAAGCAACTCAACACAAATGGCCGAGCCCAATACAAAGCACAACAATCAACATAGGCAAATGCATGAAATCAGCAAGGTCAAAACATGTCAGCCTCAATACAAATGCAAGTGCAAAAAAAAATTTCAGATCAGCTCAAAGTCAGTTGGCAGAGTACAAATGTCCATTGTTATATGGCAGATCATGACAGTGGAGAAATTCAGTGTATACATGAAGCATAAGTGACCAAAACTCAAACATGAACATGACAGTATGATACTTGACATGGAAGTACTAATGTGCAAATGCAGGTTAAAATAAAAGTATTCATGCAGCAACTCGAGTACAAGTACAACAATGATACAGCTGCTACAAACAGGTTCAACACAAAAGTTCATACAAACATGCAAATTATAACTTGGTACAAAAAAAGGTCATGGCATCTCAAGTTTAGCAAAATGGAAGTGTTCAAGCAAAATCAAAAATGTTTCAGATCCACACAACATAGTTTATGGGTACTGTGATTTACATAGCATGTACATGAAAGGAGGATGGTGCACAAACATGGCAGTAATGTCAATACAAGAATCAAGCTCAAATTTTAGAAAGTGAGACAACAACACGGTAAGCAGGTTAGCTCAAGCCAGGTGATCAAACAGTGAGCAGTGAACAAGATGGTGCATATATGGATACATGACACAAGTATTAAGGACTTTACTTTCATACAGTTGTTCTTCGAAGCAAATTTTCACTTCAAAGTCAATGAAACTAGAAAAATTACAGTGCAGTTTTTTTGGCAAGTATTTACTCACTGTTATATGTTTCAAAATCAGTTTCTAGTAACTCAAAAATCAAGGGATATACTTTATCAACATTTTGTTTCAAATGATCAATCAAGCAGAAAGAAAACACGGTGATTGGCTCATATATGGCATCTCCAATCATACTATGGACCATAAGAAATCTTCGGTTTCTAACATAAACAGTATGGTGATTCAGCATTTTTTCTTTTCCAGGAAGGAATACATTTTCTCATTCATTCATGGACCAGTTTAAGCAGCATGATTGAAGCATTGCATTTGCTCATATATGGGAGGTGTTACACAAATCAATTCAACCAAGTTCATAAAAAGGGGGAAATAAATTCTATCCAAAAAAACTCATGTATTCTCGGCTTTTTTTTTAAGGGAAAATGAATCATTTATTTCCAAAAATTGTAAAACTGTTTTGGAAAGAAAAACAATTCAGCAAAATTTGTTTTTGGAAAGCTTTTTTGGTTCGAAATCAAGCTTGGGTACAGAAATATATTTAAGGCAACTTTCACGGCATGGCAAAATATCAACATTAGTCAATCAAGCAACAACAATCAAGCCGAGAATTTCTAGGTCAAAATAGGAAACACGCAAGCAAATCGATCAAATCATATCGTGAAATCAGAGGGAAATTTTTGGGATTTATAATCCTATTTCTACACCGTTTCATCATAGGCTTTAGCAATCGAAAAAACAAGCAACTCAATTTCAAGGGCAAATATAAAAATCATCTCGAGATACTTACGATTTTTTCGATCGCGAGACAAAAGCCAGATCAACGTCAAGCAAAGCAACAACAATCAATCATCAGGAGATTCATTCACAATTGAAGAAGCAACTCGATTTGGGGATTTGTCAGAAACCCTAGTTTTTGACATCGGTAGCCATTGGAGCACAAAGACATAACCGACTTCACTTGACAAAGAAAATGAAATGGGCCGGCTCAAATAATCTTGGCTAAGCCTATGTGTTTTTATTTTAATATCAAAAGGACAAGGTTTTTCATTAGTTTATTTATTGTTTTTATTTTGTTTTCTGTTGTAAACCAATCCAAACAGTTTCTAGGTCTATAAAATCTAGGAAACCAGTTAGGGTGTTAATTGGCAGTTCACTAGAGTCTGTAAAAACTAGGATTACTGGTTACGGGGTTGTAATCAGGGGAATTATGATCTAGGAGATTAGATCAGTCTAGGGTTTTGAGCGTAGGGTTAGTACAGGGGCAGGGAGTACGAGTTTACATGGTCTTGTAAGCGGGATCTGTTCTATCACCTAGTAGAAACCTTAGGAATGCAGCAGTAGGCAGGGTTTTGCCGAAGCTGGGTATCTCTGTGTATTATTTCCTTTCTGCTTTTTTATTTCTGCTGCATTCTGTGACCTGTTTATTTTTTAATATCCCATTAGAATTTTAACTCAGTGAAAAATTGTGATAAACCCTATTCACCCCTCCCCCCCTCTAGGGTTAATCTAGATCCAATAATGTCGTCGTTTGGTCAGTTGTAACTAAGGCTTTCTCTTGATCATTGTCAACTGCATCATTTTCTTCTTCATTAGGTCTCTGCAAAACAAGGAAAACATTTTTAAATAACCATGTTTAAATGCATATAACTATGAAACAAATATTGGATATATGCATACTTATATGCAGTAGTTATTACTGCATCAACCAAATCATGCAACAATCATTAGACAAATGCACACTTGCATTCTAAAATTTTGATTTACTGCACAGAATTATGAACATATTTGTTGATGGTTGCAGGCTTGCAATCATTAATTCTAATTAAATGTATAGAATCATGCAATAATCAAGTAATAACTACACATTATTATGCAAATCTTATTATCAAATTCATTTTAATTCATTAATAATCATTTTATAAATGCAGAGTTGCATGCTGCAATTATTAAAAAAATGCCTACAAGTATGCTGTACGAATTAAAAAATTCATTACATTATGCAAAAAAGCGGTATAACTTCATGGGCTTAGGCAATTATGCTGAATATATTCATCCATTTATGCAAATGAATTTAATATACACATGTATGTTTGAATATCAACTGAATATACGCATATAATTTTGAATTTACCGAAAATACATGCATACTTCAAATCTAAAGTTATTATTAAACTCATTTATGTTGTTTTAATCTGACTTTATTCCGATGACAACTGCTCGCTAGCAACAATCAACCAAGACATAAATAGCAGCATCCAACAAATCTTATAAAATGCATATAATCATGCAACTAATAGATAATAATTGTACAATTGTATGCAAGAATTCTTATTACATGCATATATTCAACCATCACATTAGGGGATAAATGCACACTTATACGCATTAGTTATGATTACATGCATATAAAAATGCAACTATCTGTTGACATTTGTACAATTGCATTCAACATTTCTTGCTTGAATTCAGAGATTTCTTGATAAATCAGCCGATAATTTCACAACTATGTCTAACATTTTTAATTGGATGCGTATAATTATGAAACAACCATGAGCTAAATCTATACTTGCGTGTTGTACATCTGAATAAATGCATATAATCATGCAGCTATCTGTTGATAGTTGCAAATCTAAATATTTCAACAATTTTTCAAATCTGAAAAAAAGAAACGATAGTACTGAAATTTTTTACAACCTAAATCATTTTTACAACCAAATTTGCATGAATAATTGTATATAACCATATAATCATGCAACAATTCCACGTTTATTCATATTTTAATATAAAATATGACAAGATTATCAGTTGTTTGACAGAAAAATAATAAAATCAAATTTTTACCTTCGTGTTCGCCATGTCGATGAAAATTTCTGCTCAAATCGGCACTGATTTTATGCCTTTTCACTCGATCAAGATTAGCGAACTGAAAATTGACTGAAAAGTTTTAATTTTCTCCAATGGTCGGCTGCGCTAATTGTGCGATTTGATAAATGAAACGATAATTCGGGGAACAAGGGTTTTGACAGTATTGAAGGCTATAATCAGAAATTTATTATCGGATTTTCAAAAATAGGGATGTAATTCGGATTCTTTTTATGGTCGGACTTTTTTTACATTTTAAAACATAATAGGGACCTGTAAAAAAGCACCCTTTTCATAATCATGTGATAAATACACAAAGATAACACACATCTCATTCCAATCTAGAATATTCTTTTATTCACATGTTCATATCTTTGGGGAAATGTTCCCATTAATTTTATCAAAGACAAGTTCTTTTAAACTTATTGTTTAATCTTCCTTTGGATATCATTTTCAAAGGATTTTATTTTATTTTTTCACATCTTAAACCAAATTAAGGTTTATAAAGCTAGTCGGGATTATCGGGTCTTTACCGAAATAATCATTTATTTTATTATTCCCAATCCCAACCAATTCATCCCGTGGAGCAAAACTGGTGGTACTTTATATTCAACACCCATAGTGTTTTCGGTAAATTTAATTACTATTTAACATTCAAATCTAATTAAAGATTTAACTATCACATGGAGTAAAACCGGTGGTACTCCGTTCTCGAACACTTCTTGTGTTTGATAAATTTAATTATCCCATTCACATTTCAATCTAATTAAAGATTCATTAAAACTCCAACTTAGTTTTAATATTCAAAAATCATTATTTAATGATCATTCAACTTAGGAAATCAATCATGTCTTTAACTGAATTAAAGAACAACTGTCATTTAAAAGCATCATTCACGATAAACCCAAAATCATCTTCCATTAATATGGAATCTTCACGGAAACCTGAAAAATTAATAATCGACATGAATTTCTGTATCAGACTAATACAATAAATGAAACAACGGTGAAGCCTCTTAAATTCCATAAATAGTAAACGTCTTCCTTTACAGAAGCTCATTTCGATTATTATAAATCAAATTCCATTCAATTCCAATTTAATTGAATAAACTGGAAAACTTCATTAAATCTTGTTTAAAATATTTATTCCTTTTTACAACTGGGTTTAAGAACATTATTATTTAAGATACTTTTCACAACAACCCAAATCAATTTCTATTCAATTCCAATTTAATTTATTAAATTGGAAAACTCCATTAAATCTTACTTAAAAGGTTTTTTTTTTCCATAACTTACATTTCAACAGGGTTTAAAAACAGTGGTATTAAAGCCATTATTCACAAAAAAAAAAAACAAATCCAATTTTATATTAAATATAAAATATTAACTGGAAATCATGTCGACTTACATTCAATATCAGATCATGAAACCAACAGATAAGGTATTGAAATAACGATATCAATATCTTTCAAATTTCTCAACGATATCCGTATAATCACGGAATGCAATAGCGTAACATCCGAAGATAATTTCCATTCAAATCCATTTCAATTATTCGTTGGAAAACTTTGGTTATATCAAAACCATTTACCATCCGATTTATTAATTTAAAGTAATTGAATTACTACACTAGTTGTTAAATAGTTCATTCAGATAAAAATATCTTTTATCTCTTCAAAATTTGGAATATTTCATCTAAAATCAATTTAAATCATTTACTATGATTTTGCATAATTTAATTATATTTTTAATAATTTTATTAAGGCCCTTACAATCGGTTTCCGATATCAGTACTGAACTACATCCATAGCGACCTTTTCCAAAACTGATTTGGATTTATTTTAAAGTCTAATCGTCAAAATTTAAACCATATAATTTCAGTTATATGAATTTCATACATTGCATGTATTTAACAATAGTTATAAACAACTATTAAACATCCAATTCACATCCAAAGTGCATCTACAACGATATAAGCATTAAATAATTTAATAATGCTTATAACGGTCTGTCAATCAATTAATCGACATAGAACTAAATACCAAAGAGATGCGTAAGTCAAATATCATCCCGCGACCCGTGTGGGGTTTTCAACCAAAAAACAGTCAATTTAAATCAATACCAATTCATGAATTTAATAATACTAGTTCAATTTAATTATTTTTCTAACTAACAAATATTACTTAAACAGGTAATAATAATTTTACCGTTCAAAATATAAATGGATATTTATATCCAATTTCAACTACCACTAGTATATTAACATCATTTTGACATGTTAAATATCTCAAATTCACAATCACAACATAACACAAGAAATCGACAATTCATTCATGAGTTTTCAAACAATAGTGATGTGAGCTACCATATACCGTATAACATTTCGTGATAATTATTCAAATAAAAATCAACATTGACAATCAATATATTTTAAATACGATTATAATAACATAAAAAAATAGCGAGTGAGAAAGTTATCACATTGATCGGCTCGGATGGTCAATTTCTTTTCAAATCAAATTATACTTGGGTTTAATTTGACCCAAAAATGTAACTTGCTCCAAATTTGACCAAATTAGTTTTGTTGTGAAGCTCTCGATTCCACGATCGCAATGGATCAAGTTTCATGCGATTCGGAATTCGTATGTAAAAGATATTAAAATTTGAACTTTGAATACATGAATAAAATAATAATTAAAAACCCTAAAATCAATTCACCATCATTCTACCTTCACCAACCCTCCTCCACGACCTCGCTGCGCCAGGCCACCAGAGAGTCGGTCGACCCTTCCAGTCACCTCCTCCGTCCACGTCGACCTTGCGACAGAAGTGTCGATCGCCACCTCGCCGTCATTGGCCAGAGTTTGGCCACACCCCCAAATCCGCCTTGCAGCCGATTGCTGCCACCTCACCACCGTGGCACCACGCACCACTGCAGAACGACGCGGCTTGCCACCGCCGTCCATCCCCCTTCAGACCCCCTCGCCTGGTGATCACCCACGCTATTGGAAATTGGTGAAATATGTTTGCAGCTTCACCCAAAACATCGACGACATTGAACTCCATCTCTCAGCCACTACATGCCATATTACGTCAAACACTCTAAAGCAAAGTTGTTGCCCTGGTCCTTGTCTACAACTTTCCCTTGACACCAACATTTAATTCTCATCGGTTTGACCACAAAATCACCATTATGAAAGTAATTTTCTGCCTTTAAACTGTGATTCGGCAAATCTCGACAATGATAAATCATAAAAATTTTGTGGTAGGTAGATCTCAACATTCTCTATAACTTTTGTTTTATGGGTTTTGACTAGTTGTTAATGGTTGGTAAGATATAAATTATTTTATGTTTAGGGGCTTATTTGCAAATTATTTTTAGATGTAGGAGGGGGTGGCTGCAAAAATGGAGGAAGAAGAAGATTTTGGGTTAAGGAGATGAAGATATCATATAGGATATGGTTTAGGAATTTTATTTTATTATTTCTTTAGTTAACGCTATCTCCAGTCGACGTTTATCGATGCTCCAATCACACACACTCCGTTGACGATAAAAATTGACATATAGTTATGTCTTGACAATATGGTCCTAATGAAACTCGTTTCATCGAACTCCGATATCATTTGCTCAAAAAGCTCTATTTTGGGTTCAAATGACTGATCGATTCAAAAAGCTCTATTTTGGATTCAAATCACAATTATGAAATTTGAAATCTAACAATAATTTAATATTCTGAATCCAACAAAAGTAGTTTTATCGAAAATAGAGGTCGTTTGCAAAATAGCCTTTTTTAGGGCTTATATAATATTAAAATATTAATAAATTCCATAGCGACTATTTGAAATTTTGAATTGGACATAACTTACAATTTATAATATGAAATCTCAATTTCTTACATTTGTTAGAAAAATATAATTAAATCGATCCCAACCTTTCTTGTATCATCAAATTCTGATTTATAACGGATTCAGTATACTCGTTTAAAGTTTAAAACTAAAATTTCAAACTACCGCAACGTTACGAGCTCGTTTTAATTAAAAATTAAAATCTTACGTTCAAACTTCGTTTTAAAATAAATTCTAAGTCGTTTATTATCAAAATAAATTGTTTAAAATATTTAATTTCCATTAAAATCAATTAAAAATAAATTTTAAATTTGTTTCAAAATTCAGGGTTGTTACCCTGATGACAAATTTTAATCGAACCGACCATAAGAGAGGATTACCTACTGTGGGAGCTAATTAAATTAGTCTAAAGCCAAAAAATCCGCTTCCTGTCTCACTCAGAATTTTCCCGTCCGTGTAAAACTCATTTTTCTCTGACTTTACCTCGTTCCGCACCTAATTTTTCGAAATCTCACTCCAAAATTTTCCCTGTATTTGCTTTTAATCAAAATTTTGCAGCGATATTCATCATCAAAACATCCAAATCTCACCGGAAAATATTTATATAGCATATCTCGTTTTCAAAAAAAACCGCGATCTTCGTCAGCCATTAATTTTCGTCACCATTCGATTCGATGAAAATCAAAATCAATTTGCTTGAATCGATTCACCACTTCAACTAAGGTACAACTGTTTTAAATTTTATTTGTTTGAATCAATACCTTTTTCCTTTTTTAACTTTCTTAATTTTATTTTTTGATGGTTTGGCCTTTGTACTCTGATTTATGATATTCCAAAAACCACAGTTGAAATTCATATTGTAGGCTCACGGTTAGCCCTTGGAATTATATCGATTTACTGTTCATCGAAAATATGTGTTTTGCTTTTGCGACCGACACTAAATAATGATTTTTATAGTTGATCGAAGGTATGCAATTTACCATCAGATGAAAGTTCTACTAGTGTTACCGTACAACGATGGAAAAACCGACAGTTAAGATAATCAATATGAAATATAAAATTATTAGTTAAAAGATTCTTTTAGTTAGATTTTATTTAAAAAATTATAGAATACTTTAAGAGAAAATGAAATTAAACTAAATTTTACAAGTAAACCCATCTTGAGACCATAATATACTATCAATGTTTTAATTCGAATCAGTCATAAACACATACATATATTTATCATGGGAAAGTCTATTTAGACACAATTTTGACAAAAACAGTGACGCAATTGATTTGGACCGTTGGACCACCCCATGAATTTCACCTCTCCATATAAAGACAAAAAAATCCAACGGTTGAGGCTTTGTTTCTCCCTGCTTGTGTCTAATTTTACGTCCAAATAGCCATCCTCTTTTATCATATATCAAGTAGGATCAATGTAATTTTAATGTTTAGTTACTTTGCAACTCTAAACCTTTAATGAATTGTAGAAATAAAAAGAGAAACAAAACAAATATAAGCTCAAAACATATCATTATATCGATGAATATTTATTTGAAATAAAACAAAATTTCAAGAGTAAGATGTAACAATTAAATCATAAATTAATAAATTAATTATTTAAATAAATCACTTAAAACTACCAGTCATTCGAAAAGCTGAAACTGTTAAAATAAAAATATTGAAGACAAAACTAAATGTTAAACTCCGACTTTCTAGACATTTCTTCCACCAAGAAGCTTGATTCGGTTCAATAATCGACACTTTTATCGCTCTTAATCTTATAGAGGTCATCGACACTACAACCTATAACTTCCTTTGCTGGTTCATTCAAAACAGTAATCCAAGCTTTAGCAGTTGGGACGAAAATCTTCATTACCATACATATCTGCATTATAGAAAAATATGATTACAAATAGTATCATTAAATAAAAAAATTTAGCTTTAAATTTTTTTTTTTTTACCTCAAATTACATGCATCTTCGTTCTGTTGGCAAGCTTCACACCAATAGCCTGATGTTGAAATTTCAATTACCTTTTTATTGCAACTTTTGCAGGCTCGATACCACGGTGGTTGTGTTTTAATGTTAACATAAGCAAACATCCTGCAGAATTCTACGCACGGAAAAAATGGAAAATAACTAATTGACATAATATTATCAATAGTGAAAATTAGGGAGACATCCCTATTATACTTTCACATTGTAAAACCGGTCTCTGGTCTCTAACAAAGTTTCATTGTCAGCCAGTTTTATGAAATGTTGTTGATATGTCAACAAGTTATATGAAACGTACAAAAAAGTGAAAAAAAATTGCTGAAATGTAGCAACTTATGTAAATAATTGCTGATACGTCAACAATTTTTTTACCATGTACAGAAAAATTGCTGATATATCATCAACTTTTATAAAATGTTGCTGATATGTCTGCAACAATCTGGGATAAAAATGGAAACCTTACACATAAATTTAGTAAAGAACTTTTCGTGTATTTTAAAACTTAATAAAGACATATGCCAAAAGTACCCTGATCAATATATGTACGATATAAATTGAAAGGATTAGTACTAACCTTGTCGTGGCCTAAACTTGGGTTGTTTATTATATGAGAAAGCATGACTATCATAATTAGTAGATTTTGTATATGCATTTTTGCCTTCAGTGTCATACCAAATTCTATGATTTTTAGCATCTGGTATGTTTGGGTTTATAACTAGATTGTTATTACTCAGTGTTGATAAAGACAAACGAGTAACGGTGAGATATCTTAAAACATGATCAAGTGCTAAGAACGTTAAAAAATTAAATATTTTTTACCTTGAAAATGTCCAACTTTAACATATTTAATGGTCATTATAGAAGCTTTACCAATCAGTTCGGATCCTACTCCCATAGCAAGTTCTCCTCACAACGCAACATTAACTGTTTTGGTTTGTAATTTAAATCCAGATCTAAATATATACATTAAAAAAGTAAATTTAGTCACTATATTTACTTACGAAACATCTGTAACAATTAATTCACGTTCTAAAATGTACTGACTGTTGATTTCTTTTCGAACATATTTCATTGTTAAGGCGCTTTCAACAAGGCTGATCAGATCAAAAATTTACTTTATTAATAAATAATACAATGATTTTAAAAAAATTAATAATGTAAATGCATTATCTATTACATCCTTTTCTGCAACATATTTTTAAAGCTAGTCAATCTTTACAAAATTGTAACGGTTTCAAATATACGGAAGCTCACATCATCCACTCTTTCAACCAATGGGAATTCATTTATATTCAACTTATAATCATTTTTCATGGTGTTGAATTCCTTTTTGCAGGCCTAACACTTTCCTTGGAGATATAGTAATTTTTTAAATGCTCAAATATAGGATAATATTTGTTTGCGGCTTTGTTAAACATTGTAGCTCGATTTTGGATACCCAGTTAATTTCAAGAACATAAGCATAATAATAATAACTTAACAGTTGCACAAATAAAGAAAAGGCTAATTCTATTCCAACCCATAAAATTGAGTAGTAGCCCCCCTAAATATAAAAATTCTTGCGTACCCAGAAATTTAGTTAGTAGCCCCCCACGCTTTCCACAATTTCCCTTCACGTTCAAAAATCAATTGGCTTCTTCTCTTTCAACAATCAATCAAAATCAAGCGCGCTCATCTTCTCAAACAGGAGCAGCATCTTCATCATCAACACGCGCGACATCTTCTTCGAATCCAGTTTAGGGCTTTTTTTGATTTTATGCGTGTAAAATAGGGTAATACATTAATAATAAGTAAATCACGCAAGAAGACTACGTGGATTACATGCCTTCCACGCTGTTCTCAAAATTAAAATAGTAAAAAATAGTAAAAAAAATAAATTGATTATTTGCTGTGATTGAGATAAGAAATCATCTCCTTCTTCAGAATCCATCATATACTTGTTTATAAATTATTATTTTCAATGATTTAAATATTAGAGTTTTGGACGTTTGATGTTTTATGGAATCGTGGAAAACTACGTAATATTCATAACAGATGAGAAGAAAACTTTCCAAGGGTAATTTTGTCTTTAAAATTTTAAAGTTATTAAGGGGGGCTACTAACTAAAAACTCGGGTTGAAATAGAATTAGCCTAAAGAAAATATCATTAACATCTAAAAACTTACATCTTTATCAGTGAGTATTATACTAAAGACATATCATTCTCCTTTTCTATTTTTATAGAATCTCAAATTCCCTTTGTTTGTTAGCCGAACTTTGATGATCTAATTACGTTAATATGGAATGCAAGAGAAATAACATTTATAGTCAAATCCATCTTAGTAACAATTTTTTTTTTTTGTGAAGCTTTAAATGCAATCTAAATGACATGTCAACTAGCAATTAAGAATCTATTTTCATTATGATCTCAGATTTAAAATTACGTGCAAAATCAACCTGTGTGACTAATAGGCTATTTGTTACTTAATACACAACAATCCTCCTTTACACATATCTTTTTTAACTTTAAACTTTGAAAGAATGAGATTTTGTGATGTAAATTTAGGTTCATTTTGTAACAAAGGAGCTTCATCGTTTATGTGAATAGAATTAATTAATTTTTCTTAGTATTTAATGGATTTCTGTGTACATAAATATAGTGAAAAGCTCAGCTCTCCACCTTATTTTACACTAGAAATTGAACATTTAATACAAAACTCTGTTTATCCAATACAAACTAACTGTCAATTCAATATTTGATATTAACGTTGATTAACAGACCAATGCACACAAAAAATGGAGGACTTATTATATAATAATAAATTTCAAAATAGCGGCCCTAAAGTTGTTGACTTTCCAGCGTTGATCCACAAAAATATAGTCCCGCAGTGATGCAAACTCTGATGACAACAACCAGCCCTGTAGTTGTTTGGCTAACACATTTATTTAGGAAACACTACAGGATTGGTAGTTGTCATCAGAGTTTGTATCATTGCATGGCTATATTTCTGTGGATCAATGCAAAAAAGTCAATTTTATAGGGATGCTATTTTGAAATTTACTGGCGTGAAATTAGTTCTCCATTTTGTTATTGTGTATTGGTCTGTAAATCAACGTTAATATCAAATACTGAAATGATAATTAGTTTGTATTGGATAAGCAGCGTTTGTGTTAAATGTTCAATATTCTAATGCAAAATAAAATAGTAAGCTGAGCTTTTTCACTACATTTATATACATAGAAACAATGAAATACTCAAAAAAATTAATTAATTCTATTCACATGATCGATGAAGCTCCTTTATTTCAAAATGAACCTAAATTTATACTATAAATGCTCATTCTTTCAAAGTTTAAAGTTAAAAATCGTCTATGTAAAGGAGAATAGTCGTGTATTAAGCAACAATAACCTATAAGTCACGCATGTTGATTTTGTAACACATTCGAAGTTGAATTTTTAGGTATTGAATGGAATATGAGTTATTTTGTAATTTTATTATTGAAAATAAAAGATTTTTTGTCTCATTGATCTTGATAACAAGTTGAGATCCATGTTGCTTGTAATTTTAGATTTTGATATCATAAACAAAGTAGATTCTTAATTGCTAGTTGATTTGTCATTTAGATTGCATTTAAAATTTGACAAAAAAATTCTGTTACTCAGACGGATTCAACTAGAAATGTTATCTATTTTACGTTGTTCAATCCATATCAATGTAATTGGATCATTAAAGTCCAACTAACAAACAAAGGAAAATTGAGATCCTACAAAATAGCAAAGGAGAAAAGAGTAATTTTTTAGATTTTAATGATATTTTCTTCATTTGTGCAACCATTAAGTAATAATTATTATTATTGTTGTTGTTGTTATTATTATTATTATGTTCTTCAAATTAACAGGGTACACAAATTCAAGCTACAATGTTTAACAAAGCAGCAAACAAATATTAACTCATATTTGAGTATGGAAAAGTTTACTATATCTCCAAAGGAAGTGTTGGGCTTGCACAAAAAGAATTCAACACCATTAAAAATAATTATGAGTTGAATATAGATGAATTCTCATTGGTCGAAAGAGTGAATGATGTGAGCTTCCGTACACCTGAAACCATTTACAATTTTGTAAAGATTGACCAACTTCAAAAATATGTTACAGAAAAGAAAATAGTAGGTAATGCATTGACATTATTCTTTTTTTTTTTTTAAATCACTGTATGATTTGTTAACAAAATATATTTTGAACGTGATTGGCCTTGCTAAAAGTATCTCAACAATCAAATATGTTCGAAGAAAAATCAACAATCAAAACATTTCAAAACGTAATTTAACTATTGCAAATGATTTGCAACTAAATATTGTAAATACATTTATTTCTTTAATGAAGATATTTAGATGTGTATTTAAATTACAAAACCGAAACAGTTAATGTTACGTTGTGAAAAGAACTTCAAGGTAAAAAATATTTAATTTCTTTAATGTTCTTAGCACGGAACCATCTTTTAAGATATGTTAAAGGTATTAGAAGCTTCAACATCGGGCTATTGGTTTGAAGCATGCCAACATAACGAAAATGCATCTAATTTGTAATTATATTTTTCTACAATAAAGATATATTATGGTAATGAAGATTTCCAAACTAACTACTGAAGCTTGTATTACTGCTTTTAACGAACTATCAAGGGAAATTACAGGTTGTAGTGCTGGCGAACTCTATAAGATTAAGAACGATGAAGATGAAGATTTATACCAACAAAAGCTAAAGAAATTGCTATGGATCCTCGTCTTTTTAGGGTTGGTGTTACTCATGTTGAGTAGATTAACGAGAAAAAAAAGGAAAAGATTGCAAAAAATTAAATCGCTATTATACCGCAATCAGCCGCCGGTTTATTAACCGAATCAAACTTCTTGTGCAAGAAATATCTAAAAGGTGGAGTCCAACATTTAGTTTTATTTTCGGTATTTTTATTTCAATGGTTTGAGTTTTTCAAATGACAATAGTAGTTTTAAGTGATTTATTTTAATAAATTAGTCCATTAATTTAAGATTTATTTATTATTATCTTATTCTTTGCATTTCTTTTATTTCAATTAAATATTCACTGAAAAAATGATACAATCCACTAATTGTTTAGAATTGCAAAATAATTAAACATTAAGATTACACTGATCTTACTTAACATACAATAAAAATTTATGTATGTGTCTGTGACTGATTCGAATCTATACATTGATAGTATATTCTTGTCTTAAGTTGTTTTACATGTAAAATTTAGTTTAATTCCATTTTCTCTTAAAGTATCCTATAATTTTTCAAATAAATCTAATTTAAAATGTGTAATAATTTTATATTTCATATTGACTATATTGATTACCTTAACGGTCGGTTTTCGCACCGTTGTACTGTAATATTAGTAAGAATGCGGAAACAGAATTTTACTTGATATCTATTTCAATCGCTAATTATGGAAAGCTTGATTACTTCATTTAAACCTAGGGTCAAATTAGTCCACATAAGCATGTACCCAAGTTGATTAGACGTAGGCAAAAACTGTGAAAATTGTTTACCAACGGTGTCTGCGAACGTTAAAATCATTGTGCATTCCACACAGGCCCGGCCCTGACCCAAGGCCACCAAGGCGGTGGCCTAGGGCCTCCGGCCCGATAGGGCCTCATGATTTTAAAATTTTGTTCATAAAGCCTTGCAATATAAAGTAAATAAGAAGACAGCATGGTTTGGTGGTAAAGCATTGTTTGTTTTTTGCCTGGGTACCTGGGTTCGAAACCTGGCGCTTACATTGTTATACTCATTTATTTTAACATACTCATTCACTTTAACACTTTTCCTTGATGCCTCATTTTTGCCTTGGGTCTCTGCTAGCCCAAGGCCGGCCCTGATTCCACATGTATGCATGCAGGGTTTAAACCATTCAACTGAGTATGTATTGTGAGTTTATTCCCTCATATATTACAAACGTTACCTCTTTTGCTCATAAGAATTTCATTGTAAACTGGAAGGAAACATCTGTAGCAGTTCATAAAACCAACTAGTGAGTTCTTTTTACTGATGTATTACATAAATAATTAATGTTATTATGCGTGTATAGTATAGTTAAAGCAGGGAAAAAGTGGAATTATTGGAGTGTTGCATTCTCGGGATGCCATTGACTGATATATACAGACAAGCGTTCAATCGCACCCAAAACGGTGCAATACCCCAAATGCTCCTTGACTTCAACCACATATCACGTTTCTCTCTTCTTCTATTCATTCTCTCACCTCCCACTGACTTAAACTGATATAAAAGTTTGGTTTATGTAGTAGGCTTTTGAGGTGCTCACTATTTGGGATGTCACTGAACAAAAGCATGACAAATGATTGGTTACAATTAAACTACCTATATCTTACTATCACACATACAAAAACCGTGGATGTTCCCAGAAAACATTAACAAGTTGCCCTACAAGTTTACATCAAACTTCAGTATATCAACTGTTTTTCATAAAACAGCGGTTACCACAAACAATACTACAGTCTACCGTGTACAGTAACACACACTAGTTTCCATCTAAAATCATTATTAATCACCGAATATGAATGTCACATATTTATCTTATCATGCGTTTAGCTTTAACACAAAATTTAAATTCCATTAACTATACAAATTTAAAAAATACATATGCACAGAAATAGCTAATGTGCATTACATAAGGATGTTAAACTAGAGGTGTATACGGTGCGGCAACCGTTGCTACTAACGTCAACCGGCACCATACCGTTCTTTGACGGTTAGTTTATTTTGCAACCGCAACCGTCAACCGTTGGTGATGGTTAACCGTTAAATAATACGGTTACCATTTCATCAATACGGTACGGTTAACCATGTAACCACTAATGAACACACACATTATCGCACATTATAACTAAACTGTAAAGTTACAGACAGCGGGCACATAAAGCATATTATACATACAACTGACCAATTACCGAGTTCATAAAGCATATTATACAGACAGTTCATTCATATTACATTACATTATATATGCTGATAACTCAACATTCATATTACATTACATTATATATGCTGATAATTCAACATTCATACTATATAAATTATAGAGTTTATGCTTCAACTTTTACAAATAATAATCTTACTCACATTTCATTATATATCGCAGTAGTTACGCTACTTCCTGTGCCGAGTTGTGGTGCAGCATCCATCTTCTCTCGAGCTTCAACTGACCAATTCGCGAGTCCGTAGACTTCACTCTCCACACAACTGGAGCGGATCATAGTGTAACGGAGCCCGACTCTATACGGAGAAATAGGTGAATGCAATTCTTGAACAATATCCATTCCTATACCCATATTTACATAAACATTCAGACTGTAACGTATACACACATGTGGTCATGTCAATTAATAAGTAAGCATACATGGACAGCAAGAGCAATTATTCCTAGAAATCTGTTGTTAAGAATAGACATAAAATGAAAAGTTTTAGTGCTTAAAGTTTACTAGCATAAGCATATAGTGTTAAAGGGATTTAATTGTTTGAACTTTAAATTATCATGGAATAACAAACGATGGAAAAAGGTGATAACTTGAGTAAGTCAAATATTTTAACCAAAAGAAAACTACCATTATTATTGTGTGTTACACTCATTAAGAGCAAATCACAACTGTTCATTTACTGTTAAATACCACCATGTCATTGATTCACCGTATATTCCACTTATCCAAAACAAATCATTCCCATTTACATTTACTAAGAAGCATCACGACTAGAAAATTTCATTAAGTTGATTAACTTGTGATGCATTACTAATTAGTTGTCAAATTTTATTTATAAACTTTATCTTTCTACTTAAAAAAATATGGATTTTTTTTGGATAGAAGTATATGAGGTTATAAGGTCCGAGTGGTAACTTATCAGGATGACAAGACGAAATTAAAAGGATTATTTACGTCAAGCCCAAAGAAAGATAAATATGCATAGAGATCAGATTATGAGGTCATATTAGTAATAATAAAGCAACAGCTGACGAATTCAGTTAGGTCTTTGTTCATAAATGCATAACCAAGTCAGTAAAGCATGGTGAGGCTGAAGTTAAGTTGTTTAATCATTTTACAATTGAAGGCTGCAGCAAGAAATGCCTAATAATACATAATTTGTCAAATAAACAAAATTTACTTCCATTTTTCATTTGAATAACTACTATATAGAAAGCTGTGATATAAAGAAGTATAATCAAGTATTATGCAAGAAATTCTGTGATATAAAGATTTTTTTTTACTTTTTTCCTTACTTTTAGATGTTTTGTTAGGTGGCTAATTCATGGACTAGAAATATTTTAAGATTTAAGTTTAATACATGTGTTATTATGTAGCAGCAGTACATATTATCAAAATCTGAGTATAGTCTGTACTCTGTATGTAATTTTCATGTGATATGGAAGTTTGATACATGATTTATCCTATACATACTTATCCTCATTTTGCTTTCCAACTTACACCAAACATGAACAGAACATGAACAAAATATACACCAAAAACATGAACAAAATCGACCACTAGGTTTTGAATTAGAAATTAACAAATTAGAAATCGATTGCTAGGTTTGAACAGAATACACCAAACATGAACAGAATACACCAAACATGAACAGAATATAGTAATATACACCAAACATGAACCAAATTAGAAATCGAATGCTAGGTTTTGAAGAGAAATTAACAAATCGACAGAAAAACATAATTACATGCCATTACGGCATTACCTTCTGATTGTGATAGTTGGATCCGAGAATCGTTGGATGGAATCGACGGATTGTTAAACATAATCGGCAAGAGGATTTACAGAATATTGGGGGCGAGAATAGGATTAATGAATATATGCTCGCAAATTCTATTTTATGGGCAATATTGAGTGGACGGGATTCAGCCCTACTTTACATGGATGGTCCCAAATTCTCCAAAGGGAAACCCTAATATTCAATCAACGGTTGAAAACAGCGGTATGGTCAGCCACGTTTTTGGAAATTAAAACCGCATCCGTCTTTTGCTTAATACGGTTCTCCTACCGTACCGTATTTCACAAAACGGAGACCGTTTCCAAGCTTTTTTAGCGGTTACGAATTGTTTTTTTGGTGCGGTTCTGCGGTTAAAAATGGAACCGAAACAGCCCTATGTTAAACAGATATCATTCACAGGACGCCTGCATAAGTTTCAATATATTTTATTCTTACATTCAAGCACCTACGTATTCCACGCAAAAAACCATGCAACAAATCTATAAATGTCTAGAAGCTCACAAACACCAAAACAACTCAACTTCAGCTGTATTTGAACCTAAGAACGAAAAGCAGATGCTCACTCATAAAAATGACATACCTGTATGAGCTGTAAGTCCAGACCAACACAATGAAAATGCAATAAGAACCAACTCAACGAGAACCTGAAGTCCAAAATAATATCATAGTTCACTATACTGACACAATTTTTATACTCTTACAAAATCACCAACTTTTTCATTGATCAAGCCTCTTAGCTGCATACATAAAAAAGAGATTGGTAAGAATACATATAGATGGCAGTAAAGGATGAACATAATAACAGAAAGAAGAAAAAACCAGGGTGATTGCAGTAGTGACCAAAGAAATTTAAGCGCAGTAATAAAGAGATAAATTGCACTAAACATAGTTTTGTTTACACAATTACCGAGCATTAACTTGCAACTCATCTCAGCCAGGGAGTAAGCAACAATTTGAGGATATGAAACCATCAATATTGCTCAATCACCAGCGAAAGGCGAGTTGCATCAATACTCACTAATAAATGTCAACAAAACCATGCCCAAGTTACGTTTCCCTGATAATTACCAACACTAAGTAAATGTAGGTGCGCTTACTGACCATTCACACAAATAACAGATAGCCAGTTGGGCTACCATATGTGATTGGCTAATTGGCCACCAGTATAACAGAAACTGTTAAGGTTGAAATCAACACGAACGATTGAAACTAATGAGAAATTTATTCTTGTAATAAACTATTTTGACACAATGCTCCTTTCAAAACAAGATTATATGAAATAGAAAGTTGCAACTCTTGGATGCAAACTAAGTGAATGAGGAAACGAGAAACAATAACGCACATGTATGAAGAAACTATTTCTATCGACGGTTTAAATGTGCACAACGATTTAGAAACAACAATAAACCACATATATTGATTGAAGTGCACCACGGTTTAGATGTACATTACTAAAGAATTGATGATAGTTTTATCAAAACAATCCCTTGTATTGAAATTAAAACAATATAGAAGTGGCGAAGCTTTACAAATAAGGAGAGGAGAGAAGCTTTTCGATAAGGAAAAAAAACATTACATGAGAATTACGATCCTTTAGTCCATATATAATTTTAAAAAAATCAATTCATGCAAATAGAAGTATGAAGCTTAAGATGTATATTTTGAAACATCCTCCTTGAATATGTCGAAACTTGTATATACCATAAAATTAGTATTTTCTAAAACCAGTTTTGGCTCAACGAATTTTATCCAAAAATCATAAAATCAATATGAATGTATTGGAACTATAAACAAATTAAGGACTAGTAGAACCTGACCAAAAAACTGGACACTCTTCATATAACTCAAATAGACTCATCTAGAAATCATATCAGAACTAAAACTGGACACTCTTCATATAACTCAAATAGACTCATTTAGAATTCATATCAGAACTTATTCATTTAAAAAGACCAAAGTGATGATTAAGTTGCAATCCAAAATGACAACAATCTGTTCCGAACTAAGTCAAAGTACTAAAATATTGGAATGATAACACTCGATAACATCAATAAAAATAACGATAAGCATATTATGAGCTTAACCCATCAAACAAAAATAATTTTCAATTCAATAAAATATAATGTGAAGGTTAAGGCAAATATTTAGCAGCATGCAACTGAACAGATCGAAATTCATATCATAAGTACTTTTATATTAGCAAGAAAAAAGAACTCACATCAAAGTTGAAGAAAACAAAAATTAAACTTGTACAGTCCATACTGAAGTTAATGATAAATATATACAAACACAGCTTTTATACATTAACAACATTAACATTTTGTAGGAATAAAATTTATTAATACAAAGTTCAAAATTAGAAGATTCCCGTGATAATGATAAAACAGAAACTCCTAAGTTTTAGAAAAGTAAAGTATCTTCGTTAAGAAACTTCAGTGGCAGATCTAGACCATGATAACTACCTTTTGCTCAATGCACTTCTAAATAAGGGGCTGGCTATTTGAACACAAAATTAAACAAAAACGGTGACACAAATTCTGAATCATTGGATCATTTTGTCTTTATGTGAAAGATGCAATTCAGGTGGCAATCCAGTGGTTGAGATTCTATATGTTACCAATTGTGTGTGTATTTTATGTCTTAATAGACTTCCCATTAAAATAAAGGATGACAAACTAACCATTGCTCAGTCAAAGTAAATATAACTGAATGTATATTCATTTACATCCATAAGGGCATTCCCAGCAATGGCGCGAGAGAGCGAAATGGGGAAGAATTGGGGAGGGACGCTCTCCAGCAGCGTGAGGACGAGCGTGGGGGGAGGATTGAAACGGGGAGAATCGCCATTTCAGAATTTTGAGCGGCGATGGGGAAGAAAACCGTTTAGCGATTTTCTTTGTATAATAACATCCGTAAACGGTTTCCTGAAAACCTTTTATCCCTTAAACGGTTTTCAGAAAACCATTTAAGGATATTGTTCATTAAAAAAAAAATTACGCAGCGTCTCCCCACCGACTGCTGGATCGGTGGGGAGAATTCACGCTCCTAAATGCAAATCCACGCTCAAAATCGTGTGAGCTGCTGGGAGTGCTCTAATTCAGAAGTCACATAGTGCTTTTTATAACAAGAGTGGTCTGAACGCAATAAAGGTTGAACAATCCAATCTATGAGAAAATCTATAACGATGGATGTATCGTATACATGACAGATGCAACTAACAGCATAAATAATAGAACAAAACATGTATTATATAAAGTAATTGCAATGTTCACTTTTCAAAGCTAGGAATCAGGGCTTCAGTGGCAAACATATCAATAATAAATGAAGTCCAAACACATGAAATATTAATATACAGCACATGTATAAAATAATCAAAGTTTGCGTTTTACCTCAGATACTGCTTGGGTACATAAACACCCTAACCTTAGTTCCCTGATCAAAACACATGACGTTAATTAAAGGGTTAATCGACTAAGCAGTGCAAAATCTTAAATGTTAAGTTATTACCATTGCTTTAGGAGGCAAATTCGACCTGAACTTAGCTCTCACAACTCCGCTATTTCCATGAGGACGAGTAATTTTGCCCAAAATACACCTAAAATGTGTTGCGTTTTTTCTTCACTTTCGCCTTGTAAATATACGTCAACCGCTTACCACAAGATCAGGCCAAGTCTTGTTTTGTATTCACTCCTTCACTTTTGCATCAACGAAGTGTTTTCATACTGATTCGATTTCGATCTCTTGTGCCCCAAAATCGTTCCTCGAACGTAGAGTCGGAAGTTAAAAAGCCGAAAAGGTTAGGGGATCTGCAATTAATATAAGATAGATATACGGAGAAAAACGAGACCCGACGCGCTGCCCTTGTCGCTCCTTCGCCATTGTTGAAGCCGGGAATGGAATCAGCGGCCTCCATTGGAGGAATGAAAACCTAAAATCGAAACGAAGGATTGAAGGGTTATAACATGGTTTTTAGTTAACTGTGGATCGTTGGATACGTAGCGACGACCAGATGTGCGTTCACTAGTTGGACCAATGCCAAAGCTTATTGAGCCGGACTTTGCTAGAAAACCCGATTGATTTCAAGGGAGCCAGGCAAATCAATTCGCACTAATACGTGCTTCAATTTCCAGGTCTCCTAACATTTTCTGTATCGAGCCCATCACACAGACATAAACTTGAGTGCATTTCCAGTTTTCCACCTCCTTTGAAGACCATCTCCAAACAATAAAGAGAGAATTCAGGCCACGATGGCAGGTTGTCCCGTTTCAGTAGGTTAAGCTGAACTGCTGAAGGTGAAAGCTCGAAAATTGTTTGTCCAACATTAAACGCTTGAAAAATGAACGTTGGACGTTGATACCTATAAAACGAAACTCGACATTGAGAAATCAAAAATTGGGTGTTCATCAGTTAAACTCAAAATTAGACACTCTCTTATTAGGTGAAAATAGGACATTTGGTTGTATTTGATAAATCTATCCTAAGTGCATACGTACAAAAAAGCAATATGTATAAACGCCACGGTGGATGTACAATAGACTGTTCGTACAAAAGGCAAGCACTCCTTATAAGAGAGTAAACAAGTATTAAGCACAACGGTTGTAACAACCCGAAAATCTCTACCTTTAGAATCAAGCATAAGCTGCATATGTCTGATCCAAAAGGCAGGAATCCTTGAACTGTTATGGGATATAACACATCAGAACAAAGCACAAAAAAACATTTCATTGTTATTACAATAATTTTACATCAGAGTACATAATATATCATAGTACAATGCATATATCAAAAAAAAAATACAATATGCAGCGAAAAACAAAAATACATTCAACGGAAGGCTACAAACTAATTCAGAGTATATCTCTAGCCATAATGCAGGATCCTACTTTAAAATATCTACAAAACCAAAACTTCTAGCTGCCCGTGTGGAAAAATAAGGGCATTTAGAGTTTAGATGAGAAATAATAAACTCTACGTCAGTCATGAGACTGGTGTGAGAACCAAAAACAGTTATTATACTTTATTTAAAGTTGGGTAAAACATTGGACCACATCGTATAATACGGAACGAGTTTCCTCCACATTAATATCATACATAAAAACTCGCAATGATTTTTGAAAAATGAAGTTATTATAAGACTCAAGTCCCATCACACAATGCAAGCGCAAACCGTAGGATAGAGTTTTACCTTATAATAGCCAAACATGCTTAATACGTGAAATCTCTTTTTTATTATCTGTGACGGCCCGCCCCGCATCAGCCTGCATTTCCTTCAAAAGTGCGCTGTACACATGCCCGACTAGCACAGGACGGTCGTCATGAGAAAGGAAAGAAGAGAATGAACTAATCAAGGAACCTGTAGAATGTCTCACGGCGCATGGGATAAAATATAATAATAATAATATACTTGACATAAAACAGGTGAGACAGTGCATAAGCTGATAACTAAAACCAACATCAACATCAGAGTAGCGGAAATCCAAATACAGCTTATTACAACTTTCCAAATTTACTGTCTCTAAACAAAAGGAAGCTAAAATAGAAGATACACCACCAATGCCCAAGCAGTGATCTTCAACAACACAGGGAGAATACTATATATATATATATATATATATATATATATATATATATATATATATATATATATATATATTACGTGGAAGCCTCCTGCTCGTCTCCGGATCATCTACCCGTGCCTCACCAGCTAACATGTCTCTAGTCTGCTCGTGTGAGCACCCAGAGTAATAAGAGGAGACATAAAACTCTGGGTCAGACGTAAAGCCTGGTATGAGCGATAAGCATCTAAACAGAATAATAACAGATATACTAAACCATACCTGGACCTGGACCTGCAACCAAAGAGTTAGTACCACATACCGTACAATACCCTAAGGTGCCATAATAAATAGTGTAAAGAATACGGGGGTGAGGTGTGCATGTCATAATGATAACAAACAAATCAACCATAGCAACCATCCTCACACCCCTCACTCAGTGCGTAAAGCTTACGATGTCCACCACTGTCAATTACTAGACTCATTGAAGTAGTGACGGAGTTCGACTTGCACAACTACTGCTACTACCAAGCTTACCACGTGGAGTCATGATCAAATCTTTACAAATGACCCCACTTCATTGGTTTATAGCCCTTTAGTTCAACCTAGGCCATTGCAGCCCTGGGTCCATTCACGTACTTCCCATGCATAGTGATCCAAAGTCATAGACATCGATAGCCCCTTGGCACACGTCCCGCAGCAAAGCCCAACTCATGAAGTGAACTCGTCGGTTCCCAACTAGATCCTGAGCTCTAACTCACATTTGGACTACCTTTGCATCTCGGGTTTCTGTCATCACCGGATCGGTTCGGATCCCCCCTTAGCCATCGGTTCGGTTCGGCCTTTAGCTCCCCATCATCAACGCAGTGCAGTTCGTGGCGTCCATCTGGTAGCGGTTCGGATCGGCCTCCTCCAAGCACACCGGTTCGGGTCGCACTTTCTACTCACGAATGATTCGGATCGTGGTCACCTCACTGGGTCGGTTCGGGCTCCTCTATTCAAGTCAGTCCATTGGGTTCAGGTCACCTCTTCGTGAAGCAACACGGGTCGTCTTGCGAAGTCTTGATCGGATCGGATCGGCACCATCGGATCGGGGTCCCCCACAAAAGCAGGTCAGATCGGTCGCTATCATCGGATCGTGGTCTTCAAGCATCGACGGATCGGGTCGCGCCATCGGTTCGGATCGCCCTTACTTCCACCGATCCGGTCCGGTTCGGGCTGATTTCCTGCAGTTCTTCCAGCAAGCAGTTTTCGCCATTCGACGGCGTTTTTGACAAATCTAACACTTCTAATCAATCATAAAACACACCATAGAGTCATAGCAACATGAAATAGCAACCACAACAGCAAAACAATAATCCAAATGAATCAAAATGGATCAAAAGTGGCTAAAACCTCACATTTACCCATAATCCCTCTTAATCATGTTTAAGCACATACTTAGCAAAACTTAATCAAATCGTCCAAATTTTCTAACAGAGGCATAAAACATTATTTAAGAATTTCTAAACATTTTTCCAGATTTTATTTGTGTATAAATTCACTAATTAATACTAATTACCCTTAATCAACCGTAATTAGTGAGAAATCGTGCAAATCACTCACCTTTGCCACAAAATAAGACACCAAATCTGAAATACTCTCTGTTTAAGTCGAATCCCTATGTATAGCAGCAGCTCCAACCTTGCTCTGATGCTATTTGGCCTTGTTTTGATGTAGTTTAGGCTTAATCTTCACTAAAAATATGTTTTGGAGTGGTTTTGGAGGATGGAAGCCATTACTAAGGTCTCAAGAAGGTTTGTGGCGGCTCAAAACTGAAATGAAAGTGATTTCCTAACCCTAATCAGCCCTCCTATGCCTCTAAACCCGAAATTCCCCTCTGGGCCTAACTGCTAATCACCCGGTTAAGCCCAATTAAGCTGTTTTTCGCCGTCTGAAACTTGTTTCAGCCATATCTCTCAAACGGTGAGTCCGTTTGGCTATTATGACCACTCTAAGGAAAGAGAAACCATCATCCGGAGCCAATGGAAGTGGTTTCAGGTCAAAATTCCTTTCCAGTCAAAAGTTATGGCCAAAACAGTACCAATTAGGGGTAAAATGGTCATTTAAAAATCGGGAAAAATCATGGACATGGGAAATGACCCTAATAGTCGTCTCCCAAAGTTACATGAGCATACGACTTCGTATGTGACATAAATAAATATTCTACGATCCTATGATGCGTAGAATGCGGGTCGTTACACTCTCCCCCCCTTAAGAAATTTCGCCCTCGAAATTCCCTAATCAGAACATACACAAAGGTCTCACATGCCTATCAATCATAAAACAACAATCAAACATGCGAAACAAGCAAACAGACCTATCCTAGCATGCGGAAAACTAAATCGAAGTCAAAATCTTACCAGGCAAAGAGTTCTGGGTGTGTCTTCCTAATGTTCTCCTCTGTCTCCCAAGTACAATCATTCTCGTCCTCGCCCCACTGAACCTTGACTAGCTTCACCGCCTTCCTTCGAAGTTGCTTCATGTCGTGCTCGACAATACGGGCCGGCTTGCGGTTCCCAACCGCCTCGGGTTCTACTTCGAAGTCCTCTAACTGATCAGGTGAAATAGTCATATCTGAGTCGTGAACGAACTTCCTTAGTTGGGAAACATGAAATACATTGTGAACTCCTGCCATCTTCTCTGGTAAGTCAATTCTGTATGCCAAATTCCCGACTGGTTCAAAAACAGGGAATGGGCCAACGAACCTGGGTGCCAACTTGCCTCTCCTGCCAAATCGTATTATGCTCTTCAACGGAGAAATCTTGACAAACACCAAGTCGCCAACGGAGAATTTTAAGTCTCTTCTCCTCTTATCAACATAACTCTTCTGCCTATCTTGGGCAGCCTTCATTCGTTGTTGAATGATCTTAATCTTATCTGAAGTTTCCCTCACCACATCTGGTCCAAGCATAAACTTCTCGCCAGTCTCTATCCAACATGATGGTGAGTTGCACGGTCTTCCGTACAAAGCTTCAAACGGAGCCATACCGATACTGGATTGGTAGCTATTATTATATGCAAACTCTACTAGATGCAAATGGTCATCCCATGATCCACCAAAATCCAATATACACGCTCTCAAGAGATCTTCCAAAATACGATTCACCCTCTTCGTCTGACCGTCGGTCTGAGGATGATATGCGGTACTGAGATGTAACTCTTACCCTAGAGCCTCTTGTAAGCTCTTCCAAAACCCACTAGTGAACAACGGGTCTTGGTCGCTCACAATGCTTTTAGGTACTCCATGAAATCTCACTACCCACTTCATATACAATTCTGCTAACTTAGCTGCCGTTCTGGTCGATTTGACTGGTATAAATCTTGCACTTTTAGTCAGTCGATCCACAACTACCCAAATGCTATCATGTCCCGATCTAGTCCTTGGTAAACCGTCAATGAAATCCATCGAGACTTGCTCCCATTTCCACTTGGGAAATTCTAAGGGCTGTAACAACCCACTAGGTTTCTTTTGCTCGGCTTTAACTAGCTGGCAATTCATGCACTTGGATATAAACTTCCCAATGTCTCTTTTCATCCCTTTCCAGTAGTAAGTCTGCTTCATATCTCGATACATCTTGTTACCACCGGGGTGTATAGTCAGCTTTGAGTGATGACATTCTCTAAGCACTTCATCTCTCAATCCATTGACATTGGGTACAACAAGCTTTCCATTCTTTCTAAGCCATCTATCTCGATCAAGCCCATACTTGTTCATCTCCTCATTGATATCCATCTTTAACTTGGAGATGATTTCCAATAGGTTAGGATCGTCTCTCTGACTAGAGCCGATCCGCTCAATTAAAGTGGGTCTGATCGTCAAACTTGCTAACATTTCTGGATCCAATTCGCATTTTGGTCTGAAATCAAACCCCGCGATATACTCTAGTTGCTTCCATTCTAGAAACATAGCCCCTAAGCTGGCATGTCTCCTACTTAATGCGTCAGCCACCGCATTGCCCTTTCCCGGTGTATATGCGATGTCAAAATCATAGGAAGCCAAGAATTCTAACCACCTTTATTGCCGGAGATTCAGATCCTTCTGGGAGAAGAGATACTTCAACGACTTATGATCTGTAAACAGCTCAAATCTTTCTCCCAAGAGATAGTGTCTCCACATCTTTAACGCGAACACGATCGCTGCCAATTCCAAATCATGGGTAGGGTATCTTCTCTCGTGCGGTTTCAATTGCCGGCTTGCATAAGTTACAACCCTACCGCCCTGCATCAATACAGCACCCAGTCCGGTACCACAGGCATCCGTGTATACCGTCATCTCTTCATTCCCTTTAGGGATGACTAACACTGGTGCGCTTGTCAACTTGTCCTTTAGACTCTTGAATGTATTCTCGCACCTTTCATCCCAGACAAAAGCTTGATTCTTCTTAGTCAACTGAGTCAATGGTGTTGCTATCTTGGAGAAACCTTGGATAAACTTATGATAATATCCAGCTAACCCCAAGAAACTTCTTACATCTGTTGCATTCTTGGGCGTAGGCCAATCCTGTACCGTAGCCACCTTCGCCGGGTCTACGGCAATACCATTCTCTGATACAACATGGCCCAAGATCCTAACTTCCCTCTTCCAGAAGTGACACTTAGAAAACTTTGCTTTCAATTGGTGTTTTCTCAACACCTCCATCGCTACTCTTAAATGTCCCTTGTGTTCTTCCTCTGTCCTCGAATAGACCGAAATATCATCAACGAACACAAGGACAAACTTATTCAACTGATCCCTGAATACCCTATTCATAAGATCCACAAAATATGCTAGGGCATTGGTCAGCCCGAATGGCATGACCAACCACTCATAAAATCCAGACGGCGTCCGAAATGCCGTTTTAGCTATACTCTCAGCTTCCACTCTAAGCTGATGAAAACCTGTCGCGAGATCCAATTGAGAAAATATTCTCGGGCCACTCAACTGATCGAACAAATCATCTATCCGCGGTAGAGGGTACTTATTCTTCCTCGTCACTTTATTCAACTCGCGGTAGTCTACACACAAACGAAGGGAACCATCCGCCTTGGTAGCAAACACAACTGGTGCTCCCCATTCAGAAACACTCCTTCTGATAAATCCCTTCTTCAAAAGATCACTGACTTGCACCTCGAGCTCTCGCTGCTCCCTTGGTGCCATACGACGAAGTGGCATCACTATAGGCCTGGCATCTTTTACGAAATCAATACAGAACTCAATCTCTCGGTGTGGTGGAAGCCCGGTCACTTCCTCGAAAACATCCGGATACTGGCCAACCACGGGCAATCCTGACAACTCACTATGCAGAATATCGAGGGAGTTTAGAAAACTAGCCAATACCCCCTCACTGGGTAGACCACCAAACACTATCCTCCGCCCATCATCCGCTCTAGCTGTCACCAAAAAGCCCTCACAGTCTACCACCACCCCGTATCTTCGGAGCCAATCTACTCCCAAAATAATGCCAAACCCAGTAAAGCCCAAAACAAAGCAATCACAAACAAACATGCATCCATGACTCGATAAGACCACATTACGACAAATCATGCTAAGGCTAGTCGAACCACCGATCGGGTTTGTCACTACTAAAGGTCTATCGACAATCTCGGGCTCCAATCCCAACCTATCTACCAGGTCACTAGATATGAAAGAACTGTAAGCTCCGGTATCAAACAAAACTCTAACAGGAACATCGTAAACAGAAAGCATACCTTGGATGACGACATTCTTTCCTTTCTCCGCCGCAGTTGGGGCATTCGACGAAGAAGGAATAGCATTAAGGGCGTAAGCTTTCACCATTTGCTTTTTTTTAGGGGGTTGCGGACACTTTTCCTTGTGATGTCCCATTTGGCCACAATTGAAGCACTACCTATCCGCTGGCTTGGCCCGACAATTACTAGCATAATGGCCCTTCTTACCACAGCTGAAGCACTCAACATCTTTCTTATTCTTTTTCTTCTGGCCATCCTTAGTCTGATTCTGCTTTCTCTTATTCTAGGAACCACCTTTGCCTCCACCTCTTGCTTGTGGTTTTGGCTCTTCTGCAGATGCAACCTCAGTCTTCGGCTTAGGGTAGAGACTCTCCGACCTCGATGCTTTTCCCACAATCGACTCAAACGTCTCATCGATGTGGTTTATAAGCCTTTCCCCCAAGTACTGATCCAAACCAGTTATGAATTTCTCATTCTTCTTCTCGGCAGTATCAATAAGAGATAACCCATACTTCGACAAAGTGTCGAATTCAGCAATATACTCCGAGACAGCTCTGCCATTCTGCTTGAGCTCCAAGAATTTCTTAAACAGCGCTGACTTCTGAGCAGCTGGAATGAACTTCTCGCTAAAGCGAGCTTTAAACTGCTCCCAAGTAATCTGATCTTCGGGAGTAGCTGCCTTTATAGCATTCCACCAATTCATTGCCCGCCCTTGCAGCTGACGGGACGCTAGCCTTCTCTTCATTGCATCCTCGATACCCAAATCCTCGAAGATACGTTCGCAACTATCCAACCAATCCCGAACATCTGTGGCCGACTCCGTTCCGTGAAATGGCTTCCCACCAAGGCTAGTATAATCCTTATTTAGTTTGGCGAAGTCGACCCTCGGCGCTTGCACTATTGGACCACCACCATTTCCACCATTGGGAGCTGCCCTCTGTACATCTCTAAGCATCTCTCTCATGAGGTCAGTAAACATCGTCCTCATGTCAGCATCATTCCCATTATTGGCTTCCCTACCAGCACCTCTAGTATATCGGCTCATCGTCAATCTGAAAAAGGAAACGATTAACAACCCCATAGTGGTGCTAGTGCAATACGACTTCATTCTTATACTACTAATAGTATATATATATATAAAGCTTTTTAAAACCAAAGTAATCACAAATACGCTCTCTCATATACGTATATTATCTCTCCCTGATAACTTCCCTAGGTTAACTACGCAACCTAGAGCTCTAATACCAAGTGTGACGGCCCGCCCCGCACCAGCCTGCATTTCGTCCAAAAGTGCGTTGTACACATGCCCGACTAGCACAGGACGGTGGTCAGGAGAAAGGAAAGAAGAGAATGAACTAATCAAGGAACCTGTAGAATGTCTCACGGCGCATGGGATAAAATATAATAATAATAATATACTTGACATAAAACAGGTGAGACAATGCATAAGCTGATAACTAAAACCAACATCAACATCAGAGTAGCGGAAATCCAAATACAGCTTATTACAACTTTCCAAATTTACTGTCTCTAAACAAAAGGAAGCTAAAATAGAAGATACACCACCAATGCCCAAGCAGTGATCTTCAACAACACAGGGAGAATACTATATATATATTACGTGGAAGCCTCCTGCTCGTCTCCGGATCATCTACCCGTGCCTCACCAGCTAACCTGTCTCTAGTCTGCTCGTGTGAGCACCCAGAGTAATAAGAGGAGACATAAAACTCTGGGTCAGACATAAAGCCTGGTATGAGCGATAAGCATCTAAACAGAATAATAACAGGTATACTAAACCATACCTGGACCTGGACCTGCAACCAAAGAGTTAGTACCACATACCGTACAATACCCTAAGGTGCCATAATAAATAGTGTAAAGAATATGGGGGTGAGGTGTGCATGTCATAATGATAACAAACAAATCAACCATAACAACCATCCTCACATCCCTCACTCAGTGCGTAAAGCTTACGATGTCCACCACTGTCGATCACTAGACCCATTGAAGTAGTGACGGAGTTCGACTTGCACAACTACTGCTACTACCAAGCTTACCACGTGGAGTCATGACCAAATCTTTACAAATGACCCCACTTTATTGGTTTATAGCCCTTTAGTTGTACCTAGGCCATTGCAGCCCTGAGTCCATTCACGTACTTCCCATGCATAGTGATTTAAAGTCATAGACATCGATAGCCCCTTGACACACGTCCCGCAGCAAAGCCCAACTCATGAAGTGAACTCGTCGGTTCCCAACTGGATCCTGAGCTCTAACTTACATTTGGACTACCTTTGCATCTCGGGTTTCTGTCATCACCGGATCGGTTCGGATCCCCCCTTAGCCATCGGTTCGGTTCGGCCTTTAGCTTTCCATCATCAACGCAGTGCGGTTCATGGCGTCCATCTGGTAGCGGTTCGAATCGGCCTCCTCCAAGCACACCGGTTCGGGTCGCACTTTCTGCTCACGAATGATTCGGATCGTGGTCACCTCACTGGGTCGGTTCGGGCTCCTCTATTCAAGTCAGTCCATTGGGTTCGGGTCACCTCTTCGTGAAGCATCACGGGTCGTCTCGCGAAGTCTTGATCGGATCGGATCGGCACCATCGGATCGGAGTCCCCCACAAAAGCAGGTCAGATCGGTCGCTATCATCGGATCGTGGTCTTCAAGCATCGACGGATCGGGTCGCGCCATCGGTTCTGATCGCCCTTACTTCCACCGATCCGGTCCGGTTCGGGCTGATTTCCTGCAGTTCTTCCAACAAGCAGTTTTCGCCATTCGACGGCGTTTTTGACAAATCTAACACTTCTAATCAATCATAAAACACACCATAGAGTCATAGCAACATGAAATAGCAACCACAACAGCAAAACAACAATCCAAATGAATCAAAATGGATCAAAAGTGGCTAAAACCTCACATTTACCCATAATCCCTCTTAATCATGTTTAAGCACATACTTAGCAAAACTTAATCAAATCGTCCAAATTTTCTAATAGAGGCATAAAACATTATTTAAGAATTTCTAAACATTTTTCCAGATTTTATTTGTGTATAAATTCGCTAATTAACACTAATTACCCCTTAATCAACCGTAATTAGTGAGAAATCTTGCAAATCACTCACCTTTGCCACAAAATAAGACACCAAATCTGAAATACTCTCTGTTTAAGTCGAATCCCTATGTATAGCAGCAGTTCCAACCTTACTCTGTTGCTATTTGGCCTTGTTTTGATGTAGTTTAGGCTTAATCTTCACTAAAAATATGTTTTGGAGTGGTTTTAGAGGATGGAAGCCATTACTAAGGTCTCAAGAAGGTTTGTGGCGGCTCAAAACTGAAATAAAAGTGATTTCCTAACCCTAATCAGCCCTCTTATGCCTCTAAACCCGAAATTCCCCTCTGGGCCTAGCTGCTAAACACCCGGTTAAGCCCAATTAAGCTGTTTTTCGCCATCTGAAACTTGTTTCAGCCATATCTCTCAAACGGTGAGTCCGTTTGGCTATTATGACCACTCTACGGAAAGAGAAATCATCATCCGGAGCCAATGGAAGTGGTTTCAAGTCAAAATTCCTTTCCAGTCAAAAGTTATGGCCAAAACAGTACCAATTAGGGGTAAAATGGTCATTTAAAAATCGGGAAAAATCATGGACATGGGAAATGACCCTAATAGTCGTCTCCCAAAGTTACATGACCATACGACTTCGTATGTGATAGAAATAAATATTCTACGATCCTATGATGCATAGAATGCGGGTCGTTACATTATCATTAGAGCATAGTGTGAAAATTAATTTTGAAAATAAATGTATCAATCTTAGACGGTATAATACCACATCTTATTATGTCGCCATATAGGTTTACAACTGAAAATGCAGGGTTCGTATTGGAAGTTGGATTTCCATTAATGACCAAGGTGAAGGATCTTCCTTATCCGATTCGGATCATCTCTAACAAGATATCCAGAACTCACACGCATGTGGCCCTTGGGACATCAGAGTCGACTTACCAATTCCCGGTGAGTTCAGGTTACTCGTGAACATAGTGTTTCGTATTTGACCATCATCCTATTTGTATTTGACCATCATCCAAGTTGCCTCAATTACAACATCCACATAAGTAAACCTGTCAGGGCTCTATACCATGGCATAACTTTTAGTTAGAATGGAACGTATGTCCTTTCTCCAACGCCCATCATCCTATTTTCGGCCATTCCCGGCTTGTGAGGCTTGTCGAAGTCACGTTTCAACACAAAGCTACGCTACATCAGCCATGCTTTGATCATCATCTATAAAGTTCTACTTTTCAACAAAAGCATTGATCAATCAGTAACTTAGCATGCCACATTGTCAATCCACACATTTGATCAGTTTCTATTAATAATATAACTTTTGAGTTCATATGTCTCAAAAAAGGGTGTTAAGCTAAGTGAATAAATTCTCCGCCACCACAGATATATCATCAGTAGCAATTAATTGGTTATGTTATGAAGTACAACGTCAGACACACATCCATTTACAAGTTCGTTCCGGGGCTAAACAAAACTGAAGGCACCTTATTCCTCGTCCCCTAAGGGAAAGAGGCTCTTGCATATCCGGTCGATCTCCAAGTACGTTTGGACGACTGTCCCTTATAACCTCGTCTTGGGTGTACGACCCAATCGAGACATCAACAATAATCCAAACGATGTGAAGATCGCCGGTCTTCAACCACCGTCTTCGGTATCTTCAATTCTCATCGTATAGATATCCAGAATGGGTTGAAACCTGATCTTTCCGAATAACTATCGCATCATTAAAACCAAGTGATATATAAACATATCATAAGTCTCATTCCATTTCGGGATATTTTTTTCACAATCTCTTTTACATTGGGAATTACTCTCATAAATATTATCAAAGATTTACTTCATTTAAACTTCTTGTTTAAATCTTTCCTTATAAATCATTTCAAAAGATTATATATTCTTTTTCATAAACTTAACTCAAATTAAGGTTTATATGCCTTATCAGGATTATTGAGCCTTACAAAAAGTAATCACTCACATCATTATCCCGATTCCCTATTCATTCCATGGAGCAAAACTGGTGGTACTCCATTCTAACAACTTTTGTGCTCGGTAAGTTTAATTACCTTCTTACATTTCAAATCTTTGTTGAAAGATTTATTAAAATTCCAATATAGTTTCAATCTCCAAAAATCATTATTTAATGATTACTTAACCTTGGAAATAAATCATGTCTTTAACTGGCTTAAAGAATATATGTTATTCAAAAGTATCATTCACGACAAACCCAAAATTCGATTTTATATCATACAAGGCTTTAAATAGAAATTGTATCGTCTTATATTCAATATCAAATTCTAAGATTAACCGACACCATATAGGGAATAATGATATCAATATCTTCCAAATTCCTCAAACAACATCTATATAACTACGAAATCCAATATTGAAATATCCGAAGATTATTTTCTTACAAATCTAGTTAAATTCATACATTGGAAAACTTTGGTTACATTTAAACCCTTCAATTCCAATATTTTATTTTAAATATTGTATTATTTATTTATAGAAAACTTCATATGTTCTTAGTCAAATATCTGATGTCCTCTCGGTTCTTCCTACCCTCACCTAACAAAAAGCTTCTAGTTTGATCTCATAGGTGGTACTAGACTGTACTCTTAGGAATCACCGCATATTCCTTTTGGTTCTTTACTTTAGTTGTTAAATAACTCATTCAAACAATTTGTCATTTATCTTTCCAAAACTTGGAATATTCAATCCAAACCCTTTACAAACCATTTATTATGATTTATCATAATTTATTCCTATTTTTAATAATTTAAAATAGTTCATTTCAATCAGGTCCCATTTCGGGTCCTAAACATCACCAACGCTGCTTTTATTCAAAATTAGATTGAACTTGTTTAAAATCCAACCGTTGGGTTTTGAAATTCTTAGATTTATTTAAAAGATCTTTTCATTTCGAGCCTAACGTTTTTCGTTACAGGAGAATTCGATGATCGGATCTTCCGATACGTCGATTTAAAGTTAATGGTCGAAATTCATGAACTGCCACTACCCATAAAGTCCTATTCAGACCAAATTCGATTTATAATTAAAACTAAACCGAATAACTTCCAAAATAATTTATTAATTATACAAAACATATATAATTACTTTTGGAAACCATATTTCACTTTTAAAATCAAATATTCCAATATTAAATCATTTTAATATGATTTAAATCATTAAAATAATATTATTTTTCAAAACTTATTATTTGAAGTCCAAATTTTCTTGACATTCATTACAAAAATAAATAAGATACTTTTATAAAGAAATTCCTTTTAATACTAGCCCTAGAAAAGCTAACCGAACTTCACTTTCACCTATTACTAATCATTTTAAAATAAAACTTGAACTGGTTACATCTATATGATAATAGATTCAAATCAATTTATTTCAATTATGAATATTCATTGTAATTTAATAGAATTTGTGCCCATCCAAAATCGGACATCAAATTTAAACTTTTATTTTTCATTGAATATTTTGTTAATAAATATTCGAATTTATTCTGAATTAGAATGAGATTCAACCAATTACCATGTAATTCCATTTATATGGATTTCATACATCATATACGTCTAACAATAGTTGTTAACAATTATTAACACCCAACAATCACATATTGGCATCATTGACCTAAGTGCCAAGGTCATTAACACTTAACCCCAAATCAAACCATTATTAAATAATATATTAAATCTTATTAAACAAATCATTTTTGTATTCAACAAACTCATTCAAATCAACATATATCAAATTCATTTGATCATACCCAATTAATATCAACCAATCAATGATATTACATCATTCTATATTATATGAAAAAAAAAACAAGTGATCATTAGTGAATCATTTTAACTTGTTAATGAGTGATTAACTCTAAAACAACTACTAACATCATTTTAACATTGTGTTAACCTAACAATTATCCCATTTTAAGCATCTAAATCTTATCAGAATTCATCACCAAATTTATCACACACAATATTCAATCATCAAACAACATAAGCTACGATTTAACTGAACTAGTTAAACGATCACCAAAACCATCGAAACTCCGCGACACTTCTTAGGTAGGATTCTATAGCTTGTTACTTAACAAAGATTCCACATTTTCACCCAAATCAACTAGCTACTATATATATACACACACACCTATATACTTTTATTTGCAAAATAAAGAAGAAATATGTAGTTTTTAAGATGGTTTAGGGCTTGAAGACCCTTAGGAAGCCACAACCAGAAGTGGAGGAAGGTGGCGCCTGGGATGGAGTGGTGGTGGAGTCAGGGCGTGAGTGTGTGGGGCATGGGAGAGGAGTTTGTGGTGGTGTATGTTTGATTTTAAGAAGAAAAGAGTGATCTTATTGAGTTTTAAATGGAAGGAAGGACTTTGGAGCTTAAGGGGGGCCACGGCTTGGAGTATGGGGTAGAGGTTGTCGTTGGGTGGATGCGCCTGGTGGTGGAGGCGGTGGATGGGATGTAGTAGGGGGCGTTTGTCTTAGGGAAGAGGAGGAAGGAAAGTAATAGTGTTAAGGTGCTTAAGGAAGAAGAAAGGGGGGAAATGAAAAAAATGGCACATGCCTAAGGTACTTAGGTGGAAATGGATTTTTGGAAGGAAATGACATGTGTCCTAGATGGTACATGAGTTGTCTTATGTAGGAGGAAGTGGGAATTTGTGAGGAGAAGGAATACTTATCATATTTAAATTATAAATAACACCTTAATCTTATCTTAGGAAGGTGTGTCATCTATGTTTAAATTGATTTCAACACTTAGGAAATCATTAGCACACGTTAATGTATCCGTTAGGTTGTCATTTATCGCTGTATCAGTATTTTTCAATTGTTCGGTATTACCCGAGACTGCTTGTTTTCAAGTCGAATTTCCATAGAACGATTTACTATACGTTTTCAGTTCGTATGTCAAACCATAAGTCCGATCAATATGAAATTCGAAACCCTATTATATTTCACTAATATGGTTTCAATAAAATTAGCCTCGTCGAATTCGGAGATCGTTTGAAAAATAGCCTTATTTTTTAGCTTTTACCGAATTTTAACTAATTTTTCAATACGTATTTATATTCTGAATGCTTACATACTAACTCCGATTGACTTGAGATTTGAAATCTTACTATATTTTGATGTTACGGATTCGATAAAAGTGGTTTCGTTGGATTCTGAGATTGTTTCAAAAATGATCTATTTTCAGGTCTTCAATATAATATTAAATTATAGATTTTCAAAATTTTTGCTTTTAAATTGATTTTAAAACTTTACTAACCTTGTTTTGATTCCAGTAAAATATAAAACCAAGTTTGAGTTCATTTTCAATTATTATCAAGTCCAAATTCAGTATTTGTCCATTTAAAATCTACTAAAATCAATAAAAATTCACATTTTTAACTGACTAAAAATATGGGTCGTTACATTCGCCCCCACTTAAAAAAAATTCGTCCTCGAAAGGAACAAAGCAAAGAAAAGGATACTGAGGCAATACTGAAACAATATTGAAATATTTAAAACAAACCGTACCATATCATAATCTATTAAGCATCATGTCACAACCAAAATATCAACTATAATCACAGACATAACATATACCCCCAGTATTAAGTGGCACTTAAGGTATAAGCTATGTTTATGCACCTAATCATACCGACTTGAGTACATCTACGTACTTGAGGTAGTTTATACAATGTCAAAACAGTGTCATGCCCCAAAATATACACATAGTGCCTGGACTACACTAAAAATGAGATCCACTATATATACAACATATATGCAGACTAGTAATAACCAACTCCCTACTCCGCTCCTCAGTCATGGTCAAAAGGCCCTATAACACCCCGTAAAATATACCTAAAAACATATATATTAATAATTAATAGAAATAAACTATTTAATAATAAAATGTAAAAAGGCTAGAAAATGAGATTTTGCAGCTTTAAGAATTTGGGTACAAAAATCTTTTATTCGGATTCATGGCAAAATTCTAAATCATTTTCATATATAGTATGTTGAAAATGGTGATAGTGTGAAGAAGTTACAAGCAAATGAAATTAGACAATAAAAGCAAATATATATTGTCAAATAAATAATATATGTTCAAGAAATAAAATGAATATGGATGATTTTGAATTTCAAATGAAAATAAGAAGGAGGGGACAAACAATATTGTAAACAAGGTAATACATAAAGCAAATAAATAAACGTTATATCTAATTTAACACCTCAGCCCCACATATGTTTATTGGGCATCTCAGCGACCAAGAAGTCGACCGCCCCCTAGAAGGGGTGTCGACCGTCAGTCGATCGCTTGGCGGCTGAAACACCCAATAACGCTAGGTTTGGTTAGGTTTTTAGGGGTAAAATATATAAACGAACGACTAGGATTATATCTAAATAATCCAACGGCCCAAGCTTACACAAGCAACTATATATAGACCCCTTGACCTCACAACCAAACCCTAGCCATCTTTCTTCATTGTCATAGTCATAGGCAATGTTCATAGTCATAGGCAATGTCCATAGTCATAGGCAATGTCCATAGTCATAGGCAAGTGTTCATGGTCATAGGCATATGGTTTTAAGGTCCATAGTTTCATAGTCATGGTCTATTTTGTCCTCGAATCATAACAGTTCTTAATTAGGTTCAAGAGTATAGGCGCTGATTCGAATAGAGAGAGAGAATCGACATATTCTTTTATTCCTTTAATTTCATGTCACGAACAAAGAAAAACGTTCAAATTTAGAAATAACTGACTTACATAGATTAGATCAGAATAGAAAGATGGTGTTGCTAAGATTCGTAGAAAAACAGTCGTTGCAGTCGTTCGAATCTTCACTTGAATTCTAGCTTGAATCTCCTCTTTGAAAGTCTTTAAGCAGCACCTCCTCGTCTTGATTTATTTTATATATATATATATTATTTATTTATATATTTTATCAGAGGCAGCATAAGGATAGAAAAGAATTGTGAATAGAGAAGAAGACCAGGGCTGTTTATATAGTGTTAGGCGGACGAACCTGGTCAGAAAGCGTGACCAAATACATCAGAACGAACCAGAGCAGAAAGCTGGAAAAACAGGGGGGGTCGACCCCCGGGTCGACTATGTAGTCGACCTGGGTGCCCCAGGTCGACTACCCAGTCGACCTGGGTGTCTTGGGCGGGAAAATTCCCGCCTGGCCAATCCGGCCCGATTTTGAAATTTGAATTTTGCTGAATCTTCCGGAGGTCATATCTTCCTCATACGGACTCCGATTTACGCAAACTCGGACTCGTTTTCATGCAGAATTCCGAGACTAACACAATGGCACAGCCCGTCTCGCTTGATTTTGATTTTAACTTTTAATTCTGCCATATTTGTGAATCTTAGTGTTACAGAACTACGGGGTGTTACACATAACAACGTCTGATCTACGCCCTTCAAATCAATGTGAGTGGAGTATTGTATTTCCTTAGGCATATTCTACTTAGAATAACATATTGATTTGTATTCCTAAGAGGATTTGGTACAACGATAATATAAAAATACAAAACCCCCCAAATCCTCTATTTTTATGTGTTGCGCAAGAATTATCAATTTATTGGGTTTGTGGATCTTGGTTTTAGTAGTGAATCGAGAACAAAAAACGGTGGTGTGCTTTTATTTTATGTAATTTATCCTTATGTCTAAATATTTGGTTGTAACCTAAAAAGTTTTAGATTTAGTTTGATTCATTATTTGATTAGGTTTCGGTTCTATTCTGAATCCAAACGTATTCAGATTTGAAGCCTATTAAATATGAACGTTTTTATGTGTAATATTTAAAAGGGGTAAATTCGATAAAATAAAGTCTAAGTATGTACATGTATATATGTGTATATATGTATATTATACTCTATTCTTGGTCCATTAATAAAATCATTCCAATAAGCATAGGATGTAAGTTGAAATTTATATGTATGTTGTATTTTTCATTCACTGCTATCTTATGCCATCATGCCTTAAATGTAGCGGTCAAAACATGAAATTAACTTGTACACCTTAAACTTAGTACAATTTAACAAATTTTATCTCATTAGAACGTTCTTTTGTTCATACGAAAATTAGTGTTATTTATACGTTTTAAATATTATACTTATATAGCATAATTAACGTAATTAGCGAAATAATGACGTAATAAATGCGATTAGGATAGGATTCGAATTTGAAATGTCCCCACATATATATTTATTGCTTGTGTGTGTGTGTATTGAATTGATTTACATATATTAATAGTGACACACAAACACGAGGTTAGCTGCCATTTCTGGTATAAGTATGTCAGGAACCAATCGGCAAATCCAGCAACGACAAGTAGGCCCAACTAATGTGAGAGGTCCGGGTGCATTGGGCCATTCAAACTTAGTAGACTATGACACAAGGTTAAACCTACTTGTAGTAGAAGCCTACCCAGAACCACTTGACATATCCATCATCTACAAGTGTACGATTTAATGTGAGAGGTCTAGTGTGTGTGTATATATATTGTGTGTGAAAATAGGCAGGTTTACTACACCTTGAGAAGGTCTTAAGTGGTTGACTCTCTTCCTATCTAGTTTGGGTTTTAAGTGGTTAGGACTAGGATCCCCTCTAAAGGTTTATTCCTTAGAGAGGAATTAAAGTCATGGGACCCACCCTTATTATATTCGAAGTAAGTCTATGGGTCCTCCTTCTCTAAAGTAGTTAGGCCTAGCGATAATGGAGTTGGGTAGTTCACGGGAGATGTCCACTTCCTCTAGAAGCTTGTAGGGGCTCAACTAGGGACATGACTGGTTTATAAAAGATATGTGGCCATAGCATGCACACCAACTGTCTAAGGGAATTCTTAAGTGACATAGGCGTTCTACCGTAATATCAGTTAAGTAGTAATGTTCACAATACTACTTCTCATATTACAAGTGAGATGTTGACGTCAAAAGTTGGTCACTAGTGACATTCTACCCCCAATCGTGTGAAGAACACACGAATAACAATTATGGAATATGGTAAAATAGAGAAAACCGAGAACACTCAAGACTTTTTATAGTGGTTCGGCAAAGATGGTGTCTACGTCCACTTTATATATATATTGATTTCTTTTGATTACAAGTACAATACTTTTTCTGTTTAAAAAAAGAAGAAGAATGGGTTATTTTTGGAGTTAGCCGTGGTGAGAGCTTAGAATCAAAAGAATTAAGTGGAGATATGAAGATTCGAAAGAAGGTTTGAAAGAAGCCCCTTTCCTCTTTGAGCTTAGATGTATTTATAGATCAAGAAGTGAGCTAAACGAGCCGCTACGTGTCTTGCCTCTTTTGCGGAGCTCGGACACGTGGAGCTCGATCATTGGAAGTAGTTGCGGCTATAGGATTTGGTCTATTGTTGATCAATAGTATCCTTGAAATTTGTGGCTTTCGTGGCATTCAAGATGAGGTGTATTAAAAGTAGAGCTTTGTCCGGAAGTGATTGACCGCCTTTAATGCCTTGAGAGTCGGGCCAAGTATTGAATGATTCAGCTGAATTTTCCATGCAGATCCGGAGATATCTGGTCGATCCGAATGTCAAGGGAGCGCTAGACTCGGTTGGTCTAGGAGAGTGATTGTGTTGGGGCACTAAACGTCGTTGCTCATAGGAGATTGACTGAATCCAAATCTTTCCTTGGCTTTTTGAAGTACAAATCGTCCTATCGATCGACCGTCCGATGTTGAAAAGTGTGCTTCTTGTCATTGGGCTTCGATTCGTTGAACCGCGACAGCTTTTGCCAAAAAGTTGGTTAACACTTTGCCCCTTAGAATACATCTTTCTTGGTAAAGGATATGTGCTATGAATCTCGTATCGAAGTTCAATGTGCGTGTAGTGATGATTACACCGAACCATATTAAGGCCAGAAGTCCAACGATCCCGATGATTGTATTAAGACTTGAAAACCGACGATCGAAGTGGATCGTATTAAGGTCAGAAAACTGGCAATCATCGAGGACCGTATTAAGGCCGAGAAAGTAATTTTTAGTTTTAGTGGTGAGATTCAACACCTACAAAGACTGTATGGGCCACTCTCGTCTAGAGAGGGATTTGGTCTTCGATTGGGCGAGTATTAACCATACCCGGCTTAAAAATATGGGCGAGCAACAATCACACTTGGCTTAGAGAGGTGGCAGGTATTATCCATACCTGGCTTACAAATATGGCGAGTATCACCCATACCCGGCTTACAGAGATGGCGAGTATCATCCATACTCGGCTTACAAAGATGGCGAGTATCATCCATACTCAGCTTACAGGGTGGCGAATATCGTCCATACTCGGCTTATGGCAAGCGTTAATTATGCTCGACTTATGTAGGATCATTTGGGAAGTTCAACATGTGAAGAGTGCACTTGGTTCAGAGAAGGGGTGAGTATAATCCATACCCGGCTTAGGGAAGTTCTACCATACTCAGCTCAAGGAGTAGGTTTAGTTATGGCGGCAGGCTTGGATCGTACGTTACAGATGATGGCTTAGCACTGACCATATTCGGGTTAGCGAGCATTGGTCGTGCTCGACTTAAATCATTCAAACATAATCCATGCTTGTAAAAGAAAGTTCATTGTTGCTAAAGAGCTATTATAAGAAAATGGAAATAAATTCTAAGAGGACGACCGTTGATTCCATAACATGCCTAGGAGCTAAATCCTAACCTCATTCATGTGTACATCAACATATCCATTTTATTGGAAGAAATAAAAATATATTGAAAATAAGAAATCTAAATCATATTAATTGATGATGATGCCGCGAGTGCTGAGCTCAGGGTCCTTTCCGTTTATAGGAGCTCGAGGACCGGCCTGAGAAGCTTGGGCAGAAGATTGTGGCGCCGTGGCCGGAGTGCTTTTCTTGACGTACTCGGGAAGTTCTCCTGGCCTGACCCTATCCTCGATGAGATCGCATAAGTGCCTGCATTCACTGGTATTGTGACCGGCTATGTTGTGAAACATGCAGTGCTTTCCAGAATCAAGCACTTTCTAAGTTGGCTCTCTTCGAGGAGGTTTTGGGAAAGGTAGGGATCCTCGTACGTCAAGGTAGATGTTGAGCAGGGAATAATTGAGCTCGGTATATTGATCGTACTTGTTTTCTCTTCGGGGTTGTACGTTGTGTTTATTCTTTTCAAAGGCCTTTCGTCTTCCTTTATTCTGACCATTGGAGCTGGATGGACCTCCTTGTTTGGTGGAAAGGACCTCAAGGCTCTCCATCTCAGTGTTGGCATCTTCTTGTTGGAGGAACCGCTCGACCTATGAATAAAAATCTTTAAATGTCCTTGGGGGGGGGGAGGGGTCTATGGTCAAAGAGATTGAGAATTCTGACTGGTTCTGGACACCTACGATGGCAGCCATAAGCACCATCGATGGCTCGGGTCGATCGGCTGATGATATGGCTGTGTTGAATCTTTCGAGGAAGGATCGAAGTGTTTCTCTCGGTCGTTGCTTGATGGAGGTTAGGAACATGGCACTTTTCGGTCGGGAGATGTGAACTTTGAACTGTTCGATGAAGTGGGTGACCAACATGTTCCAACTGCCGATCGACTTCGTTGTTAGCTACTGAAACCGCATGTCGTCTATATCAGTGAGGAAGAGTGGGAAGCACTTGGCAATAAGATTAGCCGATGCGCCAAGCACTTCCATATAGCGCATGTAACGCATGAGATGGATGGTCGGTCCGACCATTGTATGGTTCAATGGCTGGAAACTTGAAGTCCAGAGGATTGCGGGAGCTTCTAATTTCCCTGGTGAATGGGCACTGGTGGATATTATCTATATCCTGCTGAGAGGAAGTTCCCCGGGTGAATCGTTGAATGATGCTTGCAAAATGGCTTTCATCTCCGAGGAGTCGCTGCCATGAATCCAACTCTGCATTTAGGAGAGTTCCAGCACCGAGGTCCAACGAAAGCATGCTCGGAAGGGTGGCTACTGGTTGGGCTCGACCTCTGAGAGTTGAGTGAAGGTGAGGGCGAGGGTCCATCGCAGTTGTTGGCTCTGGAAAGACTGACTCCTCTTGAACCTGATGAGAATTGGTCCGAGCCATGCCCGCGATGGAAGGTCCTGGCTAATCCAGCATAGCATGTGATGTTCGGGGCTCCTTGGTGCCTCTACCCGAGATGATGTTAGAAGGATCTACGGTAGTGTTTTTCTCTGCCATGGTGAGAAACGGTATGGTAGAGTTGTCTCCCTGGTTCAAAAGGAAGGCCCTACCAGCTCTTGGATGAAGGAGAGGCAGCATAAGACGAGTCTGCTGTAAGATGTTGGGTTGTAATGGGAATGGCATTGATCATGTTTGGCCCAACAGTTGCTCGATTGGTCTAGGGGGTCGAGTTGGTCCTCGGAGTAGAGGCAATATGGTCGAACGACCTAGATCTTGATCGCGGGCCTCTTGTGAATCTGCAGTTGTGGCTGCGCTAGTTGCTGGAAGCGATACTCCTGCCTGTAATTGGTCGGGAGGTGGAGCCGAACCAGGAGAAAGCAAAGGTGTGATCCGATCTGGGGCTTGGATTTCTATAGACCAAAGATCAGTTATAGCCCCAGTTCTGGTTGGTGGAGGGATTGATGTTAAATCGTTAAATCCCATCTCCATTCGGCCGAGAAGGCGATCCATCAACTGTTGTTGTTCAATGAGTTTACCCTGAGATGTCATCTGACCTCTAAATTCAGCCATAACCTTATCTATGTCGTCTCGGGTAATATATCGGGACAATCTTCATGAGAGGAGGCTTCCAAATTTTCTTCTGCAGCGATTGTGTCCGCTGCATCGGCATTTGTGGGGTGGGAAGATGTTACATCTTTCTTCCGCTTGTTTACTATGGATCAAAACTTGCTGAAGATCGTAGAGTATGTTGGTGCGTGCACCCCTATCTGGCGCGCCTAAGTGTTGATGTCAAAAGTTGGTCACTAGTGACAGTCAACCCCCAATTGTGTGAAGAACACATAAATAACAATTATGGAATATGGTAAAATAAAAAAAATAGGGAACACTCAAGACTTTTTATAGTGGTTCCGCAAAGATGGTGCCTACATCCACTTTATATATATTGATTTCTTTTGATTACAAGTACAATGCTTTTTCTATTTGAGAAAAAGAAGAATAGGCTATTTTGGGAGTTAGCCGGCGAGAGCTTAAAATCAAAAGACTTAAGTGGAGATATGAGGATCCGAAATAAGGTCTGAAAGAAGCCCCTTTCCTCTTTGAGCTTGGATGTATTTATTAATGAAGAAGTGGGCTAAACGGGTCGCCACGTGTCTTGCATCTTTTGGAGAGCTCGGACACGTGGAGCTCGATCATTGGAAGTAGTTGCGGTAGGACCCGGTCTACTGCTGATTAATAGTATTCTCGAATATTGTGGCTTTTGTGGCATTCGAGATGAGGTGTATTAAAGGTAGAGCTTTGTCCGGAAGTGGTTGACCGCCTTTAATGCCTTGAGAGTCGAGTCGAGTATTGAATGAGTCAGCTGAATTTTCAATATAAATCCGGAGATATCTGTTCGATCTGAATGTCAAGGGAGTGCAAGACTCGGTTGGTCTGGGAGAGCAATTGTACTGGGGCACGAGACGCCGTTATTCGTAGGAGATTGACTTGGGCCAAATCTTTCCTAGGCTTTCTAAAGTACAGACTGTCCTATTGGTCGAGCAACCAATGTTGAAAAGCGTGCTTCTTGTCATTGGGCTTCGATTTGTTGAACCGCGACAGCTTTTGCTAAAAAAGTTGGTCAACATGAGAGTATAGACTTAAGAACGTTGACGTATTAGGATGGGGTCTTAAGAGGCTAGGGTCTGCCTCAGGGTTATAAGAGATCATAAGAATCCATCTTTAATAGGGCCATAAGTGATCAAGAACGCCCACCTCGTTGGGTCTTTAACCTAACTACAGTAATGAGCATTTGACTTGGATATCCACCTCAGTGGTTAGATATTTTGTGTTAGTGTGAATGTTTTTGTGCTGCGTAGACATACCTTGATATATGTAACCTGCCAAATCTAGGGTATGGAATTTAAGTAAATACTATATTTCATTCACACAGAACTTTATGTTCTGACCCCTCTCCTTAACGTATCAACATGTCAGTTGGTACTGTAGATTCTATGGACGAAGCAATGATGGAGGCTGAAGATGAGAACGGAGATATTATACTATTATTAGTTATCATTATTGTATTTCTTATGGAAACTTTTGATAATGGATTCATTGATGTACGTATGGAACAAATGTATTTTTGACAGTCTGTGTTTGAATTATGTGGTTTTAATAAAGTGGTACATCATATTTTTAATATGATATTTTCTCATTCCGCTGTATGAGATTTCCATAATGAAATGTCTATATATTATTCTATGCAAATGTAATTCCTTACAGAAACCAACAACCATTTTAGAATGGCTCTAAGTTTTGATGGGCCTTTTCTAGGTCGAAATTTAGGCACATTTCGGGCGGGTTGATACATTTGGTATCAGAGCATAGGTTACCCGTTTATAAGGGAGTTATACGTATGAGAGGCATATTTGTATGTTGAAAAAGGGTTTTCAAACTATATATATAATATATATTTACCACAATAAGCATACGCATATATACTAGGCAACTTTATCGTTTTCTTTCCTTTTCAGCTTAAATACTATCTCAGGAATATCCATTAAAGGATTCTTCCTTTTCTTTCCAGATAGTAGAATGGCTGATAATCCTATTGAGAAGGGAAACCAGGAAAGGCCTCGATACTTGCCAGAATGGTTCCAACAGTATCTCCGTACAGTGGAACAAGTCCCTGTTGCTAATCCCGCCCCAGCGGTGCCTGCAGCTCCTGCCGCTAAGGTATCCTTTGACCTTTCTTACTTCTTTAAGAGCTTCATGAATCTTGGAGGGAAATCGTTCACTGGAAAGGAGGGCTTTACTAATGCCCAATCTTGGATAACGGACTGCGAACGAATTTTCGAAGCTACTAGATGGCCTGATGGAGTAAAAAAAGGATTGCGACTTTGCACTTGAAAGAGGATGCCCTTGAATGGTGGTATTTAGTATCTGGAGAGAATGAGAGCCGAATATTTACATGGGTCGAATTCAAAACCCATTTTGAAGCAAAGTTCTTGCCAAGAGCAGAGATGACGATCCATTTGGAGAAATTTATCCACCTTAAGTGAGGAAGCTTAAGCTTGAAAGAGTATGTGGCCAAGTTCATCGAATTGAGTAAGTTTGGTAGGGGTTTAGTAGGCACCCCAATGAACAAAGCCTTGAGGTTTGTTAAGCGGTTGAACTCCCCACTGAAGGAAACTTTATTAACACAAGTTATGTTTGGGGCAACTTTTAAAACCCTAGTAGAGACAACTATCCTATGCACGGCCGAAGGCTCCAAAGAGAATAAGGAAGGTAAGAAGGGAGAAGGAAGTTCCAATAATAATAATAAGAAGAAGGAATGGTGGAAGAACAAGAAGAAAGGGGACAAATTCAAAAAGGAAGCTAAGACTTGTACGAGGTGCAGCCGCAAGGGCCATGAGGCCAAGGATTGTAGGACTTCGTTGGCGAAGAAGGAATTCAAAGGAAAGTGTTTCAACTGTCATGAGGAAAGACACATGTCTAAGGACTACCGAAATCCCAAAGTTATCCGAAGTGTTCAGAATTATGCAATAGAGGCAACACCAATTGAAAGACGACCCCCACGAGACCAAGGACAACCAGCACTTTAAGGTATAACTTTTTGTTTTAGGAATTTTTGTATACACCTTGTTCGATTTTCGGAGCGACTCATTCTTTTATCTCTAAGAGACTAGTTAATATGTTGAACCTTCTCATATCTATCTCTAGTAATCGAATAGAGGTGGCCAACCCTATCGGAGGATCTAAGTATCTTGAGTTATTTTGCAAAGACCTAGTATTGAAGATCGACGATGTTGAATTCCTTTGCAAAGCGTATGCGTTGGATTTTATGGGGTAAGACCTTATCCTATGTATGGATTGGCTATCATTTTATGGGGCCATCCTAGATTGCGACAAGAGAATCGTTCGTCTTAGGAGCCGAGGAGGATGTGGTGTGAGTATCCCTTGTAATGTAAGGAACAAGGATAAATCCTTATTATATTCCTTATCTCCTAGTTCAGAAGGACCATCTTCGGTCCCTATAGTATGTGAGTTCTTGGATGTCCTTGAGGAAGTCACGGGACTTCCACCCCACAGAGGAATCTTTTTTCGTATTGACCTTGAGAAGGATGCTAGACTAGTAGCATTACCCTTAAGGCATATGGAGCCTAAAGAAAGAAGGGGATTGGATAAGTAGATTTCAGAATTACTACAGTAAGGATTCATTCAACGAAGAACCTCAGAATAGGGTGCACCTGTCGTGTTTGCTACCAAAGAAGATGGAACTTTAAGACGTGTGGATTATAGTGAACTTAATAAGTTGACCAAGAAGAATAGGTAACCCTTACCTAGAATCGATGATCTTTTTGACCACTTGGGGGGAGCCCGAGTATTTTTTTCAATTAGACCTTACCACTGGATTTCACCAGTTAAGAATTGTGGAAGACAGTAAGGATAAAAATACATTTAGGACGCCAGATGGATTGTTCCATTGGGAAGTTATGCCCTTCTTATTGACGAATGCACCTGCCTTCTTTGTTTACCTTATGAGTAGAATGTTTAGGGGCATTCTAAATAAGATTGTGGTAGTCTTCTTAGACGATATCCTTATATTTTCAAAAGACCATAAAGAGCCTGAAAATCACTTAAGACAAGTTCTAGGGATATTAAGAAAGAACCAACTGAAAGCAAAATTCTCAAAGTGCCATTTCTTGAGGGAAGAAGTTAGATTTTTAGGGCATATTGTGTCAAGTGAAGGTTTGGCTGTAGACCCCACAAAGATCAAGGCAATTAAGGAATGAAGGATGCCTCGAAATGCTACGAAAGTAAGAAGCTTCCTTGGATTGGCTGGATATTATCGAAAATTCATTAAATACTTTGCAAAGATTTCTACTCTGTTAACCCAACTAACAAAGAAGAATCTGGTATTTTCTTGGAGTAATAAATGTGACGTAGGCTGTAAGAAATTAAAGGAAGTATTAACTAGCGCGTCAGTCCTAATTATACACAATGGATCGAAACTGTTTACACTGATGCATGCAGAACCGATTTAGGAGCGGTTATTATGCAAGAAGGAAGAGTAGTTGCTTATGCTAGTAGACAACTCAAGGATCCAGAGATGAGATACCCAGTTCATGACCTTGAGTTAGCTGCAATAGTGTTCGCCCTTAAAATGTGGAGGCATTATCTTTTAGGGGAGAAATTTGAACTTTTTACTGACCATAAATCCCTAAAGTATTTATTTTCTCAACGTGACCTAAACTTGAGACAACAACGGTGGATGTAATATGTTGCCTCATTTGACTTCATGATCCAATATACCTCGGGAAAATGAAATGTTGTGGCAGATGCGTTAAGTAGGAAACATGCAACCTTGAATGCGATCTCATAATGGAAACAATTAGAGTTTCCCTAAAAATTTAATTTACAACCTTCGCCAATGACTTCAAATGGTTTTCTTAGAACTATGATTATTAGAACTACTCTAAAAGAGAGGATTCGAAGTACGTAAGACCTTGACAAAGAATTAAGGAGCTTAAAGGAGAAAGTGGGAAAGAAGGAGACCTTTCCCCACTCGATTAGATATTCAATTGGCGACGACGGAAGTTTACTTTGGGATGGATAACTTTACATCCCTAAAGATGAAAGATTGAGGATAGAAATTCTAGAGGAGTGCCATAAGTCAAAGATGACCATACACCCCGATGGAAATAAAAATGTATAAAGATATGAAAAGGAATCTCCATTGGGAAGGAATGAAGAGAGATGTAGTCGAGTTCATAACTAAGTGTTTGACATGCCAGAAAGTAAAAGCAGAGCAAGGAAAGCTCGGAGGATTATTACTATTTTTAGAGATTCCTATGTAGAAGTGGGAACATATTTCCATGAACTTTGTTGATGGACTTCGTAGAAGCCAAAATGGAAATGAGGCTATTTGGGTTGTGGTAGACCGTTTAACCAAAAGCGTCCATTTTATACCAATCAAGAAGACGAGGACTGCAATCGCATTAGCCCAACTATATGTCAAATAAATAGTCAAATTACATGGTATCCCATCCAATAAGTGAGAGATAGAGATCCCTTGTTCACAAGTGAATTTTGGAGAAGCCTACAAGCAACATTGGGAACGACCCTCCACCTAAGCACGGCCTATCATCCGCAGACTGATGGCCATACGGAAAGAGTAAATCGGCTCTTGGAAGACTTGCTCACAGCTTGCATCATCGACTTTAGAGGAGTTTGGGATCAACACTTACCGCTCGTAAAGTTCACTTACAACAATAGTTTTTAAGCGACGATTAGTATGGGCCCTTTTGAATCCCTTTATGGGAGGCCAGGAAAATCACCAACTTGTTAGTGGGAAACTACCGGCAAGGTTCTACTCGGACCAGACTTCGTCCATGGTTCCGCGTAGAAGATATCCTTATTAGGCAGAGGATGAAGGCAGCCCAAGACCGTTAGAAATCGTATGCCAATAAATGAAGGAGGGAACTTGAGTTTAATGTTGGAGATTTGGTATACGTAAAAGTATCCCCTCTCAAGAAGACCATTCAGTTTGGAAAGACTAGGAAGTTGTCTCCTAGATTTATTGGACCTTCGGGCATCATCGAGAAGATAAGATCTTTGGCTTATCGATGGATCTCCCAGAGCGTCTATCGGGAATCCAAAATGTTTTTCATGTATATCATCTAAGGAAATGCTTTCATGATTCTACTACTAGACTCAAGCTTAATGATACTGGGGACACAGAAAAACTCGAGTTGGAGTCCAGGGTGCCCCATGCCACTGCAAGGATTGTATAGCACTGAATCAAGAGACTCCGCGATAAAACTGTTCGCCTCGTCCGAGTACAATGGGGAAATGATCCCGCAGAAAGCACATGGGAGACCGAGGATAAGATGAGACAGACTAACCTAGAGCTTTTCTCGGGTAATTTTTCCTCAAAATAACGTTTATGGATGCATCATGATTGCTAGATTGGATGTTAGGAATTGGATGCAACACCATTGCACAACACACTTATATAATATGCATAATTAGGTTGTTTTGCATACATAATGCATCACTTATTATACCAACACGTTAGGATTAAGCTCACTTTAGTGGGCCTTCAGTTCATAATCACCGCGAGTCATGGATGTTTATGGATGAATTAAAATATAACATGGATGTACAACATGGATGTTTAGAGCGATTAGTGTTTTTCTCCCCTTCAAAAAGATTTCGGGATGAAATTTACTTTAAGGGGGGAAGAATGTAACACGCCGTAAAATATACCTGAAAACATAAATATTAATAATTAATACAAATAAAAAATTTAATAATAAAATGTAAAAATGCTAGAAAATGAGATTTTGTAGATTTATGAATTTGGATACGAAATCTTTATTTGGATTCGTGGCGAAATTCAGAACCGTTTTCATATATAATATGCTAAAAATGGTGATAGTATGAAGAAGTTACAAGCAAATGAAACTAGACAATAAATGATTTAATATAAATATATATATATGGTCAGATAAATAATATATATATATATATATATATATTCAATAAATAAAATAAATATGGACGAGTTTGAATTTAAAATGAAGATAAGGAGGGGACAAGGAATACTGTAAACATGGAAAGATATAAAGCAAATAAATAAACATTATATTTAATTTAACACCTCAGCCCCACATACATTTATTGGACATTTCAGCAACCAAAAGGTCGACCGCCCTCCTAGAATGGGTGTCGACCGCCAGTCGACCGCCCTTCTAGTGGTTAGATCGACCGCTTGGCGGCTGAAACGCCTAATAACACTAGGTTTGGTTAGGTTTTTAGGGGTAAAATATATTAATGGACGACTAGGATTATATCTAAAAAATCCAATGGCCCAAGCTTACACAAGCAACTATATATAGACCCCTAGACCTCACAGCTAAACCATAGCCATCTTTCTCCATTGTACCTCTACTCTGCCTCTACTGCCATTGATTCCAGAATTAGGTTTATCATCTTCTTCTAATCTATTGCTCTTTCTCTCTAATCTTTTTTAATAGATCTAGGTTAGAATATATTCTTAGAATCATATGAAATATATATATATATATATATATAAGAATTTAATTAATTTATTCTTGTGTATATATAGATCTCTAGAGTTGGAAATTGCACCCAAAAGGCACAACAATGTCTGATCTACGCCGTTCAAATCAATGTAAGTGGAATATTGTATTTCCTTAGGCATATTCTACTTTTTGTAGATTAACATATTGATTTGTATGCCTAAGAGGATTTGGTACAACGATAATATGAAAATACAAAACCCCCAAATCCTTTATTTTTGTGTATTGTGCAAGAATTGTCAATTTATTGGGTTTATGGATCTTGGTCTTAGTAGTGAATTAAGAACAAAAAATGGTGATGTGCTTCTATTTTATGCAATTTATCCTTATGTCTAAATATTTGATTGTTACCTAAAAAGATTTAGATTTGGTTTGATTCATTATTTGATTAGGTTTGGGTTTTATTCTGAATCCAAACATATTCAAATTTGAAGCCTATCAAATATGAATGTTTTTATGTGCAATATATAAAAAGGGTAAATTAAAGTTTATGTATATACATGTATATATTTATGTACACACACACACACACACACATATATATATATATATATATATATTATACTCTGTTCTCGGTCCATTACTAAAATCATTCCAATAAGCCTAGGGTGCAAGTTGAAATTTGTATATATGTTGTATTTTCCACTCACCGCTATTTGTTATTATACAATTATGCCATCATGCCTTAAATGTAGCGGTCAAAACATGGAAATTAACTATTATACCTTAAACTTAGGACAAGTTGACAATTTTTATCTCGTTAGAACGTTCTTTTGTTCATACAAAAATTAGCATTATTTATACATTTTAAATATTATACTTATATGGTTTAATTAACGTAATTAGCGAAATAATGACGTAATAAATGCGATTAGGATAGGATTCGAATTTGAAATGTCCCCACATATATATTGATTGCTTGTGTGTATGTATAGAATGGCTTTACATATATTGATAGTGACACACAAACACGAGGTTAGTTGACATTTGTGGTATAAGCCTGCCCAAAACCAACCGACAAATCCAATAACCACAAGTAGGCCTAACTAATGTGAGAGGTCTGGGTGTCATGGGACATTCAAACTTAGTATACTATGACACGAGGTTAAACCTACTTGTAGTAGAAGCCTGCCCAGAACTGCCCGGCATATCCAACATCTACAAGTGTACGACTTAATGTGAGAGGTCTAGTGTGTGTGTGTATATATATCTATATCTATTGTGTGTGAAAATAGGCAAGTTTACTTCACCTTGATAAGATCTTAAGTGGCTGACTCTCTACCTATCTAGTTTGGGTCTTAAGTGGTTAGGACTAGGATCCCCTCCGAAGGTTTATTCCTTGGAGAGGAACTAAAATTATGGGATTCACCCTTATTAGATTCAAAGTAAGTCTATGAGTCCTCCTTCTCTAAAGTAGTTAGGCATAGCGGTAATGGAGTAGGGTAGCTCACGAGAGATGTCCACTTCCTCTAGAAGTTTGTAGGGGCTCAACTAGGGACTGGACTGGTTTATAAAAGATATATGGCCATAACATGCTCACCAACTGTCTAAGGGAAGTCTTAAGCGACACAAGTGTTCTACCGTAATATCAGTTAAGTGGTAACGTTCGCAATACTACTTCTCATATTACAAGTGAGAGTATAGACTTAAGAACGTTGACGTATTAGGACGGGTCTTAAGAGGCTAGGTTCCGCCTCAGGGTTATAAGAGATTATAAGAATCCACCTTTAATAGGGCCATAAGTGTCCGAGAACGCCCGCTTCGTTGGGTCTTTACCCTAAATACACTAATAACCGATTTACTTGGATATCCATCTCATTGGTTAGATACTTTTTGTTTGTGTGAATGCTTGTGTGTTGCGTAGACATACCTTGTAACCTGCCAAACTAGGGTATAAACTTTAAGTAAATATTATATTTCATTCACATAGAACTTTATGTTCTGACCCTTCTCCTTAACATATCCAACAGGTCAGTGGGTGGAGTAGATTCTATGGACGAAGCTATGATGGAGGTTGAAGACGAGAACAGATATATTATGATATTATTTGCTATATCATTGCAGTATTTCTTTTGGAAACTTTTGATAATGGATTTATTGATGTACTTATGGAACAAATGTATTTTTGACAGTCTGTGTTTGAATTCTGTGGTTTTAATAAAGTGGTACATCATATTTTTAGTATTATATTTTCTAGTTCCGTTGTGTGAGATTTCCATAACGAAATGTCTATATATTATTCTGTGCAAATGTAAATCCTTACAGGAACCAACGACTCATTTGGAATGGCTCTACGTTTCGATGGGCCTGGTACATCATATTTTTAGTATTATATTTTCTCGTTCCGTTGTGTGCGATTTACATAACGAAATGTCTATATATTATTCTATGCAAATGTAAATCCTTACAGAAACCAACGACCCATTTGGAATGGCTCTAAGTTTCGATGGGCCTTTTCTGGGTCGAAATTTAGGCCCATTCCAGGCGGGTTGTTGCAGGCCTAGAATGTGAGATCTCCTCAGTCTCCTCATAGTCACCTCCACCTTACTCCCAACCTACCTCATCGGGGACTAGCTTCTCCTCTATCCAAAAGTCGTCAGGCTCATCATCACTCTCGTGATCAAGCCAATAGACTACCACATCATTGGGGTTATCCTCATCATCTGCATCATACCTGCTGCCTTGATCATTAGATCCATCTCTGGCTCGATCGCCTCATCCTACTCTGGAGCAAGATCCCAAACTAGTGGGTCCTTAAGGGCTACATGTTGAGCTAAATCATCAATCACAATATCCATCTCCTGTCCCAGTTGCTGCTCATGACATACGGGTTCATCTAGCTCCGGCTGCTGTAGTGCGGGTAAATCTAACTCTGGCTCATAGTGCACAATCTCTAGGGCAATCTCGGGAACATAATCAGGAATAATCTCGACCATCGAAGGTGGCTAAATGTCTATTACTGGGGATTCTATAGGAATTCAATCCCCTGTCACAACATGGCCATCAGCATCAAACTCAAATCCATCGTCATCAGCCAACATCCAATCATCATGTGCTCCCGAATCCTCAAACTCATCTGAGACTAAGTCCATAGAAGCATGATTTGAATCATAGTCTAAATTAATGACCTCTAGTGGTTTGTAAACCGAGGTAGCATTTGACATGTACTCGCTAGCACTGCTGCGACTAGAAAGACTATCAACGCTATCAACATACTGTGAGGCCGAAGAACTATCATCCAAGCTGTCGGATGAACTAGTAGATGTAGAAGACTATAGAAATATGCTACATACTGCATAACCAGCAGCTGCTTACCCTTCTACAATTTTAAAATAGGGAGCTTCTAATCAGTAGCAAATTTAAAACACTCCCTTTTTAAATAAAATGACAAGTAAGTTTTGTGTATATTCACTATCCCAAATCGTGAATATAACCCCTTTTATAAATTTTAACTTAACGTGTGCCAGAATTTGTCGACTGTCCAAAATCGCCGAAAATTCTGTTTACTTATTCTAATCAAATATCTTACATACTTAAACTAGCTGTCAAACATCACATTCAATAATCAGTTAATTGATTAACTTTTCAAATTTATATATTATCAAAACATATATCTTTTATATACTTAAAGTATGGTTTCAAAGTCAAATTTTATATATATATATGTATAATAATCACAAATATGCCTCTCATATATATAAATTCTCAACTCATCCTAGGGCATTACTAACCACATCTCTAATAAGTCGCTCATTCTAGGATACTACTGATCCTGTCTCTATTGAGTATTCTTTTATAGGATGTTACTAATCCTATCTCCGATGATTCTTTTCATCTTTTTCTAAGGAGTCGTAACCCCAAGGATTTGTAAACAAAAGCTCTGATATCAAACTGTAACGTCTCGAAAATCCCTAACTTTAGAATCGACCATAAGCCACACAGGTCCGATCTAAAAGGTAGAAATCCTCGAACCATTATGGGATACAATACATTAGATCAAACACAAAAGAACATTTCATTGTTATTTCAAAAAAGTTACATCGGGGTGTAGAATATATCAGAGTACAATGCAAATATCAGAGAAAAATAATTTACAATACACACTGGAAAACATAAATACATTCAGCGGAAGACTATAAACTAATTCAGAGTATATCTCCAGCCATAATCCAGGATCATGCTTTAAAATATCCGCAAAACCAAAACTCCTAGCTACCCATGTGGAAGATAAGGGCACCCAGAGTTTAGGTGGGAAACAATAAACTCCAGGTCAGCCATGGGACTGGTGTGAGAACCAAAAATATATATTATACTTTATATTAAAGTTGGGTAAATTACGGGACCACGCCGTATAACACGGAACGAGTTTCCTCCACATGAATACCATAAATAAAAACTCACAATGCTTTTTAAAATATGAAGCTATTATAAGACTCAAGTCCTATCACACAATGCAACCGTAAACTAAGTTGAATGAGATGAAAGAACTACACTGAGGGATTCAAGTTTCTTACCCATGTTCTTTTGATAAGTATTTCTTCTTTGATACTCTATCAGTAGCTTCTTCCTTTGATTAGGGACTTCCCTCTGGTATATCGTCAGGAAGTGTAGACCTTATGACTTGAACTTATAGATGATAGGATGCAGATGAAACATGTGTTTGAGACATGTTATGTTTGATGGTTGCAAGTGGATGCACGTGTTTTCTAGTGGATGCAGTGGATGCATACACACACACTAGGCACTAGATTAGGGATTGACTGAACTAGGACAATTACATATTTCATATGGATGTGTGTGCATTTTAATTTATTTTCACTATGGATGAAAAAAATGGTTGAATCATCACTTGGATGTTGCATTTTGGTGAATGGTTATTGCACACAAATAGAATTTTATATGTATCATTAGGATTCTCTTGCATACATATTGAATACATGGAACTAACATAATTGCATTAAGGAGGTCAGTTGTATTAGTAAACCACTTGATTTTTGCATTAGCTTAGGGACACATACACGACACCTTTGCGTATGTTCATATAAAGCATTAGAAATTTTAAGGACATTGGATACCAATGGTTGATTGTTGAGTAAATGGGAGCAGATAATGGTTGATAACATTCATAACATTTTTTTAGCCTTGGAGATTTCGGGGACGAAATCCATTAAGGAGGGGATAATGTAACAATCCAAATTATTAACAAGCAATAATTAATTAATTACTGATAAAATAAATATTAATCAGAAAAATATTAAGAATTAAGCAAAAATAATTTCACCGTTGCGTCGATTACGAAATTCTGATTTAGATAGACTTTTAGTTTGCGTAAAACAGATGAGAAATGAATAATCTATGATCAATCAAAAGTTTAAAATTAAATTAGAAGATTTAATTAATAAAAGCAATAATAAATGGGCGACCCAGCCCGTATATGGGTCTACCTCTGTGTCAACCCATGGGTTGACACATGTGTCGACCCATATACAAGGTAGGTCGACCCATATACGTGTCAGACACGTTTTTGGCCTGGCACGATGTTAAGCCCGTGTTGAACCTTTTTGGAGTTTTATTTGCTGATGTGTCTTCTAAGGTTAAGATTAAAAACCTACAATCTAATGGCCTAAAATCTAAACATAAAATACAATGTCCCTTGACATAAAATCCAATGATCCTGGACACCTAACTCTGTTATAAATGGCCTCCAAAACCTAACCTAGTCTTCACTACTCCATTTCTCTACCTCTCTCCAATAACCTTCTTCTCAAATATAATGGAGCATTGGGGGTATGGTTCTACACATATTTCTAGGGGATATTCATAGATAGAGAGGACCTACAGAAACTTATTGGATTTGCTATAATTTTGTGTGAGTATTACTGTGATTATAAGATTTCTTCCAAGTTGAGGTAAAAATTGATATAATAGTTTTTACAGTGTTTTAAATCTTTCTATTCAATTGTTGTTTATTTACAGATCCAGTTATACGTAATTCATTTCTTTGTAAATAATTCTTTTAGATCATATTTTTGTTCCTGTTCTTCCTTTTTGTCTATTTCAATAAATCCATTACTGTAATTTATTTCAGTAATCTACATCTTTGTTCATCGTACGAGATTTTATTGTAGTTATGCCATTAGCTCTATTTTTATTTCAGATATATTTCTGTTCATCTGAGCCTAGGCCATACGAGAGTCTAGGCCATTTCCTTTTTATTTCTAACATTTGAGTTTAAGCCTTTTATGCCTAAACCTTTCAATTGTTCTTATTTTGCGCAAATTAGGTTAAACCACACAATAAGACGATAATAACACAATTGGATAATAATAATAAGGTATAAAAAGGATTAATCGAGGCTTAGTAAATTTATACAATAATGAGTATAAAAGAGGCATGTTGAAATATGATTGAAAGATGTAATCAACACACAAACTGTAATATTTTAAAGATAATGAAAATTAGTAATTTTGGGCATATTGGAAATTAATGAATACTATATTCCGATAATGGATTGTAAATTAGAATTAATTACGCTTAATTAGACATTAAGTGACATGCAATTTGGAAAACATGTTAATTTGACATTAATTTGGAAAACATATTAATTTGACATTAATTTGGAAAACATGTTAATTTGATATTAATTGGAAAACATGTTATTTTGACATTAATTTGGAAAAAATGTTAACTTGACATTAATTTGGAAAACATGTCATTTTGACATTAATTTAGAAAACATGTTAATTTGATATTAATTTGGAAAACATGTTAATTTGATATTGATTTGGAAAATATGTTAATTGTACTTAATTTAACATTAAGTAACATGTATCTGGAAAACATGTTAATTAAAATAAATTGTACTTAATTTGACATTGAGTAACCTGTATTTGGGTAAACATGTTAATTGGAATGAATTATACTTAATTTGACATTAAATAACATGTATCTGGAGAATATTTTAATGAATGACACTTAATTGAGCATTAAGTAACTTGTAACCTGTATATGTAAAACATTTGAGCAAGATCGGTCTGACTTGGGGAAGAGTTGTATAAAAAGATTGCATTTAATTAGAAAAGTTAATTACAACCAAGGAATATAACATAAGATCATATTAAGCTTATTAATGAACTTAAACCTGTCTAATTAATAATCTAAGGAGTCCATTCCGGTGAGATATAAGGGGCTCATAGAAATCTTAGTTATAACTTGGGGACAAAATCTTGGGGTGACTTATGTCAAGTGCTTGCTTGTGTGGAACCCATATCAATCAGTATCCCTATTGTTATCATCTCGGAGCCTCTCTCTAGTAGAGGCTAGGGCGCACTTTACCAATCTGGATAGTAAGAGGTTCAAAACTAGAGGTGGGTACGAGCGTGTTCCGGCGGATTCATGAGCATGCATGGTTCCGAACAGGGAGGATAAGGCGATGTAACGCCTGTGATTAATGATGTGTCTTTTTAGTTGATGGGTTCGAGATTGATAACCCTGATTGCCATGGCTGGCACGGGTTAATCACGTTTGGATAGCCAATCGATGGGTAGCATTAGAAAATTCTTTCCTAATTACTTATTTTTGTCTAAATCTTTAGAAGTGAAAAACAATCAATCTGCTTGATACGATCATTGTGTTTTTCATAAGAATAGCCAATCCTTATTATCAGTTCATATCAGTTATTGTTCACCTTTAGATATGTACAAACGCTTACCTTTTTATGACACTAGAACCACTATTTATCCATTTTTCTTAACTTAGCAGTCGAGTTATTAACCATAGCTGCTCACCAGGCTTTATGTCTGACCCATTTCCTTTCTTCCTTTCTCTTCTCTTTCCTCCAGGCTTATAGGAAGAAAGTGTACTGTTCATATTTCTTTGTTGATTTTGTCGTGATGGATTTCTGCAAAAGATGTATTACTTCTTGTTCTCTTTCCAAGGTTTGGTTGTACGTTTTTGACTATTTGGGGGATAATATTATTTTACTATGATATTGCTTTTGACTAAGATTTTGAGACATAACACTTTGTAACTATTTGGTTAATTAAGACAAAGATGGTTCTGTATTTTAAACATTAAAGATTCTTCTTCCGCTATAAGTTTATTATTTATTGTCTTGTGAAATCTTAGTCTTTGTGATGTTTTATGTCTTTATATCAACAATGCTCCATATTTTCTTAATGAAATACTCGTACGGACGACATTAAGGAATGTGGGGTGTTACAACATTTGTCAAACTTTTAAGTGTTTTTACCTTGCAGCGCCTATATATTTCAACAACAATGCTATCTTTTGTCAATTTAAATCAAACGATTAAATTCGACGACTCTGGTTGACAAAATATGATGATCTCGATTAACTTATGTTACTTAAGAACTTAAATAAAATTATTTTTTCCAATAATCTATATCAAAAATATCACACCTAAAATGGTTTTGTAAATATGAATTTAAACAATCCATTTTAACGAAAGTCGATATATTTTTGTCAATATATTTCACCACAATAATTTATAGTTTTGAATAACTATTTATTAAAGTGAATTCAATATCCAACTTAACATCATTAAATTAAAATTTTCAAATGTTTAAATCAACTTAAATCTGTCAAGTTATAAAATCTTGTTTGTGACAAATTTTTAACATTTAACCAAACCCGGTTTTGACAAAAGTTGATATTTTTTGTCAATGTATTTTACCGTTGAATTCCATCATTTTAAACAAGTTACTTTATTATTCACACTTATTTATTATTCACACTTATTTCGACAAAAATCCTTCTTTTGAAAAATTTGTTAATCGCTATAAATTTGATAAAACTTAATCTTAATATCAAATTTAGCATATCATATCTTTGAAATCAAATAAAAAATTCAAAAATCTTTTGAATTAGTTTAAATTAAGTTAAGCTCAGAATCTGGGTTGTTACTAATTTTGTGTTAAGTGAATTCAAATTTTTTGCTACTCGCAAGTTGTGATATTCCAAGTGAGAAGGGAATTCCAAACGAAAGGAGTAATACTGGCACCTTATCTCAGTTGGGTCCAAAAGTGTTTGGCAAGTTTCGAGTATTATACCTACCCTCACTTCTCCCGCAAACATAACAAAAAAGACTGATTCCTTAGTGAAGTTGGTCAGTTCTAGAGATGCGCAACTAAGGGGTCTAGTACCCGTAGAAGTTCTTAATGCTCCTAGTATCAACCAGATGGAAGTTGATTAGTTACAAGAAATGGAATCGGAGAAGGAGTCTTGGATGACTCTGATCTAGAACTTCTTATTGCTAGGGACCCTCCCCGAAAGAAAGAGTGAAAATCAATCTATCCTCAGACAAGGAGCATGTTGAGTCATACAAGAGAATACAATGTACAATTGTAGTTTCTCGACCCTTTTGCTCTGATGCATCACCCACAAAGATATTAAGCACGTATTGTGGGAAGTTTATGAAGGTAAATGTGGTGATCACACAGAGCGACAGACCTTGTCAAAGAATATACTCCATTAAGGATATATTTAGCCTATCTTATTCGAGATGTAGCTCCCTAATCATGAAGAAGTGACAAATGTTAGAAATTTTCCAAGATTCTAAGAGCCCCTAAGGGTGAGTCCTTGGCCATTCACAATCTGTGGTGTTGACATTATCTGTTCTTTGCTAATTTCTTATGGTGGAGCCAAGTACGCTATAGCCACGATTGATTACTTCACCAAGTGAGTGAAGGCTAAGCCATTGACAACCATTACTACTAAGAAAGTAATCAAATTAATTGTGTGAAACATCATACAACGATTCGACATCCCTTGGATGATTATAACCGATAATGGAATCTAATTTGATAGCACTAGTTTTTGAGATTTTTGTACTCCCCACCTCTTTGATAAACGATACTTGGTTGTCACTCATCCTCAGTCAAACAGGCAGGTCGAAGCCATCTATAAGATCATCAAGTTTATCCTAAAAAAGCATTTGGAAAGAGAAAATGAGCAGATGAACTACCGTTAGCATTGCAGGCTTATAGGACTACCTATAAATCAACAACCGGGCACACTCCTTTCCGGTTGGTTTATTGGTTGGAAGCAGTCACCCACGTCGTGTTGGAGGTCCCTTTTATTGAACAACATACTATGATCCTTTATCCAACAAAAAGCTCCTTTTGGAATCTTTAGATATAGTTGATGAAAAGTGCAAGGAAGCCGACCTTCGTGTAGCAGCACAAGCACAACGGGTCCTTCGATACTACAACTCCCAGGTTTGACCTAGAACCTTTAATGTGGGCGGCCTCGTCTTGAAACACGTCTTCCCTGGCCCTGTACACTTAGACCTAAAGCGGGAAGGATTATCTTCCGTTCAAGTTAATCTTGCAAATGGAACCTATAAGCTAGTGACTGTGGATGACATTGAATCACTAAGGGCCTAAAAAAGCAACCTCCTCAGGCGTTACTTCACCCAGTGTTGTTTCATGTGTTGGATATGTATATAATTTGTAAATATTATAATTGAATGGTGCATCTTTAGCTCACTCATCCTTTGTTATTAATGAAGATCTTCGTTTGTGGAAATTTATTCTATCAAGAACAATTAATCGAGAGATTGAGACACGAACAGATGATGTTTATATGTATTGAGTATAAATTACTTGCTAGGAACTAACTCATGGATCTTGAGTAGCATAACACGACGAACGTTGGGTGACAACTGGTCGCGATACCCTTACTCCGTCGAGCTTAGAGTAAGAACTGAGTTAAGGCAGACATGATTGTTTTCCATCTTAACCTCATCCTATAGAATTTGTATCGGGGTGCTCTAAAGGCATGAGTGACCCATTCACACGCCTTGATGCCTCGAATTTCAAAGCTTGAATTGGAGTGAGAATCATGTATGGGTGTGATAGGGGCACCATGATTTGTGTCCACCTGACCCACTACCTCTAACCTAAGACAATATGAGAGTATAAAGGACGATGAATCAACGTCTATTAAGTCTACACCGAACAGAAGAGTATAAAGGCAGATACATCGACGTTCATGAACTTAGCCCAAACGAGACAGAGGGCATGGACATGGATATTAACATTGACCTAAAGTTAATTAGGCACAACAATATACCAAACCGAGTGAATGCTAAAATTCGTGAGTACATTGAATGGATATCAAATGAAACAATTGATCGCTTGAATCGGAAAACCCTATTTTATTTGTAGGGTTAATATAGGTAAAAAAGTCACCGCAATGAACAAAAGAAAGCGAGGGCCAGGCTTGCACAAATCATGGCCGAAAAAGAAAATCCTAGAATCTAGTTATAAGCAGTCTCTGCTCCTTCTTATCTCCTCTTTTGAATTTCTTTGAGGGATCAAGATCTAACTCGTTGACTATCTTTTGTTTACCACCTTTTACACCATTGGATTTTTCATCCCCCTCGAATTTATCATTCTTGATGGTCTTTCTATCTTTCTTAGCCTTATCCTCTTTCCCAAACTTATCACTCTCTCAAGGATTATTGCTCTTCCCTGGTTTCCTGGGCTGTGCTGGAATTTTGATTATCCCGACCGAAGGAGGTATAATCTTTCCACAATTAGGATCACTCGGAGACATAGTCTAGATAGGGTAAAGAAAGATGCCAGTCTCCTCCCTTTTTATATCAATCTTGTTATATTTCCTAAACAACATCTCCCTTATTGATAAGTCCTCCTTCTAGCTCTTCCCGACTACAACAATATCATCCTGGTCCTTTTTCAGCCCGAAGGCCTCAACATTCATGTCTTTAAAAGCATCAATGATCTCTTTAGACAAGTCGACATCATCACCTAGAACTGGGTATGAATGCATTTAGAAATCCAAAGCCATTGTATGGACATTGGGAGTACCTACAACAGGAAGAGAAACAACTGTTAGATAATTGTTTTTGTTAAAAGACTTAAATGAAAGCTCACTTTCTCTTTCATATCTGATAATGACTCTCTGAAAGGCCGGAGAAACAATGAAAATATCTTTAGAGCTTCTATCTCCTGTGTTGCCATCTTGAGAAGTCATCCCTTCTTGGATAAGAGTAAAAGATTTGCTTATTTCTAATTGCTCTAGGTCATACCCAGGATCTAAACCAGAGTGAGAGACAAAAGTGCCAACCATGTCCTTTCTTAATGGTATAATTGTTGACTCAGTGGTCTGCGCGCCTTCTTCAACCTTAGCTAGAATGTTCTTATCTTTGTCCTGGGCCAGTTTAGGCGCACGCTCAGCCTCCTTCTCCTCCTTGAGCTATCGACGACCCTCGACTAGAATGTCGAGTTCACCATCCTACATATATTTCTTCATAAGTTCATCTTCATCAAGGGTCTCGCTCTGGGTAATGAACTTCCCTTTCTTTAAAAACACATCCTTGGATGCAGCAAGCATGACAGGGTATTCAGGGACCCACGTTATATCATGATGGCAGAGAACTTTTGCATAAAACCCTAGGATTATAGGTTCAAGTTCATCTTGCTCTTTCTCCAACTAGGTGACCCTAGCCTCAACCTCCTCTATTTTCGCCTCTTTCTTAATTCTTTAATTTACCGCATCCTTACAAGCTTGCTGAATAGTTTCATCAGCTGATGTCTTTGCTTGTTCAGTAGCAGTGATCTTGACCTCAACCCTTAAACCTCTTTCTTCAATTGGTTGTTCTCAAGTGCGAGCGCATGATTGTCATTCCTAATGGAAGTGAGCATTATAGAATGGTTTTTAAGCTCTCAATGGAACATATCTTATTTTTCGACCACTAACTTCTAGAGAACCTCGATCTCTTTGTTTGCCTTGGCCAACTTATCCTTTCAACCAGCTATCTCTTTGTCCAAGCTGGCGATCATGTCCTTGTATATACCGGAGACCTTTTTCGCATTTTCTAAATCCAACTCCAAAATCTCTAATGATTGCTAAATATTTTTCCTCTAGTTTAAGGAGTTTTTTGTATTGTTTAAGAGCATCCTACATCTTCTTATACATAGAGTCCAAAATTTCCTTATCAGATCAACAGACAATTAATGGACTTAGGGCATAAATTTAACTCGATCGGAATACAAATTAGAAAAAAAAGTTTGGAATTGACTCTTCTAATCCTAGGTGGTCAAGTATGGATCGGAGATGATGACATCATGACTTGAAGGCTCCTTTTATGGTTCAGCTTAACCCTGACACCATACAAGAACACTTAACGATGACATCATGACTTGGAGGCTCCTTTTATGTGCCCGATGATTCAAATATGGAATTACCACATCATCAAAAGTTATTTTGTGCTTATCGCAAAGCCTGCTCAACTTTTAATGAAGGCAACGAGTCGGTCGGATTGTTCAAATCACGACTCCTTCTAATGTATCGGGCACTTAAATGACTGGAGCGGCAACTTCCTCTCCTGCTTCTTCTTCCTCTACATTTCCCTCCTGGGACTGGGCATGGCGTTTGATTTGATGATCGAAAATTGCTCCCTCTAATGATGACACTTACAAATCTACGGACAAATTCGATGGAATTTGGAGTTGACTGGGACCAGTTATTTTGGCCTTTCGCTTCACAATGTTCTCTGTAACACGATTGGAACGTCATACATCCATCGATTATGATAGTCTACAAATGACAACAGCTAGAGAATTATGACTTCACACCCAGTGTGTATGTGTGTGAGAGATAAGAACAATGTACATGGTAAAATAGCAGAAACTATATGGAGTAGAAATATGTTATGAACAGATGACGTGGAAAGACCAACATCCCTGACCGTCTCACTAGCATTCGTTTCGATATGCGAGAACACAATCATGAACATAGAGATTGATTGTACACAATGGACGATAATGCACTCAATTTTAGTCTGTTTCTGTTTTCAGTTCATTGCTCTGTACAGGCCTTGTCAAAGTTCGAAGTTAGAATATGCTTTAAACCTAAAATTTCATTGTCTATATATTTCATGCAGTTCAAATTTAATCGCATATGATCGTGTATACATTCAACATATGTGGGCAGAGGTCACTCAACATAATGGTGAAACCAATCGGATTTGTATGATTCAGATTGATACCATTTGGATCAGCCCTAATTTGCACGGATCTAGATTAGTGAGTTACCCCAACGAACCGAAGGTTCTGAAAAAGTGTACTTATGCATAGCGGTTTTAAACTGGCATTATCTCCTCCATTCCCTTCATCTCCTTCTTCCCCTTCCCCATTACTCTATATCAACCAAAAAGTATGTGTCTCCTCCTTCACACGATTCCTCTTTCTCCATTCTTCGTCGCCAGTGCTATAGCACTAGCCAATCATCCTGTTCCATCACCACTACCCTATGTCAATCACCGTCCACTTGGCTATGGCGAATTTCAACGCCTCTGCTCTTCAACTCGACCCTCCAAACATCACTTACGCCACATTCAATCTCTCTCCGACATCAAAATAATCCCTCGCCCCTTCCATCAGTTAAGGGTAATCACAGGATATCGAACGAAATTAGCAAGGTTATAGTAATTAACCCACTTTTTTTTTGTGATTCCAAGATAGATACGGGAATCGATCAAAGGTCGAGATGGAGTGGATGATTGGGAATAGACGATGATGGTGCTATTGATTGAGCAATCGGTTAAGGTGAAAATAGAGGATATGAATTTGAAACTGGAAAGTAAGAAAGAAGGAAGACGAAAGTGGGGAAGCTCGATTTTTATAAATGGGGAAGCAACTATTGTGCTACCCTATAATTTGCCACGTGTTTCGGTAGGTGATCGATCGGGAATTATATCAGATAGGACATCGATCCAAATAAGTTAAAAAACAAAGAAGGAAAATGAAGAGAGAGAAGGGAAGGGAGATATAGGATGATATAAGTGAAACACTTTAACTTCACAAGGAAATGGTCTTGTCTACAACCAAAATTCCAACCTTTTTTAGTTGTATCAAAAATGTTGCTTGAGCATTCTAGAGTAAAAAGCTCAAAGGATACCATCAAATTGACATCGAATCAGAATAATTGACTCAGCGGTACCAAGCTAGCGCAAAAAACCAATATTTTACCATATGGTTGTTTCAAAAATAGAATAACACAATATCATAAGTTGTCTCAAATCAAAGAACGCCATGTCACATAAGATGTACACAGAAAGCAGAATGTTACCTAGCTTTTAAGCCCGACCATTTCTGTATGAACATACAAGTGTAGCCCGACAATCAATGACCCAATAACTAGTAATAATGATCTGAATTGGTAGCTATCAATAAGTTTCCGAGATGAACATCTCAATGACTCAATAATACAAGTGCTGACTCGATAGAAGATCAAATTTAGGATGACTCAAAAGCGAATGGACCGACAGAGAGAGTAAGAAAATCCCAACTCCGAGTGGTATGTTATATATCAATATGGATTGGTATATAACTATACCGATCTGGATTGGTATACCATATATACTGATCTGACATGTAATCGTTGGAAATGTGGCACATCCACATTCTTCACTTCCTCCACAACTTCTGTTCCATATCCCGAGATTTCCAGGCCCCTTGCTTGTATATATGAGTCTCCTATGCATTTGAGAGGATTTTACAACATTGTACTAAATTTTCTATCTAGATAGCATCCTCATTTTGTTTTATATCAATTGAATATGTGTACTTGTAAAAAAAACTTGTTGACTCTAGCGAAACTCTTCTCGTAGTAGACGTAGGCATCATTGGCCGAACCACTATAAGTGCCATGTGTGATTATTATACCGTTTTCCCTTATTTTACATTTACCTTTCCTCTGTTTATATTCTATATTGGATGTTAGTGCTACTTTGTATGTTAACAAAACCGTTTGAATTCAACTTCTGGTTTCAGATTACGTATTCTAATCTGAATAATGTATCAAGCATTTACCAAATTTTGACTTAAAATCAATTTAGGTTTCAAATTTTAAATTTCAAATAAACTTAAACATAATGGTTTTGAACTTTTAATTTACATAATGTTCAAATTAGTAAAAACATATATTCAAATTCTAACTCATAATGGTTTCCTATACAGTTTAAGATATCGGGAACTTGATTGTGATGATAGAAATGATGTTGAAGTAAATGAACAATTAATCCGAACATACAACATAACAACCATCATAACAATCATATGTCAACTACTATTGTTTCATTTACAACTATCATTTTATGTAAATCTAATCTTAAAATTAAATTAAATTCTAAATCCAAAATTTTAGGTTTAAATCCAAAGTTTCATTTACCATTATAAAATCTAGGAAACTCAAAAAAACACGTCATCGAGGAAAATCTAAGCTTTTCAGAACTTGGAGAATTATCATATTCTATTTAAAAACAAGATAGATATGCTCAAATTGCTAACAGAGGTTTTTGATTACTTAGACTTTTTTTTTCATTCTCATGACAGCGATGCAATATGCATTTTTGATAATTTATACTTTAAAATTGGGCAGAATTCAAAACATCAAAGGTGTAAAGAAAAGTCTAAGGTTTCCAGAGTTTTAAGAATATCAGATTTCGATAAAAACGAGGAAGTGCTCAAATTACTAATAGAGGGGTCAACCAAAAATGAACAATTCAAAAAAAATCATATACAACTGACACGACCTAGACTTCCCCGATCCCCGAAGAGATGGAGAAGCCCGGATTGTTTTGAGAACATGACGCATCATAACACAAACATGAGAACATTTTATTGATATTACAACAATTTACATCAGAGTATAAGAATATATCAGAGTTTAGATAAATAATATATAGCGAAAAAATAAATATCAGAGATTTACAAATTACAAAATAGCGGAAATATATATACATAGATATAATGCATAGTGGAAAACATCGACTGCCACAGCTGAAAGAAATACACGGATACAAAGCATTCCGAATGTAGCTCCAGCCGTAATCCAGGATCCTGTGAAAAGAAATATTTGCGAAAACCAAAACTACTAGCTGCCCGTGTGGAAAATATGGGCACCCAGAGTTTAGGTAGAAACAATAAACTCCAAGTCAGTCATGGGACTGGTGTGAGAACTATAACAATTATTAACTTTGTTTTAAAATTGGGTAAATCAAGGGACCACGCCGTATAACACGGAATGAGTTTTCTCCCAAGAATACCATAAAACCAAAAGTGCAATGCTAAAAAGAAAAATGAAGCCATTATAAGACTCAGGTCCCATCACACAATGCAAACACAAACCAGAGGATAGAGTTTTATCTTATAATGGTCAAACATACTTGGTACGCGAAATTTATCTTTTATTATTACTATAAGTGAAGAAATCAATTTCAAATATAAATCTATCAATCAAAGACAGCATAATACCCCATCCTGCTATGCCGCCATATAGGTTTACAACTAAAGTCGAAAAATGTCGTATTGGAAATTAGATTTCCATCATGTGTCAAGGCAACGGATAGTCTCCTTACCGATTCGGATCACCTCTAGCAAGATGACCCAGGACTCGGACGCTGGCGAGCCCTTGGATCCTGCAGTGCCAGTCCACACTTACTTTAGTGGATTGGTTATTCTTGAACAATACGTTTCCCGGTCCTATCGGACCTCTAAAATGGTCAGTATGTTGACCAATCATATCCGAGGCGCCTCGCATCCATCATCCACATAAGAAAAAATGTCTGGGCTCCATACCATGGCACAACTTCTAGCTAGAAAGAAACGTATGCACTCACTGCGTCCCTTATCTCGTTTTTGACTCATACCGAGGTGTGAGGCTCGCGAATTAACTCTATACACAAAGCTATGCTACTTAAAGCCGTGCTTTGATCATCATCCACAAGACTCTGCTTTTCAACAATAATCCTTGATCATTTGCATCTTAGCATGCCACACTGACAATTCATGTCATACAACTGATGTCTATCAATATACATCACCTAAGCTCGTACGTCTCAGAGAAAGGTGTTAAGCAGGAGAATAAATTCTCCGCCACCAAACAGATATATATTTAATAGAAAGCAATCAACATAGAATGAAATCCAATGTCAGACACACATCAATTTACAAGTCCGTTATAGGTTTGAACGAAACTGGAAGCAACTTATTCCTCGTCTCATATGTCCAATATAGGAGAGAGGCCCTCGCATATCCGGTCGATCTCCGAGTACGTCTGGATGATCACCACTTATTATCTTGTCTTGGGTGTACAACCCAATCAAGACATCAGTAATCATCCAAATGATGTGAAGATCTCCAGTCTTCAACCACCGTCTTCTGCGACTTTTAGTTGTCATATCAGTTATTCAGAATGGGATAAACCCGGTCTTTCTGAATAACTCGCTTATTTTATAATCAATAATCAAATGTTATACAAACACATCATACGCCTCATTCCAATTCAGAATATTCTTTTATTCAAATATTCACATCTTAGGGGAAAGGTTCCCATTAATTTTATCAAAGATAAGTTCTTTTAAACTTATTCTTTAATCTTCCTTTGGATATCAATTTCAAAAGATTTTATTTTATCCTTTAACAATTCTAAACCAAATTAAGGTTTATAAACTAGTCGGGATTATCGAGCCTTACGGAAGTAACCATTTATTTATTAATCCCAATCCCAACCTATTCATCCCATAGAGCAAAACCGGTAGTACTCCATACCTAACACCCACGGTGTTATCAGTAAATTTTAATTACCGTTTCACTTTCAAATCTAATTAAAGATTCAACTATCACCTCGAGTAAAACTGGTGATACTCCATTCTCGATAATTTCATGAATTCGATAAACTTAATTACTCCATTCTTATTTTTACTCTACTTAAAGATTCATTAAAACTCTAGTTCAGTTTTAATCTAAAAAATCATTACTTAATGATTATTCAAATTTTAGGAAATAAATCTTGTCTTTACTAGGGTTAAAGAACAAATGTCGTTTAAAACGTTATTCACGATAAACCCAAAATCCTCTTCCATTAAAATGGAACATTCACGGAATTCATAGTAGTATATAATCGATATAAATTTCCTTATCGTACTAATACTATAAATGGAATAATGGCAAGGCCTTTTAAATTCCATAAATAGTAATGGTCTTCCTTCACAGAATCTCATCTCGATTATTAATAAATCGAATTCCATTCAATTCCAATTTCTCTTATTAAATTGGAAAACTTTACTTTGGAAAATTTCCAATAAATCTTAATAAAAGATTTATAAATTCCAAATCATATTTTCACAGTTAATTGGGTTAAAGAACTAATGTTATTTAAAACATCGCTCATGATAAACCCAAAATCGTACTCGATTCCAATTAAATTAATTGATTGGTAAACTTCTCAAAATCATAATTAAAAGATTTATTCCTTTCTCAAATGGGTTTAAGAACAGTGTTATTAAAGAAACCATTAACGACAAACCCAATATCCAATTTGATATTAAATACAAACTCTAAATAGAAATCATATCGGCTTATATTCAATATCAAATTCTAAAACCAACAGATATTGTATTGGGAATAACGATACCTGCATCTTCCAAATTCCTCAATGATATCCATATAATCATGGAATCCAATATCAAAATATTCTGAAGATCATTTCCATTTGAATCCATTCCAATTCATACGTTCAAAAATTCTGGTTAGAATAAAACCATTTCAGTTCTTATCTCAAGTTGCAAAACAACTTATTCTGATAAAAATATCTTTTATCTTTTCAAACGTGGAATTTTTCATCCAAATTCTATTCAAATCATTTATTATGGTTTTACATAATTTTCACCATTTTTAATCATTTAAAAATAGGTCCTTATAGTCGGTTTCCAATATCGGCCACCTAACTGCATCCATAGCGACCTTTTCCAAAATTGATTTGGATATATTTTAAATTCTAACCGTTATAATTCAAATCTCTTATTATCATTCGAAAGCTTTTTTCGATACGAACCCAACGGTTCCAGTTTTAGGAGAACCGACGGTCGGATCTTCCGTTATGCCAATTCGAAGTTAATGGTTGAAATTTGTGAATGGTCGCTACGCGATATGTTCTATTCAAGCCATTTAAATATATATATATATATATATATATATATATATAATATTCCGTCGATTTCCATTTTTAAAACGTATTTTATAAGCCGCTTATAAATTCATTTTAAAATGATTTCAACTTCCTTTTCAATTTTAAATCAAAATTGAACAATCTATATTATTATAATATAAAAATAATAACATTTTCAACATATCGGATTTTGAAATCAAAACTTTTCGATATGCATTATAAAATGAATAAAATCAACAGAAAAATCCGTTCGAGTTAAAATGACATACATCTACTTAACTCGGCTTCATATATTTCAATCTTTTCGTGTCCATCCAAAATCGGACATCAAAATCATATTAGATTTTTCACTGAATATTTTTTTAAAATATTCGTTATTTATGAATTGGAATCAGACTCAATCAATTACCATATAATTTTATTTATATGGATTCCATACATCGCATGTATTCAAAAATAGTGATGAATAACTATTAAACATTCAATTCACATCCAGAGTGCAATTTACAACTGCATAAGCATTAAATAATTAAATAACGCTGATAACAGTTTGTCAATAAATCGGTTGACATACAATTAAATCTAAGGGAGATGTGAATTAATTATCATCCCCAGTCCCGAGTGGGGTTTTCAATCATCAACAAATAATTGGGCGATGTGTAAAATTATCGTCCCAGTACCCATGGGGGGCACAAGCCATGTGAATTTATTTACAGTTTAATAATAATGACATTAAAACTGTATACATCCATCATCCACTAAATAAATATTGCAATTACATGAAGTCAATACATATTCAGTTATAAAAATAAATAACTGTGCAAAATTTTGAGTGAGAGAGTTCTCATATTGATTTCCACTCCCTCAGTCTTTAATGGAGGATTTTATTTTTAAACTAAATTAAACGAGCGTTTAATTTAGCTAAAAATTCAACTTGTTTGTTTCTGTCCTGGTCAGTTCCATGTTGTAGATCTCGACTCCACAATTCTAACGCATCCAACCTCATCAAATTTTGTTTCTGTTTGGATAAGATATGGAGTTACAAACATTAAACAATTTAATTAAATAATTAACTAGGTTTAACTAATTTTAATTAACCTTAATATGTTTTATTTAGAGAGGCCGCTTCCTTCTTCTTCGTGACTTCTATATCCCACTGAAACCCACCGTTCCCTAACTCTAACCACCACCGCATGCCAAACCAAGCACCTGGCCACCTATCAACCTCCACCGCCGTCAAGCTCTCCAAGCCTCCGTCCATCGCCCTCAAACTCGCCTCACTTGGCGGTCCCAAGTGCCACAGAATTGAACCCAACGGCGGAGGGTTTCAGGACCAAATTCGGAAAAAGCAATAAATTATATTTAACCGCATCAATACAGATTCAAAGCCCTCCCAAAGATATATGATTTTCGTGTAGAAACCCTGATTTAAATCGAAGTATGTTAGGAGAATTTAAGGGAGAAAATCGCGATATTTCTGATCGTTTGTGATTTAAGAGACGGTTACGAGTTGTGTTGACCATGTAGATGGGTTGATTAGGGTTAGACTGTTATATATATAGATTTATTATTTAATTCAAATTATTTCTTAAAAATGAAGTTTTACATCCGAACTCCAAATCAAACCCGACGACTGACACCTCTAACTAAATACCCCCATTCCGGACGCAATGGGATATGTTTCATAAGGCAATTCTATCCTTTCGATCAGTTTTTGTTAAAATAAAAATATAAATTAATATAACTTTCAATAGTGAATTTCAATATACATTTTAATTTAGTGAAAATTAGGCATACTTCCCTAAAAGAAAACTTAATTAGGCTCACATCCCTCCCTAAGTTTACATGTTAACTCGCCCCCTATTTTTGTAGTTTCGCCATTTTCATTTTCTGGCCAAAGATTTTGGCGCTACAAGCTTAAAAAAATATATTCTAAAATCTGGAAATATTCACAGAAGTTTACAGAAATTAAAAAAAAAAGTTGCATACATATATGCAACTTTTGCCAATAGTTGCATACATGTATGCACCTGTTGCATACGTTGTTTTCTACTGAGAAACTGCAGCTAAACTTGCATACATGTGTGCAACTATTTGGAATACTTTCACACATGTATGCAAGTATTGCAAGAAGAAAACTAAACTAAAATTTTGCCTGTAGATTATTGCACACATGATGCAAGAATCTGTATAACTTGCTTACATGTATGAAAAAACAGCCAACAAAGATTCAGTGGGTGAAATATTTACACAGATGAATGCAAGAATTTCAAATATGTGCATGATTTAACGCAAATTACTGCATTTTTCACTGTTTTCTGTATATTTTTGATTTTGATGCATTTTTTAATTTTTTTTATGAGCTGAAATTTTGGGCGAGTACATGTTTAATTTAAATATGAATTTACGTGATTTTTTTTTATTTTAAATATATTTTTGATGAATTTTTGAAAAATAGGGACTAAATTTACAACAAGTTTATGATCGGATGTGAGCCTAATTTAAAAACTCAATAGGGACCTGTAAAAAACACACCGTTTAATTTATCGGGGCTACATACTGACTCCAAAAATTGTGAATTTTGAAATCTGGCTATATTTTGACGATACATCCCTAACAAAATTAATTTCTTCGAATTTGGAGACCGTTTGAAAAATGACCTTTTAACTAGCTTATTAAATTTAAACTGAAATTGAAAACACGTTTAAATTTACCACGCTGACATATTAATTCCAAATGACTTGAAATTTTAAAGCTGACAATAATTTGAAGTTCCGGATCCAACAAAAGTGGTTTCATCGAAAACAGAGGTGGTTTGCGAAATGGCTATTTTTAAGGGCTTTATATAATATTAAAAAATATATAAATTCCATAGCGACTATTCCAAATTTTAAACTTGGCATAACTTTTAATTTATAAAGTGAAATCTCAATTTCTTACACTTGTTGGAAAGATATTATTAAATAGATTCTAACGTTTCTTATTTCATCCAATTTTGATTTATATTGAATTCTGTACATTCGTTTGAAGTTTAAAACCAAATTTTCAAACTACCGCACTATTTCGATTTTGTTTTTAATTAAAAATTAAATTTATACATTCTAGCTTTGATTTAAATAAAATTTAAATCGTTAATTCTCAAAATAAATCATTTTAAATTCTTAAAATCAATTAAATCAATTTAAAATAAAATTTAAATTGGTTCCTGTTTATCCATAAAATGTGGATCAAGAATAATAAACGTATTTAAGTCGTTTTTTAAGAACGCAGAGATGGGTCGCAAGTCTTTAGATCGTGAAGATGACAGAATAGTTAGATTCATCTGACTCTGGCTCGTTTTAGCGCTTTACAACATTTGGGTCGTTCTAGTTCTTTAGTTCATTCATAAGCTTTGAGTCGTTACAGATCTTTTGGCTCATCCAAGCATCTTAAACCATCAGGTAACCTAAGGTCGTCCCACATTTTAGCCCGCAAAACTCTTTACCTCGACCATCTCTTTAGCCCGTTCCGCAAGTTTCAGGTCTCCCCGCTATGCCACATAAAGCCTTTAGCCTGCAAAGCTCTTGGGTCATCAGCTCTTCTGGATTTTTAGCCCGCTAAAGACGTCAGTTCGTGCCACCATTGCATATGAGAGCTCTGGACTGCTCCGTCTTGCTTTAGCCCATGCTGCATAAGCCTGGGTCGTCCCACACCAACTTAGCATGTTCCGCCTTCAGCTTGGCTAGTTTAGGTCGTAGAACACGAGTATGAGGCCCTTTGGGTCGGCCGACGGTCTAAAGGAGGTTTAAGATAATTACCAAATTACCACCTGGCCTGAATCTTACCTACAAATACCCCCCTCATTCCTTCATTTAAGAGGACCGGATTTTATGACTTCGAAGGGCTGCCCAATTATTTCCTAAGTATTCCTAAGTAATTTCCATCTCTCCTAACACCTCCAATTGAAGATCAAACATGAAGTTCATCATGAAATCATCCAAAAGTGATCTAGCGTCTTAGAGATTGAAGACTCTCTATCATTCCCCTTGCATGTTGTGGAATTCACTTATTTCTCCGCTGATCTGTGTTGATCAAAGTGATGTTATTGTGCAATGAACAATACGAATGTACTTTTGAGTGATCCAAGACTTGTAACTCTTGAATTGATAATGGAAATTGTTGTTAAAGTGGATGTTGATATTTCCTAAGATCGAACCACTATAAAAATTATGTCTCTTTACTTTTGTTGTGATTGTGGCCTCTTCTCTTACCAATTGGAGAAGTGCAATTTTCGCACCTTTGGTGTTCATTCTAATTTTGGAATAAACATTTGGCGCCCACCGTGGGACCTCATTCGCATCATCTTCTCTCACGTTCTCTCACAAGGTTGAAGGCCTTGTAATAAGGTTCTAAGCCTACCTCTACTGTAGATCTTACAAGACTACATTCTAAGCCAATTGACGAACTTTCTTCCAAAGTCAAGTCCTTGTCCGAAGTCATGGGTAGATCATCGAAGAAGATTGCTAGCAAAACTATCGATGAAATTGACGACGCCGCCAACAACGAAAATACTCCACTCACCAACCAATTTGAAGTTGGAGAAACTTTTAAGGCTTGAATGGATGTAACAAGAAGGGAGTTGGATGAAGTTGTTGCGGCCTTGACAAGCCAAATGGGTATTACAAACGATGCCATAATAAAGAAGCTTAAGTCTATGTTTTCCATGCAAGCTGCTATGGCAAAAGTTACTATGAATGTCGCTCATGCTAAATCTGCTCAAACCAATCATACAGAAAATGCGGGATCTTCTTCTTCAAGTCCAAATCGAGGAGACTCTATTCAAGAGGTTACAAATCCTAATGATCCTCGACATAAGGAAACTAAACCACCTACGCGCAACCACACCGATAAAGCAACCTCTTGACAAGCGCTTGGAACCATTAAAGGGGAACCTCCCCAAGCGGGAGGCCCAACGCCCCGGAATCTGAATCATGATGGTTTTCTTAGGCAAACACCCCGCAAGGATGATGGGGTTCGCCCCGTGGACCAGCTCAACGAAGAGGAGCACATATCGGAAATGGTGCATAAAATCATGGAGAAAAGCTCGAGAAACCAAGATGTTGAAAAGGAGGGGGGATTCGCTCCTGCCAAAACCCCACTCATGGAGAGGATTATGATGGCTCCATACCCAAGTAAGTTCAAACCTTCGACGGTGCAAGCTTATAATGGGACAAGTGAACCCAATGTGTTCTTATTCAAATATGACCAGTATATGGATGGAGCACACACTACAGCCAAATTAAAATGCCTATACTTCCCAATCTACCTTGAGGGGGTGGCCTCACTTTGGTTCACAAAGCTACCACTCAAATCTGTAGATGATTTTGCTACCTTGGCCAAACTATTTAGAGAGCAGTTCAGGCTTCAAGCTACGAAAGTGCGGGACGTCATGGAGATGAACGAGCTTGAGCAAAGGCCAGGAGAACCCATAAGAGATTTTCTCACCTGCTTCAATACTACCGCAACCGAGGTTTAGAACTACGAGCCTCGTTCAGCTTTGATGGCTTTAAAGGGAGCTATAAACAAAAAGACCAAACTTGGATGGTGGATTAAGAAGAAGAATCCAAGTACGCTTGAGGAATTGTTTGATAAATCAGAGGAGTATATAGGTGTGGATGAAGATCCAGCCTATGCCTTGGATGTTCCTGAAAGCAGCGCACTGCCCGGAAAGAAAGGTAATGATGTAGAAGTCAGCCAGAAGAATACAGGTGGTCAGAAAAGGGCTAATGATGGAAAAGATAACCGTGCCAATAAAAAATTCCATTTCTTTAAAAATTTAGAATTGACTCCTTTAAACGACACTATAGAGAATATCTTCATGGCAACTAAAGACAACGAAGATTATCCAACACCGAAGCCAGCAAAGGTCAGTGATGTCGCGATAAAGTCAGGAAGGTTCTGTCGGTTTCATAGCCAACCGGACCACAATACAAATGAGTGTAGACATCTGAAGAACCTTATTGAAGAATCGATTAGGAAGAATAGGCTTCAGTGATACACAAAGAACCCGCAGAACGCTCAAACCGCTCAAGTACGGGGGACATCTGTGGGATAGCATAGACAAAATGAAAATACTCCAGTTGATATCATCCCAAGGCTAATTATCAATACCATTTCAGGAGGGCCTCATCCAGCTAGAAGAAGCTGGGGGGACATTGTGAAGTATGAAAACGAGATGAAGAGCCTTTCTATAGGAGAAGAACTCATGATCACGAGCGAAGCTTTCTTGGCAAAGATGCCAAAGACCCCATGGGATGATATTGTGTTTAAAGAAAGAGACTCAGATGGATTGCTAACACCAACGGTAGATCCAATGGTGATCACCATCAGTTTGGGTCCGACCATAGTCAGAAGAGTTTTGTTTGATAGTGGGGCCTCTGTCAATGTTCTTTTCATTAACGCATTCAATAGGATGAACCTTTCCATGGATGATGTGAAGGCATGCCAAAATAAGATTCACGGATTCATGGGGCAACCCACTCAACCAAATGGCATCATTAACTTGCTCGTTGAACTCGGAGAAGGAGAAAAGAAGGTTGCTATGACTCAGGATTTTGTCATAGTCGATGAGCCTTCTGCATATAATTCATTCCTTGGAAGACCAACCCTCGTAGCCTTTAGAATATCAATGGCTCTGTGGTGCCTAACGATGAAATTCCCTTCCAAAAACGGAGTTGGTGTAATTAAAGGTAACTAACAGGCAGCGAGAGAATGTTATATGGCAGAACCTGTCAAAGCTAGGAAAAAGAAGTGAAGAAGGATGTGGAGCCTCCGCTCCGCATAACTTCCCTCCGTTTACAGCAATTAGGGAGAGGCCCTCACATTGGCGAACATAGTGGAGCTCAAAAGAGATCGATCTAAGAAAGGCCAGTGTGGGCGAAGAAAGTGAAGCACTAGCTGAAGCCACAATCTCCATCTCAGTGCACGATAAAGATCCGGACCGAGTCTTAAAAATAGGTTCTCAGCTGGGCCTAAAGCTGCAGAAAGATTTGATCTTATTTTTAAAGGCAAATTTAGATGTTTTCGCATGGACACATTCCGATATGTGCGGAATTTCACCCAATGTAATTGTGCATAAATTGAATATAAACCCCAGTCTAACTCCTGTAAAACAAAAAAGATGAATTCAAGGACTTGAAAGATCTGTGGCATTAAAAAAGAAGTGGATAGGTTATTCAAGAATAACTTCATACGAGAATCTACATATCCCGATTGGGTTTCCAATCCAGTTCTTGTTAAAAAATCCAATGACACTTGGAGAGTATGCATAGACTATTCGGATCTCAACAAGGCATGTCCCAAAGACAGCTTCCCGTTACCTAGAATTGATCAACTTGTTGACGCGACGACAGGGCATGAGTTGTTATCTTTCATGGATGCATACTCTGGGTACAATTAGATCATGATGCATAAGCCAAATGAAGAGAACACAAGTTTCATAACAGACAGAGGCTTGTATTGCTATAAAGTAATGTCGTTCGGATTAAAAAAATGCAGGAGCGACATACCAGTGCCTTGTGAATTCCATGTTCAAAACTCAAATCGGAAACACAACGAAAGTCTACGTAGATGATATGCTGGTAAAGTCAAAGAAAGTTGAGGACTATCTTGAAAACCTGGCTGCAATGTTTCATATCCTCAGAAAATATGGAATGAAGCTCAATCCTCTTAAATGTTCATTTGGAGTTGCATCAGGAAAGTTTCTAGGATTCATGGTCAACGCCAGGGGCATTGAAGCAAATCCTTCTCAAGTCACAGCCTTATGGGAAATGCGTGCTCCAAGGACAAAAAGAGGGCTTCAAAGCTTGAATGGGAAAGTAGCTGCACTTAACTGATTTATTTCTAAAGCAACGGATCGGTGCATTCCACTCTTCCATGCTTTGAAGAAAGGAAAGAAAGATTTCCAATGGACTCCTGAATACCAAATAACCTTCGAAGAGTTAATCAAGCACATGGAGTCACCACCGATGCTCTCTAAACCTAAATATGGAGAGGAGTTATTCCTATATTTGGCTATCTCATCTCATGCCTTAAGTGCTGCTCTAGTTCGAGAGGATGCCAAGGTCCAATGGCTAATTTACTACATTAGTAAAAGGCTCGCTGGGGCACAATTAAACTATTCAAAGTTGGGAAAACTTGCTTATTGTCTGCTCATTGCCTCGAAAAATCTAAGGCCATATTTCCAATCTCATCCTATAAAGGTTCTCACCAATCAACCGCTAAGACAAGTTCTCTTTCGCCCAGAAACTTTAGGAAGGTTGCTAAAGTGGAACATAGAGCTTAGTCAATAGGACATCACTTATCACCCTCGAAGGGATATTATTGGGAAGGCTTTAGCGGATTTCATCGCCGAGTTCATGGATAAAGGAGAGGAAATAGAAGAACCAGCGGAGACGATGACTAGTTGGAAGCTATACATTAATGGATCTAGATATGGTTACTGCTCAAGGTCCGGAATTGTCCTAGAAACTCCAGAAGGTCATTCCTTATGTTACGCTTTAAGATTGGAGTTTCCGTCGACTAACAAAGAAACTGAATATAAAGCATTAATCACAGGTTTAAAACTGACAAAAGGAATTGAATCTAAAAACCTTGCAAATCTTTAGCGACTCACAGTTGATAGTATGTCAAGTCCTAAAGGAATTCCAAACCAAAAATGTAAACCTTCCTGCTTATCTTACCAAAGCTTTGGAACTTCTTAACGACCTTGACTTCTACACTATATCTCATATTCTTAGGGAAGAGAATTCAAAGGCAGACTCTCTCGCCAAGTATGCTAGTTCCCCGGATGCACAGTTACTAGATATAGTTCCTATCGAAGTCCTCTCAACTCCCGCCATTGAAGAAGCAGATGTTGAGTGGACAATGGAGGCTGTTGAAGAACCTATGTCCTGGATGACTCCAATCAAGGAGTATATCCTCAATGGAACACTTCCAAAAGAGCCGAAAAAGTGAAGGAAGAATTTTCGCAAAGCTCCATTATACCTTATCCAGGACGAAAGGTTGTATAGGCGAGGATTCTCCATGCCACTGTTGCGATGTGTAACCAAAGAAGAGTCCAAAGAGATTTTGGCAGAATTGCATGAGGGAGAATGCGGAGGTCATACAGGAGGTCAAACACTGGCCAAGAAAATTCTGCGATACAACTACTTTTGGCCCGAAGAACCAGGATGCAATGACTTATGCTAAAAAATGTGACAAATGCCAAAGATTTGCGAAGATTCCAGGAGAACCTCCCACAGAATTAACTCAGATGAATAGTCCATAATCATTCGCCGTCTGGGGCATAGATCTGATTGGAGCATTGTCTACAGCTAAGTTAAATATGAAATATGCAATCGTGGCAGTGGATTATTTCACTAAGTGGGTTGAAGCTGAACCGCTAGCAACTATTACTTCAAAAAAGGTGAGCAAATTTGTTTTAAAGAACATTATCTATCGATTTGGGGTACCTCAGAAGATAATCACCAACAACGGAACTCAATTCAAGAGTAGTGAATTCTTGGATTTCTGTGCTAAATACAAGATTAAGAAGAGTTTTGCAGTCGTTGCTCATCCGTAGGCCAACGGGCAAGTTGAAGCAATCAACAAAATTTTGAAGTCAACTATCAAGAAGCGTCTTGAAAAAGCCAAAGGTGGTTGGGTAGACGAGCTTCCTCTTGCACTATGGGCATAACGTACAACTCACAAAACTGCGACTGTGCACACTCCATTCTCACTCACGTTTGGATCCGAGGCTATGATTCCAGTGGAACTGGAAGTTCCCTCTCACCGAAGAATCTACTTCAACCAAGAGGAGAATGATAAATTGCAGTTCGAAGTGCTTGATTTTCTTAAAGAAAAAAGGAAAGAAGCAGAACTCAGAGTCGTTGCATATCATAGAAGGATAACTCGTCATTTTAATGCTAAAGTTAACTGAAGAACCTTCCAGGTTGGGGACCTTGTTCTCAAAAGAATCATGAAAGGAACAGGAGCATTCGGACCCAACTAGGAAGGGTCGTATATGATAAGCCAAAAGTTCTCGGACGGCACATTCGAATTAAAAACAACGGATGGCATCCGACTTCCGAGAGCATGGAACAACATACATCTTCGACATTACTTCGTTTAATAGTTTTTTCATTTTACAAGTTGTAAACATCATGCATTGTAAATACCATGCAAAGTCGTTACAAGTTGTGTACATACTAATGGAAGTGACTGCTTTACTTGCCTAAATCGTACATTTGCAAACTCTTGTTTACAAGTTGTTTAAATTTGATTTTGATTGCAGGTCCCCTGTAACAATCCGAATTTTTATAACATGTTAATTCAAGAATCAAGGCAGAATTAAATTTTAAAATAAGAATAAGGGAAAACGGGTTGCGCCGTTGCGTTCGTCTCGAAATTATGGTTGGAAACGAGTCCAAAATTTCGTAAATCGAAGTCCGTATGACCGAGATATGGCCTCTAGAAGTTTCACGAAAAATCAGAAAACGAAAACAAATTTTCAAATTTCGAATTTAGCCCCAAACAGACTGGGCGGGGAAATTTCCCGCCTAGCCCCAGGTCGACTGGGGAGTCGACCCCCCCAGGACCAGGTCGACTGGGCAGTCGACCTGGGTGTCGACCTCCTTAGTCGGGCCAGGTTGGCCTGGTGCACCTGCTTGCCCCTTTGGGTCTGTTCTGTTGGCATGTGACGAGATTGGATGGTTCAGATCTAAACTAGGGTTAATCTAAGGGCCTAAACTAGTCCTAAATCCTATATAAACCCCCTGATGCCTAATCCTTAATTCACTACAACACATCTAGCCACCATTATTCTGCTGAAATCCCTCTTGGTCATGGCCGCCGTCTCTAATCTTCTTCTTAAACTTTCATACACAATCCAATGCAAAGATGAAGACTTCTACAACAATTCAAGGAGATGAGTCAAAAACTCTACAACGTTTCAACATCGATTTCAGTTCTTAAATTCGCTAGCCATCCTATGTAAGTTCTAGTTACTTTTTAGATTAAAATACTTAATTTTAATATGGCTATGGAATAAAGTGTAATTGGATATAAGCATGTCCATCAATTCAGATCTATTCCTGTTTACCTTTGAACCTTGGGTTTTGAGACTTGTTCATCTCCATTCTTATGTCTAGTTCATGCTCTATTCAGTCGTTGTAAATCAGTTTCTTGGATTCATGTTGATATTATTATCAAGATCTAATCTTTATGCCTATCATGATGATTTATGTTGTTTTCTCTCTGATCTTGTTTTATTCCAAAATTCTATCTTTCCCCTATTTATTTTCCTTTGATGAACCTAGGTCAATTTCGGACCTAGGCCTAAACTGCGATTTATGTGCGATTGGATACGGGGGAAATACCGAGATATTGCCTAGTTAGATTATGTGTGTTTGGTAGAATCGAAGGCATAATATAGAATTGAATAATTGGGTATTACTATTAAAATGGTAATTGTAAGAATTGGGATTGGCATATGTAATTTTTTTGGCTAGAACTGGATATGTGTAAATTGACATAAAAATTGACGTACGTATAAAACGGCATGAACTGAACATATGTAGATTTTAGTATGAATTGGGCATATGTAAAACTGATATGTAATCTAGAACTTGGGCACATGTTAATTATGTGAGATTTGTAGTTGAAACACATGTCTTGAAAAAGGACTAATATGAACACGCCTAAGTAGGTTTTGGGTAGTTCGCATGTAATAGCCTTAAAGGAGGGATAATATAAATTGAGATAAGTTGCCTTTAATGGCATAAGATAAATTGTGGTAAAATTAGTATGATTTTGCATACCATTAATTGATGAACATAATTGAGTCAATTATGGACATCGTTAAATTAGGAATTAATTAATAATTTGAATAGGGAAATTATTAAGACTGGGGTAAATGATTATAAGAGATAATCAATGCTTAGGACACGAGGTTGGACTCATTTGTGACGTAAAACTGCCCGGACCCGCCCGGCGAATCCAGTAGTCACAAATGGTAGCCCAATGTGAGAGGTCCTAGGCCCAAATTAAAAGCGTAACAGTTGTAAAGACATGAGGTTAGACTCTTTTATGGTGTAAGACTGCCCGAACCCGCCCGGCAAATCCAGCTGCCATAAATGTCAGTCTAATGTGAGAGGTCTTTATAGGGTTACGGCCTTAATGAATTAAGAAATACTTAACCAGATAAACATGTGGTGGGACATGGGGGTTAAGTGGGTGACATGTGGGTGACATGTGGGTAACATATGGAAATACGAATAGTAATACTTAACCAACATAACATGGTAATTAGACCATTGGGTAGGGTTAAGTAAACTAAGAACACTTAACCAATATGGTATGAGTAGGTGGGTTAAGTAATATGATTAGTCTAATGACACTTAACCAATATGGTATGAATGGGTGGGTTAAGTAATATGATTAGGCTAATGACACTTAACCAATATGGTATGAATGGGTGGGTTAAGTAATATGATTAGGCGAATGATACTTAACTGTTATGACATGAATGGTTGAGTTAAGTAAATCTTAATTAATGCCCAAGTGGGAATGATAACTTATGGAACAAAGTAAGTTAGGCGGAACAATAGATAAGATGAGATAACTTATGTAATAAGGAAAGATGTGCTTCATTGTAGATTAAGCAATATGTAAAGACAAGAATGAATTTACAATTGAAGGCGACATAAGTTATATTATAAAAAGGAACAAAACATTTGTTAGGTTGGATAATCCTCTGAGTATCAATCTGATGTTGATTCCAGTCTTCGGGGTTGGTATTTAGGGAAATTATTCTCTCTCTCCAGTGTGCTTGTAAGTTAAGGGGTACTTGGTTGTAAAGATTGAATAAGAACATGTTATTGTACCATAACGGGGGTTAATGTATGAACCATAGGAATAACATGTTGTGGGCTTATTAATGGACTTAATATAGTGCAAGTTAAGAATTGAACTAATAAGCAAAGTTGAAGGTTGGTATGAATGGAAATAACCAAGTTAAATGATAAGACTGATGAGGTAGCTCAAGCGCATAATTAATGGATAGACATAGGGTCTAATGGCAGATAAAGCCAAGGCACTTGGTTAAACCTAGACGTTGGGGATAATATGAATGACATGTAAAATATAACCTATAAGCACTTAACCAAGATAAAGCATGTATTAAGACATGAGGATGATGTAGGGGTTAAGTGGGGGATATGGGTAACATGTAAGACATAACTGGTGTATACTTAACAAAAATTTGAGCATGTAAGTGGACATGAATAAGAAGGGGTTAAGTAAGAATTACTAGAGGGGACCAAGAATAGGTGGGAAGATTGTGTCGAGGAAAGGGGACCCTTTTCAGACCTATAGCCCGTTACGTATCTTTGTGAGCTCGACCCATGTCGAAGACGGGACACGCATACTGGGTTTGATTGTAAGAGGTCAAAACGGGTTAGCGGTGGCAGCGCAAGTCCAACGGGTTTCATATGCGTGTGTGGACCCGGGCTGGTAGGTAAGACGTTGTTGCATCGTGTAGGTATAAGCCGTGCATCCTCAAGTTGTATCGGGTTGCCACTTTAGGGGAGTGATACACCCCACTGTGGGGCCAGCACGGGTATCTACGAGTTAGGAAGCCGATCGAATGGGGAAGGTAGTGGGTACGACTAGTGGAGATAGGAGCAGGCGGCACCTATGACAACAGCTAGGAGTACAACTACCATATTATGAATATTGTAATTAGAATGGGGAGGGTAGTGGGTACCACTAGTGGAGATAGGAGCAGGCGACACCTATGACAACAGCTAGGGGTACACGAAACTACCATTATTATTATCACTTATGTTCAGTAGGCAGGATCACCTTATTATATAACACAGGCTACTAGTTGGGACACTAGTAGGGGGTAAGGATCCTTGTTACATAGGACACTAGTTGAAGTACTAGTAGGAATACGAAACATTCCGTGGAAGACACTTGTATAGATGCTAGTTAGGTGGTGCAGAGCAAGTAGATCTCATAGAAATATTTTAATGGCGAAGCAGAGGAATCTTGTTATGTTTGATAGGAATCTTACGAAATTAAACTTAGTTTATCTTGAATGGGAACCTTGCGATGTTACTTGACAAAAATCACATCATTTTAACCTTAGTTATCTTGCCTGTTGCTTATCCTGTCATCATGCTTATGTTTACTTTCAGTTTACTCATGCCATATTATCCTTAACTATTTTTATGCTGAAAGTCACTAGGACTTACTCAGTCTTTATGACTGACCCGTTTTGTTTCACCTCTTTTTCTTCCGTTCCCCCCCCCCTCAGGTTCGCAGGGTGGGAATACAGCTTAGTTCGGATCTTACCAAGCTCCAAGGCTCTCATGTATGGCTTGGATTTCTCTTGGATATGGCTTGCTTTGCTTTATTGGGGAATACTACAGTTTTTTTTATGCTTCTTTGTTTTTAAGCAAGACAGATATTTTAACTATGTAATTGGGTATTGGAAGTTGATGGGCTTTTATTGTAAACAATCATATTTAATAAATGATTTTAAGTACTTCCACTTTACTTTCCGCTGTTTTATATAAGTCTGTCTTGTAATATTTCTGTTCCAGTACCCATAATGCTCCATTGAAGTTAAGGCATTCCCTTTGTGAGTGACCTTTATGGATGTGGGGTGTTACATCCCCTAAAAGAACGTTAATGCATCCAAGACTTAACAAAGCCTGGTGACAATTACAGCACATCCCGATCGGGATAGCTCAAATGCCCATTGTTCAATGCTTAAAGCTTCACTCGTAACAAATATTGAGGTGTGAAACACAATATAGCAAAAAAAAGGACACCAGGAATTGGACGGTTAAATAGTCTGTCTTTCAAGCTATAAATGAAGTCGTCAGTTTCACCGAAGGGGCACCTTCTTAACTGCAAGGTCCATGGCCCTAGTTCTAACAAATCGGGGTAAAACCCGATGAACGAGCTAGCGTCCGCCCCGTGAAATGATGCAACTCTAAACCAAAGACCTCCCAAAAGGGACACCCAGTTGATTTCAGTGCCATTATTGCATTGCCCGATTACAACAAAAACTGAGCTTTTAAACCAAAGACCTCCCAAAGGGGCACCTAGTCGATCGCCGGTACAATTCATACATGGGCCGACTGTGGAAAAAACCGGGCTTTTAAACTAAAGGCCTCCCCGAGGGGCACCAGGTTAATTGTTAGTGGCCCAATTGCGACAAACCCCGGGATTTAAGAGACCCCCTCGAGGGCATCCGATCATAGGCCGAATCTACCAAAATTCGGTATATAATGGACCCAAAGACCTTTTCGAAGGCACCCTACAAATTCTACAAGTGGCTAAATCATTCAGCCACAACGAACAACGGGTTTACAAAGCACCTCTGCGGAGGTACAAAAAGCAAGACCTCTCCGGGGGCATATGTTCAAATCTAATCTTCGAAGGTCCTGGTTACCAGGTTGGCGGGAAATATGATTGAATGTACTAAAATATAAGACTTCTCAAGCAAAGGCATAGTGACAAAGATTCTTCTTCACTAAAAGCGTGAGCTTGCTCGATTGAACCGGAAACCCTTTGGCTCACAAGCAAGTCAGAAGATTCCAAACATAATCGATTGCAAGTATCATGCCTAACCTTTAAAGTTCATGACGAATTTTGATATGGGGGCATTACCAATGCATTAAAGGAAAATCAATAATGCTTACTTAAACATACTCTAAACTCGTCATAACTTTACATTGAAAATTTTGTACCTACAAGGGTTATTTTGACCAATAGATTTGAATCTTGAAATGGCTAAGGCAAGCTTATAAACTTCGATGCTGTGATAAGCACAAAAGTGGTCAGTCATAAGAAAGAAGTTTCAGGTATCGCCCCAGTCAAAACTAAGGAAATTTAACAAAGTTGGTCGAATACCCAAAACCAGTTATGATTTGTGGCTACAACTAAAAAACCAAGTTACAATAACAAATGACTTGTAGCATAAAATCTATGTTGTGAGCATGAAAACGAAGCGGGCGTGAAATACAAAACTAAAGTAAAAGCTTAAAATACAACAAGAAGAACACATTTTCATCACAGCAACACAAGACCAGATGGAAGAATCACAAATCAAGTCACAGAATCATGGATCTAATACAGAAGTTTCAGGCATATGGTAACATAAAGCAGTAAGCGGGGACCGGCACCCGCATATACAACTGGTCTGAACATAACATACAAAAGAGAGTAATCGAGAAGCAAAATAAGTTGGTACCGAGCACTACTTCTTCCTGTTACCTGACCTTAGAGATGGTTTGTTGAGATGAGGAGGAGGAGTCTCTGCCACATCACATGGATTTTCTTGAGAAGATAAAGTGATAGCTTCCCTGCCCTTCTTCTTCTTCTTCTTATGCTTCTTAGACGAGGAGGACTTGGCATCTTACTTTCCTTTACCTTAGCAACATTTTTCGGGCTTTCATCTGTTCCCGTGGCTTCAGGATCATCACTGAGAATGTAATCGGCATCTTCCAAGTCGAAGAGCGCACCAATTTTAGCATCTTGTGATCCAGGAACTGGAATGACAAGTAAGGATGTATCATTAGGGGGAGGGGAAGTGATAATGGAAGCAAGGGGAATAGCCATCAGGGATGATCAGTTATAGCGGCTTCAAGTATCGTTGCCATGCCTATAGCAGGAGAAGATAGGGGTGAAGTTAAACCTAGATTATGGAAGCAATGAGCATAAGAGGCAAGAGACCCAGTCGAATCAAAAGTAGGTTCTAAGTATGACATGGTATAGTCAATTTCGATTTTACTAGCATCTAGAAGGGTTTCCCGGACATCTCTTTTCTCAATTCTCCTGTTATCTATGTTTTCATCATCACCTTCATCATCCCCATCATGTTCCTCTGTGATATTCTCTGTAACAATGTGTCCTTCATTGTCTATGTCTTTCTCTGTTAAAACAACAGGAGCATTCACATGAACCTGTGAATTAGAAGCTTTAATAGTTGCGGGATTGACGGGAGGCTCGATGGTTGTTTGCTTTGAACATTCTCTCCAGAAGTATCAGCTCTATTACTTGCCAACTTAGCTTTTCCCTCAACCAGAGCCTTCTTGGACCTATCATCTAAAAGTTCTTTGATAAGATCGTCCTCGCTGTGGTCAACACCGTTGATCTCAAGTACTTGTTCCCAAACAAGTGCTAAAGTGGTTGAAAAGGTGTCTGCCAAGTAGTGCAGACTCCCGCGACTCATGACACTATAAACACAAAACCAGAATATGTCGGCCTTAGCATCTTCCATAGCCTTTTGATGAGTTTCTTCAGAAATTTTCTTATCTTTTTTGAAGAGACTCAACCTTGGCTAATAAAGTGCAATTGGAAGCTCTCAAGGAATCAATAGTTTCTTTAAGTTGAGTAGCCTCATTTCAGTATTGTGTGGAGAAATACTTTTCCACAGATAATGTAGCCTCATCATTGATTTTGGCAGTAAAAGCTTCCTTTTCTTTCTGCTTGGCAGCTTCAAGTTCTTCTCCGAGTTTCTTTATTCTCGGTATCTAATCCTTCGAGTTCTGCAATTCTTTTATTGAGAGAAGCAATGGCAACATCACGAGAATCTAAGACTTCCTCCCACTTAGATTTATCACTCTCTGAAGCTGTGATTTTATCGAGATTAATATCATTGCGCTTTGGAAAATCATCGCCAAATTTATTCCACATGCGCAGTGTCTTCCTGGCATTGTCCCTGACTATACTTAGCTTCGTGTCAAGTTGGCTCTTAGCATTGTCAAGCTAAGTATACAATTGCCTTATCACGACATCTACTTCATCTGCTATGTCGTCAGCATCATTCAGATTTACACCACGATCAAACATAAGCCCTTTCAAATTCCAATATGGGAATCGTTCAGAGAGAGGAGCATTTGCCGGTTCAGGTTCGTAACGAGGCTTATGAATGATCAAATGGATTTCAGCAGGAGGACCTGGGGGACCAGAAGATGGAACCGATTGGGGTTTAATAGGAAGCTTCCCCGGTCGGGGATGTTTGTGTGAGCCACCTCTCCCTTGATCATCTTTTCCTCGCTTCTTCCCACGGTCCTTTTTATCAGAAGTATCTTCCCTGAGCCAAGCACGTCTTCTTTTTTCCTCATCCTCTTCTTCACGCATTTTCCGCCTCTGTTCATCAGTCAAATCTGATTCCGATACATGCAAAGGCTGATGAGAAGACTTCAGAGGAGGAGCAGGGTGAAGTTGTTTGTGATAATGTGATGGTCGCGGAGGATTAGATTGTAACAGACCCTTTGGATTGAATGGTTTGCTTTTCCTCCTAAAATCTATCCTGAAGTCTGACGAATGTTTCCTATGCATACCTAGACCTGAAATAAGATAGAAGCATAATTTCAGTACTTGAATTGTAAAGTACCGGGGCAAATCGTAAAAGCATTAAAGGAACTTTAGGGTATACGCATATGCGTATTAGACATTTTTTCTAAGACACTGCTGTTTGACGAACCAGTTCTTTTGGTTGGTTCTAAGGAAATTCCTAAAGATGTGAGATATTTTCTTGGCCATGTAATGGCAGCATCCTTTATTCCGGTGTCTATAGTTTGAGGATCAAGAGGCTGGGAAACAATATTGCCTTGGCTAAGGTACTTAGCAGAATTGAGATCGCCTAAATTATCAAATGTAACTACTGAACCCTCCTCTATTGCATTCTCGATAAGAGGATCCTCATTCATCGTCTCAGCATTCGGGTTGGTCTCTAGTGTGGTTTCACCTTCCCCAACATTTTCATTTTCATATGCAAAATCTAAAGTGTTGTCTTCGTTGTTGTCTCTCTTAGTCTGCTCAGACTCCGTTTCTGATTCAGAATTCGGGGAAGCATCTTCTTTCTCAACTGATTCGGTTGATATCAGAAGATCATTGCCCTCGCGTTGGTAAAAAGTTTCATCCTTATTAGAAGCCACTTTCGATGGCGATAAATTACCACCAACAGGCTCCGAACACTTTTCAGAGCAGGGTTAATAGGTGGGTCCTGATCAATAATTTGGTCTTGAGTCTCATTACCGCCACCAGAAGTACCATTGTCCGTGCCTGCAAGATTAGACTTGAGAGTTAGAGGCCCTCCTTTAAAGGGAAATTTTCTCAAAGGATGGAGAAATTCTTATTGGCGAAGAGTTGTTACTGAAATTAAAACTCTCCTACTTTTCCTAGTCTTTTCGACAGCTTTCAAGGTCTCAAGTACAACCTTGAGTGGGGTAGATGCCTTGTTGTCTTTAATTGGGGCTGGGACAACTAAATTCAAAAGGAAGAATTATATGGAACTGTTATCTAAATAAAGTGAGATAAAACTGCGCACTGTGTGTGTTTACCTCCTTTAGTCCAATTCTCGCGAAAAGTTTCAGGACAGCGAACGAAGAAAAACTGAGTTAAGTACACTGAAACACTCTCTGGTAGACTAGTTATGAGCTTACAATTTCTTACACCCTCGACATGTATGATATATGAGGTGTTCTTACTTTTCCTTATTGAGCAAAGATAGCAGATTTCCCAAAAAATCGGTTCACGCTCTTTAACTTGCATGGAAAGGACATAAAGCCCTAATAAGATGGTATAACCATTCGGATGAAGTCGAAAACGAGCGATGGCCAGATGGTTCAGGATTGATACTATGAAAGGTTAAAAGGAGGAACACCACTGCCTGCCAGCATATAACGATTCACGGTTACGTATCCCACTGGGGGTTGATCCGCAAATACGCCCTCATCCGGTAAGATAACATCTGTGATAGAAATGCCAAATTGGCTACTCAACTGTTCAAAGTGTTCCTGGTCGAGCACGGTAGAGTGTCTTTCTATGGGTAGGCTATTGAGCGGAACAGGATTTGGAAAAGGATGGGAAGCTGCAACTGGTGTAGAAGTATCAGTTGGAGTAGACGATATCCCTTTAGTATGAACACACGTTTTATGCCTAGTAGTCATTCTACACAAATGACCCCATTTATAAATAAATTACTGGATGTTCAAAGTAACTAGCTCAAGAATTCAAGCAAGATAGAGCTTTAGGATGTTCTGTGCAACCTAAAGCTTTAGGTCATTCGGAGCATTAAAGCTTTAAGTCATCCTGTGGATTAGGGCTTTAAGTCATTTTGGGATTCATAAATAAAGATTGCCATGCGGTCTAAAAATCTTGAACTACCTTAATGAACTAAAGACCTATAGTATTCAAATGACCTAGAACCGTGATCCTTAACCTTAGGTCGCAATAACAAGCCAAAGCCTTAGGTCGTTTTTAGTTTAAAGTTTTGAGTCGAGTTTGCGACCTAAAGACTTTAGAGTAGAAAAACGACCTAATATTCTGATGGCAACAACGACCCAAAGTTCAAAAGTAAGAATCACGACCTAAAACCTTTGAATGCCTATAATGACTTAAAACCTGGATACCGATAACATGGATCATTCCGATGAACTGAGATCTTAGGCCATCTTAACTGCTTAGAGCCTTGGGTCATTTTTGATGATTAGAAGCGTTAGGTTGACAGGTCGTGATAACGACCTAAAATTTAGTTCGCTCTGGCGATCTAAATATAGCTCGTAATAACGACCAAGGGCCTAACCTACGGTTTTTTCACGGCCCCGAGCCCAAAGTCATCATACTGACCTAAAGACAATGTTCTCTATAACAACTCAACATTTGAAGTGGTCAAAGATATGATAATCTAAAGCATTCAACAATGAAATAAAGCATACATTCAAATGTAGAAATCATTTCAAAGATTCTAGTACAATTATCAATCATCAATTCAAAAGACATACAAGTGTTATGAACAAACGAGGTCACAAAAGCAATATCAATTGAAGTTTCAACATCAAGTTATACAAATTCAAGATTCCATATAGCTACATCGCGTTCCGGCATCAGACTTGACTCAAAGCATCTTATGTAACTAACAATCCCCAATATCGATTCAAAACATAAAATCGAAAGAAGTAAAACATGGAAAAACCTGAATCCAAGCAAGGGCGATTTGTGCTAATCCACTGGTAAATCAATAACAGCTGTAAGTTTCGGGCTTGATTAGATTGATCTTCGAAATGAATTGAATTGGTTAGATTTGAAGAGTTGGTTGGTTCGAATCGATTCAGCGACGACAAAGTAGCCAGGAGAATCAATGATCAGAAAGTGGTGAAATATCGTTCAAGTTTTGAATCGATATCAGGAGGCCGCCATTTACGAATTCTTCTAGCTCGAAGGAGTAAAGGGAAATGACAACCTAAGGTAGGAATATAAGAGGATGCAATATTAGCAGGCCAAGTTTGAAAGGCCCATGGTGACCTAGAAAGAAACGTTGGAATCAACAACCCAAGCTAAGATTTAAAAGGCCAGAATGACTTAAATAAGCTAAGAATTGTAGCAACCCAAAGGGTAACGCGATCTAAGGCATATCATAACCTAACTTCATATATGATAAATTACAACTTAACATGCATCAAAATTGTCTAGATCGAAGCCTGTATTATTTTCCACAAATACAGACTTCAAGGGGAAAATGTTAATCCATAAAATGTGGTTCAAGAATAATAAACGTGGTTAAGTCGTTTTTTAAGAACCCAGAGATGGGTCGCAAGTCTATAGATTGCGAAGATGATAAAACAGTTAGATCCATCTGTACTCTGGCTCGGTTTGGCGCTTTACAGCGCTTGGATCGTTCTAGTTCTTTAGGTCGTTCCAAAGTTTCGAGTCATTATAGATCTTTTGGCTTATCCAAGCATCTTAGACCATTAGGTAACCCAAGGTCGTCCCACACTTTAGCCCGCAAAACTCTTTAGCTCGACCATCTATTTAGCCCATTCTACAAGTCTCAGGTCGCCCCTCTATGCCACATGAAGCCTCTAGCCTTCAAAGCTCTTGGGCCGTCAGCTCTTCCGGGTTTTTAGCCTGCTAAAGACGTCAGTTCATGCCACTATTGCATATGAGAGCTCTAGACCGCTCCATCTTGCTTTAGCCCGTTCTACATAAGCCTGGGTCGTCCCACACCAACTTAGCACGTTCCACCTTCAGCCTTGCTAGTTTAGGCCGTAGAACACGAGTATGAGTCCCTTTGGGTCGGCCGACAGTCTAAAGGAGGTTCAAGATAATTACCAAACTGCCACCTGGTCTGAATCTCACCTATAAATACCCCCCTCATTTCTTCATTTAAGAGGACTGAATTTTATGACCCCGAAGGGCTACCCAATTATTTCCTAAGCATTCCTAAGTAATTTCCATCTGTCCTAACACCTCCAATTGAAGATCAAACATGAAGTTCATCATGAAATCAACCGAAAGTGATTAAGCATCTTAGAGAATGGAGACTCTCTATCATTCCCCTTGCATGTTATGGAATTCACTTATTTCTCCACTGACCTGTGTTGATCAAAGTGATGCTATTGTGCAATGAATGATATGAATGTACTTTTGAGTGATCCAAGACTTGTAACTCTTGAATTGATAATGGAAATTATTGTTAAAGTGGATGTAGATCTTTCCTAAGATCGAACCACTATAAAAATTGTGTCTCTTTACTTTTTTTGTGATTGTGGATCTTCTCCTACCAATTGGTGAAGTGTAATTTTTGCACCTTTGGTGTTCATTCTAATTTTGGAATAACAATTCCAAAAATATGGGTTGTTACAACAACCATAACCACAATCATAGAAATCATGGGTCAGTCATTATTATTTCGTATAATTATCAACTATCAGTTCATTTGAATAGTAACTATCATCATGTGATTATCGACTAATAATATATGGGAACTACAATTAACATACATATAATTATCAACAACATGCAAATGAATATTAACTAACTTGCATATGAGCATTAGGCGTGAGTGAAACGCTCACCTTCTATGCATTGAGTGGTGGCAAGCTACAACAAACTGACACAAGCACAAATGATATCAATGACATAGCAACAAGTTTTTTTGTAGGAAGAGGGAAATTGGCTCGGTCAAGGGAGGAACAATATCAGGGTAGGGATTAGAATTGAGATTTGAAAGGAAAATGAGAGGAGAGAGAAGAAGGAGAATAGAACCTGGTTTTGATTTTTCTTCTTCGGAAAAACAAAAATAACTTAGTGATTTGGAGGATGGACTTATAGGGAATGACTAATAGGAGAAGAAAGAAAAATATGAAGTAAAGAATGAAGGAGAGCTAAGCGGGGAGATATATATTTATATCCCAAAGGAATCTTTCAAATCAGACATGTTTGGGTATGTTGACTCAACAATATGTCAGCACAAATCCAATTTATTTATTTCATTGAAAATTTAAAACCAATTGATAGATATATATTTATTTCCGATAGAATCTTTTAAATCTGGAACATTTAGGTGTGCAAACTCAGTGATGTGTCAGCATAAATCCTATTCATTTATTTATTTCAGAATCAATGAACCAATTCAAAATATACAATAGAAGGTATTAGAGGGAATATAAGTTAAGTATACAAAAAATATATAATCTGTATCCGTCCTTTTTTAGAGTGTAAATTGTACATTTAGAGCTATAGACATCCTTTTTAATGAAACGAATAGTGGTAGTCTTCTTAGGATTCAGTTTAGTATTAAAAAAAAATCAAATTTCAAAATTTTCAACAAAATTTAATATTTTTCTAAGTTCCAAATCTGTAAAAAAAAAATTGACATTTTCAATCAAACATATTTCAACTATCAAATTGCATTAAATTTTAAATTTTCAACTTTCAAATCAATTAAATATAATTTAAAGTTTGCAAAATTTCGAATCATAATGCTCTTCCGATCCCCATTAAAAACTTTTCATCCTAAAAAGCGTATAATGATTTTTATTACATTTTTTCAAGTATTCTTGATTGCATTAAATTAAATAGTGTAATATTTCTATTATACGTTAATACCAATATTTTTGTGCAATTCGTTGCTTCTTATAGCACATTGATTATCAAAGCTTTATATGTTATTTGTAATGTTGAATTATTGGTACCTTTGTTTATAATTTCATTTTCAAAATTTCAAGTTAAATTTATTTGTATTGTTAAGTATTTCATACCATTGCATAGAAATTTAAATATAAGATATCTTCACAATTGGGCTATAGTTTTATTTTTGAGAACCAGTTTGTAACATATACATAAATTAGAATTCATATATTAGTTTTTTTGGCAAAGCTGACTGGTTTTCAAGGTGATCGCAAACACCTTTTATTATAACTAATAATAAAAATGCAGAAAAGTATAGGTGATTGTTAGTAGACAATCAACTAATCGGTTTTTCAGGTGGATCGTCCACCACATACCTAAGCAGGCTTACATCACAGTAGCTAGCTATCTGCTAGACTACATATAGAAAGATAAATAATAGGGGGTTAGCTCCCATCATCATCACCTGGTGATACTTCATGCATGGCCTCAACAAAATGGGTAGCCAGGTCTGAAACAAAGAACAGAGAAAGCTCGGTATATATATGTCATTTGTCCCATACTGAGTCATAAAGTAATTGCTCATAAAGTAATTGCTCGTTGTTTTTTCCATCATCATCCTTTGCTAATACTAGCCCTTCACCTTCTACTTGGTACATTAACTTTCGTGCTTCATCTTCCTCATCTACATGAATGCAATATGTTCCCTCGCTCAACTTATGTTTCATTCCTGTATTATTATGTGTTAGAGCCTTTTGTGACTTTCAATCGGTGCTCTATTAGTTTTCTTATTTTCATCTAATAATATTACTTCTGAATTATATACCGTTGATTCGATAAATCTATTAAATAACATATTATAAATATGGACTCCTCTTATTTTAGCGTCTTTATCTAGGTTATGGTATGCACTTTTTCCTAGTTTAAAAATAGATAAAATATGTTAGTATGAATTATGGTAAGTGGGCTGGAATATAATATACATGCTTTAATTAGGTTTATGTCTGAAATTGATACTTTATTGTGTGAATATTGCCTAGGTGCATATTTGTCTAGCTAATATTTACCATGTAAGCATTTGATTGGCAATGGAAAATATTTGCTAGAAAAATATTTGCCAAGTATACATACATGTATGTATATCAATATATTTTCATTTTATGTTTTAATATAATAACTTACACTTTTTCATTTGCTTTGTAAAAAGCTATAGGCTAAGCAGTCTGCTCTTTTTGTGATTCATTTCATGCAAGCTTGCCATTTTCAACCGGTGTCTTTGCGACTTCTTTTATTCTGACTATCATCATCATCTAGGATACTGTTTTAAGCTAAGGAGCTTTTTCTCATTTTTCTAATGTTATTTTCATATGATATCTTTTGTATTGTATTTTTTGTCTAAATAGAATACTAGAAAGATGGATCGTTCAAGTTTCTACTTTGGTTCCTTTTTAAATCTTTAGGAGTGAAGAATGAGAAAATTTTGTTTGTTTTCTTTTTGAGTTATCTCCTCGTTTTCAAGATAAATGTAATAATCTACAACCACTTTCATTGAATGCTTTTTTGATTTTTGGTGGGTTTCTTAACTCTTGCTTGAAGATATTAGTAAATCGATGTGCCATGGTCAATACTTAATATGCCTTTTTTAAATCATTTGTTAGTATATGTTGTTAATTCGGTGTAGTGATGAATGAATAGTCGTTATGCACTAGATCGATGATGGTTAATATATATATATATATATATATATATATATATATATATATATATAACATAGAATTTGAAGCGTAGTAATCACAGCAGCGGTAACATAATTCTAATAACAATGGAAAATATAAATCACACTGTCGATTTATACTGGTTTGGACTTCCTATCCTATGTCCAGTCCCGATGTTCCTTTTCAGCATTTCTTCACTAATATCAAGCCCTCACTTCACCCAGAGGAATAAGTTTACAAACATCACTTAATTTCATAGGCCACAGGCTTACCCACCTGATATAGATGGGCTACAAGGCATTCAAAACTTTTGAAACAAAGTAATAGATGACTGACTATATACTGTGTCTTTAATACACAGAGTTGTCGCAATGTAGTATAACATCTATAGCCCGTAGAGGCTAGGAAGTGAAGTTTGACCGGATTTGAATATTTGTGAAGTGAAGTAACGCTAGTCTAATATTTGCTTTTGAAATAAATATGGACTTTGGAGTGTTTGGAAGTAATGCGATAATGGTTTTGAGAAGAGGTTTATTTTTTGTTTGCAGAGTGGTGTTAGGCTTATATAAGAGCGATGAGATGTCATAATAATTGCAACCCTTCATAAAATCTCATTGGAAAATATGCATCCGTCGAGAAATTGTAACACTTTAAAAAGACGCGTCTAATGGCACTGGGACAATTCGTGTTGTAACGGTTATCTAAAATCTACCGTCCATTGATTTGAAAATGCATATGTTAGAGTTGTTAAATAACGTGCTCACTTGTTGAATGACTACAGTTCGAATCCTGCCTCCTTCATTTTAATTTACTTCCGCACATTGTAGTAGGTTTTGACAGCCCCTGCTTCATAGAATGGAATGTAGCAATGTGGTAGGTCATGTGGATTCCAGGTGGGAGACATTCGGTTTGAGTCCTACGAGTCTTGCCCTTTTTTATTTCCCAGCATGTGATTTCTCCTTTTATATGTAATATGTACCTTGCTTTTTTTAAACAAACAGCAATCATGGCCAATTGATATAATTTGTGTATTGCTCCATTGCGGTGTGCGTTCTAGTGCCAATGTCCAATTATTTCTGCTTTATCCTTTTTAGTTCAACAAGCTTGTTTTTCCCCGAATTAACATCGCTCCTTGACTATTTTTATCATCTAATACATTTGCTACTAGACCTGAAATAATTTAGCAAACATGTTAGTAACATTGTCATATAGTTATATCATCAAAATAATGAAATCGAGTTTTCAACATATGTCAACTATTTGACATATATTTTTTAAATGATTTTTGTTTTAAAATGTTAACTTACCTTTTGGTCCGGTTCCCAAATGCAGTTTAAGCCCACACGACCTGGCCCATCGCCTGGCTCAACAGCCCATAAGCATTGTCTAAATGTTCAGATTCCGAGCCCAAATGGGGTAGTACAGGTAGTCGTTCTGACTTGACTAAACTGCTCGACAACAGACCAACACTTTTGGATCGGTGCAAAGCCTTAACATTAACTCGAATCCCGACTTCACAACTCCTCGGATCACCAACTCCAAAATCGTATCCCACCATGCAACCCCTCTGATCGATATTCCCCTTCAGCACCATTTTCTTATCCTAAACTCCGTAGGGGAATTTTGTATCCCAAACCTCTACACATCTTTTCATATTTGGCCCACCAGCACTTTTCATATCCCCGGTTTTCCCTTCAATTTTGTACCCCATACCTTCCACTTCTAGTTTGTATCCCACTCGTTCGTATCCATAACTCCAGGAGCAAAGTTCGGGGATCAGCATAAATAAGAAGGGGTTAAGCACACATAGGATATGAAGGCAAAGAGTGGGAGAGCATAGTTGTAACGACCTGCCTTTTTGACCGCTCCAAATCGGTATTAAAACCACTAAGAACGCTCAAAACGACAGCTCGTTATTTTAGCTTACAGGGTTTCAATGAAAATTACACACAGAATCACATAACATAAAAAGGTAACAGTATATCTAAAAATAGAATTTTATATACAAATCAAAGTTAATACAACATTTTTATTGTAAACAGCGGAAGAATTAAAATACATGAATTTTAAATGAATAAAATTTTACGGTTTTGACGAGCTCGCGAGCATAGGTGTCTTGCGTCTTCACGTTCCTCTCCAGTTTTGCGAGCTGAAAACTTCAAATATGGAACACTTAGGATCTAACTCGAGCGTTCAATGCAAAAACACAAATCACCCAAGGCAGCATTAAACTTATTTAAAGTCAGTAACTTCGAAATAAACAAATAAGTATAATCGGGCCCTAATAAATTTATTAAATAATTTGAGTGTAATAACCCGTGAACTGCCAAGGTATCATAACAGAGCAAGGAAGCATATAAACATGCCCATGAGCAATAAACCCGTATCAACGGAAAATACATGCAAGAAAATCTTTATGGAAATTACAAATGGTATGCAATATCACTTTGCTAAAGTCAGAAGCAAGCACGTATGGGAGGCACGGGTCAGTGACAAGGAATGAAATAATCATATTGGCATGTACTAGACAACAAATGCCTTCCAAAAAAAACATGCAAACGGTGGGGAATTTCTCCAAATAATCCCAGCCTTTTGGAACTTATGAATTCTTCTATTAGCACTGTATCCAAATCACCAACTTTCAATTGTATGAGATGGCTTGAGAATCCAAATTACCAATGCGTGACTTATCAAACTCTGAAAGTAGCAGGGTGCAAACATAAATATATACGGTTGCTTTTAAACTAACCTTTACCTTTCCAATGCATATATATATATATATATATATATATATATAGATTTCCAAGGTGAATAACTACACGCTCAAATGGAAAGAAAAAAAATATCAAATAACAAAGTACAGTTTCATTTAATGCTACAGGAAACCTCGTTACACATATTTCCTGTTTAAGGACCCAATTTCAAGGATTTATATGTGTCACATTTGTCATCTAAGCCACAAAAACAAAACACAACATATAGTGAACATATACATGGAACAGGTCATAACTATACAATGGTTTACTTGGCTATTAATGAATTTATATAATGACAGCAGATTCAACCCAAAGGTCAATCGGAAGTAGTAGCAAAACCCATACCAAATTTTTATCTAGTGAAAAGCTAAGTTAAATACTTGAAATAAAACGAACCGTAAGTTAAACTTACCTTATTGCGACGAGTCGAGAGCGGAGGGAGTCGGGTCTGATAGCAGCGTCGAATCAGGTGGCATTTTAACGGCAACACGGTGGGTGATCGTTCCAACGCTAGGAGATGGACGTCGGCGATTTCTGGTGGCAGCGACGGTCAGGTGAAGCAGAAAGACGAGGAGGCTGGCGATTGTGCTGACATTGGGTTTGATGGGGACCCAGGGTTCAGCGACGACGGTTGCAGGCAAACTGATCGGTAAAGGCGGCGGCTTGCGAGGCGGAGGAGTTGGAGCTTGCGGAGGTCAGTAGCTTGGTCGTGGGTTCAAGGCGGTGGCATTGGAATTGGAAGAGGGCGGTTGACACTGATTTGGGTGGAACGGTTTCTGGTGGAAGCCATGATTTGGAATAGATGCGGATTTGTTTTTTTTTTCTTTTTTCGGAAAGGAAGTGATTTTGGCTAAAGAAAACTAACGACTGGCAAACGAAAATAAGGATAGAAGAGGCACGGTAAAACAATTAAAAGGGGACATAGTGATTAAACAAAAACGCGTGTAAACATTTCAGGGAAGAAATTTCAAGTGTCGGTAACCGTTAAACAAATAAAAAATTTATACCAAATTTTACCATTTATTTACTATGAATGCCAATTCAATACAATGTATTTATATATATCCAAGTACCATCCTTAATTGTTATTATTATTATTAAAACAAAATTAAGTCTACATAAATTAAAATAAAACTCAAATAAATTTTAATACTAAATTCTACTCTTATAAATTTGTTTACACTCAATTATAATTCTCAAGTACCATGGAATATCAAATTTAAAATTTATCAACCAATATATTCAATTCGTTTAAAATATTAAAATCATTTAAATTAACAAAATATTTAAATCAATATAAAATGTTTCAATGAATTTTATAATACCACTATCGTTGACTAAACAACTCAAATTCAAATAAACTTACTTAAATTCCATTATAATTTACAAGTCAAGTAAAATCAAATTTTTTTCAAACCATATAATTTAATCAATTCAAAATATTACCAACATTTAAATAAAATTTCAAACAATATAAAGCAAATAGTATGAAATATCACTAACGTAAAATTTAACAAACATTTAAATCAAATACAAAATTTTCAATCTAAACAAATAAAACAAATTTTAAAAGCAAGTTTAAAATAAACTAGATCTAAGATTATAAATAATTTCTTAATCTAAGTTGAATTTCAAACAAAATTTTAAATTTAGAATTTGCAAATTAATTCAAAACCCAAGTTAAATTAAACTAAATCTCAAATTATAAATAAATTTCTTAATATAAGTTCAATTCCAAAACACAATTTTAAACATGTATAAAATTAATTAAATCTACATAAATTAAAATAAATCTCAAGTTAAAACTAAAATTAAATTTATAGCTACTTAGTAAAATATTTAATAAATTTTAAAATACTTCTAGTACCTTTGAATTTAACAAGACAATCCTAAAAATTCAAACAATAAATTTTAAATTTACACTTACCAAATAATCAAAACTGAATTAAAATAGACTCAATTTCAAAATTACAAACTAATATAAATTTCTTAAACATCGCATTCAAAACAATTTCGTAATTTTAAGTTTAAAAAATCTTGGTTCGTTACAATCTCCCCCCTTAAGGCTTTTCGTCCTCGAAAAGGAGAAATCGTTAAAATCATACATATATATCTAAAATACATACCAATACTAGATGTAATTTAAAACAAAATAAACAATAGAATCCAAAATCAAAAATCAAAGCATGGTATGATTTCTTCGACCAAAATCCTGATTTTATTTTAACATCATTCGTAATACTACACTTTCTTTCATATCGAATTATACTCGCTTCGTGATTTTAAAACCAAAACTCATTTTGAAAATTTCAAATAGTTCACAATAAATGATGTAAAACATTTATGTCTAAAGTCGAGAGGTTTCTCCCCGCGACAAGGCCAATAGGCACGACCTACGCATGTATCGATATCATGCTAAGTATCTCCCGACTAACATCCACACATCGGACACCAAATACAAAACGCAAAGTATATATCCCGGTTTTCATCCAGACATTGGACACCCTATATACTTTATTCACAATCACAAGCTAAGTATCTCCCAGTTAACATTCAGACTCGGACACTGAATACAAAGCACAAAATATATACCTTTGTTTAGTCACCGGTTTCTCGAATCTCGGTAACAAATCATTTCATTTCATATATCGAAGTTATAAATCATTTTGAAATATTAATTTCCAAATCAACTATTACTTTGTTTATCAGCCATTTCAAAATCACGGGATTCAAATCGCCGAAAATTCCTTGTTTATAATCTACTTTATAAACCACATCAAAATTTTAGGTTGTATCAAGTTTCCATCATAATTTCAATCATTTTCAAAATATTCTTGAAACAAACTTTACAACGATTTCACATAATATTTTTCAAGCGATTAATAATATCACATACTTTCCCTTCAAATTCATTTCCAAAATCGTTGCACAAATACTATAGGATTTTATTCATTTATGTTCCAAATATTTAAGTTTCATTCGAAAAGGTACATTATTCAAATAGTCAAAAATCTCTTGAAACAACTTATTCAAAAAATATCTACATGCCTACAATGTGCTACTCTGATTTGTATATGCATTTCAAGCTAACTTTCCAAAATATCAATTTTAAAATATTAGAATTGATTTCAAAGTCTTGGAACCACATTCTCAAATATTCCTTTTCAAGATTCAACTTCTCCATAAATTGGTCGATGCCAGACACATGGAAGGTTCAAAGACAAGATTGGATAACTCAGGCACGGACAGATCGAATGATAAGCGAAAGGTGTCGACAGGTTAAGAGAAAACCAAATGCATCAACTAGTGAAGGGACGACATTATATTTTCTGAATATTCATTTCTATCCAAATTATATCCAAATTATTATTTATTACAACTTACTAGAACACAAATAAGTTATGAAATTTTCGGACCTGAAATTTTTTCTAATGCCCGGATTTACGGAAAATTTCGGCAGCACCTCCCTTGCACGGTTCGATCGGGAAATTTTTCTATACACAAAAACAATAAAAACACAAAATATACATCTCATTTATATGACGAGGCATCCCTATAATCAGGGGAAAACAACACACAAAAAAACACCAAATACAATATTAAATCCGAGATGTGTACCTTATATTAGCGCTTATAAGCATGTTTGCTTAGTTTTTAACATTTAGCGCACAAGCGAGCTCTCATGCGAAGCGCAGGCCATGGCTTCCTACTAAACACTTAACAAATAATGAGAATCATGTATATATATAACAAAACTTTAATATATAAAGCATAAGCAAGCACAATATGTGACTTTGGTATACATGAAACAAGATTTATCTACAAAAGCTGATGTTCCATTTAACCAACTCATTTCATTTTATTTAAACATCCATATTATCATCATTCCCTCCAATTCACACATTTCTATTTCTAACATTACCATTTTATACATTCGTCGTCCATATTAAATTCGCTTCATCAATAAGTTATTATGCAATCACTTACATGTCAATTCATTAAATTCACATACCATCAAAACATAGTGTAATCCCCCTTTTTCTCCAAAATTGATTTGAATTTTAATATCATTTCAAATCTAATTCATAAATACTTCATTTCGATTCACGTTTATATAAAATCCATTTACACAAATTTGTTTTCCAAACCTCATTTTCAAGTCTGTCGTTCTCATATAAATCCATTATATAAGATTATCAGTTTCACATCAATTATATTCCAAATCAATAATTTTTAATCTCACACTTATATAATCCATATATATAAGTTTCAAATTTCATATCAAAATACTCATATATCGATAATCTTCAAATTTTCCTTTCCAGATCAAATTAAATAAATTTCAAAATGATTTGAGTATTCAATATCATTTCAAATTTAAATCCACATTTACAAATTTGATTCATTATCAACATTCATACTGAATTTGGATTTCACATTACGGTTATCGATATTCAATTGAGCATTTACATTCAATCCGTTTGGATCTTAATTTGTTTGGATTGGAGATATACGTTTATCAAAGTAACTAAGTTACATAAAAGTAATTTAGGAAAAATAATAGCTTAATGTAAAATTAACTTGAATAAATAGATAGACTTTTTAAAATGGATTTGAAATAAATGGATATGCTTTGTAAAATAACTAGCTTGATATACAATAGATTTAAGTAAATCAATAGCTTTGGAAAATAAGTTAAATGAGTATATAGGTTTTGCAAATGGTGTGAAGTAAATAAATAGGTTTGGAAAAGTAAGTTTGAAAATTTTGTTTGAAAACAAAGATAATTAAGCTTATAACAAAATAATATAAATAAATCTAATACCATAATTTCAATTAAAATAGTTTTATAATAAATACTACTTTCAAAAATAATCCAATCATCCAAAATTCAAATTCCTTAACAATTGTCGGTTTCCAATTTTGAGATTAAACTCACTTTAACCTCAAATTCAATGCATTTACATTCTAGTCAGACCCAAGGTTCAAATTAGGTCAATACTTGAGTTTCCACTCGCATTTTCAATTTCAATAAAGTTCAAAACTTAAATCTTAATTTCAGTTATACTCCAAATTGAGATATTACTCAAATTTACAATCAAATTCCTTTGAGCTTATAAAGATATAACTCAAAATTCAAATCTCGCTTAAAATAATCAAATTAATTTAACAAGTCGAAAAATCGAAATTCTACTCAATTCATTGGAGATTTTTAATTCGGTAGTTTTTTCGAGATATTCATTCGAGGTATACATATTATATTATCCTAATACGATAGGATGGATATCGTTCAACTCATACTCGAGATTCAATTCTGTTTTTTTTCCGATTATTCGAAAATATACATATTTACATTTCACATCATGTTTCACAAATCAAACTTCGTTAAAGCTACCAAAGTGGTCTCCTCCAATTTGATACTCGAAAGTAAATTCCTATGACGAAAAATTATCATTGAAATTATTACCTACCGACAAAAATGGGTTCTCCATTCATATTTTCCTTTTTGAAAATATTTCAGAAAGTTACTTCAAACATTTTTCAAAAATACTAGTATATATCACTAGTTTTTTTCCAAGACCTTAGAAATCAATATTGAAATTTTCCGGAATTCAATTCTCAAATTTTAGTCGAAACGATATCCTTTGATATGAGTAAATTTATTTTATTCCACAATTTATCTTTATGTGGAATACACTTCTTATTTTTATTTTAATGGTTTCGTATTCTTAAATTTATTCACCCACTCATTGTAAATTAACATTTCTTGAATTTCAAAACCCATTTTCCCTTACAAGTATTTTCCATACACTTGATTCAAGTTCAATTAGTGAATAACTAATTTTTATTAATTTGCTTAACCTACATTTATATTACACGACAACCACAATTCAACAATGGATTTCGAATGGGATCAAGGTGGGATAATTCAAAAATTTAAGCTCGAATGGTTCGAATTCGATAATGATAAGCAAAAGATGATGGCACGTCAAGGAATAGCAAACACGACAACTAGCGAAGAGGCAATATTATCTTTTCAAAACATTCATTATTATTCAAAATTTCCAATTATTCCAAATATTCCAAATTTTCCAACTTATTTCAAATTTCATCGCACTTTATTTGCAATTTCAATTTTATTTAAATTTTCCCCAACTTTATCTTAATTCATTTGCGAATTCAATTTTATACTTTACAAACAATTAAAATGTCATTTATTTAAATTTCGCTTATCTATTCCCGTTATCCATTTTGTCACAATATTTTATTAAAATTTATCAAAACATTTTCACTTATCTATATGGTTTCAAGTATTTCTCGATGTTTAAATCGGTAACATACAATCATCCCATTTTCAAAACTCAAAAATAAATTTCTAATGATGTTGCAACCATTATCAGAATTATCCTCAAGTGATTAGAATGTGATTCTATATCTATTTAGCATATATTGGACTTCGCATATACGTTGATCAGACGTATATTCAAAATTCGTACATACTCGATAGTCCAATCTCGACGTCCAATAATATACTTAAAACCATTATCATAAATTATATTTCAAAACAATTACGCTTTTCAAAAAGATTTATTTTATTCCAAAATAATTTATATTTTCAAAATACGCACTCTCTACAGTAATTCTTATGTCAGTTCTACTCATTCTAGAGTACTGCTACTCTAACTCTAATGTGTTTTAAACCCGATAAGCAAAGCTTTATCAAACCAAAGCTCTGATACCACATGCAACGACCTGCCTTCTTGACCGCTCCAAGTCAGTATGTAGACCACTCAGAACGCTCAAAATGACAACTCATTATTTTAGCGTACAGGGTTTAAATGAAAATTACACACAGAATCACAGAACATAAAAAGATAACTGTATGTCTCGCAACAAAATTTTATATACAAATCATAGTTAATACAACATTTTTATTGTAAACAACAGGAGAATTAAAATACACGAGTTTTAAATGATTTTTTTTACGGTTTTGACGAGCTTGCGAGCGTACGCATCTTGCGTCTTCACATTCCTCTCTAGTTTTGCGAGCCGAAAACTTCAAATCTGGAACACTTAGGACCTGACCCGAGCGTTCCATGCAAAAACACAAAACACCAGAGTCAGGATTAAACTTATATCAAGTTAGTAACTTCAAAATAAACAAATAAATATAATCGCTTTAATCCCAATTAATTTATTAAATAATTTGATTGTAATAACCCGTGAACTGCCAAGGTATCATAACAGAGCAAAGAAGCATATGAACGTGTCCGTAAACAATAAATCCATATCAACGCAAAATACATGCAAGAAAAACTCTATGGAAATAACAAATGGTATGCAATATAACTTTGCTAAAGTCAGAAGCAAGCACGTATGGGAGGAATGGATAAGTGACAAGCAATGAAATAATCATATTGGCATGTACTACGGAAAATTCCAACAAAAAAAACATGCAAACAGTGGGGAGTTTCTCCTAATAATCCAAGCCATTTGGAACTTATGAATTCTACTGTTAGTACTAGTTTATATTGTTGTAAATGAGATATCCAAATTACCAACTTTCAATTGTATGAGATGGGTTGAGAATCAAACTCAAGTATGCCACAAATACAAGTGACAGTCCATGCGTGACTTATCAAACTCTGAAAGTAGCAGGATGCAAACATAAATATATATGGTTGCTTTTAAACTAACCTTAACCTTTCCAATGCATATATATATATATATATGTGTGTGTGTGTGTGTGTGTGTGTGTGTGTGTGTGTGAACATCATAGATTTCCAAGGTGAATAACTACATGCTCAAATGAAAAAAAAAAAATACCATACAACAAAGTACAGTTTCATCCAATGCTACAACAAACCTTTTACATATATTTCCAGTTTAAGGACCCAACTTCAAGGATTTATATGTGTCACATTTGTCATCTAAGCCACAAAAACAAAACACAACATATAGTGAATACATACGTGGAACAGGTCATAACCATACAATGGTTACTTGGCTATTAATGAATTTATATAATGACAGCAGTATTCAACCCAAAGGTCAATCGGATGCAGTAGCAAAACCCATACAAAATTTTTATCTAGTGAAAAGTGAAGTTAAATACTTGAAATAAGTTGAACTTACCTTAATTCGACGAGTCGAGAGCGGAGGGAGTCGGGTCTGATAACAACGTCGAATCAGGTGGCGTTTTGACGGCAATACGGTGGGTGATCGTTCCACTACTAGGAGACGGACGTATGCGCTTTCTGATGGCAGTGATGGTCAGCTGAAGAGGACAGACGAGGAGGCTAGCAACTGTGCTTCCATTGGGTTTGATGGGGAGCCAGGGTTCAGCAATGACGGTTGCAGGCGAACTGATCGGTAAAGGCGGTGGCTTGCGAAGTGGAGGAGTTGGAACTTGTGGAGGTCAGCAGCTTGGTCGTGGGTTCAAGGTGGTGGCGGTGATATTGGAAGATGATGGTTGACACTAATCTGGGCGGAGCGGTTTCTGGCGGAAGCCATGATTTGGGGTAGATGCAGATTTGATTTTTTTGGAAAGGAAGTGATTTTGGGGAAAGAAAACTAACGGCTGGCATACGAAAATAAGGATAGAAGAGGCACAGTAAAACAATTAAAAGGGGACACAGTGATTAAAAAAAGACGCATGTAAACATTTCAGGGAAGAAATTATAAGTGTCAGTAACCATTAAACAAATAAATTTTTTAAACCAAATGTTACCATTTATTTAGTATGAATGCCATTTCGCTACAATGTATTTATATATATATCCAAATACCATCTTTAATTGTTATTATTATTAAAACAAAATTAAGTCTATATAAATTAAAATAAAACTCAAATAAATTTTAATACCAAATTCTAATCTAATAAATTTATTTACACTCAATTATAATTCTCAATAACACGGAAAATCAAATTTAAAATTTATCAACCAATATATTCAACTTGTTTAAAATATTACAATCGTTTAAATTAACAAAATATTTAAATCAATATAAAATGTTTCAATGAACTTTATAATACTACTATCATTGATTAAACAACTCAAATTCAAATAAACTTGTTTAAATTCCATTATAATTTACGAGTGAAGTAAAATCAAAAAAATTTCAAACCGTATATTTAATCAGTTCAAAATATTACTAACATTCAAATAAAATTTCAAACAATTTAAAGCAAATAGTATGTATTTCACTAACATAAAATTTAACAAACATTTAAATCGAATATAAAAAATTTAATCTAAAAATATAAAACAAATTTCAAAAGAAAGTTTAAAATAAACTAGATCTAAGATTCTAAATAATTTATTAATCTAAGTTAAATTTCAAACAAAATTTTAAATTTAGATTTTGCAAATTAATTCAATACCCAAGCTAAATTAGACTAAATCTCAAATTATAAATAAATTTCTTAATATAAGTTCAATTCCGGAACACAATTTTAAACATGTATAAAACTAATTAAATCTACATAAATTAAATTAAATCTCAAATTAAAACTAAAATTAAATTTATAGCTTCTTAGTAAAATATTTAATAAATTTTAAAATACTTCTACTACCTTTGAATTTAACAAGACAATCCTAAAAATTTAAATAATAAATTGTAAATTTACACTTGCCAAATAATCAAAACTGAATTAAAATAGACTCAATTTCAAAATTATAAACAAATATAATTTTCTTAAATACCACAATCAAAACAATTTCATAATTTTAAGCATCAAAAATCTTGGTTCGTTACAATAGTAATATACAAAAGAAGGGGGAAAGGACAAGTGGCGCGTTCGTATGGATCCCCAGATATGAAATATTGCAGGTGGGCCCCACTTCCTCACCTATTCTTCCTGCTATACTTCTATCCCTTCTCATATAAATGCCCTCGCTCGCCAGCTTGAATGGGTTAGCTCCTTGATTTCATGGCTTCCTTGGGAGAGGATAACTCTCTTACAACCTCCTAACCGCCTTCCATCACTCTAGGAAGAAGAATAACCTTTTCCTTGGACATTTGGTCTACTTTGTACTTCCTTGACATTTCGGGAAGAAGTAATAAAACCCATTATTTTACCTCCTTGTCACCATGACCATGGTAGCTCTATGAGAGCATCCAAGCTTCTCAATCCCCACTTTACTTAACTTGGTTTCATGGACTCATGGTGGCTCCTCCTTCCACTTCCAAGCATTTAGACCACAAAGCAAATCCCACTACCTTCCTTTCAACGCATAGCACTTGGGATCTCTCACTATAACAATTTCAATTACCATAGTTCTTGTACGTTGGAAATATACCGATTCCATGTTGCAATCTCTAAAAAGTGAAGTAATAAATATTAAACTTCTTGAGTGGACGGAGGCTCCAACGAGCCAAACCACTATAAATACTGTATGACTGTTTACTCGCGTTTTCCCCTATATACTTACAACGCATATCTCATATTTTCCGTTCCGGACATTTATTTTTCACTATCATGGAAACCACGAGTGTTGGTGGTCCCTTTTAACCATCAATATTGTGGTACACCAGGAATGGGAGATACACACCTACGGTAATTATCCTTGCTCCTCCATTAAGAAATTAGAAACCTCACCTTTCCTACCATTCGATCACCGAGGCTAGGTGTTCTACTTAAGTCTTCCAAACCTTAATTACCAGTTCTATCGATAATGGTGACCAATGGAAAGAAAACTACGGTCGGACCTTCCACGACTGATCTTGACTCGAAAAATCCCCTCAGCCTCAATCTACCGAAGTTCTGACCAATACAAATATTGCTATCACTTTTGATCTCGATACACTCATTGATCAAGCTTAATTCTATGAAACTAAGTGAAAATTGGGAGAAACTCAAAGAAGCCTCGTCAACAAATTAACCAAAACCTTGGATTAACTCAACAGCTTTAATAACACACTCAACGAGACATCCTCCGCCTTCAAACAGACTTAGGCGTTCAGCCTCATTCGAATTATGTCTCTTTGAGTCCTGCTCCCACTTCTCTCCATCATAACTGTCATCTCGACCATTCCTACCTCGGGCTTAACCTCAAAAAAAGGATCAACGCTCGACCCATCCCTCGATAGGATCCACTTTTCGCAAATCCGAACTTTTCGGCTATGCTTCACACAACAAACCTTGCCTAAGTTCCTACTAATCAGCTCCTGCAAATTCAAAATCTACAGTTGAAGATTCTCGAGATGAAGGCAACATCCGTCCTAGAAGAGTTCCTAAGCTGTGCACTCCCATGTCGAACAACGATCGCTGGAATCCAGCGGAGATTTAAAATCTCAATCTCACCAACCTAGTTCGCAACATTTTGAAAGAATCTCGAGGACACGTCGTTAACGACTGGGAAGCCAGTACAAGACGTAACCCCTTCACCAAAGATGTATTCAGTGTCGAATGTCCCACGCATTTCAATATGCCACAAGTTGAAGCCTACTCGGGGAAATCCTACTCTTGAGACTTCATAAACCGTTATGAATCATCCATGGATTTTGTCCATGCCACTGAAGCAATGAGGTACAAGTTCTTTATCGTCTTCCTAGAAGGCGTGCCTCTCTTATGGTTCACTCGACTCCCACCAAAAACCCTTTCAACCTTCAGCCAACTGGCTAGGGAGTTAATCTACCAAGACACCGATGAAACTCTAACAGATTACCTTGAGAGATTTGACAATGCTTTGGTGGATGTCGAAAACCTAAGTCTGGGGACTATCCTATCCTAATTACCAAGGGCGTATTCCCCGATTCTAAATCCGGATTATGGATTGACCGAACACAGCCTCAAACTTTGGAAGACTTTTGCAAGAAAGCCAATTATTTTCTTTGCCAAGAGGAAACACAAAGGAATTGAGCTTCTTGCTTCAATGATCTACTATGAGATGAAGTTCAAAGCTCAAACGACTCCAATCTTAATGGTCCGCACAAATCTTCTCAAACGGGAAACAATGGAGGTAGTCGCAACAAGAAAAGGAAACATCCTAGACTTCGGTCTTTCCGCGACTACACTCCATTCAAAGACTTCCTCGAGAAAATTTACCTTGAGAAAAATTTACCTCGAGACATGCAATGTTCCTCCATGCAAAAATCCAAAGCCTAGAGGTACGTCGGACGAGCCGGGAGAACCCATAAAGTATTGTTGGTTCCACAGCGTCTGTGAACACAACACAAACAAAGGTCGTCACTTGTAGGATAACACTGAGAAACTCGTCCGTAAGGTAAAGCTTGAGCAATACAAATAGAGTTCCACACAAGAAATTTTCTAGCCATCCAACGCTCACCAAGAATTTCAACCAACCAAGATCCCAGCTAGCAACTAAGTCCTTCTGGATCATTCTTTCGACTCAGCAAGACTATAGCAACAATAAGAATCTTGGACATCGACATCGCACCTCACGACTCAACTTGCCTGAGTTACACCATATATGAACATAGTTGTATTCATTTTTAAAGTATTCTACTTGTATGTTTTAATTTCAACAAGTAGGTTGGGTTGCCTTGTAACCGACTTAGTTATAATCCTTGTACGAAGTATAAAAACATCATCTCCTGCCTTTGAGATTCATCCCAGAATCTCCAAAGCACCGCTATTGAAAATACACTATGTCCAATGGGTTTAGAATAGCTTACCTACGCTCTGTCTTACTCTGGCGATGATCTGTTGGCACCTCCTCCAAGTCTCATGGTTTCAGCCTACCTACGCGCCGACGTACTCCGGAGGTGTTCCATTGGCACCATTCTGAGTTCGTAATACCTCAAGTGCAACAACCGAAAGGGAGCCTTAAAAGAGAAATCAATCATCTTAAACACCGCGTGACTTAAGTTTCTCAAGATTGGAGTTTCAACCAACTCAAATCCAAGTGCAATGCCGAGTCACACTACACGAGAATGATTCTCGGAAAGTGTAAAGCGAACTTGAGCACTTAGAACAGAAACTTCCATGATGCAATGGTCTTTGAGGTTGTCACTAGAGATATCGGCTTGCGACTCACTCCCACCTTTATCTCCCTCCTTGGGGAAAACACGAGAGCTGAAAGCAAATCCTCATTCACTAACATATGCCTCCTCTTCGTTATGTCATGACCTTTTGCCTCCACTTGGGCTCCGAAAACCCCCCAGCTAGGCCGAGGGAACATCGTGAAGCGCTACCAAAGGCACCCTCGTGGAAGCGGGCCCGGAGGCATTAGCTCTACACTAGTTCCTGCAACCAGCTAGATCGACGCAGTGGTATCCAAGGTCGTCATAGGAGAAACCGACTTGCGACTCGCTCCCACCTTTGTCTACCTTATCGATAACGAAATAGGATTAGGAAACAAACCCTTATTCTTTGATCGATATCTCCTCTTCGTTGTAAGCGCAATCTTTAGCCTCCACGTGAGCTCCAACCACCTCTCAGTCAGCTGGGGGAAAGTCGGGAAGCTTATCGGAGGCACATGCAACAGAGACGGGCCTGGGGGACATCATCTCCACAACCCTGCATCTTCACCACAATCATCTTCTACGCAAACAACAGAGTAACCTTTTGGGGAGCAAACCCATTAGATAGAGAGGATAGTCCAAAACCGAAGTCTTGGCACCACGAAAGTCGCTCTTGACGTCTCCCGATGCTGAGACTCCCTATAAACCCAACCTCCTGGGACACAATAACCGTCTCTAGTTTATAACTAAAACGAACTCCACCGCGAACTACGGATGCAACATTTGGGACGAAACGCGATCACGACGTGATTGGATCGAGAACAAAATCTAGCAACTGACAACTCAACTATATATCCACATCATATGTGAATGTCCAAGTTGTTGGTTCGAACAAGTTCGATCCAAGGGTGTCTCGCCAACAGGCTACATTACGCTCGACTTCAATCCAAATCTAATCGTGCAACATCGCTTGACAACCCAAGTTCACACACTCAAACTCGGGGGGGTCAAAGAAAACGATGTAACTCCTAACACCCCAAAAAACATGACAAATTAGCTAAGCCACCAGGATACGAAGCTATAAATATGCATCCCCACATACTCGTCGCCAATCCATGTGTTTCCCCAGTCTATCTACGAATTTCCAAAGACTCAAGACTCCTCAAATAGAATCAAGTCTAAGTGTAATGCCAAGTTAATTTACATGAGTACAGTACCGGAAAATGCAAAGAGTGTTTCAACACTTAGAACGATATGTGATGAAGGAAAATAAACTTTTATTCATATGTCTAAATTACAACTTTTTACCATTGATACGATGTACATGTCAACCATATCATGCCTCCAAAAAGCAAGGGACGTAATCACAAATTTTATCGGCCTACAAAAACAAAACCTATTTATAGCTATCACTTGGACGAGACACCCTTCTTCTTCCATTTCTTCTTCTCGAATTCAGTCTTGGGTGGCTCATCCTTCTTCTTCCTCTTCCTCTTTGAGTCCCTACTTCTGGACTTCGGACCCTTCGGTGGAGTTGTAGAGGGGCAATTTCTAAACTCATATCCACCATGAAGGTTATCAGGAGGATCATCACTTGCTCATCTTCAACTAGAACATCGATCGTATCGGTCTCGGAAAGGATTGCGTTAATCGGAACATGGAAACCTTCGAAAATAGCCCACAAAACGGCAATCTTCTCGGATTCGTTATGATATTTTTTTTCTTCCCTCTTGGCCTTCTCCATCGATAGCTTGCCTGCCTTTAGCTTCATATCCTCCTAGGCCTTTGTCTTTTCATCTCTACCTCGGCTCCCTTTTGGACGCCTCATACTCCAATTTCTACTAAGCTTCCATTGCTCCATTTCCTGGGCCTCATGTACTTTATCCTAGGCTTCCTCCTTGGATTTCAACTGCACCTCCTCTTGATCCTTGATTTCCCCCGACTAACGCCTGGTTACCCGCCTTCAGCTGTTGTACAGTTGCACTCTCTTCCCACGACCTGTGGTTCTTTTCGGCTACGTCCTTATTATCCTTTTCCAGGTTAGTGGCATGGATTGATGCGGAGGCTATCATGTCTTTGTAATTTTCTCTAGCCGCTGCCATCACCACCTTCGTCTCCTCCAACTCGTTCTTTAGATCATCTGTTTCAGCAATATTGTTGACACATAAAAGTGTTTCTCAAATACATAGAAATAGATGTGACTTGTATCCATGTTTACCTATCTCCTTATCCTACGTTGCAACACTCTCCTTCTCAAGCTTGAGTGTGATATGTAAAGCTTGAATTTCTAGTTTCTTCCTTTGGATCAACTCCAAGAGTGTCTTTGCGTATTTATACATCTCCCAGTACTGATAAAAGGTAGCATACACCAGCTTCCAAACATCTTCGTCGTCCTAGCGTGGAATTGGGCTAATGTCTAGCAACCATACCAGTTCCTCTAAGTAGAAGCCAAGGAATGACTTCTTCAGTTTTACCTTCCATTCCTCGGGGTATAGCTCTGGGATTGCTGACATGTCGGGTAATGGCGGGCTTCAGCCTCTTAAATCCCTTCCTCTGATTCCTAGCCCTACCTCGTCGAACCTACTCCTGCTATGGATGACGCCACTGGTGTAGGGGTTGGCGCATAAGATGGTTTGACAGTTGCAATTTTCTACCTCATGCTAAATAATTCAGTCTCGATACTTGCATTAGATGGTTTCGTGCCTGCTGGCAAAGGCTCCGAGTACGAGGAGTGTTCCCGACGCCGATGGTTACTCTCAAATTCATTTGACTTCTTCCTTATACATAGTAGAGTGTGTGTATAGAAGTTGCTTATAACACTTCTCTTCGACCATCGATAATCCCCACGACCACGATCTACGCCTCTATCACGAGATATAGTGCCTACATGGAGAAAAATTTGAATCAAAATTGAAAATCCAATGCACACGAGTCAAGTGCTGTGTTGTGCAATGCTCATGAGTGTGAGTGTCCTGAGTATTTCCCCCACAGACCTGTTGATAGCTTACTTGAAGGGGTAATCTCCCGAACGCTCGACAATAAGCTCTCAACATTAGCTCTGCTTGACATGAATGAAGATGTCTCCATCGGGACATTATCTAGTCCTCTGAATTGATTCTCAACCTCCACAGACGCGACGAACGCAGAGGTCGTAGCTGGAGAACATGGTTCAAAAGCCACTCCCGTCCTTGTCTCCTTAACTGAAGAAGAAACAAAAGTGGGTTGTGAACCATGCCTTCCAGCGGGCTCCTCCTCAACTATGTGTCGCCACCCGCATCCCTTTGAGCCTCTTCAACTTTCTCCTCGACTGGGGCATGACAAATGAGGCATGATAGATGATGGAACGATAGTTCCATGCGACCCGTTGGATGAACTTCAAGAAGCTAGTCCAATAGATGAAGGAAACGGTCCAATAGTGGAGTTTGGGAATCTCGATACCTGCTTAGGACATACCTTAAAGCCAGGACCCGCTCTAAATATTGACCACTCTTTGGAATCGGCGGAATACCTGCTACATGAAACTCTAAGTTAGTTTAAAGCTTATGACTCAATTTACTCGGAGTATAGTGTAAGTTTTCAAGTACTTACGGCTTGCAATCCACCTCCTTGCAAATCCTGGTTGGCATCGAATGTAGAACCAATCATCTTTAAACTAGCTGAGCTTGTTCCACGCTCCTAGGATAAATCGACTATTGAGTTATTCCTCCATGTAGATACGCAAAGGAGACATAATGTTTCTCTTCTTTAAAGAGTAGAGATATCTGATATCTTCCCAAGTCGGTTCAACTCCCAACCATTCTATGTACAAGATGTAGGTGCCACAGAGGAATGAATATGCGTTTGGATGTAGCTGCAATGGCGCTAAACAAAAGAAATATGGATATCTCAGATATACGAACAGAACAGAGGCACGCATCTGACGGAGTACATATGCCTATTCCAAGAAGTATACCCTTATGGAGGAGCGTGCATCGTATCTTCCCTTTCGGGGACCATGACATCGTCCGAAGGTATTCCCTATTTCATATAGATTTGAAACAGTGAAGCCTTATCTATCCGAAAAACAACCGAATCAGGGAGATTTTCGAAAATCACAATATATCCTACCATGTCCGGTGCTATATAAACGCTTCCTGGTTGCCACTACCATCCTTTCCTTCTAATGGGCCCTCTCCAACAACTTTAGCTTCACCTTTGACTACCGACTCATCCATATGCTCGCTTGAATGCGGATACCCATGGGGTTGTCCCCCTTGTTCATGTATGCCGGATGGTCCCACTTGTTTAGATGGAGTGGAAGTTTTGGAGGATCCACCATCACTCACTGACGGGGTAGAATTGTAAGGAGATTCGTTAGAGCTTGGAGTTGTTTTATGGTTTCGGCTTCCAAGCGTAGAATTCATCTGGAGCTTCTCTTTGTCATTGCAAACTATACTTCCAAAACAATTGCGTTAGCTAATGCACTAAAAATCTGTATCCCCCGTGTTGGTGAAAACTAACATGTAACATGCATGTGTCTTGCGTGCTGATCCAGTTGTACTAAAATCCTTTGGATGCGATGACAATTTCCAGTCCTACGGTCTTAAACTATCATCACCATAAACCGAAGTCATTGAATTTGAGTCGAATCCCGATTTTGACATAATTGGGTTGAAGATCGAATCCTAGAAGTGATGGTTCGGTTATGTATCCATGGTCCGAGTTTATGCTCTAATCATATGTGCATGTTCGAATCGACGTTTTTAATCGAACTTGTCATTCAAACATTAATGCATTATGCGATGTAATGTCTGTTTCGATACTCAACCCGACAATGTATCGTTTCACGACAGCTCGAGCTCGTGAGTCGAAGTGTCATACTCAGAGTTTTCTTGAGTTCCTAGATACAAAATTATGCTTCATATCCCTACATGCTTAAAACTCACTATCCTGGATGTTTGTCTCATGCACACTACGAAGCTCTGGGATATGAAAATTCCAGGGAGTTCCCATATATGAAACTACAATTTTGTATCCCACATTCTTTTGGGAATTCATATCATGTGCCTTTCCTCCTCAATTTCATGCCACCGATTTGATCCTGCTTCTCCTCCCTTACAACACACACTGCAACCTATTCACAAAAATGACTAAGTCCAAGGATATGAAAATAAATTTCGTGTAACGACCCGAAAATTCATACCCTTTGAGCTGACTGAATACAACGCACGTCCAACCCTAATTGCACGAAAATACGAATCATCAATAGAAAGAAGTTAGAGGGTGGGAAATAGAAAGATAAAAAATTAGAATAGAAGAAAATAGATAGAAGATCGAATTGAACAACGATACAAAATCTCACAATCGCAGCAGAATAAAAATAATATATAAATAATCACTTTTGAAATACAAACTGTATTTGCACTTACATACATAATCAGAGTACATCATATGTACAACACAACGGAATAAACTCTAAATATCTAATAGTGAAGTCTCCTGCTCCAAGCTTCTTCAGATAAATCTGTAAAATCCTGAACTATTGGACTGCCCGTACAAATTTGGGCACCCAAGAGTTTAGGCAAAATATAGAAAAATAAACTCTGGGTCAGTCATGGGACTGGTGTGAGTAAATGATTTTAAAACAACTTGATTAACAAAGGATATCTCATAAGACCAAACCGTGAAAATGGATCAGGTTTTTCTCTTATGAGAATCACAAGTACTCGGTTGAACTTTCAAAACGGTTGGAAAGAAAAGAGAATCGTAAGACCGATCCACACATAAGCATGGATGGCTTTTACCTTACGTTAACCCAAAATATTTTAAAATAAAATATATCTTCTAATTTTATAATAGTGTCTAAATACAAATAAATATTAATCAAGTAGAACGCTTGCATCTCACGCTCCACATATATAGTATAAAATCAAAATCGCGGGCACTTATTGGAGATTGGATTCTAGCTATGAAAAGGTATGGAACCACCTGCCGATAGTGTATCTCTAGAGGGGAATACACTAGATTCAACAAGAACATCTTGCAACCCGACCCACACATGACCGACCACTCATTTCGCTTGGGTGTATCGAATGTATATCACCAACGGTTGGGATCAGCAACCGTTTCCCGAAAGAGACAGCATCGATAGATTAAAGAAGCAAATGGAATTTCTGTAGACAGGTGATTACACACCCTAATGGGAGCGACCCACATAGCCATGCTACCTGCCCGATTTTTGTCATTTCCCGGTTGTGAGGCTTGAGGTTGAACTTACCCTTGGATAAAACACGTCGTCATTCACTTAGAATGCCACATCGTCAAATCCACCAAATTACAAATTGATTTCCCCAAAAATACCACAGGTATAAAGCTAAGAGAAACGAATTCCTCTGCCACCAAACGTAAATACTTTTAAAGAGGTCAACTTACGCAATTTAGTAGGCATACTTTGTCTGACACTCGTCCATACAATTTGTCCTGGGACTAGACAAAACGAAAGCATTATTCTACAAAACAAAATAGCCCTTGCATATCTACGTCTTCAACTATCTTCGATAATCATTGACACGCGACATATAAATCAGATCTAAGTAGAATATTAATTCCGGACTCTTCGAAATGATTAGCGCAATGTCTTTTACGATTAGACGATACTTAAGAAACAGATTTCCATATTCATTTATATCAAAACATTTCTTGTTCAATAGTTATCAACTTATTAATTCAGTTTACACATCCTTTATTCATGAGTTTCGGTCAAACAAAATGGTATATGTTTGCATTGTTTAAATCTGGACATTTTGACTATCCTTTGTAAATGAACAAAATAAGCTTGTGCGTCGTACATGGTACTTTACTCCGTTTGCCAGTTTTGTTTAAACGATATTCAATACCTTTGTTATACTTGTAACTTATCTTCTTACTTCTAATTAATCATAAATAATTTATCTTTATTATTTCCTTTTTATTTTAACTCGTCGAACTCCCAAAGTCAAGCTTCTGCATTCGATCTCCTTGCTACTGTCTTGTCTTCCACTTGCCTACGACATTTGGTTTTCTTTAAGGTTAATAAATAAAAATCTCTTTCTATTTATTTATTTATTTTTTATTTATTCATATTTTATTTTCTATTTTAATTAAAACTAGTTTTATTTAAAACTTCGTTCAAAATCTCTTTGTTTGTGTATTGGTCAAAGTACCAGTTTCCCAAGTACCACATTTCAAAACACTGTGTTTCGCATGCTGATCCGCCCCCAAAACCTCACGCTCCAGCTAAAGTACCAAGTGCCACCTGGTACTACCACCTTGCCAAGATACCATGTTTTCGCTTGCCAAATCACCCCAGACTCCATGCGCTCAGCCAAGTACCAGATCCTAAAGTACCACTTTACCCATTTCTAGTTTACCAAATGCCAAAGTACCACCTCTCAGCACCCATGCTCCCACGTCAAAATTCCATGCCGCACCCACTGATTCCTGTCCGACCACAGTACCATCTGGTACTACCAGTTTGCCAAGTATCAACTCCAAGATCTCGTGCCATGCCCCTTCGATCACCATAAAAACCTCATGATCTCCAAATACCACTTCTCCACATCAAAGTGCCAACTACCACTTTCCAGCACCTATGTTCCCATTTTTTACACCGCATTGGTTTCTTTCCCCCTTTTTTTTGCTTTTGCTTTGGGCCAAGCCCAAAGCTCAGCGTCATGTATTAAAATGACGCAGTGACCCCATTCATTTTAAAACATGTAGGCAAAACAAAAGTGCCAGGCAACAAATATGACCATTTATTTTATTTTTATTTTACCAGCCTTTCTTTTGCATTTCTACTTTCCCTCTATAAACCGCTATGTGTGAATTCTATGCACACGGTTACGTGATGTCTTCCACCTTCCCTCAGCCGATGCAACCATCTCCCGGCCAATCATCTTTTCCTTTTCTCTTGTTTCTTCTCCCAGTTTATAACTTGCACATTATGCACCATCAACACTCCAGGAAATTATTTTGCCAATCAACTCTTTCTGTTGCTCCCCTTACTGCCTTCCCTATTCACTTCTTTCTTCTGAAGGTTCTGTTGTCCTTTTTAATACAGTATGCATCACCAACACTCCAGGAAATTATTTTGCCAATCAATTCTTTCTGTTCTTTACTCTTCCCGTCCCTTTTTCTTGTTTTATGTTTTCCATTTCATGGTCCAATCTCCTTTATTTTACCTGCTCTTTCCACTCTTTTTTTTCCTTAATTTATTTTATTATTTATTTATTTTTCTACATTATGAACTTCATCCTTTAGTACATGCACCCATCACTATGCCAAGTGAAAACCGTACGTTACACATGTTTGGCTACAACAAACATTCGGTTTTACCTTCTTCTGTTGCTACCGCCATCTCCCTTATTCCTTCCCTTTACTTTTGTTTTCTATTTCTTATACTTCTTACTTTTCTTTACTGCTGCTACATGCTTCCTTTCACTTTCAATCTTTCCTTCCTTTTTATTTATTCTTGCAGTCGGTACTGCTATTTCCTTCTACTTGTTTCTTCTCTCTTCTTGTGTTTCATTCATTTGTTCTTTCATATTTGTTTACTGGTTTCAGAACTTTAATTTTGGTGAACTACCCACTATTTTACGCATACCAGACATATATATATATACACACACACACACTTTTAAAGGTGAGGTTGAGCACACAAATATCCAGTTCCTTTGGTTTTTTTACTTCTCTGTTTTAAAGTTTAGATATAACATCACCCAATATATACTAATTCCAGTTATTTAATGGAACAAATACCATTACTTTGTACATATATACACCTTAATATATATGTTGTTTATAACACACACAACCAATAAAGGGATCTAAATGAAAAAGAGAAGAGTTTGCTCATAACAAATTTGTTTACTGTCTCTATTTCAAACAAGATAACAGTGGGAGTTTGCTTGTGATCTACTTCATGTCTTATTGTATTTCTTTCTCATATTTGTTTACAGAGTTTGGCATGTAAATCAATTTGATTTAACACACACCATTCCCAAATATACATGCATCAAAATTAGTAAACAAATGGGTATGTTTCTCATAGCTTTACTGTTTTAACAAAGCTTCTAATTCATTATGTATTCAAGTGATTGTATTATGACTGGCATCATATATGACTAGTAAGCAAAAATACATCAAACAATAATATATTCTACTAGTTATTGAAAATTTTAAGTGAAGTTTACTTACAGTGTATATATATATTGTTTACTGTCATATTTTGTTCATTAGTTTAGGTTCCAGATTTAAGTTCAGATTTTGATATGAAATCTTGGGATTAACTATATATAGTTTATATACGCACATATGTATATTACAACCTAATCAATAAATAGTTTAGCACAATATGTATACTATTTTTAGTTATTTTTTCACTGTCTTTTGTGTTTCCAGATCTCAAGTTTTTGTGATGCTATTTAACCAATTCCGGTTTTGTTCTTTTCCAGTTCTTAGTCTAGTATAAGAACCCTGTCAACGCATATATCTATGTATACATTTTTGCATAATCAAAATATAAATGGGGGAAAAGAGTTTACTCACAAAAATAATGCCTCTCTGTTTTCATTTTCAAGTTCTAGGTTTTCCACTGTCATATGCATTCTGCTGCCATTATCTTACCCGAGTCCACTGGTTTGCTACACTGCTTTCTTTCATTTGTTTCCAGTTTTGGTTCAGATATGTGTGAGGGGAGACCACTATTATTATAGGTGAAATAAAATGTAAATAGCTTGTAGGCTTGCAGCGTTGCCTAGGTTGTCTAAACTGTTGTATTGATTGAAAGAAGTGGCATTGTCTGGTCATTTCTTCATTTACTTACCTAGTTTGCACATTGATGACCAAAGACTATAAGCACAACTTTGTGTAGAACCATGTGTTAATATGCTAAAACAAACTAGGCTTCCTAAGGCTCCCTACAACATGATTTAAGAGACATGTGCTTAGGATACTACTTATCTTTCAGGCATATCTATTGAAGTGTACGGCCATCCTGTTTGCTATACTAATACATGTGCTTAAATGTTTTAAAAACTCCCACTTTGTTGATTTTGTTCGTACGCAGAAATAGTCCATGTTCTCTTACTGTTCATAGGTGTACCCATTGACTTAACACATGCTTTGTTGCTAAGTCTTTGCCACATGTACAAGAGGGGATCAGCTATGATGTAGACATAACTAGGGCGATATGTTTGCAAGGTTTTGGGTGCAAGTGGGGAAGGTTTTATGGCTTTAATAGGTTAGAGCTTAGGCTGCGGCACTATGATGTGAAAAGGGATGTGCTAGGGCTATTAGCTGATTTGATTCTATCTGCATAAGCTTGGCCAACTATGCTGATGTACATCTATGCACAATCTCATGTACAGAAATGTTTACAAATAAACTTAGTTACAAAGGCAAATCAAGTTTATTAAATTCACACATACTTCATAGATTCACATGGCATATATTTGTCAAAAGAAATATTCTCATAAATGTCAAAATCTTGCCATCTAAATCACTTAAATGTTAATGTCTTCTTTTGTACACTTGCTTGTGAAGTGATTATATTTTACTTAATCAAATTTCCATAGTTCCATATGAAGTACATCTACTTTTGCTTATTTTGTTTGAAATTTACATTAAAAAATCTCAAGCCTCCCTTATGCTTATATATGTAGTGAATTCGGCTTTAGTTTAAGTAAATTATAATTCGTTACATAAATTAAAAACAAGTTTTTAAATGAAACAAAAATGTTAAAATAACATAAAATTTTAAATACAAATTTTGAAACAAGCTTCCAGGATAACGAAAGATGTTAAACATTATTTACTTGTTCATATATAAAGATAACAAGTTAAAAATATTTACATATGATTTTTAAACTACTAATTATTCTAATTTCTATAATATTCAAGTTCCAATATTATTTAATTGATTTTAATTACAGATAAAATCTATAAATCATAGTTAACAAAATATGTCAAGAATTCGGGACATTACAATCTAGCCCCCTTAAAAGTATTTCGTCCCCGAAATTAAAGAGTAACGAGGAGATTACAGTTATATCCAGATATATAGACTTATACACAAACACATACATGGGTCATTTCCTAACAATCACACTAAACAAGGCATCCATAATACACAGTTTACCAAAACATTTCACAGCAACCAAATTATTCAATACATCAGCAATTTGCTATCGATCATAGTCATTTTGTTATCTAGAAATATTTGCCGTTTACGGTTGGAAAACATTTCCATTTTTATTTATTCTTTAACATTCATCTATCCCTGATCGTAGATCGGTAAGAAAATAATCCTCTAAGTATCAATCCTAAAACCGAAATCAATATCAGATCAATACTCAAAAAAATTATTTAACTTAACCAATTTTCAGTTAGGTTTCAATCTTTTAACTCCAGCGAAATTTTCAAATCACAGAATCCAAATTTCCATTTTTTATTCCAAAGCAGTTTGAAATCTCATATCTTGATTCCATTATAAATTCAAAGCTTTTGAATTTTCCCCAAAATAATTTGTTTCCTCAAACAATCTCCAATTTGTCTTATTTGTATACTTTATTCTTATACAAACTCAATTTGGTTATATATATATAATCATTTCAATTTTTATAATCTATTTTATTATAATAACAACTATTGACCCATCCATATATAACAGTTTCAGAAAATTATTATTTTATAACAAAATATAATTCTTGGAAAAATTATTTTATTTACCCAGCTTTAAATCAATATTGTGTTGAATTGCTCTGCTCAAGAGTTTAGAAACATCTATCGATACAGTTGCGCTGCTGTACCGACCAGAATTCATAAACCACATGGTAAACCAATCAACACGATACAAAATAATTTTTTATATCAATTTACAAATACGCGCTCATACATATACACTCAAACTCAATCTAGGGTATTACAAACCCTACCTCTATCGAGTTATGCCACAGAGCCAAGGTTACCACTCAACCTTTAGCTTTGATACCAAGTGTAACGAACCGAAAATTCGTATCCTTTGAGCTGACTGAATACAACGCACGTCCAACCCAAATTGCACAAAAATACAAATCATTAATAGAAAGAAGTTAGTGGGTGAGAAATAGAAAGATAGAAAATTAGAATAGAAGAAAATAGATAGAAGATCGAATTGAACAACGATAAAAAATCTCACAATCGCAGCGGAATAAAATATAATATATAAATAATCACTTTTGAAATACAAACTGTATTTGCACTTACATACATAATCAGAGTACATCATATATACAACATAGTGGAATAAACTCTAAATATCTAGTAGTGAAGTTTCCTTCTCCAAGCTCCTTCAGATAAATCTGTAAAATCCTGAACTACTGGACTGCCCATACAAATTTGGGCACCCAAGAGTTTAGGGAAAATATAGAAAAATAAACTCTGGGTCAGTCATGGGACTGGTGTGAGTAAATGATTTTAAAACAACTTGATTAACAAAGGATATCTCATAAGACCACACTGTGAAAATGGAACGGGTTTTTCTCTTATGAGAATCACAAGTACTCTGTTTAACTTTCAAAACGGTTGGAAAGAAAAGATAATCGTAAGACCGATCCACACATAAGCATGGATGGCTTTTACCTTACGATAACCCAAAACATTTTGAAATCAAATATATCTTCTGATATTATAATAGTGTCTAAATACAAATAAATACCAATCTAGCGGAACACTTGCATCTCACGCTCCACATATATAGTATAAAATCAAAATTGCGGGCACTTGTTGGAGATTGGATTCTAACTATGACAAGGTATGGAACCACCTGCCGATAGTGTATCTCTAGAGGAGAATACACTGGGTTCAACAAGAACATCTTGCAACCCGGCCCACACATGACCGACCACTCATTTCGCTTGAGGTATCGAATGTATATCATCAACGGTTGGGATCAGCAACCGTTTCCCAAAAGGGACAACATCGATAGATTAAAGAAGCAAATGGAATTTCTCTAGATAGGTGATTATACATCCTAATGGGAGCGACCCACATAGCCATGCTGCCTGCCCTATTTTTGTCATTTCCCAGTTGTGAGGTTTGAGGTTGAACTTACCCTTGGATATAACACGTCGTCATTCACTTAGAATGCCACATCGTCAAACCCGCCAAATTACAAATTGATTTCCCCAAAAATACCATTGGTATAAAGCTAAGAGAAACGAATTCCTCCGCCACCAAACATAAATACATTTGAAGAGGTCAACTTACGCAATTTAGTAGGCGTACTTTGTCAGGCACTCGTCCATACAAGTTGTCCTGCGACTAGACAAACCGAAGGCACTATTCTGCAAAATAAAATAGCCCTTGCATATCTACGTCTTCAACCATCTTCAATAATCTTTGACACGCGACGTATAAATCAGATCGAAATAGAATATTAATTCCAGACCCTTCGAAATGATTAGCGCAATGTCTTTTACGATTAGACGATACTTAAGAAACAGATTTCCATATTCATATATATCAAAATATTTCTTGTTCAATAGTTATCAACTTAATATGATTTTAATTCATTTTACACATCCTTTATTCATGAGTTTCGGTCAAACAAAATGGTATATTTTTGCATTGTTAAAATCTGGACACTTTGACTGTCCTTTGTAAATGAACAAAATAAGCGTGTGCGTCGTACACAGTACTTTACTCCGTTTGCCAGTTTTGTTTAAACGATATTCAATACCTTTGTTATGCTTGTAACTTATCTTCTTACTTCTAATTAATCATAAATAATTTAAATTTATCTTTATTATTTCCTTTTTATTTTAACTCGCCGAACTGCCAAAGTCAAGCTTCTGCATTCGATCTCCTTGCTACTGTCTTGTCTTCCACTTGCCTACGACATTTGGTTTTCTTTTTGGTTAATAAATAAAAATCTCTTTCTATTTATTTATTTCTTTCTTCTTTATTTATATTTTATTTTCTATTTTAATTAAATCTGGTTTTATTTAAAACTTCGTTCAAAATCTCCTTTGTTTGTGTATTGGTCAAAGTACCAGTTTCGCAAGTACCACATTTCAAAACACTGCGTTTCGCATGCTGATCCACCCCAAAACCCCATGCTCCAGCTAAAGTACCAAGTGCCACCTGGTATTACCACCTTGTCAAGATATCAAGTCCAAGATACCATGTTTTCGCTTGCCAAATCACCCCAGACTCCATGTGCTCAGCAAAGTACCAGATCCTAAAGTACCACTTTACCAATTTCCAGTTTATCAACTGTCAAAGTACCACCTCTCAGCACCCATGCTCCCAGGTTGCACCCAATGATTCCTGTCCGACCATAGTACCATCTGGTACTACCAGTTTGCCAAGTATCAACTCGAAGATCTATTGCCACACCCTTTCGATCACCATGAAAGCCTCATGATAGCCAAGTACCACTTCTCCACATCAAAGTGCCAAGTACCACTTTCCAGCACCCGTGTTCCCATTTTTTACACCGCATTGGTTTCTTTCCCCTTTTTTTTTGCTTTTGCTTTGGGCCAAGCCCAAAGTTCAGCGTCATGTATTAAAATGACGCAGTGACCCCCATTCATTTTAAAACATGTAGGTATAACAAAAGTGCCAGGCAACAAATATAACCATTTATTTTATTTTTATTTTATCAGCCTTTCTTTTGCATTTCTACTTTCCCCCTGTAAACCGCTGTGCGTGAATTTTATGCACACGGTTACCTGATGTCTTCCACCTTCCATCAGCCGATGCAACCATATCCCGGCCAATCATCTTTTCCTTTTCTCTTGTTTCATCTCCCAGTTTATAACTTGCACATTATGCACCACCAACACTCCAGGAAATTATTTTGCTAATCAATTCTTTCTGTTGCTCCCCTTACTGCCTTCCCTATTCACTTCTTTCTTCTTAAGGTTCTGTTGTCCTTTTTAATACAGTATGCACCACAAACACTCCAGGAAATTATTTTTCCAATCAATTCTTTCTGTTCTTTACTCTTCCCATCCCTTTTTCTTGTTTTATATTTTCCATTTTCCATTTCTTGGTCCAATCTCCTTTCTTTTACCTGCTCTTTCCACTCTTTTTTTCCTTAATTTATTTTATTCTTTTTTTTTTCTACGTCATGAACTTCATCCTTTAGTACTTGCACCCATTACTATGCCAAGTGAAAACCGCACGTTACACATGTTTGGCTACAACAAACATTCGGCTTTACCTTCTTCTGTTGCTAGCGCCATCTCCCTTATTCCTTCCCTTTACTTTTGTTTTCTATTTCTTTTATTTCTTCCTTTTCTTTACTGCTGCTGCATGCTTCCTTTCACTTTCAATCTGTCCTTCCTTTTTATTTATTCTTGCAGTTGCTATTTCTATTTCCTTCTACTTCTTTCTTCTCTCTTCTTATGTTTCATTCATTTGTTCTTTCATGTTTGTTTACTGGTTTCAGAACTTTAATTTCGGCAAACAGTCCACTAATTTACACATACCAGATCTATATTTATATATATATATATATACTTTTAAAGGTGAGGTTGAGCACACAAATATCCAGTTCCATTGGTTTTTACTTCTCTATTTTTAAGTTTAGATATAACATCACCCAATATATACTAATTCCAGTTATTTAATGGAACAAATACCATTAAATTGTACATATATACACCTTAATATATATGTTGTTTATAACACACACAACCAGTAAAGGGATCTAAATGAAAAAGAGAAGAGTTTGCTCATAACAAATTTGTTTACTGTCTCTGTTCTGATCTACTTCATGTCTTACTGTATTTCTTTCTCATATTTATTTACAAAGTTTGGCATGTAAATCAGTTTGATTTAACATACACCACTCCCAAACATACACACATCAAAATCAGTAAACAAATGGGTATGTTTCTCATAGTTTTACTATTTTAACAAAGCTTCTAATTCATTATGTATTCAAGTGATTGTATTATGACTGGCATCATATATGACTAGCAAGCAAAAATACATCAAACAATAATATATTCAATTGGTTATTGAAAATGAAAATTTTAAGTGAAGTTTACTCACAGTATACATATTGTTTACTGTCATATTTTGTTCATTAGTTTAGGTTCCAGATTTTGATATGAAATCTGGGATTAACTATATATAGTTTATACATACACATATGTATATTACAAACTAACTAGTAAATAGTTTACCACAATATGTATACTATTTCTAGTTATTTGTTCACTGTCTTTTGTGTTTCCAGATCTCAAGTTTTTGTGATGCTACTTAACCAATTCAGGTTTTGTTCTTTTCCAGTTCTTAGTCTAGTATAAGAACCCTGTCAACGCATATATCTATGTATATATTTTTGCATAATCAAAATATAAATGGGGGAAAGAGTCTACTCATAAAAATAATGCCTCTCTGTTTTCCCTTTTCAAGTTCCAGGTTTTCACTATCCTATGCATTCTGCTGCCATTATCTTGCGCGAGTCCACTGGTTTGTTAAACTGGTTTCTATCATTTGTTTCCAGTTTTGGTTCAGATATGTGTGAGGGGAGACCACTATATTTATAGGTGAAATAAAATGCAAATAGCTTATAGGCTTGCAGGGTTGCCTAGGCTGTCTAAACTGTTGTATTGATTGAAAGAAGTGGCATTGTCTGGTCATTTCTTCATTAACTTACCCAGTTTTCACATTGATGACCAAAGTCTGTAAGCACAACTTTGTGTACAACCATGTGTTAATACGCTAAAACAGACTAGGCTTCCTAAGGCTCCCTACAACATGATTTAAGAGACATGTGCTTAGGATACTACTTATCTTTCAGGCATATCTATTGAAGTGTACGGCCATCCTGTTTGCTATACTAATACATGTGCTTAAATGTTTTAAAAACTCCCACTTTGTTGCCAAATTTTGTTCGTACGCAGAAATAGTCCATGTTCTCTTACTGTTCATAGGTGTACCCATTGACTTAACACATGCTTTGTTGCTAAGTCTTTGCCACATGTACAAGAGGGGATCAGCTATGATGTAGACATAACTAGGGCGATATGTTTGCAAGGTTTTGGGTGCAAGTGGGGAAGGTTTTATGGCTTTAATAGGTTAAAGCTTAGGCTGCGGTACTATGATGTGAAAAGGGATGTGCTAGGGGAATTAGCTGATTTGGTTCCATCTGCACAAGCTTGGCCAACTATGCTGATGTACATCTATGTACAATCCTCATATGCAGAAATGTTTACAAACAAACTTAGTTACAAAGGAAAATAAAGTTTATTAAATTCACACATACTTCATAGATTCACATGGCATATATTTGTCAATAGAAATATTCTCATAAATGTCAAAATCTTGCCATCTAAATCGCTTAAATGTTACTGTCTTCTCTTGTACACTTGCATGTGAAGTGATTATATTTTACTTAATCAAATTTCCATAGTTCCATATGAAGTACATCTACTTTTTCTTACTTTGTTTGAAGTTTACATTTAGAAAATCTCAAGCCTCCCTTATGCTTATATATGAAGTAAATTTGGCTTTACTTTAAGTAAATTCTAATTCGTTACATAAATTAAAAACAAGTTTTTAAATGAAACAAAAATGTTAAAACAACATAAAATTTTAAATACAAATTTTGAAACAAGCTTCCAGGATAATGAAAAATGTTAAACATTATTTACTTGTTCATATATAAAGATAACAAGTTAAAAATATTTACATATGATTTTTAAACTACTAATTATTCTAATTTCTATAATACTCAAGTTCCAATATTATTTAATTGATTTTAATTACAGATAAAATCTATAAATCATAGTTAACAAAATATGTCAAGAATCCGGGACATTACATTTCGTATCCCAAACACTCGGCCTTTTCGCCTTCGGCACACTATGTGGATTTTGCCAATTCCCTCCTCACTCCTAGGCATTCGTATCCCAAGCCCTCTACTTCTCCAAGATATGAAAAGCGCGAGCTACGATAAGATTCAAAATCCTCTTCGTATCCCCCATACGATTGGCTCTCTTTATCTCCCTGCTAAAACTCATACTCCACCTCCTCTACATCTCCGTTTTGAGCTCCTCCTAAAATGCATGCCACAGCGAAAGCCATCAAGCGGATTCAACTACGGTCGCACATCTCTGGCTCCAAGAACTCACAAACGAATTAGTTAAATTGCACAAACCCATCTGAGTTAGCTTTGGCTCGGCAAGATGTTCTAGGGTTGAGCTGGGGGGAGTTTGAAATAGTTGGAAAATTCTAATTCCCTGGAGTATGAAATGAAGTACGAAAAAATATTTTGTATCCGATATATTTATAGGGGGCCAGGGGAATCCATATAGCTTAGAAAAATTCTAAGTAACAGGATCAGTACCAATCCCGATAAAAAAACACAATAAAGGAAAGGAGGGAAGACTCCAGTGCATTTGGATCATTGACATATTTCTAAACTTTAACAATAGCAATTATCGCATACACAAGTTTTCAAAACCTCGACCGTCGAGACCGACTTGAATCGTTAAAAGACCGTATACTTGGGAATCTAAACGTTTCCATGGGAAATGCCTAACAACTAAGTCCTAATTCAACGATGTTTCTGTAACCAATTTACGCGATTGCGCGTCCGTGCCATGACAATGATCATCCGTACACGCTTTCATAATTTCGATTGTTCAAACTGACTTGAATCGTAAACCAATCATGTACTCGCAAACTCAAACAGTATAATATATGCAACAAACCATCGGGTTCCGATTTGGCAAACTTTCGAAACAAAACCCACATGATCGCTCGCCCACGGCATCTCGTTCAAGCATCATGATGTTTATTTCATACACTGATCGTATCACACAACATCATGTGGAAACATGTGAGAAAATGCATGACACGGTATCGATAACGACTCGATTACGTTCCAACATAAGTAAGAGCTGACGACTAGTGTCTAATATATTGAGCCTATGGGAAATGGGTGTTTGTTTTGGCGATCAGTCAAGATTCCGGTCCGAGTAATCAAAAATCTCAATAATATTGGAATTCCGTGTCGCTTCCAGCAAGTCTCAATGGAAAGGTTACGACCAGTCACTCGACAAGACTTGGAGATCTTACCAACGCTGAAGAATACTTATCCCTACGCAAAGCATGTCATCTTATCATAAGACATCCTTTGGGAGGCAAGTGTTAACCTGCCTTTTGACCCTCTTCCCAAAGGCAGTTCAAGCCCATATAACCTAGTCCATCGTGTGGATCAACAGCCCAGAAGTGTTGTCAAAACGTTCAAAAGCTGATCCCATATAGGGTCTTGCAAGAGTAGTCGTTCTGGCTCAACCGAACTACTCGACAATAGACCAACACTTCGGTATTGGTGCCGAGCCTCAATATCAACTTGAATCCCGACTTCAAAAATCCTCGAAACACCAACTCCAAAACTGTATCCCACTGTGCAACCGCCGGGATCATTAATCCCCTCCACCCCTGTTTTCGTACCTTAAACTGCGCAGTGGAATTTCGTATCCCAAGCTTCTGCACACCTTTTCATATTCGGCCTACCATCACTTTTCGTATCCCCGGTTTTCCAATTAATTTCACATGCCGTACCTTCCACTCTCCACTTTGTATCACACTCATTCATATCCAAAACTCTAGGAGCAAAGTCTGGGGATCAACATAAATACGAAGGGCCTAAGCACACATAAGATACGAAGGAAAAGAGTGGGAGAGCACGACAAATTACGAAAGAAGGAGGAAAAGACAAGTTGTAATGACCCTGAATTTAAGCCGTCAATTTTAAAACATTTAAATTGGTTTAAATGTTGTATTGGAAATAGAAAATAACTTTTTTATAGGGAATTTATTTATTAAAAATGACGTCTGATCGTATAATATATATATATATATATTTATAAAACTAACTCGAAACACCGTGGTAGTTCGTAATTTACGATTTGAATTTTGATTGAATATACAAGATCTGATATAAGTCGGATTTCTTTGAAATGAGGACATTCAGATCTATTTGATTATATTTTTCTAATGAAAGGGAAAAATCAAGATTTCATATTGTAGATTTTGTTTTATATCCAAATCAAATTTTCAAATAGTCGATATGGAATTCATTTATAATTTATAATTTATATCGATTTATTATATAAATAAAAGGGTTTTATTTTATTTTAATATCACTTTGGCTTGGAATTCAACCCGGAATATTTTATTTTGAAAGCATATGAAATTCTGGTCAAGTATGACCGATTATAATATTGAGGTATTTCAAAATTTAGCTATTTTAATTTAATCTTAACCCTTAAAAACGGAGTTTAATCAAACAAAACCAGTTCCATTATGTCCGAAATATTTAATTATTGTTAGATTTCAAGTTTCGAGCCAATTGGAGTTATTATGTGAGCGTGCGAAAAATAAACGTGAATCAATTGACGAATGTAATATTCAAAATTTTGCCATTTTTCCAAATGGATTTGGAATTGGACGAAACCAGTTTCGTTAAGACCGGAATGTCAAATTATAGCTGGGTATCCATTTTTAACACAAACAGATATCATATGAAATCATACGAAATTATAAATGGCAAATATAAATGGCGATATGCATCAATTTATAAAATCAAATAAAATAATCCAATAAAAAATTTATAAAATCCCCTTATAAATACAGACCATCATTCAATCCCTAGTTCCCAAATTACTTATTCATGTTCTTACTGTCTACCCGAAATCTGTTCTTCTAGTAATCAAACCGAATCTCGTCCACTCTAATAATCAAGTAAAAACCTTTGTAAAACCGTCTCCTACCAAAATCCCTAGCTCCTCTTACCGATTTCATTATCCAGATCAATACGGAAATGCTGCTGCAATCTTCTCAAAATTAGGAAATATCGAAAATCGAATAAAACCATATGAAATTTGATTTGCTGAGATCGTAAAAGCGCACGCTTCAACCTGCTACCATTCATCTTAGCCATGACATGATTTTTTGGAGCATGTTTTGTAAGCAGCGATGATCTGATTTGGAGTTTCGGGCTGATAGAGGTTACGAGGGTCGTTAGGGTCTAAAGAGGAAAGAAGGAGGAGGTAAAGCTGGTCCGAATGGTGGGGGCGCTGTCCCCTCTGGTGGACGAAGTTTGCCGGTTTCCGGCAATGAAGTGTTTGCGGTTATTCAGAGATTCTAGCGAATTCGAAGGATGGCAATCGTGCCTCCTGGAGAAGTGAGGCTATGGAGTGGTCGAGGCGTCGGCGAGCTGATTGGTGACTCTGATGATCGGAGGCGGGGTGGATGGTATGGCTGAAGGTGTCATGTTTATTTTTTCACTGTTCGAAGAAGCAGAAGATGTCGGGTATTGGGGCTTTTCGTGAGACCATGGGAGCAGACGGAACTGATTAGAGGTAGGCGTCAATCAATGGTATACACGGCGGTGGTAGGCTGATGGGGTCCAGTCGACACTAGAAATCTCGGTGATCTATCAAAGAGGTGGTGAAGTTCGGTCCTTACCTAAGAAAAAGATGTCAGGTATAAGTCGTGATTAAAGCAGGATTAGGTGGCCTAATCTATTTTACTAATGATGTGGTAACGTAAATAATGGGATTAGTTAAGGATAATGCTATTATTTAATTAACTAATTCTCTTTTAGTTCAAATTAAAGTTGTAACATGCTTGATTTAGAATTATAGACGGTAATTAAATATTAAAATGAAATTAGTAAATTTATTATATTCTAATTTAAATTGAATATTGAAAAATCCACAACTCGCTGATTTGTTAACATAATCAGATGATACCAATCAGTTGAAGTTGTAGCGACGACATTTATGTTATGGAACTAACGTGGTTGAGAAGTGAGCTATTAGAATTTTAAGGAAAAATTTAACACATGTTTCATTTCAAATGAAACAAAAGAAATATCAACTTCAGAATGATGCGAGTAAACTCACTAATTCTGACTTGTTTATATTCTTATATAAACGAATTCTAAATTTATATATAGTGATTTTATATTTTAGGTGATGGTTGTTTGAATGAATGGTTGATAAAATTGGCTGAAATGGTTGATATAGTTATAGCGTTGATCGATTATTAATTCTATTTACTATGATATTTCATATTGATGTGAAATTAACACTATTATTGTTGATTAACATCTATGAATGCAGGGAAACAGGTTGGAGGGATCCAACTGGATTCCTCAACATTTTATTTACTGTATTTCATATATTTTGATATATGACGTGATATATAATCTGTGATCACTTATTGTATGGTTGAATTGTACTGACCCTAGAATTTTGGTATTTAAATACCGTAAGGTATTTTCGAATGTAGAAAAGAAGTTTGAAATTTATATAGGAAATTTATTTTTAAATATAGAAATTTAATCTCGAATAGAATTGAAAGTAGAAACCTGTTCAAATAGATAAAACAAGAAGTTAATTATAAATGAGTATATAAATTAAGTGAAATATTTTTCGTTGAATAATTGAATATGAATTCAAGTTCAAATTCATATAGAAAGGTGGAAAGTGGTTTTAAAACCAATATTTGCAATTGGGGTTGAACTTAGTAGTTTATAAAGAAAATTATGGATGAGATTAGAAATAGGAGAAATAAAAAGGGAAATTACCTGAATAATCCTCTACTAATAGAAGTTAATAAAAGGAATTTGGATTGAGATATTACTTAGTATGAAATCAAGTGAATTTGATTATATAAAAAGGGATATTATTCATGATTGAAGTGAATAATGATTTAAAGTGAAAATATTTATAAAGGAGATTTGAATTTGGAAATATAAATTCAAATGGAAAATCGTTTCCAGAAGGAAACGATGGGTTTTATTCCAAAGTTTGTGATATAAAAATAAACTAAGATAAATGCAATGGTTTTATATTTAGAATTCGACTATGTCAAATCTGATTAAACGATAAATGCAATGGATTTATATTTACAATTCAACTATGTCAAATCTGATTAAATGATATATTTTAGAAAAACTATTTAAAACTCTACCTTGCGTGAATCTATGAATTAGATGAAATATGTTAAGAAACTAATATTTCATTATTTATAGTGATGTAAATAGAATTATATGGTTTGAGATAATTTGATATTATTTTAAATTAAAATTAATAAACAAGAAGGGAATTATAAAAATCAAAGAAACTGGTTTCAGAAGTTATGGAATGTAAAATTTGTTTATACAATTTAAAAAGGAAATTTGAATTGTTTAATATAGATAGAAAGGTGTTAGTAGCGCTTTATAAACAAAATTTATAAAAATAATGTGGGTTTACAAATTAACTAGATTTCCAAAAAAATCAAGATGATTTGATAAATGAGTCTAGATTCCTATTACGGAATAATATTCATATTTGGAATAACGATTTCAAAGTAAATGTTCTACAAATAGAATAATTTTAAGGGAATTGGAGTTAACCTGAAAAATATAGATTTATTTTGAAGTTCAGAATATTAATCGCATATAGATTATTCGAAGGAGTTATTTATTAAAATTCGAATATATCGAATTCAGGAAAGTACCTTTTGATTTTCGTTTTAATAAAGATTTAAATAAATATCTATTTATTTATTTTAGCGAATAAAAGTTATATTTTAAAATTTAATCTTTTAGAAATAGGGATTATAACGCTATCGTTATAATCGACATTTTACAAAGTGAATTCTGAAACTGAATTCGAGAGTTGCATAAGCAAATGTTTCTTGGGATTTAAGTTGTGAGGTTTGACTATTTCGAAGTTGAGAATGTTGTTAGTTAAGGTTTGAGAGGTAATTATACCCCAATTTGATTGATTTCATGATTTATAGAGGAATGATTAAGGTTCGATACCTAGGATTGGAGATGTGAAGAGTTAGAAATATTTCTGACGCTAACGACGTATATTTTCTAGAGTGTGGAAAAATAAGGAGTTGTATAATTAGGAAATGATAATTTAATCAGAAATAAATCTAGGGGCTAGGATCGTTTGATGGTTGATTGATATAATTTCCATTTGGAAGTAGGATCATTGGTTGTTTGGATGTTTCCTTTGATAGTTAAATCACCGGCTATCAAAGTTTGATTTATTTTACACCTCCGTCGTCAATACGGAGAGACCAGGATCAGATTGAATACCACTTATGTAATGACCCGAAAATCTGGTCCAATTTGAGCTGACCAAATAACACAAGTCCAACCCCAAATTGTACTGAAAACCAGGAAATTAATAGAAAGAAGTTAGAGGGTGAGAATAGATTAGATAGAACTTATAGAATAGAAGAAGAAGAAGAACATCACCATCAAAGTAAACACGAATCTCACAGCGGAACGAATAAAATATAACATAGCTTTTGAAATACAAACAGTATATGTATACAATATCATTTCAGAGTACAACACTTACAACAACAGCGGAATAAATAATAGCTATAAATCCTGAAGCCTCCTGCTCCAAGCTCTCTCAGTGTATCTGTAAATTCCTGACTACTTGACTGCCTATACAAATTTAGGTACCCAAGAGTTTAGGGAAAACAAAACAAATAAACTCCAGGTCAGTCATGGGACTGGTATGAGTAAAACAGTTTTAAGCAGTTTGAACAAGTAAACGATATCTCATAAGACCACGCCGTATAACGGAACGGGTTTTTCCATTATGAGAATCCAAAATGTCTTTATATCAAAAACCTTTTGATATTATAATAATGTCCATCAACCACAATATAGTAATCATCTAGCAGAAACGCTTTCATCTCACGTTCTACAAATATAATATACAATCAAAACCACAAGCACGTATTTGGTAATGGATTTCCAACTATGACAAGGTATGAAACCACCTTCCGATCAGTGTACTCTAGGAACGATACACTGGAGTTCAACAAGAACATCTTGCAACTCAGCCACGCATGACCGACCACTCATTTCGCTTGAGTGTATCGAATGTATATCACCAACGGTTGGGATCAGCAATCATTTTCCGTATATATATGGGACATCATTGATAGATTAAAGAAGCAAATGAATATTCTCTAGATAGGTGATTATACACCCTACTTTGGAGCGACCGACTTAGCCATGCTGCCTGCCCGATTTTTGTCATTTCCTGGTTGTTGAGGCCAGAGGCTACGACTCCTCTCCATTCATTGATAACACGATCACTTTGAATGCCACATTGTCAGATCCCTTAATCACTAACTGATTTGCACAAATATTCTGGATGTTATGCTAAGGGAATAAATCCGTTGCCATCATATATATTTGTACAGTCCAATCATATTCGATCATTGGAAATACTCTGTCAGACACTCGTCCATATACGTTCATTCTGGGACTGAATGAAACCGAAGGCACTATTCAGTACATCCGTCTTAGACCATTGTTTTCTAAGATTTATACAACAACCCTTGCACTTTACTCCGTCTTCAATATATTCAGCATATATGATTCGCAACGCTTATGCCAATACAGAGTGGTTCTTTGGATAAGAATACAACCGGTCTCTCCATATTAACAACGTTAAAATGGTAAAACTTGATAGTCGGTGATTTAACTATCAAATGAAAACATGTCGGTGTTCACACAAGGATCTTATTTCCAAATGGAATTATCGATCCAATCATCAACCATATATATGTATGTATATATATATATATATTCATTTTTTTCTATAATTAGAAAATATACGTTATTAACACTAGAAAACAATTCCATGGCTTAATTACGTATCATTATTATTCCACATTTTCCAGACTCTAACTATAAACTAACAAGAGAACAACTTCCTAAGTATAAACCCCGAAGGCCGAAACCAACATCAGATCGATACTTAGGAAACCATTCAACTTATTAACCTCTAGTCAGTTTCTAATTTTTGTTTAACTCTATATCTTTAACTCTATATGATTAACTTCGTTTGGAAAACTCTAACTGATTAACTCTAATTGATTAACTCTAATTAATTAACTCTAATTAATTAACTCTATTTCCTTTTATAATATCGTATTTATTTTTTGAATAAATATTTCCTTTATAATCCTATTTATTTTCTAAATAAATAATCCTTTATTCTATTTATTTTCTAAATAAATAATCCTTTATTCTATTTATTTATTCCCTAAATAAATAATCCTTTATTCTATTTATTTATTCCATAAATAAATAAATAATCCCAATTACTCTATTTGTAAATGTTCTACAAATATTTTCTTTTTATCTCTATTTTATTTGTAAATGGTTTACAAATATTTCTCTTTCTATTTGTTTGACAAATATTTTCCTTTTATTTGATTTACAAATACGTTTCCCTTATAACTCTTTTGATTTATAATGATTTCCTTTATAAAATCCTTTTTCCTTTAATACATACAATCCATCGATTTTATATAAATAATTTATTTTCAAAAATCTACTTTGTAAATCTCCTTTCTATTTCCCAGTATTTCTTATGGTATTTTATATACTAAACCACAAAGATCGCTATCATTTAAACACACATAATCAAACAGATTATATTACATCATATATTACAATATATGATAAATAGTAAAATAAATGTTGAGGAATCTAGTCGGATTCCACCAACCTGTTTCCCTGCATCACAGATGTTAAACAACATATATAACATCATTTTCAGTTCAGTACGAATTATTCTGATAAACAGAATCAATATATATATATAACGGTTTATATATATATATATATATATATATATATATATAATTTCAACTAACTGACTAGTAGTTCAATCAACCAAATCAACACACAACCGTCAACAGATAATTAACAGTTCTAAAATACGTTATAAAAATATAATTGTTTAGAGTTGGTAAGTTTTACTCACATTGGCAGTTCATCGTTAAAGAACAATAAACTGTTGTTTGATTTAAATCAAACAATTTATTTCGCCATAAATTCAAACGAGCTTTGATTCACTCCCCGTCAGTTCCAGGTTGTAGTGCCCGTCCATACGATCCCAACGGATCTTGTTTTACTGAATTCCGATACTGTATGAACCAGTTATGGAATTTAAACTTAATACGTTTTTAAATTTAAAAAAATTAAACTTTAATTTATTTTAAATAACAATGGGCCTTACTCTTTTATAAACCGGCCCACCATCTTGCTAACCAGCAACTACAGGGACCTTCCTTCTCCGTTGTTTTTGACACAAGCTTCAGCAAATAAGTCCATGCGAAATCTTGGTTTCCATTCCATACTACTTGAGCTGATGGAAAAATCCATCTGCCTCCTCACGCTCTAAAGTACCAAGTGAAATTCTTTTTATAAACATTGGGCTTACCATTGAATTCTTGGCCCAACCTCCTAGCTAAAACCCATACCCGTTCACGTGTTAAATATTTACAGTGCTTCTCTTCAAAATTCTGCTCCTCCATCCCTCCTTTAAATGCACCGTATTCCGATGATTTCCATCCCTCCTCCTGCTATGTATTTCCACGAATTTCGAAACAGAACCCGCCTTGGTTCTCTCCTCTACGAATGCTTCAAACTGATCTCATACTTCAGCAACTCGCGCTCCTGTTTCTAACTGTCGATCTCCACCTTGAACTCACGAGAACCACATGACATCAAAAACTCCATCAGCAAAAATACCAGCGCGTAGCTCCTTTTTAACGCAGAAGATCCGCTTGAACCATCCCCCTCCCGAATCCGCTCTCTGACCAATCCCTCCTCCACTACTTCATGAACTGTACACAACATACCTCATGCAACACAAGCAACAACTCCCATATTACTTCCATGGTTGCATGCGTTTCCTCCCCTAAACAAAACGCTCCAGATCCGCACCCTTCTATTTGAAGAACCGACTTACAGATAAAACATCCGGCCATTTGCATCCTTCACTCATACTAACGGTACCCTCGCGCATGCCATGCTTCACCGTAAAACAACATAGAAGTGGACATACCCTACTCGTAGCATGCGAAACAACCCTATGAGATGTTCAACAGTTACGGTTTTTATTTGTTTTGATTATTATTATTACTATTTTCCCGGAAAGCAACCATTGAAAGCTTACGGAAAACAATAAGAAACACCGAGGAGAAGCTTGCATATGGTGTATTTATATGACTAGAAGCCTTTGCAGTTAAGTTTTAGGGTAATAGGCTTGCTATCAGTCCACGTAACAGCTTGAGCTTTTAATGTATATATCCTTTTACTTAATAACTAAGGAACTGAGAAGGGTCAGCGTTGGTGTAACGCAAGGGTAGTCTACAGTTTCAAGATGTAGACTATATCTCAAATTTCCTAGGCTTGCAGTTCTCCATGGTTTGTTAAGGGAGCGAGGACGTACAACACTTGATGTATGGTGTAGACGTTTTGTCCTTGTAGACGTGTTGTCCTTTCAGCTGATGGTGTATACCTTTGGGTGTTGTTGGTTTTGTCCCAAGAATATAGTAGTTTCTTGGTTGGAGTCCTAACGTAGTTTTAGTACCAGTGGAAATAAAAACTTTCTTGTATTGATTTATTTGTTCATATTCTACTTATACTTCCTTTCATGTTTACCTACTATACTTGAATAATTTCCGTTTTGACAGGTTGAATACAAAGCAAAGTTGAAAATACTCCATGAATTTGTGATTCCACTATCGAACCCATCATGCATGCATGGAGGAATAATTTCATATATACTCACTTATATATGTGAGGGGTATTTCTCATAATCGAGGACGTGAGTTTGGAAGGTACGCATCAAACAAGGTAACATGGGTGAGTATATATTGTTTTTACGTTACAAAGAAAATGCATACCCCATTATACGAAACTCCGTTTGTCCATGGACTGATATGAAAATATCATTAAATCGAGTACTGTGCCGTGATCCCAAAAATATAATAATACCGGTAGATTAACTTATATTTTGAAACCCCAAAATATTGTGCACAACACTCCAAATAAAAAGTTGCATATTTAATTAATTAAAAATTACAATAAAGTTCTAAAAATTAAATTATCGTTATGTCTCAAAAGAACCTTGTCTAAATTCAAACCCGATATCTAGTTATATTGAATAAACCGTTACGGTCGATAAACGATTCTATAGCGACTATTTTAAAATTTGATTTGGACACAAATCAAAATCTATACGACGAAATCCCGATTTTTCTCTTCCACTGGAAAGATATACTCCACCAGCCCCGTACATTTCTTGTTTCACAGAAATCCTATTTAAAACGAACTATGTACATTCAGTTGAAGTTCAAATCGCCAAATAGCGAACTACCGCGCCATTTCAAGCTCAATTTTAATTATAATATAAATATACGTTCAAACTGACGTTATTTAAATATATTCGCTAATATATTTCAACCCTAAACTGAAATAAAATCTTAGGGATGACCCAGTTCACAGAATATTGTGATTTCCAATATTTTTGATATTTTATGAAATAAATATATTATTTAATTATTATATTAAATTAAATATTCAATATAATTGAATTAACGACCATTAAATCCCCTTTTTCATTATATAAATAATTAAATTAATCAATTATTATACCGTTGGAAATGCGGGTCATTACAACTTAGTACCGGCACAAGCATTACGAATCAACATATGCTGAAGATGATTAAAGACATAGTAAAGTGCAAGGGTTGTTCTGTTAATCTTAGGTTGAAACTTCCCAAGATAGATTAATAGAATGGTGCCTTCGAGTTATCCAGCCCCAGGACAACATATGTGGACGTACCTGACAAGGTGACATTCAAATTAAATGATGGCAAGATGTTCTAAAAAGATAATTGTGACCTCAAGCCTCATCAACCGGGAAATGACAGAAATTGGGCAAGTAGCATGGCTAAGTGGGTCATTCCTATTAAGGGCATTATCACCCGATCTAGAGAAAATTCATTTGCTTCTTATTCTATTCTCTGCTGTATGCTTTCGGTAATGGTTGCTGATCACAACCATTGGTGATAATATGCTCGGTACACTCAAGTTAAATGAGTGGCCAGCCATGTGTGGCCGGGTTGCAAGATGTTCTTGTAGAACCCCAGTGTATCCCCTCAAGAGTACACTGATCTACCTTGTCGTAGCCAGAATCCAATCTCTAATAAGCGCCCTATGTTTTTTTTTGATTTTTTATTATATATGGAGCATGAGATGCAAGCGTTCCGCTAGATTCTATTTATTTGATGTAGACACTATTATAATATCATCGGATTTGGTATCAAAAATATTTTTGGTTATCGTAAGGTATACACAATATGTGTTTATGTGTGGATCGGTTTTATGATTATCATTTCTTCCGAAAGAAATTTTGAAAGTTAAATCAAATGGTTGGAGTTTACTCACACCAGTCCCATGACTGACCCAGAGTTTATTTTGTTTTGTTACCCTAAAGTCTTGGGTGCCCAAATTTGTACGGACAGTCAAGTAGTCAGGATTTTACAGATTTACTTGGAGGAGCTAGAAGCAAGAGGCTTCCCTAGTTAGCTATAGGATATCGTATTTTCCGCTGTGTACTATGTTTGTATCTGGAAACAGGTGTTTATAACTGTCCCAGAAATAGTTGTTGTGCTCTGATGATGGTATGTATATAAAGTTACTGATTTGCATTTCAAAGATTATGTTATTTAATATATTTTATTCATTCCGCTGTGAGATTTGTGTTCTTTGTTTTATTCTATTCTAATTTTCTTTCTTTCTATTTCTCATCCTCTAACTTCTTTCTGTTAATGATTCATATTTCTGTGCAGTTTAGGTTGGAAGTGTGATGTAAATAGTCAATTCAAAGGGTACAGAAATTTGGGCCATTACATTTGATATCAGAGTTGAAGGTTGAGTAGTGACCTTGGCTCTGTGGCGTAACTCAATAGAGATTGGGTTAGTAATACCCTAGATTGAGTTTGAGTGTATTTATATATAAGCACGTATTTGTAGATTTGACATAAAAATTGTTTTATACTGTGTTGGCTGGTTTGTTGAGTGGCTTATGAATACTGGTCGATATAGAATTTTCAACTATATTGATAAGTGTTTCTAGACTCTCGAACAAAGTAGTTCGATACAATATTGTTTTAAATGGGTAATTGAAATAATTTTGCCCAAAAAAATTATTTTGATATAAATGGAGTACTTTCTGAATTATTATAGTATATGGATATATTGATTGTTATTACAATCAAATGAAATTATAAAATATTTATATGATTATATAAAACCAAATTGAATTTATATAAGGATGGAATATACGAATGTGCTGAACTAAATTGGATTCAGACCAGTATTGGGAATTTAGATCCCGGATGTTTAAGAAATATTTTCTGAAGTGTTTTTTAAAGTAATATAAGACTACTTTGAAGGATTTTTGAATAAGAATGGTTTTAAATAGATTTTGAAAATGATTAAGCATTGAAATCACTTCAGTGGCAAGAAAATAATTCTGATAATGGATCACAACATTATTGGTATTCATTTTCGAGTTTGAGTGACAGATTGCTACCATTATGGATTTATTAATGGAAATCTGTTTGAGAAAAACAAAGTTTTTTTTAGAAATTCATATGTTTTGAATTGAATTGAGTATAAATACATGTGTATAATTATAGGATTCCAAATCGATTTGGAAGTAAAAGCCGGGAGTTTGAATTCTGAATTTTAATTTAACTTGTGTAAGTTAAATGAATTGGAATAGCATAAGTAAATTAAACGGATCAAAATTTTAACTTAACTTAAGTAAAATAGAATTATATCGGTTGGAAATTAAATTGAGTACCTTATATGTTGAAGGTGAATAAATTGATTTAAATTCAATTTTGATGAATACGAATGTTTGTATATGGATTTTGGATTGGATGTGAAAATATGGATTGAGAATTATTGAAAACCAAGTGAAATGGTATGAATTAAAGAAATGAATAATTATTTAGATATCAATTATTGATATTCACTTGTTTAATTGAGCAAGTACACGTACCTGGACCCATTGGCTTGCGTTTGGTTGAGTTTAACTGCATAAATATGAGGCAAGTCCGCTTATTAACATTCGCATAAGGTACGTCTATGCAAAAATAAAAAATTTGGTGTATGAATTGGGTTTTGATTATTATTTACGACCATGTGGGTCGATGTATATATATTTGATGTTCTTGCGATATCGCAGAAGTCCCTTCGTATAGGGGAGACTCTGCCAAAATTTTCCGAAAATTTAAGGTATGAGTAAATTTTCAGAATTTTTGAAATTTTTTGTTAGTAGAAATAAATTAATATTTTAATTGAAATAAATTAGTTTAGTTAAAACTGAAACTAAGAAGTGAAAACCTTAAAGATTTTTAACCTAGTTAATAAGGTTCGTAGCATTCTTCCTACCTGAGTAATTTCGGGAACGAAATTCTTTTAAGGGGGAAGGAATGTAACGACCCGAATTTTTAGCCATTAATTTTAAAACATTTAAATTGGTTTAAATGTTGTATTGGTAATAAAAAAACAATTTTTTATAGGGAAATTATTTATTAAAAATGATGTCTAAACATAGAATTTATATATATTTATAAAATAAACTCGAAATGTTGCGGTAGTTCGTAATTTACGATTTGAATTTCAATTGAATATACAGGATCCGATATAAGTCGGATTTCTTTGAAATGAGTAACGTTCAGATCTATTTGATTTTATTTTTCAAATGAAAGAGAAAAATCAAGATTTCATATTGTAGATTTTGTTTTATTTCCAAATCAAATTTTCAAATAGTCGCTATGGAATTCGATTATAATTTATATCGATTTATTATATAAATAAAAGGGTTTTATTTTATTTAATAACGATTAGGCTTGAAATTCAACCAGGAATATTTTATTTTAAAAGCATATGAAATTCTGGTTAAGTATGACAGATTATAATATTTTTATGTTGAGGTACTTAAAAATTAATTTATTTTAATTTAATCTGAACCCTTAAAACAAAGAGTTTACTAAGACGATCTCAGAATTTGACGAAACTAGTTTCATTATGTGCGAAATATTTAATTATTGTTAGATTTCAAGTTTCGAGCCAATTGGAGTTATTATGTGAACACGCGAAAAATAAACGTGAATCAATTAACGAATTTAATATTCAAAATTTTGCCATTTTCCCAAATGGACTTGGAATTGGACGAAATAAGTTTTATTAAGATCGGAATGTCAAATTATAGCTAGGTATCCATTTTTAACACAAACAGATATTGTATGAAATCATACGAAATTATAAACGACAAATAAAAATAGCGATAGGCATCGATTTATAAAATCAAATAAAATAATCCAATAAAAAAAATTATATAATCCCCTGACAAATACAGACCATCGTTCGATCCCTAGTTCCCAAAATACTTCTTCCTGTTCTTACTGTCTACCCGAAATCCATTTCTTCCAATAAGCAAACCAAATCTCATCCACTCTAATAATCAAATAAAAACCTTTGTAAAACCGTCGCCTACCAAAATCCCTAGCTCCTCTTCCCGATTTCATTATCCAGTTCAATACGGAAATGCTGCTGTAATCTTCTCAAAATTAGGAAATATTGAAAATCGAATTAAACCATATGAAATTTGATTTACTGAGATCGTAAAAGCAGGCGCTTCAACCTGCTACCTTTCATCTTAGCCACGACATGATTTGTTGGAGCATGTTTTGTAAGCAACGATGATCTGATGTGGAGTTTCGGGCTGATAGAGGTGGCGAGGGCCATCGGTGTCTGAGAAGGAAAGAAGGAGGTAAAGCCGCTCCAAATGGTGGTGGTATTATCCTCTCTGGTGGACGAAGTTCGCCGGTTTCCAATAATGAAGTGTTTGCGGTTATTTAGATATTTTGGCGAATTGGAAGGAGGGCGGTGGTCGTGCCTCCTGGAGTAGTGAGGTCATGGAGTGGCCGAGGCATCAGCGAGCTGATTGGTGACTCGGATGATCGGAGGCGGGGTGGATGTTATTGTTAAAGGCGTCATGTTTATTTTTTCACTGTTCGAAGAAGCAGAAGATGTCAGGTTTTGGGGCTTTTCGTGAGCTTCAGGACCACGGGAGGAGAGGGAACTGATTAGAGGTAGACATCACTCAATGGTGTACATGGGGGTGGTAGGCTGACGGGGTCCAGTCGACACTGGAAATATCGTTGAGTTATCAAAGAGGTGGTGAAGTTCGGTCCTTACCTGGAGGGAAAGATGTCAGGTATAAGTCATGATTAAAGGGGGATTAGGTGGCCTAATCTATTTTACTAGTGACATGGTAACATAAATAATGGGATTAGTTAAGGATAATGCTATTATTTAATTAACTAATTCTCTTTCAGTTCAAAATAAAGTTGTAACTTGCTTGATTAAGAATTACATATGGTAATGAAGGATTAAAACAAAACTAGTAAATATATAATATTCTAATTTAAATCGAATACTGAAAAGGGTCCGGCTATTCTCACCCCGTTGTTTTCTCTTCACCTCCCAGCTAAAATTTTAGAATTTAATTTCCAAATTTACCCTTTTAACAACTAATTAGACAACTTATCTAATGTTGTACAATGGTTAACTTAAAATTCAAAATCAGCATTGTACATGATCTTTTAAAAAAAATAAAGATAGAAATAAAAAATAATGACTAAAAAATAAAAATAATGATTAAAATTTTATAAACCGTACAATCGGCGATGTGTACCATTACGATACCGAAACTTTCGAAGTATACAGAAATTTCAATCAACAACACTGTCTACAAATGTTAATTTATTCAATCAAAATTTTAAAAGGAGAGAGCAGTGAAAATAAATTGCAAGTTGGAAAGTAGAAAAAAGAAAGAAAACAGTGAGAATGATAATGTATTAAGGGCATTTTCGTATTAAACTGGGGTGGAAAGAGAAAATGTTGGGGTGCACATTTTATTTTCTAATTAGTGGGGGGTGAAGAGCAAATTATGGGGTGTTAATAGCCGCACCCTACTGAAAAATCCATAACTCTTTGATTTGTTAACAGAATTAGATGAAACCAACTAGATTGAAGTCGTAGCAATGACATCTACGTTATGGAACTAACGTGGTTGAGAGCTGAGCTACTAGAATTTCGAGGAAAAATTAAACGCATGTTTCATTTCAAATGAACAAAAGAAAAATCATCAACTGCAAAACGAGGTGAGTAAACTCACTAATTTTGACTTGTTTATATTCTTATATAGAAAAGTTGTAAATTTATATATGGTGATTTTATACTATGTGATGGTTGTTTGAATGAATGGTTGATAAAATTGGCTGAAATGGTTGATATAGTTATAGCGTTGATCGATTATTAATTCTGTTTACTATGATATTTCATATTGATGTGAAATTAATACTACTAATGTTGATTAACATTTGTGAATGTAGGGAAACATGTTAGAGGGATCCAACTGGATTCCTCAACATTTTATTACTGTATTTCATATATTGTGATATATGATGTGATATATGATCTGAAATGATATTTCTAAAAAAATAAAGATGATTTGATAAACGAGACTAGATTCCTATTACGGAATAATATTCATATTTGAAAAAGAATAACGATTTCAAAGCAAATGTTCTGCAAATAGAATAATTATAAGGAACTGGAGTTAACCCGAAAAAGATAGATTTATTCCGAAGTTTGGAATATTAATCACATATAGATTATTCGAAGGAGTTATTTATTAAAATTCGAATATATCGAATTCAGGAAAGCATAGTTGTCATAGCGATCGTTATAGCGCGCTATAGCGCAAAATAGCGCATAGCGCACAGGTTGCGCTATTTTGGTTCTTATAGCGCAGGGGTCCCGTGTAGCGCAAAAATAGCGCGCTATTTTATCATAGCGCAGCCATGAATAGCGCGCTATTTTGCTTTTTCTTTTTTGAACATGCATTTTCGTTTTTTTTTCTTTTTGGAGATTTTAAACATACAGTTTTTTCCTTTTGTGCCTTTTTCCTGTGTGTGTTTTTTTTTTAAGATCTTCTTTTCTGTAAGCAAAAAAAAAAAAAAAAAAAAAAAAAAAAAAAAAAAAACATTGTAGCGCGCGCTATAGCGCATAGCGCAGCAGGCCTTGCGCTATTCGCTATTGACAACACTGCAGGAAAGTACTTTTTGATTTTCGTTTTAATAAAGATTTATTTATTTTAATGAATAAAAGTTATATTTTAAAATTTAATATTTCAAAAATAGGGATTATAATGCTATCATTATAATCGATATTTTATGAAGTGAATTCTCAAACTGAATTCGAGAGTTGCATAAGCAAATGTTTCTTAGGATTTAAGTTGTGAGCTTTGAATTTTTGAAGTTGAGAATGTTGTTCAGTTAAGGTCTGAGAGGTAATTATACCCCAACTTGATTGACTGCATGATTGACAGAGGAATGGTTAAGGTTCAGTAGCAAGGATTGGTTAGTGATACCGTTAGTTAATGAATGATATATGAATCGAGTTATAAGAATGATGTTTTATAAAACATCGGTTTAATTTAAAAGGATTTTGGAAACGTTTTCCAAATATAATTAGAGAAGTTTCCCAAAAATAGAAAAATGAAATGATTTGGTTAATGAGAAGTTAAGAGATGGAAATTGGAAATGTTTTTCCAATGTTAATAGCGTATATTTCCTAAATATTGGAAATAAGAGATGTGAAGAGTTAGAAATATTTCTGATGCTAACGACGTATATTTTCTAGAGTAGGAAAAAAATAAGGAGTTGCATATTTGGGAAATGATAATTTAATTAGAAATAAATCTAGGGGTTAGGATCGTTTGATGGTTGATTAAAAGAATTTCCATTTGGAAATAGGATCATTGGTAGCATGGATGTTTCCTTTGATAGTTAAAGCACCAGCTATCAAAGTTTGATTTATTTTATACCTCCGTCATCAATACGAGAGACCGGGATCAGATTTATTATATGAAAACCAGTCTATATGGGCATAAGCGTTACGAATCAACATATACTGAAGATGATTGAAGACGGAGTAAAGTGCAAGGGTTGTTCTATTAGTCTTAGGCAGAAATTGCCCAAGATGGATTAATAGAATGGTGCCTTCGGGTTGCCCAGTCCCAGGACAACATATATGGATGTATCTGATAAGGCGGCATTCAAAGTAAATGATGACAAGATGTTCTAAAAAGGTAACCGTGACCTCAAACCTCATCAACCGGGAAATGACAGAAATCAGGCATGCGGCATGGTCAAGTGGGTCATTCCCATTAGGGGTATTATCACCTGATCTAGAGAAATTTCAATTGCTTCTTATTCTATTCGTTGCTGTATGCTTTTGGTAATGGTTGCTAATCACAACCATTGGTGATAATATGCTTGGTACACTCAAGTTACATGAGTGGCCAGATTTTAAAATCTTCTTGTTGAACCCTAGTGTATCCCCTCTAAAGTACACTAATCGGAAGGTGGTTCCATACATTGTCATAGTCGGAATCCAATCTCCAATAAGCGTCATGCGGTTTTTTTTGATTTTATATTATACATGGAGCGTGAGATGCAAGCGTTGCACTAGATTCTATTTATTTGATGTAGACATTATTATAATATCATCGGATTTGATATCAAAAATATTTTAGGTTATCGTAAGGTAAAAACCATCCGTGTTTATGTGTGGATCGATCTTATGATTATCATTTCTTCCGAAAGAAATTTTGAAAGTTAAATCAAATGGTTGGAGTTTACTCACACTAGTCCCATGACTGACCCAGAGTTTATTTTGTTTTGTTTTACCCTAAACTCTTGGGTTCCCAAATTTGTATGGACAGTCAAGTAGTTAGGATTTTACAGATGTACTTGGAGGAGCTTGAAGCAGGAGACTGTATTGGTTAGTTATAAACTATCATATTTTCTGTTGTATACTATGTTTGTATCTGAAACAGGTGTTTAAAATTGTTCCAGAAATAGCTGTTGTGCTATGATTATGGTATGTATACATAGTTACTGATTTGTATTTCAAAGATAATGTTATTTAATATATTTTATTCGTTCCGATGTGAGATTTGTGTTCTTTGTTTTCTTTTATTCTAATTTTTATTTCTTTTTATTTCTCATCCTCTAACTTCTTTCTGTTAATGATTCATATTTCTGTGCAATTTGGGTTGGAAGTGTGGTGTTAATAGTCAACTCAAAGGGTACAAAAATTCGGGCCATTACACAAGTGGCAGGATCCCTGGGATACAAAATATTGCTGACCATCCCCACTTCCTCACCTAATCCACCTACTTCTCTTCAGACCTTCTCTTATAAATACCCCTTGCTCTCCAGTGTGAAAGGGGTTGGCTCCTTGCTTTCATGGCCTCCTAGGGAGAAGATAGGTCTCTTATAACGTTCTACCTTCCATCACTCTAGGAAGGAGAATAACCTTCTCCTTGGACTACTTCAGACTGCCTTTCCATTTCGAGAAGAAGGAATAAAACCCTTTGATGAACCTCCTTGTCACCATTGTCATGGTAGCTCCATAAGAGCATCCAAGCTTCTCACTCCACACTTGAATTAGCTTGTTTTCATGGACTCATGAAGGATTCCGCTTCCACTTCCAAGCATTTGGATCACAAAGGCATTGCCCACTACCTTTATTTCCAATCATAGCACTAGGGATCACTCATTATAACAATTGGAATTACCATATTTCTTATACATTCAGAAGTATACCGATTCCACATTGTAATCTCTAAAAGTGAAGTGATAAAATACTAAACTTTCAGAGTGGACATAGGTTCCGATGAGCTGAACAACTATAAATACTATGTGATTGTTTACTCGCATTTTCGCCTACATACTTACATCGCATATCTCATATTTTCCATTCTAGACGTTTATTTTCAATGTTGTGGAAATCTTGAGTGTTGGCGACCACTTTTGACTATCAACATTTTAAAATATATATACAAAATGATCTTTGACATATATTATTTATATACAAAACGATTTTTGTTTTAAAATATATAACTTTCCTTTTTGTACCATTTTTTTGATGTCTTTCTACGATTAAAGCTTTTTATTTTGCTATGTTCTGTTTTGCCAAGGTTTTCTTTAAAATATGAAATAAATGTATTATTAGTGTTTGTTATTATTTGACATATTGAAACCATTTTATTGGGTAATTAACTTTTGATTTGATTGTCATCTTCTTTCAGCTTCAAACGTACGTGTGTCTAATGTTATCGAGTCTATTATTTATTGTAATAACTACGTATTTGCAATCAAAATAATTATTTTGAAAAATATATTATATGCCAAATTTTCTTTAATAAATATTTATATGTCAAACATTTCAAATAGGTTTTATGTATTAGATATTATACATTTGGCATCATTTTGTTCTTTATTTTGTCTTTCTCTTTACTACTAGAAATTTCCTTATTCACCATCAATCATTTGGTTTTCCCTTGGTTTTAAAACATTTATGATTTTTAAATATTTTATCTACTATTATTGTAACACCTCATAATTTTTTTGTTAGTTAGTTTAGTTAGCTAATTAGGCCTCAAAAATGGAATTTGTGCAAATAGTGAAAATTGACCATGAAACTTGCAATTGCGTTGGTGATGAAATTTTAAGCATCTTTCATGCTTAGTGCTTCACGATTGGAGTTCATGTGAAGAACTTACTGATGAAAAATTCGAAATAAAAATGAACGTTAGATAAAAACTACTAAAAAATAACATAAATGGCTCTACGCATAGGTAGACCCTTTTATTAGGACCGGTCAATCCAATGGTTGATCCTTTAGTAAAGGGCGGTCGACCCAAACTCTATTTAGTGGTTAGGTTAATCCATGGCTTAATGACCCAACTTTAGTACAGTTCAATATAACGGTCAAGATTGATTCACCACAGCAAAAAAGAACTTTTGCAATGTTTGGAAGAATATTGCCTATAATGTCACCGGTATTATAATAAGAATATATTGTAGTTTTTTTAAATGTTGCTAAAAAATAGGCAATCTATGTTTTTTCTAAAATGCTTCTGTATTTTTTTGTGTCGCATTTTAAAACTATTTGTCGCGTTCTATTAATCTATTGTTGTAGTTCTTTCAAATGTTATGGTATGTCAAAAAATTTGCTTTATTTTACAATTGCTGCAGCAATTTTAAAACAATTATAACAATGCATGAATTATGTATTCAATATCAAACTACTCAATTTATAAAACAATGATATATGTATATATATAATCTGATATTAAAACAACAATAAAGAATAGATGTTGTCAAAAGCTACGTCAATTTCATACATTGTAAGATTTCTCATATATAACATTTTATGAACAATGTTTAATAAAAAATGTTAACGGTACAAAATCTTACTTGAAAAACTTGCTAAAAGAGAAAAATATAAATCAAGGAAACTCGAAGCTCTTCTCCTTCAAAAGTTCAACATCACTACAAGAAAGCTTCACATAGACATCGGCTAAAAAACAATGTCTCCATTTTTTGGGAGCGATGCTGTCGGTGATGTCTAAAGTTCCAAATTTTTTACATCATTTAAAAAACGATGTTGAAGCAGCAGTAAGACATCATAAATTAACTAATTAACTTTGTAATAAGTGTTTTACCATATCGGTTTTTGACTGATTTCAATAAATGGCTTTATATTGATGTCTATGATGGCTTGTTTATGTTGTTTTCTCATCTCATATACAGGAACAAATATTTATTAAATGAAATACTATTGCATAGAATTTAATATTCAAATAGTATTTTTATTTAATTAAATATTTTATTCACATTTCTCATACACAATTCAATACATTACACAATCAGTTTTACATTGCCACCTCGCTACAACACTCATCACTCTAGCTACGGAGGATATTTTCCAGACGAAGACCAAGCTATCTATCCTTGTTTTGAACCAAAATGACTAACCATACGGAAACATATATTTCAACATTGAAAGCATCTGTCATATGCAACAAAGCTCTGAGCTAATCTTGAGCTAAAGCCTGCATGCAAAAGTTGGAACCTTTTCCTCGTATCACCATAAACATAAAAAATATGAACAGAAAAGCCAAGATTGCCATAAATTTAAATTACATAAAAGTTCAGGCTTGAGGGAAATAACATATGGCAACTACCTTAGTAGGGAATATATATAGTGCACAAGACATGCTATTTTGGGAAAGTGCCTCAAGAACTGGTACATTGTAGCACAATGATTTTCCACTAGAAGTCAGTATTGCCACAACATACTACCTACACAAGACAAATGTCCAAGGGAAACAATCATCCTACTATTTGGAATTTCAATGAGTATTAACAGATGGAAATATTAAATTTGAACCTGTCCATCGATTCCAATTCCCTCTCGGAGATGATCAACCATTTCAGAAGGCCCAAATGTTTAACGCCCTATTCAATAGATGAAAAATGGTGAAAATGAATATGTTGCAATAAATACACTAAATGGTTATTTCACTATAGAATAAAATAGGTGATTGCAATGAAATGATCAACTACTCCACATGCACGCTGAAATAATTTTCATGCTAATCAAGCTATGCATTTAACGAACGAATGATGGATCAACCATGTTCAAGGTTTTTCGATATGATATAGACCTTTCGATATGATAACCTGCTATAGGTCTTTTGATATGATAAATGATGAGAGCTTATGTTGATAACATTACATAGAGAAATGGAGTTAACCAACCTGGCATTTGGAAGAATGAAATTTAGGATTATCTTATTTCACATCATTGTTTCCTATAACATTATGCTCTAAGAAAACATAAGCAAAAGTGCAAGCCAATCAAATTGAGCAGAACATTATGCTTCCTTGCTAATAGAATCATCTGCACATTCTTAATATAATCAATGACAACCATGTATGAATTATGTTTGCTGATGACCAAATAAGACGATCACATCCATTTTTGAGAAAGAAGAAAAAAGGTGTAAATTTAGTGGTATCTACTATGTTTCAATATTGCACTGCAGATGTAAATTTAGCAGTATCAAATAAGATGATCACAACCATGTATGAAATATGTTTGCTTATGTATGAACCATGTTTTCGTATTGCACTGCAGATGAGCCGGATGTAAATTTCACACACGGGCGCGTGCGCACACACACACACACACACACACACACAAAGTATAACCCAATTGAACAACGTGGTCACCTTTGCGACCGCCATAGTGAGGGGCAATGTTCCAAAATTCATCACGTAGACACTTGAGTTCTGCCCTAGTCAATGGCTAGGAATGCTTCCATGGTTTTAGCTTTTGCAGTTTCTTACTACTGCATGTAACATTTGCATGAAAGAAATATTCACATAAATAATTAATATGCAAAATATTATACACTTGGTGATCATTAATAATGATGTACAGTACACATTTAACTGATAGTTCATTTTACCAGTAACTAGTAACTAGGGAAGCACGATTAATATGTGAGCATTCAGTCATATATGCCATTATAAAACTAGAGTTTACAGATTAAGGAAAATTGCAACATAAAGCGATTGTTCAAGCGACCATTTTCCAAACATCAATAGGTTTTAGAAAATAATATTTGCAGAAAAGCAACATTGGTTTAAGCATTTGTATGATGCATATTGGAGGATATAGGATATCATTTGAGGCGGTTTTGGATTTAAATCTTCTCATGGAATGAATTTTGGTATTTTATCTCTCCTTAAACCAATAGATTTACCTTTTCTTATACAAATCTATCATGAAACAGCCCAACTTTCCCGATCTAAAATAAAACCGGCATAAATCATAGAACTAACAAACACCTAATGTTCTACATCCAAATCAAATGTGAGAAATTACACTGTTGAAATATACAACTGTTTTACCATCCGCTTTTGCTTGAGAAGATCCAGCACAACCCATAGCTTTCTTTCAAGTTTCCCTTTTAAGGGTCTAAAGGGTTTAGAGAGATGCAGCGAGAAAGAGAATTGTGATTTGATTCCCCCAATGCGAGATTGTTCTAATGGAGGAGCAATTTCAATTTGGGGAGAATTTTCAGAAGAAATAAAAATGTGAAAAGAACATATTCAGTTTACTGAAGAAAGGAGAAGGAGATTGCTGATGACATGAAAGAGGTTGATTGGAGGGTTTTGATGATTGCATATTAGTAGAAGTCATCAACAATAGGATATAGCCAATTATGAGAGGTGTGGATTGACAAAGAGACCTTTAAAATCACACAAGAAGCTTTTGTAAATGATGCATAAAAACTGATTTTAAATAACATTTCAATTTATTTATTAGTGCAACATTTTTTTTTTCTAGTTTGTATTTTATTAAGAAACAAGATATACCGTTTTTGGATGGGGGTGTTGCCCCGCACCCCCACCAGGGGCGCTGCCCCCTCGACCCTTGTCCGGGACGTCAGCCGTAATATACAACAGCTATTTAAATAATTTTTGGGTACAATCCATCTCAACAATAATACACAATTTTACTATAAAATATAATTAATAAATATTAACTATAATTACTAAAAAATATTAACTATAATTTACTAATTATAATATAATTAATAAATATTAATTATAATTACTAAAAAATATTTACTATAAATTATAATTAATGTTAAACACATTTCAATTATTTATTGATGTAAGAAATAATTTTACTATAAAATATAATTAATAAATATTAACTATAATTAATAAATATTAAATATAACTACTAAAATATATTAACTATAATTTGCTAATTATAATATTAACTATAATTAATAAATATTAACTATAATTAATAAATATTAACTATAATTAATAAATAATATTAACTATAATTTACTAATTATAATATAATTAATAAATATTAACTATAATTAATAAATTTAAACTATAATTACTAAAAAAATATTTATATAAAATATAATTAATAAATATTAACTATAATTTACTAATTATTAATCATTAACAATCATACATTTAACAAGTGATGTAATAGCCATGCGACTTAGGTTCAATTTTTTAAAAGTGTAATTAAGACATCGGCCGTTCAATAAATCGATGTCTGAGAAACCAACGACATCACTTTCAAAATGAGCGATGTTAAAAATATGTTTTCAAATCGGCTGAATTTAAGGCGATGTCAAAATTGTGATGTCTATTCTACTTTTTCTTATAGTGCATGCTTATAGGAAAAAACATTTAGAAATTATAAGTAGAAGAGAACAAATATATTTTGCATTAAATATGACTAGTTAAAGTTTAAAAATAAAGTGGACAAGCGGATTGGCCTAAGACTTAGAGCATAATACCATATATTGGTTACAGGTTGGCTTGTGCTTCAATGGATGAAGCAGTAGTACAGAAAGATTTATCAAATGGGATGGATGTAAATTACTGGGGAGCTTCTAATGAACGATCAACAAATGGGAAGTAAGGGCCAGTAATGTAAATTTTCCTTGTGACAATGCAGGTAATGGCAATGCTTGATCATACAGACATTGAAATAAATACGAAAGTACTTCTATGGTAGATTATAAGTTAAATACAAAGGTTATTGAGATAAATGCAGCTAGGAGAAAATTTAAATCATATTGAATTATAATACGATTCTTTATTGATACTATATTCTATTTTATACATCGATATTTAACATTGGTAGTGCAAGTAAAGATTTGGGTTGCTTAAAGAACTTTTGGGAGTTAAATAATAACCATTTTCTCACATTTATAAACATAATGTTTTTAAGAAGTACAGACATATGTGAGTCCAATGGCAAGAATAATATATGTGATTACCAACTTTATATATAACACCCGTTCAGATTAAGAAAAACATAACAACAAGATTCACTAATTAGAATCATTTGGCTATCCAAAGTTTATATGTGTTTCTGGTTTATATTGAGCCCGTCTAGAGAATCATTTGGCTATCCAAAGTTTATATGTGTTTCTGGTTTATATTGAGCCCGTCTAGCTTTTTATTTGTACTGTAACTTCGCATATCTAGTTCTATACAATTATTGTAACAACCCACCCTTTCGAGTATTTCAAGTCGATAATGAAACCACACATGTCCATCTAAAATTATCCAAAATGATAGATTCATTACTATGAGGTTTATTAAGAATCAAATCATAGAATCACAAAAACAAAATATTACAAAATCTTATAGCGGAATAAATTATTACAATAGTAATTCATGAAACTAGTAATAAAAACATCAGAGTTTAAAAAAATTATATCTAAAGTCTAAATGCAAAAAAGTCACTAGTAAAACTAATTGGAATAAGGAATAATTGAAATAGCTAAAATAGACGAAAAAGTTTTCAGGAGGTCTTCAGCTCTGAAAGATGAATATCAAATACTATGATACTCGGTCTGACCTGAGCATAAAGTAAAAAAAAACACTCAAGTCAAGACTAACGTTCTTATGTAAGTAAATTAACTCAAGTGAAAAGTATACAGGTGAAAGGTACAAGTAACTCAAAAAAATTGGGATCACCATTCATAAAGGATCTATTAAATTATTTATATATATTATATGCTTCTTGTAGCAACTCCCCTTGAAACAGGCCTAAATCCCAACCTAGAAAAGTCCCATCAAATCTTAGAGTCGTTCTAAAGAAATGTTTGGTTTCCATAAAAAATAAAATAAATAGAACCAGACTAAAACGTAATCAAATCTCATAACAGAATTGATAAAACATCATAATGAAATAGATGTACTACATCATAAACATTAAAATGTCACATTATATCAAATCTAAAATGTCATAGACACTAAGTCAAGGTACATCATTGTTATAACACCTGAGATACAATCAGATAAAATAAAATAAAGATAGTGGTTGCCATCGCCAAGACCGTCATCGTCAAGCATGCCCCACTGAACCATATTGCCTAACATGTGTTGTTAATTGGAGGGTGGTTATAATAACAGCTCTAGGAAATAAAATCTTTGAGCTTAAAAAGGAAACCTTTTTCCTATACTAGGTAGTATACAACCTATTAATGTTATATCTAGGTGATATGAATACACATACAAATATTTTTTCTACTAATACATAAATATTACATAGAGAGAGGTGAACCCCTTTTGGTCACTTATATTATGGGTGGATACCTATTATCACTTAATACCCTAAAGAGGATACCTACGGTCATTTAATACCCCTTGGCGGATCCCAGTCACTTAAGACCTCGCTTCCTAGTAGACCCCGCAATTACATAAATTCTCTCAAGATAATGTGAGAGATAGTAAAAATCCACTTAGTATCGGGTTTTGGTAGACTACTCCTTGTCATTTGTGACCCTCCCGGCGAAACCTACGTTACTACCTAGTTAATATTAAAGGAGAAATCCAAATCTTTTAATATTTCCCTTAGATAATAGGTTTCCATTTCGTGTCAGGTGAAACTCTTAATTCCCCATGTCTAGGTAGGACCTCACTATAGCCACTTAGATAAGAAGCGAACAATGTCTGAAGGACTACCTAACTCATTTGACACCATTTAATACCTCATAATTATTAGAAAAAGGCAGACCTATAGACCATATAATACCTAATAAAAGCGGGCCCTTAGACAATAGTCCAAACTCTTAAAGTTAATCCCCTAGAAGAGGAATGATTCCAGCCACTTAATACCTTTGTAAGGTAGATCAATCACTTAATATCTTATCGGGGTAGGCCCATGACATGCTAAATGACCCATGGAACTAGACGTCTCACATTAACCTAACTTCTTATGAACTACAATAGTCGGGTTGTCTTGGAAAACTTTTACTACAGATAAGGGAAACCTCGCGTCCACATATCATTTAATAGTATAAAAGGCCATTAACTCACACATAACACACAATTTTCCTAATGAGGACATTTAATATGAAATTCCTAATTTAAATGTGGTAAACATGTATTTAAGATACGTAGATTACATTATATAATAATTATATATATATATGTGTGTGTGTGTGTGTGTGAGAGGCAGGTTCGAGGGCACCTGTAACAGTGCAGCACCCCAAATGCCCCTCATTCTCCACTAAGCATTTCTCATTCTCTCTCCTTCCACTAATTTTCTCACTTTCCACTCACTTTCTTTAATATAAATCGGTGGTGGATATCAGGGGGCATTTGGGGTGCTCCATTTTTGGGGTGCTGCCGATCCCTTGCCTATATATATATATATATATACATATATATATATATATATGCATAAAAAAATGACATGCATCACAGAAAAGCATTAACGGATGAAGCGTCAGTATTGTGCTCCAAATAAAATATTAACAAGACATTTTCCCAAATTCATAATATGGTATATATGGTCTTATCTCAAAATCATAGCATTGATGGAGAAATAATCACAACATAACAAGAGATAAACTTGTAATCCTAGATTTTTTTTTTTTTTTTTGGCAAAGCCGACCGGTTTTTAAGACGACTGCAAACACCTTTTATTATAACTAATAACAAAATACAAAACAACACAAGTGATTGTTAGTTGACAATCTGCTACAACGGAGGTTAATATGGTCTGTTCACCATAACGGAGTGTATGTTGGAAATAATGAATAATGAAGGTTTAGGGTAGAGTGTCCTACAATGTAGGAATAGTCCCACATTGTAGGGTATAAGCAATTATAATAGTTTATATACATAAGTATAGAGACTATTATAAGTTCCTAGAAAGGGTGCAATGGACCAACAAGGGGACCATAAGGGGTGGTGCACCGTACCACCCCGCACCCGCACCCGTACCCGAACCCGAACCCGAGCCCGAGCCCGTGCCCGCGCCCGCTCCCGTACGCGTGTGCGAATGGGCGTTTGGGGCGTCTTGTAGGCACTTAGCACTTTGCAATGTGCACTGTGCATTGTGCATTAGCGGGCCGAAACTATATTTTTGCTGCACTGTACTTTGTGTATTAGTGGGCCGAAACTGCTGGGCTTAACGGTCATGGGTTTTGCGAAGCGGTACTAATTCAAATGGATTGCAACGTTTAGAAATGGGTCGCTACCTTTCCAAACGATACGTCCATTTGAACAAATCGACACCCGCTTCAGATATAAATAAGATGGAAGTCAGAACCGCTTTTTTTACCGAAAATCGAATTCTGTCCATCTTCTTCCTCCCTCGCACACTTGTTCTGAAACACACTTATCTTGAGTTCGTCGCCGTTCGCATCGCCAGCGCAGCCTTGCGAACCAGATTCCGTTTCACCTTGGGAAACAGTTGCTCGATTCAACCCAAACGCGCCGTAGGGGGAGCAAATCTGTTTTAAGGGAACATCAGAGTGCTGGACTCGGATTTCACAATCAAATTTGCAATCGGAATACAAAACGGTACATTTTCTTACTGACCAATTTCAATTTTTCTGTTAACCCAATTTCGAATTAGGGTTTCTCTGGTATAACAATCTTAAAACAGATTTGCTTGTGTAAAAACGTGTTACTGATTGAAGTCAACTGCTTGCAGACGATGACTCAAGACAGTAACAGTTCCGCAAACAAGCAGCCTATACCGCCCACTGTACCTCCCGCTCAGACCGGTACTTTGGTTCCTCAGCATGTACCTTTCTCCCATGGGGAACGGCCAGAGAAATTCACTGGTGTGGACTTCAAGCGGTGGCAACAGAAAATGTTGTTCTACTTGACCGCACTAGGACTGGCCAAGTACCTTGAAGAGGACCGTCCACAAGTAGATGAACTCGAGCCTGACGCCATGAAAGTCGAAGCGCTCACTGCCTGGAAGGGTTCAGACTTCATTTGTAAAAACTATATACTGAATGGCCTCGACAACAGCCTGTACAATGTATATTGTAATGTTCAAACCGCAAAGATCCTCTGGTAGGCACTGGAAAAGAAATACAAGACTGAAGACGCCGGCATGAAGAAGTTCATAGTCGGAAGATTTCTGGATTACAAAATGGTCGATTCTAAGACAGTTGTAAGCCAAATTCAGGAACTTCAAGTCATTATCCATGAAATTCATGATGAAAAGATGGCATTGAGTGAATCTTTCCAAGTGGCTGCGGCAATAGAAAAGTTACCTCCATCATGGAAGGAATTCAAAAACTACTTGAAGCATAAGCGCAAGGAGATGTCCATGGAGGATCTGGTTGTTCGTCTCAGAATAGAGGAAGACAACAGAAAGTCTGAAAGGAAGACAACAAACACCATGGTGGCCAAAGCAAATGTGGTCGAGTCCGAAAAGAACAACAAAAGAAAAAGGGAGCATAATCCAAATGCAAAGAAGGCTAAGAAGTTCAAAGGAAACTGCCATAATTGCGGAAAGAAAGGTCACAAAGCGGTTGAGTGCCGAGGACCGAAGAAAAAGAAAGACGAAGCCAATGTTACTGAATGTGATAGGCTCTCAGATGATGTTTCAGAAATGAACTTGTCTGCTGTGATCTCCGAATGCAACTTGGGTGGCAACACAAAGGAATGGTTTGTGGATACTGGTGCCACAAAACACATTTGCGCTAACAAGTGGATGTTCTCCAACTACAAGCCTGCGACACAAGAGGAGCAACTCTTTATGGGAAACTCCTCCACGTCAAAGGTTGAAGGCAAGGGAAAAGTGGTTCTCAAAATGACTTCTGGAAAAGAACTTACTTTGAATGACGTACTCCACGTTCCAGATATTCGGAAGAACTTGGTCTCGGGATCACTACTGAGCAAGAATGGATTCAAATTGGTCTTTGTTTCTGATATTTTTGTATTATCTAAAAATGGAGTGTATGTGGGAAAAGGGTATGTGAGTGATGGTCTGTTCAAAATGAATGTAATGACTATTGTACCAAAAGATATGAATAAAGTGGAACCCTCTATTTATATCGCTGAGTCATTTAATATATGACATAATAGATTAGGACATGTTAACTTTGATACTTTGCGAAAAATGATAAACTTAGAATTTATACCTAAGTTTGCCATAGACTCGAATTACAAATGTGAAACATGTGCCGAATCAAAACTAACTAGAACTTCCTTTCATCAAGTTGAAAGGAATAGGGAACCTCTAGATTTAATTCACACGGATGTGTGCGATTTAAAAATGTGTCAAACTAGAGGAGGAAAACGGTATTTTATTACCTTTATTGACGACAGTACAAGATATTGTCATGTATATCTCCTTAGAAGCAAGGACGAGGCATTCGATGTATTTAAACAATACAAAGCAGAGGTTGAAAATCAACTTAATAAAAAGATAAAATCACTGAGAAGTGATAGAGGAGGAGAGTACGAATTTCCTTTTGAGGAATTCTGCGCCGAACATGGTATTATACATCAGACAACGGCACCATATTCCCCTCAATCAAATGGAATAGCAGAACGTAAAAACCGTACACTGAAAGAAATGATGAATGCTCTACTCATTAGCTCTGGTCTACCAGATAACTTCTGGGGAGAAGCTATACTTTCTGCTAATCACATTCTTAATAAAGTGCCTCGAAAGAAGACTTCTAAATCTCCGCATGAATTGTGGAAAGGCAGACCACCAACCTACAAATACTTGAGAGTGTAGGGGTGTCTTGCCAAAGTTGAAATACCAAAACCAAAGAAGGTCAAAATTGGACCAAAAACTATAGATTGCATATTTATAGGATATGCTCATAATAGTGCTGCATATCGATTTTTGGTGTACAAATCTGAAATTGATGACATTCATGAAAACACCATTATCGAATCTCGAAATGCTAGATTTTTTGAACACATTTATCCTCTTAAAACATCTGTTGAAACGATAGTTCAAAAGAGATCAAGGGATACAGATACTCCTGAGGATAATGTTAATCAAAATTCGAATGAAAAGAATGTTGAAATTGAGGAACCCAGAAGGAGAAAACGTCAAAGGACTTCGAAAACCTTTGGACCCGATTTCTATGCATATATGATAGAAAATGAACCTCAAACTTACCAACAAGCAATGTCATCTCCCGATGCTCCTTATTAGAAGGAAGCCGTCAACAGTGAAATAGAATCCATTTTACAAAACCATACGTGGGAACTAGTGGATCTCCCTAAAGGATCAAAACCACTAGGGTATAAATGGATATTTAAGAAGAAACTCAAGGCTGACGGCTCTATAGATAAGTATAAAGCTCGTATAGTAATCAAAGGATTCAGACAGAAAGAAGATCTGGATTATTTTGACACTTACTCACCAGTAACTAGAATTAGGATGCTCATTGCAATCGCGTCCATACTAAATTTGGAAATACATCAAATGGACGTAAAGACGGCATTTTTGAACGGTGAGTTAGAGGAAGAAATATACATGCTGCAACCTGAAGGGTTTGTAAGCCCAGAAAATGAAAACAAAGTATGTAAATTGATTAAATCACTTTATGGTCTTAAACAAGCACCGAAACAATGGCATGAGAAATTTGATGAAACTATGTTATCAAATGGATTCAAAATAAATGAATCAGATAAATGTGTTTATATAAAATACACACATATTGGATATGTCATTGTATGTCTCTATGTTGATGACTTATTAATCATATGCAATAATAAGGCCATAATAACATCAACAAAAGATATGTTATCCTCTAGATTTGATATGAAAGACCTAGGACTAGCTGATGTAATATTGGGTGTCAAAATTATAAGAACACCACAGGGATATGTACTATTCCAATCACATTACATAGCCAAGATACTTGAAAAATTCAAGCAATACAATATAACTATTGCAAAATCGCCAGTAGATATGAACCAAAATTGGGTTAAAAACACTGGTGACAGTATATATCAGCTTGAATATTCTCGCATATTAGGAAGTATCATGTATGTAATGAATTGCACAAGACCAGATATCGCATATGCTGTAAGTAAACTTAGTAGATTTACCAGCAATCCTGGTAAACATCATTGGAAAGCAATAATAGGAGTTCTTAGATATCTAAAATATACACAGAACTTTGGTTTGTATTATACAAATTATCCTTCAGTGGTGGAAGGTTACAGCGACGCAAATTGGATAACAGCTCAAATGACACAAAATCCACAAGTGGATATGTGTTTACATTAGGAAATGGAGCAATCTCATGGAAATCATCCAAATAGACTTGCATAGCAAGGTCGACAATGGAATCGGAGTTCATTGCTCTAGATAAAGCCGCAGAAGAAGCAGATTGGCTTAGGGTTTTTTTGGAAGATATTCCAAATTGGGAAAAACATGTACCTCCAATATGTATACATTGTGACAGTCAATCTGCTATAGGAAGGGCAAATAGTACATTGTATAATGGTAAGTCTCGACATATTCGTCGTAG